>CM068371.1:233610359-235010650 GCA_034769895.1 Magicicada septendecula | reverse complement strand
TAATACATTACTTTCACTTTTGTTTTTCCACCTCAGTGGGTACACTAGAACTCACTTTGCACTGTATACCACTCGTATTGTTTATTATGTTGAGTGATATAATTAAATTTTGAGCGAGCTTTAGTTTACCCATTTCTGACTTTTATTATCATGAGTTACTTTATTGGGACCGGGTTATGTAACGTTACATAAAGCCCCCCCCACTAGAACAAATTTATTTCAGTTTAACTTGTTTATTAAAAATAAATTGTTGATTATTTCCATTTTCTTAACCCCTCTTTATCTTCATAATAGTGTTTTATTTCTGACTGATTATAAAACTCTGGTAATTCAGACTTGTGGTAATTGCTGTTTTCTTACTTAACTCTCTCTCTCTTGGAGGCAAATTCATCAATTATTTCTCTGGGTAGTAGTACTTCCACATTTTATTTGATAAGGACTGGTCACACTAATCATATTAAACTTGTTTTAACACTCATTTCTATTTACTTTTATATACTCGCTTTATCAATTAAGCATCGGTCTGCTATCTTCCTTCTATTTTCTTCATTTATACTTCTGGAATCTAATATCACTCCTTTCAGCTATTTTATAATTATTATCCCTTAAATATTCAATTTCCCTAACATTTTTCCCTATCCTGTGCGGTGGTAACAGTCGGGTGGCCACTCTGGGTCCATACACCGCTGTCCATCCCTTACACCTTCTGAGACCAGGGGAACATCATCCCTGCTCATAAAAATTATTGCCGGAACATTTCTACGGTCAATACATAAAAATAAAAAAATTATAAGTAGTAGTCAATTAGCGACTAGTACCAAACACTTTTGGGATTCTTCATACTGTAGCTGTTTGCATTTATTTATATATTTCTTCTTCTCCTTGATTCCTTCTTCTTTTCCATTAACTAATAGCATATAATATTATTGATAGGCCTTATGTTAAAAATTCTTTTGACTTTACTTCTTGTGACATATTTCTCCGTATCATTTCTTCTTATATAATCTTCAATTCCGAGAAATTCTAATTATTGTATTAATTATCCTCCTTCAGTTTCATTGGAGTCATTAAATTATTCTTTATTCTTCTTATCTGAGCACATTACCATCAATTGTTTATTTATTTAATTTTTCTTTTGTTACCATCAAAATATTATTTTTCCTATTAGTTCATCTTAAATCAGTTCTTTATAAATATTATTTAATCATCGGTTCTCTTTTTCTTGGTGGTTTGTTGTTTTAGTCTCTTCATTTTAAATTATATGGTTTCAAAATAACTTGAGTAAGATGTCCTTACAGGCTTTTGGGGTTTTTAGTTTCTTCACTTTAAATTATATTGTTCCGAAATAAATTAAATAAGTTGTCCCTTACGTCTTTTGGAATTTTGGGGTTTTTAGTTTCTTCACTTTAAATTATATTGTTCCGAAATAAATTAAATAAGTTGTCCTTACGTCTTTTGGAATTTTGGGGTTTTTATTTTCTTCATTTTAAATTATATGGTTTCAAAATAACTTGAGTAAGATGTTCTTACATGCTTTTAGAATTTTGGGGTTTTTATTTACAATGGGTTGCTTGGTCCTGTATCCATAAAATCTGTCCCTTTTTTCTGGTTTGTTTGGAGCCTGTTTAACCGTGGTTAATCTTTACTCGGATTACTGGGGTGTTCGTAATTAATTCTTTTCTTGATAATCTTCTTACCATCCGGCTCTCCCACTTTGCTGCTATGAAACTTTCACTTAAGTACCGGTCTTCCGTCATAATTCGTTCCTTTTTAACTAACAGGTAATTGTACCTCCTCTAACATAACATAGTTGCTCATATTTAATCTCATTCCATTCCCTTTTACCTCTGGATTATTTACCAAATATTTGAATGTTGTATTCCGTCTTGAATATACGACTAATATCTTCTGATGCACTTCAATCATCGACACATTTAACTGGGATGTAAACTTAATTAACTCCTTCTGTTCGTTAATTGGAAGGTTAAATACATTAATTAATCCACCTGTAATCATCTCCCATTCTTCCTTGGTATTTATTATTTTCTTTCTACTTGTTTTTATTATTTTCTTGGTTTTCTTTTCCACGGTTTGAACATCCTTTTTGTTGTGGCTATTTTTATTTTCAGATGGCATTACACCTTGGTATTCTGTAATTTCTATTTCCTTCCTCCTCTCTTCTGTATTCGGACTTACTTTAATACCTTCTAAAGTGCTATCCAATGTTTCATCCAAATTATTGAAACTATGGTCCATTCGTTTATTTGTCTCCTCTTTGTATGTAATCTGCTTTTTGGATACGCGTATTAACATTTTCAAACTTCTCTCCGAAAGTTTCCCATATCTCCTTATTGAAATTCTCCATTTTACCTTCAAATTGTTTTAACTTTCTTTATTCTCTTCAAATTTTGCATTCATCTCTTCTCTTTGTCCTTCAACAGTTTCTTTCAGTTTATGGTATTGTTCATTCATGGTTTGTTTGATATTTCCATGAATTGTTTCTATTTTTTCATTTAGTTGTTTGACTAAACTTTCCTGAATGCTATCTATTTTCTCATTGGTCTGTCTATTTTGTTCCTCCTGCTTCTTAAAATTCTCCTTATTTTCCTCATTGGTTTGCCTCAGGTTTTCCTCCTGTTTCTTAAAATTTTCCTTATTTTCCTCCTTGGTTTGCCTCAAGTTTTCATCTATTTTATTAAATTTTTCCTTCTGTTCCTTAAATTGTTCCGCCATAAATTTCATCATGTCTTGCCAATTAGGTTCTTCTCTGGCTACCGCTTTGTCTGGTTGGTCCCCTTGGGCATCCTCTTCCACTATTTCCTTTTCCGTGTCCATAACTACTTCAGTTTCTTCTGTATCACTTGTCTGTTGGTCCATTTCACTGTCCGTGACTAACTCTATTTCTTGTTCCTGTCCACCTTCTTCAGTCTCTTTTTCTTCTGCCCTCTTCTTCGATTTTCCTCGGGTATTAGGCATTTCTTGTTTTCTCGTAACTGCCAACGATAATTAGATTTTTTTGTATATATTTTTATTAAATATCAAAATTCTTTTCTAATTACCGCCCCTTTTACGTTGAGCGCCAATCTGTAACGTCCTTCTTTTATGTGTGAGGTACTATATAGTTATATTATATGCCTCAAGTAGGATGCGTCACTTCTGAATTATAATAACTGACGTTGTTTTTCAAGAGGTAAAATAAAGGATTTTGTTTATTTTGTTTTACTCAATCTGACGAGGAATCGAGAGTGTGTGATTTGTGGTCAAGGAGGGAAGTTGTTCAGCCTTATGCAGAAGAGAGAGTAAGTATCATTATTTCCACTCAGTTGAGACGGTTTCTTCTGTTTGTTGTGCTGAAATTTTTTATAACTACCCACTACAATAAATTATAACACTTTATTATTCAAGGTTAATTTTCAATAATATTGCTTTATTTTTTATTGACTTTTGTCTCCTGCCACCAAGATATAGGTATCACAATTAATCTTATCTGAAAAAAACATCATCTCGACTTTACCGAGTAAACATAGATTTGTCTAAGGAGCAAAACATATATGTTGTTATTTACCCAATATTACGCTATAATAAAAAACATCAATTATTACATAATTCTTAATAATTCCCCAGGGTTCAGGGTGAGTTCTTTGTGTTATGAGAGTGTCAGAAATGGATAATTACTACGCTTTACAAATACCGAAAAATTAATAAATAATTTTGTTTAATTTTTCATGTAGTACGTAGTTCCCGGAATGCCATAAGAGAGCAGTGTATATTTGTTTACTTTGAAAAAACATATGATCTAATGATTATTTTTTGTTCTATTTCGCCGTTTAAAACGAGTTTTCTTCTGGAATTATTATGAAAAAATGTTTATATTACCTCGCTCTGTATGATTCTTACTGGATTGCTGCTTTTCTGTGATGAGGTCCGTCTTGCGTTATAATTTACGTTTCGTTTGAAGTATTTTCCAATTGTCAACGAGAACTAGGCCGAACTATGTTGGATCCTCAGAAGGTTTTCATCCACTGTTTATTAATGTATATCACCATTTAATTTGGATTAATCAGGTATAATTAGATAGTGGTCACTCTATTTATTGATCTTGCATTAATTTCAACTCCTCCAACGTCCAAAAAAGGTTATTTTTTTTATAATTTTTGTCGCCTCATTTCTTCAACTCTCGCGTTTAGTTCAAAATTTTTATCTTATTAACAATACTTGTTATTTTTCATCACTCTTAGTAACACATAGTATTTTTATTATGCAGGCAGTTTGTAATTATTATAAATTTATATTATATTTATGGAAATATAATTCCTTTCCATTCCGGTTTCTTTACTAATTTAATTTACATAATATGTTTTGGTTAATTTTTTATGACATTGTATATAAGTATTTTACCATTTTATTATCCTTAAATAAATTTATATATTATTTATTTAGTCTCGAATAGTATTCATACCCGGCACTACTTCCTGTTGCCATTTCCTTCATAGGATTATTTTAATTTTTTATTATCATTTGTTATTTAAATTTTTATATCCTTTAAAACTAACCCTGGGTTATCCTATATTACAACACAAATATTTTAACAAATACAACATTAACTTAGGTATAACAAGTGGTTGTCCATACACTATAAATTACAATAAATAAATAAAATTACAAAAATCAATCAGTATTATTACATCCTACTTCCATAGTTTTATCCTTTCCAAAACATACAGCACAGTTTGGTAATACATTACTTTCACTTTTGTTTTTCCACCTCAGTGGGTACACTAGAACTCACTTTGCACTGTATACCACTCGTATTGTTTATTATGTTGAGTGATATAATTAAATTTTGAGCGAGCTTTAGTTTACCCATTTCTGACTTTTATTATCATGAGTTACTTTATTGGGACCGGGTTATGTAACGTTACATAAAGCCCCCCCCACTAGAACAAATTTATTTCAGTTTAACTTGTTTATTAAAAATAAATTGTTGATTATTTCCATTTTCTTAACCCCTCTTTATCTTCATAATAGTGTTTTATTTCTGACTGATTATAAACTCTGGTAATTCAGACTTGTGGTAATTGCTGTTTTCTTACTTAACTCTCTCTCTCTTGGAGGCAAATTCATCAATTATTTCTCTGGGTAGTAGTACTTCCACATTTTATTTGATAAGGACTGGTCACACTAATCATATTAAACTTGTTTTAACACTCATTTCTATTTACTTTTATATACTCGCTTTATCAATTAAGCATCGGTCTGCTATCTTCCTTCTATTTTCTTCATTTATACTTCTGGAATCTAATATCACTCCTTTCAGCTATTTTATAATTATTATCCCTTAAATATTCAATTTCCCTAACATTTTTCCCTATCCTGTGCGGTGGTAACAGTCGGGTGGCCACTCTGGGTCCATACACCGCTGTCCATCCTTACACCTTCTGAGACCAGGGGAACATCATCCCTGCTCATAAAAATTATTGCCGGAACATTTCTACGGTCAATACATAAAAATAAAAAAATTATAAGTAGTAGTCAATTAGCGACTAGTACCAAACACTTTTGGGATTCTTCATACTGTAGCTGTTTGCATTTATTTATATATTTCTTCTTCTCCTTGATTCCTTCTTCTTTTCCATTAACTAATAGCATATAATATTATTGATAGGCCTTATGTTAAAATTCTTTTGACTTTACTTCTTGTGACATATTTCTCCGTATCATTTCTTCTTATATAATCTTCAATTCCGAGAAATTCTAATTATTGTATTAATTATCCTCCTTCAGTTTCATTGGAGTCATTAAATTATTCTTTATTCTTCTTATCTGAGCACATTACCATCAATTGTTTATTTATTTAATTTTTCTTTTGTTACCATCAAAATATTATTTTTCCTATTAGTTCATCTTAAATCAGTTCTTTATAAATATTATTTAATCATCGGTTCTCTTTTTCTTGGTGGTTTGTTGTTTTAGTCTCTTCATTTTAAATTATATGGTTTCAAAATAACTTGAGTAAGATGTCCTTACAGGCTTTTGGGGTTTTTAGTTTCTTCACTTTAAATTATATTGTTCCGAAATAAATTAAATAAGTTGTCCTTACGTCTTTTGGAATTTTGGGGTTTTTAGTTTCTTCACTTTAAATTATATTGTTCCGAAATAAATTAAATAAGTTGTCCTTACGTCTTTTGGAATTTTGGGGTTTTTATTTTCTTCATTTTAAATTATATGGTTTCAAAATAACTTGAGTAAGATGTTCTTACATGCTTTTAGAATTTTGGGGTTTTTATTTACAATGGGTTGCTTGGTCCTGTATCCATAAAATCTGTCCCTTTTTTCTGGTTTGTTTGGAGCCTGTTTAACCGTGGTTAATCTTTACTCGGATTACTGGGGTGTTCGTAATTAATTCTTTTCTTGATAATCTTCTTACCATCCGGCTCTCCCACTTTGCTGCTATGAAACTTTCACTTAAGTACCGGTCTTCCGTCATAATTCGTTCCTTTTTAACTAACAGGTATTGTACCTCCTCTAACATAACATAGTTGCTCATATTTAATCTCATTCCATTCCCTTTTACCTCTGGATTATTTACCAAATATTTGAATGTTGTATTCCGTCTTGAATATACGACTAATATCTTCTGATGCACTTCAATCATCGACACATTTAACTGGGATGTAAACTTAATTAACTCCTTCTGTTCGTTAATTGGAAGGTTAAATACATTAATTAATCCACCTGTAATCATCTCCCATTCTTCCTTGGTATTTATTATTTTCTTTCTACTTGTTTTTATTATTTTCTTGGTTTTCTTTTCCACGGTTTGAACATCCTTTTTGTTGTGGCTATTTTTATTTTCAGATGGCATTACACCTTGGTATTCTGTAATTTCTATTTCCTTCCTCCTCTCTTCTGTATTCGGACTTACTTTAATACCTTCTAAAGTGCTATCCAATGTTTCATCCAAATTATTGAAACTATGGTCCATTCGTTTATTTGTCTCCTCTTTGTATGTATCTGCTTTTTGGATACGCGTATTAACATTTTCAAACTTCTCTCCGAAAGTTTCCCATATCTCCTTATTGAAATTCTCCATTTTACCTTCAAATTGTTTTAACTTTCTTTATTCTCTTCAAATTTTGCATTCATCTCTTCTCTTTGTCCTTCAACAGTTTCTTTCAGTTTATGGTATTGTTCATTCATGGTTTGTTTGATATTTCCATGAATTGTTTCTATTTTTTCATTTAGTTGTTTGACTAAACTTTCCTGAATGCTATCTATTTTCTCATTGGTCTGTCTATTTTGTTCCTCCTGCTTCTTAAAATTCTCCTTATTTTCCTCATTGGTTTGCCTCAGGTTTTCCTCCTGTTTCTTAAAATTTTCCTTATTTTCCTCCTTGGTTTGCCTCAAGTTTTCATCTATTTTATTAAATTTTTCCTTCTGTTCCTTAAATTGTTCCGCCATAAATTTCATCATGTCTTGCCAATTAGGTTCTTCTCTGGCTACCGCTTTGTCTGGTTGGTCCCCTTGGGCATCCTCTTCCACTATTTCCTTTTCCGTGTCCATAACTACTTCAGTTTCTTCTGTATCACTTGTCTGTTGGTCCATTTCACTGTCCGTGACTAACTCTATTTCTTGTTCCTGTCCACCTTCTTCAGTCTCTTTTTCTTCTGCCCTCTTCTTCGATTTTCCTCGGGTATTAGGCATTTCTTGTTTTCTCGTAACTGCCAACGATAATTAGATTTTTTTGTATATATTTTTATTAAATATCAAAATTCTTTTCTAATTACCGCCCTTTTACGTTGAGCGCCAATCTGTAACGTCCTTCTTTTATGTGTGAGGTACTATATAGTTATATTATATGCCTCAAGTAGGATGCGTCACTTCTGAATTATAATAACTGACGTTGTTTTTCAAGAGGTAAAATAAAGGATTTTGTTTATTTTGTTTTACTCAATCTGACGAGGAATCGAGAGTGTGTGATTTGTGGTCAAGGAGGGAAGTTGTTCAGCCTTATGCAGAAGAGAGAGTAAGTATCATTATTTCCACTCAGTTGAGACGGTTTCTTCTGTTTGTTGTGCTGAAATTTTTTATAACTACCCACTACAATAAATTATAACACTTTATTATTCAAGGTTAATTTTCAATAATATTGCTTTATTTTTTATTGACTTTTGTCTCCTGCCACCAAGATATAGGTATCACAATTAATCTTATCTGAAAAAAACATCATCTCGACTTTACCGAGTAAACATAGATTTGTCTAAGGAGCAAAACATATATGTTGTTATTTACCCAATATTATGCTATAATAAAAAACATCAATTATTACATAATTCTTAATAATTCCCCAGGGTTCAGGGTGAGTTCTTTGTGTTATGAGAGTGTCAGAAATGGATAATTACTACGCTTTACAAATACCGAAAAATTAATAAATAATTTTGTTTAATTTTTCATGTAGTACGTAGTTCCCGGAATTGCCATAAGAGAGCAGTGTATATTTGTTTACTTTGAAAAAACATATGATCTAATGATTATTTTTTGTTCTATTTCGCCGTTTAAAACGAGTTTTCTTCTGGAATTATTATGAAAAAATGTTTATATTACCTCGCTCTGTATGATTCTTACTGGATTGCTGCTTTTCTGTGATGAGGTCCGTCTTGCGTTATAATTTACGTTTCGTTTGAAGTATTTTCCAATTGTCAACGAGAACTAGGCCGAACTATGTTGGATCCTCAGAAGGTTTTCATCCACTGTTTATTAATGTATATCACCATTTAATTTGGATTAATCAGGTATAATTAGATAGTGGTCACTCTATTTATTGATCTTGCATTAATTTCAACTCCTCCAACGTCCAAAAAAGGTTATTTTTTTATAATTTTTGTCGCCTCATTTCTTCAACTCTCCGGTTTAGTTCAAAATTTTTATCTTATTAACAATACTTGTTATTTTTCATCACTCTTAGTAACACATAGTATTTTTATTATGCAGGCAGTTTGTAATTATTATAAATTTATATTATATTTATGGAAATATAATTCCTTTCCATTCCGGTTTCTTTACTAATTTAATTTACATAATATGTTTTGGTTAATTTTTTATGACATTGTATATAAGTATTTTACCATTTTATTATCCTTAAATAAATTTATATATTATTTATTTAGTCTCGAATAGTATTCATACCCGACACTACTTCCTGTTGCCATTTCCTTCATAGGATTATTTTAATTTTTTATTATCGTTTGTTATTTAAATTTTTATATCCTTTAAAACTAACCCTGGGTTATCCTATATTACAACACAAATATTTTAACAAATACAACATTAACTTAGGTATAACAAGTGGTTGTCCATACACTATAAATTACAATAAATAAATAAAATTACAAAAATCAATCAGTATTATTACATCCTACTTCCATAGTTTTATCCTTTCCAAAACATACAGCACAGTTTGGTAATACATTACTTTCACTTTTGTTTTTCCACCTCAGTGGGTACACTAGAACTCACTTTGCACTGTATACCACTCGTATTGTTTATTATGTTGAGTGATATAATTAAATTTTGAGCGAGCTTTAGTTTACCCATTTCTGACTTTTATTATCATGAGTTACTTTATTGGGACCGGGTTATGTAACGTTACATAAAGCCCCCCCCACTAGAACAAATTTATTTCAGTTTAACTTGTTTATTAAAAATAAATTGTTGATTATTTCCATTTTCTTAACTCCTCTTTATCTTCATAATAGTGTTTTATTTCTGACTGATTATAAACTCTGGTAATTCAGACTTGTGGTAATTGCTGTTTTCTTACTTAACTCTCTCTCTCTTGGAGGCAAATTCATCAATTATTTCTCTGGGTAGTAGTACTTCCACATTTTATTTGATAAGGACTGGTCACACTAATCATATTAAACTTGTTTTAACACTCATTTCTATTTACTTTTATATACTCGCTTTATCAATTAAGCATCGGTCTGCTATCTTCCTTCTATTTTCTTCATTTATACTTCTGGAATCTAATATCACTCCTTTCAGCTATTTTATAATTATTATCCCTTAAATATTCAATTTCCCTAACATTTTTCCCTATCCTGTGCGGTGGTAACAGTCGGGTGGCCACTCTGGGTCCATACACCGCTGTCCATCCTTACACCTTCTGAGACCAGGGGAACATCATCCCTGCTCATAAAAATTATTGCCGGAACATTTCTACGGTCAATACATAAAAATAAAAAAATTATAAGTAGTAGTCAATTAGCGACTAGTACCAAACACTTTTGGGATTCTTCATACTGTAGCTGTTTGCATTTATTTATATATTTCTTCTTCTCCTTGATTCCTTCTTCTTTTCCATTAACTAATAGCATATAATATTATTGATAGGCCTTATGTTAAAATTCTTTTGACTTTACTTCTTGTGACATATTTCTCCGTATCATTTCTTCTTATATAATCTTCAATTCCGAGAAATTCTAATTATTGTATTAATTATCCTCCTTCAGTTTCATTGGAGTCATTAAATTATTCTTTATTCTTCTTATCTGAGCACATTACCATCAATTGTTTATTTATTTAATTTTTCTTTTGTTACCATCAAAATATTATTTTTCCTATTAGTTCATCTTAAATCAGTTCTTTATAAATATTATTTAATCATCGGTTCTCTTTTTCTTGGTGGTTTGTTGTTTTAGTCTCTTCATTTTAAATTATATGGTTTCAAAATAACTTGAGTAAGATGTCCTTACAGGCTTTTGGGGTTTTTAGTTTCTTCACTTTAAATTATATTGTTCCGAAATAAATTAAATAAGTTGTCCTTACGTCTTTTGGAATTTTGGGGTTTTTAGTTTCTTCACTTTAAATTATATTGTTCCGAAATAAATTAAATAAGTTGTCCTTACGTCTTTTGGAATTTTGGGGTTTTTATTTTCTTCATTTTAAATTATATGGTTTCAAAATAACTTGAGTAAGATGTTCTTACATGCTTTTAGAATTTTGGGGTTTTTATTTACAATGGGTTGCTTGGTCCTGTATCCATAAAATCTGTCCCTTTTTTCTGGTTTGTTTGGAGCCTGTTTAACCGTGGTTAATCTTTACTCGGATTACTGGGGTGTTCGTAATTAATTCTTTTCTTGATAATCTTCTTACCATCCGGCTCTCCCACTTTGCTGCTATGAAACTTTCACTTAAGTACCGGTCTTCCGTCATAATTCGTTCCTTTTTAACTAACAGGTATTGTACCTCCTCTAACATAACATAGTTGCTCATATTTAATCTCATTCCATTCCCTTTTACCTCTGGATTATTTACCAAATATTTGAATGTTGTATTCCGTCTTGAATATACGACTAATATCTTCTGATGCACTTCAATCATCGACACATTTAACTGGGATGTAAACTTAATTAACTCCTTCTGTTCGTTAATTGGAAGGTTAAATACATTAATTAATCCACCTGTAATCATCTCCCATTCTTCCTTGGTATTTATTATTTTCTTTCTACTTGTTTTTATTATTTTCTTGGTTTTCTTTTCCACGGTTTGAACATCCTTTTTGTTGTGGCTATTTTTATTTTCAGATGGCATTACACCTTGGTATTCTGTAATTTCTATTTCCTTCCTCCTCTCTTCTGTATTCGGACTTACTTTAATACCTTCTAAAGTGCTATCCAATGTTTCATCCAAATTATTGAAACTATGGTCCATTCGTTTATTTGTCTCCTCTTTGTATGTATCTGCTTTTTGGATACGCGTATTAACATTTTCAAACTTCTCTCCGAAAGTTTCCCATATCTCCTTATTGAAATTCTCCATTTTACCTTCAAATTGTTTTAACTTTCTTTATTCTCTTCAAATTTTGCATTCATCTCTTCTCTTTGTCCTTCAACAGTTTCTTTCAGTTTATGGTATTGTTCATTCATGGTTTGTTTGATATTTCCATGAATTGTTTCTATTTTTTCATTTAGTTGTTTGACTAAACTTTCCTGAATGCTATCTATTTTCTCATTGGTCTGTCTATTTTGTTCCTCCTGCTTCTTAAAATTCTCCTTATTTTCCTCATTGGTTTGCCTCAGGTTTTCCTCCTGTTTCTTAAAATTTTCCTTATGTTCCTCCTTGGTTTGCCTCAAGTTTTCATCTATTTTATTAAATTTTTCCTTCTGTTCCTTAAATTGTTCCGCCATAAATTTCATCATGTCTTGCCAATTAGGTTCTTCTCTGGCTACCGCTTTGTCTGGTTGGTCCCCTTGGGCATCCTCTTCCACTATTTCCTTTTCCGTGTCCATAACTACTTCAGTTTCTTCTGTATCACTTGTCTGTTGGTCCATTTCACTGTCCGTGACTAACTCTATTTCTTGTTCCTGTCCACCTTCTTCAGTCTCTTTTTCTTCTGCCCTCTTCTTCGATTTTCCTCGGGTATTAGGCATTTCTTGTTTTCTCGTAACTGCCAACGATAATTAGATTTTTTTGTATATATTTTTATTAAATATCAAAATTCTTTTCTAATTACCGCCCTTTTACGTTGAGCGCCAATCTGTAACGTCCTTCTTTTATGTGTGAGGTACTATATAGTTATATTATATGCCTCAAGTAGGATGCGTCACTTCTGAATTATAATAACTGACGTTGTTTTTCAAGAGGTAAAATAAAGGATTTTGTTTATTTTGTTTTACTCAATCTGACGAGGAATCGAGAGTGTGTGATTTGTGGTCAAGGAGGGAAGTTGTTCAGCCTTATGCAGAAGAGAGAGTAAGTATCATTATTTCCACTCAGTTGAGACGGTTTCTTCTGTTTGTTGTGCTGAAATTTTTTATAACTACCCACTACAATAAATTATAACACTTTATTATTCAAGGTTAATTTTCAATAATATTGCTTTATTTTTTATTGACTTTTGTCTCCTGCCACCAAGATATAGGTATCACAATTAATCTTATCTGAAAAAAACATCATCTCGACTTTACCGAGTAAACATAGATTTGTCTAAGGAGCAAAACATATATGTTGTTATTTACCCAATATTATGCTATAATAAAAAACATCAATTATTACATAATTCTTAATAATTCCCCAGGGTTCAGGGTGAGTTCTTTGTGTTATGAGAGTGTCAGAAATGGATAATTACTACGCTTTACAAATACCGAAAAATTAATAAATAATTTTGTTTAATTTTTCATGTAGTACGTAGTTCCCGGAATTGCCATAAGAGAGCAGTGTATATTTGTTTACTTTGAAAAAACATATGATCTAATGATTATTTTTTGTTCTATTTCGCCGTTTAAAACGAGTTTTCTTCTGGAATTATTATGAAAAAATGTTTATATTACCTCGCTCTGTATGATTCTTACTGGATTGCTGCTTTTCTGTGATGAGGTCCGTCTTGCGTTATAATTTACGTTTCGTTTGAAGTATTTTCCAATTGTCAACGAGAACTAGGCCGAACTATGTTGGATCCTCAGAAGGTTTTCATCCACTGTTTATTAATGTATATCACCATTTAATTTGGATTAATCAGGTATAATTAGATAGTGGTCACTCTATTTATTGATCTTGCATTAATTTCAACTCCTCCAACGTCCAAAAAAGGTTATTTTTTTATAATTTTTGTCGCCTCATTTCTTCAACTCTCCGGTTTAGTTCAAAATTTTTATCTTATTAACAATACTTGTTATTTTTCATCACTCTTAGTAACACATAGTATTTTTATTATGCAGGCAGTTTGTAATTATTATAAATTTATATTATATTTATGGAAATATAATTCCTTTCCATTCCGGTTTCTTTACTAATTTAATTTACATAATATGTTTTGGTTAATTTTTTATGACATTGTATATAAGTATTTTACCATTTTATTATCCTTAAATAAATTTATATATTATTTATTTAGTCTCGAATAGTATTCATACCCGGCACTACTTCCTGTTGCCATTTCCTTCATAGGATTATTTTAATTTTTTATTATCGTTTGTTATTTAAATTTTTATATCCTTTAAAACTAACCCTGGGTTATCCTATATTACAACACAAATATTTTAACAAATACAACATTAACTTAGGTATAACAAGTGGTTGTCCATACACTATAAATTACAATAAATAAATAAAATTACAAAAATCAATCAGTATTATTACATCCTACTTCCATAGTTTTATCCTTTCCAAAACATACAGCACAGTTTGGTAATACATTACTTTCACTTTTGTTTTTCCACCTCAGTGGGTACACTAGAACTCACTTTGCACTGTATACCACTCGTATTGTTTATTATGTTGAGTGATATAATTAAATTTTGAGCGAGCTTTAGTTTACCCATTTCTGACTTTTATTATCATGAGTTACTTTATTGGGACCGGGTTATGTAACGTTACATAAAGCCCCCCCCACTAGAACAAATTTATTTCAGTTTAACTTGTTTATTAAAAATAAATTGTTGATTATTTCCATTTTCTTAACCCCTCTTTATCTTCATAATAGTGTTTTATTTCTGACTGATTATAAACTCTGGTAATTCAGACTTGTGGTAATTGCTGTTTTCTTACTTAACTCTCTCTCTCTTGGAGGCAAATTCATCAATTATTTCTCTGGGTAGTAGTACTTCCACATATTATTTGATAAGGACTGGTCACACTAATCATATTAAACTTGTTTTAACACTCATTTCTATTTACTTTTATATACTCGCTTTATCAATTAAGCATCGGTCTGCTATCTTCCTTCTATTTTCTTCATTTATACTTCTGGAATCTAATATCACTCCTTTCAGCTATTTTATAATTATTATCCCTTAAATATTCAATTTCCCTAACATTTTTCCCTATCCTGTGCGGTGGTAACAGTCGGGTGGCCACTCTGGGTCCATACACCGCTGTCCATCCTTACACCTTCTGAGACCAGGGGAACATCATCCCTGCTCATAAAAATTATTGCCGGAACATTTCTACGGTCAATACATAAAAATAAAAAAATTATAAGTAGTAGTCAATTAGCGACTAGTACCAAACACTTTTGGGATTCTTCATACTGTAGCTGTTTGCATTTATTTATATATTTCTTCTTCTCCTTGATTCCTTCTTCTTTTCCATTAACTAATAGCATATAATATTATTGATAGGCCTTATGTTAAAATTCTTTTGACTTTACTTCTTGTGACATATTTCTCCGTATCATTTCTTCTTATATAATCTTCAATTCCGAGAAATTCTAATTATTGTATTAATTATCCTCCTTCAGTTTCATTGGAGTCATTAAATTATTCTTTATTCTTCTTATCTGAGCACATTACCATCAATTGTTTATTTATTTAATTTTTCT
This sequence comes from Magicicada septendecula, assembly GCA_034769895.1. Lineage (NCBI taxonomy): Eukaryota > Metazoa > Arthropoda > Insecta > Hemiptera > Cicadidae > Magicicada > Magicicada septendecula. Next base: position 234,995,331 of record CM068371.1, on the reverse strand, counting down.
TTTGTTACCATCAAAATATTATTTTTCCTATTAGTTCATCTTAAATCAGTTCTTTATAAATATTATTTAATCATCGGTTCTCTTTTTCTTGGTGGTTTGTTGTTTTAGTCTCTTCATTTTAAATTATATGGTTTCAAAATAACTTGAGTAAGATGTCCTTACAGGCTTTTGGGGTTTTTAGTTTCTTCACTTTAAATTATATTGTTCCGAAATAAATTAAATAAGTTGTCCTTACGTCTTTTGGAATTTTGGGGATTTTATTTTCTTCATTTTAAATTATATGGTTTCAAAATAACTTGAGTAAGATGTCCTTACAGGCTTTTGGGGTTTTTAGTTTCTTCACTTTAAATTATATTGTTCCGAAATAAATTAAATAAGTTGTCCTTACGTCTTTTGGAATTTTGGGGTTTTTATTTTCTTCATTTTAAATTATATGGTTTCAAAATAACTTGAGTAAGATGTTCTTACATGCTTTTAGAATTTTGGGGTTTTTATTTACAATGGGTTGCTTGGTCCTGTATCCATAAAATCCGTCCCTTTTTTCTGGTTTGTTTGGAGCCTGTTTAACCGTGGTTAATCTTTACTCGGATTACTGGGGTGTTCGTAATTAATTCTTTTCTTGATAATCTTCTTACCATCCGGCTCTCCCACTTTGCTGCTATGAAACTTTCACTTAAGTACCGGTCTTCCGTCATAATTCGTTCCTTTTTAACTAACAGGTATTGTACCTCCTCTAACATAACATAGTTGCTCATATTTAATCTCATTCCATTCCCTTTTACCTCTGGATTATTTACCAAATATTTGAATGTTGTATTCCGTCTTGAATATACGACTAATATCTTCTGATGCACTTCAATCATCGACACATTTAACTGGGATGTAAACTTAATTAACTCCTTCTGTTCGTTAATTGGAAGGTTAAATACATTAATTAATCCACCTGTAATCATCTCCCATTCTTCCTTGGTATTTATTGTTTTCTTTCTACTTGTTTTTATTATTTTCTTGGTTTTCTTTTCCACGGTTTGAACATCCTTTTTGTTGTGGCTATTTTTATTTTCAGATGGCATTACACCTTGGTATTCTGTAATTTCTATTTCCTTCCTCCTCTCTTCTGTATTCGGACTTACTTTAATACCTTCTAAAGTGCTATCCAATGTTTCATCCAAATTATTGAAACTATGGTCCATTCGTTTATTTGTCTCCTCTTTGTATGTATCTGCTTTTTGGATACGCGTATTAACATTTTCAAACTTCTCTCCGAAAGTTACCCATATCTCCTTATTGAAATTCTCCATTTTACCTTCAAATTGTTTTAAACTTTCTTTATTCTCTTCAAATGTTGCATTCATCTCTTCTCTTTGTCCTTCAACAGTTTCTTTCAGTTTATGGTATTGTTCATTCATGGTTTGTTTGATATTTCCATGAATGGTTTCTTTTTTTTCATTTAGTTGTTTGACTAAACTTTCCTGAATGCTATCTATTTTCTCATTGGTCTGTCTATTTTGTTCCTCCTGCTTCTTAAAATTCTCCTTATTTTCCTCATTGGTTTGCCTCAGGTTTTCCTCCTGTTTCTTAAAATTTTCCTTATTTTCCTCCTTGGTTTGCCTCAAGTTTTCATCTATTTTATTAAATTTTTCCTTCTGTTCCTTAAATTGTTCCGCCATAAATTTCATCATGTCTTGCCAATTAGGTTCTTCTCTGGCTACCGCTTTGTCTGGTTGGTCCCCTTGGGCATCCTCTTCCACTACTTCCTTTTCCGTGTCCATAACTACTTCAGTTTCTTCTGTATCACTTGTCTGTTGGTCCATTTCACTGTCCGTGACTAACTCTATTTCTTGTTCCTGTCCACCTTCTTCAGTCTCTTTTTCTTCTGCCCTCTTCTTCGATTTTCCTCGGGTATTAGGCATTTCTTGTTTTCTCGTAACTGCCAACGATAATTAGATTTTTTTGTATATATTTTTATTAAATATCAAAATTCTTTTCTAATTACCGCCCTTTTACGTTGAGCGCCAATCTGTAACGTCCTTCTTTTATGTGTGAGGTACTATATAGTTATATTATATGCCTCAAGTAGGATGCGTCACTTCTGAATTATAATAACTGACGTTGTTTTTCAAGAGGTAAAATAAAGGATTTTGTTTATTTTGTTTTACTCAATCTGACGAGGAATCGAGAGTGTGTGATTTGTGGTCAAGGAGGGAAGTTGTTCAGCCTTATGCAGAAGAGAGAGTAAGTATCATTATTTCCACTCAGTTGAGACGGTTTCTTCTGTTTGTTGTGCTGAAATTTTTTATAACTACCCACTACAATAAATTATAACACTTTATTATTCAAGGTTAATTTTCAATAATATTGCTTTATTTTTTATTGACTTTTGTCTCCTGCCACCAAGATATAGGTATCACAATTAATCTTATCTGAAAAAAACATCATCTCGACTTTACCAAGTAAACATAGATTTGTCTAAGGAGCAAAACATATATGTTGTTATTTACCCAATATTACGCTATAATAAAAAACATCAATTATTACATAATTCTTAATAATTCCCCAGGGTTCAGGGTGAGTTCTTTGTGTTATGAGAGTGTCAGAAATGGATAATTACTACGCTTTACAAATACCGAAAAATTAATAAATAATTTTGTTTAATTTTTCATGTAGTACGTAGTTCCCGGAATTGCTGTAAGAGAGCAGTGTATATTTGTTTACTTTGAAAAAACATATGATCTAATGATTATTTTTTGTTCTATTTCGCCGTTTAAAACGAGTTTTCTTCTGGAATTATTATGAAAAAATGTTTATATTACCTCGCTCTGTATGGTTCTTACTGGATTGCTGCTTTTCTGTGATGAGGTCCGTCTTGCGTTATAATTTACGTTTCGTTTGAAGTATTTTCCAATTGTCAACGAGAACTAGGCCGAACTATGTTGGATCCTCAGAAGGTTTTCATCCACTGTTTATTAATGTATATCACCATTTAATTTGGATTAATCAGGTATAATTAGATAGTGGTCACTCTGTTTATTGATCTTGCATTAATTTCAACTCCTCCAACGTCCAAAAAAGGTTATTTTTTTCTAATTTTTGTCGCCTCATTTCTTCAACTCTCCGGTTTAGTTCAAAATTTTTATCTTATTAACAATACTTGTTATTTTTCATCACTCTTAGTAACACATAGTATTTTTATTATGCAGGCAGTTTGTAATTATTATAAATTTATATTATATTTATGGAAATATAATTCCTTTCCATTCCGGTTTCTTTACTAATTTAATTTACATAATATGTTTTGGTTAATTTTTTATGACATTGTATATAAGTATTTTATCATTTTATTATCCTTAAATAAATTTATATATTATTTATTTAGTCTCGAATAGTATTCATACCCGGCACTACTTCCTGTTGCCATTTCCTTCATAGGATTATTTTAATTTTTTATTATCTTTTGTTATTTAAATTTTTATATTCTCTAAAACTAACCCTGGGTTATCCTATATTACAACACAAATATTTTAACAAATACAACATTAACTTAGGTATAACAAGTGGTTGTCCATACACTATAAATTACAATAAATAAATAAAATTACAGAAATCAATCAGTATTATTACATCCTACTTCCATAGTTTTATCCTTTCCAAAACATACAGCACAGTTTGGTAATACATTACTTTCACTTTTGTTTTTTCACCTCAGTGGGTACACTAGAACTCACTTTGCACTGTATACCACTCGTATTGTTTATTATGTTGAGTGATATAATTAAATTTTGAGCGAGCTTTAGTTTACCCATTTCTGACTTTTATTATCATGAGTTACTTTATTGGGACCGGGTTATGTAACGTTACATAAAGCCCCCCCACTAGAACAAATTTATTTCAGTTTAACTTGTTTATTAAAAATAAATTGTTGATTATTTCCATTTTCTTAACTCCTCTTTATCTTCATAATAGTGTTTTATTTCTGACTGATTATAAACTCTGGTAATTCAGACTTGTGGTAATTGCTGTTTTCTTACTTAACTCTCTCTCTCTTGGAGGCAAATTCATCAATTATTTCTCTGGGTAGTAGTACTTCCACATTTTATTTGATAAGGACTGGTCACACTAATCATATTAAACTTGTTTTAACACTCATTTCTATTTACTTTTATATACTCGCTTTATCAATTAAGCATCGGTCTGCTATCTTCCTTCTATTTTCTTCATTTATACTTCTGGAATCTAATATCACTCCTTTCAGCTATTTTATAATTATTATCCCTTAAATATTCAATTTCCCTAACATTTTTCCCTATCCTGTGCGGTGGTAACAGTCGGGTGGCCACTCTGGGTCCATACACCGCTGTCCATCCTTACACCTTCTGAGACCAGGGGAACATCATCCCTGCTCATAAAAATTATTGCCGGAACATTTCTACGGTCAATACATAAAAATAAAAAAATTATAAGTAGTAGTCAATTAGCGACTAGTACCAAACACTTTTGGGATTCTTCATACTGTAGCTGTTTGCATTTATTTATATATTTCTTCTTCTCCTTGATTCCTTCTTCTTTTCCATTAACTAATAGCATATAATATTATTGATAGGCCTTATGTTAAAATTCTTTTGACTTTACTTCTTGTGACATATTTCTCCGTATCATTTCTTCTTATATAATCTTCAATTCCGAGAAATTCTAATTATTGTATTAATTATCCTCCTTCAGTTTCATTGGAGTCATTAAATTATTCTTTATTCTTCTTATCTGAGCACATTACCATCAATTGTTTATTTATTTAATTTTTCTTTTGTTACCATCAAAATATTATTTTTCCTATTAGTTCATCTTAAATCAGTTCTTTATAAATATTATTTAATCATCGGTTCTCTTTTTCTTGGTGGTTTGTTGTTTTAGTCTCTTCATTTTAAATTATATGGTTTCAAAATAACTTGAGTAAGATGTCCTTACAGGCTTTTGGGGTTTTTAGTTTCTTCACTTTAAATTATATTGTTCCGAAATAAATTAAATAAGTTATCCTTACGTCTTTTGGAATTTTGGGGTTTTTATTTTCTTCATTTTAAATTATATGGTTTCAAAATAACTTGAGTAAGATGTTCTTACATGCTTTTAGAATTTTGGGGTTTTTATTTACAATGGGTTGCTTGGTCCTGTATCCATAAAATCCGTCCCTTTTTTCTGGTTTGTTTGGAGCCTGTTTAACCGTGGTTAATCTTTACTCGGATTACTGGGGTGTTCGTAATTAATTCTTTTCTTGATAATCTTCTTACCATCCGGCTCTCCCACTTTGCTGCTATGAAACTTTCACTTAAGTACCGGTCTTCCGTCATAATTCGTTCCTTTTTAACTAACAGGTATTGTACCTCCTCTAACATAACATAGTTGCTCATATTTAATCTCATTCCATTCCCTTTTACCTCTGGATTATTTACCAAATATTTGAATGTTGTATTCCGTCTTGAATATACGACTAATATCTTCTGATGCACTTCAATCATCGACACATTTAACTGGGATGTAAACTTAATTAACTCCTTCTGTTCGTTAATTGGAAGGTTAAATACATTAATTAATCCACCTGTAATCATCTCCCATTCTTCCTTGGTATTTATTGTTTTCTTTCTACTTGTTTTTATTATTTTCTTGGTTTTCTTTTCCACGGTTTGAACAGCCTTTTTGTTGTGGCTATTTTTATTTTCAGATGGCATTACACCTTGGTATTCTGTAATTTATATTTCCTTCCTCCTCTCTTCTGTATTCGGACTTACTTTAATACCTTCTAAAGTGCTATCCAATGATTCATCCAAATTATTGAAACTATGGTCCATTCGTTTATTTGTCTCCTCTTTGTTTGTATCTGCTTTTTGGATACGCGTATTAACATTTTCAAACTTCTCTCCGAAAGTTTCCCATATCTCCTTATTGAAATTCTCCATTTTACCTTCAAATTGTTTTAAACTTTCTTTATTCTCTTCAAATTTTGCATTCATCTCTTCTCTTTGTCCTTCAACAGTTTCTTTCAGTTTATGGTATTGTTCATTCATGGTTTGTTTGATATTTCCATGAATGGTTTCTATTTTTTCATTTAGTTGTTTGACTAAACTTTCCTGAATGCTATCTATTTTCTCATTGGTCTGTCTATTTTGTTCCTCCTGCTTCTTAAAATTCTCCTTATTTTCCTCATTGGTTTGCCTCAGGTTTTCCTCCTGTTTCTTAAAATTTTCCTTATTTTCCTCCTTGGTTTGCCTCAAGTTTTCATCTATTTTATTAAATTTTTCCTTCTGTTCCTTAAATTGTTCCGCCATAAATTTCATCATGTCTCGCCAATTAGGTTCTTCTCTGGCTACCGCTTTGTCTGGTTGGTCCCCTGGGCATCCTCTTCCACTATTTCCTTTTCCGTGTCCATAACTACTTCAGTTTCTTCTGTATCACTTGTCTGTTGGTCCATTTCACTGTCCGTGACTAACTCTATTTCTTGTTCCTGTCCACCTTCTTCAGTCTCTTTTTCTTCTGCCCTCTTCTTCGATTTTCCTCGGGTATTAGGCATTTCTTGTTTTCTCGTAACTGCCAACGATAATTAGATTTTTTGGTATATATTTTTATTAAATATCAAAATTCTTTTCTAATTACCGCCCTTTTACTTTGAACGCCAATCTGTAACGTCCTTCTTTTATGTGTGAGGTACTATATAGTTATATTATATGCCTCAAGTAGGATGCGTCACTTCTGAATTATAATACCTGACGTTGTTTTCAAGAGGTAAAATAAAGGATTTTGTTTATTTTGTTTTACTCAATCTGACGAGGAATCGAGAGTGCGTGATTTGTGGTCAAGGAGGGAAGTTGTTCAGCCTTATGCAGAAGAGAGAGTAAGTATCATTATTTCCACTCAGTTGAGACGGTTTCTTCTGTTTGTTGTGCTGAAATTTTTTATAACTACCCACTACAATAAATTATAACACTTTATTATTCAAGGTTAATTTTCAATAATATTGCTTTATTTGTTATTGACTTTTGTCTCCTGCCACCAAGATATAGGTATCACAATTAATCTTATCTGAAAAAAACATCATCTCGACTTTACCGAGTAAACATAGATTTGTCTAAGGAGCAAAACATATATGTTGTTATTTACCCAATATTACGCTATAATAAAAAACATCAATTATTACATAATTCTTAATAATTCCCCAGTGTTCAGGGTGAGTTCTTTGTGTTATGAGAGTGTCAGAAATGGATAATTACTACGCTTTACAAATACCGAAAAATTAATAAATAATTTTGTTTAATTTTTCATGTAGTACGTAGTTCCCAGAATTGCTGTAAGAGAGCAGTGTATATTTGTTTACTTTGAAAAAACATATGATCAAATGATTATTTTTTGTTTTATTTCGCCGTTTAAAACGAGTTTTCTTCTGGAATTATTATGAAAAAATGTTTATATTACCTCGCTCTGTATGGTTCTTACTGGATTGCTGCTTTTCTGTGATGAGGTCCGTCTTGCGTTATAATTTACGTTACGTTTGAAGTATTTTCCAATTGTCAACGAGAACTAGGCCGAACTATGTTGGATCCTCAGAAGGTTTTCATCCACTGTTTATTAATGTATATCACCATTTAATTTGGATTAATCAGGTATAATTAGATAGTGGTCACTCTGTTTATTGATCTTGCATTAATTTCAACTCCTCCAACGTCCAAAAAAGGTTATTTTTTTATAATTTTTGTCGCCTCATTTCTTCAACTCTCTGGTTTAGTTCAAAATTTTTATCTTATTAACAATACTTGTTATTTTTCATCACTCTTAGTAACACATAGTATTTTTATTATGCAGGCAGTTTGTAATTATTATAAATTTATATTATATTTATGGAAATATAATTCCTTTCCATTCCGGTTTCTTTACTAATTTAATTTACATAATATGTTTTGGTTAATTTTTTATGACATTGTATATAAGTATTTTATCATTTTATTATCCTTAAATAAATTTATATATTATTTATTTAGTCTCGAATAGTATTCATACCCGGCACTACTTCCTGTTGCCATTTCCTTCATAGGATTATTTTAATTTTTTATTATCATTTGTTATTTAAATTTTTATATCCTTTAAAACTAACCCTGGGTTATCCTATATTACAACACAAATATTTTAACAAATACAACATTAACTTAGGTATAACAAGTGGTTGTCCATACACTATAAATTACAATAAATAAATAAAATTACAAAAATCAATCAGTATTATTACATCCTACTTCCATAGTTTTATCCTTTCCAAAACATACAGCACAGTTTGGTAATACATTACTTTCACTTTTGTTTTTTCACCTCAGTGGGTACACTAGAACTCACTTTGTACTGTATACCACTCGTATTGTTTATTATGTTGAGTGATATAATTAAATTTTGAGCGAGCTTTAGTTTACCCATTTCTGACTTTTATTATCATGAGTTACTTTATTGGGACCGGGTTATGTAACGTTACATAAAGCCCCCCCACTAGAACAAATTTATTTCAGTTTAACTTGTTTATTAAAAATAAATTGTTGATTATTTCCATTTTCTTAACTCCTCTTTATCTTCATAATAGTGTTTTATTTCTGACTGATTATAAACTCTGGTAATTCAGACTTGTGGTAATTGCTGTTTTCTTACTTAACTCTCTCTCTCTTGGAGGCAAATTCATCAATTATTTCTCTGGGTAGTAGTACTTCCACATTTTATTTGATAAGGACTGGTCACACTAATCATATTAAACTTGTTTTAACACTCATTTCTATTTACTTTTATATACTCGCTTTATCAATTAAGCATCGGTCTGCTATCTTCCTTCTATTTTCTTCATTTATACTTCTGGAATCTAATATCACTCCTTTCAGCTATTTTATAATTATTATCCCTTAAATATTCAATTTCCCTAACATTTTTCCCTATCCTGTGCGGTGGTAACAGTCGGGTGGCCACTCTGGGTCCATACACCGCTGTCCATCCTTACACCTTCTGAGACCAGGGGAACATCATCCCTGCTCATAAAAATTATTGCCGGAACATTTCTACGGTCAATACATAAAAATAAAAAAATTATAAGTAGTAGTCAATTAGCGACTAGTACCAAACACTTTTGGGATTCTTCATACTGTAGCTGTTTGCATTTATTTATATATTTCTTCTTCTCCTTGATTCCTTCTTCTTTTCCATTAACTAATAGCATATAATATTATTGATAGGCCTTATGTTAAAATTCTTTTGACTTTACTTCTTGTGACATATTTCTCCGTATCATTTCTTCTTATATAATCTTCAATTCCGAGAAATTCTAATTATTGTATTAATTATCCTCCTTCAGTTTCATTGGAGTCATTAAATTATTCTTTATTCTTCTTATCTGAGCACATTACCATCAATTGTTTATTTATTTAATTTTTCTTTTGTTACCATCAAAATATTATTTTTCCTATTAGTTCATCTTAAATCAGTTCTTTATAAATATTATTTAATCATCGGTTCTCTTTTTCTTGGTGGTTTGTTGTTTTAGTCTCTTCATTTTAAATTATATGGTTTCAAAATAACTTGAGTAAGATGTCCTTACAGGCTTTTGGGGTTTTTAGTTTCTTCACTTTAAATTATATTGTTCCGAAATAAATTAAATAAGTTGTCCTTACGTCTTTTGGAATTTTGGGGTTTTTATTTTCTTCATTTTAAATTATATGGTTTCAAAATAACTTGAGTAAGATGTCCTTACAGGCTTTTGGGGTTTTTAGTTTCTTCACTTTAAATTATATTGTTCCGAAATAAATTAAATAAGTTGTCCTTACGTCTTTTGGAATTTTGGGGTTTTTATTTTCTTCATTTTAAATTATATGGTTTCAAAATAACTTGAGTAAGATGTTCTTACATGCTTTTAGAATTTTGGGGTTTTTATTTACAATGGGTTGCTTGGTCCTGTATCCATAAAATCCGTCCCTTTTTTCTGGTTTGTTTGGAGCCTGTTTAACTGTGGTTAATCTTTACTCGGATTACTGGGGTGTTCGTAATTAATTCTTTTCTTGATAATCTTCTTACCATCCGGCTCTCCCACTTTGCTGCTATGAAACTTTCACTTAAGTACCGGTCTTCCGTCATAATTCGTTCCTTTTTAACTAACAGGTATTGTACCTCCTCTAACATAACATAGTTGCTCATATTTAATCTCATTCCATTCCCTTTTACCTCTGGATTATTTACCAAATATTTGAATGTTGTATTCTGTCATGAATATACGACTAATATCTTCTGATGCACTTCAATCATCGACACATTTAACTGGGATGTAAACTTAATTAACTCCTTCTGTTCGTTAATTGGAAGGTTAAATACATTAATTAATCCACCTGTAATCATCTCCCATTCTTCCTTGGTATTTATTATTTTCTTTCTACTTGTTTTTATTATTTTCTTGGTTTTCTTTTCCACGGTTTGAACATCCTTTTTGTTGTGGCTATTTTTATTTTCAGATGGCATTACACCTTGGTATTCTGTAATTTCTATTTCCTTCCTCCTCTCTTCTGTATTTGGACTTACTTTAATACCTTCTAAAGTGCTATCCAATGTTTCATCCAAATTATTGAATCTATGGTCCATTCGTTTATTTGTCTCCTCTTTGTATGTATCTGCTTTTTGGATACGCGTATTAACATTTTCAAACTTCTCTCCGAAAGTTTCCCATATCTCCTTATTGAAATTCTCCATTTTACCTTCAAATTGTTTTAAACTTTCTTTATTCTCTTCAAATTTTGCATTCATCTCTTCTCTTTGTCCTTCAACAGTTTCTTTCAGTTTATGGTATTGTTCATTCATGGTTTGTTTGATATTTCCATGAATGGTTTCTATTTTTTCATTTAGTTGTTTGACTAAACTTTCCTGAATGCTATCTATTTTCTCATTGGTCTGTCTATTTTGTTCCTCCTGCTTCTTAAAATTCTCCTTATTTTCCTCATTGGTTTGCCTCAGGTTTTCCTCCTGTTTCTTAAAATTTTCCTTATTTTCCTCCTTGGTTTGCCTCAAGTTTTCATCTATTTTATTAAATTTTTCCTTCTGTTCCTTAAATTGTTCCGCCATAAATTTCATCATGTCTTGCCAATTAGGTTCTTCTCTGGCTACCGCTTTGTCTGGTTGGTCCCCTTGGGCATCCTCTTCCACTATTTCCTTTTCCGTGTCCATAACTACTTCAGTTTCTTCTGTATCACTTGTCTGTTGGTCCATTTCACTGTCCGTGACTAACTCAATTTCTTGTTCCTGTCCACCTTCTTCAGTCTCTTTTTCTTCTGCCCTCTTCTTCGATTTTCCTCGGGTATTAGGCATTTCTTGTTTTCTCGTAACTGCCAACGATAATTATATTTTTGGGTATATATTTTTATTAAATATCAAAATTCTTTTCTAATTACCACCCTTTTACGTTGTGCGCCAATCTGTAACGTCCTTCTTTTATGTGTGAGGTACTATATAGTTATATTATATGCCTCAAGTAGGATGCGTCACTTCTGAATTATAATAACTGACGTTGTTTTTCAAGAGGTAAAATAAAGGATTTTGTTTATTTTGTTTTACTCAATCTGACGAGGAATCGAGAGTGCGTGATTTGTGGTCAAGGAGGGAAGTTGTTCAGCCTTATGCAGAAGAGAGAGTAAGTATCATTATTTCCACTCAGTTGAGACGGTTTCTTCTGTTTGTTGTGCTGAAATTTTTTATAACTACCCACTACAATAAATTATAACACTTTATTACTCAAGGTTAATTTTCAATAATATTGCTTTATTTTTTATTGACGTTTGTCTCCTGCCACCAAGATATAGGTATCACAATTAATCTTATCTGAAAAAAACATCATCTCGACTTTACCGAGTAAACATAGATTTGTCTAAGGAGCAAAACATATATGTTGTTATTTACCCAATATTACGCTATAATAAAAAACATCAATTATTACATAATTCTTAATAATTCCCCAGGGTTCAGGGTGATTTCTTTGTGTTATGAGAGTGTCAGAAATGGATAATTACTACGCTTTACAAATACCGAAAAATTAATAAATAATTTTGTTTAATTTTTCATGTAGTACGTAGTTCCCGGAATTGCTGTAAGAGAGCAGTGTATATTTGTTTACTTTGAAAAAACATATGATCAAATGATTATTTTTTGTTCTATTTCGCCGTTTAAAACGAGTTTTCTTCTGGAATTATTATGAAAAAATGTTTATATTACCTCGCTCTGTATGGTTCTTACTGGATTGCTGCTTTTCTGTGATGAGGTCCGTCTTGCGTTATAATTTACGTTACGTTTGAAGTATTTTCCAATTGTCAACGAGAACTAGGCCGAACTATGTTGGATCCTCAGAAGGTTTTCATCCACTGTTTATTAATGTATATCACCATTTAATTTGGATTAATCACGTATAATTAGATAGTGGTCACTCTGTTTATTGATCTTGCATTAATTTCAACTCCTCCAACGTCCAAAAAAGGTTATTTTTTTATAATTTTTGTCGCCTCATTTCTTCAACTCTCCGGTTTAGTTCAAAATTTTTATCTTATTAACAATACTTGTTATTTTTCATCACTCTTAGTAACACATAGTATTTTTATTATGCAGGCAGTTTGTAATTATTATAAATTTATATTATATTTATGGAAATATAATTCCTTTCCATTCCGGTTTCTTTACTAATTTAATTTACATAATATGTTTTGGTTAATTTTTTATGACATTGTATATAAGTATTTTATCATTTTATTATCCTTAAATAAATTTATATATTATTTATTTAGTCTCGAATAGTATTCATACCCGGCACTACTTCCTGTTGCCATTTCCTTCATAGGATTATTTTAATTTTTTATTATCATTTGTTATTTAAATTTTTATATCCTTTAAAACTAACCCTGGGTTATCCTATATTACAACACAAATATTTTAACAAATACAACATTAACTTAGGTATAACAAGTGGTTGTCCATACACTATAAATTACAATAAATAAATAAAATTACAAAAATCAATCAGTATTATTACATCCTACTTCCATAGTTTTATCCTTTCCAAAACATACAGCACAGTTTGGTAATACATTACTTTCACTTTTGTTTTTTCACCTCAGTGGGTACACTAGAACTCACTTTGCACTGTATACCACTCGTATTGTTTATTATGTTGAGTGATATAATTAAATTTTGAGCGAGCTTTAGTTTACCCATTTCTGACTTTTATTATCATGAGTTACTTTATTGGGACCGGGTTATGTAACGTTACATAAAGCCCCCCCACTAGAACAAATTTATTTCAGTTTAACTTGTTTATTAAAAATAAATTGTTGATTATTTCCATTTTCTTAACTCCTCTTTATCTTCATAATAGTGTTTTATTTCTGACTGATTATAAACTCTGGTAATTCAGACTTGTGGTAATTGCTGTTTTCTTACTTAACTCTCTCTCTCTTGGAGGCAAATTCATCAATTATTTCTCTGGGTAGTAGTACTTCCACATTTTATTTGATAAGGACTGGTCACACTAATCATATTAAACTTGTTTTAACACTCATTTCTATTTACTTTTATATACTCGCTTTATCAATTAAGCATCGGTCTGCTATCTTCCTTCTATTTTCTTCATTTATACTTCTGGAATCTAATATCACTCCTTTCAGCTATTTTATAATTATTATCCCTTAAATATTCAATTTCCCTAACATTTTTCCCTATCCTGTGCGGTGGTAACAGTCGGGTGGCCACTCTGGGTCCATACACCGCTGTCCATCCTTACACCTTCTGAGACCAGGGGAACATCATCCCTGCTCATAAAAATTATTGCCGGAACATTTCTACGGTCAATACATAAAAATAAAAAAATTATAAGTAGTAGTCAATTAGCGACTAGTACCAAACACTTTTGGGATTCTTCATACTGTAGCTGTTTGCATTTATTTATATATTTCTTCTTCTCCTTGATTCCTTCTTCTTTTCCATTAACTAATAGCATATAATATTATTGATAGGCCTTATGTTAAAATTCTTTTGACTTTACTTCTTGTGACATATTTCTCCGTATCATTTCTTCTTATATAATCTTCAATTCCGAGAAATTCTAATTATTGTATTAATTATCCTCCTTCAGTTTCATTGGAGTCATTAAATTATTCTTTATTCTTCTTATCTGAGCACATTACCATCAATTGTTTATTTATTTAATTTTTCTTTTGTTACCATCAAAATATTATTTTTCCTATTAGTTCATCTTAAATCAGTTCTTTATAAATATTATTTAATCATCGGTTCTCTTTTTCTTGGTGGTTTGTTGTTTTAGTCTCTTCATTTTAAATTATATGGTTTCAAAATAACTTGAGTAAGATGTCCTTACAGGCTTTTGGGGTTTTTAGTTTCTTCACTTTAAATTATATTGTTCCGAAATAAATTAAATAAGTTGTCCTTACGTCTTTTGGAATTTTGGGGTTTTTATTTTCTTCATTTTAAATTATATGGTTTCAAAATAACTTGAGTAAGATGTCCTTACAGGCTTTTGGGGTTTTTAGTTTCTTCACTTTAAATTATATTGTTCCGAAATAAATTAAATAAGTTGTCCTTACGTCTTTTGGAATTTTGGGGTTTTTATTTTCTTCATTTTAAATTATATGGTTTCAAAATAACTTGAGTAAGATGTTCTTACATGCTTTAGAATTTTGGGGTTTTTATTTACAATGGGTTGCTTGGTCCTGTATCCATAAAATCCGTCCCTTTTTTCTGGTTTGTTTGGAGCCTGTTTAACCGTGGTCCATTATTTCAGGTACTCCCTTTACTCGGATTACTGGGGTGTTCGTAATTAATTCTTTTCTTGATAATCTTCTTACCATCCGGCTCTCCCACTTTGCTGCTATGAAACTTTCACTTAAGTACCGGTCTTCCGTCATAATTCGTTCCTTTTTAACTAACAGGTATTGTACCTCCTCTAACATAACATAGTTGCTCATATTTAATCTCATTCCATTCCCTTTTACCTCTGGATTATTTACCAAATATTTGAATGTTGTATTCCGTCTTGAATATACGACTAATATCTTCTGATGCACTTCAATCATCGACACATTTAACTGGGATGTAAACTTAATTAACTCCTTCTGTTCGTTAATTGGAAGGTTAAATACATTAATTAATCCACCTGTAATCATCTCCCATTCTTCCTTGGTATTTATTATTTTCTTTCTACTTGTTTTTATTATTTTCTTGGTTTTCTTTTCCACGGTTTGAACATCCTTTTTGTTGTGGCTATTTTTATTTTCAGATGGCATTACACCTTGGTATTCTGTAATTTCTATTTCCTTCCTCCTCTCTTCTGTATTCGGACTTACTTTAATACCTTCTAAAGTGCTATCCAATGTTTCATCCAAATTATTGAAACTATGGTCCATTCGTTTATTTGTCTCCTCTTTGTATGTATCTGCTTTTTGGATACGCGTATTAACATTTTCAAACTTCTCTCCGAAAGTTTCCCATATCTCCTTATTGAAATTCTCCATTTTACCTTCAAATTGTTTTAAACTTTCTTTATTCTCTTCAAATGTTGCATTCATCTCTTCTCTTTGTCCTTCAACAGTTTCTTTCAGTTTATGGTATTGTTCATTCATGGTTTGTTTGATATTTCCATGAATGGTTTCTATTTTTTCATTTAGTTGTTTGACTAAACTTTCCTGAATGCTATCTATTTTCTCATTGGTCTGTCTATTTTGTTCCTCCTGCTTCTTAAAATTCTCCTTATTTTCCTCATTGGTTTGCCTCAGGTTTTCCTCCTGTTTCTTAAAATTTTCCTTATTTTCCTCCTTGGTTTGCCTCAAGTTTTCATCTATTTTATTAAATTTTTCCTTCTGTTCCTTAAATTGTTCCGCCATAAATTTCATCATGTCTTGCCAATTAGGTTCTTCTCTGGCTACCGCTTTGTCTGGTTGGTCCCCTTGGGCATCCTCTTCCACTATTTCCTTTTCCGTGTCCATAACTACTTCAGTTTCTTCTGTATCACTTGTCTGTTGGTCCATTTCACTGTCCGTGACTAACTCTATTTCTTGTTCCTGTCCACCTTCTTCAGTCTCTTTTTCTTCTGCCCTCTTTTTCGATTTTCCTCGGGTATTAGGCATTTCTTGTTTTCTCGTAACTGCCAACGATAATTAGATTTTTTTGTATATATTTTTATTAAATATCAAAATTCTTTTCTAATTACCGCCCTTTTACGTTGAGCGCCAATCTGTAACGTCCTTCTTTTATGTGTGAGGTACTATATAGTTATATTATATGCCTCAAGTAGGATGCGTCACTTCTGAATTATAATAACTGACGTTGTTTTTCAAGAGGTAAAATAAAGGATTTTGTTTATTTTGTTTTACTCAATCTGACGAGGAATCGAGAGTGTGTGATTTGTGGTCAAGGAGGGAAGTTGTTCAGCCTTATGCAGAAGAGAGAGTAAGTATCATTATTTCCACTCAGTTGAGACGGTTTCTTCTGTTTGTTGTGCTGAAATTTTTTATAACTACCCACTACAATAAATTATAACACTTTATTATTCAAGGTTAATTTTCAATAATATTGCTTTATTTTTTATTGACTTTTGTCTCCTGCCACCAAGATATAGGTATCACAATTAATCTTATCTGAAAAAAGCATCATCTCGACTTTACCGAGTAAACACAGATTTGTCTAAGGAGCAAAACATATATGTTGTTATTTACCCAATATTACGCTATAATAAAAAACATCAATTATTACATAATTCTTAATAATTCCCCAGGGTTCAGGGTGAGTTCTTTGTGTTATGAGAGTGTCAGAAATGGATAATTACTACGCTTTACAAATACCGAAAAATTAATAAATAATTTTGTTTAATTTTTCATGTAGTACGTAGTTCCCGGAATTGCTGTAAGAGAGCAGTGTATATTTGTTTACTTTGAAAAAACATATGATCAAATGATTATTTTTTGTTCTATTTCGCCGTTTAAAACGAGTTTTCTTCTGGAATTATTATGAAAAAATGTTTATATTACCTCGCTCTGTATGGTTCTTACTGGATTGCTGCTTTTCTGTGATGAGGTCCGTCTTGCGTTATAATTTACGTTACGTTTGAAGTATTTTCCAATTGTCAACGAGAACTAGGCCGAACTATGTTGGATCCTCAGAAGGTTTTCATCCACTGTTTATTAATGTATATCACCATTTAATTTGGATTAATCAGGTATAATTAGATAGTGGTCACTCTATTTATTGATCTTGCATTAATTTCAACTCCTCCAACGTCCAAAAAAGGTTATTTTTTTATAATTTTTGTCGCCTTATTTCTTCAACTCTCCGGTTTAGTTCAAAATTTTTATCTTATTAACAATACTTGTTATTTTTCATCACTCTTAGTAACACATAGTATTTTTATTATGCAGGCAGTTTGTAATTATTATAAATTTATATTATATTTATGGAAATATAATTCCTTTCCATTCCGGTTTCTTTACTAATTTAATTTACATAATATGTTTTGGTTAATTTTTTATGACATTGTATATAAGTATTTTATCATTTTATTATCCTTAAATAAATTTATATATTATTTATTTAGTCTCGAATAGTATTCATACCCGGCACTACTTCCTGTTGCCATTTCCTTCATAGGATTATTTTAATTTTTTATTATCATTTGTTATTTAAATTTTTATATCCTTTAAAACTAACCCTGGGTTATCCTATATTACAACACAAATATTTTAACAAATACAACATTAACTTAGGTATAACAAGTGGTTGTCCATACACTATAAATTACAATAAATAAATAAAATTACAAAAATCAATCAGTATTATTACATCCTACTTCCATAGTTTTATCCTTTCCAAAACATACAGCACAGTTTGGTAATACATTACTTTCACTTTTGTTTTTTCACCTCAGTGGGTACACTAGAACTCACTTTGCACTGTATACCACTCGTATTGTTTATTATGTTGAGTGATATAATTAAATTTTGAGCGAGCTTTAGTTTACCCATTTCTGACTTTTATTATCATGAGTTACTTTATTGGGACCGGGTTATGTAACGTTACATAAAGCCCCCCCACTAGAACAAATTTATTTCAGTTTAACTTGTTTATTAAAAATAAATTGTTGATTATTTCCATTTTCTTAACTCCTCTTTATCTTCATAATAGTGTTTTATTTCTGACTGATTATAAACTCTGGTAATTCAGACTTGTGGTAATTGCTGTTTTCTTACTTAACTCTCTCTCTCTTGGAGGCAAATTCATCAATTATTTCTCTGGGTAGTAGTACTTCCACATTTTATTTGATAAGGACTGGTCACACTAATCATATTAAACTTGTTTTAACACTCATTTCTATTTACTTTTATATACTCGCTTTATCAATTAAGCATCGGTCTGCTATCTTCCTTCTATTTTCTTCATTTATACTTCTGGAATCTAATATCACTCCTTTCAGCTATTTTATAATTATTATCCCTTAAATATTCAATTTCCCTAACATTTTTCCCTATCCTGTGCGGTGGTAACAGTCGGGTGGCCACTCTGGGTCCATACACCGCTGTCCATCCTTACACCTTCTGAGACCAGGGGAACATCATCCCTGCTCATAAAAATTATTGCCGGAACATTTCTACGGTCAATACATAAAAATAAAAAAATTATAAGTAGTAGTCAATTAGCGACTAGTACCAAACACTTTTGGGATTCTTCATACTGTAGCTGTTTGCATTTATTTATATATTTCTTCTTCTCCTTGATTCCTTCTTCTTTTCCATTAACTAATAGCATATAATATTATTGATAGGCCTTATGTTAAAATTCTTTTGACTTTACTTCTTGTGACATATTTCTCCGTATCATTTCTTCTTATATAATCTTCAATTCCGAGAAATTCTAATTATTGTATTAATTATCCTCCTTCAGTTTCATTGGAGTCATTAAATTATTCTTTATTCTTCTTATCTGAGCACATTACCATCAATTGTTTATTTATTTAATTTTTCTTTTGTTACCATCAAAATATTATTTTTCCTATTAGTTCATCTTAAATCAGTTCTTTATAAATATTATTTAATCATCGGTTCTCTTTTTCTTGGTGGTTTGTTGTTTTAGTCTCTTCATTTTAAATTATATGGTTTCAAAATAACTTGAGTAAGATGTCCTTACAGGCTTTTGGGGTTTTTAGTTTCTTCACTTTAAATTATATTGTTCCGAAATAAATTAAATAAGTTGTCCTTACGTCTTTTGGAATTTTGGGGTTTTTATTTTCTTCATTTTAAATTATATGGTTTCAAAATAACTTGAGTAAGATGTCCTTACAGGCTTTTGGGGTTTTTAGTTTCTTCACTTTAAATTATATTGTTCCGAAATAAATTAAATAAGTTGTCCTTACGTCTTTTGGAATTTTGGGGTTTTTATTTTCTTCATTTTAAATTATATGGTTTCAAAATAACTTGAGTAAGATGTTCTTACATGCTTTAGAATTTTGGGGTTTTTATTTACAATGGGTTGCTTGGTCCTGTATCCATAAAATCCGTCCCTTTTTTCTGGTTTGTTTGGAGCCTGTTTAACCGTGGTCCATTATTTCAGGTACTCCCTTTACTCGGATTACTGGGGTGTTCGTAATTAATTCTTTTCTTGATAATCTTCTTACCATCCGGCTCTCCCACTTTGCTGCTATGAAACTTTCACTTAAGTACCGGTCTTCCGTCATAATTCGTTCCTTTTTAACTAACAGGTATTGTACCTCCTCTAACATAACATAGTTGCTCATATTTAATCTCATTCCATTCCCTTTTACCTCTGGATTATTTACCAAATATTTGAATGTTGTATTCCGTCTTGAATATACGACTAATATCTTCTGATGCACTTCAATCATCGACACATTTAACTGGGATGTAAACTTAATTAACTCCTTCTGTTCGTTAATTGGAAGGTTAAATACATTAATTAATCCACCTGTAATCATCTCCCATTCTTCCTTGGTATTTATTATTTTCTTTCTACTTGTTTTTATTATTTTCTTGGTTTTCTTTTCCACGGTTTGAACATCCTTTTTGTTGTGGCTATTTTTATTTTCAGATGGCATTACACCTTGGTATTCTGTAATTTCTATTTCCTTCCTCCTCTCTTCTGTATTCGGACTTACTTTAATACCTTCTAAAGTGCTATCCAATGTTTCATCCAAATTATTGAAACTATGGTCCATTCGTTTATTTGTCTCCTCTTTGTATGTATCTGCTTTTTGGATACGCGTATTAACATTTTCAAACTTCTCTCCGAAAGTTTCCCATATCTCCTTATTGAAATTCTCCATTTTACCTTCAAATTGTTTTAAACTTTCTTTATTCTCTTCAAATGTTGCATTCATCTCTTCTCTTTGTCCTTCAACAGTTTCTTTCAGTTTATGGTATTGTTCATTCATGGTTTGTTTGATATTTCCATGAATGGTTTCTATTTTTTCATTTAGTTGTTTGACTAAACTTTCCTGAATGCTATCTATTTTCTCATTGGTCTGTCTATTTTGTTCCTCCTGCTTCTTAAAATTCTCCTTATTTTCCTCATTGGTTTGCCTCAGGTTTTCCTCCTGTTTCTTAAAATTTTCCTTATTTTCCTCCTTGGTTTGCCTCAAGTTTTCATCTATTTTATTAAATTTTTCCTTCTGTTCCTTAAATTGTTCCGCCATAAATTTCATCATGTCTTGCCAATTAGGTTCTTCTCTGGCTACCGCTTTGTCTGGTTGGTCCCCTTGGGCATCCTCTTCCACTATTTCCTTTTCCGTGTCCATAACTACTTCAGTTTCTTCTGTATCACTTGTCTGTTGGTCCATTTCACTGTCCGTGACTAACTCTATTTCTTGTTCCTGTCCACCTTCTTCAGTCTCTTTTTCTTCTGCCCTCTTTTTCGATTTTCCTCGGGTATTAGGCATTTCTTGTTTTCTCGTAACTGCCAACGATAATTAGATTTTTTTGTATATATTTTTATTAAATATCAAAATTCTTTTCTAATTACCGCCCTTTTACGTTGAGCGCCAATCTGTAACGTCCTTCTTTTATGTGTGAGGTACTATATAGTTATATTATATGCCTCAAGTAGGATGCGTCACTTCTGAATTATAATAACTGACGTTGTTTTTCAAGAGGTAAAATAAAGGATTTTGTTTATTTTGTTTTACTCAATCTGACGAGGAATCGAGAGTGTGTGATTTGTGGTCAAGGAGGGAAGTTGTTCAGCCTTATGCAGAAGAGAGAGTAAGTATCATTATTTCCACTCAGTTGAGACGGTTTCTTCTGTTTGTTGTGCTGAAATTTTTTATAACTACCCACTACAATAAATTATAACACTTTATTATTCAAGGTTAATTTTCAATAATATTGCTTTATTTTTTATTGACTTTTGTCTCCTGCCACCAAGATATAGGTATCACAATTAATCTTATCTGAAAAAAGCATCATCTCGACTTTACCGAGTAAACACAGATTTGTCTAAGGAGCAAAACATATATGTTGTTATTTACCCAATATTACGCTATAATAAAAAACATCAATTATTACATAATTCTTAATAATTCCCCAGGGTTCAGGGTGAGTTCTTTGTGTTATGAGAGTGTCAGAAATGGATAATTACTACGCTTTACAAATACCGAAAAATTAATAAATAATTTTGTTTAATTTTTCATGTAGTACGTAGTTCCCGGAATTGCTGTAAGAGAGTAGTGTATATTTGTTTACTTTGAAAAAACATATGATCAAATGATTATTTTTTGTTCTATTTCGCCGTTTAAAACGAGTTTTCTTCTGGAATTATTATGAAAAAATGTTTATATTACCTCGCTCTGTATGGTTCTTACTGGATTGCTGCTTTTCTGTGATGAGGTCCGTCTTGCGTTATAATTTACGTTACGTTTGAAGTATTTTCCAATTGTCAACGAGAACTAGGCCGAACTATGTTGGATCCTCAGAAGGTTTTCATCCACTGTTTATTAATGTATATCACCATTTAATTTGGATTAATCAGGTATAATTAGATAGTGGTCACTCTATTTATTGATCTTGCATTAATTTCAACTCCTCCAACGTCCAAAAAAGGTTATTTTTTTATAATTTTTGTCGCCTTATTTCTTCAACTCTCCGGTTTAGTTCAAAATTTTTATCTTATTAACAATACTTGTTATTTTTCATCACTCTTAGTAACACATAGTATTTTTATTATGCAGGCAGTTTGTAATTATTATAAATTTATATTATATTTATGGAAATATAATTCCTTTCCATTCCGGTTTCTTTACTAATTTAATTTACATAATATGTTTTGGTTAATTTTTTATGACATTGTATATAAGTATTTTATCATTTTATTATCCTTAAATAAATTTATATATTATTTATTTAGTCTCGAATAGTATTCATACCCGGCACTACTTCCTGTTGCCATTTCCTTCATAGGATTATTTTAATTTTTTATTATCATTTGTTATTTAAATTTTTATATCCTTTAAAACTAACCCTGGGTTATCCTATATTACAACACAAATATTTTAACAAATACAACATTAACTTAGGTATAACAAGTGGTTGTCCATACACTATAAATTACAATAAATAAATAAAATTACAAAAATCAATCAGTATTATTACATCCTACTTCCATAGTTTTATCCTTTCCAAAACATACAGCACAGTTTGGTAATACATTACTTTCACTTTTGTTTTTTCACCTCAGTGGGTACACTAGAACTCACTTTGCACTGTATACCACTCGTATTGTTTATTATGTTGAGTGATATAATTAAATTTTGAGCGAGCTTTAGTTTACCCATTTCTGACTTTTATTATCATGAGTTACTTTATTGGGACCGGGTTATGTAACGTTACATAAAGCCCCCCCACTAGAACAAATTTATTTCAGTTTAACTTGTTTATTAAAAATAAATTGTTGATTATTTCCATTTTCTTAACTCCTCTTTATCTTCATAATAGTGTTTTATTTCTGACTGATTATAAACTCTGGTAATTCAGACTTGTGGTAATTGCTGTTTTCTTACTTAACTCTCTCTCTCTTGGAGGCAAATTCATCAATTATTTCTCTGGGTAGTAGTACTTCCACATTTTATTTGATAAGGACTGGTCACACTAATCATATTAAACTTGTTTTAACACTCATTTCTATTTACTTTTATATACTCGCTTTATCAATTAAGCATCGGTCTGCTATCTTCCTTCTATTTTCTTCATTTATACTTCTGGAATCTAATATCACTCCTTTCAGCTATTTTATAATTATTATCCCTTAAATATTCAATTTCCCTAACATTTTTCCCTATCCTGTGCGGTGGTAACAGTCGGGTGGCCACTCTGGGTCCATACACCGCTGTCCATCCTTACACCTTCTGAGACCAGGGGAACATCATCCCTGCTCATAAAAATTATTGCCGGAACATTTCTACGGTCAATACATAAAAATAAAAAAATTATAAGTAGTAGTCAATTAGCGACTAGTACCAAACACTTTTGGGATTCTTCATACTGTAGCTGTTTGCATTTATTTATATATTTCTTCTTCTCCTTGATTCCTTCTTCTTTTCCATTAACTAATAGCATATAATATTATTGATAGGCCTTATGTTAAAATTCTTTTGACTTTACTTCTTGTGACATATTTCTCCGTATCATTTCTTCTTATATAATCTTCAATTCCGAGAAATTCTAATTATTGTATTAATTATCCTCCTTCAGTTTCATTGGAGTCATTAAATTATTCTTTATTCTTCTTATCTGAGCACATTACCATCAATTGTTTATTTATTTAATTTTTCTTTTGTTACCATCAAAATATTATTTTTCCTATTAGTTCATCTTAAATCAGTTCTTTATAAATATTATTTAATCATCGGTTCTCTTTTTCTTGGTGGTTTGTTGTTTTAGTCTCTTCATTTTAAATTATATGGTTTCAAAATAACTTGAGTAAGATGTCCTTACAGACTTTTGGGGTTTTTAGTTTCTTCACTTTAAATTATATTGTTCCGAAATAAATTAAATAAGTTATCCTTACGTCTTTTGGAATTTTGGGGTTTTTATTTTCTTCATTTTAAATTATATGGTTTCAAAATAACTTGAGTAAGATGTTCTTACATGCTTTTAGAATTTTGGGGTTTTTATTTTCAATGGGTTGCTTGGTCCTGTATCCATAAAATCCGTCCCTTTTTTCTGGTTTGTTTGGAGCCTGTTTAACCGTGGTTAATCTTTACTCGGATTACTGGGGTGTTCGTAATTAATTCTTTTCTTGATAATCTTCTTACCATCCGGCTCTCCCACTTTGCTGCTATGAAACTTTCACTTAAGTACCGGTCTTCCGTCATAATTCGTTCCTTTTTAACTAACAGGTATTGTACCTCCTCTAACATAACATAGTTGCTCATATTTAATCTCATTCCATTCCCTTTTACCTCTGGATTATTTACCAAATATTTGAATGTTGTATTCCGTCTTGAATATACGACTAATATCTTCTGATGCACTTCAATCATCGACACATTTAACTGGGATGTAAACTTAATTAACTCCTTCTGTTCGTTAATTGGAAGGTTAAATACATTAATTAATCCACCTGTAATCATCTCCCATTCTTCCTTGGTATTTATTATTTTCTTTCTACTTGTTTTTATTATTTTCTTGGTTTTCTTTTCCACGGTTTGAACATCCTTTTTGTTGTGGCTATTTTTATTTTCAGATGGCATTACACCTTGGTATTCTGTAATTTCTATTTCCTTCCTCCTCTCTTCTGTATTCGGACTTACTTTAATACCTTCTAAAGTGCTATCCAATGTTTCATCCAAATTATTGAAACTATGGTCCATTCGTTTATTTGTCTCCTCTTTGTATGTATCTGCTTTTTGGATACGCGTATTAACATTTTCAAACTTCTCTCCGAAAGTTTCCCATATCTCCTTATTGAAATTCTCCATTTTACCTTCAAATTGTTTTAAACTTTCTTTATTCTCTTCAAATGTTGCATTCATCTCTTCTCTTTGTCCTTCAACAGTTTCTTTCAGTTTATGGTATTGTTCATTCATGGTTTGTTTGATATTTCCATGAATGGTTTCTATTTTTTCATTTAGTTGTTTGACTAAACTTTCCTGAATGCTATCTATTTTCTCATTGGTCTGTCTATTTTGTTCCTCCTGCTTCTTAAAATTCTCCTTATTTTCCTCATTGGTTTGCCTCAGGTTTTCCTCCTGTTTCTTAAAATTTTCCTTATTTTCCTCCTTGGTTTGCCTCAAGTTTTCATCTATTTTATTAAATTTTTCCTTCTGTTCCTTAAATTGTTCCGCCATAAATTTCATCATGTCTTGCCAATTAGGTTCTTCTCTGGCTACCGCTTTGTCTGGTTGGTCCCCTTGGGCATCCTCTTCCACTATTTCCTTTTCCGTGTCCATAACTACTTCAGTTTCTTCTGTATCACTTGTCTGTTGGTCCATTTCACTGTCCGTGACTAACTCTATTTCTTGTTCCTGTCCACCTTCTTCAGTCTCTTTTTCTTCTGCCCTCTTCTTCGATTTTCCTCGGGTATTAGGCATTTCTTGTTTTCTCGTAACTGCCAACGATAATTAGATTTTTTTGTATATATTTTTATTAAATATCAAAATTCTTTTCTAATTACCGCCCTTTTACGTTGAGCGCCAATCTGTAACGTCCTTCTTTTATGTGTGAGGTACTATATAGTTATATTATATGCCTCAAGTAGGATGCGTCACTTCTGAATTATAATAACTGACGTTGTTTTTCAAGAGGTAAAATAAAGGATTTTGTTTATTTTGTTTTACTCAATCTGACGAGGAATCGAGAGTGTGTGATTTGTGGTCAAGGAGGGAAGTTGTTCAGCCTTATGCAGAAGAGAGAGTAAGTATCATTATTTCCACTCAGTTGAGACGGTTTCTTCTGTTTGTTGTGCTGAAATTTTTTATAACTACCCACTACAATAAATTATAACACTTTATTATTCAAGGTTAATTTTCAATAATATTGCTTTATTTTTTATTGACTTTTGTCTCCTGCCACCAAGATATAGGTATCACAATTAATCTTATCTGAAAAAAGCATCATCTCGACTTTACCGAGTAAACACAGATTTGTCTAAGGAGCAAAACATATATGTTGTTATTTACCCAATATTACGCTATAATAAAAAACATCAATTATTACATAATTCTTAATAATTCCCCAGGGTTCAGGGTGAGTTCTTTGTGTTATGAGAGTGTCAGAAATGGATAATTACTACGCTTTACAAATACCGAAAAATTAATAAATAATTTTGTTTAATTTTTCATGTAGTACGTAGTTCCCGGAATTGCTGTAAGAGAGTAGTGTATATTTGTTTACTTTGAAAAAACATATGATCAAATGATTATTTTTTGTTCTATTTCGCCGTTTAAAACGAGTTTTCTTCTGGAATTATTATGAAAAAATGTTTATATTACCTCGCTCTGTATGGTTCTTACTGGATTGCTGCTTTTCTGTGATGAGGTCCGTCTTGCGTTATAATTTACGTTACGTTTGAAGTATTTTCCAATTGTCAACGAGAACTAGGCCGAACTATGTTGGATCCTCAGAAGGTTTTCATCCACTGTTTATTAATGTATATCACCATTTAATTTGGATTAATCAGGTATAATTAGATAGTGGTCACTCTATTTATTGATCTTGCATTAATTTCAACTCCTCCAACGTCCAAAAAAGGTTATTTTTTTATAATTTTTGTCGCCTTATTTCTTCAACTCTCCGGTTTAGTTCAAAATTTTTATCTTATTAACAATACTTGTTATTTTTCATCACTCTTAGTAACACATAGTATTTTTATTATGCAGGCAGTTTGTAATTATTATAAATTTATATTATATTTATGGAAATATAATTCCTTTCCATTCCGGTTTCTTTACTAATTTAATTTACATAATATGTTTTGGTTAATTTTTTATGACATTGTATATAAGTATTTTATCATTTTATTATCCTTAAATAAATTTATATATTATTTATTTAGTCTCGAATAGTATTCATACCCGGCACTACTTCCTGTTGCCATTTCCTTCATAGGATTATTTTAATTTTTTATTATCATTTGTTATTTAAATTTTTATATCCTTTAAAACTAACCCTGGGTTATCCTATATTACAACACAAATATTTTAACAAATACAACATTAACTTAGGTATAACAAGTGGTTGTCCATACACTATAAATTACAATAAATAAATAAAATTACAAAAATCAATCAGTATTATTACATCCTACTTCCATAGTTTTATCCTTTCCAAAACATACAGCACAGTTTGGTAATACATTACTTTCACTTTTGTTTTTTCACCTCAGTGGGTACACTAGAACTCACTTTGCACTGTATACCACTCGTATTGTTTATTATGTTGAGTGATATAATTAAATTTTGAGCGAGCTTTAGTTTACCCATTTCTGACTTTTATTATCATGAGTTACTTTATTGGGACCGGGTTATGTAACGTTACATAAAGCCCCCCCACTAGAACAAATTTATTTCAGTTTAACTTGTTTATTAAAAATAAATTGTTGATTATTTCCATTTTCTTAACTCCTCTTTATCTTCATAATAGTGTTTTATTTCTGACTGATTATAAACTCTGGTAATTCAGACTTGTGGTAATTGCTGTTTTCTTACTTAACTCTCTCTCTCTTGGAGGCAAATTCATCAATTATTTCTCTGGGTAGTAGTACTTCCACATTTTATTTGATAAGGACTGGTCACACTAATCATATTAAACTTGTTTTAACACTCATTTCTATTTACTTTTATATACTCGCTTTATCAATTAAGCATCGGTCTGCTATCTTCCTTCTATTTTCTTCATTTATACTTCTGGAATCTAATATCACTCCTTTCAGCTATTTTATAATTATTATCCCTTAAATATTCAATTTCCCTAACATTTTTCCCTATCCTGTGCGGTGGTAACAGTCGGGTGGCCACTCTGGGTCCATACACCGCTGTCCATCCTTACACCTTCTGAGACCAGGGGAACATCATCCCTGCTCATAAAAATTATTGCCGGAACATTTCTACGGTCAATACATAAAAATAAAAAAATTATAAGTAGTAGTCAATTAGCGACTAGTACCAAACACTTTTGGGATTCTTCATACTGTAGCTGTTTGCATTTATTTATATATTTCTTCTTCTCCTTGATTCCTTCTTCTTTTCCATTAACTAATAGCATATAATATTATTGATAGGCCTTATGTTAAAATTCTTTTGACTTTACTTCTTGTGACATATTTCTCCGTATCATTTCTTCTTATATAATCTTCAATTCCGAGAAATTCTAATTATTGTATTAATTATCCTCCTTCAGTTTCATTGGAGTCATTAAATTATTCTTTATTCTTCTTATCTGAGCACATTACCATCAATTGTTTATTTATTTAATTTTTCTTTTGTTACCATCAAAATATTATTTTTCCTATTAGTTCATCTTAAATCAGTTCTTTATAAATATTATTTAATCATCGGTTCTCTTTTTCTTGGTGGTTTGTTGTTTTAGTCTCTTCATTTTAAATTATATGGTTTCAAAATAACTTGAGTAAGATGTCCTTACAGGCTTTTGGGGTTTTTAGTTTCTTCACTTTAAATTATATTGTTCCGAAATAAATTAAATAAGTTATCCTTACGTCTTTTGGAATTTTGGGGTTTTTATTTTCTTCATTTTAAATTATATGGTTTCAAAATAACTTGAGTAAGATGTTCTTACATGCTTTTAGAATTTTGGGGTTTTTATTTTCAATGGGTTGCTTGGTCCTGTATCCATAAAATCCGTCCCTTTTTTCTGGTTTGTTTGGAGCCTGTTTAACCGTGGTTAATCTTTACTCGGATTACTGGGGTGTTCGTAATTAATTCTTTTCTTGATAATCTTCTTACCATCCGGCTCTCCCACTTTGCTGCTATGAAACTTTCACTTAAGTACCGGTCTTCCGTCATAATTCGTTCCTTTTTAACTAACAGGTATTGTACCTCCTCTAACATAACATAGTTGCTCATATTTAATCTCATTCCATTCCCTTTTACCTCTGGATTATTTACCAAATATTTGAATGTTGTATTCCGTCTTGAATATACGACTAATATCTTCTGATGCACTTCAATCATCGACACATTTAACTGGGATGTAAACTTAATTAACTCCTTCTGTTCGTTAATTGGAAGGTTAAATACATTAATTAATCCACCTGTAATCATCTCCCATTCTTCCTTGGTATTTATTATTTTCTTTCTACTTGTTTTTATTATTTTCTTGGTTTTCTTTTCCACGGTTTGAACATCCTTTTTGTTGTGGCTATTTTTATTTTCAGATGGCATTACACCTTGGTATTCTGTAATTTCTATTTCCTTCCTCCTCTCTTCTGTATTCGGACTTACTTTAATACCTTCTAAAGTGCTATCCAATGTTTCATCCAAATTATTGAAACTATGGTCCATTCGTTTATTTGTCTCCTCTTTGTATGTATCTGCTTTTTGGATACGCGTATTAACATTTTCAAACTTCTCTCCGAAAGTTTCCCATATCTCCTTATTGAAATTCTCCATTTTACCTTCAAATTGTTTTAAACTTTCTTTATTCTCTTCAAATGTTGCATTCATCTCTTCTCTTTGTCCTTCAACAGTTTCTTTCAGTTTATGGTATTGTTCATTCATGGTTTGTTTGATATTTCCATGAATGGTTTCTATTTTTTCATTTAGTTGTTTGACTAAACTTTCCTGAATGCTATCTATTTTCTCATTGGTCTGTCTATTTTGTTCCTCCTGCTTCTTAAAATTCTCCTTATTTTCCTCATTGGTTTGCCTCAGGTTTTCCTCCTGTTTCTTAAAATTTTCCTTATTTTCCTCCTTGGTTTGCCTCAAGTTTTCATCTATTTTATTAAATTTTTCCTTCTGTTCCTTAAATTGTTCCGCCATAAATTTCATCATGTCTTGCCAATTAGGTTCTTCTCTGGCTACCGCTTTGTCTGGTTGGTCCCCTTGGGCATCCTCTTCCACTATTTCCTTTTCCGTGTCCATAACTACTTCAGTTTCTTCTGTATCACTTGTCTGTTGGTCCATTTCACTGTCCGTGACTAACTCTATTTCTTGTTCCTGTCCACCTTCTTCAGTCTCTTTTTCTTCTGCCCTCTTCTTCGATTTTCCTCGGGTATTAGGCATTTCTTGTTTTCTCGTAACTGCCAACGATAATTAGATTTTTTTGTATATATTTTTATTAAATATCAAAATTCTTTTCTAATTACCGCCCTTTTACGTTGAGCGCCAATCTGTAACGTCCTTCTTTTATGTGTGAGGTACTATATAGTTATATTATATGCCTCAAGTAGGATGCGTCACTTCTGAATTATAATAACTGACGTTGTTTTTCAAGAGGTAAAATAAAGGATTTTGTTTATTTTGTTTTACTCAATCTGACGAGGAATCGAGAGTGTGTGATTTGTGGTCAAGGAGGGAAGTTGTTCAGCCTTATGCAGAAGAGAGAGTAAGTATCATTATTTCCACTCAGTTGAGACGGTTTCTTCTGTTTGTTGTGCTGAAATTTTTTATAACTACCCACTACAATAAATTATAACACTTTATTATTCAAGGTTAATTTTCAATAATATTGCTTTATTTTTTATTGACTTTTGTCTCCTGCCACCAAGATATAGGTATCACAATTAATCTTATCTGAAAAAAACATCATCTCGACTTTACCGAGTAAACACAGATTTGTCTAAGGAGCAAAACATATATGTTGTTATTTACCCAATATTACGCTATAATAAAAAACATCAATTATTACATAATTCTTAATAATTCCCCAGGGTTCAGGGTGAGTTCTTTGTGTTATGAGAGTGTCAGAAATGGATAATTACTACGCTTTACAAATACCGAAAAATTAATAAATAATTTTGTTTAATTTTTCATGTAGTACGTAGTTCCCGGAATTGCCGTAAGAGAGCAGTGTATATTTGTTTACTTTGAAAAAACATATGATCAAATGATTATTTTTTGTTCTATTTCGCCGTTTAAAACGAGTTTTCTTCTGGAATTATTACGAAAAAATGTTTATATTACCTCGCTCTGTATGGTTCTTACTGGATTGCTGCTTTTCTGTGATGAGGTCCTTCTTGCGTTATAATTTACGTTTCGTTTGAAGTATTTTCCAATTGTCAACGAGAACTAGGCCGAACTATGTTGGATCCTCAGAAGGTTTTCATCCACTGTTTATTAACGTATATCACCATTTAATTTGGATTAATCAGGTATAATTAGATAGTGGTCACTCTGTTTATTGATCTTGCATTAATTTCAACTCCTCCAACGTCCAAAAAAAGTTATTTTTTTATAATTTTTGTCGCCTCATTTCTTCAACTCTCCGGTTTAGTTCAAAATTTTTATCTTATTAACAATACTTGTTATTTTTCATCACTCTTAGTAACACATAGTATTTTTATTATGCAGGCAGTTTGTAATTATTATAAATTTATATTATATTTATGGAAATATAATTCCTTTCCATTCCGGTTTCTTTACTAATTTAATTTACATAATATGTTTTGGTTAATTTTTTATGACATTATATATAAGTATTTTATCATTTTATTATCCTTAAATAAATTTATATATTATTTATTTAGTCTCGAATAGTATTCATACCCGGCACTACTTCCTGTTGCCATTTCCTTCATAGGATTATTTTAATTTTTTATTATCATTTGTTATTTAAATTTTTATATCCTTTAAAACTAACCCTGGGTTATCCTATATTACAACACAAATATTTTAACAAATACAACATTAACTTAGGTATAACAAGTGGTTGTCCATACACTATAAATTACAATAAATAAATAAAATTACAAAAATCAATCAGTATTATTACATCCTACTTCCATAGTTTTATCCTTTCCAAAACATACAGCACAGTTTGGTAATACATTACTTTCATTTTTGTTTTTTCACCTCAGTGGGTACACTAGAACTCACTTTGCACTGTATACCACTCGTATTGTTTATTATGTTGAGTGATATAATTAAATTTTGAGCGAGCTTTAGTTTACCCATTTCTGACTTTTATTATCATGAGTTACTTTATTGGGACCGGGTTATGTAACGTTACATAAAGCCCCCCCACTAGAACAAATTTATTTCAGTTTAACTTGTTTATTAAAAATAAATTGTTGATTATTTCCATTTTCTTAACTCCTCTTTATCTTCATAATAGTGTTTTATTTCTGACTGATTATAAACTCTGGTAATTCAGACTTGTGGTAATTGCTGTTTTCTTACTTAACTCTCTCTCTCTTGGAGGCAAATTCATCAATTATTTCTCTGGGTAGTAGTACTTCCACATTTTATTTGATAAGGACTGGTCACACTAATCATATTAAACTTGTTTTAACACTCATTTCTATTTACTTTTATATACTCGCTTTATCAATTAAGCATCGGTCTGCTATCTTCCTTCTATTTTCTTCATTTATACTTCTGGAATCTAATATCACTCCTTTCAGCTATTTTATAATTATTATCCCTTAAATATTCAATTTCCCTAACATTTTTACCTATCCTGTGTGGTGGTAACAGTCGGGTGGCCACTCTGGGTCCATACACCGCTGTCCATCCTTACACCTTCTGAGACCAGGGGAACATCATCCCTGCTCATAAAAATTATTGCCGGAACATTTCTACGGTCAATACATAAAAATAAAAAAATTATAAGTAGTAGTCAATTAGCGACTAGTACCAAACACTTTTGGGATTCTTCATACTGTAGCTGTTTGCATTTATTTATATATTTCTTCTTCTCCTTGATTCCTTCTTCTTTTCCATTAACTAATAGCATATAATATTATTGATAGGCCTTATGTTAAAATTCTTTTGACTTTACTTCTTGTGACATATTTCTCCGTATCATTTCTTCTTATATAATCTTCAATTCCGAGAAATTCTAATTATTGTATTAATTATCCTCCTTCAGTTTCATTGGAGTCATTAAATTATTCTTTATTCTTCTTATCTGAGCACATTACCATCAATTGTTTATTTATTTAATTTTTCTTTTGTTACCATCAAAATATTATTTTTCCTATTAGTTCATCTTAAATCAGTTCTTTATAAATATTATTTAATCATCGGTTCTCTTTTTCTTGGTGGTTTGTTGTTTTAGTCTCTTCATTTTAAATTATATGGTTTCAAATAACTTGAGTAAGATGTCCTTACAGGCTTTTGGGGTTTTTAGTTTCTTCACTTTAAATTATATTGTTCCGAAATAAATTAAATAAGTTGTCCTTACGTCTTTTGGAATTTTGGGGTTTTTATTTTCTTCATTTTAAATTATATGGTTTCAAAATAACTTGAGTAAGATGTCCTTACAGGCTTTTGGGGTTTTTAGTTTCTTCACTTTAAATTATATTGTTCCGAAATAAATTAAATAAGTTGTCCTTACGTCTTTTGGAATTTTGGGGTTTTTATTTTCTTCATTTTAAATTATATGGTTTCAAAATAACTTGAGTAAGATGTTCTTACATGCTTTTAGAATTTTGGGGTTTTTATTTACAATGGGTTGCTTGGTCCTGTATCCATAAAATCCGTCCCTTATTTCTGGTTTGTTTGGAGCCTGTTTAACCGTGGTCCATTATTTCAGTTACTCCCTTTACTCGGATTACTGGGGTGTTCGTAATTAATTCTTTTCTTGATAATCTTCTTACCATCCGGCTCTCCCACTTTGCTGCTATGAAACTTTCACTTAAGTACCGGTCTTCCGTCATAATTCGTTCCTTTTAACTAACAGGTATTGTACCTCCTCTAACATAACATAGTTGCTCATATTTAATCTCATTCCATTCCCTTTTACCTCTGGATTATTTACCAAATATTTGAATGTTTTATTCCGTCTTGAATATACGACTAATATCTTCTGATGCACTTCAATCATCGACACATTTAACTGGGATGTAAACTTAATTAACTCCTTCTGTTCGTTAATTGGAAGGTTAAATACATTAATTAATCCACCTGTAATCATCTCCCATTCTTCCTTGGTATTTATTATTTTCTTTCTACTTGTTTTTATTATTTTCTTGGTTTTCTTTTCCACGGTTTGAACATCCTTTTTTTTGTGGCTATTTTTATTTTCAGATGGCATTACACCTTGGTATTCTGTAATTTCTATTTCCTTCCTCCTCTCTTCTGTATTCGGACTTACTTTAATACCTTCTAAAGTGCTATCCAATGTTTCATCCAAATTATTGAAACTATGGTCCATTCGTTTATTTGTCTCCTCTTTGTATGTATCTGCTTTTTGGATACGCGTATTAACGTTTTCAAACTTCTCTCCGAAAGTTTCCCATATCTCCTTATTGAAATTCTCCATTTTACCTTCAAATTGTTTTAAACTTTCTTTATTCTCTTCAAATTTTGCATTCATCTCTTCTCTTTGTCCTTCAACAGTTTCTTTCAGTTTATGGTATTGTTCATTCATGGTTTGTTTGATATTTCCATGAATGGTTTCTATTTTTTCATTTAGTTGTTTGACTAAACTTTCCTGAATGCTATCTATTTTCTCATTGGTCTGTCTATTTTGTTCCTCCTGCTTCTTAAAATTCTCCTTATTTTCCTCATTGGTTTGCCTCAGGTTTTCCTCCTGTTTCTTAAAATTTTCCTTATTTTCCTCCTTGGTTTGCCTCAAGTTTTCATCTATTTTATTAAATTTTTCCTTCTGTTCCTTAAATTGTTCCGCCATAAATTTCATCATGTCTTGCCAATTAGGTTCTTCTCTGGCTACCGCTTTGTCTGGTTGGTCCCCTTGGGCATCCTCTTCCACTATTTCCTTTTCCGTGTCCATAACTACTTCAGTTTCTTCTGTATCACTTGTCTGTTGGTCCATTTCACTGTCCGTGACTAACTCTATTTCTTGTTCCTGTCCACCTTCTTCAGTCTCTTTTTCTTCTGCCCTCTTCTTCGATTTTCCTCGGGTATTAGGCATTTCTTGTTTTCTCGTAACTGCCAACGATAATTAGATTTTTTTGTATATATTTTTATTAAATATCAAAATTCTTTTCTAATTACCGCCCTTTTACGTTGAGCGACAATCTGTAACGTCCTTCTTTTATGTGTGAGGTACTATATAGTTATATTATATGCCTCAAGTAGGATGCGTCACTTCTGAATTATAATAACTGACGTTGTTTTTCAAGAGGTAAAATAAAGGATTTTGTTTATTTTGTTTTACTCAATCTGACGAGGAATCGAGAGTGTGTGATTTGTGGTCAAGGAGGGAAGTTGTTCAGCCTTATGCAGAAGAGAGAGTAAGTATCATTATTTCCACTCAGTTGAGACGGTTTCTTCTGTTTGTTGTGCTGAAATTTTTTATAACTACCCACTACAATAAATTATAACACTTTATTATTCAAGGTTAATTTTCAATAATATTGCTTTATGTTTTATTGACTTTTGTCTCCTGCCACCAAGATATAGGTATCACAATTAATCTTATCTGAAAAAAAAACATCATCTCGACTTTACCGAGTAAACACAGATTTGTCTAAGGAGCAAAACATATATGTTGTTATTTACCCAATATTACGCTATAATAAAAAACATCAATTATTACATAATTCTTAATAATTCCCCAGGGTTCAGGGTGAGTTCTTTGTGTTATGAGAGTGTCAGAAATGGATAATTACTACGCTTTACAAATACCGAAAAATTAATAAATAATTTTGTTTAATTTTTCATGTAGTACGTAGTTCCCGGAATTGCCGTAAGAGAGCAGTGTATATTTGTTTACTTTGAAAAAACATATGATCAAATGATTATTTTTTGTTCTATTTCGCCGTTTAAAACGAGTTTTCTTCTGGAATTATTACGAAAAAATGTTTATATTACCTCGCTCTGTATGGTTCTTACTGGATTGCTGCTTTTCTGTGATGAGGTCCTTCTTGCGTTATAATTTACGTTTCGTTTGAAGTATTTTCCAATTGTCAACGAGAACTAGGCCGAACTATGTTGGATCCTCAGAAGGTTTTCATCCACTGTTTATTAATGTATATCACCATTTAATTTGGATTAATCAGGTATAATTAGATAGTGGTCACTCTGTTTATTGATCTTGCATTAATTTCAACTCCTCCAACGTCCAAAAAAGGTTATTTTTTTATAATTTTTGTCGCCTCATTTCTTCAACTCTCCGGTTTAGTTCAAAATTTTTATCTTATTAACAATACTTGTTATTTTTCATCACTCTTAGTAACACATAGTATTTTTATTATGCAGGCAGTTTGTAATTATTATAAATTTATATTATATTTATGGAAATATAATTCCTTTCCATTCCGGTTTCTTTACTAATTTAATTTACATAATATGTTTTGGTTAATTTTTTATGACATTATATATAAGTATTTTATCATTTTATTATCCTTAAATAAATTTATATATTATTTATTTAGTCTCGAATAGTATTCATACCCGGCACTACTTCCTGTTGCCATTTCCTTCATAGGATTATTTTAATTTTTTATTATCATTTGTTATTTAAATTTTTATATCCTTTAAAACTAACCCTGGGTTATCCTATATTACAACACAAATATTTTAACAAATACAACATTAACTTAGGTATAACAAGTGGTTGTCCATACACTATAAATTACAATAAATAAATAAAATTACAAAAATCAATCAGTATTATTACATCCTACTTCCATAGTTTTATCCTTTCCAAAACATACAGCACAGTTTGGTAATACATTACTTTCATTTTTGTTTTTTCACCTCAGTGGGTACACTAGAACTCACTTTGCACTGTATACCACTCGTATTGTTTATTATGTTGAGTGATATAATTAAATTTTGAGCGAGCTTTAGTTTACCCATTTCTGACTTTTATTTTCATGAGTTACTTTATTGGGACCGGGTTATGTAACGTTACATAAAGCCCCCCCACTAGAACAAATTTATTTCAGTTTAACTTGTTTATTAAAAATAAATTGTTGATTATTTCCATTTTCTTAACTCCTCTTTATCTTCATAATAGTGTTTTATTTCTGACTGATTATAAACTCTGGTAATTCAGACTTGTGGTAATTGCTGTTTTCTTACTTAACTCTCTCTCTCTTGGAGGCAAATTCATCAATTATTTCTCTGGGTAGTAGTACTTCCACATTTTATTTGATAAGGACTGGTCACACTAATCATATTAAACTTGTTTTAACACTCATTTCTATTTACTTTTATATACTCGCTTTATCAATTAAGCATCGGTCTGCTATCTTCCTTCTATTTTCTTCATTTATACTTCTGGAATCTAATATCACTCCTTTCAGCTATTTTATAATTATTATCCCTTAAATATTCAATTTCCCTAACATTTTTCCCTATCCTGTGCGGTGGTAACAGTCGGGTGGCCACTCTGGGTCCATACACCGCTGTCCATCCTTACACCTTCTGAGACCAGGGGAACATCATCCCTGCTCATAAAAATTATTGCCGGAACATTTCTACGGTCAATACATAAAAATAAAAAAATTATAAGTAGTAGTCAATTAGCGACTAGTACCAAACACTTTTGGGATTCTTCATACTGTAGCTGTTTGCATTTATTTATATATTTCTTCTTCTCCTTGATTCCTTCTTCTTTTCCATTAACTAATAGCATATAATATTATTGATAGGCCTTATGTTAAAATTCTTTTGACTTTACTTCTTGTGACATATTTCTCCGTATCATTTCTTCTTATATAATCTTCAATTCCGAGAAATTCTAATTATTGTATTAATTATCCTCCTTCAGTTTCATTGGAGTCATTAAATTATTCTTTATTCTTCTTATCTGAGCACATTACCATCAATTGTTTATTTATTTAATTTTTCTTTTGTTACCATCAAAATATTATTTTTCCTATTAGTTCATCTTAAATCAGTTCTTTATAAATATTATTTAATCATCGGTTCTCTTTTTCTTGGTGGTTTGTTGTTTTAGTCTCTTCATTTTAAATTATATGGTTTCAAAATAACTTGAGTAAGATGTCCTTACAGGCTTTTGGGGTTTTTAGTTTCTTCACTTTAAATTATATTGTTCCGAAATAAATTAAATAAGTTGTCCTTACGTCTTTTGGAATTTTGGGGTTTTTATTTTCTTCATTTTAAATTATATGGTTTCAAAATAACTTGAGTAAGATGTCCTTACAGGCTTTTGGGGTTTTTAGTTTCTTCACTTTAAATTATATTGTTCCGAAATAAATTAAATAAGTTGTCCTTACGTCTTTTGGAATTTTGGGGTTTTTATTTTCTTCATTTTAAATTATATGGTTTCAAAATAACTTGAGTAAGATGTTCTTACATGCTTTTAGAATTTTGGGGTTTTTATTTACAATGGGTTGCTTGGTCCTGAATCCATAAAATCCGTCCCTTTTTTCTGGTTTGTTTGGAGCCTGTTTAACCGTGGTCCATTATTTCAGGTACTCCCTTTACTCGGATTACTGGGGTGTTCGTAATTAATTCTTTTCTTGATAATCTTCTTACCATCCGGCTCTCCCACTTTGCTGCTATGAAACTTTCACTTAAGTACCGGTCTTCCGTCATAGTTCGTTCCTTTTTAACTAACAGGTATTGTACCTCCTCTAACATAACATAGTTGCTCATATTTAATCTCATTCCATTCCCTTTTACCTCTGGATTATTTACCAAATATTTGAATGTTGTATTCCGTCTTGAATATACGACTAATATCTTCTGATACACTTCAATCATCGACACATTTAACTGGGATGTAAACTTAATTAACTCCTTCTGTTCGTTAATTGGAAGGTTAAATACATTAATTAATCCACCTGTAATCATCTCCCATTCTTCCTTGGTATTTATTATTTTCTTTCTACTTGTTTTTATTATTTTCTTGGTTTTCTTTTCCACGGTTTGAACATCCTTTTTGTTGTGGCTATTTTTATTTTCAGATGGCATTACACCTTGGTATTCTGTAATTTCTATTTCCTTCCTCCTCTCTTCTGTATTCGGACTTACTTTAATACCTTCTAAAGTGCTATCCAATGTTTCATCCAAATTATTGAAACTATGGTCCATTCGTTTATTTGTCTCCTCTTTGTATGTATCTGCTTTTTGGATACGCGTATTAACATTTTCAAACTTCTCTCCGAAAGTTTCCCATATCTCCTTATTGAAATTCTCCATTTTTCCTTCAAATTGTTTTAAACTTTCTTTATTCTCTTCAAATTTTGCATTCATCTCTTCTCTTTGTCCTTCAACAGTTTCTTTCAGTTTATGGTATTGTTCATTCATGGTTTGTTTGATATTTCCATGAATGGTTTCTATTTTTTCATTTAGTTGTTTGACTAAACTTTCCTGAATGCTATCTATTTTCTCATTGGTCTGTCTATTTTGTTCCTCCTGCTTCTTAAAATTCTCCTTATTTTCCTCATTGGTTTGCCTCAGGTTTTCCTCCTGTTTCTTAAAATTTTCCTTATTTTCCTCCTTGGTTTGCCTCAAGTTTTCATCTATTTTATTAAATTTTTCCTTCTGTTCCTTAAATTGTTCCGCCATAAATTTCATCACGTCTTGCCAATTAGGTTCTTCTCTGGCTACCGCTTTGTCTGGTTG
Source organism: Magicicada septendecula (assembly GCA_034769895.1). Lineage (NCBI taxonomy): Eukaryota > Metazoa > Arthropoda > Insecta > Hemiptera > Cicadidae > Magicicada > Magicicada septendecula. The sequence continues at coordinate 234,955,607 of CM068371.1, read as the reverse complement.
GTCCCCTTGGGCATCCTCTTCCACTATTTCCTTTTCCGTGTCCATAACTACTTCAGTTTCTTCTGTATCACTTGTCTGTTGGTCCATTTCACTGTCCGTGACTAACTCTATTTCTTGTTCCTGTCCACCTTCTTCAGTCTCTTTTTCTTCTGCCCTCTTCTTCGATTTTCCTCGGGTATTAGGCATTTCTTGTTTTCTCGTAACTGCCAACGATAATTAGATTTTTTGGTATATATTTTTATTAAATATCAAAATTCTTTTCTAATTACCGCCCTTTTACGTTGAGCGCCAATCTGTAATGTCCTTCTTTTATGTGTGAGGTACTATATAGTTATATTATATGCCTAAAGTAGGATGCGTCACTTCTGAATTATAATAACTGACGTTGTTTTTCAAGAGGTAAAATAAAGGATTTTGTTTATTTTGTTTTACTCAATCTGACGAGGAATCGAGAGTGTGTGATTTGTGGTCAAGGAGGGAAGTTGTTCAGCCTTATGCAGAAGAGAGAGTAAGTATCATTATTTCCACTCAGTTGAGACGGTTTCTTCTGTTTGTTGTGCTGAAATTTTTTATAACTACCCACTACAATAAATTATAACACTTTATTATTCAAGGTTAATTTTCAATAATATTGCTTTATTTTTTATTGACTTTTGTCTCCTGCCACCAAGATATAGGTATCACAATTAATCTTATCTGAAAAAAACATCATCTCGACTTTACCGAGTAAACACAGATTTGTCTAAGGAGCAAAACATATATGTTGTTATTTACCCAATATTACGCTATAATAAAAAACATCAATTATTACATAATTCTTAATAATTCCCCAGGGTTCAGGGTGAGTTCTTTGTGTTATGAGAGTGTCAGAAATGGATAATTACTACGCTTTACAAATACCGAAAAATTAATAAATAATTTTGTTTAATTTTTCATGTAGTACGTAGTTCCCGGAATTGCCGTAAGAGAGCAGTGTATATTTGTTTACTTTGAAAAAACATATGATCAAATGATTATTTTTTGTTCTATTTCGCCGTTTAAAACGAGTTTTCTTCTGGAATTATTACGAAAAAATGTTTATATTACCTCGCTCTGTATGGTTCTTACTGGATTGCTGCTTTTCTGTGATGAGGTCCGTCTTGCGTTATAATTTACGTTTCGTTTGAAGTATTTTCCAATTGTCAACGAGAACTAGGCCGAACTATGTTGGATCCTCAGAAGGTTTTCATCCACTGTTTATTAATGTATATCACCATTTAATTTGGATTAATCAGGTATAATTAGATAGTGGTCACTCTGTTTATTGATCTTGCATTAATTTCAACTCCTCCAACGTCCAAAAAAAGTTATTTTTTTATAATTTTTGTCGCCTCATTTCTTCAACTCTCCGGTTTAGTTCAAAATTTTTATCTTATTAACAATACTTGTTATTTTTCATCACTCTTAGTAACACATAGTATTTTTATTATGCAGGCAGTTTGTAATTATTATAAATTTATATTATATTTATGGAAATATAATTCCTTTCCATTCCGGTTTCTTTACTAATTTAATTTACATAATATGTTTTGGTTAATTTTTTATGACATTATATATAAGTATTTTATCATTTTATTATCCTTAAATAAATTTATATATTATTTATTTAGTCTCGAATAGTATTCATACCCGGCACTACTTCCTGTTGCCATTTCCTTCATAGGATTATTTTAATTTTTTATTATCATTTGTTATTTAAATTTTTATATCCTTTAAAACTAACCCTGGGTTATCCTATATTACAACACAAATATTTTAACAAATACAACATTAACTTAGGTATAACAAGTGGTTGTCCATACACTATAAATTACAATAAATAAATAAAATTACAAAAATCAATCAGTATTATTACATCCTACTTCCATAGTTTTATCCTTTCCAAAACATACAGCACAGTTTGGTAATACATTACTTTCATTTTTGTTTTTTCACCTCAGTGGGTACACTAGAACTCACTTTGCACTGTATACCACTCGTATTGTTTATTATGTTGAGTGATATAATTAAATTTTGAGCGAGCTTTAGTTTACCCATTTCTGACTTTTATTATCATGAGTTACTTTATTGGGACCGGGTTATGTAACGTTACATAAAGCCCCCCCACTAGAACAAATTTATTTCAGTTTAACTTGTTTATTAAAAATAAATTGTTGATTATTTCCATTTTCTTAACTCCTCTTTATCTTCATAATAGTGTTTTATTTCTGACTGATTATAAACTCTGGTAATTCAGACTTGTGGTAATTGCTGTTTTCTTACTTAACTCTCTCTCTCTTGGAGGCAAATTCATCAATTATTTCTCTGGGTAGTAGTACTTCCACATTTTATTTGATAAGGACTGGTCACACTAATCATATTAAACTTGTTTTAACACTCATTTCTATTTACTTTTATATACTCGCTTTATCAATTAAGCATCGGTCTGCTATCTTCCTTCTATTTTCTTCATTTATACTTCTGGAATCTAATATCACTCCTTTCAGCTATTTTATAATTATTATCCCTTAAATATTCAATTTCCCTAACATTTTTCCCTATCCTGTGCGGTGGTAACAGTCGGGTGGCCACTCTGGGTCCATACACCGCTGTCCATCCTTACACCTTCTGAGACCAGGGGAACATCATCCCTGCTCATAAAAATTATTGCCGGAACATTTCTACGGTCAATACATAAAAATAAAAAAATTATAAGTAGTAGTCAATTAGCGACTAGTACCAAACACTTTTGGGATTCTTCATACTGTAGCTGTTTGCATTTATTTATATATTTCTTCTTCTCCTTGATTCCTTCTTCTTTTCCATTAACTAATAGCATATAATATTATTGATAGGCCTTATGTTAAAATTCTTTTGACTTTACTTCTTGTGACATATTTCTCCGTATCATTTCTTCTTATATAATCTTCAATTCCGAGAAATTCTAATTATTGTATTAATTATCCTCCTTCAGTTTCATTGGAGTCATTAAATTATTCTTTATTCTTCTTATCTGAGCACATTACCATCAATTGTTTATTTATTTAATTTTTCTTTTGTTACCATCAAAATATTATTTTTCCTATTAGTTCATCTTAAATCAGTTCTTTATAAATATTATTTAATCATCGGTTCTCTTTTTCTTGGTGGTTTGTTGTTTTAGTCTCTTCATTTTAAATTATATGGTTTCAAAATAACTTGAGTAAGATGTCCTTACAGGCTTTTGGGGTTTTTAGTTTCTTCACTTTAAATTATATTGTTCCGAAATAAATTAAATAAGTTGTCCTTACGTCTTTTGGAATTTTGGGGTTTTTATTTTCTTCATTTTAAATTATATGGTTTCAAAATAACTTGAGTAAGATGTCCTTACAGGCTTTTGGGGTTTTTAGTTTCTTCACTTTAAATTATATTGTTCCGAAATAAATTAAATAAGTTGTCCTTACGTCTTTTGGAATTTTGGGGTTTTTATTTTCTTCATTTTAAATTATATGGTTTCAAAATAACTTGAGTAAGATGTTCTTACATGCTTTTAGAATTTTGGGGTTTTTATTTACAATGGGTTGCTTGGTCCTGAATCCATAAAATCCGTCCCTTTTTTCTGGTTTGTTTGGAGCCTGTTTAACCGTGGTCCATTATTTCAGGTACTCCCTTTACTCGGATTACTGGGGTGTTCGTAATTAATTCTTTTCTTGATAATCTTCTTACCATCCGGCTCTCCCACTTTGCTGCTATGAAACTTTCACTTAAGTACCGGTCTTCCGTCATAGTTCGTTCCTTTTTAACTAACAGGTATTGTACCTCCTCTAACATAACATAGTTGCTCATATTTAATCTCATTCCATTCCCTTTTACCTCTGGATTATTTACCAAATATTTGAATGTTGTATTCCGTCTTGAATATACGACTAATATCTTCTGATACACTTCAATCATCGACACATTTAACTGGGATGTAAACTTAATTAACTCCTTCTGTTCGTTAATTGGAAGGTTAAATACATTAATTAATCCACCTGTAATCATCTCCCATTCTTCCTTGGTATTTATTATTTTCTTTCTACTTGTTTTTATTATTTTCTTGGTTTTCTTTTCCACGGTTTGAACATCCTTTTTGTTGTGGCTATTTTTATTTTCAGATGGCATTACACCTTGGTATTCTGTAATTTCTATTTCCTTCCTCCTCTCTTCTGTATTCGGACTTACTTTAATACCTTCTAAAGTGCTATCCAATGTTTCATCCAAATTATTGAAACTATGGTCCATTCGTTTATTTGTCTCCTCTTTGTATGTATCTGCTTTTTGGATACGCCTATTAACATTTTCAAACTTCTCTCCGAAAGTTTCCCATATCTCCTTATTGAAATTCTCCATTTTTCCTTCAAATTGTTTTAAACTTTCTTTATTCTCTTCAAATTTTGCATTCATCTCTTCTCTTTGTCCTTCAACAGTTTCTTTCAGTTTATGGTATTGTTCATTCATGGTTTGTTTGATATTTCCATGAATGGTTTCTATTTTTTCATTTAGTTGTTTGACTAAACTTTCCTGAATGCTATCTATTTTCTCATTGGTCTGTCTATTTTGTTCCTCCTGCTTCTTAAAATTCTCCTTATTTTCCTCATTGGTTTGCCTCAGGTTTTCCTCCTGTTTCTTAAAATTTTCCTTATTTTCCTCCTTGGTTTGCCTCAAGTTTTCATCTATTTTATTAAATTTTTCCTTCTGTTCCTTAAATTGTTCCGCCATAAATTTCATCACGTCTTGCCAATTAGGTTCTTCTCTGGCTACCGCTTTGTCTGGTTGGTCCCCTTGGGCATCCTCTTCCACTATTTCCTTTTCCGTGTCCATAACTACTTCAGTTTCTTCTGTATCACTTGTCTGTTGGTCCATTTCACTGTCCGTGACTAACTCTATTTCTTGTTCCTGTCCACCTTCTTCAGTCTCTTTTTCTTCTGCCCTCTTCTTCGATTTTCCTCGGGTATTAGGCATTTCTTGTTTTCTCGTAACTGCCAACGATAATTAGATTTTTTGGTATATATTTTTATTAAATATCAAAATTCTTTTCTAATTACCGCCCTTTTACGTTGAGCGCCAATCTGTAACGTCCTTCTTTTATGTGTGAGGTACTATATAGTTATATTATATGCCTCAAGTAGGATGCGTCACTTCTGAATTATAATAACTGACGTTGTTTTTCAAGAGGTAAAATAAAGGATTTTGTTTATTTTGTTTTACTCAATCTGATGAGGAATCGAGAGTGTGTGATTTGTGGTCAAGGAGGGAAGTTGTTCAGCCTTATGCAGAAGAGAGAGTAAGTATCATTATTTCCACTCAGTTGAGACGGTTTCTTCTGTTTGTTGTGCTGAAATTTTTTATAACTACCCACTACAATAAATTATAACACTTTATTATTCAAGGTTAATTTTCAATAATATTGCTTTATTTTTTATTGACTTTTGTCTCCTGCCACCAAGATATAGGTATCACAATTAATCTTATCTGAAAAAAACATCATCTCGACTTTACCGAGTAAACACAGATTTGTCTAAGGAGCAAAACATATATGTTGTTATTTACCCAATATTACGCTATAATAAAAAACATCAATTATTACATAATTCTTAATAATTCCCCAGGGTTCAGGGTGAGTTCTTTGTGTTATGAGAGTGTCAGAAATGGATAATTACTACGCTTTACAAATACCGAAAAATTAATAAATAATTTTGTTTAATTTTTCATGTAGTACGTAGTTCCCGGAATTGCCGTAAGAGAGCAGTGTATATTTGTTTACTTTGAAAAAACATATGATCAAATGATTATTTTTTGTTCTATTTCGCCGTTTAAAACGAGTTTTCTTCTGGAATTATTACGAAAAAATGTTTATATTACCTCGCTCTGTATGGTTCTTACTGGATTGCTGCTTTTCTGTGATGAGGTCCGTCTTGCGTTATAATTTACGTTTCGTTTGAAGTATTTTCCAATTGTCAACGAGAACTAGGCCGAACTATGTTGGATCCTCAGAAGGTTTTCATCCACTGTTTATTAATGTATATCACCATTTAATTTGGATTAATCAGGTATAATTAGATAGTGGTCACTCTGTTTATTGATCTTGCATTAATTTCAACTCCTCCAACGTCCAAAAAAAGTTATTTTTTTATAATTTTTGTCGCCTCATTTCTTCAACTCTCCGGTTTAGTTCAAAATTTTTATCTTATTAACAATACTTGTTATTTTTCATCACTCTTAGTAACACATAGTATTTTTATTATGCAGGCAGTTTGTAATTATTATAAATTTATATTATATTTATGGAAATATAATTCCTTTCCATTCCGGTTTCTTTACTAATTTAATTTACATAATATGTTTTGGTTAATTTTTTATGACATTATATATAAGTATTTTATCATTTTATTATCCTTAAATAAATTTATATATTATTTATTTAGTCTCGAATAGTATTCATACCCGGCACTACTTCCTGTTGCCATTTCCTTCATAGGATTATTTTAATTTTTTATTATCATTTGTTATTTAAATTTTTATATCCTTTAAAACTAACCCTGGGTTATCCTATATTACAACACAAATATTTTAACAAATACAACATTAACTTAGGTATAACAAGTGGTTGTCCATACACTATAAATTACAATAAATAAATAAAATTACAAAAATCAATCAGTATTATTACATCCTACTTCCATAGTTTTATCCTTTCCAAAACATACAGCACAGTTTGGTAATACATTACTTTCATTTTTGTTTTTTCACCTCAGTGGGTACACTAGAACTCACTTTGCACTGTATACCACTCGTATTGTTTATTATGTTGAGTGATATAATTAAATTTTGAGCGAGCTTTAGTTTACCCATTTCTGACTTTTATTATCATGAGTTACTTTATTGGGACCGGGTTATGTAACGTTACATAAAGCCCCCCCACTAGAACAAATTTATTTCAGTTTAACTTGTTTATTAAAAATAAATTGTTGATTATTTCCATTTTCTTAACTCCTCTTTATCTTCATAATAGTGTTTTATTTCTGACTGATTATAAACTCTGGTAATTCAGACTTGTGGTAATTGCTGTTTTCTTACTTAACTCTCTCTCTCTTGGAGGCAAATTCATCAATTATTTCTCTGGGTAGTAGTACTTCCACATTTTATTTGATAAGGACTGGTCACACTAATCATATTAAACTTGTTTTAACACTCATTTCTATTTACTTTTATATACTCGCTTTATCAATTAAGCATCGGTCTGCTATCTTCCTTCTATTTTCTTCATTTATACTTCTGGAATCTAATATCACTCCTTTCAGCTATTTTATAATTATTATCCCTTAAATATTCAATTTCCCTAACATTTTTACCTATCCTGTGCGGTGGTAACAGTCGGGTGGCCACTCTGGGTCCATACACCGCTGTCCATCCTTACACCTTCTGAGACCAGGGGAACATCATCCCTGCTCATAAAAATTATTGCCGGAACATTTCTACGGTCAATACATAAAAATAAAAAAATTATAAGTAGTAGTCAATTAGCGACTAGTACCAAACACTTTTGGGATTCTTCATACTGTAGCTGTTTGCATTTATTTATATATTTCTTCTTCTCCTTGATTCCTTCTTCTTTTCCATTAACTAATAGCATATAATATTATTGATAGGCCTTATGTTAAAATTCTTTTGACTTTACTTCTTGTGACATATTTCTCCGTATCATTTCTTCTTATATAATCTTCAATTCCGAGAAATTCTAATTATTGTATTAATTATCCTCCTTCAGTTTCATTGGAGTCATTAAATTATTCTTTATTCTTCTTATCTGAGCACATTACCATCAATTGTTTATTTATTTAATTTTTCTTTTGTTACCATCAAAATATTATTTTTCCTATTAGTTCATCTTAAATCAGTTCTTTATAAATATTATTTAATCATCGGTTCTCTTTTTCTTGGTGGTTTGTTGTTTTAGTCTCTTCATTTTAAATTATATGGTTTCAAAATAACTTGAGTAAGATGTCCTTACAGGCTTTTGGGGTTTTTAGTTTCTTCACTTTAAATTATATTGTTCCGAAATAAATTAAATAAGTTGTCCTTACGTCTTTTGGAATTTTGGGGTTTTTATTTTCTTCATTTTAAATTATATGGTTTCAAAATAACTTGAGTAAGATGTCCTTACAGGCTTTTGGGGTTTTTAGTTTCTTCACTTTAAATTATATTGTTCCGAAATAAATTAAATAAGTTGTCCTTACGTCTTTTGGAATTTTGGGGTTTTTATTTTCTTCATTTTAAATTATATGGTTTCAAAATAACTTGAGTAAGATGTTCTTACATGCTTTTAGAATTTTGGGGTTTTTATTTACAATGGGTTGCTTGGTCCTGTATCCATAAAATCCGTCCCTTTTTTCTGGTTTGTTTGGAGCCTGTTTAACCGTGGTCCATTATTTCAGGTACTCCCTTTACTCGGATTACTGGGGTGTTCGTAATTAATTCTTTTCTTGATAATCTTCTTACCATCCGGCTCTCCCACTTTGCTGCTATGAAACTTTCACTTAAGTACCGGTCTTCCGTCATAATTCGTTCCTTTTTAACTAACAGGTATTGTACCTCCTCTAACATAACATAGTTGCTCATATTTAATCTCATTCCATTCCCTTTTACCTCTGGATTATTTACCAAATATTTGAATGTTGTATTCCGTCTTGAATATACGACTAATATCTTCTGATGCACTTCAATCATCGACACATTTAACTGGGATGTAAACTTAATTAACTCCTTCTGTTCGTTAATTGGAAGGTTAAATACATTAATTAATCCACCTGTAATCATCTCCCATTCTTCCTTGGTATTTATTATTTTCTTTCTACTTGTTTTTATTATTTTCTTGGTTTTCTTTTCCACGGTTTGAACATCCTTTTTGTTGTGGCTATTTTTATTTTCAGATGGCATTACACCTTGGTATTCTGTAATTTCTATTTCCTTCCTCCTCTCTTCTGTATTCGGACTTACTTTAATACCTTCTAAAGTGCTATCCAATGTTTCATCCAAATTATTGAAACTATGGTCCATTCGTTTATTTGTCTCCTCTTTGTATGTATCTGCTTTTTGGATACGCATATTAACATTTTCAAACTTCTCTCCGAAAGTTTCCCATATCTCCTTATTGAAATTCTCCATTTTACCTTCAAATTGTTTTAAACTTTCTTTATTCTCTTCAAATTTTGCATTCATCTCTTCTCTTTGTCCTTCAACAGTTTCTTTCAGTTTATGGTATTGTTCATTCATGGTTTGTTTGATATTTCCATGAATGGTTTCTATTTTTTCATTTAGTTGTTTGACTAAACTTTCCTGAATGCTATCTATTTTCTCATTGGTCTGTCTATTTTGTTCCTCCTGCTTCTTAAAATTCTCCTTATTTTCCTCATTGGTTTGCCTCAGGTTTTCCTCCTGTTTCTTAAAATTTTCCTTATTTTCCTCCTTGGTTTGCCTCAGGTTTTCATCTATTTTATTAAATTTTTCCTTCTGTTCCTTAAATTGTTCCGCAATAAATTTCATCATGTCTTGCCAATTAGGTTCTTCTCTGGCTACCGCTTTGTCTGGTTGGTCCCCTTGGGCATCCTCTTCCACTATTTCCTTTTCCGTGTCCATAACTACTTCAGTTTCTTCTGTATCACTTGTCGGTTGGTCCATTTCACTGTCCGTGACTAACTCTATTTCTTGTTCCTGTCCACCTTCTTCAGCCTCTTTTTCTTCTGCCCTCTTCTTCGACTTTCCTCGGGTATTAGGCATTTCTTGTTTTCTCGTAACTGCCAACGATAATTAGATTTTTTGGTATATATTTTTATTAAATATCAAAATTCTTTTCTAATTACCGCCCTTTTACGTTGAGCGCCAATCTGTAACGTCCTTCTTTTATGTGTGAGGTACTATATAGTTATATTATATGCCTCAAGTAGGATGCGTCACTTCTGAATTATAATAACTGACGTTGTTTTTCAAGAGGTAAAATAAAGGATTTTGTTTATTTTGTTTTACTCAATCTGACGAGGAATCGAGAGTGTGTGATTTGTGGTCAAGGAGGGAAGTTGTTCAGCCTTATGCAGAAGAGAGAGTAAGTATCATTATTTCCACTCAGTTGAGACGGTTTCTTCTGTTTGTTGTGCTGAAATTTTTTATAACTACCCACTACAATAAATTATAACACTTTATTATTCAAGGTTAATTTTCAATAATATTGCTTTATTTTTTATTGACTTTTGTCTCCTGCCACCAAGATATAGGTATCACAATTAATCTTATCTGAAAAAAACATCATCTCGACTTTACCGAGTAAACACAGATTTGTCTAAGGAGCAAAACATATATGTTGTTATTTACCCAATATTACGCTATAATAAAAAACATCAATTATTACATAATTCTTAATAATTCCCCAGGGTTCAGGGTGAGTTCTTTCTGTTATGAGAGTGTCAGAAATGGATAATTACTACGCTTTACAAATACCGAAAAATTAATAAATAATTTTGTTTAATTTTTCATGTAGTACGTAGTTCCCGGAATTGCCGTAAGAGAGCAGTGTATATTTGTTTACTTTGAAAAAACATATGATCAAATGATTATTTTTTGTTCTATTTCGCCGTTTAAAACGAGTTTTCTTCTGGAATTATTACGAAAAAATGTTTATATTACCCCGCTCTGTATGGTTCTTACTGGATTGCTGCTTTTCTGTGATGAGGTCCGTCTTGCGTTATAATTTACGTTTCGTTTGAAGTATTTTCCAATTGTCAACGAGAACTAGGCCGAACTATGTTGGATCCTCAGAAGGTTTTCATCCACTGTTTATTAATGTATATCACCATTTAATTTGGATTAATCAGGTATAATTAGATAGTGGTCACTCTGTTTATTGATCTTGCATTAATTTCAACTCCTCCAACGTCCAAAAAAGGTTATTTTTTTATAATTTTTGTCGCCTCATTTCTTCAACTCTCCGGTTTAGTTCAAAATTTTTATCTTATTAACAATACTTGTTATTTTTCATCACTCTTAGTAACACATAGTATTTTTATTATGCAGGCAGTTTGTAATTATTATAAATTTATATTATATTTATGGAAATATAATTCCTTTCCATTCCGGTTTCTTTACTAATTTAATTTACATAATATGTTTTGGTTAATTTTTTATGACATTGTATATAAGTATTTTATCATTTTATTATCCTTAAATAAATTTATATATTATTTATTTAGTCTCGAATAGTATTCATACCCGGCACTACTTCCTGTTGCCATTTCCTTCATAGGATTATTTTAATTTTTTATTATCATTTGTTATTTAAATTTTTATATCCTTTAAAACTAACCCTGGGTTATCCTATATTACAACACAAATATTTTAACAAATACAACATTAACTTAGGTATAACAAGTGGTTGTCCATACACTATAAATTACAATAAATAAATAAAATTACAAAAATCAATCAGTATTATTACATCCTACTTCCATAGTTTTATCTTTTCCATAACATACAGCACAGTTTGGTAATACATTACTTTCATTTTTGTTTTTTCACCTCAGTGGGTACACTAGAACTCACTTTGCACTGTATACCACTCGTATTGTTTATTATGTTGAGTGATATAATTAAATTTTGAGCGAGCTTTAGTTTACCCATTTCTGACTTTTATTATCATGAGTTACTTTATTGGGACCGGGTTATGTAACGTTACATAAAGCCCCCCCCACTAGAACAAATTTATTTCAGTTTAACTTGTTTATTAAAAATAAATTGTTGATTATTTCCATTTTCTTAACTCCTCTTTATCTTCATAATAGTGTTTTATTTCTGACTGATTATAAACTCTGGTAATTCAGACTTGTGGTAATTGCTGTTTTCTTACTTAACTCTCTCTCTCTTGGAGGCAAATTCATCAATTATTTCTCTGGGTAGTAGTACTTCCACATTTTATTTGATAAGGACTGGTCACACTAATCATATTAAACTTGTTTTAACACTCATTTCTATTTACTTTTATATACTCGCTTTATCAATTAAGCATCGGTCTGCTATCTTCCTTCTATTTTCTTCATTTATACTTCTGGAATCTAATATCACTCCTTTCAGCTATTTTATAATTATTATCCCTTAAATATTCAATTTCCCTAACATTTTTCCCTATCCTGTGCGGTGGTAACAGTCGGGTGGCCACTCTGGGTCCATACACCGCTGTCCATCCTTACACCTTCTGAGACCAGGGGAACATCATCCCTGCTCATAAAAATTATTGTTGGAACATTTCTACGGTCAATACATAAAAATAAAAAAATTATAAGTAGTAGTCAATTAGCGACTAGTACCAAACACTTTTGGGATTCTTCATACTGTAGCTGTTTGCATTTATTTATATATTTCTTCTTCTCCTTGATTCCTTCTTCTTTTCCATTAACTAATAGCATATAATATTATTGATAGGCCTTATGTTAAAATTCTTTTGACTTTACTTCTTGTGACATATTTCTCCGTATAATTTCTTCTTATATAATCTTCAATTCCGAGAAATTCTAATTATTGTATTAATTATCCTCCTTCAGTTTCATTGGAGTCATTAAATTATTCTTTATTCTTCTTATCTGAGCACATTACCATCAATTGTTTATTTATTTAATTTTTCTTTTGTTACCATCAAAATATTATTTTTCCTATTAGTTCATCTTAAATCAGTTCTTTATAAATATTATTTAATCATCGGTTCTCTTTTTCTTGGTGGTTTGTTGTTTTTGTCTCTTCATTTTAAATTATATGGTTTCAAAATAACTTGAGTAAGATGTCCTTACAGGCTTTTGGGGTTTTTTAGTTTCTTCACTTTAAATTATATTGTTCCGAAATAAATTAAATAAGTTGTCCTTACGTCTTTTGGAATTTTGGGGTTTTTATTTTCTTCATTTTAAATTATATGGTTTCAAAATAACTTGAGTAAGATGTCCTTACAGGCTTTTGGGGTTTTTAGTTTCTTCACTTTAAATTATATTGTTCCGAAATAAATTAAATAAGTTGTCCTTACGTCTTTTGGAATTTTGGGGTTTTTATTTTCTTCATTTTAAATTATATGGTTTCAAAATAACTTGAGTAAGATGTTCTTACATGCTTTTAGAATTTTGGGGTTTTTATTTACAATGGGTTCCTTGGTCCTGTATCCATAAAGTCCGTCCCTTTTTTCTGGTTTGTTTGGAGCCTGTTTAACCGTGGTTAATCTTTACTCGGATTACTGGGGTGTTCGTAATTAATTCTTTTCTTGATAATCTTCTTACCATCCGGCTCTCCCACTTTGCTGCTATGAAACTTTCACTTAAGTACCGGTCTTCCGTCATAATTCGTTCCTTTTTAACTAACAGGTATTGTACCTCCTCTAACATAACATAGTTGCTCATATTTAATCTCATTCCATTCCCTTTTACCTCTGGATTATTTACCAAATATTTGAATGTTGTATTCCGTCTTGAATATACGACTAATATCTTCTGATGCACTTCAATCATCGACACATTTAACTGGGATGTAAACTTAATTAACTCCTTCTGTTCGTTAATTGGAAGGTTAAATACATTAATTAATCCACCTGTAATCATCTCCCATTCTTCCTTGGTATTTATTATTTTCTTTCTACTTGTTTTTATTATTTTCTTGGTTTTCTTTTCCACGGTTTGAACATCCTTTTTGTTGTGGCTATTTTTATTTTCAGATGGCATTACACCTTGGTATTCTGTAATTTCTATTTCCTTCCTCCTCTCTTCTGTATTCGGACTTACTTTAATACCTTCTAAAGTGCTATCCAATGTTTCATCCAAATTATTGAAACTATGGTCCATTCGTTTATTTGTCTCCTCTTTGTATGTATCTGCTTTTTGGATACGCGTATTAACATTTTCAAACTTCTCTCCGAAAGTTTCCCATATCTCCTTATTGAAATTCTCCATTTTACCTTCAAATTGTTTTAAACTTTCTTTATTCTCTTCAAATTTTGCATTCATCTCTTCTCTTTGTCCTTCAACAGTTTCTTTCAGTTTATGGTATTGTTCATTCATGGTTTGTTTGATAATTCCATGAATGGTTTCTATTTTTTCATTTAGTTGTTTGACTAAACTTTCCTGAATGCTATCTATTTTCTCATTGGTCTGTCTATTTTGTTCCTCCTGCTTCTTAAAATTCTCCTTATTTTCCTCATTGGTTTGCCTCAGGTTTTCCTCCTGTTTCTTAAAATTTTCCTTATTTTCCTCCTTGGTTTGCCTCGAGTTTTCATCTATTTTATTAAATTTTTCCTTCTGTTCCTTAAATTGTTCCGCCATAAATTTCATCATGCCTTGCCAATTAGGTTCTTCTCTGGCTACCGCTTTGTCTGGTTGGTCCCCTTGGGCATCCTCTTCCACTATTTCCTTTTCCGTGTCCATAACTACTTCAGTTTCTTCTGTATCACTTGTCTGTTGGTCCATTTCACTGTCCGTGACTAACTCTATTTCTTGTTCCTGTCCACCTTCTTCAGTCTCTTTTTCTTCTGCCCTCTTCTTCGATTTTCCTCGGGTATTAGGCATTTCTTGTTTTCTCGTAACTGCCAACGATAATTAGATTTTTTGGTATATATTTTTATTAAATATCAAAATTCTTTTCTAATTACCGCCCTTTTACGTTGAGCGCCAATCTGTAACATCCTTCTTTTATGTGTGAGGTACTATATAGTTATATTATATGCCTCAAGTAGGATGCGTCACTTCTGAATTATAATAACTGACGTTGTTTTTCAAGAGGTAAAATAAAGGATTTTGTTTATTTTGTTTTACTCAATCTGACGAGGAATCGAGAGTGTGTGATTTGTGGTCAAGGAGGGAAGTTGTTCAGCCTTATGCAGAAGAGAGAGTAAGTATCATTATTTCCACTCAGTTGAGATGGTTTCTTCTGTTTGTTGTGCTGAAATTTTTTATAACTACCCACTACAATAAATTATAACACTTTATTATTCAAGGTTAATTTTCAATAATATTGCTTTATTTTTTATTGACTTTTGTCTCCTGCCACCAAGATATAGGTATCACAATTAATCTTATCTGAAAAAAACATCATCTCGACTTTACCGAGTAAACACAGATTTGTCTAAGGAGCAAAACATATATGTTGTTATTTACCCAATATTACGCTATAATAAAAAACATCAATTATTACATAATTCTTAATAATTCCCCAGGGTTCAGGGTGAGTTCTTTGTGTTATGAGAGTGTCAGAAATGGATAATTACTACGCTTTACAAATACCGAAAAATTAATAAATAATTTTGTTTAATTTTTCATGTAGTACGTAGTTCCCAGAATTGCCGTAAGAGAGCAGTGTATATTTGTTTACTTTCAAAAAACATATGATCAAATGATTATTTTTTGTTCTATTTCGCCGTTTAAAACGAGTTTTCTTCTGGAATTATTACGAAAAAATGTTTATATTACCTCGCTCTGTATGGTTCTTACTGGATTGCTGCTTTTCTGTGATGTGGTCCGTCTTGCGTTATAATTTACGTTTCGTTTGAAGTATTTTCCAATTGTCAACGAGAACTAGGCCGAACTATGTTGGATCCTCAGAAGGTTTTCATCCACTGTTTATTAATGTATATCACCATTTAATTTGGATTAATCAGGTATAATTAGATAGTGGTCACTCTGTTTATTGATCTTGCATTAATTTCAACTCCTCCAACGTCCAAAAAAGGTTATTTTTTTATAATTTTTGTCGCCTCATTTCTTCAACTCTCCGGTTTAGTTCAAAATTTTTATCTTATTAACAATACTTGTTATTTTTCATCACTCTTAGTAACACATAGTATTTTTATTATGCAGGCAGTTTGTAATTATTATAAATTTATATTATATTTATGGAAATATAATTCCTTTCCATTCCGGTTTCTTTACTAATTTAATTTACATAATATGTTTTGGTTAATTTTTTATGACATTGTATATAAGTATTTTATCATTTTATTATCCTTAAATAAATTTATATATTATTTATTTAGTCTCGAATAGTATTCATACCCGGCACTACTTCCTGTTGCCATTTCCTTCATAGGATTATTTTAATTTTTTATTATCATTTGTTATTTAAATTTTTATATCCTTTAAAACTAACCCTGGGTTATCCTATATTACAACACAAATATTTTAACAAATACAACATTAACTTAGGTATAACAAGTGGTTGTCCATACACTATAAATTACAATAAATAAATAAAATTACAAAAATCAATCAGTATTATTACATCCTACTTCCATAGTTTTATCCTTTCCATAACATACAGCACAGTTTGGTAATACATTACTTTCATTTTTGTTTTTTCACCTCAGTGGGTACACTAGAACTCACTTTGCACTGTATACCACTCGTATTGTTTATTATGTTGAGTGATATAATTAAATTTTGAGCGAACTTTAGTTTACCCATTTCTGACTTTTATTATCATGAGTTACTTTATTGGGACCGGGTTATGTAACGTTACATAAAGCCCCCCCCCACTAGAACAAATTTATTTCAGTTTAACTTGTTTATTAAAAATAAATTGTTGATTATTTCCATTTTCTTAACTCCTCTTTATCTTCATAATAGTGTTTTATTTCTGACTGATTATAAACTCTGGTAATTCAGACTTGTGGTAATTGCTGTTTTCTTACTTAACTCTCTCTCTCTTGGAGGCAAATTCATCAATTATTTCTCTGGGTAGTAGTACTTCCACATTTTATTTGATAAGGACTGGTCACACTAATCATATTAAACTTGTTTTAACACTCATTTCTATTTACTTTTATATACTCGCTTTATCAATTAAGCATCGGTCTGCTATCTTCCTTCTATTTTCTTCATTTATAATTCTGGAATCTAATATCACTCCTTTCAGCTATTTTATAATTATTATCCCTTAAATATTCAATTTCCCTAACATTTTTCCCTATCCTGTGCGGTGGTAACAGTCGGGTGGCCACTCTGGGTCCATACACCGCTGTCCATCCTTACACCTTCTGAGACCAGGGGAACATCATCCCTGCTCATAAAAATTATTGCCGGAACATTTCTACGGTCAATACATAAAAATAAAAAAATTATAAGTAGTAGTCAATTAGCGACTAGTACCAAACACTTTTGGGATTCTTCATTCTGTAGCTGTTTGCATTTATTTATATATTTCTTCTTCTCCTTGATTCCTTCTTCTTTTCCATTAACTAATAGCATATAATATTATTGATAGGCCTTATGTTAAAATTCTTTTGACTTTACTTCTTGTGACATATTTCTCCGTATCATTTCTTCTTATATAATCTTCAATTCCGAGAAATTCTAATTATTGTATTAATTATCCTCCTTCAGTTTCATTGGAGTCATTAAATTATTCTTTATTCTTCTTATCTGAGCACATTACCATCAATTGTTTATTTATTTAATTTTTCTTTTGTTACCATCAAAATATTATTTTTCCTATTAGTTCATCTTAAATCAGTTCTTTATAAATATTATTTAATCATCGGTTCTCTTTTTCTTGGTGGTTTGTTGTTTTAGTCTCTTCATTTTAAATTATATGGTTTCAAAATAACTTGAGTAAGATGTCCTTACAGGCTTTTGGGGTTTTTAGTTTCTTCACTTTAAATTATATTGTTCCGAAATAAATTAAATAAGTTGTCCTTACGTCTTTTGGAATTTTGGGGTTTTTATTTTCTTCATTTTAAATTATATGGTTTCAAAATAACTTGAGTAAGATGTCCTTACAGGCTTTTGGGGTTTTTAGTTTCTTCACTTTAAATTATATTGTTCCGAAATAAATTAAATAAGTTGTCCTTACGTCTTTTGGAATTTTGGGGTTTTTATTTTCTTCATTTTAAATTATATGGTTTCAAAATAACTTGAGTAAGATGTTCTTACATGCTTTTAGAATTTTGGGGTTTTTATTTACAATGGGTTGCTTGGTCCTGTATCCATAAAATCCGTCCCTTTTTTCTGGTTTGTTTGGAGCCTGTTTAACCGTGGTTAATCTTTACTCGGATTACTGGGGTGTTCGTAATTAATTCTTTTCTTGATAATCTTCTTACCATCCGGCTCTCCCACTTTGCTGCTATGAAACTTTCACTTAAGTACCGGTCTTCCGTCATAATTCGTTCCTTTTTAACTAACAGGTATTGTACCTCCTCTAACATAACATAGTTGCTCATATTTAATCTCATTCCATTCCCTTTTACCTCTGGATTATTTACCAAATATTTGAATGTTGTATTCCGTCTTGAATATACGACTAATATCTTCTGATGCACTTCAATCATCGACACATTTAACTGGGATGTAAACTTAATTAACTCCTTCTGTTCGTTAATTGGAAGGTTAAATACATTAATTAATCCACCTGTAATCATCTCCCATTCTTCCTTGGTATTTATTATTTTCTTTCTACTTGTTTTTATTATTTTCTTGGTTTTCTTTTCCACGGTTTGAACATCCTTTTTGTTGTGGCTATTTTTATTTTCAGATGGCATTACACCTTGGTATTCTGTAATTTCTATTTCCTTCCTCCTCTCTTCTGTATTCGGACTTACTTTAATACCTTCTAAAGTGCTATCAAATGTTTCATCCAAATTATTGAAACTATGGTCCATTCGTTTATTTGTCTCCTCTTTGTATGTATCTGCTTTTTGGATACGCGTATTAACATTTTCAAACTTCTCTCCGAAAGTTTCCCATATCTCCTTATTGAAATTCTCCATTTTACCTTCAAATTGTTTTAAACTTTCTTTATTCTCTTCAAATTTTGCATTCATCTCTTCTCTTTGTCCTTCAACAGTTTCTTTCAGTTTATGGTATTGTTCATTCATGGTTTGTTTGATATTTCCATGAATGGTTTCTATTTTTTCATTTAGTTGTTTGACTAAACTTTCCTGAATGCTATCTATTTTCTCATTGGTCTGTCTATTTTGTTCCTCCTGCTTCTTAAAATTCTCCTTATTTTCCTCATTGGTTTGCCTCAGGTTTTCCTCCTGTTTCTTAAAATTTTCCTTATTTTCCTCCTTGGTTTGCCTCAAGTTTTCGTCTATTTTATTAAATTTTTCCTTCTGTTGCTTAAATTGTTCCGCCATAAATTTCATCATGTCTTGCCAATTAGGTTCTTCTCTGGCTACCGCTTTGTCTGGTTGGTCCCCTTGGGCATCCTCTTCCACTATTTCCTTTTACGTGTCCATAACTACTTCAGTTTCTTCTGTATCACTTGTCTGTTGGTCCATTTCACTGTCCGTGACTAACTCTATTTCTTGTTCCTGTCCACCTTCTTCAGTCTCTTTTTCTTCTGCCCTCTTCTTCGATTTTCCTCGGGTATTAGGCATTTCTTGTTTTCTCGTAACTGCCAACGATAATTAGATTTTTTGGTATATATTTTTATTAAATATCAAAATTCTTTTCTAATTACCGCCCTTTTACGTTGAGCGCCAATCTGTAACGTCCTTCTTTTATGTGTGAGGTACTATATAGTTATATTATATGCCTCAAGTAGGATGCGTCACTTCTGAATTATAATAACTGATGTTGTTTTTCAAGAGGTAAAATAAAGGATTTTGTTTATTTTGTTTTACTCAATCTGACGAGGAATCGAGAGTGTGTGATTTGTGGTCAAGGAGGGAAGTTGTTCAGCCTTATGCAGAAGAGAGAGTAAGTATCATTATTTCCACTCAGTTGAGACGGTTTCTTCTGTTTGTTGTGCTGAAATTTTTTATAACTACCCACTACAATAAATTATAACACTTTATTATTCAAGGTTAATTTTCAATAATATTGCTTTATTTTTTATTGACTTTTGTCTCCTGCCACCAAGATATAGGTATCACAATTAATCTTATCTGAAAAAAACATCATCTCGACTTTACCAAGTAAACATAGATTTGTCTAAGGAGCAAAACATATATGATGTTATTTACCCAATATTACGCTATAATAAAAAACATCAATTATTACATAATTCTTAATAATTCCCCAGGGTTCAGGGTGAGTTCTTTGTGTTATGAGAGTGTCAGAAATGGATAATTACTACGCTTTACAAATACCGAAAAATTAATAAATAATTTTGTTTAATTTTTCATGTAGTACGTAGTTCCCGGAATTGCCGTAAGAGAGCAGTGTATATTTGTTTACTTTGAAAAAACATATGATCAAATGATTATTTTTTGTTCTATTTCGCCGTTTAAAACGAGTTTTCTTCTGGAATTATTATGAAAAAATGTTTATATTACCTCGCTCTGTATGGTTCTTACTGGATTGCTGCTTTTCTGTGATGAGGTCCGTCTTGCGTTATAATTTACGTTTCGTTTGAAGTATTTTCCAATTGTCAACGAGAACTAGGCCGAACTATGTTGGATCCTCAGAAGGTTTTCATCCACTGTTTATTAATGTATATCACCATTTAATTTGGATTAATCAGGTATAATTAGATAGTGGTCACTCTGTTTATTGATCTTGCATTAATTTCAACTCCTCCAACGTCCAAAAAAGGTTATTTTTTTATAATTTTTGTCGCCTCGTTTCTTCAACTCTCCGGTTTAGTTCAAAATTTTTATCTTATTAACAATACTTGTTATTTTTCAGCACTCTTAGTAACACATAGTATTTTTATTATGCAGGCAGTTTGTAATTATTATAAATTTATATTATATTTATGGAAATATAATTCCTTTCCATTCCGGTTTCTTTACTAATTTAATTTACATAATATGTTTTGGTTAATTTTTTATGACATTGTATATAAGTATTTTATCATTTTATTATCCTTAAATAAATTTATATATTATTTATTTAGTCTCGAATAGTATTCATACCCAGCACTACTTCCTGTTGCCATTTCCTTCATAGGATTATTTTAATTTTTTATTATCATTTGTTATTTAAATTTTTATATCCTTTAAAACTAACCCTGGGTTATCCTATATTACAACACAAATATTTTAACAAATACAACATTAACGTAGGTATAACAAGTGGTTGTCCATACACTATAAATTACAATAAATAAATAAAATTACAAAAATCAATCAGTATTATTACATCCTACTTCCATAGTTTTATCCTTTCCAAAATATACAGCACAGTTTGGTAATACATTACTTTCACTTTTGTTTTTTCACCTCAATGGGTACACTAGAACTCACTTTGCACTGTATACCACTCGTATTGTTTATTATGTTGAGTGATATAATTAAATTTTGAGCGAGCTTTAGTTTACCCATTTCTGACTTTTATTATCATGAGTTACTTTATTGGGACCGGGTTATGTAACATTACAATATATAGATATATTGTAGTTTTGACAAAATAAAACTAGCGGGGTTGTTACAGCCATTTGATTTCTATATGATGGGGAGATATAACAAAAAATAATATACAGGCGGGCCGAAAGGCTTTTTATGTTTATAATGTTGTTTGTGATTTCTATTTGTGATCTTGGTGAATTGTCTGTGAGCTATATGTATATGTATGTATGTATGTTAAATCAAAAAGGATATTTGAAGGAATTGGGGGTGATATTTAGACAATAGATGAAGTTATGACATGAATGTGATATATTAAATGTTGAGTTGTAATGGTGAATTTTTGAATTGCAATTAATATATATATATATTGTTACTGACCGGGTATTACTGGGTTAAACCCCACTGTTGGGTTCATCAATTTGTTACTAGACCTCGGCTCTTACGGTTGCGGGGTTCTTGTTGTTTCAGCCCCAACGTTGCCGGCGTCAATTTGTTACTGAACAAATTTCTTGCTGAATTTGTTGCTGGTGTGTTTTGACTTATTTTAATTATTTAGATATCTGAGATATTTGGAGTTGTGGACTATAGTAATTTAATTAACTAATATTAACTTATCTCTCTAAGAAAAATATCAGTGTTAGTGTGCTTGAAACTTAAATAATTAATGTGTTATTCTGTAATTTCGTTCAACCCTATTATACCTCGAAGAGAATTATGTAAGTTTTTGTATTTTAACGCTCTTCTCTTTGGTGTCGGAGAATTCCGCAATAAGCGCTGTAGTACCGGGGCAACGAAATTTATAGGTTAATTAACTGTTTACATTAACCAATTATTATATACTTAGTCAGTTACTTTTTTATTCCCAACTCATTAAATAATACCCCAAATGATAAGATTTTGCAACTATATAAAGGTTCTTTATTTATTCACTCCTTCAACATTAAATACGATATGTTCCAATTGGCATATACAAAGGCTATAGATTGCGTGAATCGATTATTATTCAGTCCAATACTTTAATTAGATTCGGTTATATAATGTGTTTTAGTTTGTAATTAAATTAATTCAGGGTGTGAAGGTTCTTGTAACTGTGGGGAAAATTAAAAATATATAGATAAGAATGCAAGATTTACAAATTTGAAGTGTTGTGTAGTTAATATGATTTATGCAATAATAATTTACCAGACTAGAACGAAGCGACTCGTGTAGGCTGTTGATTGATAACTTCACCGTTCAGGATGGATATGTCGTACGAGATTCTTTCTTCGATTTAATAAAATGGAATTCTTGTCCTGTTCACCTCGGAAATACAGCTCCCTGGATTTATTTATGGCCAGACTGATGTTCCTTCTGCAATTTCTGGATCCAAATACGTTCTTCTCTCGTTTGAAGTAATTAGTGTTGTTCCGTGTATTTAAAAGGTTATGAGTTCCAGTGTAGTGTATATTATTGGTTGTGACACAGTTAACTCTTTGTATTGGGTTTAATATATCGTCAATTCCTTTCGGGTATAGGACAATTCAAGTCCTTCCTTGTAGAACCCAGTTATTTATTTTTTATTGTGATACTATACTATGATCTTGTTTGGTTAAACTGTACTGGCATCAGTCAAGAATATTATCATTAGAATTTTGTGTATTATAAGTGTATCAAAATAGTTTAGCATATTCCAATTATATTAGACATTTCTTGGGTTTTTTAATCTCATCACGTTCAGATCATAAAAGGCAATAATTGAAAATCAACAACTTCTTCATTCCTGTAGTCCTTAGCAACGCATTATTTTTCTTCCTTCTCCATGTTTTGTATATAGTGTTTATTTCATATATTTTTCGTCCATTCCTTATTAATTTCCTATCATATCGGAATATAACTTTACCTATAGTTTGTTTACTATTTTCTACATATATTCTGCAGGTTTTTTGATATTAGTCTGTTTCTTTTATATTTCTTACTTTTTCGATGTCAAACGTTATCAATCGATATCATGGCATTGTGGCATTATCATAATTTGTATAAATTGATGTGGTTTATTATATATCACTACTTATTAAATGTTTTTTACTAGCTCTTTGAACTATATTCTATAAGTATTATTAACTTCCGTACCTAACCTTTATGTTATGAGTGGTTATATAGTGTTATTGGCTGTTAGGCCTTTTATTGTATATTGACCTACCTTTGTTTATAACCGGTGAACAACTATAGCCCTTTTACATAAGTTCATACATATAATCAAATCTTAACTATTAACATTTACATAAATAATTATTCTTTCCATAACTAATAACAATTTTGTCTTGATCTATGGATCACATATAAGAAAATTGTGATCTATTAACATTAACTCTGTCTCCCACATCCTTCTATAACAGTAATTGAATAATACATTTTGTTTCATTACCTTCCATTAACTCAACAAGTAATTAGTATAACATAACATAATCTGTAACACAACATTCATCGTTACAAAATAATATCATTTAATTCATAATCCTTACTTACTATTGCTATAAGGTAAATTATTGTCTCATTTTTGTTTAATTTCATTGTCATCTACTTTGACATTTTCTGTACTATTTTCTTCTTTACAATTCTCATTAGTATTATATTGATTTACTTTTCACTGAACATGGATCACCAACTATTGTCTAATTTACAGGTTTGTTTATCATTGTTATTTCTACCTTGCATCCTTATTATTTTTATCTATAATTATAAATGTATTTATTAGACCTTTGTTTTATCATGGGGTTAAATATTGATTTATTTATTATTTTGTTAATATAATATTTATGTAACATGGATGACTGCAATTCTGTTGCGTTACATATGCTCCCCCACCTAAAAAGTTTAGTTTACCTGAATGAAGTTTAGGTCAAATAAACTTGTCTTTTTCACATGCCTTTTCTTCACATCAATATTAATGGTTGACGATGGGATTCTCAATGTAACTTTGTTAGACTAGTATTAATAATCCTTTATTTAATAACATTTCATTATTTCTATTAACATTCTTGATCATATTTAATTTCTGTAAACAGTATTTGTTGATAGTTGGCTACAATATTCAATGATACTTTAGGTTAACATCTCTTCTACTTATAATTACTGTAATCACTGTATTTCTCAATTATCCTTCTGTCATCTAATTTCTTTTTGTTTTCTTCGTCCTACTCTTCTGGAAACTGAGGTCATTCTTGCAACTATTCTAATATTCCGTAAATATTTAATTTCCCTAACAATCCCTAATATGTGCGTTGGTACAGTTCAGAGAGGCACTGTTTGGCTTCATACTCTGCTGTCCACACTACACCTTAATATAGTACTGCTGGAATTCATCTACAGTCAGCTATAAAAATATAATAATCTCCTTAATTAATTAATAATAAAAATTTGGGAATTTTTTCACATTGTTGCTTTTATATTTATTTATCCCTATCCTTCATACTTTGTGATTCCATTTTAGTTTCCTTAAACATTTTTTGATAATAATTCTGACAGTTATCATTTGTAATTATTTTTGTTTTTCTTTCATGTTGTGATAATAAAGCTAAGTATCTTCTTCATTTGTTCTTCTGATCTCAATATTTTCTAAATAGTTATTGGTTTGATTATTATTATTACTGTGTTTCTGACTAGATACAGTCTTTAGCTCAACTATTATTCTTCTTATCTTATTTCATTATTTTGGCTGGTTATATTTCAATGAATTATGTCGATAAGTATTTTTTCTCGTTTTCTTTAATATTACATTTGTTACAATCAATCGTTTATTGAGGTTGTTCCCTTCACTTGGCAATGCGGTAGGTATTTTAGGTCATATTATTTTTCTTTTATTATTTTGCATAGGTATGTTTGATATAAAAAATTTTATCTTGAGGTTTCATTATTCATTATTCACACTATTTCTTTGTAGACATGTAGTAATAATTCTGGTTTTCTTCTGTAATTTTGGGGTTTGCTATTAACTCTTCTTAATACCTTCTTCATAACTATATTTTAATTCAGATTTACTTCATTTTGAATGACATGTTTTCTATTTATATAATATTGTTCAAAAAATTCTCTTTTATTTACAAGTGTTTTCTCTTCAAAATTGGTAATAAGTTGTTCTTATTGTATTTTAGAATTTATTGGATTTATTTCAAATTCAAATTCTTTTTAGTTCCAAGTATTCTCTCTTCAAAATCGATAATAAGTTGTTCTTATTGTATTTTAGGATTTATTGGTAAGGTCGAGCGATACTTGTTTTTTAACTGTTTTATTTTGCCGTCCAGTGGCTCCGATAATTATCACATTATTAACAGTTAAGGTCGGTATAGGCAACGGGCTTTCTCGCTGTATTTTTTTCAGTTCAGTACTCTCTATCAACGACATGTTGGATCCAGTATCTATCATTATGGTAGATTGTACCCCATTTAATTTTGCTGTTACATATATGATTTCGTTATTACTATTACTGTTTACATGATTCTTATCCTCTTCCAATAAATCTTCTCTAATATTTTTTAAATAGTGGTTATTAATTATAGTTATGGTATTATTATTCTTAGTTTTATTTACAAGTCGTTGTTCCCCAAGATTACGGTTCAGTGAAGGGTATTCATTATTTTTCACTGCCTCTATTAGTTTAAATGGGTGCTTACCCCCTCTTCTCTATTTTCATTTGAATTATTATGTTGATTTTGTACAGGTTCGGTGCGGTCCTCTGCATTAGGTTCCGCTATCCTACAATTTCTTTCAGGTTGATAGTTGTCTTCACGCCGGGACTGGTCATAATGATTGTCATATCGGTGACTCCTTGGGTAATACAGTCGCTGATTACCTTGAGGCCTGGAGTAAATATAATTAACGTTATGCCTATAATTATTGGGTCGTCTGTCCCCATCTCCTCTATTATTGCGACTATCGCGGTAATTATAAGGATTATTGCCACGATAATTATAATTCCTGGAATTATTATTCGAGTGATCGTTCTGGGTCCTATTTGCATTAACGTTCTGAGCAGGTCGATTGTGATCATTATTATGAGAATTGGTTGGTGGCTCGTTATTATTATACTTCTGATATTTATAATTTAACATTCTGTTTCTTTGGTATTGATTCTCGTGCTCATAATTCTCAAGGAATTTGGCCATGGCTGAAATCGTTTTGATTTGGCTACACATACGTGCATTTTTTATCCCTTCCTCATAATGGTAGGATAGTTGTATCACCAAACATTCTTCGGGAATTCTGGGCTCTAAGTTCCGTGCCATACATACTTTTCCTAGAAAGTATGAAGTAGGAGACTGTCCTATGTTTGTTTCGTATCTGCCGTTACTCAAATTATTTCTAATCATGTTCTGGGTCGATTCCGACCAATATTTCTCTTTAAATTGTTTTTTGAACTCAGTCATGTCCAGTATATCCGGGCGCACCGCTGTCCACCAATTATCATAGGTATCTTTAAATGTCTCATCAGTCATACTGCGTATAATACTCCAGCGATTTTCTCTATTTCTTGCGATCATCTCTTCCAACCTCTTTAAAAATTCCATCGGATTACGCTTGTAGTTACGAAAATTAATCGACTCACGGTTATCGTGGTTATTCATATGACTATGTTGACATGTCCTACCCCGCCATGAATCTACTTCTTCTTGTAATTGTAGTTCGCGTTTACTAATTTCCTCTATTTTATTTTTACTGGTATTAATTTGGCCTTCCATATTGTTTAAATTGCCATATACTCTTTCGAGTCGTTCACCCAGGTCTGTCTGTATTTGCGTAATCCCTTCCTTATTCTCTTCCCATACCTGATGTACTTCGTTTTTAATTTTTTCATATTTTCCGACAGTTTCCTGTTGGATTCCTTCGACCATTGTTTTACTCTCGATTTTTATGTCATTCATTTTATTCTGTAATTCTTTACGAACCTGTACTATTGTTTCGTTAGTTTTTTCTAACCCTTCATTTGTTTTGGCTATTTCTAATTTTCTTTCCTCATTATATTGGTCCACCTTCTGGTTAATTGTCAAATGGATATTTTCCATTCTTTCGTTGATCTGCCTTATATTTCCTTCGTTTAATTGTAGGATTTCTTCCTTCATTTGTCTGAAAAGTAATTTTGAGGTTTCCTTATTTTCCTCATTTGTTTTCCTAAAATTCTCCTTGTTTTCCTCATTTATATTATCGAATTTTTCCTCTAGTCTCTTTGAGTTTTCCTTATTTTCCTCATTTATTTTCCTAAAATTCTCCTTGTTTTCCTCATTTGTTTTATCTATTTTCTCATTAGTGAGTCTGCTATCTTCCTTAATGCTACTCATTAACTCCATTAATTTTTCCCAATTTAGTCCTCCTCTGGCTCCCGCTTTATCTATTTGGTCCCCTTGGGCATCTTCTTCCATTACTCCCTTTTCCTTGTCCGTAATTATTTCAGTTTCCGTTATTTCGTCTGTCTGTTGTTCCATTTCACTATCTGTTATTATTTCTATTTCCTGTTCTTGTTCACCTTCTTCCTTCTCCGTATCTTCTGCCCTCCTCTTTGATCTACCTCTGGTATCATACATTTTTATTCTCCCACAGTTGCCTGCTCTGGTTAAGTAATGTTAATATATTTATGGTTTTACTTAACCTAAGCCCTACACTGGTTGAGCGCCAATTTGTTACTAAACGATGTCTTGCGTCTTCTAATGTATCACGCAATGTAAACCTATTCTTTACTAGGAACGGGTATGCTTCCTCGTCTCTCCTCTCTTCGGTCAGTTTTAATTTATTTCAGCCCCAATTTGGGCGCCAATTTGTTACTGACCGGGTATTACTGGGTTAAACCCCACTGTTGGGTTCGTCAATTTGTTACTAGACCTCGGCTCTTACGGTTGCGGGGTTCTTGTTGTTTCAGCCCCAACGTTGCCGGCGTCAATTTGTTACTGAACCAATTGCTGGTGTGTTTTGACTTATTTTAATTATTTAGATATCTGAGATATTTGGAGTTGTGGACTATAGTAATTTAATTAACTAATATTAACTTATCTCTCTAAGAAAAATATCAGTGTTAGTGTGCTTGAAACTTAAATAGTTAATGTGTTATTCTGTAATTTCGTTCAACCCTATTATACCTCGAAGAGAATTATGTAAGTTTTTGTATTTTAACGCTCTTCTCTTTGGTGTCGGAGAATTCCGCAATAAGCGCTATAGTACCGGGGCAACGAAACTTATAGGTTAATTCACTGTTTACGTTAACCAATTATTATATACTTAGTCAGTTACTTTTTTATTCCCAACTCATTAAATAATACCCCAAATGATAAGATTTTGCAACTATACAAAGGTTCTTTATTTATTCACTCCTTCAACATTAAATAAGATATGTCCCAATTGGCATATACAAAGGCTATAGATTGCGTGAATCGATTATTGTTCAGTCCAATACTTTAATTAGATTCGGTTATATAATGTGTTTTAGTTTGTAATTAACTTAATTCAGGGTGTGAAGGTTCTTGTAACTGTGGGGAAGATTAAAAATATATAGATAAGAATGCAAGACTTACAAATTTGAAGTGTTGTGTAGTTAATATGATTTATACAATAATAATTTACCAGACTAGAACGAAGCGACTCGTGTAGGCTGTTGATTGATAACTTCACCGTTCAGGATGGATATGTCGTACGAGATTCTTTCTTCGATTTAATAAAATGGAATTCTTGTCCTGTTCACCCCGGAAATACAGCTCCCTGGATTTATTTATGGCCAGACTGATGTTCCTTCTGCAATTTCTGGATCCAAATACGTTCTTCTCTCGTTTGAAGTAAATAGTGTGGTTCCGTGTATTTAAAAGGTTATGAGTTGCAGTGTAGTGTATATTATTGGTTGTGACACAGTTAACTCATTGTATTGGGTTTAATATATCGTCAATTCCTTTCGGGTATAGGACAATTCAAGTCCTTCCTTGTAGAACCCAGTTATTTATTTTTTATTGTGATACTATACTATGATCTTGTTTGGTTAAACTGTACTGGCATCAGTCAAGAATATTATCATTAGAATTTTGTGTATTATAAGAGTATCAAAATAGTTTAGAATATTCCAATTATATTAGACATTTCTTGGGTTTTTTAATCTCATCACGTTCAGATCATAAAAGGCAATAATTGAAAATCAACAACTTCTTCATTCCTGTAGTCCTTAGCAACGCATTATTTTTCTTCCTTCTCCATGTTTTGTATATAGTGTTTATTTCATATATTTTTCGTCCATTCCTTATTAATTTCCTATCATATCGGAATATAACTTTACCTATAGTTTGTTTACTATTTTCTACATATATTCTGCAGGTTTTTTGATATTAGTCTGTTTCTTTTATATTTCTTACTTTTTCAATGTCAAATGTTATCAATCGATATCATGGCATTGTGGCATTATCATAATTTGTATAAATTGATGTGGTTTATTATATATCACTACTTATTAAATGTTTTTTACTAGCTCTTTGAACCGTATTCATTAAGTATTATTAACTTCCGTACCTAACCTTTATGTTATGAGTGGTTATATAGTGTTATTGGCTGTTAGGCCTTTTATTGTATATTGACCTACCTTTGTTTATAACCGGTGAACAACTATAGCCCTTTTACATAAGTTCATACATATAATCAAATCTTAACTATTAACATTTACATAAATAATTATTCTTTCCATAACTAATAACAATTTTGTCTTGATCTATGGATCACATATAAGAAAATTGTGATCTATTAACATTAACTCTGTCTCCCACATCCTTCTATAACAGTAATTGAATAATACATTTTGTTTCATTACCTTCCATTAACTCAACAAGTAATTAGTATAACATAACATAACCTGTAACACAACATTCATCGTTACAAAATAATATCATTTAATTCATAATCCTTACTTACTATTGCTATAAGGTAAATTATTGTCTCATTTTTGTTTAATTTCATTGTCATCTACTGTGACATTTTCTGTACTATTTTCTTTTTTACAATTCTCATTAGTATTATATTGATTTACTTTTCACTGAACATGGATCACTAACTATTGTCTAATTTACAGGTTTGTTTATCATTGTTATTTCTACCTTGCATCCTTATTTATTTTTATCTATAATTATAAATGTATTTATTAGACCTTTGTTTTATCATGGGGTTAAATATTGATTTATTTATTATTTTGTTAATATAATATTTATGTAACATGGATGACTGCAATTCTGTTGCGTTACATATGCTCCCCCTCCTAAAAAAGTTTAGTTTACCTGAATGAAGTTTAGGTCAAATAAACTTGTCTTTTTCACATGCCTTTTCTTCATATCAATATTAATGGTTGACGATGGGATTCTCAATGTAACTTTGTTAGACTAGTATTAATAATCCTTTATTTAATAACATTTCATTATTTCTATTAACATTCTTGATCATATTTAATTTCTGTAAACAGTATTTGTTGATAGTTGGCTACAATATTCAATGATACTTTAGATTAACATCTCTTCTACTTATAATTACTGTAATCACTGTATTTCT
Source organism: Magicicada septendecula (assembly GCA_034769895.1). Lineage (NCBI taxonomy): Eukaryota > Metazoa > Arthropoda > Insecta > Hemiptera > Cicadidae > Magicicada > Magicicada septendecula. Next base: position 234,924,739 of record CM068371.1, on the reverse strand, counting down.
CAATTATCCTTCTGTCATCTAATTTCTTTTTGTTTTCTTCGTCCTACTCTTCTGGAAACTGAGGTCATTCTTGCAACTATTCTAATATTCCGTAAATATTTAATTTCCCTAACAATCCCTAATATGTGCGTTGGTACAGTTCAGAGAGGCACTGTTTGGCTTCATACTCTGCTGTCCACACTACACCTTAATATAGTACTGCTGGAATTCATCTACAGTCAGCTATAAAAATATAATAATCTCCTTAATTAATTAATAATAAACATTTGGGAATTTTTTCACATTGTTGCTTTTATATTTATTTATCCCTATCGTTCATACTTTGTGATTCCATTTTAGTTTCCTTAAACATTTTTTGATAATAATTCTGACAGTTATTTGTAATTTTATTTGTTTTTCTTTCTTGTTGTGATAATAACGCTAAGTATCTTCTTCATTTGTTCTTCTGATCTCAATATTTTCTAAATAGTTATTGGTTTGATTATTATTATTACTGTGTTTCTGACTAGATACAGTCTTTAGCTCAACTATTATTCTTCTTATCTTATTTCATTATTTTGGCTGGTTATATTTCAATGAATTATGTCGATAAGTATTTTTTCTCGTTTTCTTTAATATTACATTTGTTACAATCAATCGTTTATTGAGGTTGTTCCCTTCACTTGGCAATGCGGTAGGTATTTTAGGTCATATTATTTTTCTTTTATTATTTTGCATAGGTATGTTTGATATAAAAAATTTTATCTTGAGGTTTCATTATTCATTATTCACACTATTTCTTTGTAGACATGTAGTAATAATTCTGGTTTTCTTCTGTAATTTTGGGGTTTGCTATTAACTCTTCTTAATACCATCTCCATAACTATATTTTAATTCAGATTTACTTCATTTTGAATGACATGTTTTCTATTTATATAATATTGTTCAAAAAATTCTCTTTTATTTACAAGTGTTTTCTCTTCAAAATTGGTAATAAGTTGTTCTTATTGTATTTTAGAATTTATTGGATTTATTTCAAATTCAAATTCTTTTTAATTCCAAGTATTCTCTCTTCAAAATCAATAATAAGTTGTTCTTATTGTATTTTAGGATTTATTGGTAAGGTCGAGCGATACTTGTTTTTTAACTGTTTTATTTTGCCATCCAGTGGCTCCGATAATTATCACATTATTAACAGGTAAGGTCGGTATAGGCAACGGGCTTTCTCGCTGTATTTTTTCCAGTTCAGTACTGTCTATCAACGATATGTTGGATCCAGTATCTATCATTATGGTAGATTGTACCCCATTTAATTTTGCTGTTACATATATGATTTCGTTATTACTATTACTGTTTACATGATTCTTATCCTCTTCCAATAAATCTTCTCTAATATTTTTTAAATAGTGGTTATTAATTATAGTTAAGGTATTATTATTCTTAGTTTTATTTACAAGTCGTTGTTCCCCAAGATTACGGTTCAGTGAAGGGTATTCATTATTTTTCACTGCCTCTATTAGTTTAAATGAGGGCTTACCCCCTCTTCTCTATTTTCATTTGAATTATTATGTTGATTTTGTACAGGTTCGGTGCGGTCCTCTGCATTAGGTTCCGCTATCCTACAATTTCTTTCAGGTTGATAGTTGTCTTCACGCCGGGACTGGTCATAATGATTGTCATATCGGTGACTCCTTGGGTAATACAGTCGCTGATTACCTTGAGGCCTGGAGTAAATATAATTAACGTTATGCCTATAATTATTGGGTCGTCTGTCCCCATCTCCTCTATTATTGCGACTATCGCAGTAATTATAAGGATTATTGCCACGATAATTATAATTCCTGGAATTATTATTCGAGTGATCGTTCTGGGTCCTATTTGCATTAACGTTCTGAGCAGGTCGATTGTGATCATTATTATGAGAATTGGTTGGTGGCTCGTTATTATTATACTTCTGATATTTATAATTTAACATTCTGTTTCTTTGGTATTGATTCTCGTGCTCATAATTCTCAAGGAATTTGGCCATGGCTGAAATCGTTTTGATTTGGCTACACATACGTGCATTTTTTATCCCTTCCTCATAATGGTAGGATAGTTGTATCACCAAACATTCTTCGGGAATTCTGGGCTCTAAGTTCCGTGCCATACATACTTTTCCTAGAAAGTATGAAGTAGGAGACTGTCCTATGTTTGTTTCGTATCTGCCGTTACTCAAATTATTTCTAATCATGTTCTGGGTCGATTCTGACCAATATTTCTCTTTAAATATTCTGTTGCGTTACAATATATATATGTTCAAAAAAATTTTTTTTTTAAATAAATTTATTTGTTGGTTAACAGTGAGAATTTAATTGCAAGTCCCGTCTCACTGGACCCAGCACAGTTTATGCTTCTTCTAGGCCTTATGCCTAGTTCTAAATATCTAGTAGCCCCTCTTAAAAAAAAAAAAAAAAAAAAAAAAAAAATTATAAAGTACAAAAATAAAGAGTGGTTACAACCTGAAGATCAATGAAGTTTTGAAAGGAAGACATTTTGATGACATTGAGAACATTAAGGCTAATACGATGGCAGCTCGAAAGGCTATTCCAGAAAAGAGTTTCAAAATTGCTTCAAAGAGTGAAGTAGGTGTTGGCATCAGTGTATAGCTTCCCAAGGGGAGTACTTTGAAGGTGACCACAGTGGTATTCAGCAATAAGGTATGTAGTATATTTTCTAGTATGAGTTCGCAAACTTAATTGTTAGACCTTGTAAATTTTCTAAACTCTGTTTTTTGAAATAAAGTTTCTTACTCATGTCTTAATACTTTTTATGTATTTATTTTTACTTCCACACATCGCTCAAGACTTCAAACATTTTATGTCCATCTCATAGTATAAAACATCAAAATTAATATTGCTGTACAAGGATGATAAATATAGATGGATAAGAGGCTGCTTAACAGTTCATCTCATTCATTTCACCAATTCGGTACGATCACTAACTTTTAGCATAACACATAACAATAGTTTAATCCTCATAACACTGTTCAGTGCATAAGAGGAGGCATTGAAGAACATGTGTTAGACAGTTATAAATAAATAAGAATCCAATTCTTTATATATACAGACTTTATATTTGATAATACAATTTACTGTTATGTACTGCTCACAACAAAAACTGTTAAAATTGATACTTTACAAGTTACTTCAATTTATATTAAGACTCTTACCTTAGGGTTCTTCCCAGGATCGTACAAACGAAAACAGCTGCAGAAAGGATTATTTGGATTTGATATGTGCAATAATTACGTTAATACATTTGATACTGTCTAAATCACATACTTATTTTTATTTATCAAAAATTCACGCCTTTCTTTTACGTTTTACAAACGATAGTACAACTGGTTGAAATTATTTCTTATCTCTATTGAGTTTTGTTTTGACTACTATTATGAGTGATATTACTAAATAAATAAAACATTGAAAATGAACCAGTGTGTAACCTCTATATTACCACACACACACTCATTCTGTTACATTGATCTTTAAATAAACTCCACCCCTTAGAGATCTCTATCGTAGAAAGTATTTTATATTATTATTTATTTATAGCGAACAATCACCGGTTAGTTGGAATTGGTTTTAATATGCATATTAAGTGTTTCTAGGTACCCATACACTGCGTGCTCATAGGGTTGGTTGCACGAACTGGTGTTGAATACTTGCTTCGATCTCACGCACTCCGGCACTCATTTATTGCGTTTACTGTTTGTGTTTAAAGGTTCTTACTGTTTTATTGGTTCCACATTATACAATATGATAAAGTCGGCCGACATAATTTTATTCGCACTAATATATTGTAGGCTGGCCACGTGGCCATAAGGTGCAATGGAACTGTTTTTATGTTTTTATTAGATAGGCCCTTTTGCTCTAGGCCTATCTTGCACGCCCGAGGCCACTGTTTTCACTTATAGAACTGTATACTACACTTTACTGTCTGTTGTTACTTCTGTGGTGACAGTCTGCATACTGTGTTTAGTTAATGAACTGAATTAATACACTGCTCTCCCCTGTTGACTCTATGGTGACAAACTGCTTACTGTAAGGGCAATCTGCTTACTGTGATTCACAAAGGAGACTGCTACTGGGCTATTACGTAATGCGTCTAGAGGGTTGTTTATGCTAACATTGTGTTGCTTGTTAAACTGGGGCACCTCACAGGTGGAAGCTGACAATTGAAAATTAAAACTGATTTAAATTAAAACTATGGGATCACACAATTCTGTACCGTTACAATACCCCCCCCCCAATGAGAGATTGGATGCCGAAGCATACAAACTCTCATTGCCTAAAACCTAAGAGGATCAGTGAGGATATGGCGCCGCAACCCCTATGAACTTTCTACTAAAATCATGGGTACTTACCCCCTAGTCTAGCGACTGTGGCTGCACCCATCCGCTCTTACTGGACTTCTCTGTTCGAGATCCCAACACCATAAGCTCGGACAGATACCCGCCACAGTAACGCCTGACCCTATAACATTCAATTAAAAATTAACAAAAAGGTCTTCCAATATACCATATCCATGACTGATTGGTTTCCTCTTAGCCATACTGGTTCATTATCAGCAAAGTACTGGTTCATTTTTATTTTGACAATATAAACTTACTGTATAATTTTAATCCCTTAACAAAACATTATTCCCCACCGAAAATACAAATAGATTACTTGAAATACAAGTAATATAATAACACTAACATTAAATCAACCTTCCGTAAACTTTAATTAACTTTAATTATTATTACCTTATTATTTCAGTACACAATTCAAACCAAAGTAACTATAAATTAATTCCAAACCAAAAATAAATTTACATTCATTATTAAAAATTATCTTTTCAATTACTTTAATTACCAATTTAATTTAATTTTAATTCCTCAAAACTCTAAGTAATCACCTCATTATTATTTTATCTGCAACAAGTTAACTTCATTTCTTTTGTTTCACAATAAGATTTTACTACTGGCAATAATTCAGCAGAATAAAACAGTTATCAACTTCAACACCTGGCTGTAAACATTAGTCAAAACATACACTATGCCTGTTTACATCAACAATGGTCTGCAAGACTTGTTTTATGAACACTGTTATAAACACTCCCTCAGTCTAAACATTCTGCTTACAACACATACTGACACATGTGCTTCCTACAAATTTTTTGTTTCTATAAATAGTTTTGTTTTAACACATTTATCAATTACTATTTATTACAATTCATGTCCAAAATTAATTTTGCTTCATTAATAAAATTGACCTTTTTAAATTATTTTACTAACCTCCACTCAAAACAATTTAACTTTAGTTATATTATTTAAAGCACTTTGAATATATAGGCACACAATGCAAAATTAAATTCATTAATACCTCCTGTTAATTATTATTGTTAATTAACAAAATAAAATAATATTATTATTAAAATCAATTTCTACTACATACACACATGGTTTACATAAAACATTTTACAATACACACACAATTAATTTCACTATAATGTATTTACAAATCTTCATCATTAATTGTTCAATTTTACCACATTTCATTTCCTAAATCAGCAAGGTCATTACCATATACTAAAGTATTTAAAATGTCCATTCATTGATTGCTTATCTAACCACCATCGTTGTATAATAGTCTTACTTTTTTATAACATTTCTCATTCTTACTCACACTCAATCTATTATTACCATTATTATAATAACCCTTATCAACATAATATTTGACACCATTATTACCTATTGATTCATAAAACCGGTCTATGTTTGTGATTTCAATTCTGTCTCCGTAAGTATTTTTATTCAACATCAAGTAATTTATTTTCTCATCGTATTCATTGACTCTATTCATTAAAACATCAGGTAAGTTATTGTTATTTATACAGGTATCATCAAAATAATTGTCAATCTCTATTTTAAAAGTATTATATAACTGCCGTTCGTATACCTCTGTAAAATATAACAGTGTGTCTGAGTGTAAATTGTGTCTGTGTTTCTTACCACTTCGTCCTCGCACGGCGATGTAACACATGATGTTTGGGTCCGTAGCGAACGTACTGTTGACCAGGTATCGTGGTTTACGATCTGAGGTTCAGACGTAGTGGATAATCCCCGGGTGGTGCCAAATTGTTTGTATAAAACAATTAAAATTGTCTCCTTATCAAAGTTCTATTCGAACGATGCGACGAATTCAAACCGTCCCGCCTGTTCTCAATTTTGGTCAATCGAGTTAGCAGTTATAGTATTCGCTACTTGCGCGCTAGGCGCCGTATCAGAAACATTCGCTATACATGATAATTTACACATACACTTTTCTAATAAAAATAAAACACAATTTAACACACACAGTATGGATTTATTATTAATTTGAAGTTAATATCTTATCGACACAAGTTGTAATTAATTTTTTGTATACAATTCTGCACCAGATAATTCCTTATAAGACTCTTACTCAAGGGTTAACCAATCGATTTTGAATACATATAAACAGCATGGCGTTCTATGAAGCCAATCAACAAATATTTCATTCGACGGTTATGGGCTCTTTGGATCACGTTAAAAGGTTCAGATGCAGTTACAATATTAAAAATACTCAACCTTACAATGTTTTTTCTTAAGTATGGTAATGTGTAATGGTAATTGTTTTGTTTGAGTGTCGTACAAGTGGTTTAAAAGTCGTACATAAATATGAGGTTAGTACTATAGTTTAACAAATTTTCAGTGTCTTAATATTACGATTTGGTCTTTGCAAGAGAATAAAAGTGATTCAGTGGTATTCAACATATATTGAGAAATATTCAAAGTGCGTTTATTTTTGGAAGTTGAAATAATTTAACTGATACTTAACAGCGTTGTAGTACAGAATTGCTCTGTAGATCGGGAAGGAAGGATTGTGACATCAATATAATTCATTTGTTCTTTATTCAAGCTTCGGCATTTTTTTCAAAGTTGTTTGGATTTATTTAGATATTTCGTCTCCAATTAAACGTCTTCTCCATCTGGTATAGGTGTTCTGTATAAATCAGACTTCTTTACGATCAATTTCTGTACATTATTTTACTTTTGAGATGTTTTAAATATGAAAATATGTTGTACTGAATTTTCGCTCCTGTCTTGCGTGAGCGTCACTTTTCAAGTAAGTGTATTCAACGGTAATTACCTCATTAAAACGGTCGTTTCCATGGTTACATCATTAATTTCATTGGGCAAGCTGAACATGAATACATTGTTATCAATATTTGAATTCCTTTCAAATCTTCCCATATCTTCGGACTTCCTTCCTCCTCTTATCTTCCTTCTTAGTTATTATCTATTTGCACTGTCATTTATATTTTCTCAAAAAGATTATTTTGGTACCCCACAATATTGGGTTTTATCAAGTTTTCTAAGTTTACAATTAATTTCATACTTACTAATTACATTTCTCTGTTTATATAATTCCTTAATTTAATATTTGGTTTTTAATAATAACTACCATTCATCCTTGGTGACTTAGTCACCTTGGATTTGTCCATTATATGTTGATTTTTATCCAATCAGTAATTGCTTATGTTTGACCGTTAGGCCTGTTTCACATTTAAGTAGCCATTACTGGATTTTTATGGCTTCATACACAATATATTTCATTTAGTCCTAAATTGTTATTTTGCATTTATAATTAGGTTTAATTTCTCTGGGTGTGTTTTAATTTAGTCTTTTTGTGATCTTTGTTTGTAACAACTGTGTTATTCAATATTACTTGCTAATTATTTGCTATTCATTTCTAATATAACATATAACATCTAGGTCTATGGTCTGTATGACTCTTACAGCCATATCCAATTCATAAACAATAGTTTATACAATTCATTATTTCTTATTCGTTGTTCTGGTGTTAAATAATCTCACCTCTATTGAACTTTTTCATTAAACTTCCCTTATAACATGGGTATTTACATAATGTTAATACAAACTTATTTTCTAATGCTTTTTGCTCTCCCTTCCATGTGAACATCACCTTTCCTTGTGAATCACACCTTTAAACTTTTACAATACATTCTTAAGTTATAACAATACTTTTTCCTAGTCATCACAGTGAATATCACTACTTAGTGTTCATTATTTACTGAATCAATGTTCTATTCTAAATATTATTCATTGTAACTTTGTTAAATGTTATTGTTCACTCTTAAAACTTAAACATAGGTTATTTTACTAAGTCTTTATCTTAGCCTACTCTCCTCTTACTATTTTTATCATAGACAATATTTTTATTTATTATTCACTTGCACTTTCTTAAATTATTTAGTGTTCATTATAATTTACTTAGTGTTTCTTTTGTATTATATCACTCTAGGATAAATCACTTTCACTAGTTCAACTTCCATTTATTTCTCATCATTTTATTCTCTTTCTCTACACACTATCTGTATAAAATTATTAATATTATGTCTTTCTTTGTTAACAAATTACATATATCCCTAACTCTTTGGTTAGTGTACTTTTATCTATTGTTTTATATTACTGACTATTTATAATTGTCATTCAATCAATATTAACAGATTTACAAACATAAAACACAAAACAAATTAATACCAGAACAAATACAAATCAATACAAAACATGACACAATATTCAAAGCACTCAACATCGAAAATACACAAAATACAAAAACAGATACCACAACCACACACAATAATGCAACATTGAAGGACCAAAGACCAACAAACCACCATAATAACATCCAGAAGCCAACACACAAATACTGCACCAGAAGCAAGATGGCGAAGGTTGAAGATGGGAGAAGTAAATATCAATTTCGTAAAAAAAGTAATTATCAATTTCGTATCCCAAATAATAATAAATGGGCCATCACGAGGTCAACATGGATGCCCGGTGCATAACCTGCATATTCTCAGTTCTTTTATTTTCTTAACAAAAAAATTTTAAGCAAAATCAGTGGAACGTGACCACCCATAAATAACTTATAACTGGTATTGATTTGTTTTACATTCTTTAACATTTATCAATGAATTATACTTATGAATTATTAAAAAAGGAAAAATTTGATAATTCTTGTGCTGGCTATGGCAAAATTTAGTGGTTACAAAATTATTTGAACAGTTGAATTGAAATTCGAAAAGCAGAATCTACGGAATTAATTTACTAAAACATACTTGAGGTGTTCATAAAGAACCCACTTGACCTCAGGCACGGTCATGCGCCCGGACTAGATCCAACAAACTATGACATGTTATTGGCCTGTGGGTAACGGCACCAACAGGTGTCGTCCACAGGTTAAAACACCTCCACCAACCTTTAAATTAAAACCCAAATCAAATACCCAATTAAATGAAAATGCATATGACCCAGAAAATTCCCCAACAATGTACCGAGGCACCCGTGCATGCATACTTAACGCTGAAATCATTTAGTGACAGTAAGTGCCGCCCATATTTACAGAAAACTAACATCAATTCGGGTGATGCATGACCCTGGCTGAGTTTACAAATTCTCTTAATGAGATAAGCATTAATAAGTTAATGAGGCGTAAGCCTTAGTAAAAATGAAAAAGTAACATGTAACCCCAAATGTCCCGTTGGACTTGTGCGGAACAAAGTTCCAGACTGGAGCATTTCCAAAATATCTCAAGGTAAGTGTAGCAGCCACAAACATTTTGTTTCTTAAAAAAAGCATAAATGTCACCTGGTTAGCAGCATAAGGTTTGAGGATCTTGTCGTGTGTGTCCGTCCATTCGGCCTGACAGCTAGACGGAAGTGATGGAATTTATTTCATGGAAAGCAGGTGTTCGGCCATCCTCTGGAGCGAGACAGATTGTCGACTACTTCGGAAACCCGGAAGGTCGCGTAGCTTTTACTTATGCATAGTAAAAGATAGTAGACAAAATTTCAAGTCGAGGCTGTCAGGCGAATATAGACGGGCTACTACGTCGGAAGCTGAGAGTGAACTGGTCAGTACAACTGCTGAAAAAATAGTATGAAGCTCTGGACCCAGAGCGCGCGCGGTTTCGGCCCGGTGGCAAGATAACGAGACGGACGTAATTTATTACGTCGGCAAGATGCCGATAATACGTAATTTAATAATTCAACGCAGTCCGTTCTCGTTGAGAAAAAAAAACACCGCCGAGTTTTCCAAAACACGGCACACCCCCACCCCAAAAGAGCAACTTGGTTGCCTCACAGTTAAACTCAGGGAGGGTACCCTGCAGTGTACCCCCTTCCAAAACAAGCTAGTGGTCTTTGTGATTATGGCGGCCCAGCAGCACTTGCTCTCAGGAGAACAGAGGCTCACAACTGCGTCCATTCCCCATGCGACCCTCTCCACCAGGCCAACCCCACGGGACCGCCCCAACACGTCACCCTCTCCGGTGACCATCACCTACTCCCACCGGTCCCACTCACATACCTGTCCTAAGACCAAACAAGGTATCTCCCACCTTGGTATGTGAGTGACCGCACTACTCCTCGTCCGTCTCTTGGACCGACCAGCCATATGCATCAACAAGGCATCTCCATCCTTGCCATATGGCTGGCCCACTTCCCTACACAAGGGCGGACGGCCCCGCCTAGCCAGACAGAGAGGACCACACCAAGGGCACGCGAACATTAATCTCTACTGTTACTTCACATTTGATTACACCGTAACTAGCAGGGGAGGTTTACTTCACCACAGCACCATCGATACACCATATGTATATATATATATATACACCACCTAGTTTTAACTCAAAATAAACACCATGGTAAACAACCGGGGAATGCGGCATGGCTCGGACCCTACAATGAACAACATCAACATCAACAACTATTAACAACAACAACAGCACACCATCACTCCATCTAACCTTTCCCGACAGGGGAAACTGACGATCTCAAAGACCACAATCCAATCACTTCCGGCAAGTCTCTCTAACTCCTTATTGATAGGTTTTTTTTTTACTAAGGGGAGGGGTAGGAAAATTGGGAAGATGAAATGGGACAAGGATCATTGAAAGGTCAATAGCTAGGAGTAAGGGTGAGGACATGGCTCCCTCCGGAAATAAGGATGAATGGAGGAAACCAAGGCTCGCGTGGGCAGGGACGCAACCCTGAAATAGATGAATAGATGAACACCACTGGGAGTGTGGAGAACATCTACCCGCTACCCGTTAACCTCTTCTTCTTACCTTTCTGTGACGGACTTTGGGTACTCGTTCCTTTCGGACACAACTCTCTGAGAAATTATCTTGCGTTGAGCTGTACGGATTTGTTTCTTCTGAATCAGAATCAAGGCAACCTACTTCCCTGCTTTCACCTTGATTTGGATTATGCTCATCATCTAACTCCTCTATTTGTCTTTCTTCCAATCCTTCCTTCTCTTCTACAATTTCCCCCTTTTCATCCCCATAATCCAAATCAACCTCCTGACACTGCACCTCCTCACCATCTTCCCGTTGCTCCTCTGATCCATCTTCAACCGCATCTTCGCCCAGCTCCTCGCCAATTTCTTCATCACATTGGTCACCAGCCGCTTCACAAGCTTCTTCACCAACTTCTTCTCCAATCTCATTAACATCCTCCTTTTCATCAACACGTTCCTCATCAACATCATCGCCATCACGTCCACTTCCACCATCAGAACCCTGCACATCCTCGTCCTCCTCTAGTTGCTCACCTGGTCCACCTGAAACTTCTTTCCGTTCTTCGGAATCCTCAACACTACTTACAGAAGGCGTCTGCACATCTTCACACACTACATCATTCTCACTCACACACTCCACAACGCTGCCACCAAATTCCTTCTCAACTTCTACCTCATCTCCTTCCACCACATTTGCGGCAAGGACATCCCCTTGTCCATCCGCAACCTCAGAAACACTTGCAGCCTGGACATCCCTGTGTCCATCCGCAACCTCAAACTCTACAGTCTCCCTAACACCTATAACTATACTTCCCTGTGCAGCATCCGCAGGCCGCTCTTCTGCCTCTTCCTTCGATTCCTCTCCTTCACCACTCTCAGCAACTACAACGTCCTCAACCTTTTCCACCCTGGACTCCAGCTGTCCAGGTTCCTGTGCAATGACTAAATTAATTTCTACTGGCGACGGTAAAGCTACACCATCAAGTGACTTCTCATATCCCTGCGTAGACGATGATGATGTCACAGGATCTGGATCCCTCACGAACAATACCGGAACAAATTCTGCGGCCTCTGGATTCAACCATGACGTCCTCTTTGAGTCCGGTAATTCAGTATCAACAGACGTTTCCTTGTCGTCTTGTATTGATCCCACGAAGTAATTCCGCTCTTCTACTTCTGCTTCACCTTCTTCATCCACAACTCTATTAGGCACTGGTACTTCCTCTGGAACCTTTAAAATTTCCTTACTCTCCAAATAGGAATAACTTGCTACAGGATCCCTACCTGCCGATGTTTGTTTACTAACATAATTTCTTCTTCCCCTGTTAATTTCATACTTCTTTGTTTTCTGTGCTGTAGCTGTTGTTACCGTCTTCTCACTTACCACCCCCTTGTAGCCTCCATTACTTCCGGAATATTCCGTTTTTCTGACTGTATCTTGTGTTCTCCACCGACCACCATGTTTGTCCCTTTTACCTCTTCCTAACAAACCACTGGAGTATTGGACATCTGTAGCATCTCTTCCCCGGGACTCATCTTTCTCCTGGACCCTCCTGGCATGCGCGCACCCACCGGTCCAGGTCTGCAAAACAACGTGGAGGCTCCGCGAAAACCAGCCGGGATCTCTCTTGGGGATTCAGACCCTCTCGTATTACCTGTATGACTTCCGTCTCGGGCAACCCCAGTCTTAATATACGGGCAGCTTTCCTTACATCGTGCACGAAATCCCCCAACGCCTCTCCGTTGGCCTGTAGGCGATAGAATAACTCAAACTTAAGCTGGGCACGTCGTCGATGGGGTATGAAGAAATCCAACACTTCCCCATGGAAAGCATCGACACTGCCGCCCCGACGCAGAGTGTTGGTGACCAACCCTGCCAATGAACCCCGGCAATACGGGTATATAAGGGACAAGACCTCCCCATCGGACACCCCCGGGAAATCTGCCAACTGCAGAACAAGATCTAAGAAAACCAGCAACTGCTCCTCATCTATTCCATCTAACACTGAAAGTTTCTGGAGAACTCCTGAAAGAGGGTGGGGCAATTTCTGGTAGCATACCCCCGCCAGAATTGCACAATTCAAAACACACAAGAACAAACATAAATTTCCACAAAACACCTAACACAAAAACATGACTTACAAAAGGAAAAACTTGAGTACTCTCTCTTCCATCAAGTGGACCCCCGGGTGCCCTAGCGCTGCGAAAACCTGACCCGCTCCAGAACCAACTCTCCGTCAGCCGCCAGACTCAAAAGAAGAAACGACATCAGACACTAACACCAACATACAATCCACACCACCGAACACCTACCACAACATATGACATTTCAACCAAGACATTATCACAATTTCAGTCGGACGGTACCGACTTCCAGTCGGGCCATACCGCATCCAGCTAACCGCACGCGCTATTACTTCCATACAATAAATAAAGGAGCCCATCCCCACGCGATCTCCGGTAAGGTCCAATCTCAAAAACAACAAAACCCAACTACAACACATGCCACGTGGCGGCACCAGGTTTACCATTCAAATCTGATAGCAATGATTCATACATAATACATATATACATACATACGATATCAACCCTGCCATTGCATCTATCTATTTTCATTTTCAACTATTTCTGAAATTGATGTTTTTTCCAAACTATTTCCGAGTTTGCAAGCCCCATCACACCAAAGGACCCAAGGGTTCAACCCTAGAATGAACCACGCTCTGCTACCATTTGTAACCCCTCTTTCCTTTTATGCTTTATATTGCTACGACAGCATAGAACAATCTACGCGTTTATCGAATGCGCCAGAAAGATCTCGACGTAAGCGTGCGGTGTACGTGCTACTAGACGCATTTTGCGAGAATTTTCTCGACTGTGCCAGGCCTCGCTCGGGCGCTCGAACTGTGTCAAGGCCGTAGCAATTACGTAGTTCGCGAGAGATAAGACGCAGTTTGGAAGCTTCTGGTGTGTGAACGTAACTATAAATACATCGCGTCGCGGCCTTAGTTTTCAGTTCAATGCGAGATTTTTGACTGTGCGGTCCGAGAGTATTAGTGCGATATATTTACAGAGCGGTTCGAGTTATTACGGTGTACGTTCAAGTAGTTATTAGTGAAGTGTTGCGTTTTATATTCGGACGGTATAATTGTAATACAGTTGAGTTTTAAATTTAGTGGACATTTTATTGCGTATGAACAATCTTCATTTGATTTGTTGTAGACACTGTGTTGTTAATTACGAACTGTTTTACTATAACAATTAAAGGCGTGATTAGTGACTTAATTGGTGTCTTGTAATTATTTTGTTTCCACTGTACCTACGACGATCGAATAGACCGTCGTAACAGTGGTGTCAGAAGTGGGATAGAACGATTAACAGTGGAAACAGTGGATACTTTGTACAAGACGAGTGTTATTCGTAATTAATCGAAAAACAATGGATGCCAGTCAGATGATGGAAAATTTCCAGGCGCTGTTGTTGCAGACAGAAGAACGACGACGATAGGAGGCGGAAGAAGCAGAAAAACGACAGGATGAGAAACGCAGGCAGGAGGCGGAAGAAGCTGAAAAACGTAAGCAAGAAGCAGATAAAACGGAAGCTCTCTTTGAAGTTATGCAGAAGCAGATGCAAGAACATGCTACCGCAGAATTGGGTCTCCTACGTGGTGACGTAGGTGAATTACGAGGTGAGCTCAACAATCAGATTACCAGAATATCTGACGTAGAGGAATCCATGTCAAATAAAATAGCTAAAGTAGAAAAATCTGTCTTGATGGTAGAAGAAGTTATGTCAACAAAAATATCTGCAGTAGAAAACTCAATGGCAAACATAAGAGAACAAATTAAAATTGAAGTTGAACAGTGCATGAAGATTCAACCAAAACAAATTTCTGAACAGACTGTACCAGTGATCAAGACAGAAAAATACACAGAAAATAAGTTAACAGAGAAAGTCACTTTGCCTGCAGTAGGGACAGTTCATGTCAAAGTTCCAACCTTTGACGGAAGCACTCACTGGGCAACGTACCTCCGCCAATTTGAAGCTGCTGCATGCGCAAATAATTGGACAGAAAAAGACAAGGCTGTTTCACTTGTTCTTGCATTAAAAGGACCCGCGGCAGAACTACTACAGAAAGTGCCACCTGACAGCCAGAACATCTATGCCGAGTTGATAAAAGCTCTAGAATTACGCTACGGTGATAAACATTTGCGAGAGGTGTACTACGCTCAGTTGAGAACAAGACGACAACGTTCCGGGGAAAGTCTTCAAGAATTTGAAGCAAGTATCGACAGATTGATTAGATTGGCCTATCCTGAAGCACCAGAAGACTTCTGAATAAGGTTTACGGTGCAGACATTTATTGATGGCATCGGAGATTGTGAACTTCAGCAAGAGTTACGAATGGCAAGACACCGAGATAGCTCAGAAGCTCTTGTTCACGCCCTAGAGTTTGAAGCTGCCAAGTCAGCGTCCCGCTACATTAATAGGTTTGTGCCATCACGTTGCAGTCAGAAGATCCCTGTATCACATTACCGTTACGATGAGTGCAGAAAAACAGTGTTGTCGGACAAACAATTCAAAAGTTCAAGAGAGTCGCAACGATTTGAAAAAGACAGAAGACCGAAATGTTACAACTGTGGAAAACGTGGTCATCTACAGGTAGACTGTTGGGAGAAGAAGATATATAGAGAAGAGACTGATCGCACCAATTGGAGAAGTAAAGGCCCAGAACAGCACACAGTTTCCACCCTACATAAGATCAGTGGAAACTTGATTGTTAGTGGATTTGCGGATGGTAAACCAACATCATTTACAGTTGACACGGGCGGAACAGTGTCCATTGTGCGCCCTGACTTAGTCTGTAACCGCCATCCTCTAATTAGCTCTTGTACAAGACAGACTGTGACTGGAAGCCCCGTCAAGGTGCTAGGAAAGGTAGACGTACGTGTACGCCTGGGTCTTCTTGAGTTTAGCCACCAAATGCTCGTTGCAGACATTGTCGATGAAGTGATTCTTGGCACGGACATTATGAATGCCTACGGATTCGTTGTGGACTTAAGAGAGAATGTCCTGAAAGTTGGCCAAGAGAAGATAAAGCTTTGCATAGCTAAAATGACAGGGTCTACCAACCATTCGATTAAGCGAGTGGCATTAGTCGAAGAAAAATTCAACAAGTCTGGTCAAGAGGAAACCTCCCTGTTGCAAGCGGAAATGGAGGAAGAACTAGCAGAGGAAGTACAAATAAGTATAACGACAAAAGAAGTGATTGGAGAGCCAACTATGGGTGTCGAGACGAAACTCTTGCTTGTTCCTGAGCTGATAGAAGCGGCCGAGGGTAAAGTGGCTGAAGATGAGGTTACGCAAGAGGTTGTTGACGAGAACCAAACAAACTTGGATCAGCCAGTGGTATTTAGGTCATTAGTACATGACGCAACGAGAGTGATTCCAGCGAAGCTTGTGGTTGCGCGAAAGATTCGCATTCCTGGGAACGTGATGTTCGGATCACACGAGACTGAATTCGAAGAACGGGAAAATTATCCGTCGGAAGGATGGCCACCTAGATCGCCTGGTCGAGTAATACTTCGAAGACGCTTTGCCAGTTCGGGACGAACAGGCTTAAGGAGGGGGCGGTGCTACGACAGCATAGAACAATCTACGCGTTTATCGAATGCGCCAGAAAGATCTCGACGTAAGCGTGCGGTGTACGTGCTACTAGACGCGTTTGCGAGAATTTTCTCGACTGTGCCAGGCCTCGCTCGGGCGCTCGGACTGTGTCAAGGCCGTAGCAATTACGTAGTTCGCGAGAGATAAGACGCAGTTTGGAAGCTTCTGGTGTGTGAGCGTAACTATAAATACATCGCGTCGCGGCCTTAGTTTTCAGTTCAATGCGAGATTTTTGACTGTGCGGTCCGAGAGTATTAGTGCGATATATTTACAGAGCGGTTCGAGTTATTACGGTGTACGTTCAAGTAGTTATTAGTGAAGTGTTGCGTTTTACATTCGGACAGTATAATTGTAATACAGTTGAGTTTTAAATTTAGTGGACATTTTATTGCGTATGAACAATCTTCATTTGATTTGTTGTAGACACTGTGTTGTTAATTACGAACTGTTTTACTATAACAATTAAAGGTGTGATTAGTGACTTAATTGGTGTCTTGTAATTATTTTGTTTCCACTGTACCTACGACGATCGAATAGACCGTCGTAACAATATATAAAAAAAACCTTTTTTTTTATTATTTTTTTTTTGTATTTATATATTTTTTTTTTAAAGAGAGGCCACTAGTTATGTAGAACTAGGCAAGAGCCTAGAGAAGCCAAAAATTCGCTGGGTCCAGTATGACGGGACTTGCAAATGAAACTCTGCTCTAAGATAACAATAACAAGATTTATTGGAGCTATGTTTTTGTACAATGAATTCCCCCAGTATACGATATATGCGCCTTTGAATGATTAAGTTAATATTACAAGTGCTTTCACTTCTTAAGAATAGATCAAAATCTCAAAAACCACAATCATTATTATTCTTAAAATCGTTATTATAATTCAACATTAGACATAGGCATCGCCAAATAATTGAGCTTGATATTACTGAGCAGAATGCAGTTACTTCTAAATAATGTAAGAATGGCGCATAGTATCGACCCTCCCAGTAAGTCACATAAACCATAACCATAAATATTGTAACAGGACGTGACCTCTCGTTGGCTGTAATCTGATCAAATCCCACTGTTTGGGCTAGCCACTTGGTCACCAGACCGCTGTATGCCGGTCGTTACAAAAGAATAAAAATAAAATGGAAATTTCAATAATTAGAATTTCCAAACAATAAAATAATTTTGTTTATGTTTATAGAAGTATGTATACTAGATAAATCTGTTTTTTAAAGGGTTCTGTGAAAATTTTAATAACAGATAAGTATTTATTGACCGTCGAGCACTTTTTGAAGATTTGCACCAAGTCTGGAGTTAAATAGATTAACTCCAGGTAATAATCGATTGGTGACTTTCCTTACTGGTCCAATATCTTGTTCAAAATAGAGTATATTCTTTTCACTTAATACCTTCAGCCTTATAAATACCCTTAAATTACCCTGTGAAATAAGTACAGATACAAAATAATAGAAATATAAAGATTTATTGACAATTTTAGATAAATAATCGATATTTTATCGATGGAGAGCAATTATCGACTCTGTCTCAGGAATTATCGATTGTCATACAGAACAAAATTTTATGTTATATTATATTAAAGACAGGTTCTTTGATCGATTAGGAATTAATAGTCAGAGAAGGGTGACGAGAAAGTATAACATTAACAGTTAACACATATAAATACAATAATTACTATTCAATAGTATTTAAATAATTCAAGTTATGATATTAGAATAAATGTTTTGTCGAACCAATGAAGACTGATGTGACGTCAGTCTCTGCGATGTAGTAGGCAGGTTTCGTTTTCAAGATGGCCGCTCCTTGGGTTGGTCTCGGCTATTGTATATGCGTCGAGTCAGAAAATTACTATAAAATTACCTTCATCAAGGTCTAAAATGTCCCCGCACTGGTGTAATAAGTCTGTTAATCTATTTAGTGTATTCTGGTGAAGTGTTCAGTGTAAACTTGCGTTAGTTAGGTTATTTTCTATTTGTTCCGCTATTACGGTTAAGTTTTCAAGTTGCGGTTAGGTTTGTAGAGTAAATCAGTTGTAATATAATGTTTTACTGTTTACTGTCACTCGTTTAGTGAAGTTAAAGGTTTGTTTTCACTATTGTCGTGAATGTTTTTATAGTATTGGCTTCAAAAAGTGTTTAATTTGTCTAACTCTCGTTCACTGATTTCAATGGCTAAAACGTTAGCTTCATGTTCGACTCGGTTTAAAGAACGTTTTTGTCACACACCTATTCAACTTGATATTCAACAAAAGACTAATTAACTTGGTCATAAATCTTGCCCAGTTAATCCTTGAAAAAGTATTGTTAACATTTTTCGACTTCATACACATTAGAAAATATTACATTATATATGGAATTTTTCTATTTTATTCCTTACTTTTATGAATTACTAATCTTATTATTAGTTTAATCATCTTATTCCCTTTAAATTGATGTATTATAGTCCGTATCTGTAGACATTTTGTGAAAATTAACAAATTTTGTTCACACTTTGGAAATATAGGCTCAAAATTGGATTTCCGTTTTTATACAAAATACCTTCCATTTTAAATATTATTAATACTATTATAATAAATTTTAATTAGTCACATTACTCTCCCTTTCCTTAAATACATATAAATTACACCTTTGAACTGGTTTTTTGTGTTAATTTGTAGATTTGATATTGCTCTTTAAAATTAATTAATTTATATATTTTGACAATTTACAAAATGTTAAGGTATATTTCCTTATTGTCATTTTAATTCATAGGATCATTCCTAGTAGTAGTTAATTGTGTTATCTTATATAAATCTGGGTAGTTTACAGGATTTATTAGTGAATTATACTATTTTATATTGGTTCTCTGATTTCACCAAATGGCCTAGATTTTAGAATTTTATACTTCTTTCTTTCTCAATAAATTAAACTTGATTCCTCCTCTGACTTTACATAACTACAATTATATGAAAATAACATGATCTATAACTTATTGTTTTGTGTAGTAGTTAATTAACACTACAGTTATTAAAATAATTAATTATGAACATTGTTTATTAATCTGCACAATTTAACATATTGCAGATACAGCTTAAACATATCTCTTTTGACTATTTTCAATCTAACATAGCATACCTTTTAGTACATTATTACTGGTATGTAGGTTATTATTTATCAAACATAATTCTTTTTTAAAACACATAACATAAATCTTATTTTCTAATAAACCTTACAAATACATTTATTTAATACATTGATTTTAGGACTGTGAAATAATAGTCTATTTAAACATGTTACACTTATTCATACTATATTAGTACCAGTCCTTTTTGGTTTAAATCATTATTATTGTGATTCCCCACATCAGCAAACATTAATTCCCATACTCTATTTATTATCATCCTTTTTTACAAAGGTCCTTTAAATAAGGATTTACATAAAAATAATAAAATACTGGAAACCTTCCATTTTATTATTTTATCATGCTGGTTATTATTAGACTTTAAAGTTGTGATATAGCATACTACTAAGTTATAGTATCACCAACTTTAAGTTTATTGCATTTTTTTAAAAAACACTTATACAAATTCACTTTCACTGTTGGTTCTGATATTCTGAGTCTTATTATCTCAGACCAGACCTTTAGTCATCATGGACCGTTAAGACTAGTTTATTTTCTTTATTACACAACAGCTTTAGCCGGTGCACTTCTTATAACGCTATACTACACTTTAGTTTTCTCAATAATTACATTTTTATAAGATTTTGGGGATGTTATACTTTCTTTGACATAGTTTTTGTGGGTTTGGGATTGATAGTAGTTTATATAATAATAGGCTTTACTACGGTGTTTCTTTCATACTATGTCTTCCTCTCCTCCTGTCTTCCTTCTTGTCCTTCTTCCTATCTTCCTTCTGGTATTCATTCTTGTCCCTCTTCTAGTTTTCATTCTTGTCCCTCGTCTAGTCTTCACTCTTCTGTTCTTCTTTCCTCATTCTTGGGAACCAAGGTACTTGGTGTTATCACGACTGAGGTTTAGTTTGGAGTATTGAATTTCTTCACTGAACTGACTTTATTCTTCTATTTGTTTTTAGAGTATTTTGGTATTCACCACTCTTTGATTGAGTCTCTTTTTTCGGGATATTGTCTTATGTAACTGGTTTACTGCTCTGAGCTTCCTGGGTAACGTACTGGTATTATTTATGAGTTGATGAGTTGCTTCAATACTTTCTTTGGTTTCTTTTAACAGTGGTTTTTATATATTATGTAGTGAGGATTTTTATCTTATTGTGTTTCATTCCTCTGATTTATTTAAATGTCATTTAATATTATTACAACATTTTTTGATGTAATTAAATTTTATCATTTCATATAATTTACAATGTAGTGGATTTTCTGTCACGCTACAATATATATATATATATATATATATATATATATATATATATATGCATAACAACGTATAACAATCTAACGATCACATAAAGGCATAACACACAACATATAATTAACATAGAAACACATTTACATATAAATAGCACACACCATGTCCACCTGGTTAACAGCATATATATATTATCATCGTAACACCCTCAAACCCTCTTATTCAGATCAAGTATCCGGCCCACCTTAAAACTTCTCAATTGACATACCCAAAACCAAATAATAAGTCACAAGACCAGAGTTGAAACACCCCAAAAATTCTAAGTATGTGAAAGGACAAACCGGCTAAATAGTCAGAACGGCACACAAGTACCAAGCATAAAAAGTAATTATCAATTTCGTATCCCAAATAATAATAAATGGGCCATCACGAGGTCAACATGGATGCCCGGTGCATAACCTGCATATTCTCAGTTCTTTTATTTTCTTAACAAAAAAATTTTAAGCAAAATCAGTGGAACGTGACCACCCATAAATAACTTATAACTGGTATTGATTTGTTTTACATTCTTTAACATTTATCAATGAATTATTCTTATGAATTATTAAAAAAGGAAAAATTTGACAATTCTTGTGCTGGCTATGGCAAAATTTAGTGGTTACAAAATTATTTGAACAGTTGAATTGAAATTCGAAAAGCAGAATCTACGGAATTAATTTACTAAAACATACTTGAGGTGTTCATAAAGAACCCACTTGACCTCAGGCACGGTCATGCGCCCGGACTAGATCCAACAAACTATGACATGTTATTGGCCTGTGGGTAACGGCACCAACAGGTGTCGTCCACAGGTTAAAGCACCTCCCCCAACCTTTAAATTAAAACCCAAATCAAATACCCAATTAAATGAAAATGCATACGACCCAGAAAATTCCCCAACAATGTACCGAGGCACCCGTGCATGCATACTTAACGCTGAAATCATTTAGTGACAGTAAGTGCCGCCCATATTTACAGAAAACTAACATCAATTCGGGTGATGCATGACCCTGGCTGAGTTTACAAATTCTCTTAATGAGATAAGCATTAATAAGTTAATGAGGCGTAAGCCTTAGTAAAAATGAAAAAGTAACATGTAACCCCAAATGTCCCGTTGGACTTGTGCGGAACAAAGTTCCAGACTGGAGCATTTCCAAAATATCTCAAGGTAAGTGTAGCAGCCACAAACATTTTGTTTCTTAAAAAAAGCATAAATGTCACCTGGTTAGCAGCATAAGGTTTGAGGATCTTGTCGTGTGTGTCCGTCCATTCGGCCTGACAGCTAGACGGAAGTGATGGAATTTATTTCATGGAAAGCAGGTGTTCGGCCATCCTCTGGAGCGAGACAGATTGTCAACTACTTCGGAAACCCGGAAGGTCGCGTAGCTTTTACTTATGCATAGTAAAAGATAGTAGACAAAATTTCAAGTCGAGGCTGTCAGGCGAATATAGACGGGCTACTACGTCGGAAGCTGAGAGTGAACTGGTCAGTACAACTGCTGAAAAAATAGTATGAAGCTCTGGACCCAGAGCGCGCGCGGATCGGCCCGGTGGCAAGATAACGAGACGGACGTAATTTATTACGTCGGCAAGATGTCGATAGTACGTAATTTAATAATTCAACGCAGTCCGTTCTCGTTGAGAAAAAAAACACCGCCGAGTTTTCCAAAACACGGCACATTACATTATTTCTCCCTTCTCTATTTTTTATTCCTCGTTTGGTTTTCTTGACGTGTTTCATTTTGTTTTCTTCCTCGTGGTTTTGTTCTCTCTTGGTTTTCATTCTTCTTCTCCTTCGTCCGTCTTGTTTTCTTTATTTTGGTATCTTAACTGGCCAATCTCTGGGTTTGGGTCAATGTCGTTTGTCTGTCAGTCTATTATTTGAGTTTCTTTATTAATCACTTTTGGTTTATTACTCCTTCTCCTTCCATGTTAATTACCTTTTATTTATTTTTTTACTCTCCACATTATTTATTTATTCAAATGTAGTATTATTTAGCATTTTTTATACATACTTATTGTTATCAAAATTGATCTAAATTTGGCGATGTTATAAAAGGTAAGTATTTTATATCATTTATCTTCACCACTTCTAACCTCTCTTTCAACTCATTATATTTTCTCTTTAACTGATACATTATTATCTCCCTGTCAATACACAAATCTCTCTCAGGACATCTTTCATCAACATAACACCTGTCACTACCCTCCTTAACTATCTCACTCCATGCAAAGGGCCACACAAAATACTTATTACATCTCCTGGCTTTACCAGCTAAATCACAAAAAACTAAGGGACCATTTTGAGACACCATGTCTCCCACATAACTACTGGAGGAAACTCTGTCCTCATTAACAACCTGTGAAACCTCTGTTTCAACATAAACTTGGGGAAAATTTGCCCTTTGCCCTACATACTCATCTAATCTCTCTTGCCACTCTTTCTCTAATTCATCAACGCTAATTACTACTCCCAATACTCTCTCACTCTCACTCACTATCTCTATCTCATCACTATTCAATATTTTATTCTCTTCCACTATTTTGTCATTATTAATATTTGTAACATTGTCATCTAACTTCTTATTCATTATCTGATCTAATTTTCTGTCTAGATTTTTATTCACTTCGTTAACCATCTTCTCACAATTATTATTTATAGATTTTATTATCTGTTCTTTCATATTATTAAGATTTGTATTAATTACATTCACTCGCTCATTGAACTTGACATTCTGTTGTTTAATTTCATCTCTAATTTCGTCAAACTTACTATTTTGTATGTCAAATTTAATATTTTGTTCATTGAATCTATTGTTTTGTTCATCTAATTTCTCATTGACACTACTTTTAATTTCTTGGATTTCGTTTCTCTGTTCATCAAATTTGCTATCAAATTTATTCAACAATAACTGCATCATAGTCATCATATCACTACTACTTTCTTTCTTAACTAAGGTCGGCGTCGACTGACTCGTCACGCCTTCCATTATTCTCGATTCGGTCAACTGACTTTCTATATTACACATTCGTTTGAACTCCCGAGTCGCTACTTATCTGAATTTCTGTTTGACTGTCAGAGAAGCTGACTTCGTTATTAATACTCTCATTATTATCCATTATTTATTCTTTTATAAGACTTGTTACTTTAGAGCTCTATAATATAGGTATTCGCACCCGCCATCTTTGCTCCGAGACTTTTAAATGTAATGTGGCGGGAGCAATGTAAGCAAATTGTGCGTTGCATTATTTAGGGGGTGTACTAAATTGATTTATATATTACACACGAATATGTATAATAATCATCTCATCTTGTCAGTGAAAACGAGGTTATAAATACTGGTGTTAGAGATATTATTAATGTTATGTAGTAGGCTATGTTTTGCAGATTGTTGTACTACATCTCATAATCATAATGACTGGTTGTTGTGCTGTAAATTGCAAAAATCGAACAGAAACTAATTTTAGAACATTCAAATTTCCGGCAGACCCTATTCGATGTGCAAAATGGATTCAAAATACGAGACGAGACAAATTTATACTAAGCAAGGGAATGCGTCTGTGTGAGGTAAATTTAATGGTTGTTCCTTAAAAGTTTATGAATGTTAATCATAACGACTAAAAATGTAATACACCTTTGCACTTTTAGGTTCATTTTGAAAGTTCACAGTTTGAACGTGCACGAGTAGATTGTTGGAAAAAACTGAAGCCTAATGCCATACCGACTTTGACGTACCAAATCCACCTCCTAGGGTCGGCCCAGTTCCACGCAGATCACTGTACAAGGTGGTTTATTTTTTTAATCCATTAATTATAAATATAATGTTAGACTATAACTAAAGCCCGGATTCACGTGCAATTGCACCTTTTTTTTGCTAGTTCGTAAATGGCCAGTGACAAGTTATTTATCCGAATCGGGACGTGTAGGTCATTTTAACATACATTTTATTTTGCACAAAATTGCACGTTTTGGGGGTTACTGCATAAAATTGCACATTCTGTAGTTTTAATGGACAAAATTGCACATTTACCTATTTTTCGAAAATCAGCTGCGCGATAGCCAAGCGCGAAACATACACGCAGATCGTAAACAAAGTCGAGAACAAAATCAGCACGAAGAAATTCTAGTCCAGTAAGCGCAGCTTTTGACGTAACAAAATTTTGACTGTCGATGGAATTTCACGAAATTTGATATGTATGTTCTATATGCACTCTAGAACAAAGTTAAACTGTACGCTTTTTATTTGGGGGTGAGAACCACCCCTTTTTCAAGGGTGATTGATAAAAAAAAATTAACCCCAGGAGCCAATAGAGAATCAAATTCTAAGCAAAAAAGTCAGTACGCAACTGTTTTGAAAAATGCGTTGTTTTCGAGTTATTCCAAATCAACATTTTCGATTTTTACCCCCCAAAAACAGGATTTTAGCGTAATTTTTAGCGAATAACTAAACAACGTTTGAGTTTATAGTAAAAATGAATAGGACCAAAATTATTCTATAAGAAATAACAAACAAAATGCGTTTTGGCCGGGTTTTAATCCACGAGTTGTTTTCAAGATATGGCCGTGAGAAGTTGTAACTTGCAAATTTTTTGCCTGTACTAACAAAGTTTAACCCTTCCTACTAACCGAGAAAAATACTTTTGACTATAAAATGTCTAGTGCAATGAAAAATACATTATTGTTAATTTTAATAAAATATTAAGCTAAACTTTTTATTATTAATTTTAACTAAATGTTAAGCAAAAAACCTGAATATAAACTTAATAGTAAGTAAGTTAAAAATGTAAATTCGTGTTTATTAAAAATAGTTTTAGTAACTTTATTTGGACTTTTGGACAAACGAAGTTTAGTAAACTCTTGGATTTCGTTGTCCATGACGTGTCCGTTACTTAACTAAATATCACTATAATATTGACGACTCGGAACACAAAGTTTTTTATAAGTAAAAACGTAAAGTTTTACCTTACAGCCTAAACCGGCTTTCACCTATAGAAGGCTTCATCAGAGGCTGTCGTTAGTAGCGCTGCTCGTCTTGTTGTTGGCGACGAGAAAGTGTTTCGAAAGATTGAAGCTGTGTGTGTGTGGTGAGATGTGTTCGAATAATGCGTGCGATTTGAATTGTGTCTGTTCGTTTAGGATGTCGTTTTTATTTGTTTTTGTGTGTTTGTATATTTCTAATTGTTCTAGAGTGTCTAGTTTTCGGCCTTTTGTGTGTACGTGTAGTATGTTCATGTTATTGTCGATGTTTTTATATGTGTGGTTTGCTTCAATGAGGTGGTTTGCGAAGGTAGATTCTGTAGTGGTGTGGAGTGCTTTTGTGTGTTCAATGTATCTCTGTTTGAAGCTACGTCCTGTCTGGCCTATGTAGAATTTACTGCAATTTGAACAATTTAGTTTATATACACCGGGTAGATCGAATTTGTTTTGTGCTTTGGGCATGCGTTTTGATAGTGTGTGTTCTGTTTTGTTAGTAGTTTATACTTTATAATACTTCTTGTTTATAGTTTAAGTTGTTTAATTTAATTTAAGTTGGTTAATTTGTTTATAGTCGCTTATAAAACTACTAACAAAACAGAACACACACTATCAAAACGCATGCCCAAAGCACAAAACAAATTCGATCTACCCGGTGTATATAAACTAAATTGTTCAAATTGCAGTAAATTCTACATAGGCCAGACAGGACGTAGCTTCAAACAGAGATACATTGAACACACAAAAGCACTCCACACCACTACAGAATCTACCTTCGCAAACCACCTCATTGAAGCAAACCACACATATAAAAACATCGACAATAACATGAACATACTACACGTACACACAAAAGGCCGAAAACTAGACACTCTAGAACAATTAGAAATATACAAACACACAAAAACAAATAAAAACGACATCCTAAACGAACAGACACAATTCAAATCGCACGCATTATTCGAACACATCTCACCACACACACACAGCTTCAATCTTTCGAAACACTTTCTCGTCGCCAACAACAAGACGAGCAGCGCTACTAACGACAGCCTCTGATGAAGCCTTCTATAGGTGAAAGCCGGTTTAGGCTGTAAGGTAAAACTTTACGTTTTTACTTATAAAAAACTTTGTGTTCCGAGTCGTCAATATTATAGTGATATTTAGTTTAGTAAACATTAATTCAACAGCCATCTATTATAAACAGGAATAAAAGTAAAATCTGAGAATATATACCTAACAAAGTGGTAAGTGGTAACGATTGGTACGGTATTTGTTGTTTTTTAGACAAAATTATTCTCCTCTTACTATGGTCTGAATCAGTAAGTTTTAAGATGAAAACTATTATTTCCATATTTTTAAGGACGTGGGACATAATTTCACACTTTGAAATTATATTTTTGTCACGAAAAACTATAATAGTTTATGTAATATCGAAAACAAACTTATACTGCGTCCCATGTATACACAAGCGCCACCATAATATTATGTCAGTCTCGGAACAAAGATGGCGAGTGCGAATACTCCCTTTTATAGATCCTTACTATTATGAGTGATATTACTAAATAAATAAAACATTGAAAATGAACCAGTGTGTAACCTCTATATTACCACACACACACACACTCATTCTGTTACATTGATCTTTAAATAAACTCCACCCCTTAGAGATCTCTATCGTAGAAAGTATTTTATATTTTCCTTTTATAGCGAACAATCACCGGTTAGTTGGAATTGGTTTTAATATGCATATTAAGTGTTTCTAGGTACCCATACGCTGCGTGCTCATAGGGTTGGTTGCACGAACTGGTGTTGAATACTTGCTTCGATCTCACGCACTCCGGCACTCGTTTATTGCGTTTACTGTTTGTGTTTAAAGGTTAAAGGTTCTTACTGTTTTATTGGTTCCACATTATACAATATGATAAAGTCGGCCGACGTAATTTTATTCGCACTAATATGTTGTAGGCTGGCCGCGCGGCCATAAGGTACAATGGAACTGTTTTTATTAGATAGGCCCTTTTGCTCTAGGCTTATCTTGCACGCCCGAGGCCACTGTTTTCACTTATAGAACTGTATACTACACTTTACTGTCTTTGTTACTTCTGTGGTGACAATCTGCATACTGTGTTTAGTTAATGAACTGAATTAATACACTGCTCTCCCCTGTTGACTCTATGGTGACAAACTGCTTACTGTAAGGGCAATCTGCTTACTGTGATTCACAAAGGAGACTGCTACTGGGCTATTACGTAATGCGTCTAGAGGGTTGTTTATGCTAACATTGTGTTGCTTGTTAAACTGGGGCACCTCACAGGTGGAAGCTGACAATTGAAAATTAAAACTGATTTAAATTAAAACTATGGGATCACACAATTCTGTACCGTTACAAAATATTAAATTTGCTGAATTCCAGTTAAAGCTAACAAAATGCTTTAATATCACTTCTCATAATTACAGTGCATAACCACCATAAAAAAATGGCGGGTTTTGGATCATTTTCATTTATATAGATCCTCTTGATTCAAGAGTCGTTTCTAGTATCCTCTTGATTAAGTCCATGAAATTCTGGAATGTGTTGTGTATAGCTTATCAAATTATTATCATTAATAGTTGCAATTTTTGCAAACAATTGGGTAGTTGGTTACAGAAGTTATTATCTTAACTTGACTGGTGCTGAAATATTATAAAATGTGCCCACCTGCAAAAAATACAGTATTTCTCCATTAGCTAGGGTAATGCAAGATGGGTAGGTACACCTACCTTAAGCATATGCAGTCTGTCTGGGTAGAAATTCCTTATGTAGTGTAAATTCTGTTTCATGCTTAACTTTGATGTCACATTTTGTGTTCTTTGTAGAGCTGTGCTTTACACTGCTCTTCAGTCCATCTTGTTATGTATGTTGAAATGTGCTAAATACTGGCAAGACATTTTAATTTTACAAATAGACTTTATAAGATACTGGATTTGCAAATGTTGTTGTTTCTATCAGAAATCTGTTTTCAATTTTTGTCACTCAGTGGTGAAACAATATTTTATATCTGTTCTTATCTTGTTCTATACTTTTTTACCCTTATGCTTGCAATTCAGATTTGTTAAGTCTGAAATAATAAATTCTGAAAATGACAATCCATTGTTAAACTTCAAACAGGATTTAATCCTAACTAGTAAATAGAAGAGATAGATACACATAAAATTAATATAAAACACTTTTTGATTTTGGAATATTGTTTTTTGAAAATATTTTAATTAAATTTTACCCAGGACTGTAAAAATGTTATCTAAAAATGGTGTGTTCCAAAGCTGGAATAAATCATTATGTAGTAATTGATACATGAACATGTGAACAACAAAACCCATGAAAAAATAAAAATAATCATTTCCAGTCTACAGTAACAATAATCTTATCACTAACTGAAAATTATTTTATGAACTAATAGCCTAATATATTGCTCTAGAAAAAGTGATTGTAATATAAAAAGGAATTATGTTAGTTTCTTATCAATCTTTTTTTTTGTTTATGTGATTAAGATATTTGTACTGAATGGAGTGATTAACTACTGATATTACATCCTTGATAATTCATTTTTAATTGGTTGTAGATTACAATGCTGCTCTTTATGACATCAGATCCAAATGAAATGCTTTTTGTATTTTGCATTACAGACTGAATTTAAAGAAAACAAAATTATTTATGTGTGTCTGAGCATATCTGTGTTATGTTTACATGTTAAGCGTTAAATGTCTGTTACAACTTGTAATTGCTTTTGTTGCTACAGTTTTCCTGATAAATAAATCAGTAAACTTCATACAAAAAATATATTAAAAAACATCTAAACTGTGTGTTGTAAATATGTGTTTTTGTTATGTGATACAACTGGATTATTCTGATTTTTATTATTTTGTGCTATCAGTGACGTTTATCGCTTACTGGACAGTGATAATGTAGGGAACAGTGTGTGTGTTTTATTGGCCATAATGCTTTCCAGCGTTACTGTTACTGAAGATTTAGAGTCACATAATGATTCAGTGCATAATGTTTGTGTTGTTAAGAATCATATTGAACACAAGAACTTGGCAACTTACTCTTGTGAGTTAGATAAATATTTCTTTACATAAACAGAGTATTTACATATCAGGTATTAATAGATATTTTAAATTAATCTATTTTACATTAATAACTATTTTACATTGCACCAATCTAACTGTATATTGTAAATGTGTGTTTTATTTTACTGTAATCCAAATTTTCTCATACTGTAGACAAGTGAACAAGAATTTGTAAGTTCAAATCAATTATGTTATTGTATATTCTACACATTCTGTAGCATTTCTTTGTTACAATATAGCCTAAATTTCATACATATTATTTTCATCTATAAAAAGACTTTACAGTTTTCACAAATCTTCTGATAAAACTATCTACAATTTTAATAAACCTTCTGATAAAACTGTCTGTTTCGATATTTCAAAATGTTAAAATATTGTCCCTGTTTTTTTCAAAACTAGGGTTTTAAAATGTTTCAACCAAAAAGACATTTAAAGCATGGTTGGTATAGGTAGGTTACAAATAGAGTATTTAACTGTATTTTTGGCAGTTTTCTTGGCAGTTCACTGAGTTATAAAATTATTATGCTAAAAATAAGTGAAAAATGACAAAATATTTAAATTATCTTGTTGGTACATCCTCTTCATTCACTTTTTTAAATATTATGTATATATATATATATATTAAACTTTCACTGTGAACACTTACTTTTTGGTTTTGTTTCCCAGACATTTCGACGTGGTGTTCTGAACATTTAAAAGCCCTCACCACAAACTACATACATTCCACATTTGCCACACATTTACAAAATGAAAACCACAGTTACACAAACATAGAGCACAACATGGAAATACTACACTACTTACCTAAAAGTAGAAAACTAAACACAGCAGAATTATTTGAAATATACAGATATCACACAATACAACCAAACAACATATTAAATGAACAATTACATTATAGCTCACACATACTTTTCGATACACTGATTCAAACACCAACTTCGAATCCCAGCGCCAATTCCCACCCACCAGCAACCCCCACCACACACACATCAACCCATAACCGTTACTTTGTACAGACATTCAGTATTTTAAATCCCACAGAGGAAGACGAACACCATGTCGAAACGTCTGGAAACAAAACCAAAAAGTAAGTGTTCACAGTGAAAGTTTAATATATATAAAATATTTAAAGTATGATCATTTTACAAAATTTGCTGTGTAATACATAAAGAATATTTTTAATATTTTGGTACATAGGAACTGACCCAAAACATTTGAAATAGTGACTTTAATGAGTATGACAACATAATCTATTTGATGATAGAAACAACTGTTTTGTATAAGTTATCTTCGTTAGATACAGTTTGTTTTGTGAAACAAAATTAAGGTTTACCGGTACCTAAAAGAATTTTTTTTTATAGTTATTGCATTTGACACATCAGAGGTTAACACAGATCTTGATTTGGTACAATAAGTGATAGCTATGCACATTTTGTCCATACATCAACAAGAACCTAATTGTAAATTAAGAAATTTGTTGAACAAGGAAACGTGTTGTTCAATCTCTGTAATATACTTTCATACAGATGTAGGCACATTCATAATTCAAGCAAAAACATGTGTCCCTGTGTGTAACAGTATTAGGATAAACCAATATTTGCAGGTTAGTAAGTTTGCCAGTAAATTAGAGAGAGAGGGAGGGAGAGTTTAAATCACTCATCTTATCAAATAATTCAATTACATGTGTTTTTATCATTCCTATAATGTCCTTGTACCATTTTATGAGTCCCTGTATATTTTTAATTACTGGTGAATATCTATACTACCATTATATTAATTTTGTTCAATATAAGAGTAGTATGCAAGTTCTGAAGAAATTGCCATGAATTTATAATCACTCATACCTCATAACTAGCTTTAATTTACCTCTGCTTGCAACATTTTATGTTATATAGAGCATGCTACTTATTTACAAAGTCATTATTAATGGATTTACTATTGTAGCTGGTGCATTTGCAAGCTTCAAAGGTATAAATTGTTTTATGTATTGTAACATCACAAAATGTTCCATAATAATAATGAACACCAGAAGGGTGAATAATACTAAAAGAACTATAAATGAGTAACCAGGAAGAATGTAACAGTAAAAATAATAAACCAATACAGAATGAAAGGAGAGAAGCAATTCAAATAAACAGTGGTAAATCCACTACCTGTACTAAATGACACTATGTATAAGATCCAGTCCGAGTGGACCAAAAAAAAAAAAAAAATGTTGATGTCGGCACGTGTGTACCAAAAATGTTCTATTAGGAAGAATGATGTTTGTGGTGCTATTGCCAGGATGCAGAATGATGACGATAGTGGACTGTATTTAATACATTTATTAAGTTTCGGTTGTACGCTTAAATCATAGTGTTGAGATTGGCTAAGTCTGAAAGATTTTAATTTTGTATAAACCGAGTCGTTAAGAAAGCTACATGTTAGATGAGGCGCAAATGTGCGCCTCAGATTACATCAAAAAACGTTGAGGCCTAAGGCCTAAATAATTGTCGTAAGACTTGAGGCGCGAGTACGCGGCACTCTAAGTTACATGAAGAATTAGCAATGTATTGCTAATGTACTGCAAGTATGCAATATAATGTTGTAGGGCCTAAACCTACATGAATTGTTGCGACAACAAGAAAAGTGAAAAAGACAGAACAAGCAGCAAACGTAATGACGTCTGCCGCCAGCCGTAGCTCGGACAACTGTATCGTTGTAAAAACATGATAAGCACAATTTGAAAACGTGCAGATTAGCCAACCTATGAATGCGAAAATTACCACATTACTGTCCATAACTGCCCGCAAAAAATAAAGGATTTTTTAATACATTTTAATAACTTATTGTAGAAAAATACAGAGTTCTTAATAATAGAAATCAATCTCAATAAGTTGTATTGAACCTTGAGTTTGAAATCTTAGATAACAGTTATGACATTAACTGTTTAGAGATAAGCTTGAGTAATGATAAGAGTTGAGCAGGCCAAAGTCGGCTTGCAACCTGAATTATACATGAGTATAAATGCAAATTAGCAATGTATTGCCAATATCTATTGTATGTATACAATATTAAACAATATATAAGAGATGAAAAATACATCGTTTGACAATGTTTAATGATGAATAATCGGTGACTCATCACATGATGGGCCCGATAATTGTAACAAGTTATGCAAGTCATAATGGTTAGCTTGAACCAGTTAAGGCCAGTAGACCTATACAATAGTATTGAATACAATGAACAAACAAAATTATTATAAATTTATACATGTAAAGACATAAATTTAGCATGACGCTTTATAGTCTGCACGATGCATGCTATCCTGAAGTTTCAGGAATATACAATACATTGTTATGTGAAAACAAGCTATACATAGTTGAATGATTGCAAGCACAAAGTGTAATGACATGTATGTCATAATTAAAGCATGAATAATAATTGCGCAATACATGATCACAAATACAAATACAAATACAAAATACAATATAAAAATATAGGCGTGGCATATGGTTATAGACAGTAGATGCGGATAAAACAATGTGTTTTACATAGATACAAGTTATACATAATAAATACAATAGAAATCGGTTTAGATAATTACAAATACATGAATACAAGGCACAATGCCATAAGTGACAAGTACAACAAATGTGGTTATACAAAATGTAATACATGTGTTGAACAATTGCGAGAAATAAATTCATAGAGTAACAAAATATCACACATATTGACAAATGTGCAAGAAAATGCATACATGGTTGTATAGCTGCAGACCATGCGAATATTATAACAAACTTTTTACATAAGAACAATATCACCAATGACATGACACATAATCCATTACCAATATCAAAATGTAAACATGTAGGACATAGTATGTCTCACAAATTATTAATATTAATACAAAAATAGCAAAATACCACCATGACAATATGATAAGCATAGATATAATAACACAGTGCATGGTTGTAAAATTACAAGTCACATGCGACTTTAGTATAAAAACACGCAATGATGCAAGTTAACATAAAAATGTTGTGATGATACATATCACAATTAAGTTGACCAAATTGTCAGACAATAAGGTAATGAAAGCCAGTGGCCAAGTGAAATAGCATTGTGCTAAATAATTATAGTAACCTTGTGTCTAAGCCTCGTCCCGCGCTGGCAACAAACATAGCTTATGAACTGGTCTCCGAAAAATACCAGTAGGCGTGCGAATGTCTACTACTCTAATTAAGTTGTCTGGGCCGGTAAATGTGGCGGTAATTACACCAAATTTCCACGCTAATGGAGGTAAGTTATCCTCAATCAGTAAAACCAGGTCACCAATGGAAACGTTATCTTTGGCGAATTTCCATTTGTGACGTTGTTGTAATTGATGTAAGTAGTCGCGAGACCAAGCCTTCCAAATGACTTGGACAAACTTCTGGAGAAGTTGCCAACGTCCAAGACGAGAGAGGGGAACGTGAGATAAATCTGGATCAGGTATCGCCGTTAATGGTGCGCAAATAAAAAAATGGCCAGGTGTAAGTGGCACCAGATCATTTACATCCGATGAAACGGCAAATAATGGACGTGAGTTTAGACATGCCTCTATCTGAGACAAAACTGTCGTAAACTCCTCGAAGGTGAGTATAGACTTGCCTACCACGCGGCGCAAATGATACTTTAAACTCTTTATACCGCTCTCCCAAAGACCACCAAAATGAGGTGATGAGGGCGGAATAAATGACCATGTAATACCCTGAGAGGTCGTAAAGGATTGGATTGATGAGGTGGCATCCTTATTATGCCAAAGATTGTAAAGGTCATGCAAAACATTCCGGGCCTTCGTAAAGTTCGTGCCATTATCAGAATATAACTGGCTGGGTATGCCCCTACGGGCCATGAAACGACGTAAGGCAGCTATAAACGCGTTGGCTGTAAGGTCGGAAACCAATTCCAAATGAATGGCCCTGGTTGCTAAGCAGATGAACAAAGACACGTACGATTTTGACAGAGTCCTAGATTTCTGCCCGCCATGACGAATCATGAAGGGACCATCATAATCAGAATACAGGTGAACACTATTGATAAAGGAATGAAGAGCAGGGGCGACCTTGAATAAGAGTCGCGATAACAACAAGCGAGCGCAGAGTTCAATGCGAGGTAATGACACCTGTCGTAGGGGGCTACGCGAGATTTAGAACACAGAAGGTGACAAGAGGCCGATGAATCTTGATAAATGACTCTAATGTAAACACAACACCCATATCCCCTTTCAGAAGCATCTGAAAACCCATGTAATTCAACTATCTTTGCTTTAGACTTGCAGCAAATAGAACGTGGGACAATAATTTTACCAATCAGACATAATTTATCGCATAATGAATGCCAATGCAAGTGTAATTGCCCGGAGATTGGCTCATCCCAACCAAGATTGCACAGCCAAAGTTGCTGCATAAACTGTTTGTACAGGAAAACAATGGGTCCGACGAGTCCGAGTGGGCCGTATATACCTGCGATAATCGATAGGATTTTCCTCTAAGAGATGCTTGATTCAACTGGGAATGATTTGATGTCAAACAAAAATGAATCTGTAGTGTTATTCCAGAGAATGCCCAAGGTACGCACATTACCTTGTTTGTTTAAATGGAGTGATAAATTATCATGATCTGCGACCACATTGGGTTGATTTGATGCCCATTTATGCAGAGTGAGGCCGTATTGACTCAACAACGTACCTAAGTCAGATTTCAACTTGGTCAGATCAGAGATGGTGTCTGCACCGGTTAACAAATCGTCGACATAGAAATCATTAATTATAGCTGACGCAGCGTCAGGAAAAGAAGCTTCATGATCCTTACCAATCTGATTAAGACAGCGAGTAGCCAAAAACGAAGCACTAGCAGTACCGTATGTTACAGTTCGCAATACAAAATGTTTAAACTGTTGGAGTGGAGAGTTACGCCACAGAATACGTTGACAATGACAATCCTTATCAGATACCAGAATTTGTCGATACATCTTCTCGATGTCGGCGATGAGAACATAGTTGTGCATACGAAATCGCAAAAGAATAGAAAAAAGGTCTTGTTGGACGTTTGGGCCTACCAACAAAACATCATTGAGAGAAAGGCCATTGGTAGTTTTGGACGAGCCGTCGAAAACGACACGAAGTTTTGTCGTAAGACTAGAATGTTTAAAGACGGCATGGTGAGGCAGATAGTAGGTATTTGAAACCCCGGAATTGATAGAGCAGTCGTCGACAAGCGTCATGTGGCCAAGATCCATATACTCCTGAATAAAGTTTGCGTATTCGCGCGCAAGCTTAGAAACACGCATGAACCGGCGTTCTAAACTCAAGAATCTCGCTTCAGCGCTAGCATAGGACTCACCCAACTGGGGATTGTCAGACTTAAATGGTAGCGAAACAACGAACCTATCCTCTTCATTGCGATGAGTAGACTTAACGAAATGCTCCTCACAAGCTGAATCGTTACTAATGGGTGCATTATCAGGGATAGTTTCGGTCTCCCAAAATTTCTCGAGAGACGCCAGAATTTGACTGCCGTTGTTCCTAGCCAGGAACGAAACAGCAGGACCCTTATAACGGCAGTGTTTGGGCAGATTGCCGGCTAGAATATAGCCTAACTTTGTTTCTTGTATAATAAGAAAATGAGAACCGCGTACATATTTGTTAGGTAAAATTAAATCTAAGTAAAATTGCGCTCCTAAAAGTATGTCGATATCAGCTGATATGTTGAAATGCGGATCGGCGAGGAAAACGTTATCTGGGACATTAAACTGATTTATGTCGAAAGATTGTGCTGGCAGTTTATGGGTTAATGCAGATAAGACCGCGCATGTTGCTTGGAAACTAAATCTTTGATAGCGTGAAATAATGCGTATAGACGCTAAATTAGTGGCACAGCACGCGGCATTATTTATACCTGTAATCGGTATGTTAGATTTAGTAAAGTTAAGCCGTAATTTCTTAGCAAATGATTCCGTACAAAAATTTATTTGTGACCCCGCATCCAATAGAACTCTTGCGGGTTGTCTGTTGCCAGCCCGCTCAATGACAAACACAATTGCTGTTGATAAAAGAACATTGTTTGTAGATTGTAATTTAAGTGAACAGTAGTTGCTGCTGCTGGCAGAAACTGGTTTTGACACATTATTTATGTGTAGCAATGTATGGTATCGTTTTGAACAGATCTTACATGATTGTTTGATCTTACAATTAGATGAAAAATGATCTGGTCTTAAACAATTTGTACAGAGTTTATGATTTAATATAAATTGCCCTCGTTCTGATGTGCTTAATGCACGAAATTTGTCACACATGTAAATTGGATGACTAGAATTGCAGTATGGGCATAAATACTTATTTGAAGCTGAGTGATAACTTTTAAATGCAGTGCTGCCAACAGAGTTTCGTGATTTATGTTTGTCAGATTTATTATTGAATCTTAAAGTTAGCTTGTTGAGCTGCTGTCCGGCATCGATAGGCAGTGTATTTTCTAGCAGCTGTCTACGTGCGTTTAAAAATTGAGTGAAACTTTGAAAGTTGGGTAGATTATCGGGGTATATAGACTCCTTCCATAATTTAAACGTGGTATGATCCAGTTTTGCTGACAATAATTGTACAGTGATAAGCTCGAATGAATCCACTGACAGTTGCATGGCCGCCAGTGAATTAACGGAAGACGTTATTGTATTTATGAATTCTGCCAGACTTTGGACAGAGTCCTTAATTGTTGACTTTACTTCAAGCAAATTTTGAATATAATACTTAGCTAGTATGAATTTGTTGTCATATCTAGCGGACAGCAAACTCAACGCTATCGAATAGTTTTCGTTACAAATAGGTAATGCCTTAATTAAATCTAGCGGCTCATTTTTCAGAGACGAATACAAATAATGTAATTTCTGCACTGACGTTAAATCAGATCTGGCGTGCACCAAGTCCAGAAATATTGAATAAAAGTGCTGCCATTCTAAGATATTGCCTGTGAAGCAGGGCAAACTTATCGGTTTTAATTGCATGTTGTTTGTTAATACTGGAGATACAGTCTGAACATTAAAGGTTTCTATCAATTGCAAGATATTGGCTTCTGTTGAATATAACAGCTCTTCAACCTCAACTCGGTCTTCTTGAGCAGCGTTTATGTCTTTAGAAATGAGTTCAATTTCGGACTGTACCTCATCGTATTTTGTTGCCAAACCTTTTAGACTTTCGAGTCTAACCGTTAAAAAATGTTTTGTATTAGTGTTTTTATCAAAGTTAATGATAGCCGAATTAATTCGCACTATGGCAGACTTTAAGCCGCCTCTCTTTCTGACCAACACTTTGAGGCCTTCTTCAGCCATTGTACGCACCTGTTAATGATGTGGTACCTGGTATGCGATGTCCTGGAGCGTCGAGGCCGTGGAGAAGATGGCAAACACACAGACCGGAGAGATGACTGCTTAAACTGGAGTGTAGACGCTAGCACATGGATGTTCTTGCAGTGATGTCGTCACGAGGCTCAATGGCGATGAAAGAAATGGTGACTAAGTCCCGACACGGTCGGATCAGCGAATATGCTGAATCGCCCGTGATGGCCAGAAATTGGGGCAGAAAAATGATGAAAACCGTTATAATAAGTTGCAAAAGGTGAATGACGAATCCAGGCACGGAGCGACCAAAAAAATGTATAAGATCCGGTCCGAGTGGACCAAAAAAAAAATGTTGATGTCGGCACGTGTGTACCAAAAATGTTCTATAAGGAAGAATGATGTTTGTGGTGCTATTGCCAGGATGCAGAATGATGACGATAGTGGACTGTATTTAATACATTTATTAAGTTTCGGTTGTACACTTAAATCATAGTGTTGAGATTGGCTAAGTCTGAAAGATTTTAATTTTGTATAAACCGATTCGTTTAGAAAGCTACATGTTAGATGAGGCGCAAATGTGCGCCACTCAGATTACATCGAAAAACGTTGAGGCCTAAGGCCTAAATAATTGTCGTAAGACTTGAGGCGCGAGTACGCGGCACTCTAAGTTACATGAAGAATTAGCAATGTATTGCTAATGTACTGCAAGTATGCAATATAATGTTGTAGGGCCTAAACCTACATGAATTGTCGCGACAACAAGAAAAGTGAAAAAGACAGAACAGGCAGCAAACATAATGACGTCTGCCGCCAGCCGTAGCTCGGACAACTGTATCGTTGTTAGAGGTGGGCCGATATACCTGTAATAGGTATTTTGGAACGATATTTTTGTGAAACGGATGTAACAGTGACTGAAAAGTTGAAATACCTGTTATTCGCGGCGACGCTGTTCCGAGTCGAGACACGCCGCCCTCGCTGTTCCAAGTCGAGGTACACCCCTACGCACCCACACAGACACACACACACAAAATGTACGCAAGATCACGTAGACCAAGGCCAAATACTAGGCGTACAAAAATATCGCTGGAACGCAAGGAACAGCCAGTAACGCGTATTTAAAATAACTTACTAGGTATTTCAAATACTAGTGGTATCACCGATAAACAAGGAACAACGCGTTCCAGAGTAACAGTAGTATTTTAGTAACACCTAATATTTCAGGAACACCTAGTATTTCAGGAACAGGTAGTATCAAGCATATTTCGAGTAAGAACTAGTATGAGCCACTTTTTCGTCCTGTATACTTCATTCTGCGCAAAGAGACGGAGCTGTTTTTAATAAAGGAAATAATTTATCCTGCTGTTACATTTATTCTCGTGTGATATGCAGATATATAATACAGATTATATGCTAATAATTATATATTATACTAGTCACCAACTTGTAACTAAAATCGGTTGGTAAAACTTTGTTTTTACTCAAAAAAACTTTATGTTCCGATCGTTAGTGAAATAGTTGAATTTAATTATATCGAGTTATAACCTATAGAGTGGCTGATGTTGATAAGCTATATTATACTTTTTATTAATGTGATTTTAACTTCACTACACATCTCACGTAAATGATGAGATTGTTGTAATGGACATTTATGCACTTTATCTAGTTCTGTTCCTTAAATATCTGTAATGCATTTAATTTACTTTTGTTGTTGCTTATTATTTATAAGTTTTTATTTATGTATTTATATTTATTTTATTACAATTTGTTTTTTTATTTTTATTTGTAAAATTTTGTTTATTCTCATTCACTCTTGTGGCTTACTGTTATGTTTTTATTATACGTTTCTGATGTTTTTTCACATTATTTTTCGTGGTATTACATGTAGGCCTACTCTAAATTATTTTATTGCCCCGAGTTTCGCAACTGATTTGTCTAACCAATGTTAGTTTGTTTACTACTAGTGAAAACTTAAATTGGTATTCCCAAAGGGAGATAGGCCTATAAATTCTCTTGTTTCTTATTTTCATTTAAACAGTAATAGTTTAATAAAGTCACAGTGTAAAGTAACACTGTTAATACTTTTAGTTTAAATTTATTTCTTATAACAAATTATTTAGTATAGGTTATATAATATCTTCAAATAAATACACAGCAAGTAGGTTTATTAATATATTAATAGGTTTATCTAGGTGAAAATAAACCTACTTGGAGTGTATTTATTTGAAGATATTACATAGGAGACCTGCAGGAAACTCAAAACGAGTTACTTACAAAGGATAATATAGGTTATGTATATATAGTATATAATAACAGGTATTTGTACCTGTTATTTTTTTGGAACGGTATTTTCATACCTAGTATTTTAAAATAACAGTTTAGCCCACCTCTAATCGTTGTAAAAACCTGATAAGCACAATTTGAAAACGTACAGATTAGCCAACCTATGAATTCGAAAATTACCACATTACTGTCCACACTACAACATAAATAAACAGAATGACAAAGACGAAATGACAAGACAAGTTTCCCACATAAACTGTTAAGTGAGCTCAATAAAAACCTTTGATAAATAAAATCAAATAGAATAAGTAAAATAACAAATGACTTGATAATTATTGTACCATATATTGTAAATAAAAACAGCACATTAGCTGATCCAAGTCAAAGCAATGATTTAAAAAAGACAAATATAGAGAACCATGCTAGGAATAATCACAAACTATGAAATGTGAAAGCCAAATATGTATTATCATGAATTAAGAATAACTATAAATGTAAACACTGAATGTGTTTAGGTAACATCATAAGTAAATAAAATGTGTACATAAATGTAATAATAGTCAGGGAACAAAACATTGTAAAATAATGATAACAAACCCTGAATGACCAATTTAAATCAAGGAAATAAGAATCAGATAGAAACCCT
This sequence comes from Magicicada septendecula, assembly GCA_034769895.1. Lineage (NCBI taxonomy): Eukaryota > Metazoa > Arthropoda > Insecta > Hemiptera > Cicadidae > Magicicada > Magicicada septendecula. The sequence goes on along the minus strand of CM068371.1, from coordinate 234,883,166 downwards.
ACTAAGCATAATGAAGTAAAATCGTGACAAAGATAAAAAGAAATTAAAGCACCACAACATGTGTGATGTTATAAGAATAAGAGATAAGAAGGACATGTTAAAATAAAAATAGTAAAATATGGAAGTTTATGTTAGAAAATCAACAAATGTAAACAGATAATTAATATTGTTCAGCTGAATGCAGCATTTATATATAATAAGGAATTCTTTTTAATCAATTAATCATGTTCAAATTAGAAATTAAGAATGATTAAACAAATATTAGGAAAAAGTTATTAGTCGGATTTGCAACATTTAGCAGACGACGAATGTAAACAATGCACTAGTAAGTTTAAAATAAAGAAATGTTAATGAATACTATGACCAAACTGGCATCAAGCCATGTCAAAATAAAGATAAATAAACAAGCTTTACAATGATAGTAATAGAACCCGAATTGGAATTGTAATAACTGAGATATAAACGTTAGCATCATAAATTTGGTGAATCTCGAATAAATACGAAGAAATAATAACACAAACGAAACTGACGCTCAAAATACAACTATGTAATGCCTATAAATAGAATTACGTCATCATGACATAATTTTCAACCAATCACAGACGACTTTAGAAGCGTGCAGACAGCGCCAAGCGGGATTCTAAAAAATGTATGTAACGATTGCAATTGTAAACAAAGAAGCATTTTGTCTAATTTCACTCAACCGACAACAACAAATCTAGGCCAACTTATCATCCAAAATTTAATTATCAACGAGAAGGAAGAAGTATAATTCAATCAGTCCATCGACAATAGTAGTGAAACTTTTACAGGAAGTGCGTGTAAAAGAACGAGGTTAAATACAATACATAACCAAGGCAGTAGCGTATCAAGAAGAAAATAAAATCGTTCGTGTGCGAAATTAAGTGAAGTGTAACCACGATCATTGAATCAGATCGTTAGAAGCGTTAATAATTAATCATTGCGATTAATCACCAGGGAGTACGGTGCAAATACTTACATCGTTTACATTTTAGCTATTAACAGTGTAGTATAATACACATGTGTACTGACACAAGAAACAATAATACAATAAGTAATCAACACTGTTTTAAATTGATTTAGAGGAATTAACATATTCCGACGTAAGATTTCATGTGTTAACGTTCTTATAGCTAACCTAAAATTTATTCAGAATAAACGAACTTTTCGTTTATTAGTTTTCAATCACTAAAGGTGTGTAACCTAACAATATAATATATCATAAGAGCAGTGTAAAGTACAGCTGTGGCGTTCTATTCTGTAAATTAAAAGAAGTCACCCTTGAGACAGATAACAATTGTAAATAATCTATCGATTCTAACTAGAGTTTTCATTGTAACTGAACTGAGCTAGATAAAAGTAAGAAACCGGATGATCTGTAATCCGTTTGTTATTATAAACCGAATGTATTTCATTGAATTTATTCTAGAACGAGCAATAAATAACTGAATTGTTAAGTAACAACAATTATTTCAACAAATAATTAATCAGTATTACTAATTAATGAGTTGCATTTTTATAGTAAACAAACAGAAAATTAATGCCTGATCTTGATTTAACTATTTAATCAATTATTGATTTATAAAATATCAGAATTAATTAGTAAATTATTCAGAAGGATTCTTTTTATGGGACATTTCTCTCGAAAGTCCATATGGCGCCCAAGTAAAATTTAAAAGTGCTCACAAAAAGCTTTCACAGCATTAATATACTGTTTGATCAAAAGCTTGACAGTTTATTAACCACCTGTGACCAACTGAACTTCCAGTACAACATCACAGGTACGTGAAGGTTTAATTTATATAAAGTAACTTTGTCTAGACTATACACTGACACACACAGACGACACGATTCAACAGGAGAGTGAACTAATGTCAAGAGATCTACGCAACTGTATACATTCAACAACGGATCTACAACCAAATAATTACTCAAATATAAATAAACAAAAACATCATAATCGAATTGCACAATTACTTAAAGTAAAATTTATAAATCTTTTGTTATAAATCGACGCCAGCAAAGTGTGGCAATTAAAACTATAGAAACAGGACAGCAGTGATTATTATAGAATTGGCGACCAACTAGTGTGGCTTTAAAAATAGACAGGAGAATATTATATTTTAATTAAATTATCCTAATTTAGCCCGGCAATTACAGTAGAACAACCATACCAAGAAGAGCGATGCTACAACCAGACAAGAAGATGCCAGAACCAGACAGACTATTAAGCTATGCAGAATGGATAACGGTGTTATTTAAAAAATTCAGCAGAGATATGGATTATATTTATGAAAATACCACTGATCACGAACGAGCACAGATGGGTTGTATGACTATAATGATGACACCGAACGACAAAATGTCACTGAGACAAATTTATAACGAAATGTGGAAGCTAGATGCAAAGTATGATAAAGAAGAGACTATCGGGACAACCCACGTCATTAGCGATAAAAAGGTGGAGAGAATGACGGGGAATGATTGGGAGAGATGGTACAATAATCTTCAACGAATGAAAAACGAAGACACGGGAATATACGCACATGTGACAGAACAATATACACTGGAGGAGTATGAACAATGGAGACAATTAATCAGACACCCAGAGGAACCAATACAAATGGACAATGCAGAGTTAAGAGCATGGATAAGGGTTATGTTTGAACAATCCAGAGAAGATATTTGTGAATGGAGGAAAGAATTAAATGAGGGGCGAGAAGAGAGAATACTGGAGATGAATAAGAAGATGGACGACGGTAAGAATTCCACAGAACCACTGAAAGAAGAGGTAAATAAAAATACCCAAGAACAAATTATCAATGATAATAAAAAGAGGAAGAAACCATAAATACTAAACCAGTGATCGAACCAATAACAGAAAATGATAATAATAAATCATGTGAACCTTTAAGTGAACACAGTGAAACCATGAATAAAAACATGGAAACCCCCTATAAGAAAATAAATAATAATAATGATATAATGGAAGTGAATCATAAAGACACCGAAGAAATAATGAATATTAATAAACAATCAATAAAAACAATCATAGAAAATATCGATAAAAACACAGAATCATAAAATAAACAATTAAAAGAAACCAATAATACGAAAGCACCTGAAGCGGAGGTTACAGGAGGTAATACCATAGTAAACCCACCTGACAGAACCGCGCAAACAGAAAATGAAAAATTCCTGGACTCAATGATAAAATTTATGAAGGAACAATTTCCCCAAATGATGAAAGAAGCAGACCCAAGGGACTCATGAAAAATTAACTCTACTCAAGAAAACGATGGATAGTGGATTCGAACAATGGGATACAACGCTAGACAGTGCTTCTGAAAATAATGGTCAACAAACAAAAGACGAAGAAAACACAAGTACATTGTTATTTGAAAATAAACATAACCGAAACAATGACAATAATAAACACATGGAAAGCGACACTAAAGGTATAAAAAAACCGAGTAATTTTTAAAATAAAGAACATAGAAGAACTACGTCACAAGAAAATGATAAACACACGAGAAGGATTGGAGATGATCACAGGAGGATTAGTTGAGGTGCAGAATATACCAATTACTGAACCAAGAGAAGTAAGTCAATTTCGAAATGCTAAACGAACATCAGGTGACTTTCCAGAAGAATTGGCAAGGGCGAAAAAACCAAAACTCACCGAGGAGCATGAAATACTAATGGAGATCATGAGGGAACAATTCCAACGACTAAGGGACAAGTTAGAGGAACCAGTAAGGAAGACCATAGAAAAGTTCATAGAAGACAACAAAAGACGCGGGAAACAATTCTGCCAAAAAGTAGATGAAATCCATAAAAGAATGAAAGAGAACCATCGACCATGGATGATAGAAAATTTATCACATCCGAGAGTGAAAAAAGAATTAACAACGACGGAAGTAGTCCAAACAAGGACGGAAGACCGTGACCTGAATGAAGATTTCGTAGCAGCCAAGTGGAAGAGCCGTATGATAAGTAGATACTTCACCAGTACAGAAACCAATCTGGACACCAAAAGAATCCGAGGAAACCGAGCAACAAGGATAATCGACCACGGTTAAACCAAATAATCATCAACCATTGAAGAAGAAAGAAGGATGTTATAGATAACCAAATGAAGCAAACCAGAGAAGAAGAATTATGTGAACCTAAATAAAATATATTAAACCAACTAGGAGTGAAAATAAACTAATTACAGGAACAGACGAAGACTAGACAATATCATGAACAATCCATCTAATATAAAGTGTATAATAAATGAAAAGAGATAATGATTAAACGACAAACTAGAAAATAATAATTAAACAACAAACAAAGAGATAATGATAATAAATGAAACAACTGCTTAAATGAATAATTAAAAGAAACTAACCAACATAAAAATGTTACAAACTATTGTATAATCAATGTTAAAAATGAATTATGGTGAAAATGAAGAAGAATATAAAACTACAACATAAGGTGACAATGAAATTAAGAGTTAACTGCATAATTATATGGTGATGAAAATAAAAGTGAAAATAAAAATATGAATAATAACAAAACCAACATCCGAGAAGTATTGATGAATAACAACAAAGCTTATGATAATACAACAAATATGTCAAGTTATAACAAACAATGACCTGTGAAGAGAAATATGTTAAATGAATTGATAAAGCATCAGAAGTGATACAGTAATGGAATTTATGTAATGGAACCTCTAATCCCTTGAGTATTCTAATAAATGAATATAATTTCTTATAATGCAGTATAAATAATATATTATGTCTTATGTGTTGTGATAGTAAAACTGTTGTTATGTACAACTTTTAATTGTCTCAGACAGAGATGAAGATTTCTCTGATCTGTAAGTGTATAGTTAAGGAACAGCGGAGAATGGATGCCAGTGAGAGCCCCTCTGACTCCGAACCTGCTATAAATGTTAGGTAAAAATGTTAGGGAATTATAATATTTCAAGGATTAACTCAACAACTTCGAGGTAAATGAAATGAGGAAAGGAGAATTGTTATAAGAATTGAGATACGTATAATGAGAAGGAGAAAAGTATTACTACAGGAGAACAGGGAAATTATCTAAATAAGAACAAATGTATAAATAACCAATAAAATGAAAAATTAACCAATACTTGTAAGCTGAAGATAGGAGACTAACAATGAACATAGTCTAAACCAATACACCAAAAAACCATTAAGTTAGATAAAGAAGAAAGCAGTAGTTTTGTAATTGAACCAAGTTAAAATGATAATTTCATCAAACCAAAGAACTTGTTTTTCTCAAATTATCAATTTTGATAGGGGAGCATATGTAACATCACAAAATGTTCCATAATAATAATGAACACCAGAAGGGTGAATAATACTAAAAGAACTATAAATGAGTAACCAGGAAGAATGTAATACGGTAGTAAAAATAATAAACCAATAAAGAATGAAAGGAGAGAAGCAATTCAAATAAACAGTGGTAAATCCACTACCTGTACTAAATGACACTACAACATAAATAAACAGAATGACAAAGACGAAATGACAAGACAAGCTTCCCACATAAACTGTTAGGTGAGCTCAATAAAAACCTTTGATAAATAAAATCAAATAGAATAAGTAAAATAACAAATGACTTGAATATTATTGTACCATATTGTTACGACGGTCTACTCGATCGTCGTAGGTACAGTGGAAACAAAATAAGTACAAGACAACAATTAAGTCACTAATCACACCTTTACTTTTTACAGTTAAACAGTTCGTAATTAACAACACAGTGACTACAACAAATCAAATGAAAATTGTTCACACGCAATAAAATGTCCACTAATATTAAAACTCAATTGTATTACAATAAATTGTAATTTTACCGCCCGATTATAAAACACAATACTCCACTAATAACCACTTGAACGTACACAGTAATATCGCTACTATAACTCTCGGACCGCACTATCCAAAATCGCAACTGATACTAACTGAACGTCGTTTGAGTACCGGTATTTATAGCTAGTCGAATATCTAGACGATTCCTAATTGCGTCGTAGCGTGCGTATGAACTACGTAATTAACTGCGGCCTTGACACAGGCCGAGCGCCCGAGCGAAGCCCGGCACAGTCGAGAAGATTCTCGCAAAATGCGTCTAGTAGCACGCTTACATTCTGGATCTCTCTGGAACGTTCGATAAACACGTAGATTGTTCGTGATGCCGTAACACAGCCTCCTCCTTAAGCCTGTTCTTCCCGAACTGGCAAACCGTCTCCGAAGTAATACTCGACCAGGCGATCTAGATGGACGTCCTTGCGAAGGATAATTTTCCCGTTCTTCGAATTCAGTCTCGTGTGATCCGAACATCACGTTTCCAGGAATGCGAGTCTTTTGCGCAACCACTAGTTTCGCTGGAATCAATCCAGTTGCGTCATGTACTGATGTCCTAAATACCACTGGCTGATCCAAGTTTGTTTGGTTCTCGTCAACAACCTCTTGCGTAACCTCATCTTCAGCCACTTTACCCTCGGGCGCTTCTATCAGCTCAGGAACAAGCAAGAGTTTCGTCTCGACACCCATAGTTGGCTTCCCAATCACTTCTTTTGTCGTTATACTTATTTGTACTTCCTCTGCTAGTTCTTCCTCCATTCCCGCTTGCAACAGGGAGGGTTCCTCTTGACCAGACTTGTTGACTTTTTCTTCGACTAATGCCACTCGCTTAATCGAATGGTTGGTAGCCCCTGTAATTTTAGCCATGCAAAGCTTTATGCTCTCTTGGCCAACCTTCAGGACATTCTCTCCTAAGTCCACAACGAATCCGTAGGCATTCATAATGTCCGTGCCAAGAATCACTTCATCGACAATGTCTGCAACGAGCATTTGGTGGCTAAGCTCAAGAAGACCCAGGCGTACACGTACGTCTACCTTTCCTAGCACCTTGACGGGGCTTCCAGTCACAGTCTGTCTTGTACAAGAGCTCATTAGAGGATGGCGGTTACAGACTAAGTCAGGGCGCACAATGGACACTGTTCCGCCCGTGTCAACTGTAAATGATGTTGGTTTACCATCCGCAAATCTATTAACAATCAAGTTTCCACTGATCTTATGTAGCGTGGAAACTGTGTGCTGTTATGGGGCTTTACTTCTCCAATTGGTGCGCTCAGTCTCTTCTCTCGGTATCTTCTTCTCCCAACAGTCTACCTGTAGATGACCACGTTTTCCACAATTGTAACATTTCGGTCTTCTGTCTTTTTCAAATCGTAGCGACTCTCTTGAACTTTTGAATTGTTTGTCAGACAACATTGTTTTTCTGCACCCATCGTAACGGTAATGTGAGACAGGGATCTTCTGACTGCAACGTGATGGCACAAACCCATTAATGTAGCGAGACGCTGACTTGGCAGCTTCAAACTCTAGGGCGTGAACAAGAGCTTCTGAGCTATTTCGGTGTCTTGCCATTCGTAACACTTGCTGAAGTTCACAATCTCCGATCCCATCAATAAATGTCTGCACCGCAAACCTTATTCGGAAGCCTTCTGGTGCTTCAGGGTAGGCCAATCTAATCAATCTGTCGATACTTGCTTCAAATTCTTGAAGACTTTCCCCGGAACGTTGTCGTCTTTTTCTCAACTCAGCGTAGTACACCTCTCGCAAATGTTTATCACCGTAACGTAATTCTAGAGCTTTTATCAACTTGGCATAGATGTTCTGGCTGTCAGGTGGTACTAGTAGGGTACTTATGAGAGTTCTATGCCGGAAGTGACGTCATATGGCGGGAAATTCAAAAATTGTGGTGGTGGGGGTAAACATGCGGTGCATAGTGTCGCCCAATCCCGAGGTAGGGATGGCTTGGGGGGTTAGTGGTGGTGTGCCACATGATGTTGTTGGGCGTGTCGAAGTCGTGCTTCGTACGTCGGCCATGTTGTCGGCTTTCGGCCATGTTGTCGTCGGCGAGCATAAAGTGGGGTTATGTGTGCGTTGATTGGTGTAGGCGTGTCCGTGTCGTTCGCCGTCCGGCGGCTGCCTGGTCGTGGCTTGATCGCCGCCCGGAGTGGTGGGGTCGTCGTCCATGTTGTCGGCGGCGGCGGCCATGTTGTCGGGAGGTGTCGGTAATGTTGGAAAAGTGGCGAGGTTGTCGGTTTGTGTTAGGAGTGTGCTGGTTAAGGTTCGGCCACGTTGCCGACTCGTGCATGTGTTATAGTGTATGGGTTTGTATATGTAAGGGGTTTTTCCGGAAGTGCGGCCATGTTGGAAAAGCGTCGTCGGCGTTGCCAACTTGTGCTGGTTTATCGATGTTGTCAACTCGTGCTTGTGTTATAGTGTACGGGTTTGTATATGTACGCCGCCGCCGCCGCCGTCCGGATATCGTCGATGCCGTGTATTGCATTGTTGGCAACTGCGTGTCTATGTGTTAAGTAAATATATATACAGATTGTAAAAATACATTCGCACCAACCTGTTGGTCTAGCGCGCGCTATGTCGAGCCCTACAAGGTCGTTCTGCCCAACAGGTTGGTGCGAACGTACGGGGGAGGGGATAATAATAAGACGTAAGTAAATATATATACAGATTGTAAAAAAAAAATAAAATAAAAAGATGATTCGGTCCTTCAGTTAAAAATCAATGCACATTATGTATGGAAAAGGATAGTTGAAAATAAACACTTATACAATGAAAAATATGTACAAGTTTATTTTATATTTTTAACAGAATATAGGCATATATATTGTTACAACACAAATAAGCCAACCCAGTACCAGGGATAAAAAAGATAATCCTTAATGTAAATATACTTCATATCAAATAAAATGATTAAATTTAGATAAAATATAAAAATTATAACACGACAAACGACGACATTACCCAACCCAAGTGATTGACCCAACAACAACTAACAAAAGAAGAAGGGAACCACGAAAATACACAAAGAAAAAAGTGATTAACCAAACAAATAGGAACTAACAAAAGAAGGGAAGAAACCAGAACCAAAGAAGAATAAAGACAATTAAAGGAAGTGAATGAATTCCTACAACTAAATGAATTAAACCAGACGAGAAGAGGAGAACCGAGTCAAAATGAAGACAATTGAAAATGAAGAAGATGAAGGAGAAGAAGAAGAAGAAGAAGAGGAAGAATGAAGAGGAAACGAAGTGAAACCAAGAAATAATAAACACCACATATAAAAGGGAGAAATGGTATACTCAAATATAGAATATTGTAAATAAACCCAATAATTATCCACTAATGGAAATAAATATTGTTGTAAATGAGATAATTTATATACCTGTTTTGAACAAAAACAGTAAAAAATAACTTAGTAAAGAAAAGTACACTAACCCAAATATTAAAGTTAGATGTAATGAAATATATTTAACAAAATGTCATTAAGAATAAGCATAATTTTATAATGAAAGAAATAGTGAGAAAGAGAAAGAGAAATAATTATAGGGATTACCCACTAAGTAACACTTAATATAAACAGTGAAAAAAGTGCAATAGTGTATGTGTAAATACCCCAAAATAGTGAGTGTATCAGTGATAAACACCAATAAATGATTTAAGTGAGCTTATGGAAAATTATATAATTAAGGATAGTTAGAAATAGTATTTAAAATAGAGATAAGTAAAGGATGTAATATTATTCAGGGAGAAAGCCCATGTAAAAACAGTTTGTGTTAACATGGAATGGAGGAAAGAAGTAGTAATGAAATAAGAATTTAATCATCATCATTCTAGGCAGAAGAGGGCGGGGCTGAAGACTCTGGTAGACCGGGCAAAAAGAATCTGTGAGCCCCAGTATCTCGAAGATGAGTTCCGGCATCTCGAGAAAGCACTGCAGTCTAACGGCTATTCTGCTGCGGAGGTTAGGAGAGCTGCCCGGCCGAGAAGATCTGGTAGGCCGGACCAGTCGGAGTTGCCTGAGGTTGTTGGCTCTGCTGTCTTGCCCTACATCCGTGGCGTGACTGATCGCATCGGCAGGTTGCTGAGTAAGCGAGGCGTCAGGACGATCTTTAAGCCAACCAAAGAGATCCAACAGTTCCTGCGACTGGTGAAAGACGCCAGGGATCCACTCTTGTCGTGCGGGGTGTACAGTATTCCTTGTACGTGTGGCCAGGTCTACATAGGCACCACGAAGTGTAGTGTCCGGACGCGCCTCTCTGAACATCGGAGATACTGCCGCCTGGGCCAGCCGGAGAAGTCCGCAGTTGCTGAACACGCTCTGTCCCACGACGATCACCGGGTAATGTTTGATGAAGCCCGCGTGTTGTCTTCTGTCCGGGGTTACTTCACTCGCCTGCATCTGGAGTCCATCCATATTCATAAGAATGCGTCCGTCGCTATGAACCGCCGAGGAGAAAGCATCTCCTTAAATAGTGTCTGGCATGGTCTATTTTCCATGGCCAATCAGAATTGAGTATGACGAGCTGGCTTCTCATTGGTCCGTGCGATACACCTGAAGCGGACAAAATGTTATAAATAGAGGCATCGTAGCAGGTACTCACTGTTGCTTGTTCCCAGTCCATTGGGAGATGTGTTCGGCGTATCATCTATCGAACACTTTTCTTTTGCTACTGAAGATGGCCACCGGTGGTGCGGCCGAAACGTTTAGCAGAAACTTAAGCAATCGACCACGGCCTTTCAGCCCGGAAGTTTTAGTGAATAATCGTAATGACACCGGCCGTGAAAGCCTACGCACTAAGATTATAAAGAATTGTTCGTTTTAATGTTATGAATGGATATGGCTGAAAGAAACTTGCAGTCCATAAGCCTAATTGTTATGTTTTAAATATTAAGATAGAGAAAACAATATTGATATGTAATCAGAAAACAAACAGACACAAAACAAAACTCAAACAATTATAATAACAACGTAAAGCCCATCAGAATGAAATGAAATTTAATTTAAATGAAATAAGTAAAATACCATAATGGCTATTTAAGCCTATGAAAATGCATAACTGTCAGACACACACAAATGTCAATTGTAACAAATTAACAAGGAAATTTACAAATCTAAGGCAAGTAACTAGCCAATAATTATGTATAAACCATTTTAAAAGAGAAATGTTATTATAAAGGTTTAAATTAAAGGAGATATGTAATTTATCAAATGTCAAAATAATTGGACAAAAGTTAATATACAATAGAACATGACCTTATGAGGTATTGTTTTAATCTTTGAAAGGAAAGAAATACAATAGTGATAATATTTATTACCCCAAAGGGATGACAGAAGAATAAAATCATTCAGAAAATATATAATAAATTTGAATAAAAAATTCAAATATATTAACAATGCATTTAATCTTGGCCTTAACCAATTAAAGGATTTCTGTTACCATAGAAACGGGCCGTTGAATACTAATTTTCCATTAAATTTATTAGACTTGGAAAAATGACGCGTGGGTAAGCGGTACGCAAGATTGAGATAACCAAAATTTTACTTTAAAAAGTTCAAAAGACGTTCAGAAGACGACAGTATGAACCATTTACGAGTCGATGAAGAGCTTCAAATAATAACAGATGTCCAGGAACCAAATAAACGAAATTAAATAGTAGAAATTCCCAAGACGAGATAGAAGAAGATGCCAGCAGCTTAAATCAGCCTGAAATTTATGAATTTCCATTATCCCTGAATGACAACACATTGTAACCTTCTGAACTGATAAGTATCAATTAAATGAAATAATCCCAAGAATAAAAACACATTAAATACTTCTCAAATCAATCAAAATTTCTCACTATTAAACCAAATTCATTTTCTTTCAAAGGTTGAATAAATATAAACTTACCTAGACAATTTTTAACTTAGGAATAACCTCGCATCAGAGTGCGAATTTTGTAACAACTAATACGACACTACCGAACAATTTGTAAAAACACTTTATATTATTTAAGTACGGATAAGGTACAGTAGTGTACTTTTTTAATGTAACCAGCTTTTATGTTTTATTTATAATCCAAAGAACCCCAGATTTTGAACAGATTAAAATATTGTGTGTAAACAGAAGCCATGTCGGCGTCAGTATAGTTCATTCAAAATCAATTTCGCCAACCTAGAGATATATATGTTTCATGTTCTAAGCCGGAGCAATTTTATTAAAAAACAATTTATAATACCTTTGTCATATTGATTAATGACCAAATTAGAATTAAATTTACAGAACAGAGTATTACCATTGTTTTATTTCGTAGGAAGTTGTATCATATACGTGTGTTAGCAATTTTTACTAAGTAACCAACTAGCGCTCTTGCCGAGCGGGCAATATAACAAGCAGTACAGCGGCGGGAATCATTTGAACGCTCCAGCCGTCAACGCTGACAACACCTAGTTAACTTGTAAAATCACAAATTTAATTGTTTTAAAGTAAACAATTTGGCGCCACCCGGGATTCGCAACCCCTATGAATAAACAGGTAGGTTGTACTGATAATTGAGACCACGCTACAGACTTCAGTAGTGACAACCATTATTGTAACGACCGGTGTGAGGCGAACACACCACACTAACAATTTCTACACATAAGAAACAAGTGTACACATTTTACAGATACGACCAGAACTATTCGTTACAGATTGGCGACCAATATAGTGAGGCTAGAAAAGGACGACTAGCGGCGGTTATGAATAGACATAGTATGGTTACAAGACTCAAAAGTAAGGAAGCATCAAATCAAGAAGAAATGGAAGAAGTTGAGGAAATGATTGGAAGATTGTTTGAAGAACATCCACAGGAGGACCAACTGGAAAATCCAAATCAACCGGAACCAGAAATTGAAGTAGTAGTTAACGTCCAAACAGTCAAACAAACCGAAGAGACGAAGCTGGATAGCTTAATGAGGATGATGATGGAACAAGTCGAACAAAGGAAACAGGACAAAGAAGAAGCAAAAGAACAAAGAAAGGAAGACAGGGAATTCTTGAATGAAAAACTGGACCGAAACAGTGAAGAATTGAAGAAGCAAATGAAGGAGAGCATAGAATTTCTAAATAATAAAATGGAGAGCAACCATGAAGCCCTAAAGAGAAGTCAAGAGACGTTGGAAAAGAAGAAAGAAGAGCTGAAGAAACAGATCAAGAAGGATCTGGAAATAGTGAATAAGAAGATCGAAAATGGTAATGATACGCTCCAATGGAAATTGAAGGAAGACAGCGAAAAAACCAAAGAGGAATTGAAACAACAACTGGTAGCATGTCGGGAGGAGATCAGACAAACGGTAACTGAAACCAATGAGACTGTGATACAAGTCTGGGAAGAATTAAACAATAAAATTAGCAATGTCGAGGAGGAAGGTAGGATGAGAGCGACAGAATTTTATCAAGTCACTACCGAAGAATGCCAGAGAAATAAACAGGAGGTGATTAAGAAACTGGAGGAGAGGCATCAAGAAATACAGATAGATGTAAATAATCGTGTGGAAAAGGTATACACCGCCATCAATAAAATAGATGCACAAACCAAAGAAAACAAGGAGAAGATCCAGGGAATCAGCCAAAGGGAGAGACAAATGCAGGAAGAGCTGGGTGCACTGAGGGAGAAACCCTGCCATAATACACACATAGTAACCAGCGAAAATAGAGAGGTGATCAACTTCCGCAGTTACCGGAGGAATCCAATAGAATTCCTCAAAAGAGTAGAGGAGTTAACAGAGAAAATAGGGAAACCAGGTGGTCCAGCGTGAGAAGCCTCATCGATGAAATGTTCCGAGACACCCACAACAACTGGTGGACAGCAACTCGACCCAAAATAAATAATACTCAGGAATTTAAAAAACAATTCCGGGAGAAATATTGGTCGGAATCCACCCAAAATGTAGTCCGTAATGACATTAGTAATGGGAGATACGAACCACAAGCAGGACACACTCTAACGTCCTACTTTTTAGGAAAGGTATGTTTAACCCGAAACCTAGAACCCAAGATACCTGAGGAATCTTTGGTGATACAACTTGGGTACCATTATGAGGAAGCTGTACAGAAAGCCAGGAGGCAAGGACAAATAAAGACGATCCAAGGAATGGCAAGTTTGTTGGAGGACCATGAGAACGATGGACAATACAAGAAAAATCGGCTAATGAATCAATGGTATAACAAATGGAGTGACAATAACAATGTACCCAATGTCAACCTACCATACAATCACACACAGAACGGCAACCGGAACAATGTGAACCGGAACAGTAACAACTATAATAATGAACAGCCATTTAACAGAGGTCCACCAAACAATCATCCGGGAAACCAAAATAACAACAGGAACATCCCAAACAATAATCAACCAAACAATAGCTACAGGGGAGCTGAATCGGAACAACGCACAAATGGTCACCCCAACAACAACTACTATGGCAACCGGTACAATCCTAATTATCAGTACAACCGGGGACCCGGGCGAAACCAAAATAGAGGCGACGGCAGGCGCCAGGTAAATTTCATTCATGGGCGGAGGCAAAGTAACCACCGGAGATACAGCCCGAACTGGCACACAAACCTATGGTATCACGAATCAAATAATAACAACAATCAGTCACCAGAGAGTAGGAATAACGAACCACCCAGGGATGAAAACAACCAGCAACAAGGACTGGGCAACGAGACGAGCGACCAGTTGAATAGCCTGGCCACAAACCAACAACCACCTTTAAACTAAACAGATCAGTGGAAAAAAATAGACACCCTTCACATGACCAATCACTTGGGTTAATACGTCGAGTAATGTCAAAGGATAAAAACAAAGTAATTACCATAATACACACCAACTATTTAAAGAATATCCGAGAGGAACTTCTTGAAGAAGAGGCCAACCAATTACAACAAACTAATAGCGAAATTGTCCATGTAAAGGCTACCATAAACGGCACAATAACCATAATTATGGTGGATACAGGATCTAACATATCTCTCATAAACCAGCCTGAATTAGAACGAATTCAAGCCAACTCTCGAACACCAATCCCTACACTGCCAATAAACAATATAATAATCATTGGCACCACTGGTAAACAAAACAAGACGGTGAGAAAGCAAGTATCATTAGAGTTAGATAATCAAGAATCAACCATCCCTATTATATTTCTTATGGCAAGTGGGCTACCATTCAATATGCTTATAGGATGTGATGTATTAAGAAGATATTCAGCAGTTATCAATTTGCCAAAGGGAGTCGTGTTACTAACTGCTGAACAGGGAACCTGGTCTGAAAATATTATTAATTGTAATCCAACTCCAACCGCTCTGAATCAAGACCCAGGATTGAGGAGTTATTACTGTCAAAGGCATGAACCGTCCATCACTATGGCCGAGGAAGAGGAAACAGAGCCTTGTGGGAACAAAAACTAGAAGAAATAAAAAATTTCTAAAGAGAATGGCCTCAACAAGAAATCTGTGAACGACAGTCTAAAAAACTAATTGCAATTTATAACAAATACCAACATGTCTTCTCGAATACTCCTGGAAAAGTTAAAGGATACCAGTGTAAAATTAACTTCAGGGAACCTGTAGACTTCCACAGGAAATCATATCCCATAGCGTACTCCCTGAAAAATGAAGTCAGGACGGAGATAAACCGAATGATTGCAGAAGATATTATTGAGTATAGCCAATCTCAATACACCAGTCCAATAGTAGCTATACCCAAGAAGAATGGCAAAGTACGGATTTGCTTGGACGCCCGAGAAATCAATAAAATGATTGTCAATGACCGGACCTCACCGAGAGAAATTGAGGAAATTTTAAAAAGATTTCATGGAATAAAATACATTAGTACCTGGGATACTGTATGTGGGTACTGGCAGGTGGAGCTGCACCCACACAGTAGGCAATACATGGCCTTTATATTTGATGGTAGAAATTACTGATTTAAAAGATTATCATTTGGACTCATCAATTCCATAGCAGTGTTCGTAAAGTGCATGGACCAAGTCTTAGGTCAAGAGGCACTGGAATTCACCACAGTGTACGTTGACGACCTGCTCATAACGTCATCAGACTGGGACGAACACTGCGAAAGAGTCGAACATGTATTAAAAAAGTTGTCCAATAATAATATTACACTTAAATTGGACAAGTCAAAATTTATTGCCAATGAAGTAAAGTTCCTAGGGTTCAACTTGACCGAAAAGGGAATCTCTCCATCCCAAGAAAAAGTTGAAGCCATCCAAAAATTCCCCTCACCAAAAAACAAGAAGCAATTGCAGTCATTCTTAGGAATATGCAATTACTATAGGAAGTTTCAAACAAACTACTCCCACCTAACAGCGAAATTTTCCAAACAACTTTCTTCAAAAGAAAAATGGACTTGGGGGACTGAACAAGAGGAAGTACTCACTTTAATTAAACAAAAATTTTTCGAAACTGTCATGTTACACCACCCCAATTTCGAAAAACCATTCTACCTAAATTGCGATGCTAGTGATGTAAGTCTAGGCGCAGAATTGTACCAGGAAGACAGTGAAGGAAACCACCTGGTCATTAGCTTCGCCAGCCAAATACTAAATAATTGCGAGCGTAACTACAATTTTACAGAAAAAGAGTTGCTCAGCATAGTATTCGCGTGTGGCAAGTTTAGGACATACATACTAGGATATCCTATCACAGTCAGAAGCGATCATAAATCAATATCATTTCTCAAACAATGTAAACTGAGCCATGGTCGACTTACTCGATGGATACTTGCTCTGCAAGAATACCACATTACATGGGAATATATTCCAGGTCGAAAAAACATAGTGGCCGACGTATTATCCAGAATAAATGTTCAACCATCTAACATTTGAAGGAGTAGAGGAGAAAGCCAACAAAGAGTGAAATATACAAGAGAAGGCAATAACAAGGAAAGAAAAGGAGAAGATTAACTTACAAAAAAGTATAAACAACAGGGACCGGTATAGAGTACAAAATATACCCTATGTTATCACAAAAGATAATGGTAATAACACTTACCAAATAAGCAATGTAAACACAAGAAAAATAAAGGGAGTTTACAACCAAACTTCAATAAAAAAGTTTTATGAAGAAGAATAGAAATGAAATAAACAAATTTCAAAATTCAAAAAGTTTGTAAGAGCAACTTATTACATTATTTAGAAAATATATGCGGAATGGAAAAAATGATATAAATGAATAAAAATGTAAAAAACAAAGGAATCAGTTACACGAATTCCTATCAAGTTAAATCAACTTACAGTCTATTAAAAGGTTGATATATGAAGTATAAAATAAAAAAGTGAGATAATAAGGAATAAGTTACACAAATTCCAGATATAAAAGTAAGAATCACAAACTTACGATAATAATTAAACAAAAGGTAACTAAAAAGGAATAAGCTACAAACATTCCTATGAAGTAAGAGAACTAACTTACAAAAAATTATCAAAAATATTTAATACAAAATAAAATAAACAAAAATAAAATCAAGCTAAAACTGCTAAGATAAATACCTGAAATTATCATGAATTTAATGTATTCAAAAAAAAAAATCTGAATTGGTACAAGGAAAAAGAGAGGTTATGTATAAAACAAATATACAAGAAATGGCTAAAGCAGAATATTGCTAAATGACTAAGAAAAGAATAAAAATGTCTAAGATAATTAAAATGATCACAAGAAGAATAGAAAAACAAACTAATGAAAAGTTAGATATGATGAAATTAACATATGAATAAATAAAAAACAATCAACTGTATGAGTAGATGATAGTATATAGCAAAGGTACAGCGGAAGGAAGACTGAGTAAAAGGCCAAAGTGATCTAAAAACAAACCACAAGGTGGACAATCCCAAACATATTATTATTATTATTAATGTAAGTCACAGGTTGACAAAAAAGGTATTTAAGATTGACTGTTGAATAAGTCCAGCAATCAAAATAAACTGAGCAGAGATGATGTTCCTCTGGTCTCAGAAAAAATAAGTAGTAATGGGAGAAACCAGCTACTAAAAAGTTAGGGAAAAAATGTGTATAAGGGAGAATGCACCAAGGGAAATATAAATAAAAACAGATCCAAATAAAATGGAATGAATCGAGTAAGAAGAGATTTAAAGAATGGAGAAACAAACAAGAGAGAAAAGGAAAAAGATTATATATAACTGATAATTTCATAAAAAACTATGCTGTGTTTTATTAAAATGATCAATTTTGAAGGAGAGGCATTATGTTACAACACAAATAAGCCAACTCAGTACCAGGGATAAAAAAGATAATCCTTAATGCAAAAATATACTTCATATCAAATAAAACGATTAAATTTAAATAAAATATAAAAATTATAACACGACAAACGACGACATTACCCAACCCAAGTGATTGACCCAACAACAACTAACAAAAGAAGAAGGGAACCACAAAAATACACAAAGAAAAAAGTGATTAACCAAACAAATAGGAACTAACAAAAGAAGGGAAGAAACCAGAACCAAAGAAGAATAAAGACAATTAAAGGAAGTGAATGAATTCCTACAACTAAATGAATTAAACCAGACGAGAAGAGGAGAACCGAGTCAAAATGAAGACAATTGAAAATGAAGAAGATGAAGGAGAAGAAGAAGAAGAAGAAGAGGAAGAATGAAGAGGAAGCGAAGTGAAACCAAGAAATAATAAACACCATGTATAAAAGGGAGAAATGGTATACTAAAATATACAATATTGTAAATAAACCCAATAATTATCCACTAATGGAAATAAATATTGTTGTAAATGAGATAATTTATATACCTGTTTTGAACAAAAACAGTAAAAAATAACTTAGTAAAGAAAAGTACACTAACCCAAATATTAAAGTTAGATGTAATGAAATATATTTAACAAAATGTCATTAAGAATAAGCATAATTTTATAATGAAAGAAATAGTGAGAAAGAGAAAGAGAAATAATTATAGGGATTACCCACTAAGTAATACTTAATATAAACAGTGAAAAAGTGCAATAGTGTATGTGTAAATACCCCAAAAAAGTGAATGTATCAGTGATAAACACCAATTAATTAAAGGTGAAAGTGATATGTGGAAAAAGATATTATAAATAATAAAAAGTATTAATAGTTAAGAAAACACTTAGTGAATCATTGATGAACCAATAAATGATTTAAGTGAGCTTATGGAAAATTATATAATTAAGGATAGTTAGAAATAGTATTTAAAATAGAAATAAGTAAAGGATGTAATATTATTCAGGGAGAAAGCCCATGTAAAAACAGTTTGTGTTAACATGGAATGGAGGAAAGAAGTAGTAATGAAATAAGAATTTAAGTATATAATTAAAAAACACCCCATGTTAGAAGGGAAAATAAATTTAATAAGTTTGAAAGAAGTGATGATGTTTCTCACTCAAAGTAACAGCAAAAGAATGAAATGAATGTTAAACCATAAACCAACAGTAACTAATAACTTATAAAGAATTGTTCGTTTTAATGTTATGAATGGATATGGCTGAAAGAAACTTGCAGTCCATAAGCCTAATTGTTATGTTTTAAATATTAAGATAGAGAAAACAATATTGATATGTAATCAGAAAACAAACAGACACAAAACAAAACTCAAACAATTATAATAACAACGTAAAGCCCATCAGAATGAAATGAAATTTAATTTAAATGAAATAAGTATAATACCATAATGGCTACTTAAGCCTATGAAAATGCATAACTGTCAGACACACACAAATGTCAATTGTAACAAATTAACAAGGAAATTTACAAATCTAAGGCAAGTAACTAGCCAATAATTATGTATAAACCATTTTAAAAGAGAAATGTTATTATAAAGGTTTAAATTAAAGGAGATATGTAATTTATCAAATGTCAAAATAATTGGACAAAAGTTAATATACAATAGAACATGACCTTATGAGGTATTGTTTTAATCTTTGAAAGGGAAGAAATACAATAGTGATAATATTTATTACCCCAAAGGGATGACAGAAGAATAAAATCATTCAGAAAATATATAATAAATTTGAATAAAAAATTCAAATATATTAACAATGCATTTAATCTTGGCCTTAACCAATTAAAGGATTTTTGTTACCATAGAAACGGGCCGTTGAATACTAATTTTCCATTAAATTTATTAGACTTGGAAAAATGACGTGTGGGTAAGCGGTACGCAAGATTGAGATGACCAAAATTTTACTTTAAAAAGTTCAAAAGACGTTCACAAGATGACAGTATGAACCATTGACGAGTCGATGAAGAGCTTCAAATAATAACAGATGTCCAGGAACCAAATAAACGAAATTAAATAGTAGAAATTCCCAAGACGAGATAGAAGAAGATGCCAGCAGCTTAAATCAGCCTGAAACTGATGAATTTCCATTATCCCTGAATGACAACACATCGTAACCTTCTGAACTGATAAGTATCAATTAAATGAAATAATCCCAAGAATAAAAACACATTAAATACTTCTCAAATCAATCAAAATTTCTCACTATTAAACCAAATTCATTTTCTTTCAAAGGTTGAATAAATATAAACTTACCTAGACAATTTTTAACTTAGGAATAACCTCGCATCAGAGTGCGAATTTTGTAACAACTAATACGACACTACCGAACAATTTGTAAAAACACTTTATATTATTTAAGTACGGATAAGGTACGGTAGTGTACTTTTTTAATGTAACCAGCTTTTATGTTTTATTTATAATCCAAAGAACCCCAGATTTTGAACAGATTAAAATATTGTGTGTAAACAGAAGCCATGTCGGCGTCAGTATAGTTCATTCAAAATCAATTTCGCCAACCTAGAGATATATATGTTTCATGTTCTAAGCCGGAGCAATTTTATTAAAAACCAATTTATAATACCTTTGTCATATTGATTAATGACCAAATTAGAATTAAATTTACAGTACAGAGTATTACCATTGTTTTATTTCGTAGGAAGTTGTATCATATACGTGTGTTAGCAATTTTTACTAAGTAACCAACTAGCGCTCTTGCCGAGCGGGCAATATAACAAGCAGTACAGCGGCGGGAATCATTTGAACGCTCCAGCCGTCAACGCTGACAACACCTAGTTAACTTGTAAAATCACAAATTTAATTGTTTTAAAGTAAACAATTTGGCGCCACCCGGGATTCGCAACCCCTATGAATAAACAGGTAGGTTGTACTGATAATTGAGACCACGCTACAGACTTCAGTAGTGACAACCATTATTGTAACGACCGGTGTGAGGCGAACACACCACACTAACAATTTCTACACATAAAAAACAAGTGTACACATTTTACAGATACGACCAGAACTATTCGTTACAATATATATAGCATTACAGTTTAAAAATACATGTAATCAAAATATATTGCAACTTAAAATACACACTTATACAATGAAAAAATATGTACACGTTTATTTTAAATTACAAACAATTTACAATACAAAATATACAATGACAAAAATCTGGATATATATAATTTTACAATATAACAAAATATACAAACAAAGGAAGGAATTTCCAAACCTATAATTGTTTGTCCATCTGTAACAAAAAAAAAAGAAACAGTATTAGTGACATGTGGTTGTTACAAGTAAGATGGATTAGTAAAACCTTTATGAACACTGTAAGATACCTCAAAAATATAACGGTCGAAACAGCATGTTGGCATTGATGTAGCGTGAAGCTTTATAGGGTCGTCTCCTCTCTGCCAGTCCCACAATCTCAACCGACAATGGACACAACGTACTGTATCGGGATCTCCTTCGTACACGAAGCCAGCTCGAGCGAGTTGTTGTGGATGAACGTTATTGGTGGGGAACTCCTTTTTGTATGTCCATCCGTTAGGAGTCCAACTGTATCTGTAAAACGTCCGAAGCCGCTTTAGAAACGCATGGCAGCTGCTCTTCGTACGTGGCATTGTTCTGGTTGGTTCTTGATGACTGTAAGAAGCAAGATGAGAATAACGAGTTTATATATCCGCTATCTGGATGATGCAATATACATTGACCATTACAATAACGATAATGAGTAAAAATATACGGGTAAAGGTGAAATAAACAACGTACATGTAAACAAGGTTAAATAGCATCACGCAACGATAACATATGCTCAGACAGCATCATAATATAAGCAGTTATAAATAACTACGGCTTGC
This sequence comes from Magicicada septendecula, assembly GCA_034769895.1. NCBI lineage: Eukaryota > Metazoa > Arthropoda > Insecta > Hemiptera > Cicadidae > Magicicada > Magicicada septendecula. The sequence continues at coordinate 234,861,060 of CM068371.1, read as the reverse complement.
GCTCTGTTAAACAAATTAACTGTCGACACATACCTCCCCCCCCTAGTACTTTTTATACGTGAAATTCGAGTTTATTCTTACCGTTAGTTATTGGTCCACGTACTTTCTCTTCTTTGCGTTAGGACCAGCAGCGTCGTTGGTTATTGCACGTTTACACGTTCTGAAGTGCCCGTACGCGAGTGTAGTTACGCCGTCGTCCAGTACGTACCTCTTATCATCATAAGGAGACAGGGAAATTTTTGTTATACGTTGCGTGTACAGCTTATGATGATCGCTTCGTATACACTCGGCAGAGGTGAAAACCGTACGACTGTCAAAAAGACACTCGCTGTACAATCGATGACGTAACCTATTTTTTATTGCCGTCCTTGGCACACATTTCGCCACCTTTTTGTCGGTGTGGTCGGACAATAAGAGCGAGTAACACTTCGCCCTGAGTCCGACAAATTCCCTGATGGGTTTTCCATTGGTCTCGTCCTTGAACTCCCCCACGACTTTTTTGTTGTCGTCGCAATGACAAGGATGATCCGCGGGATAGTCCGACGTATCGAAAAGGTGGAGATCCTCTTTCATATCCGAGTACACATCGTCAGTCCGTATGCTGTAAAGCAAACTGTCCGTGTCAGTCATTAGTAATGTCAATCGTCGTCCGTACTTGGCGACAGCGTACCGATAATGAAAATCGTACATTATCAATTTGCTGACATCAAGTACTGTGAAGCCGACGTACACCGGACGGGAAAGGAATATCGTCCTGTTTCGTAAGGCCAGTCCGACCAAGTTATCGGTGTAGCGGATCATACGCTTTAGCCGAGGATTGGACACAAGTTTCTGCAGCCGTCGTTCGTTAGAGACTAGTTGGAAGTCTATTCGTTTCCTCACGTTCTTCAGCGATTTGCCGTAGACGGCGTTGACCATCAGTTTGAAAAAATCCTTTTCAAAACAGTTGGTGGCTGCTGCTCTCTTTTGCGTGTTGAAATCGATAAACGGTTTCAACCATGCTCTCTGTTTAAAACTCAACACCCTATGTATCGCTTTCAATTCTAGACCGAGACTCAGATACAATTTTAAATTTCGAAAATGGAGAACGTAATTTTGCTTGTCGTCCAAAGTTGTCAGCAACTTGGGAACGGACGACGAAGGCGTTTCCGATCCGCTATACCCTTTTGTATAGTGCAGTCGTGTGTGGAGTCGTCGAGAGTACGGTGAAAGTACGTCAGGATGGACACAGGAACGGACGGGCGCCAGTAGATAATCGGAATGTAGGTGATGAAGTTCGGGTGGATAGTGTAAGTCGATCTCGAGTATGTAGCCCATGTCACCGGCATCGCACAGGGTACGCACGTCCAGTGAGTTGATCTCGTTACGATCTAGCCATCTGAAGTCGGCGTAAGGGAGCGGTTGTGACATGGCTGCACCGTAAAGGTTGTTGCAGTCGGTGTACAATATGAAAGAAGTCGGCTTTGAAGCATCGTACTGATCGACAATTAGCGGGTTGTTGGCCTTGGCATGACGGTTGGGTACCATGCTAACGCCACCACGAACAGCCGATTCGATAAAGGATGCTGATCTATATCCGTAAACAGCTCCAGTCGCATACCGGTCATCTTTAACATCGCATGCCAAGCGATGCCAGGAATCGAGTAAAGATGAGCCGGATCGATCTGGTAGTACCGCATGGCCATCTCACGGAACGCCTCGAAGACGTCGGCCAGCAGCAGCACGTCTGTTTTAAGATACAGATCGTGATATTCGCCCAGTGTACTGATTTCGAAAGTACGCCACACGTTCTGCGCGTGAGCGTAATCTTCGTCAGATACTGGCGATTCACTCAACCTGTTGAAAAAGTGTTCGCGTGCGGGCAGACGTGTTTCGTCGAATTTCTCGCTACCTGTCATGTAATCGTAAGGGTACACGCCCTTACGTAAGAGTAGCTCGAAGTGTTCTTCGAAACATTGCTTCGTTAAATCGAAATCCGCACCGCTCGCATGCAAGTTTCCAACAAGTGTGTCCGAGGACGTGTTCAGAAATTGAAGGGTGTCTACGAAACGCAGACCACCCAACGAGACTGATACGAAGCGTTCGCTAGTGGTAGAGTTCATAGCAAAAGCACCGTTATTCGTTTTCGATTGTAGCAGACAGGACGAATCGCTCAAGTCTTCACCAGTCGACGTCAGATTGGAAATCGAGTCATCGACCAATTTCCCCGCTCAGACCGCGGCCTACTGCTTGATACTGCATGATTCAATTAACGTGTACACTCCGTTATCCAACACGGTGCGCAGACACAACTAAACGCTTACTATATAATAATGTTTTTTTTTTTTTGCTGTAAATAGAACGTTGCTTTTTTTTAGAATGTAATGTGTTCATTATATGTATGTGATTTTTTTTAATTAAAAAAATGTAATCAATTTTCGTGTATTTTTATTTTGTTGTAAATAGAATGTAATGTGATATTTTATTTTAAAAAAAATGTAATCAATTTTCGCGTATTTAATTTTTGTGGAGTGGGAAACGATTCCCTCCCTATTCTTCGCTGAGTGTTTCATCAGCACGAGCCGTGAGTGGACGCACAAGATGCTTTCACACGATATCGATGATGACGATCGTTTTATCTGCTTCTTGCTTATGTTTTTCATCCTGTCGTTTCTCCGTCTGTAATAGCAGCGCCTGTAAATTTTCTATCATCTGACTGGCATCCATTGTTTACCGATTAATTACGAATTACACTCGTCTTGTATAACTGTCCACTGTTTCCACTGTTAACCGTTCTATCCCAGTTCTGACACCACTGTTACGACGGTCTACTCGATCGTCGTAGGTACAGTGGAAACAAAATAAGTACAAGACAACAATTAAGTCACTAATCACACCTTTACTTTTTACAGTTAAACAGTCCGTAATTAACAACACAGTGTCTACAACAAATCAAATGAAAATTATTCACACGCAATAAAATGTCCACTAATATTAAAACTCAATTGTATTACAATAAATTGTAATTTTACCGCCCGATTATAAAACACAATACTTCACTAATAACCACTTGAACGTACACAGTAATATCGCTACTATAACTCTCGGACCGCACTATCCAAAATCGCAACTGATACTAACTGAACGTCGTTTGAGTACCGGTATTTATAGCTAGTCGAATATCTAGACCATTCCTAATTGCGTCATAGCGTGCGTATGAACTACGTAATTAACTGCGGCATTGACACAGGCCGAGCGCCCGAGCGAAGCCCGGCACAGTCGAGAAGATTCTCGTAAAATGCGTCTAGTAGCACGCTTACATTCTGGATCTCTCTGGAACGTTCGATAAACACGTAGATTGTTCGTGATGCCGTAACAATATATTATAAATAAAAACAGCACATTAGCTGATCTAAGTCAAAGCAATGAATTAAAAAAGACAAATATAGAGAACCATGCTAGGAATAATCACAAACTGTAAAAGATAATGTGAAAGCCAAATATGTATTATCATGAATTAAGAATAACTATAAATGTAAACACTGAATGTGTTTAGGTAACATCATAAGTAAATAAAATGTGTACATAAATGTAATAATAGTCAGGGAACAAAACATTGTAAAATAATGATAACAAACCCTGAATGACCAATTTAAATCAAGGAAATAAGAATCAGATAGAAACCCTACTAAGCATAATGAAGTAAAATCATGACAATGATAAAAAGAATGTAAAGCACCACAACATGTGTGATGTTATAAGAATAAGAGATAAGAAGGACATGTTAAAATAAAAATAGTAAAATATGGAAGTTTATGTTAGAAAATCAACAAATGTAAACAGATAGTTAATATTGTTCAGCTGAATGCAGCATTTATATATAATAAGGTATTCTTTTTAATCAATTAATCATGTTCAAATTAGAAATTAAGAATGATTAAACAAATATTAGGAAAAAGTTATTAGTCGGATTTGCAACATTTAGCAGACGACGAATGTAAACAATGCACTAGTAAGTTTAAAATAAAGAAATGTTAATGAATACTATGACCAAACTGGCATCAAGCCATGTCAAAATAAAGATAAATAAACAAGCTTTACAATGATAGTAATAGAACCCGAATTGGAATTGTAATAACTGAGATATAAACGTTAGCATCATAAATTTGGTGAATCTCGAATAAATACAAAGAAATAATAACACAAACGAAACTGACGCTCAAAATACAACTATGTAATGCCTATATATAGAATTACGTCATCATGACATAATTTTCAACCAATCACAGACGACTTTAGAAGCGTGCCGACAGCGCCAAGCGGGATTCTAAAAAATGTATATAAACGATTGCAATTGTAAACAGAGAAGCATTATGTCTAATTTCACTCAACCAACAACAACAAATCCAGGCCAACTTATCATCCAAAATTTAATAATCAACGAGAAGGAAGAAGTATAATTCAATCAGTGCATCGACAATAGTAGTGAAACTTTTACAAGAAGTGCGTGTAAAAGAACGAGGTTAAATACAATACATAACCAAGGCAGTAGCGTATCAAGAAGAAAATAAAATCGTTCATGTGCGAAATTAAGTGAAGTGTAACCACGATCATTAATTCAGATCGTTAGAAGTGTTAATAATTAATCATTGCGATTAATCACCAGGGAGTACGGTGCAAATACTTACATTGTTTACATTTTAGCTATTAACAGTATAGTATAATACACATGTGTACTGACACAAGAAACAATAATACAATAAGTAATCAACACTGTTTTAAATTGATTTAGAGGAATTAACATATTCCGACGTCAGATTTCATGTGTTCACGTTCGTATAGCTAACCTAAAATTTATTCAGAATAAACGAACTTTTCGTTTATTAGTTTTCAATCACTAAAGGTGTCTAACCTAACAATATAATATATCATAAGAGCATTGTAAAGTAAGGCTGTGGCGTTCTATTCTGTAAATTAAAAGAAGTCACCCTTGAGACAGATAACAATTATAAATAATCTATCGATTCTAACTAGAGTTTTCATTGTAACTGAACTGAGCTAGATAAAAGTAAAAAACAGGATGATCTGTAATCCGTTTGTTATTATAAACCGAATGTATTTCATTGAATTTATTCTAGAACGAGCAATAAATAACTGAATTGTAAAGTAACAACAATTATTTCAACAAATAATTAATCAGTATTACTAATTAATGAGTTGCATTTTTATAGTAAACAAACAAACAGAAAATTAATGCCTGATCTTGATTTAACTATTTAATCAATTATTGATTTATAAAATATCAGAATTAATTAGTAAATTATTCAGAAGGATTCTTTTTATGGGACATTTCTCTTGAAAGCACATATGGCGCCCAAGTAAAATTTAAAAGTGCTCACAAAAAACTTTCACAGCATTAATATACTGTTTGATCAAAAGCTTGACAGTTTATTAACCACCTGTGACCAACTGAACTTCCAGTACAACATCACAGGTACGTGAAGGTTTAATTTATATAAAGTAACTTTGTCTAGACTATACACTGACACACACAGACGACACGATTTAACAGGAGAGTGAACTAACGTCAAGAGATCTACGCAACTGTATACATTCAACAACGGATCTACAACCAAATAATTACTCAAATATAAATAAACAAAAATATCATAATCGAATTGAACAATTACTTAAAGTAAAATTTATAAATCTTTTGTTATAAATCGACGCCAGCAAAGTGTGGCAATTAAAACTATGGAAACAGGACGGCAGTGATTATTATAGTATGTAACTTCATGTTCACCAATGATACCAAACAGTAGTATGCCACTGTTTACAAATAAATAACACATTAATTTAAAGGAAGAACAACTGGAAACATATTGTGGGTTACATATTTTGTTATTGGTCATAAAATATCGAATGGCAACAAACGAAGTTCTCATTATTTGACAAATAACTGTCACAGGTTTTAAGATTATCTATTTTGTTTTCAGTTAGTTTGTATTTGTTACCCACTCTTAATTTGTTAGTTAGTTAGTCCATTTTAATTGTGTTTTGTATTGGCATAATGAAGAGAGGTAGTAGAGGTAAAGAGAAGCTCAAGAATCAGGGTTCAGTTAAATCTTAACTGAAGACATCAACATCTAATACTAAGAAGAGGAAGCTTCCGACTTTGAATAAAAATAAAGAGCATGAACATAGTAAGTGCAAGAAACATTATTAGTACACTCATTTATACAGAGAAAAATTGTATACTGTATGCTTTGAAGGTTATTTGAAATACACTGCTCAGATATTTTCAAATCAGGGAGTTACTTATTTTTGATCATAAAGTTCAAATGGATCACAAGATCTAATTGTTTCTAATTTTGAAATGTTTTAGTAAATATTAAAAAGTGCTTTGTTCTGAATGAATATCGAGCCCATACTTCTCACTTTACAAATATATATTTTATACAGTTAACAACATTTTTCAACCACTAAAAAATGCTATCTAATCATTAAATCAGGCTTATAGGTCTTGGGGCTCCTAAGCCTATGTACGTGTTGTAACGTAACAGAGTTGAGGTCCCCAACGTTACATAAAAAATTGAATTAACTATGGTCAAGGTCCATACCCTGAATTAAGGTTGCTCAGTAATTAATGCATCTGAGATGTACCTCAAGTCAAAAGAGGCAAGAATTAATGTTGAATATAAAATACCATACCAATTAATAGTTAATATAATAAATTGTGCTTGTTTTTATACGGTAACATGTTAATGTTCACAGAATATTTATGTTATGTTTTGAGTATGGTAAGAGTGAACTAATGTTGTTTAATAGGAATACTTCATCAATGATAATGTTTGTATTTATGTTAAATTTGTCTTTATACAATCAAGTATAGTTACCTGTGTTAGGCATTATACTAAGTTTTAAGTATTGCCTAAAATTGAATAATGCAGTTGTTTTAATTAATGTTTGTAAACTTGGCCAGGAGGGCAATCAGTGTTTAAGGTTTGACAAGTAGTTCTGATAATTATATTGTAAACTAATGAAGGGTTCCAAGACGAATTAATTAAGGTAATAAAATAAAAACCAGGAAGTTAAAATTAATGTAAATAACCATTAACCAATAATTAATTGTACAGTAGGTCAGGTAAAAGAAAATTAAGTTAAAAAACCAAACAATGTTATAACAGTTGTAAGAAAACCTATAGGCCTAAATTTAATATTTGTAAAAGGAAATTAATACCTTTTTAAGAAGTCCAGTCCAATGAAACTATGGTAAAACATATACTGTTTATGAAGGAAGGTTAGGTGAGAATTTTAGGTAATTTAGTATTATTCCAAGCATGGAGTATTTTATTGAAAAAGAGTAGTAATATTCTATAATTCTGGCTCCAGGATATCTAATTTCACCCAATGACAGAAAAAAGTGGTTGTTAAGGCAACTGAAATGTACATGAGTTGTTTATATTGAATCATTCGTTCTGATTGTTACAAGCTATTGAGTTGAGATGGGCAGATACATTTAAAAAAATGAATAATAAATTCTGAAGAAAATATGAATCAAAATTTAAAAACCCTCTTTGAAACCTAATTCTATCATAATACTGATGAGTAATAAAACTAATTAGACTTCCAAATTATAACGGAATACATTTAAAAGAGTTGAAAACCCCTCACCTTATTCACCAGAATAATTCCGCTGGATTCGGTATTAAACCGATTTCTCCTATAACCAGAAGATTAGTTAAGAGAAATAAAGGCTGAAACTAACGGAATTATTGAGAAGACATACGAAGATCTCGTTTTGCAGAGTTAACCTTCACTTGCAGAAGAAGCTGGGATACTATTTTCATTCCACCGTGACCGACAACTATCAAGATCATAGGAGAAGAACAGCAGTTAGAAGAGTTCCTGAGAGCTTCCCTGGATACTACAATTATTAAGGATACTATCAATTTTATTAAGGGCCAAAACAAGTTTTCCTGGATGAATGTAACTTAAGTCGAACATCTTCACTGTTTACAGACGTCCAGTGCCAGTTTGAGTTCTGCCAACCCGGTAAAAAACAACCTATTTTAAATTCAATATATTTAGAGTTAATAATTTTGTTTTGTAATACTTAAGTAACCTTAATTTTGCATTTTACCTGGCCTTACTAATGGTTCAAAGCATCTTACGAACCCTGGGATAAGAAATATTTATTGTTATATTTAATTTGTATAAGTCAAAGGAACTTGATCAATTGACAATCGATATATTTTTGTATAATCGATTTGATAATATTATTATTTTGGAGATAACGGTGACTGTGAAATAACAGATAAAATTAATAAAGGATCTTTATTGTATGAGATAATGTTTTAAGTTATTGCAGAATAGATACTATATGTTGTGGGTGGAATAATTTACAATAAAAGGTTGATTCAAACCCGATGAACGGTTAACCTGGAAGCACGCTTATTACAAATAACAGCGCTAATTGCTTACAGCTGGTGGAACGGGAGATTGCCGAACTAGCGTGTTTTCAGTACAAAATTTGAATAGAATTCTCTAACATCGAGGGACTAGGGTTGACAAGAATACTCAATACATTCAGTCAATACACTATATATATCGTTGATATTGCCCAACTACTGAATACTAAGTTAAACCTATATCGTAGTACGATTATAAGTTAAAAGAACATAATTATAATTATATTTGCCTAATAATATATTTTCAGGAGGTTTCATCGGTAACAACCTAATAGATATATTCATTAATAACAAATAAATCAAACACAGTAAACACGTGGATGGTTAAAGTGTCTGTGCAATAAAAGGGAATACATTTTATGAGGAGCTACAACCAAAAATAGTCACCAAGTCTTGTAAAACAACAAAAACTGTGGTATAAAATTAAAATGAGTTTTTATGTGGACATGAATGTATGAGGGCTATTCGATAATCAACCACAGACTAGCTGGTACACACAAAAAGTTTGCAATAGCAAGACGACGCGTACGCAGATGCGACCATTATCCTTTTACATTTTCACTCACCAATTCGCAAGAGCCTGTCATTACCTCTCATGCCAATTGAAATGTGTATTGTGCTATTTATTGAAACCTTTCGTCTCCTGTCAGGTATGTTCGGTACTGTACTCAGAATTGACTGACGATGTTGAGCAAGGAGGCTCTCAACCAATTAAAAGGCGAGAGCAAAACCACTCGCCTGTTGCCGTGTCTGCACAGCACTGTGCCCCGAACAACCTAGTGTGGATGGCTGTCATCCCAAACAATCACCGTCAAATCATGTTAGTACTGGGTGCTGAGTTTTCGATGTGTCTTCATCGGACTGTCAATCCCACTTTCCCGGGAACCCCCTGACATGGGCCTAACAACTGCGGAGGGTAGGCTCCATGTACTTTAGAGCTGAAAGTGTTGTTGATAATCTAGGGCTTCAAAACTTCATTGACAACATCAAATATTGGCTGGGTACTTTGGCAGCAGATTTTTTGATGAGGCAAAAAAGCTGGTGCCAAAATATGATAACTGCCTGAATTTAAACTTGGGTGGAGTCAATGTTACAACTATGAGCAAAACTAACATAGATGTGTATGTAACTTTTTGCATTTTCTTGCTAACCAGTCGGATGTTGATTTTCAAATAACCCTCGTAATTTAATTCCCAACTGAATTTATATTCTTGGTCCCACAAGTACAATATCTTTTATTTCCAGATCCTGGGCTACCACATGAAAAATTTCCACTTCCTACTGATGAATCTTGAGTTTCAAAATTTCCTGAAAGCTTGCCATAACCAGTGACACTAGTGGCTGCAGCATGTGACCCAGTTACACCTGAAACTGAATCAGCATATCTTCCATACCAGCCTGAAATTTTACCTGATGGTTTTCCAATCCATCAGCATCTCACAGGACGAGTATTAAGTTTTCAACAAAATTTTTACACAAAATTTCCAGAGCTTCATGTATCTACGATTGGTGGGGTAAACTGTTTTTAACTTTGGAGAAGCAAAAGGTAGCTTTATAGTCATTAATGCTTATTATTAGTACTCTCAAATATCTCGTTAGGCAGGGACTGGCTTCATATAAATTTTGTAGAAAACTTCACGGCTTGCTGTAAGTTTTCAGTGAGGACAAGCCATCTCTTAGGCAGTCGTTACAAAGAGAACAGAGTTATATACACACCCTGCATTACAAAATGAAATCGCCCAGATCTTAAGAAATGAAATAGTTGCTAATATCACTAAAAATGAATACTAACAAATCCTTTAACTTATTCAGTGATTTGTGATGATGTACAAGGTATTTCTGGAGATAAACAAGAGAGAATCTGTGTTAGTTGATGTGATGATAACCTGGAACCTGAAGAAAGTTTTATGGGTTTCTGTGGTTCTTGTAGTTCAGGCATAGCATCACTCATTTGTAATAAATGATGGAGCTGGGAATACGAGTGGCATCAATAAAGGTGTACAGGCCAAAAAAATCCAGAAGTAGCCTTTGGCTGATTATGTGAACAGTGGTGCTCATTGCTCATTCCTTATTTAGTCATAAAAGGAAGTCGTCAATTTTCTAGAACAGTAAAAAATGATATTTAATGGCCCCATCAATTAGGACTTTTGTTTTCAAACATTAAACCCAAATCTGTGTTTATGCATATTGTAACTTGACTTTATACGGTGTAATTAATTATTTATAAGCCTTTTGGTTTGTTATTATTAGATTTTTTGTTTAGTGATTTATTCAATCCAATTCAACTTTTTTTGTATTGAATCCAATATAAATAAATCTGTTCACTTACTCTTGAAGTTGTTTAGTAAATATGTTTAGATTTTTATGAGTAGAGATTTAATTGTACATCCGTTGATGAATGTACACAATGTCGTAGACCTCTGGTTGTTAGTTCACTCTCCTGTTTAAAAGTGTCATCTGTGTATGTCAGTGTATTGTCTTGACAAGTTTGTTATACATAAATTAAACTTTCACGTACCTGTGATGAAGTACTGGATGTTCAGTTGTTCACAGGTGGTTAATAAACTGTCAAGCTTTTGATTGAGCAGTCTATTAATGCTGTAAAAGCTTTTATAAACACTTTTAATTTTTAATTGGGCGCCATATGGGTTTTCAATAGAAATGTCCCATAAAAGGAATTCTTCTGAATGAATTGATAGTTAATTCTGATATTTAATTAGTCAATAAATGCTCAAATAGTTAGATTGAGATCATGCCTTAAACTTCGGCTTGTTTACTTACTATCAAATGCACCTGAGTGATTAGTAATACTGATTACCAATTATTAGTTGAAATAATTATTGACAAATGTTGTTGCTGTACAGTACTGGTATTTATTATTCGTTATTGAATAATTTCAATTAAATACATTCATTAGATAACAATTAACGGATCACAAATCGTCCGGTTTCTTTACTTTGCCTAGCTCAGTTTAATTAACAATGAAAACTCTAATTATGTTTGATAAATTATTTATTAAAGTTATTTATCTCAAGGGTGGCTTCGTTTAAGCTACAGAATAGAACGCCACTTTATTTCAATATACTATTATGATATGATATGGTTAGGTTAGCCACCTTTACTAATTGAAAGTTAATGAACGAAAAGTTCGTTTGTTCTGACTAAACTTGAGTTCAGTTATAATAAAGTTAACATATATAATCTTAAGTCGGAATATGTTAATTCCTCTAAATAATTTTGATACAGTATTCTCTACTTATAGTCTTATTGTGTTTTGTGTCAGTACAATCGTGTATTATGTTATACTACTATTTGCTAAAATGTAAACAAGTAATTATGAGCACTGTACTACCTGTTAATTAATTGTAATGATTAATTTATAAACACTTTAAATTATATGATTATATGATCATTTTTTCACTTCACTAATATTCGCACTGGAACGAGTTAATTTACTTCTTGAATAAGCTACTGCTTTTTGGTTATGTTGATAGTTAACCTCGTTCATACACACGCACTACTGGTTAAAGTTCACTACTGTTTTCGATGCACAGATTGAATTACACTTCTTCTTTGTCATTGGTTTATAAAATTATGATGATTATTTGTTCTGGATTTGTTGTTGCTGGTTGAGTGAATTTTGACAATATGGTTCTGTGTTTACAATGATCCTCGTTTATATAGTTTTCTCATCAGGCCGCTTTGAGCACTGTAGGTCTTACTAAACTCGTTCGTGATTGTTCCGAAATTATGTCATGATGACGTAATTCTATTAATAGGCATTACATATCTGTATTTTGGCGTCTAATTTCAATGTTGATAGTATTCTTCGTATTCAATTGTAATTCACCAATTTTATGATGCTAACATTAATAGCTCAACTATTACAACTCCATTTCGGATTCTATTACTATCATTTTACAGCTTATTTATTTATCTTTATTTTGATATGGCTTGATGCCAGTTTAAACACAGTTTTCATTAATATTTCATTGATTTAAACTTACTATGACATTATTTACAAGCGTCGTCTGCTAACAATGGCCAATCCGACTATTAACATTTTTAAATATTTGTTTAATTGTTCTTACTTTCTACTTTGAACATGATTAAATTATTAAAAGGAATACCTTATTATATTGTTACAACACAAATAAGCCACCCCAATATCAGGGATAAAAAAGATGAATCAACAATATAATAAGTAGTTCATAATATAAAATGTTTAATATAATGAAGATAAAAAGACAATGACACGACAAACGACGACATGACCTAACCCAAGTGATTGACCCAACAAAAGGAAACAAAACAAGAAGGGAAGAACCAAACCGAATGAAGAAGAAAGTGATGAACCAACAAAAGGAAACAAAACAAGAATTGAATGACTCCATGCAACTAAATAAAATAAAACCAAAGGGGAAGGTGGAGAACCAAGATATAAATCAAACACACTGAAGGTGAAGAAGGAGAAAAAATGAAAAAGAAACAAACCTAAGATAAAGGGAAATAAATAAAAAGGAAACCAAATGACAAGACACAAACAAGTAATAAAGAATAAAAACAGGAGAAATGGTACACTCAATGTAATATTGAAAAAGGAACCAATAACTAACCTAAGTAATAAATAAATATTATTATCAATTAAGTAGTAAAGGTAAATGATATTTGATGAAACTCAATGAAAGAATGTTAAATATAAAAACAAACTAACCCACAAATTAGAGTTAGATGTAATGATGAAAAATAGAGACATAAAATTGTTAATATTATTAATGATATTTGTAATGAAAGAGATAGGACGGTAGTGAGAAAGTAAGTAAAGGGATTACCCATTTAGAAACACTTAAAACAAAAACATTTAAGAAGTGCAGAAGTGGAAGTGTAAAAACCCCAAAGTAAAGTGATAAAGAAAAAACACTAAATAAATTATAATAAACAACAGATAATTTAAAAGTGAAGGTGATGAATAAATAAGAATAATGTATAACAAAGAATGTTAGTATTGTGAAAAATAGTGAAGGATAACAGCATAAACACTTAATAAATCAATAAGAAACACTAAAGGATTAACAGTGAAAAATATTAGTAATTAAGAAAGTTGTTAAGAATAGTATTAAGTGTAAACAATTAATCAAGATGTAATGAACACTGAAAAGTGATGATAACAGTATTAATTAAAATAGGAATCACATTGATAAGATTAAAAGTATCCAGTATTTAAAAGGGAGAATCCCATGAAAGAGGAAACAGATCGTGTTACCATGGAGTGAAGGTAAAGATTATCTAAAAAATAAGAAGTTAAGACAAATGAATAAACACCCCATGTTACAAGGGGTAATTATTTAAGTAAGTTCAAAAAATGTGATGTTGTTTATCACCCCAAAATAATGTAAAATGAAATGAACTGTAAACAAATATTATCTAATAATTGTTAAATGATTGAATATCACTATAATATTGACGACTCGGAACACTAAGTTTTTTATAAGTAAAAACGTAAAGTTTTACCTTACAGCCTAAACCGGCTTTCACCTATAGAAGGCTTCATCAGAGGCTGATGAAGCCTTCTATATGTGAAAGCCGGTTTAGGCTGTAAGGTAAAACTTTACGTTTTCACTTATAAAAAACTTAGTGTTCCAAGTCGTCCATATTATAGTGATATTCAGTTAAGTAACGGACACGTCATGGACAACGAAATCCAAGAAGTTAAATGATTGTTTCAGCAAATTTATGAATAGGATATGGCTGGAAGAAAGTATACAGACCATAGGCCTAGATGTTGTATCTTATGTGATCAAACATAGTAAATAATAGCCACAGTGTTATTATTGGCAAATTAAATAAGTATGACTTAGAAAACGAGAAAACCAGTTAGTAAACAATTAGCAATCCATGATGTATAAGATCAGAGTAACATAATAATAACACAAAAACAGCTCCAAAACACATCAACAAAAACACAACCAATTATAATAACAAAACAAAGCTCATTAAGCTAAAATGAGATGTAATTTGTACGAAATAAGTAAATACCAATAATAGCTACTTAGGCCTAGGAAATGCCTAACTGTCAAAACAAACAACTACAAATTGTAATAAATTAACAAAAATATCGGTATGGAGAACCATACATGACTTCCATATTCTAAGATTTATATTTAAAATCATTTTCGAAATGAAATATTACCATAGAAACTACTTCTTTCTACTTACTGCTTCAGCCTTAACCACAGTACTGTGGTCACTAACGTATACCACCTCACGTTATCGCACTCGATTTTCACTGATGATGGAAGTCGATGCCATTGCTGAAATGTCTGGTTTTGTAGAAAACATTGGACTACGGCCAAATATCCCGGGAAGGAATTTTAACAAAAACTACTTCTGTGTTGCCGATAACGTTGTACACATATATATCAGTGGCGAAGTTACATGGAGGCAATTGAGGCAATGCCTACCCTAACAAATTCTGTAGAATAAAAATTATAAATACGTATGAACTACATAACGTAAAGATTATACATTGTTACTGTGACTGTCAAATTTATTAAACCGAAACGTGCTTTATTGAGCGACCTCTAGATGGTGACAGGTGAGATTCGGCATAGTTCGTTTAAAGCGAATGAGGCAACCTGAACTTGCCTCAGCGTTTTTTGTATACATCGTATGTAAGCAATGTAGTGGTGTGATAGGGAAGTGTAGGGAGGGGGGATTGTCCCGCGCTGTACACATAGAGCGTTGAGGCATGCCTCACTTCTGTGGTCCAAACAGTTAAGTTAAAGCGCCTGTGTTGTTTCTAAGTGTTTATTTTATGCGGTTATTAAAAGTGTCACTGTTATTCCGCTGAACTAACAGATGATCAAGATTGTTATTTGAATTATTTGTAACATTAAACATATATATAGAAACTAACCAAGTTTAAAAATTTGAAGTTCAATCAGTTGTATTATTGTGTATGACTAATACAAGGATTGTTCAATAGACACACGTATAGAGCTGTAAAGCATTTTTTATTCAACGATTTTAAAAGAAGTCTCCAATAACATTAAGACATGAGTTCCACTGTTGCGCTAACCTGTAGATTCCCTGCTAGTAAAATTCTTACGGCTGTTTGTGGAACCATTCGGTTACAGCAACTCTACCTCAGCGTCCGATTTGACCCACCGTCCTTTTAGTGATTCCTTAAAAAAAATTTAAGATAAGATTTTTGCCTACCCATTCATTAACTACTAGCTTCGCCAGTAAGCAAATTGATGTCCATTTTTTCGGCTTGCACGCGTTATGTTGGTGTGGGTTTCGGCACTTTCCATTTAAAAAGCGTGCAAACGTAAGAAAATAAACATGAGTGAGGCCAGAAATAACTTGAATTGTGTGTTTGTGTCTTACCTGCCTTTTTATTGCCGTATTAAATGAAAAATATTATATTACATTAAAATTAAAAAATTTTAATTTTATTGCCTGGCAACAAAATTATTTTATTTTTAACAATTACCATTGTTTCAAAAAGTTTAAATAAATTTGCAAGTACTTTACTCTTGTTAAAACGTAAAAGGTTGCAGGTAAACTACCCCTTCCCCTTAACCGATCTTCACCAAAATCGAAAGTCCTTGAGACCTCTACAATTCAGGGATGTATGCAAAAAATTATTTGATTCTGTTTGAATTTGCGGCTGTTATCGTTTGCCATAGAAAATACGCTTGATAAAAAAATGGTGCAGGTAAACTACCCCTTCCCCTTAACCGATCTTCACCAAAAACAAAAGGTCTTGAGTACTCTACAAATCAGGGCTGTATGCAAAACATTATTTGATTCTGTTTGAATTTGCGGCTGTTATCGTTTGCCATAGTAAATACCCTTGTTAAAAAAACGTTGCAAGTAAACTACCCCTTTCCCTCAAACCGATCTTCACCAAAAACAAAAGGTCTTGAGAACTCTACAATTTAGGGCTGTATGCAAATAATCGTTTGATTCTGTTTGAATTTGCGGCTGTTATCGTTTGCCATAGGAAATACCCTTGTTAAAACATAAAACGTTACAAGTAAACTACCCCTTTCCCTTAACCGATCTTCACCAAAAACAAAAGGTCTTGAGAACTCTACAATTCAGGGCTGTATACGAAACATTATTTGATTCTGTTTGAATTTGCGGCTGTTATCGTTTGCCAAAAAAAAAAATTTCCCTTGATAAAAAAAAACCGTTGCAGGTAAACTACCCCTTTCCATCAACCGATCTTCACCAAAAACAATAGGTCGCGAGTACTCTACAAATCAGGGCTGTATGCAAAAAATTATTTGATTCTGTTTGAATTTGCGGCAGTTATCGTTTGCCATAGAAAAAAAATCTACAGACACACACACAGACAGACACACAGACACACAGACACACACACAGACACTTTTCGGAAAACGACTTTTTTTCATGTTTTGAGTGTAGTAGAATCAGAATCTCCAATAATCTCGAACACGATTTTTTTTGCCATCACCATACTTCCATTCCTTAAGGAAATATGGAAGTAAAAATTAGCAAATCCAAGGCAAATAACTAACCAAGGATAATTTGTAAAACATATTAAAAGCAAAATATTAGAATAAGGATTTAAATTAAAAGAGAAATGTAATTAGCAAATATTAAAATAATTGTAAAATTATAAAACATAAAATAACCCAATCGTATGGGATATCAAAATAATCTTTGAAAGGAAATACAAATAACAGTGATAATAGTTAATACTTAGGAAGAAAGATAGAAGAACAAAAGCAATCAGAAAATATACAAGGATTTTGAAAAGAATTCAAATATGATAACAATGGTTTTTTGTCAATCTAAGCCAATCAGATTTAATTAGTAACCTTGACAACCACCGTTAGTTACGAAATTACGATTGAATATCGTTACTCATAAAGTGACGCTCTTGCAGAACAGAAGTCGAATTTTGAACGGCCAAATTTTTAATTTAATATGTCAAAAAAGTAAACAAAATTCCAAACGATGATCCAATAAGAAGCAAACGAACCACCAGAACATTGAACTGATGCCAAGGATCATTTTACCAGGAAATTAAATGAAAATATGACTCCATCCAACATGAAAAGGACGCAAGACATACTTAAGCCCCAAGATTAACGGAAATTGAATACGATTGCAGCCCAATCCAATTTTGACTGACAACTATTTATACCAAGTCATCTGATTCGATAAGTATCCTTGATTTACCCAAATTCCAAAAATAAACTCACTTTGAATATTTCTAAAAGTAATTTGAACTTTCACTATAAACCGAATATTCTCTTTCAAAGATTAATTAAGGAAAACAAAACACTGAAAATTTGTTAACTTAGGATATAACCTTTTGATCGAATACGAACTTTAGAAACACACTTAACTACACCACAGAACAAATTATAACCAAACACAATATTATTGAAGTACATAATATTATAAGGTAATGTACTTTTTATTGTAATCATAGAAAATATTTGTCTTGTAATCAAAAGGACACCAGATTTTGAACGATACTATTGTTAACTAACAAAACGGCAGCCATGCTGGATTGATTCACTCGTTCCAAAATCGATTCGTCAACCCTAGAGATAGACGTCTCAAAACTAATGTCGGTGCAAATTTATTAATCAACAAGTATAATATTATTGTCAAACTGAAACATTGCAAATCAACCATTAAAATAACTAGTACAGAGTGGAACCATTGTTTTTATTTCATAGGGAGTGTATCATATAATTTGTGTTTATTAGCGAACTATTTGACGGCCAGCGCTCACGGTGCAACTAAACAAACTACCTGATCGAGTCAGTAAGTCTAACCAAGGCGGGAAGTATTTGAATGCCCCGGCCGTCATCGCTGAGAACTTCTTTATAACATATTATTTAATAATTTTAATTGTTTTCAAAAAACAATTTGGCGCCACCCGGGATTCACAAACCCCTATTTAAGAACAGGTAAGGTTACTACCGCGTTGTACTGGTAATTATAGCATCGCTACGGACTTCGTTAGCGCAAGAATTGATGTAACGACCCCAGTGTGAGGCGAACACACTACATATACACTTCGTTTTAAAGAGACGACCGAGTCACTTAACGTTACAATATATAAATGCTGCATTCAGCTGAACAATATTAATTAACTGTCTCATTATGTTGATTCACTAACATAAACTTTCATAATTTACTATTTATATTTTAACATGTCCTTCTCATTTCTCATTTGTATAATATCACCCATGTGGTGGTACCTTACATTCTATTCATTATAGTCATGATTCTACTGCATTATGCTTAATAGGGTTTTTGTTTACCTCTCATTTAATTGATTTAAATTGGTCATTCAGGATCTGTTTTCATTATATTACAATGTTTGTTCCCTGAATATATTATCTTTTGTATACATATTACTCACTTATGAAGTTACCTAAACACATATAGTGCTTACATTTATAGTTATTCTTAATTTATAATAACACATATTTGGTTTTCATTTTATCTTTGACAGTTCTGTGGCTACCTTTAGCATAGTACATTATATTTGTCTTTTTTATACCATTGTTCTACCTATATCAGCTAATATGCTGTTATCTATTAATAATATATAGCTCAATACTATTCAAGTCAGTTGTTATTTTGTTTATACTGTTTGATTTTATTTATCAAATGTTTTTATTGGGCTCACTTGACAGTTTATGTGGGAAACTTGTCTTGTCATTTTGTCTTTGTCATTCAGTTTATTTAAGTTGTAGTGTCATTTAGTACCTGTAGTGGATTCATCACTGTTTACTTGAATTCCTTCTCTTCTTTTCTTCCTTGTTGGTTTATTATTTTCACTGTTACATTCTTTCTGTTTACTCATTTATGGTTCTTTTGGTACTATTCACCCTTCTGGTGTTCATTATTGTTATGGAACATTTTGTGATGTTACAATATCCAGGAGAATGTAGTTGAGGGCCTTATTGGTAACATTGCCAAAATCAGGCCACTGTGTCCCACAATATGACTTTGTTGGCAATCACAAATAAAGGAAATTTTGAACAGTTATGAATGATAATTATAATACTGACCAAACTAGGACAACAAGGAGATGGTGGCGCTAATTTTCTACTTAGTGTATATGAGAATGGAGGAGCATATCTTGGTTTGATCATGGGACAAGATGTAAGGGAACTTGTAGAAATGTTAAACAACTGCTTCCAGGTGAATAACAGAACTATCGCAGGACTTTATAAATCAGTTGAACACATCATTGATGGATTGAATGCCCTGGAGACAAATGAAAAGTTTCATCTATATTGTAACGTGACATAAAATAGCACAAAACTCACTAATATAATTAATGGAAGAAAAGATGAAAACTGAAGGAAAATAAAGGGTTATAACATGAAGAATGATAGCACAACACTACTAACTAAAAAATGACTAAGACACTGACAAGGACTAAACCCAATAGATTGGATAAGGTGAGACAAAAAACAAGGATGCAACCCACAATATGACTACAATTATGAGAGCCCAAATAGTAACTAAAATCTATCTATTATACATAGTATAAAGTAAAGTCGGTCCGTTTTCTCTCTGTGTTTGAAGTCGCTAATCTCAGGAAGTACTGAACGGATTTTATTCAGTTTTCGCCAATAGATAGAGTGTCTATTGAGGAACATTTATGTGTATAATTAATACATATATGTTGTACATTAGCTTAGCTATCACGGTTTATGTCAAGTAAGTGGTATAGTTTACATCTTATTTATAAAAATGAATGTTTCTTTGTTTGTCCCGTATGCGTTCCTATACCATTCATCCGATTGCGATGAAACTTCGGTGAGTTGTTGTGCACATGCCCGCGAAGGTTTCTGTATTTTTTTTCTATGGGGTCCTTTGGGGGGTTCTTTGGGGTCTTCCACATCTCCTCCTAAACCACTGGACCGATTTCAACCAAACTTGGCACAAATATTTTACGCAACGGGAGAACCAACATAGGATAGGTGTTTTTTCGATAGGGTCCTTTGGGGTCTTCCACATTGCCTCCTAAACCACTAAACCGATTTCAACCAAACTTGGCACAAATATTTTACGCAAAGGGAGAACCAACATAGGACAAGTGTTTTTTTCGATACGATCCTTTGGGGGGTCCTTTGGGGTCTTCCACGTCTCCACCTAAACCATTGGACCGATTTCAACCAAACTTGGCACAAATATTTTACGCAACGGGAGAACCAACATAGGACAGGTGTTTTTTTCGATACGATCCTCTGGGGGGTCCTTTGCGGTCTTAAAAAACTATTAGATCTGGTTACTATGGCAACCCAATAGAATAGATTCTGTTCTAAATATATTATCGCATTAAATTGAAGACCACGCGAACGAAGTTGTGGGCAACAGCTATTTATTTTTAAGAAGCCTACTTTAATTGAACTTTATTAATTAAACTAACATTTTCATTACGTACAACGTGAAACTCTGTAGCGAAGCACGGGTATTCTGCTAGTAATGTATAAAATAAAGGTACAAAATCAGATAGGGCAATATGTAATCTATATGAAATACAAATGTAAACTAAATGTAATATGTTATTTAAAGAAAAGATAAAAGAAAGATAAATGTAAAATCCAAGATATGAATAAAAAAATACCCTGTTAAATAATAAGCTAGCAAAAGTAAATAAAATAAAATAAACCTTAGCAACAATAATTATGAGTACAGAGGTGACAAGTGAAAAAGTGATAATAAAGAAAACCCAGTGTATAGGACCCAGTGATAGTTATTTTAAACACATAAACACTTATCTAAAAATGAACTTTTTCTTGTGAAACTTACTGTTTTTCGTTGGGCGCGTTTCGGCGTACGTATTCGCCTTATTCAGCTTTGAGTCAGACTGCCATCATTTCGTAACGGTTGTTGTGTGGAAGGTGTAGTGGTGGTGGTGTGTGGAGGAAGGGGATTGGCGTGGGGATTCAACTTGATGTTTGTTTTTTGTAAAATTGTGTCAAAAAGTGTATGTGATTTATATTGTAATTGATCGTTAAGTATGTTGTTTGGTTGTGTTGTGTGGTGTTTATATATTTCGTATTGTTCAGTTGTGTTGAGTTTTCGACCTTTGGGTAAGTAATGTAAAATTTCAAGATTAGTGTCTATGTTGGTGTAACTGTGGTTTTCTGTGTGTATGTGTGTGGCAAATGCGGAGTGTATATTGTTGTTGGTTAAAGCTTTTAAGTGTTCAGAATAACGGGATGAAAAAGATCTTCCCGTCTGGCCTATGTATAAACTATTGCAGTCGTTTCAATTTAATTTGTAAACACCTGTTTTGTTATATTTGTCTATGTCTGTGTTTGTATTATTTATGTGTTTTTTGATGGTATTGGTTGTTCTGTATGCTATTTTGTATTTGTGTTTTCTGAATGTGTTGGCGATTTTGTGTGTGTAGGAGTTGTGGTATGTGAGTGTGATGTATTTATTGTGTTGTGTGTTGATGGTATTTTGTGTTTTGTTGTTTTTGTTTTTGATGCGTTTGTGTAGTGTGTTTATTAAATTAGGGTTGTAACCGTTTTTGATTGCTATGTATTTTATTGTGTTGAGTTCGTCGGTGTAATCTTGTTTATTTAAGGGTATTTTAGTTAGTCTATGGAGCATATGGTTGAAGGCCGCATATTTATGTTGTGTTGGGTAGTTTGATGTGTTGTGTATAACCATGTCAGTTGTGGTTGGTTTCCTGTATATTTTGTACGTGTGTGTATTGTTAGTTTTGTTAATTGTTAGGTTTAGAAAATTTATACTATTGTTTTGTTCAATTTCCAGTGTAAATTTTAATTTGTGGTGTATAGTGTTTATGTATTTGTGGAAGTTTTCAACTTGTCTTGTGTTGCCTTTGAATAAAAGTACATTTTATCTTACAACCTGAACTGGTTTTCACCTTTAAAAGGCTTCTTCAGAGGTTGCCGCTGGCTATATGTCCGTCCTGTTGTGGGTGACGGAATCGAATTTTGAAAGATCGATGTTGTGTGTGTGTGGGGTGAGATGTGTTTGAATAATGCATGCAATTTGAATTGTGTCTGTTCGTTTAGGATGTCGTTTTTATTTGCTTTCGTGTGTTTGTATATTTCCAATTGTTCTAGAGTGTCTAGTTTTTTCGGCCTTTTGTGTGTACGTGTAGAATGTTCATGATATTGTCGATGTTTTTGTATGTGTGGTTTGCTTCGATGAGGTGGTTTGCAAAGGTGGATTCTGTAGTGGAGTGGAGTGCCTTTGTGTGTTCAATGTATCTCTGTTTGAAGCTACGTCCTGTCTGGCCTATGTAGAATTTGTTGCAATTTGAGCAATTTAGTTTGTAAACACCGGGTAGATCGAATTTGTTTTGTGTGTGTGTTTTGATAGTGTGTGTTCTGTTTTGTTAGTAGTTTTGTAAGCGATTCTGTATTCTGCTTTTTTGAATTTGTGGGCTATTTTTGCAGTTTGTTTATTGATGTATGTTAGTGTTATGAATTTGTTGTTTTCTGTCTTTGTCTGTTTTGTGTAGGAGTTTACTGACTATTGTTCTGTCATATTCGTTAGATTCTGCTAGATATTTTATCGTGTTTAGTTCGTCTTTGTAGTCTTTTTCATCTAAGGGGATGTTGTTAAGTCTATGTATCATGGTTCAATATTAGAGCATATTCCTATAGAGCTCTACCCACACCAAGACCGACTTGCCCAAACACACAACATCGATCTTTCGAAATTCGATTCGTCGCCCACAACAGGACGGACAGCGCTACCAACGGCAACCCTGAAGAAGCCTTTTAAAGGTGAAAACCGGTTCAGGTTGTAAGGTAAAACTTTGTTTACCGTTTTTACTTATAAAAAACTTTGTGTTCCGAGTCGTTAATATAATAGTTGTATTTAATTTTTTCGTATTCTGTACGCCGGGGACCAGGTAGTGACATCAAACTATCAATGCACTGTGCTCTATATCATTCTGGCAGACGTTTCGTAGATCTAGCAATAAGTGCTAATGATTTTTTTTTATTTTATAAGTGCAATTATATTGTTTTTCAAAACGAATATAGACCTACAATATATATTTCACATCTTAACTTGGAAAAATTTAATGTTTTATCCAATTGGCGCGAAACTTTGTTCGTTATCAAATGAGTTTGACAGTTCGTTATTAAATCAACTAAGCACACACTACCTAGTTTATGCAAATTATAAAAAACTGAATTTTTCTATAACACAATGAAGTTTTAAATGAGTAACATTTATTTCACTTAAACCTCGAGTTATGTCACTCGTAAAAACTATGAATTACCGGCGAATTAATACGGAGAATTTAATTATGTAGAAAATAAAAACTCATATTTTCCTAGTGCAAATGTGGTGAGAAAGAAAGAACTCATGAATAACTATCACGTTTTTATTTTACTTCACAATTATCGTACAAATTAGCACCACACATTGTAGATTGTTGTGCTGAACTTTTGTGTCGCATAGTCATATGATTAGCTATCAGCTGTTTACGTCGCCGCACGGCGGTATATGGTTGGGTATATGGTTTCGTTAAGCAGTTAGTTGTAGGATGGTGTAAAAGTTTTTACTTTTGTGATTGCTAAGGTAGACACTCTGCTCATTATCAGATATTACCGAAATTTAATTTTCAGTGAGAATGTATGATTTATAAGATTACAAATAAATAATGGATGTTCTGGGTTTGACAGATACTCAACTTTTAGGTAAGATTAGACGAAGTTTTTTAATCAACGCATTTATTCTGTTTGTGTGAGTTTTCATAAGTGTTAATTTTTTGAAGTATAGTTTTAGTTAAATGCATTGTAGGAAGATAGAATATGAAATATTTTTAATAAAAAAATCATGTTGCAGAAGGCATTACTCACATATTGTTACAAAAGACTGTTTACTGTAGTAGGTTACTGTATCTACTTGTCACCTAACCAAACTGCATGAATGAACCTGTTTGAGTTATTTAACATTTTAACTAATAGTGCAATTTTAACTTATATTTATCTGATGCAGTTTCTATGGTTAAATTTTCGTGCTGTACTCAAATTTATTTAAATTATTTCTGAAGATTTTTAGTTATTAAAAACAATTTAAATTTCATTGAAATTCAGTTTGTTGGTAGTTCTTAGTAATCTCTTTATATGCTACAAATATGTACACATTGGTTCGATATATAAAATGAAACGATAAGGTTTGGTGTTGTTTTGTAGAATTATATTATTGGTAAGGTATGGTGTTGTTTTGTTGTAGGTATTTTTCATAGTGTTTTAATTAATGCTCTGTAGTGCTCATAGTGTACACAATACACATAGTGATTAATCAGTACACAACTCGTAGTAACGTGATGGGTTTACTTTGCTTGTAGGTTACTATACTGGATTCCTAATGTCCTAATGTATTACAAAACTCACTTTTTAACACAGTTAATTTTTCTTAATACACTCACAAACCAAGCAGTTGTAAACGAAATTACAGTTCATGGCAGATGTAAAATACGTAATTTTTGAAAACCAAATTGTTAAGAAAAGTAAAAAGTAATGAAAAGTATAAAGCAAAAGTGAGTTGTTCTGTTATATAATGGGAATCCACAAGAGCCCCTCTGCCTTACTTTGAGTTGTGTGTTGTTTGTAGGCTGTATGTAGATTATAAAATTAAAGTGAGCATTCTTTTTTGTGTGTTTGTTCCTGTTTCTGCCCTGTTGCTATGCGTTAACCTAACAACATCATATTTTGTTGCCACTAACGCTGATTTAACCTAAAATATTGCTAAAACTATTCACATAATAATTCAGTATTAGAAAAAATGTGACTAAGATAAAAATAAACTGTTTTATTTGGTAAAACAACTCATGGATATAGTCCAATTATTTTAGTGTTCAAAATAAACAAAGCTTATTATTGTTAAAGCAGATAACTACCATCATATAGTAAAAATATTGAGAATGTGTGTGGACACAGGTATTGGTAAAGTACCAAAACATGTATTTGCTATACATTCTTTTACTTGGAGAATGGTGTACAAATTAGTGACTAAAAAAAAAATAGAGTAAACAATATAGTGGTATAAGACAAACATTTTTTGCCGTGTTAAATTTGGCAGACTGTAAATGAAAGGTTAACTCAAAGTATGAAATTTTACAGTCAAAGTCAGAAATATGGATGCGACACATTCTGGGTAGGATAGGTGATATATAATCTCACTTGATTTTGTAATTGCATTCTTTTTCTTCACTGATTCGTTCGATTTACAACACTTGTGAGGGGGTAATTGAGTCCCTGGTTATGCAACTGGCTTAAATTCGTGTAACTTCTATTTCCAACAAGGGATTATGAATGGAAAAAGATGATTATTAATGGCAGGGAAGGTTTAGTAATAAAATAAAAAAATTACTAAATTTTGAAACACTTTATTTTTGCATATATATAGTGAGATGTATATGAACAATGATGTAGTTTACATTGTTTCTATAGTCAGTTATTCACCAACAGAGATTGTCTATTTTTGGTTGTTTTAGCAAATGAATTGATAGCATTGCTTTGAAAAATTCCCCCCCCCCAATTTCAGTGTTACGACTTGCACCACTGTACCATGCTGTGGGCACCCCTGAAACAGGTAAATTATAAAAATAATCAAAATTTAATATTTATTTAGTAGTATATTGTTATTTACACTTATAAATTCATGTCAGTTGAGATATAAGAGTCAGTGAACCAGTTCTACTTTAATTACTTCCATAGTAGTAGGTCTTAGCCTCAGTGAGATGGTTTGCAAAATTGGATTATGTGGTGGAGTGTAATGTGTAATGTGTAATGCCTTCATGTATTATTTGTATCTTTGTTTGAAGCTATGACCTGTCTAGCCTATTTATTGCATTGTGAGCAACCTGGTTTATTGCCAGACAAATCAGATTTGTTTAGTTGTTTGTCTGTCTTTTGACAAGGTGTGTTCTCTTTTGTTCGTGATTCTGTGTGCAGTGGTGTAACCCAGAGGCGTAGCTAGGGGGGGCGGTGGGGGTGATCCGCCCCGGGTGTCACCCGTTTGGGGGTGACACCCACCCGTGATTTAAAAAATTAAAAATTTACAAAAACTTTAAAAAATATGAAAAAACCGTAAATTTAAATTTATAAATTACTATATTTTTGAATTTTCTGTTATTTGAATTTTTCGTTAAAATAATCTTTTTTATATAAGTGTGCAGTATATTATATTATTTTGAGTTGTAAGATTAGTCACTAATGTTTAGCGTTAAGTGTAAGCTAATAAACACGTAATTATTTGGAAAATTTTTTTTTTAATTACCTTGATTTATTAAAGTTAAAAAAATTAGAATACATATATTAATAAAATAAAATAAAATAAATACTTAATAATAATAGAATTTAATAGGAGTGAGAGAAAGACACGCGCGAGTTTTCCCGGTCCAGAAATAGGCGCGAGTTCTCGCGGGTTAATGGGGTGACACCATCTATATCCACCCCGGGTGCCACCCTTGCTAGCTACGCCACTGGTGTAACCTGCTCTTTTTTAAATTGGCAGTCAATTTTTACAGTGCAATTGTTAATATAGGCGTTTGTTATAAATTTGTTATTGTTTGCTGTTGTTTGTTTTGAGTTTTGTGTAGGAGTCTGTCAATTAATTTTCTGTCGTATCTATTCACTTTGGCTTAATATATAATTATAATATTTAATGAATATTTAATTCATCCTGGTAGTCTTTCTGTGCTGATGGAATGTTGTAAAATATGCTGTGTTACTTAATATTTTTTACTTCTATATTTTGTTACTTCTGTAGAAATTTCATTTTGAATATGTTCTGTAAGAATATGTGTAAAATACTCTATTTAATCAAATATATATCCAAACTGTCTTTCTTCTCCAGATGGTGTTTCTCCAGATTGGTTTTTTCTTTGTTTAAAGTTACATCGCGTCCTTTATTTACTACCATCTAGAGTATTTCTTGCTAACCATGAATGTTTCTTGCAGCATCGTGTACATATTTTGTTCCTGGATCATTCTGTATTTGATATTTTCTTATGTCAATCTGACATTCGCCATGGTCTTCTTCAAACAAGCATGTTATTGAGTTCTTACAAAATATATCTTCTAGAAGTGGCTGACTTGGTATAGCATATTATTAGCCTACTGTTGTTGATTTTAAGGTACATTTTTAAAAAATGGAATTATCCCCCAATGGGGAATATACCACATTATCTAGTACTCACAGGATGCTTCTTGGATTGATCAATATTGGCCGGTGTGCTTTCGACATAATTGGCCAGTAGTCTGATAACTTTTGAATTCTTGTATGGATATGCGGGAACAGTTAGATAAAATGTTTATTCCATCTTTATTATTGCACTGATCTGTGTTTTAGGAGCGATTAAAATCTGTTGAGTGGACGTCGATGAACATGCATATATTTCTTCATGTGTATATATTTCTTTGTAAAGCTGTCTGCTTAGATATTTTCAGCATTTTACTTCCATATTCCTTAAGGAATGGAAGTATGGTGATGGCAAAAAAAATTGTGTTCGAGATTATTGCAGATTCTGATTCTACTACACTCAAAACATGAAAAAAAGTCGTTTTCCGAAAAGTGTCTGTGTGTGTGTCTGTCTGTGTGTCTGTAGATTTTTTTCTATGGCAAACGATAACTGCCGCAAATTCAAACAGAATCAAAAGATTATTTGCATACAGCCCTAAATTGTAGAGTTCTCAAGACCTATTGTTTTTGGTGAAGATCGGTTAAGGGAAAGGGGTAGTTTCCTACAACGTTTTTTTAACAAGGGTATTTTCTATGGCAAACGATAACAGCCGCAAATTCAAACAGAATCAAATAATTTTCTGCATACAGCCCTGATTTGTAGAGTACTCAAGACCTATTGTTTTTGGTGAAGATCGGTTGAGGGGAAGGGGTAGTTTACCTGCAACGTTTTTTATCAAGCGTATTTTCTATGGCAAACGATAACAGCCGCAAATTCAAACAGAATCAAATAATTTTTTGCATACGTCAGTGAATTGTAGAGGACTCAAGGACTTTCGATTTTGGTGAAGATCGGTTAAGGGGAAGGTGTAGTTTACCTGCAACCTTTTACGTTTTAACAAGAGTAAAGTACTTGAAAATTTATTTAAACTTTTTGAAACAATGGTAATTGTTAAAAATAAAATAATTTTGTTGCCAGGTAACAAAAATAAAGTCATTTTGATTATAAAATATAAATATTTACAACAAGAAAAGAATTTTCAGTTTTCAAAATTTAAATATATTTTTATAAAACAATGGGTTCTTCATTGAGGTGGGGACCATGTCACTCACTACATCTCAAGCCTCTCCCATTTTGCAGAAAAAGAGGACCCTGTCAAGGCTGATACTTTGACGACAGTGACAGGGCTTTCCACCAAATTCAGCAGAGTGACAGGTAGGCCCAACTCTGATTGGCTCCTCATATTTCCCCAGCGTTAGTAGGTTCTATGAAAATATTTTATTTCAAAAATGATTTTAAATATAAATCTTAGATATGTTTTATAAATCTCATGTTTTATGTTTTAACATGGGTAATTTTTTATATGACGAACCATAACTGCCGTAAATTCAAACAGAATCAAATAATGTTTTACATATGTGCCTGAGCTATAGAGAACTCAATGTCTGTTGATTTTGGTGAAGATCGGTTACGGGGAAAGGGCAGTTTACCTGAAACATTTTTTGTTGTAACATGAGTAAAGTACTTAATTTTGATAAAGTATCCTGATAAGATCTTAATAATCCACTGTAGAAACGTAGATGAAATATCTATAAATGAAGAGGCTAGTTGAACGGGCTGGGGGTAATTTTCTATAAATCAAAATTATAGTTGAAGGGGGAGGGGATAATTTTGTTTTATGTGTACTACGTTATTGGCAACAAAGAAGTATTTTTTTGTTAAAATTCCTTCCCTGGCTGTTTGGCTGAAAATGATTTTAAATATAAATCTTAGTATATGGAAGTCATGTATGGTTCTCCATACCGATATTTTTTTATGGTTCCTAGTACATTCCAGTTAGTTTGGTAATAACTACGTTATCAGTTTTCGACAGCAGCAGAACAGTATTGACTAGAATATGTACAACGTAAGAGTTGAACTGTAGAAGTCATTGAGAAGTTGCTATGAGTTTTTGTTGATAGTACAAAAGTACATACAACTGCAAAACAAATTTCTTATAGATTTTTATCCATGAGCTTGTAAATTGTATCTGTCATATTTGTATAAATGCGTATTACAAGAGGGAAAGAGATAAATAGATACATAGATAGACAAAACTGTATTATGAATTACATGTATTTTTAAGCAGAAACTTATTTATATGTAAAACGATGATTATTTTTAGTTGCTTAAAGGCTTTAGTGTGTTCAGTGAATTTTCTACTTTATTTAATTTACAAGACCATAAAATAAAATACTTATATATAATTTAATTTATAAATTAATATAATTTAATTTATAAATTAATATAATTTATGAAGTATGAAAACTTCATATCCAGTTTTCATATGTGTGTTAGTAGTAAAATGTATTGGAATAATGTAAAAGACGATATGCAAGCATTCATCAGTATATACATGCTTAAAGTAACAAAACATGTAGTATTAGAATTTATAGACTTATTGTTTAGGAAAGTATTATTTAATTAGTAATTACAGTTGTAGATAATTTTTACTTATGCAGATTTAAAGTGGTTTTAGTAGGGTAGTAATTGATGATATATTTGTTGTGCTTCACTGTCAAAGGAGTGAGAACAGGTAATGTTTGGATATTATTCAACACTGAGTATTGTATAATCAACTACTGACTGATAGTCCATATATGCACTCATTGTGTTATTCACCATTTGAATATTACAATTTTTTTAGCTTTTTTTTAGGAAGATAACATATATTGCTTTCTTATAATTGCTTTTTACTTGAGGTTCTTTTATTATTTTTTTTAATTTGGATCAAGGAAAACCTGTAAGCCATTGTGTTACATGGAATTGAACAAATAATAAAAGCGTCTTCAATTTTGTTATTGTGCTCAGAACACGTTTATTACATATAAAATGATACTGTTATAACTGATATAACAAAATTTAAAACTGATGTTTCTTATTTTAAATAGTTTCTTGTTTAAATATCTAATATTTAAATAATTTTCAATCATTTTTTATATTTGGGGGGGCTTGGAAATTAAAACCTGTACCCCAAAGATGTCGACCGGGAGTGTTGCTCGACTATGTGTTTGGTTTTCACCTACATTGTAGCTTAAGTGAAAGTCGAAAATCATATGCCCACAGATACAAAACAGTCCTGTCAGAGCCAATACAGTTAACTTTCTGTTTTCAGTAAGGACAGAGTTTGTCTGTTGCTAATTGTTTAGTTTGTCTGAGGTCTTTTTTGGGTTACCTTTTACTCTGTATCTTTCTCTGTTTAGCAAGAGCACTACAGTCTTCAGTTATTTCTTTCACCATAAGTTCTCTCTGCAATAAGTGCAGACAGGTCGTTCTTGTCCTACTTGGGGGGGGGGGGGGGTCATTCCATGTCAATTCAACCAGGCTATCTCACCCACCATTTTAGATTTTAATGAAACTTAGCTTGTTTGTTCTACCTATAGAGGTAAGGAACCACACCAAATTTGAACACTATATCTTACTTCGTTATCATGTTATGGCTATTCAAAGTTTTGAGGTTTTTCACATTTTGCTGTTTGGATCTCGCGAGACAAGAAGCGTCAATAAATATAAAATAATTTGTAACTTGTTTATTTTACATCCAATTATTGTGAAATTGTCAAGTTTTACTCTTTAAACTACAGGGATTCCAGAGAAAAATACAAAATCTTTCTAAGGTTAACCATTTTAGCAGAAAAAAATCTTATTTTTGCATCTCTAAAATTTTAAAAACGAAAACATGGTTTAGCGTTAAACTCGATATCTTAGGAAGGGAAAGGGATAATCCCAATTTTTTCCTTCTAAATAATCCTAATGTAATGGGCTACAATATAAAAAAATAAAATGTTTGGGGTTTTCATTCCTTTGTATAGTTTTTTTTTAACTAAATGTAAACGTTTTATAATAACTTATTGAGCCATTGTAAGACCTAGGCCATGGCCTATGTCAATTATTAAACTGCCACTTGCAATATTAGCAATAAGCAACAAGTAGAAATAACTAATAAGCAATAAATAAATGAGTAGTAAGTAATTATTCAATTACAATTAATTCTTAATTAAATTAAAAAAGTAAGAATAAAAAAATCTTATTTGAACTAATTGAATTCAAAAACAAGAAAGCTGCAAGTAGAAACAGGCCCAGCTTGCAAAGTGTGCAGTCATGTTTGTTTGTGTGCAGACATGTCTGGACAGGCAGGTTTAATCAGACAATCTATTCTTTGCTTGCCTAGTCAGTCTGTTACTTGTGCTTCTTGAGGAAACAGCGTAGTGTATTACTGCTTAGTATTTTATTTATTAATTCTATGTGTGAGTGTATAGTGGTTACTGTGTGTTTTAATTACTTTTATGGATTATTAACACTAGTAAACTGTAAGTAAGTGAACTTTCATAAGTATTTTAAAAGAAATAAACAATAAAAATGAAAGTATATTTGCTAGAACATTTGTTTTAAATTACCATATGTATAAGAAATTTGAATTTGCTATTTCACTGTAATTTGAAATGGAAGATAAGTGCAGTGTAGGGATAATAACACAGACAGAATGTCACAAAATAAGTTATGTCACCAAAAAAGCAATAGAAAATGCATGTGAATTGTCTGAGGAAGAACTAAATTTACTGCAGCTAAGAACTAAGTACAGAATCTTACTACAGTTTGCCTTCACCATAAGAGTTTATTTTTAAAAAAGTATGAATTCCTACAAAAAACTTGTCGTGATCCTTACAAAAGGCACAAGAAACCTATAAACAAAACTTTAAGAGTGGTAAGTTTAGAACAGAGCAGGGTATGTGTAAAGCAAGGGCTTAAAATTAAACCTGGA
This sequence comes from Magicicada septendecula, assembly GCA_034769895.1. Taxonomy (NCBI): domain Eukaryota; kingdom Metazoa; phylum Arthropoda; class Insecta; order Hemiptera; family Cicadidae; genus Magicicada; species Magicicada septendecula. The sequence continues at coordinate 234,828,605 of CM068371.1, read as the reverse complement.
GAAAAATTATGTTCCTCTTGTCGTAAAATGTTATTTACTACTCCAGCTAATCATGGCAGCGATGAAGAAGACTTGCAGCTAAATGATGACGATGATTTTGAAGTTAATGAATTACAAAAAGAAGATGCTATTGATTCTTTAAATGCTTCTTTAACAGATGTGGGGTGTTCACCTTTAAAGTTACATGCACTTAATGAGAGTTGTAAAATAAGCTATGCACAACAGAAAATTGAAAAATTACAACAAAATGTGGAAAATAAAATTGAATTTGTTCTTGATGTTGAAGTACCACCAGAAGGAATGAAATTAGAAAAAGAAATGGAACAAAAAGCTGCTGATATGGACTTGCTGGTAGAAAACATCAAAACCCAACTACCTCAACTGGCATCAAAGAAGAAAGTCCAGCTACTAACAATCCCAGCATCTCTTAACTGGTCGAGAAAAAAAATTAAAGATACTTTTCAAGTTTCTGATTACTCTGTTCGGCAAGCCCAAAGTCTATTCAAAGAAAAAGGTTTTCTTGCTGAACCTGAACCAAAAAGAGGGGAGAAACTGAAGCCTGAAGTCATAATGTTGGTTATAAATTTTTATCAAAGTGATGAACAGTCAAGGTATGAAAGACGTAGTAAGTTTAGGAAAAAAACAGTATGAGAAGAAACGGTTAATTTTGAGTAACCTCAATGAAATATACTCAAATTTTGAATGGGAGTATCCCGAAGTGAAAGTAGGTTTTTCAAAATTCTGCACGCTCCGCCCCAAATGGTGTGTTTTGGCAGGTGCCAGTGGAACCCACTCTGTCTGCGTCTGCACCATTCACCAGAATGTCATATTGCTCATTCAAGCAGAACTTGAAGAGGGATATAAAGAGCTCATAAATCTGCTGCTTTGGGAAAACCTTAATCGTGAATGCATGCTCAGACACTGTGGCAACTGCCCCTCTAAAGATAATTTAACAGGCTTTCCACAAACAAAGTTTTGCGACTGTGATGAAGAGGACAGAATTGAATACAAACAATGGATTTCAACAGACAGGACACAAATGATCACATGTACAGCAAATGTTGACGAATTTATTGATGAACTCACTACCAAACTAGAAAAACTAGTACCACATTCATACATTGCAAAGTGCCAATCAAAATATTTTAAAAGCCTCAAAGATTCCTCTGCATCAAATGTTGCTGTTATTTCAATGGATTTTAGCAAGAATTACTCTTTTACTATCCAGGATGAGGCTCAGGGGTACCACTGGACTTCAGACTCTTGTACAGTACATCCTCTTATTATAAACTTAAGTTGTGTTGCTGGCAAAAAAATAGTTTCATCACACTGCATCATATCAGATGACTTGAAACATGATGTCTGTATGGTGTACAAAATATAGGAAAAAGTGTCAGAATTTGTCAAAGAAAACTTTCCCAATATTACAGAAATTCACTATTATAGTGACGGTTGTGCAGCACAATATAAAAACAAGTTCAATTTTATGAATCTTTCTCTGCATGAAAATGATTTCATGTTAAAAGCTCAGTGGTCTTTCTTTGCTACAAGCCACGGAAAAACAGAATGTGATGGGATTGGAGGAACTGTAAAGCGACTAGTACGAAAAGAAAGTCTCCAAAGGCCTCTTCAGAACCAAATACTAACTCCACATGATTTCTTTCAGTTTTGTAAATTAAACATAAAAAAAGTTAACTTTCACTTCATTTCCAAAGATTCTGTAAATCTGATACGTTCTAAGCTTGAAGAACGCTTTCAAGACCTAACAACATTTCCGGGAACAAGAAGTTTCCATAACTTTAGGCCAAAAGATTGTTCTGGGACTTTGGAAGCAAGAAGGATGAGCAGTGATGAGAAGCCCAGTCTCATTTACAACTTAAGAGAAGAAGTGATATCAAATGTGAAAGAAGAAGACTTGTATCCCTCTTGTTACATTGCTTGCAAGTATGACAATCTCTGGTACTTTGGGATAATAACTGAAGTGAGTAAAGAAGAAGGTGATGTTACAGTTAAGTTTTTACATCCTGCAGGACCATCACCATCATTTTACTGGCCAACACGAGATGATGTCTGCCCGGTGCCAATTCCTCACGTCCTTGCAGTTGTTGAGTCCCCACACACCTTTACTGGAAGAACATACCAATTCTCAAAGGAGTGTATGAATTCTATTCAAAAAGTAATGTCAAAAACCTTTTAAGTGCTTGAAACTGAAAATGGACCAACATAGAGTGAAATACTATCTAAAATAAATCTGGTAAGTTTTCAGACTTAAGTTCATAACTGCAGTGACTAAAGACATTTTTCTATAAATATGTTAATAGGATTTTCTACTTTAAATCTGTCCATGTCTATTTACTTATGTTTAACTATAATTCCTACCTGTCAAAAAATAAAGGTTTTTTAAAATAACAAAAATTATTTCGTTTGGAACACAAGTCAACAACCAAGGGGAGCTGTACACAATGCTTCGCTAAAATATTAAAAACGTGTACATTTAGTTAAAAAAAACTATACAAAGGAATGAAAACTCCAAACATTTTATTTTTTTATATTGTAGCCCATTTCATTAGGATTATTTAGAAGGAAAAAAAATTGGGATTATCCCTTTCCCTTCTTAAGATATTGAGTTTAACGCTAAACCATGTTTTCGTTTTTAAAATTTTAGAGATGCAAAAATAAGATTTTTTTCTGCTAAAATGGTTAACCTTAGAAGGATTTTGTATTTTTCTCTGGAATCCCTGTAGTTTAAAGAGTAAAACTTGACAATTTCAAAACGATTGGATGTAAAATAAACAAGTTACAAATTATTTTATATTTACTGACGCTTCTTGTCTCGCGAGATCCAAACAGCAAAATGTGAAAAACCTCAAAAACTTTGAATAGCCATAACATGATAACGAAGTAAGATATAGTGTTCAAATTTGGTGTGGTTCCTTACCTCTATAGGTAGAACAAACAAGCTAAGTTTCATTAAAATCTGAGATGGTGGGTGAGAAAATTGTTTTTTTGTGGTTGAATTGACATGGAATGACCTGGGGAAGAAGATGTCAGGTTTATGTCACCAGTTCGTAGGCTGGTGATGCAAACTTGTTCACAGTTACTGCAATTACTTGCCATTTGCCATTTACAGATGCTCTGCTTCACAGCAAACAGTTTTCTGTGGTGTGAATTCTATTTTTGCTGCCACACATTAATAATTGTGGCTGTGTCCTCATGTCCTATGGCAGTTGCATCGACGTGTCTCACTGCAGTGTCAGCTTCTTCAATACCTTTAATACCTACATGACCTGGACACCAAATAAAATTAAAAGATGAACCACGGTCATCTAGTCCATAGTACAGTGGCACTATCTGTTGCCATTGGGCCAGATATGTGGATCCATGGATCAATTGAGCCAGGATTGACCAAGGGAATCGGAAAACTCAGTGAAGCCATACAGATAACACATTTTCTCTCAACTTGGTGTTTACAGAATCAAAGAGGTTCATACCATTTACAGTTTGGCAGTGTCACACTCACCGCCCTGGAGTGGGAGGTATTCTCAGTGACAAACACACTACCCACACTGCTCTTTATCAGCAACCCATCTATATATATATATATATATATATATATATATATATATATATATATATAAAACTCAAAATCTGAGGATTTCTTTGTACTGAATACAAATCCACACTGTTACACTGATTGCCAACAAATTTTGCACAGGTAACCTTTGGCACAAGGCGAAAACACTGTCTAACTTGGAAATTGATATTTTGCCCCATTTGCACGATTTAGGCCCTTTTAATTTCGCCTTTTTGTTAACGCGTATAAAGATGTCAACAATACCATGGAGACCAGAATTAATTAGCATAGTAACAAGTAAATAAGTAAATGCTTTTTTTTATTTTTTATTGTATTCTTTTTTATATAGCCTAAAGGCTATAAGGCTACCATATGATGTTATATATCTGAAGAAGCCTTTTAAAGGAGAAAACCGGTTTAGGCTTTAAGGTAAATCTTTATGATTTTACTTATAAAAAACTTAGTGTTCCGAGTCGTTAATACAATAGTGATATTTAGTTAAGTAACGGAAACGTCATGGACAACGAAATCCAAGTAGAATTATATATGTTACAGTGAATGTTGAAAACTAGTAAAGGTTAACAATGACTGGGGATTGTCAACATTCACTAAACTGGTCAGTGGAAGTTGATAGTAAAATTGAGCGGTCAACTCTCACTAGTAAATGTCGACCTTCACCAGCTGTTTGCAGGGAATGTTAAAAATAGATCAGTTAGATGTGTCATCGGTCTTCATCCCCACCATCTGAAGACTGAAAATTGTTTCCCGCCCATTTATTGTTTTGATGTAGTTGCTGTGAGGTTATTGTTCGTTGAGTTGTTGAGCTTGTGTTTTTTAATTGTTAAGTGTGTATAGTTTGTAATTTTGTAACCGTGACTAAATCCGTGCAATTCTATAAACAACTTAAAAGTGAACGTAAATTGTCCAAAGTGAATTCCGTGTCCATGAATAAGGTTAAGTATGAATTTCTAATTAATAAGGCTAAAAGTGTAAAATCAAAACCTAATAAGGAATGGAACGATTTTTTTGAAAAGGTACGATATTATTGAAGTAAATGGAATCACAAAATTAATATCACCAGTTACAGAAGAAAATAGTATCAAGTATTTTGTATATGATGAAGACTTTTTAAGTGTTGAATGATGCTCATATTACTACTGGTCGTGGTGGTCGGGACCATATGCTAAAACATTTAAAAACTAAATACGAAAATAGCACCTACAAAGATATATTGATTTATTTAAATATTTGTGAGCCTTGCTTGTAGAAGCAAAAGAGCCAGAAAAAAGGAATTGTAGTAAAGCCAATGCTATTTAAGGATTTGAATCATAGATGCCAAGTTGATTTAATTAATTTTCAGTCGCAACCGGATTGTGATTATAAATTTATATTAGTATACCAAGATCACATAACAAAATGTATTGTACTTAGAGCGCTCAAGTCCAAGTCGGCTGATGAGGTTTGTGAAAATGTAATAGATATTTTTACATTGCTTGGCACACCTTAAGTATTACAGTCTGATAATAGTGGGAAGTTTGTAAACAAAATTATGAATAAATCAGTTGATTTGTGGCCTAATTTTAAAATTGTCCACGGCAAACCTAGGGACGGTCAAAGCCAAGGAAGTGTCGAGAAAGCTAATCAAGACGTGGAAAACATGCTTAGGTCTACTACATGGATTCAAGATCACAAAACATCCCACTGGAGCCATGGTTTGAAATTCATTCAACTCATGAAAAATAGTGCACTACACAGTGGTATAAAAACATCACCATACGAAGCGATGTTTGGTTGTCCACCTAGGCAAGGATTAGCTTCTTTGAACATACCTATTGAATCCTTATCTAACGTGGAATCTGAAGAGGACCTGGAAGCTGTATTTAGGCAAATTAATGTTGGCGGTGAACATGAAACAGAAGAAACTAAGGTAGGAGAAGATGAGAGCCCTGATGTGATGGAACAAGATAAGAGCCCCGATAGGATGGAACAAGATGAGAGCTTGCTTTTAGAACATGAAAATAGGCTAGAAGATACTTCATATAGCTTAACCGACCTCGATCAATCAACAGTAGAAATAAAAAGACAAAGAGAAGAGGAGGTATTCAACTGATTAACAAACCAAGCAAACCGGATGTAACGTACATCAGACCAGAATCTACCACAGGTGGATAAAGGTTGTACTGTACGAATTCCAGTTCCCGATGTAGACCGTGGAAGAGGAGATTCCAGATCAGTTCTCGGTATTGTCTTGGACACAGTGGATGATACATTATAGCGACTTGGAACCAGAGATGGTATGCTGAAGCAGCTGTACGCTAGATAAGTTTTTATTCTAGTAAAACTAGTTTTTATGCTAGGTAAGGTCTTTTAAAATAACAAGATTGTTAGGGACATAAGTAGACAGGGGATGGAAAGGGGTTAAAAATACAGCACAGCCACACCACATGCATACTCATACAAATACTGAACTTAATTAATCAATTTATAATCTACAGATAATTTCAATTTTGCATATCACAATTTAGTGCTTGTCCTACAAACATTGTTAATGAAAGTGAAGTACCACTGGACAAGACACTTTCTTTACGGACCATTGCAACAGGCAATCAACTGGAAGTGGCCAAGGATTCTTTAAGGGCATTTGCCGAACTAAATGTCAATCAAAAAATGTGCCTGCAAGAAAAATAATGTACTTTGTAATTCTAAGTGTCATAATGCATTATCATGCTGTAATAAATAAAATCAAATTGTAAATGAAGAGTTTAGATGTGTTAAAATGTTGTAATATTGCTGCTTTATTTTGAAGTACATAGTTATACTTGTATAAGTCAACCTTAAATAAAGTATATTTTTGTTTATTCCGACAGTAATTGCTAATTTATTCCTTTAGTATTTTTAGTGTTGGTACACGTTCCCTAAGGTGCAGTAGGGTAGGTTGACATTCCCTAGTAAAAGTCGACATTCACTAGTGGAAGTTGATTATGAATGATATTGTAATATGAGTATTCAACTTTCACTAAACCGTTCAGTGAATGTCAACCGTAACTAGTCACTGTCTACCTTAACTGAAACTTCAACATTCACTGTAACATATATATTGTAACGAATCAAGCTGGTCGTACCTGTAAAATGTACACCAATTTTGTATGTGTAATAATTGTTAGTGCGTTCGTCTCGCACCGGGGTTGTTACATCAATGTTCGCGGCTAACGATGTCCGTAGCGTTGCGGTAATCATCTGTATAACACGGCAGTAACCTTACCTGTTGTTTATAGGGGTGTGTTAATCCCGGGTGGTGCCAAGTCGTTATTTAAAACAACTAAAATTATTGTATGATGAGTTCCAGCGGTGACGGTCGGGCGTTCAAATATTTACCGCTCGCACGGCCATCTAAATTGTATATACTGTTGTGCAAATGACAACTTGTTCACTTCTCATCAAATCTATTCTTAAATAAACACTAGTAATATATAAAGCACTCCCTATGAAATAATAACAGCAGTTACTCCCTGTAATAGTTATTTTTAATAGGTGATAATTAAAATGTTCAAATTGACAATTATATAATGATAAATTTGCACCGACTGATTACATGAAACTCTTGTTCTCTAGGCTTGACGAATCGATTAAGGAAACGATCAGCATCGGTCTGGCTGTGTACGTTAAGTTATTACAATTATTTTCGTTCCAAAATCGTGGGATTCTTGTGATTATGAGCTAAAGAATTCCTATGGTTACAATAAAAATATTTTACCTTATTCTAAGTGCACATAAATAATAATGTGTGATGTTACAATCTGTTCTGTCGTGTCGTTAAATGTGTTCTGAAAGTTCGTGTTTTAATAATAGGTTATGTTTTATCTTAACAAATTTTCAGTGAGCTTTATTTTACTTAAATAATCTGTGAAAGAGAAATATTTGTTTATAGTGAGATAAATTTACCTTTAGTAAAATTTAGAGTGATTAGGTTTTTGGAAATAGGTAATTTAATTGTACTTAACACCTCAGCATGACTTGGTGTCTTCGTTCGTTTGATCGGGTAGGATTTGGCTGCAATAAGTTCTTTTCTTCATTAATTTTTGGGCTTCAATGGGTTGGGCGTCTTTTTCATAACGTATCTGGTAATTCTTTTCGGTTAATTTTCCGTTTAATTCTCCTGGATCTCGAGTGGACTGCTATAAATGGGTCGTCTGCTTCTTATACTGTCATGGTCATGAACGTTGATTACTTTTTTACATTATTTTAATAGAAAATCGTTCTTCCCAACATTGGCTTCTGTATTCTCTTACTGACGCTTCACTTCTGTAACGGTATTCAACGATAATCCTCTCTTCCACTGCTGTTTCCATGGCAACTGCATGATTTTGATTGGTTGATTTTGAGATGATGTATTGTTATCAAAATTCGAATTCTTCGTATATCTTCTGACTGCTGTTATTCCTCTATCTTCCTTCCTGATTATTACATATTGTCACTATAGTATTTATTTCCTTTCATAGATTATTTTGATACCCCACAAGTTTGGGTAATTTTAGATTTTATGTTTTTACAATTATGTTAATACTTGTTAATTACATTTCTTTTTGTATACAAATGCTTATTATAATATTTTGTTTTATAAATGATTTACAATTTATTCTTGGTGAATCCTTCACCTCAGATTTGCTAATTTCTTTGTTAATTTGTTATAATTTGTAGTTGTTTGGTTCTGACAGTTAGGCACTTTCCTAGGCATAAGTAGCCATTATGGTATTTGACTTATTTCATTTAAATTACATTTCATTTCAGCCTAATGGGCTTTACTTTGTTATTATAATTGGTTGTGTTGTGTTTTGAGTCTGTTTATGTGTTAATATGGTTTTCTCTGTCTTAATATTTAAAACATAACAATTAGTCCTATGGACTGCAAGTTTCTTTCAGCCATATCCTATTCATAACATTAAAACGAACAATTCTTTATAAGTTATTAGTTACTGTTGATTTAACATACCTTTCATTCTTTTGTTATTTTGAGTGAGAAATATCATCACTTCCTTCAAACTTATTATTTGCTAATTCTTGTTTATAATACATATTATTTTTATTGTGATAAACAACATCACTTTTATAAAATTTATAACTATCCCTTGTAACATGGGTGTTTTTGATTTGTCTCTAATTTCTTAATTTTTAAACAATCTTTACATTCCCTCCATGTTAACACCTTCAATTTATTCTTTCCTGGGATCCTCCCTTTTAATTACTATCGTTTATAATTAAACTTAAATCTCTTAAACATCTTTTCTTAAATAATAATGTCCTCATCACTGTCCAGTGTTCAATCCATATTACTTTATAGTTCATACTTAATACTCTTTTTCACAACATACTTATTCACTATTATTTTTCACTATTAAACTTTTAGCGTTCTTTAGGATTTATTAATTGTTAATGATTTTATCACTCACTATTTTTCACTATATTTCCATTCTATACTTTACACTATTTTCATTCAATCATTACCTTCACTCTTAAATTATTTATAGTTAATTATAATTTATGTAGTGTACTTTTTTTATCATAGTTGTCTTGATTATTCATCTCTTCTTTCACAGCACTAACACTTAACTAAAAATGAACTTTTTTCATGTGAAAAACTTACTATTTTATTGGACGCGTTTCGGCTTAGTATCCGCCTTCTTCAGCTTTGGTAACAGACTGCCAGCATTTTGTAACGGTTGTGTGGAAGGTGAAGTGGGGGTGGTGTGTGAAGGAAGGGGATTGGCGCGGGGATTCAACTTACTGTTTGTTTTCTGTATAATTGTGTCAAAAAGTGTATGTGATTTATATTGTAATTGATCGTTGAGTATGTTGTTTGGTTGTGTTGTGTGGTGTTTATATATTTCGTATTGTTCAGTTGTGTTGAGTTTTTGACCTTTGGGTATGTAATGTAGAATTTCAAGATTAGTGTCTATGTTGGTGTAACTGTGGTTTTCTGTGTGTATGTGTGTGGCAAATGCAGAGTGTATATTGTTGTTGGTTAAAGCTTTTAAGTGTTCAGAATAACGGGATGAAAAAGATCTTCCCGTCTGGCCTATGTAGAAACTATTGCAGTCATTACAATTTAATTTGTAAACACCTGTTTTGTTATATTTGTCTATGTCTGTGTTTGTATTACTGATGTGTTTTTTGATGGTATTGGTTGTTCTGAATGCTATTTTGTATTTGTGTTTTCTGAATGTATTGGCGATTTTGTGTGTGTATGAGTTGTGGTATGTGAGTGTGATGTACTTATTGTGTTGTGTGTTGATGGTATTTAGTGTTTTGTTGTTTTTGTTTTTGATGCGTTTGTGTAGTATGTTTATTAAATTGGGGTTATAACCGTTTTTTATTGCTATGTATTTTATTGTGTTGAGTTCGTCGGTGTAATCTTGTTTATTTAAGGGTATTTTAGTTAGTCTATGGAGCATATGGTTGAAGGCCGCATGTTTATGTTGTGTTGGGTGGTTTGATGTGTTGTGTATAACCATGTCGGTTGTGGTTGGTTTCCTGTATATTTTGTACGTGTGTGTATTATTAGTTTTGTTAATTGTTAGGTCTAGAAAATTTATACTATTGTTTTGTTCAGTTTCCAGTGTAAATTTTAATTTGTGGTGTATAGTGTTTATGTATTTGTGGAAGTTTTCAACTTGTCTTGTGTTGCCTTTGAATAAAAGTAATATATCATCTACATACCTGTGCCAGTATATAATTTTGTTAGTGTATTTGTTGTTGTTTATTATGTGGTTCTGTTCAATGTTGTGTATATATATTTCTGCTAGTATTCCTGATATGGGGGATCCCATCGGGAGTCCTTCTGTTTGTGTGTATATTTTGTTATTGTATGTAAAGTAATTTTGTTCAGTTATTATTTTGGTAAGTGTGATGATTTCTTGTATGTGTGTTTCAGGTGTGTTGTTTTGTCTGAGTAGTTGTTCTAGTGTGTATGGTCCCCATCAAAGAAACCATACAAACACTAGAACAACTACTCAGACAAAACAACACACCTGAAACACACATACAAGAAATCATCACACTTACCAAAATAATAACTGAACAAAATTACTTTACATACAATAACAAAATATACACACAAACAGAAGGACTCCCGATGGGATCCCCCATATCAGGAATACTAGCAGAAATATATATACACAACATTGAACAGAACCACATAATAAACAACAACGAATACACTAACAAAATTATATACTGGCACAGGTATGTAGATGATATATTACTTTTATTCAAAGGCAACACAAGACAAGTTGAAAACTTCCACAAATACATAAACACGATACACCACAAATTAAAATTTACACTGGAAACTGAACAAAACAATAGTATAAATTTTCTAGACCTAACAATTAACAAAACTAACAATACACACACGCACAAAATATACAGGAAACCAACCACAACCGACATGGTTATACACAACACATCAAACCACCCAACACAACATAAACATGCGGCCTTCAACCATATGCTCCATAGACTAACTAAAATACCCTTAAATAAACAAGATTACACCGACGAACTCAACACAATAAAATACATAGCATTAAAAAACGGTTATAACCCCAATTTAATAAACATACTACACAAACGCATCAAAAACAAAAACAACAAAACACTAAATACCATCAACACACAACACAATAAGTACATCACACTCACATACCACAACTCATACACACACAAAATCGCCAATACATTCAGAAAACACAAATACAAAATAGCATTCAGAACAACCAATACCATCAAAAAACACATCAGTAATACAAACACAGACATAGACAAATATAACAAAACAGGTGTTTACAAATTAAATTGTAATGACTGCAATAGTTTCTACATAGGCCAGACGGGAAGATCTTTTTCATCCCGTTATTCTGAACACTTAAAAGCTTTAACCAACAACAATATACACTCTGCATTTGCCACACACATACACACAGAAAACCACAGTTACACCAACATAGACACTAATCTTGAAATTCTACATTACATACCCAAAGGTCAAAAACTCAACACAACTGAACAATACGAAATATATAAACACCACACAACACAACCAAACAACATACTCAACGATCAATTACAATATAAATCACATACACTTTTTGACACAATTATACAGAAAACAAACAGTAAGTTGAATCCCCGCGCCAATCCCCTTCCTCCACACACCACCCCCACTTCACCTTCCACACAACCGTTACAAAATGCTGGCAGTCTGTTACCAAAGCTGAAGAAGGCGGATACTAAGCCGAAACGTGTCCAATAAAATAGTAAGTTTTTCACATGAAAAAAGTTCATTTTTAGTTAAGTGTAAGTAGTTAAGTGTTTTTTTATCACTACACTTTGGGGTTTTTACACTTTCATTTTGCACTTCACAATGGTTTTTTGTTTTTTAAGTGTTTCTGAATGGGTAATCCCTCTAATTACTATCTCACTATTCAGTTTTTCTCTTTCATTACAATATATCCTTAATACTATTAACAATTTTATGTCCTTACAATACTATTCTTACATCTAATTCTAAATTGGGGTTTAGTTTGCTTTTTATCATTTTTATCTTTAACATTGTTTACGAGGGTTTCTTCCCTAAATTTATTATTGTCCATTAAAGGATAATGACATTTACTTTTTCCTTTCTCATAGGGTAATTATTAGTCTTGGTTCCAATATTATTTTTGAGTGCATTATTTCTCCTTCTCCTATGCTTTATTACTTGTTTGTGTATCATTATTGGTTCTCATTTTTATCTATTTCCCTCCTTCTTCATTTTCATTGTATTTGGTTAATACCTTGGTTTTTTCCACCTTCTATTTTGGGTACATTTCAACGTGTTATATTGAGTCGTTTAATTCCATGAACTTGTTTCATTTTTGTTTGGGTTTTGGTTTTTTCCCTTCTTCTTTTGGTTTTGTCAATCACCTTCTTCTCTTCTTTGGTTTTATTCTCGTTTGTTTTTCGTGGTTCCCTTCTTCTTTTGTTTCCTTTTGTTGGGTCAATCACTTGGGTTAGGTCATGTCGTTGTTTGTCGAGTCTTAGTTTTTATATTTTATTTAAATTAATCATTTTTTTACCATGAAGTATTATTTTAGATTCAATATTATCTTATTCATCCCTGGTACTGGGTTGGCTTATTTGTGTTGTAACATAATGCCTCTCCTTCAAAATTGATCATTTTGATATAACACTAGCATAGTTTTTTATGAAATTATGAGTTATATATAATCTTTTTCCTTTTCTTTCTTGTTTGTTTCTCCATTCTTATTTCTTTTCTTACTTGATTCATTCCATTTTATTTGGATCTGTTTTTATTTATTTCCATTGGTGTGTTCTCCCTTATACACAATTTTTTCCCTAACTTTTTAGTAGCTGGTTTCTTCCATTACTACTCATTTTTTTCTGAGACCAGAGGAACATCATCTCTGCTCAGTTTATTTTGATTGCTGGACTTTTTTCAACAGTCAATCTTAAATACCTTTTTTGTCAACTTGTGACTTAAATTAATAATAATAATATATTTTGGGATTGTCCACCTTGTGGTTTGTTTTTATTAGATCACTTTGGCCTTTTACTCATTCTTCCTTCCGCTGTACCTTTGCTATATACTGTCATCTACTCATACAATTGATTGTTTTTTATTTATTCATAAGTTAATTTCATCATATCTAACTTTTCATTATTTTGTTTTCTATTCTTGTTATGATCATTTTAATTGTGTTAGACATTTTTATTCTTTTCTTGGTTATTTAGCAATATTCTGCTTTAGCCATAGTTTGTATAATTGATTTATACGTAACTTCTCTTTTTTCCTTGTACCAGTTCAGATTTTTTTTTTTTTTTTCTTTGAATAGGCCTACATTAAATTCATGATTATTTCAGGTATTTATCTTAGCAGTTTTCGCTTGAGTTTATTTTTGTTTGGTTTATTTTAAATATCATTTTTGATAAATTTTTTGTAAGTTAATTCTCTTACTTTATAGGAATTTTTGTAGCGTATCCCTTTTTTGGTATATTGTTTAATGATTACTGTAAGTTTGTGATTCTTATTTTATTTATTTTTTTATATATAGGAATTTGTGTAACTTATTCCTTATTTTAATTTTTTATTTTAGGTCTCATAAGTCATCGAAATATTGTTGTAAGTTGTGCTCACATAATTTTTGAATTTTGGCATTTGTTTATTTTATTTATAGTAATTTAATTTTCTTCATAAAACTTTTTTATTGAAGCTTGGTTGTAAACTCCTTTTATTTTCTTGGTGGTTATATTACTTATCTCGTAAGTATTGTTTTCATTATCCTTTGTGATGACATATGTTTATACATACATGTGTTTATACGCTATTAATCTACATAGGACCATGTTTTTTATACTTTTTTGTAAGTTGATCTTCTCCTTTTCTGTCCTTGTTTTTGCCTTCTCTTGTATATTTCACTCTTTGTTGGCTTTCTCCTCTACTCCTTCAAATGTCAGATGGTTAACATTTATTCTGGATGATTTATTAAATTTATTTTTACTTCCATGTTCCTTAAGGAAATGGAAGTATGGTGATGGCAAAAAAAATCGTGTTCGAGATTATTGCAGATTCTGATTGTACTACACTCAAAACATGAAAAAAAGTCGTTTTTCGAAAAGTGTCTGTGTGTGTGTCTGTCTGTGTGTGTGTCTGTAGATTTTTTTTCTATGGCAAACGATAACAGCCGCAAATTCAAACAGAATCAAATAATTTTTTGCATACAGCCCTGATTTGTAGAGTACTCGCGATCTATTGTTTTTGGTGAAGATCGGATGGGGGAAAGGGGTAGTTTACCGGCAACGTTTTTTTTTTATCAAGGGTAATTTTGTTTGTTTGGCAAACGATAACAGCCGCAAATTCAAACAGAATCAAATAATATTTCGCATACAGCCCTGAATTTTAGAGCTCTCAAGATCTGTTGATCTTGGTAAAGATCGGTTAAGGGAAAGGGGTAGTTTACCTGCAACGTTTTATGTTTTAACAAGGGTATTTTCTATGGCAAACGATAAGAGCCGCAAATTCAAACAGAATCAAATAAGTTTTTGCATACAGCCCTGATTTCTTGAGTACTAAAGACCTATTGTTTTTGGTGAAGATCGTTTAAGGGAAAGGGGTAGTTTATCTGCCACGTTTTTTGTTTTATCAAGGGTATTTTGTATGGCAGACGATAACAGCCACAAATTCAAACAAAATCATATAATATTTTACATACAGCCCTGAATTGGAGAGTTCTCAAGACCTATCGTTTTTGGTGAAGATCGGTTAAGGTGAAGGGGTAGTTTACCAGCAACGGTTTTTTATCAAGGGTAATTTTACTTCCATATTCCTTAAGGAATGGAAGTATGGCGATGGCAAAAAAAATCGTGTTCGAGATTATTGCAGATTCTGATTCTACTACACTCAAAACATGAAAAAAAGTCGTTTTCCGAAAAGTGTCTGTGTGTGTGTGTCTGTCTGTGTGTGTGTCTGTAGATTTTTTTTCTATGGCAAACGATAACTGCCGCAAATTCAAACAGGATCAAATAATTTTTTGCATGCAGCCCTGATTTGCAGAGTACTCGCGACCTATTGTTTTTGGTGAAGATCGGTTGAGGGAAAGGGGTAGTTTACCTGCAACGGTTTTTTTTTAGCAAGGGTAATTTTGTTTGTTTGGCAAACGATAACAGCCGCAAATTCAAACAGAATCAAATAATGTTTCGCATACAGCCCTGAATTGTAGAGTTCTCAAGATCTGTTGATTTTGGTGAAGATCGGTTAAGGGAAAGGGGTAGTTTACCTGTAACGTTTTATGTTTTAACAAGGGTATTTCCTATGGCAAACGATAACAGCCGCAAATTCAAACAGAATCAAAAGATTATTTGCATACAGCCCTAAATTGTAGAGTTCTCAAGACCTATTGTTTTTGGTGAAGTTCGGTTAAGGGAAAGGGGTAGTTTACCTGCAACGTTTTTTTAACAAGGGTATTTTCTATGGCAAACGATAACAGCCGCAAATTCAAACAGAATCAAATAATGTTTTGCATACAGCCCTGATTTGTAGAGTACTCAAGACCTATTGTTTTTGGTGAAGATCGGTTAAGGGGAAGGGGTAGTTTACCTGCAACGTTTTTTTATCAAGCGTATTTTCTATGGCAAACGATAACAGCCTCAAATTCAAACAGAATCAAATAATTTTTTGCATACGTCACTGAATTGTAGAGGTCTCAATGACTTTCGATTTTGGTGAAGATCGGTTAAGGGGAAGGGGTAGTTTACCTGCAACCTTTTACGTTTTAACAAGAGTAAAGTACTTGAAAATTTATTTAAACTTTTTGAAACAATGGTAATTGTTAAAAATAAAATAATTTTGTTGCCAGGCAATAAAATTATAATTTTTTCATTTTAATGTAATATAATATTTTTCATTTAATACAGCAATAAAAAGGCAGGTAAGACACAGCCTGGCTGTTTGGCTGAAAATGATTTTAAATATAAATCTTAGAATATGGAAGTCATGTATGGTTCTCCATACCGATATTTTTTCTATGGCAAACGATAATAGCCGCAAATTCAAACAGAATCAAATGATGTTTTGCATCCTGCTCTGTATTGTAGAGTTCTCAATACCTATTGGTGTTGGTGAAGATCGGTTAAGGCAAAGGGGTAGTTTACCAGCAACATTTTATATTTTAAAAGGGTATTTTCTATGGCAAACGATAAGAGCCGCAAATTCAAACAGAATCAAATACGTTTTTGCATACAGCCCTGTTTTGTTGAGTACTAAAGACCTATTGTTTTTGGTGAAGATCGGTTAAGGGAAAGGGGTAGTTTACCAGACACGTTTTTTGTTTTATCAAGGGTATTTTATATGGCAAACGATAACAGTCGCAAATTCAAACATAGTCAAATAATGTTTTGCATACTACCATGAATTGTAGAGTTCTCAAGACATGTTGGTTTTGGTGAAGATCGGTTAAGGGAATAGGGTTGTTTACCAGCAACATTTTATGTTTTATCAAGGGTTTTTTTTATATGACGAACGATAACTGCCGTACATTAAAACAGAATCAACTACTCTTCTGCATACCTTTTTGAATTATACAGAACTCAAGGTCTGTTGATTTTGTTGAAGATCGGTTAAGGGAAAGGGGTAGTTTACCTGCAACGTTTTATGTTTTATCAAAGTTATTTTTTTTTGACGAACGATAACTGCCGTAAATTCAAAGAGAATCAACTAATGTTTTGCATACAGCCCTGAATTGTAGAGTTCTAAACACCTGTTGTTTTTGGTGAAGATCGGTTAATGGAATAGGGTAGTTTACCAGCAACGTTTTATGTTTTATCAAGGGTATTTTCTATGGCAAACGATAACAGCGGCAAATTCAAACAGAATCAAATAATTGTTTGCATACAGGCCTGAATTGTAGAGTACCTAAGATCTTTCGTTTTTGGTGAAGATCGGTTAAGGGAAAGGGGTAGTTTACCTGCAACGGTTTTTTATCAAGGGTAATTTTTTTCTATAGTAAACGATAACAGCCGCAAATTCAAACAGAATCAAATGATGTTTTGCATACAGCCCTGTATTGTAGAGTTCTCAATATGTATTGGTGTTGGTGAAGATCGGTTAAGGGAAAGGGGTAGTTTACCAGCAAGATTTTATGTTTTAACAAGGGTAATTTTTTATATGACGAACGATAACTGCCGTAAGTTCAAACAGAATCAACTAGGTTTTTGCATACCTTTTTGAACTAAAGAGAACTCAAGGTCTGTTGATTTTGTTGAAGATCGGTTAAGGGAAGGGGTAGTTTATCAGCAACGTTTTATGTTTTAAAAAGGGTAATTTTTTTATGACGAACGATAACTGCTGAAAATTCAATGAGAATCAAATAATTTTTTGCACCCCCTGAGTTGCAGAGAGCTCAAGGTCTATTGATTTTGGTGAAGATCGGTTAAGGGAAAGGGGTAGTTTACCTGCAACATTTTATGTTGTAACAAGAGAAATGTTTCCATGACGAACGATAACTGCCGCACATTCAAACAGAATCAAATATTTTTTTGCATGCTTCCCTGAATTGTAGAGGACGGAAGGTCTGTTGATTTTGGAGAAGATCGGTTAAGAGAAAGGGGTAGTTTACCTGAAACATTTTATGATTTAACAAGAGTAAAGTACTTAATTTTTATAAATAAAGTATCCTGATAAAAAGCTCATAGTAATCCACAGTAGAAACGTAGATGAAATATCTATAAATGAAGAAGTTAGGTGAACGGCGTGGGGGAAATTTTCTATTATTAAAAATTATAGTTGAAGGTGGAGGGGAGAATTTTTTATATGTGTACTACGTTATCGGCAACTAAGAAGTAGTTTTTTGTTAAAATTGCTTTCCGGGCTCTTTAGCTGTAGTCCAATGTTTTCTGCAAAACCAGACTTTTTGGCAGTGCCATCGACTGCCATCATCGGTGAAAATCGAGTGCGAGAACGTGAGGTGATATACGTTAGTGACCACAGTACTGTGGTTAATGCTGAAGCAATAAGTAGAAAGACGTAGTTTCTATGGAAATATTTCATTTCGAATATGATTTTAAATATAAATCTTAGAACATGGAAGTCATGTATGGTTCTCCATACCGATATTTTATTATGGTTTAATTTTTTCTCATTCAATTCGTCTTAGTCGTTTCTTGTACCCTCTTGTTTTGGTGATTATTTAGTGGTTTAATTTAATTTTAATACTTCTTTCTTTCCATTGGGTTGCTTGGTCAGTAATTCGAAGATCAGTCCCTTTTCTTGGTGTGTGGTATCTTCGCTTAGTTTACCCATGGTCCATCAGTTCCTCTGCACTTGTGGTTTTGATAACCTTGGCGTGAAGAAATATTTTCTTCCTGGTGATATAGGTTTCTTCGGTCTCGTACCACAATTCCTCTAATATCATTTGTTCATTTGTATCCATGGTTCCCTCGTTCACTTTATGATGTGGTTTATTAATCAAAGGAGTTAATGGTACCTCCCTCATTAATGTTATCATTAAATTTTTATTTTGCATTTCCAATGCTGGTGGATTCCTGTGTTTTAGAAACCTTTGTAATTTGTGACACACTATTTTGTTGTGGGTCCTTTCTATTTCTTGTATTTTCCATTTATGTATCGTTTTGCTGAAGTTTTCCTCCGCTAGCTTGTTGTGAATTCCCTCTATAATTGCTGTTGAGGTCCTCCTACAATCTTTATACTTCATTAACTTGCTTTGGTAGGTAAAGGGCAAATTAAACACATCAATGAGTCCGTTCTTCATCATCTCCACTTCTTCTTTTGTTTTAATTAGTTTCTTTTTATATATCTTTCCCATTTCTTCTGTTTTCTTATTCTTCTTAGTGATTCGATTCTTCTTTACTCTTCTACTGTTGGTTTTTTTGTGCTTACTCTTCTTGGTGTCATTGTTATCTGCATTTTCAGAAAACAATACACTTGATTCTTCTACAATTTCCGTCTCCTTACTACCTTCAGAAGTGGTGTCTGGTGTTTCATTCAATGGTTTGAAATCACTGTCTAATGTTTCCTTAAGTTGGTCTGCTGGATAATTTGTTTCTTCCCATCTCTTACTCATCCCTGTTTTTGTCTGTTTGACTTCTTCACGAAACTCTATTTCCTCCTCCTTCTCTTTGATTTCCTCATCCACCGGTTCCCTGTTCTTGTTCCACGTTTCTTGGATATCTTCCGTAATGCGGTCCAGTGTTTCATGCAATGGTTTGAAAATACTACGTATGCTCTCCCTCCACTCTCTGGACTCCTCTTCCCTTTCTTCTCTTTTGTTTCCTATAATACTCATCATCTTCTTCCTTCTGCTTCTTTCTTTGTTCTTTCGCTTCTTCCTTGTCTTGTTTTCTTTGTTCCCTAATTTCTTCATTCATTTGGTCTAGTTTTTCATTCGTTTGTCTGAATTGCTCCATCATCATCCTGCATTATGCAATCCCATCTTGTCTCTTCGGTCGGTTTGTCTGGTTGGTCGCCGACCATTACTTCCACTTCCGGTTCTGGTTGAGTTAGATTTTCTGGTTGGTTTTCTTGATTATCCTCTTCGAATAGCTCCCCGATCATTTCTTCGATTTCTTCCATCTCTTCTGGGTGACCTTCACCTTCAATTCCTTTCTGAGTGTCTTTTCTGGTAACCATGGAATGTCTTTTCATAGTCGCCGCTGGCCTTCTTTTAAAGCCTCACCGGTTGGTCGCCAATCTGCAACGAATCAAGCTGGTCGTACCTGTAAAATGTACACCAATTTTGTATGTGTAATAATTGTTAGTGCGTTCGTCTCGCACCGGGGTCGTTACATCAATGTTTTCGGCTAACGATGTCCGTAGCATTGCGGTAATCACCTGTAAAACACGGCAGTAACCTTACCTGTTGCTTATAGGGGTGTGTTAATCCCGGGTGGCGCCAAGTCGTTATTTAAAACAACTAAAATTATTGTATGATGAGTTTCCAGCGGTGACGGTCGGGGCGTTCAAATATTTCCCGCTCGCACGGCCGTCTGAATTGTATATACTGTTGTGCAAATGACAACTTGTTCGCTTCTCATCAAATCTAT
Source organism: Magicicada septendecula (assembly GCA_034769895.1). Lineage (NCBI taxonomy): Eukaryota > Metazoa > Arthropoda > Insecta > Hemiptera > Cicadidae > Magicicada > Magicicada septendecula. The sequence goes on along the minus strand of CM068371.1, from coordinate 234,808,420 downwards.
TCTTAAATAAACACTAGTAATATATAAAGCACTCCCTATGAAATAATAACAGCAGTTACTCCCTGTAATAGTTATTTTTAATAGGTGATAATTAAAATGTTCAAATTGACAATTATATAATGATAAATTTGCACCGACTGATTACATGAAACTCTTGTTCTCTAGGCTTGACGAATCGATTAAGGAAACGATCAGCATCGGTCTGGCTGTGTACGTTAAGTTATTACAATTATTTTCGTTCCAAAATCGTGGGATTCTTGTGATTATGAGCTAAAGAATTCCTATGGTTACAATAAAAATATTTTACCTTATTCTAAGTGTACATAAATAATAATGTGTGATGTTACAATCTGTTCTGTCGTGTCGTTAAATGTGTTTTGAAATTTCGTGTTTTAATAATAGGTTATGTTTTATCTTAACAAATTTTCAGTGAGCTTTATTTTACTTAAATAATCTGTGAAAGAGAAATATTTGTTTATAGTGAGATAAATTTACCTTTAGTAAAATTTAGAGTGATTAGGTTTTTGAAAATAGGTAATTTAATTGTACTTAACACCTCAGCATGACTTGGTGTCTTCGTTCGTTTGATCGGGTAGGATTTGGCTGCAATAAGTTCTTTTTTTCATTAATTTTTGGGCTTCAATGGGTTGGGCGTCCTTTTCATAACGTATCTGGTCATTCTTTTCGGTTAATTTTCTGTTTAATTCTCCTGGATCTCGAGTGGACTGCTATAAATGGGTCGTCTGCTTCTTATACCGTCATGGTTATGAACCTTGATTGCTTTTTTACATTATTTTAATAGAAAATCGTTCTTCCCAACATTGGCTTCTGTATTCTCTTACTGATGCTTCACTTCTGTAATGGTATTCAACGGTAATCCTCTCTTCAACTGCCATTTCCATGGCAACTGTATGATTTTGATTGGTTGATTTTGAGATGATGTATTGTTATCAAAATTCGAATTCTTCGTATATCTTCTGACTGCTGTTATCCTCTATCTTCCTTCCTGGTTATTAAATATTGTCACTATAGTATTTATTTCCTTTCATAGATTATTTTGATACCCCACAAGTTTGGGTAATTTTAGATTTTATGTTTTTACAATTATGTTAATACTTGTTAATTACATTTCTTTTTGTATACAAATGCTTATTATAATATTTTGTTTTATAAATGATTTACAATTTATTCTTGGTGAATCCTTCACCTCAGATTTGCTAATTTCTTTGTTAATTTGTTATAATTTGTAGTTGTTTGGTTCTGACAGTTAGGCACTTTCCTAAGCATAAGTAGCCATTATGGTATTTGACTTATTTTCATTTAAATTACATTTCATTTCAGCCTAATGGGCTTTAATTTGTTATTATAATTGGTTGTGTTGTGTTTTGAGTCTGTTTATGTGTTAATATGGTTTTCTCTGTCTTAATATTTAAAACATAACAATTAGTCCTATGGACTGCAAGTTTCTTTCAGCCATATCCTATTCATAACATTAAAACGAACAATTCTTTATAAGTTATTAGTTACTGTTATACTATATATTAGTTACTGTTATAGTATGTTCCTAATGAACATAGCTTTCATTCTTTTGTTATTTTGAGTGAGAAATATCACTTCCTTCAAACTTATTATTTGCTAATTCTTGCTTATAATACATATTATTTTTATTGTGATAAACAACATCACTTTTATAAAATTTATAACTATCCCTTATAACATGGGTGTTTTTGATTTGTATCTAATTTCTTAATTTTTAAACAATCTTTACATTCCCTCCATGTTAACACCTTCAATTTATTCTTTCCTGGGATCCTCCCTTTTAATTACTATCGTTTATAATTAAACTTAAATCTCTTAAACATCTTTTCTTAAATAATAATGTCCTCATCACTGTCCAGTGTTCAATCCATCTTACTTTATAGTTCATGCTTAATACTATTTTTCACAACATACTTATTCACTATTATTTTTCACTATTAAACTTTTAGCTTTCTTTAGGATTTATTAATTGTTAATGATTTTATCACTCACTATTTTTCACTATATTTCCATTCTATACTTTACACTATTTTCATTCAATCATTACCTTCACTCTTAAATTATTTATAGTTAATTATAATTTATTTAGTGTACTTTCTTTATCACTACACTTTGGGGTTTTTACACTTTCATTTTGCACTTCACAAAGGTTTTTTGTTTTTTAAGTGTTTCTGAATGGGTAATCCCTCTAATTACTATCTCACTATTCGTTTTTTCTCTTTCATTACAATATATCCTTAATAGTATTAACAATTTTTTGTCTTTACAATACTATTCTTACATCTAATTCTAAATTGGGGTTTAGTTTGCTTTTTATCATTTTTATCTTTAACATTGTTTACGAGGTTTTCTTCCCTAAATTTATTATTCTCCATTAAAGGATAATGACATTTACTTTTTCCTTTCTCATAGGGTAATTATTGGTCTTGGTTCCAATATTATTTTTGAGTGCATTATTTCTCCTTCTCCTATGCTTTATTACTTGTTTGTGTATCATTATTGGTTCTCATTTTTATCTTCCCTCCTTCTTCATTTTCATTGTATTTGGTTAATACCTTGGTTTTTTCCACCTTCTCCTTTGGGTACATTTCAACGTGTTACATTGAGTCGTTTAATTCCATGAACTTGTTTCATTTTTGTTTGGGTTTTGGTTTTTTCCCTTCTTCTTTTGGTTTTGTCAATCACCTTCTTCTCTTCTTTGGTTTTATTCTCGTTTGTGTTTCGTGGTTCCCTTCTTCTTTTGTTTCCTTTTGTTGGGTCAATCACTTGGGTTAGGTCATGTTGTCGTTTGTCGAGTCTTAGTTTTTATATTTTATTTAAATTAATCATTTTATTTACCATGAAGTATTATTTTAGAGTCAATATTATCTTGTTCATCCCTGGTATTGGGTTGGCTTATTTGTGTTGTAACAATATTCTTAAAGCGATCGATTTCGGTCATAGACCATCATCAGGTTATATAGCACATTTGTGTTCACATTATTATGAAACACTATTATTTATAAAAACAAATTTGTAGACATTGTTAATTTGATACATATTGTAACATAACCAGATGTTACATAACCTAAACATATACTATCAGGTTTAATAAATGCATAATGATAATATAAATAGATAAGGTAATGATAAGAATAACCAAGGAGAGAGGAATCATGGAGGAAGAAAGAAGCAGAAGTGCCACAAGAAACAGTAAGCCCAAATACTGTTTGACACTACAACCAGACTATAACTGACACAAACTGATGGACAAATTTCAATTCACTTTAAGCTGTCAAGTGAGTCAGTGAATAATGTAAACAGAATAAGATATGTTACTAAAAAATGATTAAATAAGAATCTGAATAATGTGAGATCAGAATCAGCATTTGGCTGATAATAAATTAAATGTGACTAGTAATTATTGAGGCCAAGAACTAAAATTAGCAATGGCCACAAAATGAAAATGAAGCTATATTTCAATCTCAACTATACTTATGACAAATAAACACGTTTGTAAGAGGGAATCTTATACCAATAAGCTACCTCAGCAAAATTACCGAATTGTGAACTAATAAAAGCTTTTAAGGCAGAATTCCAGTATAGACGGTATGCCTTAACAAGGCCTAGACCAAACAATCATCAATGAGATGATTATTAGGAAGTAATAGAAATGTAGGTCACCTACACAAAACAATTGTTATGCTAAAACATAGCAATAAGCATTATTAAAATGATATGATTTATAATTCGATTGTTAGTTAGTAGAATAGAGCAAATTAATGTGAAACGAAATATCATAGTAGGTAGGAACAGTTCATTACAATGTCTAAAGTTAAGGTTTATTCATAATGTACAGTAATTAAACATCAGTACAGAATTAATAGTGTTCTCACATAAACGTTGGAGTGATAAAACGCGATGTAGAACACAAACAATATTAGTCAAAGTGTATAATCGCCGATTTTGATAAACAGACGACAGTGCGAAATAGCGTACCTGAACATTGTTTATGTAGCAATGTCAGTAAAAGTGAAACTAACTCAGTATCAAACTATATCAAATTAAAGAGGACAAAATATTCTTTAATTTGATGGCGATACAGCCCCAATCGCAACTATATTAAGTGCGTGAAAGGCGTTAGCATCATTTACAAAATATGTTTAAGAAATTTGGTCATCAACACCAATAACATCGATAGCTGTCAATCATCTTAGCATTTGGCGGTTGGGAAACCGTTTTTAACGGTTGGAAAGACAATACGTCACGTTCATCACACCTGTCTAAGCCAATGACAAAATTTCTTAGTAATTAACAATGTTGCCTAGAGCCGATCAAGGTGTCAGGTATATAAGAGACCGCAGCAGATCAACGACAGACACTTCTTAATCTCATTCGGCGTGAAACGTGCGCTGACCATCTCAAAATTTTTAATAGCACATCAAAGGAAACCGTTTGACAACAACATACAACTACTTCAAGATATTCTACAAAGAATCGTTGCGATTATGTGCAGTATTATTTCATTTTTAGTGCGGGAAAAAATAATGAACAGCAGAAAGAATTAAATAGTATTATTTATGATCCTGTAAGTTAGAAGTGGATCGAGATTCTCTGTTCAGGTGCGTGTGTAGTGAATAACGATAATCATTATAATCCGATTATCGAAGTGTTAATTGAAATTTTAATCGAAAGATTAAAACACCAGGTAACAGTGTAAACATTTTTTCATTTTTTTTCTACGAGCGCCATAACCTGTACGTTTTAATACACTGATCTGTACTGACGCAAAAACACTGAAACATTTTTTATGTTACACCATGTCTAAATTTATTTTATGAATTTGTCAATATTAGTTAAGCTGAATGTTAGTTATAAGTGTTCTCAAAATATAACGTTGTAAATCATAAATCAAGCGTGACGAATGCATAACCTATGAAATAGGTTATTTTTATTTTTTATTTGTAATAGTAATATCAAAGATATCACTAGTCTATCTTATATCAAAAATTCATTAGCTATTGTGTAGGCATAAACTTTCTTTTTTGTGTCTCAAAGAACTTACACCTGAGATTTAATGAAGATTAATGTTTAAAGTAAAAAGAAATATCTGGACTTAGCCAGATTTACTGCCTATGTTCTGAGCAAGCCTTACAGGGTATGTAATAACGTATTTACAATTGTACATCATTGTATGTTTTCAATTATATTTGTTGGAATTCTCTATCAAGGGTATGAATAAAAACCCATTATTAACAGTATAACTCGACTTAATTTATTTCTAAAAAGTAACTAAATATTTTATTCAGAAAACAAAAACTCAAAACAACCTTCAGTTGTGATTAAATATTTTGAATAGCATTGCCATAAAGGTAATGAACCATTATTTTAATTTTTTAAAATCATTAATTAATTCTATTCATTGGTTTTCCACGGGATTTTCCCAAAATAAATCCGTGTGGCGCCCACTATTAAACAAGGCAACTTAACCTTGTAGCTAAAGTGAGTTGGTTTTTGTAAACCGTTTTGACAGCTTATTGAACTTCTAGAAAACACGACCAGGTACGTGAAAGTATATTATATTTATTCTATTGTCCAGACATTACTAGACGTAACGTACTTAGACTGTCATCGACCTGGAAGAGAAGTTTCACAGCTAGTATCAACAAGACGATCACCATCATCAAGCGACCAACTATTATACTTTACTATTAAACTTAAGCAAAGCTAGTATTTAAATAATATTAACACAACTATTTTATTTGTTTTATCTAAGGGAATTCTTTTCAGACAATTATAATTCTACAATTGTAAACACACGTTGAGTAACCTCGAAGGTTCCATTTTAAATTGTTTTATAAAATTAGTAACCTTCAACGACTACAGCCTTTTAATAATATTCTAAATAAACAATAAACACTTTTTAAATTGTTACAAATTGACGAACCCAACAGTGGGGCTTTAAGGAGACACATTTTTAAATTGTTACAATATGTTGTTGTCTAAAGCTTCCTAAGAAACTGATTCTGTTATACAGTGTTCATGTTTACATATTATATCAGCTGATTACTGAATGTTGATTTTGTCGTAATATTTCAAAAGTGATATGATTTTTGAAGTCTGTCATAACGTTTAATAGATTTTCATGGCCCTCTTCTTTTATATGTTTGTATATTCTGTATTGTTCCCATATATTTGATCTTATTTTGTCATTGCATGTTTTCAATACGGTTAAATGTTGTTGTATTGGACCATATTCACAAGACTGTAGTTTTATGTGTTTGGCTACTATTGAGTTTGGATTTGAGTGTTGAGAATGTTTTGTATGTTCAATATATCTGTTTAAATGATCTTGAAGTGAATCCTATGTATTTTTTGTTGCACTGTACATTACATTCTGTCGAGTTCGCAGGTTGACATTGATATTGGTAGACTCCAGCTTTTTCATAAATGTTTTCCTTTTTTGTACTGTTTATTTTCAGATTGTTGTAGATGTCATTGCTTGTTCTGAATGTTAGTCGATAGTCGTATTTTGTAAAAAAAAAAACTAATGTTCTAGCTAATTTTTGAGAGTTGTCAATGTAATGTGCAGGTATATAGGTTTTCTTCTTTTTGATTGATGTGTTATTTGTTTTATTTCTTTTTTGTTTTTTAGTTTATTATTAATTTTTAATTCATTAAAAATAATTTGAGATTTCTATAATTCCGTACGAGAAAAACTTGTCGATGGACACAACTTCACTCGGCAAATGCTATCAACCAACTGCAGCGATGCGTACCTCACAGAGTACGAATATTAATGAAATTAGTATCTTCTGATTGGTCCATCCGATGTCACATGGTTGATATTAGCAAAAGATATCTGAGTTACAAGCAAAACTTTGTATAAATCCGCAAGAGCTTGCATTGATTTTATCTATGAATTTTATTACTCTATCATTGATAAGAATTGAAAGCTGAGTTTTTTCTTATACAAAAAACCATACTTATAAAATAGTTGGAACCTCAAAGTATATAAAAACTGTAGCTATTTATATAAACAATCCAATGTCAAAGTTTCACGTCGATTGGTTGATTACCGCGGAAGATATAGCGAATAAGGTTTATCACACACGCACCCACACACAATTTCACACAAAAAGTACATGACACACAAAAGAATACATTTTTATAAAGAATTTGATATAACCTACGTCCTTAACCATCGCTAAATACAAAACTTACAGCTAAAAGACAAACTTTTGCATAAAACCATTTTAAACATGTCAATGTTCGTCATCCATGTTCAGATACGATTATTAATAGAGCTTATCATCCTGTTTTGTTGCAGGATTAACCCCACCACATGTAAAAAAAATTTGTTACATGAAATACAAAATTTTTTTTTCTTCCTAACCTAAATGAAATATCCTTCTCCCAATAATAATCCAAATAATAACATAACTCCAAAATCGAAATACATAAATAACTTCTTTCAAAACAACATTCAACTGTCACTTTGACAGTAGTAACCAGTGGCGAGGCGTGAGTGTTTAGAATGTGTATGCGGTTATACCTATCTCAGCCATCAACAAATAAAAACTCCTTCTCTCTCTCCGTGTGATAATCAAACCCTGTCAACAGTATTAACAACAGATAAGAAAAGAGTAAATATTACAATTTTTCCTTTTCCTAATAGAGACCAATATAATAATATTAATTATATAAATTGTTTTAGTAAATCAAGCAGACTGTATTAGGAACCTACCAGTACATTGAGTGGCGTGTGGTGGTACCGATTCATCTGTTATTTCCACTTTTAATCACATACAGCCACAGAATCCATAAATAAACACACTGCACAATTATTTATTTAAAATAATTTATAATATCTTGTATCTGCTGTTTAATATGTCATACGTAAACAATACAGATTCACAATGGTAATTAAAATCGTCCACAACGACACTAATTCATTCATTGTAACGGCTCACAATAATTTATTATTCACATTATCGTTAATTATTATGCGTTAGTTGTAGGAATTATTTTTTAAACGTTAGTTCTATGTTCTATGTGCCTGGTTTTTTCAGCGAATAAGTCAACAACCATATCGTAAAAAGCAGAATTAGTTTTTAGTTTCAAAAGAAGCGGTTTTTCAATAGATAAAACTGATAGAGCAGAGAGTCTGTGTTCAGTTTGCGAGTTACGCAAATACGTTTTTATTCTCTTCAAGGCTGAAAACGATCTTTCTGTTGAAGAGCTTGTAACTGGAATTGTCATTATAAGGTGTACAAGCCTCCACACTTGAGGAATGATGTCACTCAGATCTGCTGATGTTAAGTACTTTTACAAGTCACTAACACTATTTTTAGAAAACTGCTCATTTGAATGAACTACAGAAAGCTCACTCCTTAGTAACGGAAAATCAAAATACTGGCCATACGAGCGTTTTAGAGATTCAAAATTCTCTTATGGAAACTTTTAACAAAATTCTGGAAAACGTCGTGATTCTAGTAGAGCGATAAAATGAAGTTGACCTATATCTGCAAACCTCTGATTAAGTCTACATTTTACTGAATCAATAATTTCATAATACATCCTACGATAAAAGTTTTCCAGATACGACATGTTATCAATACGTAATCTTTTACTTCTGTGAGTGCTTGTAGGCTTGTCCCACCTCCCTGTTGGAATATTCTGAATTTCATTCCGGTCACTCCAGAATTTGTTGTAGTTATTCCTTAAATTATTAAGATATTTATCAAAGTCTTCAATGCGTTTCATACAAAAACTGATTTCAGAACTTTTTTTCTGCAAAATTTCGAATATGGAATCCGCCTGTGGTAGTATTGAACTGAACAGATGAAGTAAAAATGTGAAGTCAAAATATTGAAGAGTAGCAAGAAAACCTATTGCTCCAGTATAAATTTCGTTGTCCCACTTATCTCCGTTCTCAATCATAGACTCGAAGAGACTTATGATGTCAGCCTTGTGTTCTAGTACAGTGGCCACTAGTCTGCTGTTGTAGTTCCATCTAGGAGGTGCAACTGATGAAAATTGCTTCTTTACTTCTTGATCAAGGAGTTCGTCTGGATGATTTTGAAAAGATGAAGCTAAACCAGATAATTTGCTAAAAAATATTTTACATTCTTTAATGTGATCTACTGAATTTTTCAAGTAGTCCAGTCGCCAGAGTAAAAATAACGGAAAAATTTCTTTAAAAATTGAGGCAAAGTGATATTTGGTATAGTTATTGAAAAAGGTCTAAATATCGGTTTAAAATCATCTTTGCATGTTTATAAGGTCAGGCTTTTAAAAAAAAAAACCCTTATTTAAGGGCAGCGCGTGGTAAAATAGATAAAAACGTTTACATTCAGTGAATTTCTTTCCTTACTACTAAACAAACCATTGGATCACGATAAAGTCTTCATTCTTTTTGTTTAAAATTGTTCAAATTTTAATAGTAATAAAATCAAAATAACGATTTTGTTATTATTTCATCGTTAGGAGTATTAAATCGATAGACGGAATGGTCGATTTTAACAATCTTCCTCTGTTGAATAATATTATTAAATATGTGTATCTTAATATACATAAAAGTCATTGTGTGTATTTATATTCCACACCTCCTACTAAACCACTGGACCGATTTCAACAAAACTTAGCACAAATATTTTATGCAATGGGAGAACCAACATAAGATAGGTGTTTTGGGCCCTGGGGGATGTCAAAAATGGAAAATATGAAAATACCGCATGTAGGGTATCAAATTAAAGGGAATTTCAATGCACGTAACACTTTTTCATGCATATAAGCACTATTGAAAATTCTTGGGCCCTGGGGCTTAATAAATGGGTGGTTTTGGGGGAGGTCAAAAATGGAAAATATGAAAAACCACTGGACCGATTTCCACCAAACTTGGCACAAATTTTTTACGCAACGGGAGAACCAACATAAGATAGGTGTTTTGGGCCCCGGGGGGGGGATGTCAAAAATAAAAAATATGAAATGAAAATACTGTGGAGTATCAAATTAAAGGGAATTTCAATGCAAGTAACAATTTTATATGCATATACGTACTATTGAAAATGTTTGGGCCCTGGGGCTCAATAAATGGGTTGTAATGGAGGGGTGTCAAAAATGGAAAATATGAAATACCGTATGTGACATGCATATACACACTATTAAAAATTTTGGTCTCCGGGGCTCAATAAATTGGTGGAATTGGAGGAGGGGTGATGTCAAAAATGGAAAATATGAAAATACCGCACGTGGGGTATCAAATTAAAGGGAATTTCAATGTAAGTAACAATTTGACGTGCATATTAATTTGGATTATTATAAATATCCCCCCCCTGCTTGGTGGATGTGAAAAAAACAGCATAAATGGTATCAAATTAAAGTGAATTTCCTAGCAAGTAAGAATATGACACCACTTTCTCCCAAGCAAACCCGGGCAAATCCTCCAGTAATAAATAAAATATTTCAAAGAAAAGCTCTCTTTTTAATAAAACGTAAAACGAATACAAACAAAATAACATTATACAAGAATATATATATTTTTTTAAATTTAGAATTTTAAAAATTATTTATGTTGAGAATTTAGTTAGTGATTTCTTCTTCTTCTTCTTCTTCTTCTTCTTCTTCTTCTTCTTCTTCTTCTTCTTCTTCTTCTTCTTCTTCTTCTTCTTCTTCTTCTTCTTCTTCTTCTTCTTCTTCTTCTTCTTCTTCTTCTTCTTCTTCTTCTCCTCCTCCTCCTCCTCCTCCTCCTCCTCCTCCTCCTCCCCTCCCCTCCCCTCCCCTCCCCTCCCCTCCCCTCCCCTCCCCTCCCCTCCCCTCCCCTCATCGCCCCTCCTCCTCTTCTTCTTCTTCTTCTTCTTCTTCTTCTTCTTCTTCTTCTTCTTCTTCTTCTTCTTCTTCTTCTTCTTCTTCTTCTTCTTCTTCACAATCAATCTCGTCAACAATTGGAAAGTTTTTGCAAGTTTCAGTTGAGCATGTACCACAAACCGATGAACATAAAAGACCAGCGCTTCTGCATGTACACGATCCTTTTTTGCAGCCAGTTTTGCAATTACAAAAGATCATTTTTAATAAAGATTTTGGGGCAGCTGGCTGTGTCATTTTTATAGGCGTTAAAATTTCTCCAACATTCCAACCCCAGTCTTTTGGTATTAGATCATTGCCGAGCCATTGCTGGACTTGTAAATATACTCTGTAAAAGTGCTGCTTGGCAGCATCAGAAGTAGGTGGCAGGCTTTCTAACTTTACAGGTTTTAAGCTTTTTTTTCTTTTTTGAAATCGCTTTAGTAAAACTTGTATGTCTGTATTTATCAACACTGTAACAAGATACAAGATACAGAGATATAGTATTTAGGTGTGTTTTGATTGTAATTGTGTTACTTGTATGTTGCTTGTAGATACGCACCGGTATCCACGATTATGTTGTCTGATAAAATGTTCAAATTATAATTATTATTATTAGTTTGATTGTGATTGACAAATATGTGGGTATCGATGGTTAACTCCTTTAATTTAAAAGTATTTCTCGCACTCCGTTAGTAACCTCCCCCACTTACCATATGTGGATATTGTTGTTCTGTTAGGTGACTGCTCAGCTGTAACACACACGCTACATATACGAGTAGGTATTCTGTTTGAATATCCAACGTGACTAGCATGCACAATAAAAATAATGTAACAGCTAAATAAAGTTCTGAGTTATCAGAAATATTTGAATTCTTCCGCCACCCTTTGGTAGAACTGACTATTAATAAATGAACTACTTTAAGTTTGAAATTAAACTCTTTTTCCACTGGTAACAAAATGTAGAGGTTTATTAACAGTTAATAATGCTATAAAATCTTTTAAAAATTGACAATCAGTTACTAATAATTTTACTGAGAATAATTACAATGAACAAAACTTAAAATAAAACTCTCCTTAGCCTCAAGGCTGGTAACCCTGTTGGTTATACAATAGTTTTTATTTTGAGAGGTTATGTCCTCTTATATCAGTTAATTACCAAGTCCGTGTGGTTCTTTTAAGTAGCATGATGCCAGGTACAAGATGTGGCGTTTTATAATGATATTAAATGAACAATTAATAAAAAACGAACAAACAAATATTAAAATAGAAAATTAGTACCATATAACAGACAATTATGGTATTATCGTACGCGGGAATTCGTACGCAGTATACAGTAGTTGTCTTGACAATAAACAAGTGCGTTGGTTTGCACTGCTAATATGTATTATTATATTTTAATAATTCACTGTTGGAATTATTTATTTACAAGAGAAAAAGTTATAAATAAAAAAAAACTCTTGTTGTAGTTTTCATCTGGTTTGGATTATATGAGAACAGACTTGTGACAAAGAAGGTGGCAAATTACAGTTATGATTTTAAGGTTATCTCATAACGTGAATTGTTATTAGAGTTAATTATCTTGAATATTGATTTCTTCTTCATCTAAGCATATACATATTATTTATAGTAGTTCTGATGCATAATTATCAGTAGCATAGAATATTCTTTCGCATAAAAATTAAAATATTCATCTTCAATAATAAAAAATCAAAAAACAGAATGTTAGTCAATTGAGCGACTATTTACTATGCTCGTATTTTGTAATAAGTACATTAAGCGTGATTCTTTTAATTATGAAAAATAATTAAAATATTTATTTATCATTTTAAAAATTGCGAAATAATACTTTCGTCAATTCTGATAAATTTCATCAGCATCATTATACTTCGCTATTATTGATTAGCGTAGTATATAAACGATCGGTATTGACAGAAATTTTTATTTCTGTTTTATTGTTAATTAATGAAAAATATTGTACTCCCTGGTTTATTTTTCGCACAACACTCGCAAATACGATCGATATTGTACACTGATCATATTTAAATATTATTCACTCCGCACTGTACACACGTTATTGCTTGTGTTGTATTTAGGTTAGATGTGTGTTGATTACTGATGTTCACGTGTCGCGCACAATTCAAAATAAACTTCTTCATATATCTGGTTCGCAGAGTGACACGTCCTGTCTCGTTGATGATTGATAGATGACTGTGACGCTCCTTTGGAACGTCTCCGGCTTGTCTGCCGATTTCCATTCATTCGATTGGCTGAAATGTTTGAACTCTCCGACCCAAAGTACTTTGGCTTCTTAAAATTTTTAATTTTTTACCAATTTTGTGTTTGGGTTTGAGATTAGCTTGACGTCAGCACTGGTACAAAAAATAATTAAAAAGTTTAAAATCGTAATAACTTTCTTAATATTTGTCTTATCGTTAAACGGTTAGTGTCAATAAATTGCGGACATCCTGAGCTTTAAATAAAGTCCAAACAAGATTATAATCCGTCTATTATCTAAATCACTATAACGATTTTATCGATTTTTATGGTGCATCTTATATTTAATAAGTTTATTACACCAAACTTAACTAATTACACTAAAACACTTTTGATTAAACGATCTGAGTCTATATCTCAACTTGTTTAATACAAAATTTGGGAATAATTGTTACCCAAACAATGTCTGGTTATGGTGTCTTTAGCGTCCATATTTGACTATTCACAATTGTCCTTAAAACTATTTTTTCTTATCTAGTAACATTGATATTGTAATCTAACAATAATATAAACGTCTGTTTACATGAATTTGTACTTTAGTATAAGTACAGGGCTGTGTTTCATATACTATTAGCATTGTTTCAGTACCCTCGTATCTCTTTTCTTAAAATTGTCACTTTATTTATGGTTTTTCTATATAAGGTATATTATGTAATAAATGCAATTAGTGTATAATTATAGTACCTAATTCCTTTCATATATTTGTTAGCTTTTAGCTATCTGAGAACCCTTCAATTTCTAGTAATGGGTTTGTTTACATTATGTCATAGCATGGTAGTCAGTTATTTTTGATAAAACAATAATTAAATTGTTATTGCTATACTTGACATAGATTCTCAAAGTAGTATCAGACATTCTTCTGATCCTTGATAACATTTTTATTTACTTTTAAACAAGTTTGTATGTTGCATTTTGCATAAATAACTTGCTACATATTGTTTGTTCACATTCTGATTCCACCATCATGGTCATTTAGTTTTTAATAATTTATATATAAAATGACTATTCTCATGGTTATGGTCTGTTCTCATAGTAGTGTTAGGTGTCCCTCTTACTACTGGTAACACTCTTATTAATCTTTGTTCAAGTTTTAGTAAAGTATCTTGCTTAACTAGTTGGTTACATTGTTTCTGCTTACTACTGGCTATGTATTCATAGTCAACTAGTTTACAATATTTTGGTTACAAAACTATTGTCATTATATTTATAATCTGTTCTCATAGTAGCACCAGATGTTCATCTAACTACTGGTAATACTTTCATTAATCTTGGTACTAGTTTTAACACTGTATTTTGTTTAACTAATTTGGCATACTAGGTTCCATTTCTTCTATCTTTGTGCCATCATATTTGATCTGCTTTATTTGTATTGTCTTTCAATATAATACACTGTTTACTAGGGTGTATTATTACTTATAATGAATCCTTGATTGATATAATTGTTGATGGTTATTTGGTTAAACTAACATGTATGATTTTTTGTTTCATAGGTGCCTTTCCTATGGGGTTATGTAACAATGTACAACATATTCTAATGCAGCATTTTGCTACTACTAACATGACTTCAGTATGGTATTCTATTACAATATTTTAATTGTTTTAATACACATGTTTACACTACTTCTTCTTTAAACAATAATACAAATATTCTTGAACTAATGACAATATCTTTCTTGTCGTTGTTTGTAACTAATTTCTGTCACACTTGTTTGATATTTAACAAACTACTTTGTTTGTTATTATTCTTTCTCTGGCCTTTCTTTGCATTGTATTCTGTTTTGCCGTGGCATTCAGTTACATTTCTTTTAAAATTTACAAAGGTTTTTATTGTCAGTTCTCTGAATAATAATATAACTGTTCTATTTTACATTATTTTGGTGGTCTTATGATTATCTACTTGGATCACAATCTTTATTAAATTAGTCACACTAACTGTCTGTGTATATTTGACTATTTAATTCTTGATGTTTTCACTATGAAAGTAACACATTTTCTTCCACTATAAACCTTATCACTGGAATTGTTTGTGTGGTTTATTAGGTTAAAATTAGTTAACTGGTCACAGGTTTTCACACTTATATTAAGTACTCACTATAATTGTTTGTGATTTCTTAAATGTTAAACACTGTTTCTTCATAGTTGACAATCACTATTCTTTTGGTTACTAGTATTGTCTCTAGTACACTTGATGAATGATGATTCCTTGCATGGTCTATCCATTTTCTTCTCTCTTCATGTTATGTTTCCTTGTCCTTCTTCTTCCCTTCTTCTTTAGGTTTGTACGTCTTCTTCAGCATTTTCGTTGTAGTAGTCGTTGTTTCATAATATTCATATTTGTCAATATATCGGTTTGTCTGCCATCATTGTGGTTGCTCTTGAGTTGTTTCTTCCTTTTATTTGGCATAGTTATTTTTGATGATTCCCCTCACTGTTGGAATCTATTGGTATTGTCGTTATGTTGTTGGTATTGGTATTATTCTCGTTATTTCCCCTCACTGTTGGAATCTAATGGTATTGTCGTTATGTTGTTGGTATTGGTATTATTCTCGTTATTTCCCCTCACTGTTGGATCCTATTGGGCCTGGTTACTAACATTTTATTTTGGCTCATGGTCATTTTCTTTCTTCATTTCGTATATGATGCGGCTATGTTACACTTTCTCCTTCATCGTTGGAACTTTACACTAATATATCTGTAGATACACACTTTTTGTTCACATAGTTTTATTTATCTATAAATACCTTCATGCTTTCCTGTCATTTGGAGTTATTCTTGCTTACATTATGTAACTACCATATTTGGTAACGTTACAACACATGTAATTTTTTTTGGTGCATTATACATATACAGGAGAATTAATAGACCATTTTTATATATAGATGTTTGAGGTTGATTTTCCAGTTTAAATGCTTCGATTGCTTCTTTTAAATCTGAGTTTATTGATTTTTTTTCAATCGAATTAAAAACCGATTTTTTACCTTTACCATACAAGCATGATGTTGTGTCACAGCCGGTTAGAGCATGCAAAAATAGTATATTCTCTTTGCAAAATTTATGCTTTCTAAAGCTGTTATCAGAAGAAAATAGACTACCACTCATGGTTCCTCTCGTGGGTTTTAAGAGATAAATTTTCTTATTACTAGGTATAAGCGCAGTAATGAGCACCAAAATATCTACGTCCTCTGCAACAATAACTGGAGGTTTATCATATAATTCTAAGGCTGTTTTCACAATTAATAAGTCTGCATCATCGTCAGCTTGTTTAACGTTTATGCTTTCTTCTTCCAAATATCTCGTTAGAATTTCAATAAATAGAGTTTTATTATTTTTATTCGAAAGAAATTGTTCTTGGGTCACTGTGACACATATATCTTCATGGAATAAAATGTCTGGAGAGGAATTTTGATTGGTACGGCGATAACGCTCCATAGCTTCGATGCTGTTAGAATTGTTTGTATAGCCATCAAAAACTACAGTAACTTTTGATCCAAAGTGTCTCTTGACATAATTTACCTATCTTTGAAAAATACATTTGAACTTGTCATTTTTTTGACCATACTACTCTATGCAGTAACATACCACCATCAATGACGTAAATGCAATCTTCAAGGTTAATCTCAGTGCGGTGTACTTCAAACATATCATATAGTTTAGACTTATCTGTTTTCCGAAATACACCTTCGTAAAACATAGATGTTGGGTACGGTGCAAGTTCATAACGCATGTAATCTTTTAATTCGTCGTCACTTTTTCTTGCTACACAAATGCGTTGAAATATAAACATTGGATCTATAGGGACAATTTCCTCTTGAATTTTCAGACTACTATTAACACTTTTTAATGACAGTACTCTATTTTTTCGTTTAAACGAAACTTTATGGAAGTTTGTACCAGCAATTTCTTCTAATCCTGCTTTTCCAACCTCAAAAGCATTATGACAGTTAATATTATTACCACCAGTAACTCCAGTAGATATAGACGTTATTGAATCTTGATAAGGAAATGGCTCGTGACAATCAAACCAGGATTTTATTTTGAGAATATCTTCAGTATCTCGTTTTATTCGAGAATCTCTAGCATCTACATGCTGATCGGAAGTAGAAAATGTTATACCACAAAATTTTTCTACTTCTTCGCAGATATCATGTGTATATGGCATCGCTAAAATCCATTTATTTGCAGTACTGGTAGTTACTCCCCGTCCAATCATACCACCATCAACTTTCATGACTCTCATTAAGTCCTGTTCGATTGTCATATCAGTATGAGTTCCTGACCAGAATTTCTCAGTTCGTCTTACAGTACAAAATCCGTTATTTATAAAATTTTGAAGTTCTTTAATTTTTAAAGCGGTAGTTTCTGGAATTACATCTTGGTTTTGCATTGAGGTGAAAAGTTTTTCAGATTCTTTTATAAATTGATTCATATATTGTATATATAATAAGGCTGATTTCGTATAATTAAAATGTCCAGTTGCATAAAAATATGGCAACATTTGCTGAATAACTTGTAATTGAATTTTTAGTAAACCCCTTTTTTCAGAGCGCGCAAATGCTTTTGCAATAGAGATCATTCGTATGTATTGTATCCATAATTTTGCAGTTTTACCGCGTTCCTCAATTTCAATCATTTTTTCTAGAAATTTACCATTTAAGATGTTGATACGTTTGATATTATTGATATTAAATAAATATAATTGAACTGTTTACTGTACTCAATGTTTATTGTCGGGCGCCATCTTTACTGCCAACTGTAAAGAAAAAATATAAGTACTTACCATGTTTGGGTTCTTTTCAGCGAACCCAGGAGATCAGAACTGGTTGTTCCAAATAAAGAAAACTTTATTTTGTTTCCCATTAATAGATTTTTATTGACATTTTATTAGAACTTTTATTGCTAACACATTATCTCCTGACATCCTTTCTCTACTATTAATTCAGATTAACGAAATTTATTTAGTATATAATGGGAATTGAAACATAGTATATAAATTGAAAACAAACAAACTTCTATAAAATTAAACATGAATTACCTTAACATAACAACACAAACCAGCCTTCTTTGTTTAATATTTATATATTCTCACATACTCACGCACACACACACACCCAGTTAATTTATACCCCGTGAGATCTCATATTATTGTTATTTTGTGATTTTGGTTAACTTTTGTTAAATAGTTCGATACACATTTTTTCTTTTTACTTATCTGTTCAAATGAGTCCTGAAGACGTCACACTATTTTACACGCACATTTGCTATATCTTTGAAACTGATGATTTCCGAAAAATGTCTCTACATTTTGTATATGTATTCCGATTTCTACATGTTCTTAAAACTGTTATTATACTCTGATTTAGAGTTAAAAAGCGTTACATTTCATTTTTTGGTGTGGGCGATAATTACGCCAAATAATTACCAAAAACACCAAAACTTCGCCTAAAACCGGCGAACCGGCTAACGCACAGTTGGTTGCGTCTGTTGTGTTCAGAAGTTATATGCCGACTAAAGCTTTGTTCTCTGTGTGTCACAACGCTGCTGGCTCTGACACACCCAGCATTCTTGTTATGTAGTGCGCTGACGTAACGCTCGCCTGATGTCTTGTTGCATAATTTGTTGACAGATTTTGTGTCACTGGATCTGACCTTGGCACAGTTTGTCGTTTATTGAATCTGTTCTCTCGTTTATAAAATATTATTAAATAATTCTGCATTCAACGCCTCAAGCAGTGCAGCCACCGTCGCGATCGCTCCAAACAGCAAATTTACCTAAATTTGTCCCTATTACTCAAAAATGTTATTTATTATCATAAAAAATACAAATTTTGTTATATTGCCTTGGGTAGGCCCAAAATGCCCCGCTACAAAACCTCCTCAATGAGATATTTTATGCCGAAGCATAAAAAATCTCATTGACACATTCATACTTGCTAAAGGGATCAGCCAGGATATGTCGCCACAACCCCCTTTATGGTTTACCAAAAAAAAATATCAACTCACCCTTGGTCCGGTGACTGTGACCGCATCTGCATGACAATACTGGACTTCTCTCTCGAGATCCCAACAACGTAGAGTCAGACAGATACTCAACGCCCCTGCTCTGACGCGCAGGCCAGCTCAGGTCCGCCGCCACAGCATCACCAAACACTGAAATAACAAATCAAAATATCAAATAGTGGCCTTATACAACATCATATCCCCAACTGATCTGTTTCCCCCTAGCGGTGCTGGTTTGCGCTAAGAAGCACTGGTTTTGTTTCTACTTACTTCTAACATATATATGAATACCTAACAACACATCATAATATAAGAAAACATAGTACATTAATAATTCACATTATTATTATTATCTTAAAATAAACAATTTGTATTTAAAATGTAACACACTTAACATCATTAAATTTGCATATAAAATCATAAAATTTACCTTTTAATCTCAATTTAACTTTTATTAATTCGTTTCTCAATTTTTTTTTTTTTTCATAACATTGCAATTATTATTCCATTTCATTCATTTGGGTGATTCTACGTTATTCATTATAATTCACTTTATCAACTTGGCATTTACCCATAATCTTCCCCTTTGATTACTCTAACGCTCCCTTACAAAATCTTTAACTAGTATGACACCCCTCTATCAAAAATCTACTAACCCGTCTCTACCTCTAACTACTTACTACTTTAACTCAATTCGCCACCTTCTACTCTTATATATAAAAAAAAATACTCTCTAACCCTTTGTACATAGGATACGTGTTTCCCCCCCCCCAAAAAGCTCAATTCCCGTTCTCTGGTTCCTGGATTCTACCTAAGGCAACCCCTTCCCACTAAATCTATACCAAATCCCGTCCCAACCCTTATGTTGTGGACTCCCACACTACACTACCCCCTACTACAAAATTGCCATCCCCAAAATCTCAATCTCATTACCTTACTACAACTACAACAAAATAACATCAACAAAATAAACAACAATATATCACTCAAAATTCTACATATTATTCTCCATTACTACTGTGTCAACATCAATACTTCTCAAACTTCTGTAACATACATTAACTCGAAACAACCTTACATTATTTTCATCTCTACTATTTCTTTAACTTTGACTTCAATTTGGACAGATCTATATGTCCCACAAAAATTCAACTTGAACTGATTCAAACATTTTATTCAAACAATTACTATCACCCATTTCTATCTTTTGCAACCCATTGAAAATTTTAACTATCACACCTTTATTTCATTTTATTTTAAAATCTATAGACACATTGAAAACATATTATCATATTTTTATAATCCTTATACCTAACATACTAAATGCAATCAACATAATAAGACATAATAAACACAATATAGGAAGTATTTAGTGCATCTATTTTTTCAAATCGAAATAAAATTATTGAGTAGCAGATCATCATTATTAATTAAAATATAGCAAATTTCTAATACGTTATCCCCCTGGATAACCTCCCAGCCACACACACTATGTCCCCCCCTGGACTGTGGCATCCAGTTGCGTCCACAAGGACTGAGGTTTTGGAGGAATGTTACATCTCCGTGTCCTTGCTTCTGCGTTACATTTGAAAAGGTATAGATATCATCATATCTTTGTCTATATTTATGCACCCTTAATACGGGTCTACCACCTGGCTCTGCTGTTCCTCCTCGAACAGAGTGGCAGCCGCTGTTCCATAGTTTGGTGATTCCCATCAATTTCACCCCCCCCCATCAATTTCAAAATACACCTTTACAACGATAACAGCTATGGCCAGTTAAGGCAGAACGTGACGCAATGAGCCCCAACCATAGCTGTTAAAGCTAAACCAATTCCACGGTCAAAGTTCGGTGAGGCCGTGACCGCCCGAAAATTTGGGGAATCACAAGTAAAATATCTTTTGTAACATTAAATTTAAGAATTTATATTTAAATGACATTATTAGTTTGGATGGTGTTTTACCCTCCTTCCTATGTAAGCTTACATATATTTGCTATCTAAAATATTAAATACAAAATTTACAACCTTCCACCATGGCAGTTCCACACTACACTGTTATGTCACTTCATTGAGCACCAAACTACCCCCCAAAATTATCCCCACATCTTGTATAATACATTACATAACATAATAAACCAATAAACATTAACCTTGATTATTAGTATACATTTAAACAAACAATTTTTTCTTTTAAGTAATTTATATAAAAATTTATAAACATTATTATTTAAAATTTTTCATTAACTCTTCTAAGTATCATCATTTCATTATTTATCTTTGTCTGGAAATAGATTTCTCAAAATTTTCAAATTTATTATTCATCTATATTTTTAACCATTATGCTATTCCACAAACTAAACCATTTAACATTCATTTATTTATTAATTATTATTAAATTAGAATCTCATCAAGTAATTCAAATTCATTATAAAATTCAAACACATAACATTCAATCACAATATCTAAACATCTCAAATTATTTACTTCAATTGATTATTAAACTTAAATATTTATTTGATTATTAAAATAACATATTTCAATTATTATCAACATTCTACAAATCATTAATTATTGTCTTCATAATTATTTTATTATTTAATTAGAATGCAAAATATTCATATTATTATTATTAACACAACATTTTCTAATACATATACACATTATTTTTCTAACCTTTTATAATACACACACATGAATTCCCTACATTATATTTACAAAGTATACGTCAATCATTGTTCAATCGTTTCACACCTCATATGTCCAAATCTGCAAGGTCATTACCAAAATTTTATAGTAGTCAACAATGTCTATTCACTGATTTTTTATTTCAACCTCCATCGTCATATAAATACCTAATATATTTATAACACACATCATTTTTATCCACATACCAGTTGTTATAATTATTACTATCATAATAACCTATCAACTCTATTCCATTCATTATACCATTATAAATCTTGTCACCATAAGTTAGGATTGTCCAGTCTCCATCAGTATTATTTGTCAACGTCAGGTAAGTTGTTTTCTCATTTTTGTATTCCTCAACTACTACGTCAGGTAAGTCATTATAGTTAGGTAAGATATTATCAAAATAATTCTCTATCTCTCTTTCAACAGGTACGTATTTCACATGATTCATCCTCACCCCTTCTAGTATTTTTCTCAATTCATCATAATTCCTTTTTAACTTATATAATTCAATCTCTCTCTCCACACACAAATCTCTCTCTTCATAACACCACATCACATAACTCTCATAATTATTACAGACAGAGGGTACAACATTATACAACATCAATATATTCTTTACTTCATCTACTACTATGGGTCTCTTACCCTGCAAAAACAACAACATTTGTGAACACCTTGGTTCAGAAAAATTAATAGGAAAATTTACCCCCTGTCCCACATTAACATCATTATTATTCTTCCACTCTCTCTCTACTTCATAAACACATCTCAACATCTCATAATCACTACATTCTACAATTTCATTAGTACTATTTTTGATAATATTTTCATCATTTGTCTCTCCATTATTCTTTACCCCCACTATACTCTCAGAATTGTAATTAATATCATCACTATTCAATACTACATCTTCCACTATTTCGTCATTTTTACTATTTGTCATACTTAAAACATTGTCACCTAACTTCTAAAATTTCTCAACACTCTGTTCTAATTTATTTAAACTGGTTCTTATTGTTTGGTTAGTATTTTCTAAACATTTATTTAATACTTGAATCTCATTTTTTAATTCGTCTTTCTGTTCATCTAATTTGTTATAGATTTGGTTTTTTAATTCATCCAAACTATTCTTTTGAACATCGAATTTACTATTCTGTACCTCAAATTTATTGTTAAAATTACTGTTCATTTTCTCTAATTGCTTTAGTATAACACCCATCATATCATTTTCTACTTGGTTACATTTTGTTGAGATTGGAGTCGATATATTACTCGAGTCGTCTATTGCTGATTCAGTTAGGCTGAATTCTTTTACTCGAGTTACTGGGGTTGAATGAACCCCTGGTTCTTCCACACTAACCGACTCGTTCATTTCAACTGCAACCTCGTTATTATCTGCCATTTTTCTTAAGATTTTTTAAATATATTTCTTTGTAAAATAGTTTTATATGTAACACATAATTATTATTAAAAAAAATATTCTACTCACCCATATTAAACATAACCTTTTACGTCTATTTTACGTATGCAAAAAAAAATTTATTTTACCTCAACAACCATTCTGCTCTCCCAAGTAGGCCGTATTTTATATAAATTTATTTATATAAAATTGTCCCAGTTCGGGCGCCATTGATACGTTTGATATTATTGATATTAAATAAATATAATTGAACTGTTTACTGTACTCAATGTTTATTGTCGGGCGCCATCTTTACTGCCAACTGTAAAGAAAAAATATAAGTACTTACCATGTTTGGGTTCTTTTCGGCGAACCCAGGAGATCAGAACTGGTTGTTCCAAATAAAGAAAACTTTATTTTGTTTCCCATTAATAGATTTTTATTGACATTTTATTAGAACTTTTATTGCTAACACATTATCTCCTGACATCCTTTCTCTACTATTAATTCAGATTAACGAAATTTATTTAGTATATAATGGGAATTGAAACATAGTATATAAATTGAAAACAAACAAACTTCTATAAAATTAAACATGAATTACCTTAACATAACAACACAAACCAGCCTTCTTTGTTTAATATTTATATATTCTCACATACTCACGCACACACACACACCCAGTTAATTTATACCCCGTGAGATCTCATATTATTGTTATTTTGTGATTTTGGTTAACTTTTGTTAAATAGTTCGATACACATTTTTTCTTTTTACTTATCTGTTCAAATGAGTCCTGAAGACGTCACACTATTTTACACGCACATTTGCTATATCTTTGAAACTGATGATTTCCGAAAAATGTCTCTACATTTTGTATATGTATTCCGATTTCTACATGTTCTTAAAACTGTTATTATACTCTGATTTAGAGTTAAAAAGCGTTACATTTCATTTTTTGGTGTGGGCGATAATTACGCCAAATAATTACCAAAAACACCAAAACTTCGCCTAAAACCGGCGAACCGGCTAACGCACAGTTGGTTGCATCTGTTGTGTTCAGAAGTTATATGCCGACTAAAGCTTTGTTCTCTGTGTGTCACAACGCTGCTGGCTCTGACACACCCAGCATTCTTGTTATGTAATGCGCTGACGTAACGCTCGCCTGATGTCTTGTTGCATAATTTGTTGACAGATTTTGTCACTGGATCTGACCTTGGCACAGTTTGTCGTTTATTGAATCTGTTCTCTCGTTTATAAAATATTATTAAATAATTCTGCATTCAACGCCTCAAGCAGTGCAGCCACCGTCGCGATCGCTCCAAACAGCAAATTTACCTAAATTTGTCCCTATTACTCAAAAATGTTATTTATTATCATAAAAAATACAAATTTTGTTATATTGCCTCGGGTAGGGCCAAAATGCCCCGCTACAATGTTTAAAAAATTATGATCTTGTACTTCTTTGTAAGTAAGATTGTCATCTAAAAATTCTTGTAGTAAAGATTTCATATTTGAATATTCAACTTCTGAAAGATTCATTTCCTCAATAATCTTTTTACACAAAACTATCCAAATTAATGTGTGGCCTCGTACTGCTGTAGCATAAGCATGGCCATCTAACATCTTATCTACAGTTCCTGGCGCATAGCAACAGCTTAATGCTTCTTTTAAACCGCTTCCTGCCATCACATAACCAATCGAGCCAAGAAAAGACATAAGCAGATGAAATCCTCCAAGTCGAACAATTACATTATGTATATCATCATCAGGTGAGGATTGGACCATTTCAAACGCTTTCTGATACAAAGGTTGATCGAAAGTAACAAAACAATTAGATTTAAGTTTTTCACTAGTTTTACAGCGTATTTTAAAACGGTGTATATTGTATTTTTGTCAGTTGGAGGAGAGTGTACAAAAGGCAAGCAAACAATTCTAGATAATGTATAAGTCATATTTTCCAAAACCTTGGACATAAAGGCATTCCAGCCAGTAATGCTGGTTTGGTCACTCCATAAATCCAAAGCAAGTCAGCATTAGAAAAATCTATATTATTAAAACTCGGATTATCTACTTTTTCAAAAACAATGTTTTGGAGTGCATGTGTATTAATATTTTCAAAAATTTGGAATGGTATTTTGTCAATTTTGCTGATTTCTTTTGCAGTAGGCTTAACTGTCAATCGTTTTAAGGAAACTTTGTTATAATAACAATCTCTTGGACTTACAATCATAATACCTCCCATACTATGAAAAGTATTTTTCCCGTCTATAGTATTGATATTAATATCTGAATTGTCAAATGCCAATTGTGCAAAACAACCAGATCTAAATGGAGAACGTGGACTAACCAATACACTATCCTCATAAAGTGCTGCTTCTTTGTATGATGAACACACTCCCAGATGCGACAATATATCTATAATTCGTTTTGAAGCAAATTTCCTATGCAACATTACAGACAGACCAACTTGCAATGGTGATAGAAAGGTTCTAGGTCTTATGCAACTCATAATTGAATGAGTAATTGCTGTGCATTTTGTTTCATATGAACTAATATCACCTTTTTTATTTTTTTAAATTATTTCTTCTATCAGAAACTGAAGGGATTCTGGGATATTCTCATTAATATTTTGGAATATATTATCACTTGGAGGATAAAATTCTGTATTACTTTTCTTCAGATTAACATCGTTTCGAATATTGCTGCTGCAGATTTTAAGATTTTTCTTTTTTCTTCATTTTCATCTTTTGTTGAGGCTATCCATGCTTGACGCATGACATTGTATTCACGATCTACAAGACATATGAGGGTTGAGCCACCTTTTCTGGATATAATTCTTTTACAATCGCCATAATTTTCTTTTAATTTAGCAATAATGGTATTTGGATGACAAGCATCATGTCCTGTTTAAGAAAATTAGATATTAAATAAAATAAACATGAAAATTTAATTTAAAAAATAGTATAATTATAATTTATAATTAAGCAATATATTTACCTAATAATGCAATTAATTCTGTGAGCGTAAACTGGGTACCATCACTGTCACTTAAATAATCAAAAATCAATTCCATTTGACGTGAGATTTTTACATTCTTGGGTCAACCTTTAGCATCACTTGTGTCACGAGTATAACTGTTTAAAACTTTTTTGTGACAACTGCGGTGATATCTCGCTTGTACAGCTACCAAATCATCACAAGAAATTCGTCGTAGAATTGCTTTTCCTAATTCGTCATTATGTTCCGCAATCATTTCTGATCATTTTTCTTTAAAAGTAGGACTTTGAATTATGGAAATATTTTTGCGTTGATTAATACTTAATCTCGTATTACTTTTATCGGCATCTAATCCACAAATTATACAAAGTTTTTTGAAATCAAACAATTCTTTACTATTTCTGACTTTACTCTTGACTGGGCTATATTTACTTTTTTTCGACAAAGTGCCTAAATCCTTATAACACAAAACATCATTCCTTTTTAATGTATATTTTTCTCGACATTTCCTGTGTACTAAAATTGAATCAACTTTTTTTAACATTTCATATTTTCCATCGTTTCTCTCAGAGCTAACTCTTATTAAATTCGGTAGTCCTCGAGTCACTTTTTCTGTATCTTCAATACAAAGATCAGCATTACAAATAAAACATATTTCAGTACCACACTGGTCCATATTTAATACCTAAAAATCAAAAAACCTTATGTAGCACTTATGTTCAGTAAAAGTATTCTTTAAAACTTCACCACTAGTGAAGTCAAAATATCTCTTTTAAAAATTTTTTTATTTTCAATTTTAAATCCACCGTTTTTACCAAATTTGTTTTTTTAAATATGTGCCTTTTATAAACTTTTAATGTATGTAAAAAATGATCAGTACAAATAATTTTTGTTGTTGTTAGAAAAAATGCGTTCTTTACGTTTAATTTTTTTAAATGGTCAAAAAATGGTGTCAGAAAGGCCAAAAAATTTTGTTAATTAACCACCCGAAAGTATTTTTAATAAGCTTTAATTTAAGCCGTCGTACACCTTTGTGCCACAATCTTGCCATACTTTATGAGCACTCACAGTTTTTTTTGTGAATTGCGATTTTTTTTAGGTTATATTCAACATTTCAATATGAAATTTGTGGGGTTTATAGTACTCCACAAAGGTTACCTTTCCCTCAAGTTTTATCAACTTTCAATAATTTGTGTTAATACAACAGCAATTTGTTTATAAACGCCATCGCCACTTTATTTATTGATAGCACATTAACAATAATAATAATATCGACTTCCGTATTAAGGCTAAAAATGTTATTCATTTATTATAGAATACTGAAAAAAATTCACATTAAAATCGGCTTGTTAGGTCCAAAGATATTTATAAAAACGCTATTTTGCAACTTAAATTGTTAATAAAAAAATAAACGGGTTGATTTTACACAAAACTTAACTATTAGCTCAACTTGATCCCATTAACCAATTTAGCATACAAAAAATGACTCCCATAACAATTCACATTTGATTTTTATTTTGACTCCACTACACTTGTTCACAAATAAATAAATATTAGCATGTATAAAAAGCGTAAATAAAAACTTTAAACTGCAAATTTTGTACTTGTTTTATATGATAAAAACAAAAATATTTGTAATGTTTTGATTATAACCTTTGAAGAAATATCAACTGCGTTACTGCTCCGTTCTTGTATAGCAGATGTTTTTATGGCACACCACAACAATGGGTGTTGCGCGTGCAGCTACATTTACAGTTGCACACTCGAGGGGAATAGAACGCCGCGCCGTTTAAAAATTTTACCTGTTTTCTAGGGTCTTGTTTTTAGAGTATAGGTATAATCAGGTAAGAGAAATAACATGAATAGATAGATTTAACATTGTAGTAGCTATAACGTTAATTTCAAGTACTCAAATAAACCCACTTAAAAGATACATGTATGTAACGCAAAGGAGGCACCTTTTTTTAGTATACACAATTTTTATTTATTTTTTTTAATTTTGAAAATGATTTTAATTTTCATGAGTGTAGTTTTTGATGCAGAACACTTGCAGCTTTCAAATACAATTTTTTGTATTTCGATATCTCTATTTTTAAGATTAATAAAGGCAGATAAACTCTGAATTTTAGAGTAAATTTAAAATACATCGAAATACTTTTGAAAAGGTTTTTTTTTTAAATAACAACTTCAAAAGTAGTTTTCATTATTATAAAATAAAAAGTTTATCTCTTTTGAAGCTAAATTAGTAAAGAACTACTATTTTTTTTAAATTTTATTGTATAGTACTTGTAATTTTGTGGTTTCACTTCTTTTTGTATCTACAGTAAATATTTATACACTATATTCTTTATGTTCAAATAAAATATTTATGTAAAAATCAACAAATTTTGAAAGCTATACTGTTCCCCTTCAAAACTAGCCTTTATTTAACTGGCTACGCTTAGATTAAAGAAAGTTATGATATTTTTGAATAGACGCGCCTGGCTAATTTAGCGAATTACGCAGGATCGGGGGCAAACGCTCTTTTTAAAACCAAGCTCTTTTTAAAACGCTCATCATTACCAATTTTCAGGAAAACAGTTCCATTAACGTAAAAATATGTAAGGAGACTTTCTGAAGGAAATTGTTTGCTCTTCAATATACACCTTTTTATTTCTTCCAACTGTACATATTTACGGAGTGCTTTAAGAAAATCTGTCTTTACGATTTTTCCAGACCATTTTCAGAAAACCCTAGAAAGGTAAACATGCAAAGATTTTTTTATATTAATTATTAACGTTTATTTAACACGTGCACCAAATATTGCTTTGCCCCAATTTTTTATCAAGTCAAAATCTCTGGTGACTGGACGAAAGACCAAGTTCATTTTATGATCATAACAATGGATAAATATTGCTTGGCTGCACTTACTTTTGACCAGGGCCTGTAACCCTCCATGTTCACCAGACATAACAGCAGCACCATCGTACGTTTGTGCAACTAATTTTTTAATATAGATTATTAAACTTTCACTTGTGAAACTTACTTTGTTTCCTCCCGTACACATTTCGGCGTGATGTGCGCCTTCATCAGCGGTGTGAGACAGACTGCCAGTAACTTGTAACGGTTTTATTTGGTAGGTTGAGTGGGGGTGGTGTGTGGTGGAAGGGGATTGGCGCGGGGATCCGAATTATTGTTTGTTTTATGTATAATTGTGTCAAAGAGTGTGTGCGATTTATAGTGTAATTGGTTGTTAAGTATGCTGTTTGGTTGTGTTGTGCAGTGTTTGTATATTTCATATTGTTCTGCTGTGTTAAGTTTTCGACTTTTGGGTAAGTAGTGTAATATCTCAAGATTAGTATCTATGTTGGTGTAGCTGTGGTTTTTTTGTGTGTATGTGTGTGGCATACGCGGAATGTATATTGTTTGCCACACACATACACAAAAAACCACAGCTACACCAACATAGATACTGGCATAAAACCGTTACAGGTTACTGGCAGTCTGTCTCACACCGCTGATGAAGGCGCACATCATGCCGAAACGCGTACGGGAGGAAACAAAGTAAGTTTCACAAGTGAAAGTTTAATAATCTATATTAATTTAGTGCTGTGAAAAAAGAAGAACTATCAAAATAACTAATTTTTCTTCACTGTCGTATTCAGTCACGACATTAAATGCATAGTTTGCCAACGCGTTAGCTGTACGATCGTCACTAAAATCGCTAAAACTGATAAATCTTTCCTGAACGGCTCCGGACTTATCGACGTAACGAAACACAGTTGACATCTGGCACGTATTTGTGATATCTGATGTTTCGTCCATTATTATTGCTACAAAGAGACTTTGTTTTATTTCTGTTAATAAGACTTGAGAAATGGAGATAATCAAGTCATTTTGAATATCGCTAGATAAACCAGAAAAGACTGTAGAGTTTTTAAGGTGGTTGTCTAACATTCCGTCATAATTTCGTAACAAATTTAACAACCCTACATCATTTCCTCGATTTGACGATGCCACAGATTCGTCATGTCCACGAAATGGGAGTTCATTTTCAGCCAAAGAACACACTACGTCAATTAGACAACGAAGAATGTACCGGTTTTGTTTTGCCATGTCATTGTGCTGTTTGATGTTAATTTTAAATTGTTCACTAAACACATTCAATTCCGGTTTTACCGAACTGTTTTAAAGCAAGAAGTAGCAACATGACTCTGTGAAATCTCATGGCGTTTTTGTAAATTAAAAAAAAAAGTTCAAATCAGAAACTCCTGAATTCGTCCAACATTTTTTTCAATTGAAAAAAGAATGCATGGCCTACAGTATAATTTTGAAGTTTTTCTACAGCCGCAAAGCCAAGTTTTTACTTCATAATGTTGTTCCTTTAAATGTCGTGTATAATTTTTTGTTTTTGACGTTAACGTGGGAATTAATGGGGTTTGTCTACCGCTAGAAATAATGTTTAGTTTATCTGTAAACCTTCTACTACTGAATGGCTGTCTAAATAAACTTTCAATTACACAATTGCAGTCAACTACACACGACGATGATGTTCCCACCACAGGCTCTACTACAAACGAACTCATAATTAAAAAACTTTAAACAACATGGTCTGCGTACGCACTAAGCACTGTATATGCAGAAACAGTAACGCATAGGGTTTCAGCTATTCACAGTGTACTAATGTAGGGAGTGGAAGCGCAAGTCAGAACGCGTGCCTGTTCACACATGAAAATCTGCTGTATGGGTTAATAACTGCTATCGAGAGAATGTATTCGTTAGCTACAATGCATACTGTGCGCCTGGTTGTAAACAGTAATGCTTTATTAACTGTCGTTATATCGCTCAAGTGAAAATTAAGTTTTACCTTTACTTGTTGATTTGTACCTATAGTGTTCCAGTTTTGATGTTATTTTCCATGAATTATTATATTTAATGGTTTAATAGATTTAAATGATTTAACTTCTTTTAATTCCTTCCTGGAGGCTGATTGAACTCACTTACCTATCTTTAATTCGAATCGCACATGTGACCCGGGCAATAGGTACTACCAACGTTTTCTTCGAATGTAAACAAATACTAATATTCCGAAACTGATAAAAGAATTGTTAAGTATTTAAAATAATTCCATACACAATTAATTCTCTTCAATTCCTTTTATTCCTGTTTATATTTGTTTCTTTTCCTTTTAAAATAAAGTGACAACCTTTTCTTTTTAAACAATGGTCCAGGCTGATTAAAATTTTTTTCTCAGAAGTTGGCAATATGATCTAATTCAAGCCTAGTATACAGATTATTTACATTATTTCAATATAAATTCAGGTTCTTTTGACTACAATAATATTAAATGAAAATGTCTTTTACGAAGTACAAAACCTCACAATATAAGAGTCACTACAATAAAACAGAACAATATCTTAGATCTAGAATAACAATTATTTTGTATGTCAATCGATGTCGACTTTTGAAGTTAACCTATTTCAATCGGTTATACCGTTTTAACATTAAAAAACAAAGAAGTAATGGTTTACAAGTGAAAAATTATAATATTGTTAGTGTTTTGGTTTAGTTGTTGTGGAATAAATCGTTCAAGTGTACACAAAGTGTTATAATTAATTATATTATAGTAATTTGTTATAAGTCGATGATAACTTTAAGTATGTACGTTATACTTTCCTTTTCTTTTAAAACACACTTTATTATTCACTGTTAATTATTAATGCACTTTAAGTCTGCTTTTGTTAGTATGAACTCTCACGACACTCTTTACACTTTTTGGTTATGTTTGTATGTTTACGTTTCACCTAACATTGCCGAGGTTCGACTCTGATGTTAAATTCGCGGCTACGACTGTCACGGAAGAGACGTTCTTGACTCGATGAATTCTCACACTAGACTCCCTCTTTAAGCGTCACTTTTTTGCTAGTTTGGCGTGGGCTTTTGGGTTAATACAGCAAAATATAAAAATTCCAATTGGTTGAAATTTCTCGCATTGTCGTTGATAGCGTCTGTCTTTGGGTTGATACACTTTTGTTTTCTGAGATCAAAATTAACAAAATTCTTAAAATTAACATAATTTCCTTTTGCTAATTACAATTGTCGATATATTATTACCATTGAATTGCTTTCTTTCTGCTGATCATTTTAAGATCTCATATGATATGTTTCCATATAGTATTTCTAAAAATGAACAATTTTAATGTTTGGCCTATGCTAACATATTAACATTATTTGTTAAAAGTTATCTTTTCATTACATTTTTTGTTTTCTTGGTTGTATATATGATTTTATGCTATTAACAAACATTTTAATACTAGTAATCATAATTATGAACCTTAACCTTCTATAAAACTCTTGGCTTATATAATAGGCCTAAAAATGTCTAGTGTACATTGGGCTATTCTAGTTTCTTACAATAAAATTGCTTACTTCTAGTACATTGTAACATTTGGTATTTAATCCTAATAAACAACATGATCTTTTACTATACACATTATGATTTAAGACACGCTTTGTACCTTGTAATGTCCCTGTCTACCTTCTACAGTAGATGTAGGGGTTTTGTCCAAGTAGACATCTTGTTAATAACATTCTTATTAGTACATTACAAACATTTAAGAGTAGGCCTACTTATACTTTAATCTAGTAACATATACCATTTCTTTATATATTGGACATTGGCTATTACAATTTTTTACATTATAATGTCTTTTTATCTACCAAGTAGATGTAGGTTTTGTTTAACATTTATTTCTTACTGACTACATTATTATTTGTCCATAACCAGCAATAGTTATTTCTTATTTTATTGGCTAGTAGTCAGTTTATTTGTCCCAATTTATACTACTAGTTTATTTACATTACATTCTCCCTTACATTTCTATCATTCTTTAATATACAGTAGTAATCTTTCCTTCCTACCACACACTACAACATTATTATACCAAAATAAAACTTTTGCAACATTTTTATAACATTAAGATCTCTATTTAAATTGTCTAAGTGTCTATTAATTATACTCAGATATAACTTAATCTATACTTACAGTATATATTATACTGAATCTAGGTTTATAGTTTTTTGTCTTACATTTTCTTTAGGTTATGTTGCCATGTTCCCAGTTACTGGTTATACTCAGTTCACAATACTTTATATTTTTATTATGGTTTACACTGTGTCATATGCACTGTTTACTTATCACTATTTATTACTTTTCCCTTTTAATACACATAATTATGATAATAATTATCTGGTCTTTACTATAACTGTATATATATATATATATTTCATTCACTTTCTGCTACAGTCCATTTCTTGATGTATATAATACTATAATACTTATAACTATTTTACCTCAAGATGTATTTTTTCTTTAGGGACATGTTTCGGGAGATCCTGTTCTCCCATCTTCAACCTTCGCCATCTTGCTTCTGGTGCAGTATTTGTGTGTTGGCTTCTGGATGTTATTATGGTGGTTTGTTGGTCTTTGGTCCTTCAATGTTGCATTATTGTGTGTGGTTGTGGTATCTGTTTTTGTATTTTGTGTATTTTCGATGTTGAGTGCTTTGAATATTGTGTCATGTTTTGTATTGATTTGTATTTGTTCTGGTATTAATTTGTTTTGTGTTTTATGTTTGTAAATCTGTAAATTTTCCCAAATGTTCATTATGGTGCCTTTGTGTGGTATATGTTTTATTAGTGTTACATTGGTTATGTCTGGGAATTCATGTCCTGTGTTTATTGCATGTGTGGCTAAATTGGATTTATATATGTTTGGTTTTTTGTATGCATTTAGGTGTTCAAAATAACGTTTTTTCAGCTGTTTTTTTGTTTGTCCTATATAACATTTATTGCAATCTTGGCATTCAATTTTGTATATACCGTTGGTTGTCGTATTATCTTTGTTGTGTGAGTTATTTATATTTTGCAATTTATTTTTATTAGTTTTGTATGCTATTTTTATATCTGTGTTTTTAAATAGTTTTGTTAGTTTTGACATTTTATAATTTATATATGTGAATGTGGCCCATTTTTTGTTGTTGTTATTATTTATGTGTTGTTCAGTTTGATTAATTCTTAATTGTTCAGTTTTTATTTTGTATTTGATTTTATTTTCTATTTTGATCATAGTATTTTTATTGTATCCATTTGCATAACCAATTTGGTGTATTATATTTCTTTCTTTGTCAGTTTCTTGTTTGTTTAGGGGTATTTTGTACATTCTGTTAAATAACGAATAAAATGCTGCCATTTTATGTTGTGGTGGGTGGTCAGAATGGTTAGGTATAATGATGTTAGTGGAAGTTGGTTTTCTATATATTGCATATTGTATGTGTTTGTTGTATCTTGTGATGGTTATGTCTAAATAGTTGATTTTGTTATGTTTTTCTTTTTCTTCTGTGAATTGTATTTTGGGATGTATGTTATTGATTTGTTTCAGTATGTTCTCTGCATTTGTGTTTTTGTTATATGATACATATAGTCCATCATCTACATATCTTATCCATATGCCATCTGGGTCATGTGTTTTTATGATATTTTGTATTTTGGTGTCTATATGTTGTAGGAATATTTCTGCTATTATGCTTGATAATGGTGATCCCATTGCTAAACCTTCTTTCTGTTGATAAATTTTGCTATTAAATTCAAAGTAATTTTGTTTTAGTATTAGTTGGAGACTATTTTTTATTTCGGTTATATATTGTTTGTTTTCATTTTGTTCTATAAGTTTGTTTATTATTATGTCAATTGTTTCTTCTACTGGGATATTAGTGTACATGTTTGTTATGTCATATGATGTGAAAAATGTATTTTCATTTATATTTATTATTTTTAGTTTGTCTATTAATTCGTATGTATTTTTTATGTTATGATGGTTATTTGTTAGTTGGTTATTTTTTAGTTTTTGTGCTATTATTCTTGCTATTTTGTATGTAGGAGCTTTTTTGAAATTGATTAATGGACGTATTGGGTTGTTTAATTTGTGTATTTTTATTAGGCTGTTCATTTTAGGTGGTTCTGGATTATTGTTTATATATATGTCTATGTTTTTATTGTTGAAAATGTTTTTATTTGTTTTTATTAGTTTTATTGTTTGTTTAAGATAGTTTTCTGTTGGGTTTTTATCTAGTTGTACGCATTTATTATTGTTGATGAAGTCTTCGGTTTTTTTGATGTAGTCTGTTTTATCAATGATTACTGTTGCTTGACTTTTGTCTGCGCTTTAGTTATTATTAAATTATTGTTCTTTACTTTATTTTTAATTTCTTTTATTGTTTTATTGTTTTTCTTTTGTTTATCTTTGTTTTTCATTTCGCTAGTGATTATTTTTTTAATTATATGTGCTGCTTCTGTTCTTTTTTCTTCTTGTATATTGTCTTTTATTAGGTTAATGGCAAATTCTGTTTCTACTATTAAATTTTCTAGATTTTTGTTTGCATTTTGGGTTATGTTAGTTTTTGACATATTGTTTAAATATTCTGTTTCTTTTTTGTTAAATTCTGTATTGCTGAGGTTAATGGTTCGAGGGTAAAATGTGTGTTTATTTTTGTTTTTTTGTTCTTGATTTTTGTTTTGTTGTTTTAATGTGTTAAGTTTTTTATTGATTGTATAAGTCTTTTTGTTTTTCTCAAATCTTATTTTATTTTCTATGTTATTGTATTTATTGTTCCAAGTGATTGGATGTAATAAATTTGTTAGCTCTAAGTGTAGTTTGTATATGTCTAGTGTTATGCTATTTTTCTTACTGTATAATTGATTAATTTCGTTTTGTATCCATAGCCTTTGTGCTTGTTTTATAGTTTTTTGTGCAGTCATATTTTTGTTGTTTGTGTTTATGTTGATGTATTTAGGTGTTAAATTATGTTTTTGGCATTGTCTATTGAAGTATATGTTTATGTTTGTGTTCATTAGTTGTTTTTTTCGTGTTTGGAATTTGTTTAACAATTTGGTAATGTGGTTATATGGAATTGTGGTTATATTTATACACACATAAATATACATTAACATGTACACAAACAACATAACCACAATTCCATATAACCACATTACCAAATTGTTAAACAAATTCCAAACACGAAAAAAACAACTAATGAACACAAACATAAACATATACTTCAATAGACAATGCCAAAAACATAATTTAACACCTAAATACATCAACATAAACACAAACAACAAAAATATGACTGCACAAAAAACTATAAAACAAGCACAAAGGCTATGGATACAAAACGAAATTAATCAATTATACAGTAAGAAAAATAGCATAACACTAGACATATACAAACTACACTTAGAGCTAACAAATTTATTACATCCAATCACTTGGAACAATAAATACAATAACATAGAAAATAAAATAAGATTTGAGAAAAACAAAAAGACTTATACAATCAATAAAAAACTTAACACATTAAAACAACAAAACAAAAATCAAGAACAAAAAAACAAAAATAAACACACATTTTACCCTCGAACCATTAACCTCAGCAATACAGAATTTAACAAAAAAGAAACAGAATATTTAAACAATATGTCAAAAACTAACATAACCCAAAATGCAAACAAAAATCTAGAAAATTTAATAGTAGAAACAGAATTTGCCATTAACCTAATAAAAGACAATATACAAGAAGAAAAAAGAACAGAAGCAGCACATATAATTAAAAAAATAATCACTAGCGAAATGAAAAACAAAGATAAACAAAAGAAAAACAATAAAACAATAAAAGAAATTAAAAATAAAGTAAAGAACAATAATTTAATAATAACTAAAGCAGACAAAAGTCAAGCAACAGTAATCATTGATAAAACAGACTACATCAAAAAAACCGAAGACTTCATCAACAATAATAAATGCGTACAACTAGATAAAAACCCAACAGAAAACTATCTTAAACAAACAATAAAACTAATAAAAACAAATAAAAACATTTTCAACAATAAAAACATAGACATATATATAAACAATAATCCAGAACCACCTAAAATGAACAGCCTAATAAAAATACACAAATTAAACAACCCAATACGTCCATTAATCAATTTCAAAAAAGTTCCTACATACAAAATAGCAAGAATAATAGCACAAAAACTAAAAAATAACCAACTAACAAATAACCATCATAACATAAAAAAATACATACGAATTAATAGACAAACTAAAAATAATAAATATAAATGAAAATACATTTTTCACATCATATGACATAACAAACATGTACACTAATATCCCAGTAGAAGAAACAATTGACATAATAATAAACAAACTTATAGAACAAAATGAAAACAAACAATATATAACCGAAATAAAAAATAGTCTCCAACTAATACTAAAACAAAATTACTTTGAATTTAATAGCAAAATTTATCAACAGAAAGAAGGTTTAGCAATGGGATCACCATTATCAAGCATAATAGCAGAAATATTCCTACAACATATAGACACCAAAATACAAAATATCATAAAAACACATGACCCAGATGGCATATGGATAAGATATGTAGATGATGGACTATATGTATCATATAACAAAAACACAAATGCAGAGAACATACTGAAACAAATCAATAACATACATCCCAAAATACAATTCACAGAAGAAAAAGAAAAACATAACAAAATCAACTATTTAGACATAACCATCACAAGATACAACAAACACATACAATATGCAATATATAGAAAACCAACTTCCACTAACATCATTATACCTAACCATTCTGACCACCCACCACAACATAAAATGGCAGCATTTTATTCGTTATTTAACAGAATGTACAAAACACCCCTAAACAAACAAGAAACTGACAAAGAAAGAAATATAATACACCAAATTGGTTATGCAAATGGATACAATAAAAATACTATGATCAAAATAGAAAATAAAATCAAATACAAAATAAAAACTGAACAATTAAGAATTAATCAAACTGAACAACACATAAATAATAACAACAACAAAAAATGGGCCACATTCACATATATAAATTATAAAATGTCAAAACTAACAAAACTATTTAAAAACACAGATATAAAAATAGCATACAAAACTAATAAAAATAAATTGCAAAATATAAATAACTCACACAACAAAGATAATACGACAACCAACGGTATATACAAAATTGAATGCCAAGATTGCAATAAATGTTATATAGGACAAACAAAAAAACAGCTGAAAAAACGTTATTTTGAACACCTAAATGCATACAAAAAACCAAACATATATAAATCCAATTTAGCCACACATGCAATAAACACAGGACATGAATTCCCAGACATAACCAATGTAACACTAATAAAACATATACCACACAAAGGCACCATAATGAACATTTGGGAAAATTTACAGATTTACAAACATAAAACACAAAACAAATTAATACCAGAACAAATACAAATCAATACAAAACATGACACAATATTCAAAGCACTCAACATCGAAAATACACAAAATACAAAAACAGATACCACAACCACACACAATAATGCAACATTGAAGGACCAAAGACCAACAAACCACCATAATAACATCCAGAAGCCAACACACAAATACTGCACCAGAAGCAAGATGGCGAAGGTTGAAGATGGGAGAACAGGATCTCCCGAAACATGTCCCTAAAGAAAAAATACATCTTGAGGTAAAATAGTTATAAGTATTATAGTAATATATATATATATATATATATATATATATATATATATATATTTCAATCACTTTCTGCTACAGTCCGTTTCTTGATGTATATAATACTTTAATATTTATAACTAAATTTACCTCAAGATATACTTTTTTCCTTTAGGAACATGTTTCGGGAGTTCTTGTTCTCCCATCTTCAGCCTTCGCCATCTTGTTTCTGGTGAAGTTTTTGTGTGTTGGCTTCTGGATGTTATTAAGGTAGTTTGTTGGTCTTTGGTCCTTCAAAGTTGCATTATTGTGTGTGGTTGTGGTATCTGTTTTTGTATTTTGTGTACTTTCGATGTTGAGTGCTTTGAATATTGTGTCATGTTTTGTATTGATTTGTATTTGTTCTGGTATTAATTTGTTTTGTGTTTTATGTTTGTAAATCTGTAAATTTTCCCAAATGTTCATTATGGTGCCTTTGTGTGGTATATGTTTTATTAGTGTTACATTGGTTATGTCTGGGAATTCATGTCCTGTGTTTATTGCATGTGTGGCTAAATTTATATATGTAAATTTATTTATATTTATATTTATAATATATTTATATATATTGCATGTAAATAAATTTATATACAAAATTGAATGCCAAGATTGCAATAAATGTTATATAGGACAAACAAAAAACAGCTGAAAAAACGTTATTTTGAACACCTAAATGCATACAAAAAACCAAATATATATAAATCCAATTTAGCCACACATGCAATAAACACAGGACATGAATTCCCAGACATAACCAATGTAACACTAATAAAACATATACCACACAAAGGCACCATAATGAACATTTGGGAAAATTTACAGATTTACAAACATAAAACACAAAACAAATTAATACCAGAACAAATACAAATCAATACAAAACATGACACAATATTCAAAGCACTCAACATCGAAAGTACACAAAATACAAAAACAGATACCACAACCACACACAATAATGCAACTTTGAAGGACCAAAGACCAACAAACTACCTTAATAACATCCAGAAGCCAACACACAAATACTTCACCAGAAACAAGATGGCGAAGGCTGAAGATGGGAGAACAAGAACTCCCGAAACATGTTCCTAAAGGAAAAAAGTATATCTTGAGGTAAATTTAGTTATAAATATTAAAGTAATATATATATATATATATATATATATATGCTAATTACAAATGCAGTCTTAGGTCTGAGACCTAGCTTGACTGTTAGGCTTGTTACATAAATGATTTTTCTTAACCCTAAATACATTTTTTGCTTATATACTCAACCATTACTTTTTTCAATATTACAATAAGATATATACACTCACTCCCCTAATCTATTGGGTAATTTATTATGTCAAGATATAGTCTAGTCTTGTCCTTTTTTATGCCTGTTTTGTCAAGTTA
This sequence comes from Magicicada septendecula, assembly GCA_034769895.1. NCBI lineage: Eukaryota > Metazoa > Arthropoda > Insecta > Hemiptera > Cicadidae > Magicicada > Magicicada septendecula. Next base: position 234,768,145 of record CM068371.1, on the reverse strand, counting down.
TTTATTATGTTTGTTTACAAGGCAAATTAATGTGTTTAATTTATTCATGGTTTATTGGATTAGTTATTATACTTCTTCCTTTATATAATTATTTTTTGATTGTTCTCATTTGATCACTCATCCTCTATTGCAGTCCTCATTCAGTTACCTATTATTTGTTTATTTGATTAAGTTCCCTATATATTTTGATAATTCAATTGAGTTTTTTGTTTTCTATCATTTTGTGATGCTACAATATACGTATATATAAAACTCAGAGTCTGAGGATTTGTTCCTTTATATTGAATTCAAATCCATACCACTAGGCTACACCGATTCCAACCAAATTTTGCACAGGTAACCTTTGACACAAGGCGAAAAACACTGTCTAGCTTAGAATTTGATATTTCGCCCCGTTCGCACGATTTAGGCCCTTTTAATTACGCGGTTTATTCACAGTCGATGTGTGACGCGTATGAAGATGTCAACAACACCATGGAGAGCAGAAGTAATTACAATAGGTACAAGTAAATAAACAAATGCTATTTAGCGGCATCTTTGATCAGTCCGTGTGACCATCCTCGTGCATGTTAAAAACATAACTAAAACGCAGCAGGTTGCGTTTCGATGCGGGAGACCTTGAAAACGCAGCAAAGTTGACGACCGTGCGTTTTTTTCATGTCCGTGTGACCAATTTCATTGCTGCCTGTGTGGTAAAATTCAATCCGTTTTCCACCTCTCAGTAAATCTCAATCCCTAACGACCCATGGGAATAAACGAGCAAGTAATGATGTGGTCAAAACCTTTAAATAGGAACAGTGCTGCTCAGAAAACATAAAAATAAAGATAATTTGACAAATGATGATTTTAAGAAAATCGTCTTTAAAAAAAAAGTCAATTAAAATAAAACAATAAAGCGGGCAAAGCCACAGGTATAACAGCTAGTTAGTGTACATATTATAAACTATTAACATTACTATGAAGATTCAGGTATTCACCATGTTTACATATGTGTCACATTTTTTGACACTTATTTTGAGAATTTATTTATCTTGTGTAGTGTTCTTATAATTCAGGTAGTACTGGTACTAATAGTTCTTGTGGTCAACCTTTACTATTGTATTCATTAAATTATATTGTTACAACATTACAGAACGTTCTACGTGTTTCTCGACTATTCTAGTGGAACCAGCTGTAATGTGTGCGTATGTGATTCTTAACAGGTGTTAACGAGATTGTTCTAGACTCACCTGTCCGCGCGCACTGTGTTCAAGGCCGCAAGCAATTACGCTCTAATGTTGACGTGTTTTATGGATTATTCTGGAACATCAGTGGGGTATAAATATGAGCATTCAACTCATATTATGAGCACTCAACTTACAGTAAAATTTTTACTGGAGAGGGATTGGCGTTTGTCTGCAAGTGAGTGGGGAAGTGGTGTGTAGAGGGGTCTGATTGGCCAAAATTATACAGCACAATGTTGTCAATTTGTACTTGTTGTTCCACTGTTTGTGCGTGACCACGTGCACATTGTCAATTGAACATTGGACCTAGTGTGTTTACTTCTGTTTGATGTGAGTGAAATGTAACAGTTTTAAAATTTACAATATTGTCATATTTTAGTGAATTTTGCATGATTTAGTGATTTTTAAAAAAATGTAGTGATTATTAGTCTAATATTCAGAAGTGATTTTGTGGTAAAATTTAAGTATTTAGTGTATTAAGTGATAGGGATTGTTAATATTATCCATTCAGCTGTGTCTGACGCCAGTACGAGTGCTTCAGCTATACACAAGAGAAGAAAAAGGAAAGTATTTAATGGACAGGCAAGACAACTTATCTGTTCAGTACATGAATATTTTGAAAAAGAAAAAAGCAAATGGGTGGGGGGGGCATTAATTTCCGTTAATGAAGTTTTAGAGCGTACAGCTGCCGCATGTGAAGTAGGGAAGAACCTTATAGTACGTATAGGAAAAGAGAAAGACGATCTTCTTACTGATTTTAGTGATACAGAGCCCAAGTTTCAAACACCTAATAAAAAAAGAAATATAGACAAAAGAGTTACGAAGTTAAATTCTTTCCAAGAAAATGCAATTCGACAGCACATTTATAGCTACTATTGTAGAAAAGAGCACCCAACAATAAATAAACTTCATAAGTTGTTAGGAGCAGCTGATCTTTTTGCCAGTAGTAAATCATCTGTTAGGAAAGTAATGCAAAATATCAGTTTTAAGTTTACAGACATTTCAGACAAAAGTTCTTATGGAAAGTGAAAGTGTAGCTGCTTTATGTTGTAGATTTCTACGAGAAATTCACACTAAATCTATTGAAGACATAGTCTGGTTAGATGAAACATGGGTAAATATAGGTCATAGTTTACGAAAACGCTGGACAGATGATACTGTGGAAGGAACAATGAAAATACCTTTAGGACGAGGGGGTAGATGTATTATTGTATATGCTGGGATATCTAAAGGTTTCATACCTAACTGTTTTTATGCCTTTAAGTCAAAGAAAACGAGTGACTTCCATGAATAAATGAACTCTGGAACCTTTACCACTTTACCAAATGGTTCACAGACCCATTATTAAAAAACCTCACAGTGCCGTTAACTATTGTAATGGATAACGCCCCTTATCACTCTGTTAACTATTGTAATGAATAACGCCCCTTATCACTCAGTTATATACAACAAAGCACCGACATTAGCTACACATAAAGAAGAAATTATTTGCTGGCTTCATGAACATAACATTTCTACCACTGTTAGCATGAAAAAAGCTGAAGTAGAAACATTGATATGCGAGGGTATTACAAATGTTTCTGCAGACGAAAGGGGAAAAGCAGTGATACATACAAAGAAAGTGATTGACGAAGCATGGAGCAATGAAGGAATATTAGAAGACGCCGTGGACACTGGTAATAAATTTGTGCACTGAATCCAGTGACTCGAACGACCCTAGTGGTTACTTGTGGTAGCGACATAAGTGGTTAACGGCACAGGCGGAAAACTACAGACAGGTAATGATAATTTTATTTTCAATTTTGTTTTAATGGTAAAAGTAATAAAATATCGGTGTGAAGAACCATACATGACTTCTATGTTCTAAGATTTATATTTAAAATCATTTTTGAAATGAAATATTACCATAGAAACTACTTCTTTCTACTTACTGCTTCAGCCTTAACCACAGTACTGTGGTCACTAACGTATACCACCTCACGTTATCGCACTCGATTTTCACTGATGATGGAAGTCAGTGGCATTGCCGAAACGTCTGGTTTTGTAGAAAACATTGGACTACAGCCAAACATCCCGGGAAGGTTTTTTAACAAAAACTATTTCTTTGTTGCCGATAACGTAGTACACATATATATAAAAAATATGCATAAAATTAATGGCTTGTATAAGTTAATGATTGATCTCCATTAAGTAGTGCTCAAGTTTCCAAAGTTTTAAGATTATGTCCGTAATTAAAACATCAGAGCAGGTTTAGTGTGTATGAGGGTACACCGTGGACAAAAATTTTCAACATTTCCTATTGAGCGTTGCTTAGAGTAAAGCTGCGAATCTACAGTGTACGTTTCACAGAACAAACATGCGGAAAAGAAGGAGCGCTCGGAAGTCACTCATGGACCCTCAGCATCTTGCAGAGGGTTCATTCCCTAAAGACGAAAAGTCTGTCTATGAATCGTTCCTCTGTAAACACGTGCAGTTACACTGCCCAGCGATCCACAGGAAGCAAATCGCTATCCACGCTGGACACTTTTTCGGCTTGCATGCGTTATGTTGGTGTGGGTTTCAGCAGTTTCCATTTAAAAAGCGTGCAAATGTAAGAAAATAAACATGAGTGAGGCCAGAAATAACGCGAATTTTGTGTGTGTGCGTCTTCCCTGCCTTTTTATTGCAGTAATCATAATAATAAAATGGAAACGTAAACATTACATAATTGAGATATGCTTGCCTGCCACGAACGATATATTTTCACTCATACATGATTTACACTAAAATGAAAAAAATTATAATTTTATTCCCTGGCAACAAAATTATTTTATTTTTAACAATTACCATTGTTTGAAAAAGTTTAAATGAATTTTCAAGTACTTTACTGTTGTTAAAACGTAAAAGGTTGCAGGTAAACTGCCCCTTCCCCTTAACCGATCTTCACCAAAATCAAAAGTCCTTGAGATCTCTACAATTCAGGGACGTATGCAAAAAATTATTTGATTCTGTTTGAATTTGCGGCTGTTATCGTTTGCCATAGAAAATACCCTTGTTAAAACATAAAATGTTGCAGGTAAACTACCCCTTTCCCTTAACCGATCTTCACCAAAAACAATAGGTCTTGAGAACTCTACAATTCAGGGCTGTATGTGAAACATTATTTGATTCTGATTATCTAAAACTTCCGGGCTGAAAGGCCGTGGTCGAGTGCTTGATCTTCTACAGCTAGACGTTTCGGCCACACCACCGGTGGCCATCTTCAGTAGCAAAAAAGTGTTCAAATAGATGGTACGCCGAACACGTCTCCCAATGAACTGGGAACAAGCAACAGTGAGTTAAGGCTACGCTGTCTCTATTTATAACTTTTTGGCCGCTTAAGGTGTATCACGCGGACCAATGAGAAGCCAGCTCATCATTCTCGATTCTGATTGGCCATGGAAAATAAACCATGCCAGACACTATTTAAGGCGATGCTTTCACCTCGGCGGTTCATAGCGACGGACGCATTCTTATGAATATGGATGGACTCCAGATGCAGGCGAGTGAAGTAACCCCGGACAGAAGACAACACACGGGCTTCATCAAACATCACCCGGTGATCGTCGTGGGAAAGAGCGTGTTCAGCAACTGCGGACTTTTCCGGCTGGCCCAGGCGGCAGTATCTCCGATGTTCAGAGAGGCGCGTCCGGACGCTACGCTTCGTGGTGCCTATGTAGACCTGGCCACACGTACAAGGAATACTGTACACCCCGCACGACGAGAGCGGATCCCTGGCGTCTTTTACCGGTCGCAGGAACTGTTGGATCTTTTTGGTTGGCTTGAAGATCGTCCTGACGCCCCGTTTACTCAGCAACTTGCCGATGCGGTCAGTCACGCCACGGATGTAGGGCAAGACAGCAGAGCCAACAACCTCTATTTAGTTATAGAGACAGCGTAGCCTTAACTCACTGTTGCTTGTTCCCAGTTCATTGGGAGACGTGTTCGGCGTACCATCTATTCGAACACTTTTTTGCTACTGAAGATGGCCACCGGTGGTGTGGCTGAAACGTCTAGCTGTAGAAGATCAAGCACTCGACCACAGCCTTTCAGCCCGGAAGTTTAGATAATCATAATGACACCGGCCGTGAAAGCCTACGTACTAAAATTATTTGATTCTGTTTGAATTTGCGGCTGTTATCGTTTGCCAAAAAAAAAAATTACCCTTGATAAAAAAACCGTTGCAGGTAAACTACCCCTTTCCCTCAACCGATCTTCACAAAACAATAGGTCATGAGTACTCTACAAATCAGGGCTGTATGCAAAAAATTATTTGATTCTGTTTGAATTTGCGGCTGTTATCGTTTGCCATAGAAAAAAAATCTACACACAGCCACACAGACTGAGAGACACACACAGACACTTTTCGAAAAACGACTTTTTTTCATGTTTTGAGTGTAGTACAATCAGAATCTGCAATAATCTCAAACACGATTTTTTTTGCCATCACCATACTTCCATTCCTTAAGGAACATGGAAGTAAAAGAAAACATTGACTCTTATTACTTCGATGTTCCAATTTCTAGATATTTTTTGTGCAAAATATTTTTTTGTTGCAATTAAAACAGAAACTTAAAAGTCAAATTGAAAATAAAAATTTTCAACTGCATACACTTTTTTTTTTAAAGGAAATGGAAGTATGGTGATGGCAAAAAAAATCGTGTTCGAGATTATTGCAGATTCTGATTGTACTACACTCAAAACATGAAAAAAAGTCATTTTTCGAAAAGTGTCTGTGTTTGTGTCTGTCTGTGTGTCTGTCTGTCTGTCTGTAGATTTTTTTTCTATGGCAAACGATAACAGTCGCAAATTCAAACAGAATCAAATAATTTTTTGCATACAGCCCTCATTTGTAGAGTTCTCAAGACATATTGTTTTTGGGGAAAATCGGTTAAGGGAAAGGGGTAGTTTACCTGCAACGTTTTATGTTTTAAAAAGGGTATTTTATATGGCAAACGATAACAGCCGCAAATTCAAACAGAATCAAATACGTTTTTGCATACAGCCCTCATTTGTAGAGTACACAAGACCTATTGTTTTTGGTGAAGATCGGTTAAGGGAAAGGGGTAGTTTACCTGCTACATTTTATGTTTTAACAAGGGTATTTTCTATGGCAAACGATAACAGCCGCAAATTCAAACAGAATCAAATACGTTTTTGCATACAGCCCTCATTTGTAGAGTACTCAAGACCTATTGTTTTTGGTGAAGATCGGTTAAGGGAAAGGGGTAGTTTACCTGCTACATTTTATGTTTTAACAAGGGTATTTTCTATGGCAAACGATAACAGCCGCAAATTCAAACAGAATCAAATAAGTTTTTGCATACAGCCCTGATTTGTAGAGTACTCAAGACCTATTGTTTTTGGTGAAGATCAGTTAAGGGAAAGGGGTAGTTTACCTGCAATGTTTTATGTGTTTAAAAGGGTATTTTCTATGGCAAACGATAACAGCCGCAAATTCAAACAGAATCAACTACTCTTTTCCATACAGCCCTGACTTGTAGAGTTCTCAAGACCTATTGTTTTTGGTGAAGATCGGTTAAGGGAAAGGTGTAGTTTACCTGCAACGTTTTATGTTTTAAAAAGGGTATTTTCTATGGCAAACGATAACAGCCGCAAATTCAAACAGAATCAAATAAGTTTTTGCATACCTTTTTCAATTATACAGAACTCAAGGTCTGTTGATTTTCTTGAAGATCGGTTAAGGGAAAGGGGTAGTTTACCTGCAACGTTTTATAATTTAACAAGGGTATTTCTTATGGCAAATGATAAGAGCCGCAAATTCAAACAGAATCAAATAATTTGTTGCATACAGCCCTGAATTGTAGAGCACTCAAGACCTATTGTTTTTGGTGAAGATCGGTTAAGGGGAAGGGGTAGTTTACCTGCAACATTTTTTTTTTATCGGGGGTAATTTTTTCTATGGTAAACGATAACAGCCGCAAATTCAAACAGAATCAAATAATATTTTGCATACAGCCCTATTTGTAGAGTTCTCAAGACCTATTGGTGTTGGTGAAGATCGGTTAAGGGAAGCGGTAGTTTACCGGCAACATTTTATGTTTTAACAAGGGTAATTTTGTATATGACGAACGATAACTGCCGCAAATTCAAACAGAATCGACTACGTTTTTTCATACCTTTTTGAATTAAAGAGAACTCAATGTCTGTTGATTTTGTTGAAGATCGGTTAAGGGAAAGGAGTAGTTTACCAGCAACATTTTATGTTTTAAGAAGGGTAATTTTTTTTTGACGAACGATAACTGCCGTAAATTGAAAGAGAATCAAATAATTTTTTGCATAAGTTCCTGAATTGTAGAGAACGCAATTTTTCATGAAGATCGGTTAAGGGAAAGGGGTAGTTTACCTGCAACATTTTATGTTGTAACAAGAGAAATGTTTTCTTGACGAACGATAACTGCCGCACATTCAAACAGAATCAAATATTTTTTTGCATGCTTCCCTGAATTGTAGAGGACTGAAGGTCTATTGATTTTGGTGAAGATCGGTAAAGAGAAAGGGGTAGTTTACCTGCAACATTTTATGTGTTAACAAGAGTAAAGTACTTAATTTTGATAAATAATGTATCCTAATATAAAGCTCGTAATAATCCACTGTAGAAACGTAGATGAAATATCTATAAATGAAGAGGTTAGGTGAACGGGGTGGGGGTAATTTTCTATTAATGAAAATTATAGTTGATTGGGGAGGGGAGAATTTTTTATATGTGTACTACGTTATCGGCACCAAAGAAGTAGTTCTTTGTTAAAATTCCTTCCCGGGCTGTTTAGCCGTAGTCCAATGTTTTCTGCAAAACCAGACTTTTCGGCAGTCCATCGACTGCCATCATCAGTGAAAATCGATTGCGATAACGTGAGGTGGTATATGTTTTTGACCACAGTACAGTGGTTAAGGCTGAAGCAATAAGTAGAAAGAAGTAGTTTCTATGGTAATATTTCATTTCGAATATGAGTTTAAATATAAATCTTAGAATATGGAAGTCATGTATGGTTCTCCATACCGATTTTTTACTTCCATGTTTTTTTAATTTTTACTTCCATGTTCCGGGGAGTCTGACGTCCCATTTAAAGCAATGTTAAATTTTGATTTTCCAGGTACCGTTTTCTCAGAAACCATTTGAGATAACACTTTCAAATTTTCACAGCTAATAAACAGGACCTTTACCTTTACTGAAGACCACATTTTATCACATTTTGTAACATATACAGTGATTTATAATTTTATAAAACAATAGATGTAAAAAACACAATTTTTTAATCCCATTTTTTGAAATAACATTTTTATTGTATTTTCAAACTCTATAAGAAGTGGTTAACATTGCTCAGGATAGTGTAACACATAAGTGTACAAATTTTCAAGTCTCTAGCTTGTATAGTTTTGAAGAAAAGTGTACCTAAATATGGAAAAAGTTAATTCTGAGAAAAACAGCATTAAAGTTCAGTCACCACTTACTTTAGACAAACTCGTCAATTCCGGGCCCATAAACTTCCTCTTCATTTTCTTCATCTTCTTCCAGCTTCCTTTTCTTGTTTCTTTGAACCATTCTTGCCTTTTTCACTAATTCTTCGGCCTGTTTATCTGCTCTTCGGAGCCGCTGCTTATCGAGCACTTTTAATCCAACAACACAATTTGGACCTGCATCACCAGCAAGATCCTGCAGTACTTTGATTCTTCCTAAGTAACCAGAGTTATAAGTTACCACTGCATCCCAAACACCTATTTTTAATGTGTCTATACCTACAAAAACACGTTTTGGAATACGTGACCAGACAACATTGTTGAAGGATTCATTAGGATTCTGTGTCTTACCATGAAGACACCTTCGTAATAACATTGGATTAGACAGGTCCCTAAAAATTGGCTTTATTTTATTCATGACAGCTGCTGGGAGTGAGTTTTTATGGATACATTTTTCTTTAGTAATTAGTGAACGTTTATATTTGCACCAGGAATCAACACCATCAGGGCAAAGTCCATGCTGCGGGTTTTCATCAGTGGACAACTTATGGAAATACGTTGCCCACACTGCTTTCAACATTTTGTCGAGACTGTCCACGTTCCTTCATATAGCCAAGCCATAGTAGTTTTGTATAAGGTCTATTTCGTTTATAGTAAGTCTGCCTTTACCTGAAAATGTTTTACCATCCTCAAGTCTTTCTCTCCTTTTTTTGTAGTATCACGCAGCTTGCGGAGTCTGGCACCCGCAATATACAAACAATATACTCAGTGCTGCCAACATTAGAATTAGGAAAAACATTATAAAACACACATCTGTTGTATATAACCAAAATAATATAAAAAAATAATAACAGCGTAAAGTAATGTTGATAATCTAACCATGGGTCCAAGCGCGCTGCACTGACAGGCCAAGCGGGAGTGCAGTGTTAATTAAAACAATTAATTTCATAATCAAAACGCATTGCAATTTCTATGTATTATATATCAAAATGTTCAGAATGAACCATAGAATAATTTAAGAACAAAAACAGAAAATCTTAATTTTTTCAGAAAATTGACGTCAGACTCCCCTTTGGAAATGGAAGTATGGTGATGGCAAAAAAAATTGTGTTCGAGATTATTGCAGATTCTGATTGTACTACACTCAAAACATGAAAAAAAGTCATTTTTTGAAAAGTGTCTGTGTGTGTCTGTGTGTGTGTCTGTCTGTCTGTCTTGTGTCTTAGATTTTTTTCTATGGCAAACAATAACAGCCGCAAATTCAAACAGAATCAAATAATTTTTTGCATACAGCCCTCATTTGTAGAGTACTCACGACCTATTGTTTTTGGTGAAGATCGGTTGAGGGAAAGGGGTAGTTTACCTGCAACGGTTTTTTTTTATCAAGGATAATTTTGTTTGTTTGGCAAACGATAACAGCCGCAAATTCAAACAGAATCAAATAATGTGTCGCATACAGCCCTGAATTATAGAGTTCTCAAGATCTGTTGATTTTGGTAAAGATCGGTTAAGGGAAAGGGGTAGTTTACCTGCAACGTTTTATGTTTTAAAAGGGTATTTTCTATGGCAAACGATAAGAGCCGCAAATTCAAACAGAATCAAATACGTTTTTGCGTACTGCCTTGATTTCTTGAATACTAAAGACCTATCGTTTTTGGTGAAGATCGTTTAAGGGAAAGGGGTAGTTTACCTGCCACGTTTTTTGTTTTATCAAGGGTATTTTTTATGGCAAACGATAACAGCCGCAAATTCAAACAGAATCATATAATATTTTGCATACAGCCCTCAATTGTAGAGTTCGCAAGACCTATCGTTTTTGGTGAAGATCGGTTAAGGGAAAGGGGTAGTTTACCTGCAACGGTTTTTTATCAAGGGTAATTTTTGTCTATGGTAAACGATAACAGCTGCAAATTCAAACAGAATCAAATGATGTTTTGCATACAGCCCTGTTATGTAGAGTTCTCAATACCTATTGGCGTTTGTGAAGATCGGTTAAGGGAAAGGGGTAGTTTACCTGCAACGTTTTATGTTTTAAAAGGGTATTTTCTATGGCAAACGATAAGAGCCGCAAATTCAAACAGAATCAAATAAGTTTTTGCATACAGCCCTGATTTGTTGAGTACTAAAGACCTATTGTTTTTGGTGGAGATCGGTTAAGGGAAAGGGGTAGTTTACCTGCCACGTTTTTTGTTTTATCAAGGGTATTTTGTGTGGCAAATGATAACAGCCGCAAATTCAAACAGAATCATATAATATTTTGCATACAGCCCTGAATTGTAGAGTTCTCAAGATCTATCGTTTTTTGTGAAGATCGGTTAAGGGAAAGGGGTAGTTTACCTGCAACGGTTTTTTATCCAGGGTAATTTTTGTCTATGGTAAACGATAACAGCTGCAAATTCAAACAGAATCAAATGATGTTTTGCATACAGCCCTGTATTGTAGAGTTCTCAATACCTATTGGTGTTGGTGAAGATCGGTTAAGGGAGAGGGGTAGTTTACCTGCCACGTTTTTTGTTTTATCAAGGGTATTTTATATGGCAAACGATAACAGCCGCAAATTCAAACAGAATCATATAATATTTTGCATACAACCCTGAAATGTAGAGGACTCAAGGCCTATTGATTTTGGTGAAGATCAGTTAAGAGAAAGGGGTAGTTTACCTGCAACGTTTTATGTTTTAACAAGGGTAAAGTACTCAATTTTGATAAATAAAGTATCCTGAAAAGCAGATCATAATAATCCACTGTAGAAACGTAAATGAAATATCCATAAATGAATAGGTGGGGGTAATTTTCTATAAATGAAGGGGGGGTAATTTTCTATAAATGAAATTGATTGTTGAAGGAGGAGGGGATAATTTTTATTTATATGACATGTGTACTACGTTTTCGGCAACAAAGAAGTAGTTTGTTGTTAAAATTCCTTCCCAGGCTGTTTGGCATGGTATAATGTTTTCTACAAAACCAAATGTTTCGGCAGTACTATCGACTGTCATCATCAGTGAAAATCAAGTGCGCTGACGTGAAGTGGTATACGATAGTGACCACAGTACTGTGGTTAAGGCTGAAGAAAGAAGTAGTTTCTATGAAAATATTTCATTTCGAAAATGATTTTAAATATAAATCTTAGAACATGGAAGTCATGTATGGTTCTGTATACCGATTTTTACTTTATTTATACATATTTATACACTAAGTTGATGACTGCACATTGTCACATTTATTGTTAAATAAAAAAAAATCAAAGATACTGAACATTTTAAGTTAATTAAAGATAAAACACTTAATTCTTCGTATTGTTTAAATTAAGAAGTATTGTTTAAGACCTGAAGATGTCAGTGATGACAAAAAGCTTAGTCGAACAATAAAAATTATAGCAGTTAGCAAATTCATAAAAGAAATAGTAAAACACTTAAGTTAGTTAAGTTCTAGTTTATTATTCTCGTAAGAATTCACATTTTTAGTTTATGAATTATGTGTAGTTACAACTGGATAAATATTTATTTTTAAGTAGGTGAAAACATATTTAGGCTGCGTGTACTGGATTTGTTTTGTCTGCGTGAAGTATGTTTTGAGTGAATGCAGTAACGAAACTTACGGTTGGGCGACATTCAACATAAACATGTGGTTACGAAGTGGCAACATGGTGATGACATCATTGCAAACGTCAATCCCTCTCCTGTAAAAATTTTAGTATAGTTTAGTTTAAGTGGCGATTTATTCCAGTGTGGTACCAAGAATTGTGGCAAAGTGTTGAGTTTTATAATTGCGCAAGACTCTATTCAAATAAAAATTGTGTATGAACAATTTTTATTTGATTTGTTGTAGAGACTATCTTGTTGATTACAAACTGTTTAATTGTGATAATTAAAGCTGGTGATTAGTGACTTAATTGGTGTCTTGTATTTTGTTTTCCACTGTACCATACGACGATCAAGGAGACCATGGTAACAATATTTTTATTGTTATAAAAATGGAATAACATTAAACAAATGCATTGTACAGTACTCTGTGGACCAGTGTTCTTTTACCTTTAGTAAGATTCTGTGTACTGTTACATAGAAATAATAATTATGTCAAGTAACAGAATGGTAGCATTTTGGAAAATGATTAATTAATATATTGTAATGTAACAAATTCAATGTAATTTAATTTGGGTAGCCCTACGCTTTTGGAGCGCCAAATTATGCAACGTAACAACCCCAAATTTATTTAATTTGGGAAGCCCCAATCTTTTGGAGTGATGCGTTATATAACATAACTTTTACTTTTTTGGTTTGGGTGTAATTGTAATAACAAGACAATGTTATAAAGTTTTTAAATGTTTACATATTGTTACAACACAAATAAGCCACCCGAGTACCAGGGATAAAAAAGATAATTCTAAATGTAAATATACTTCATATCAAATAAAATGTTTAAAAATAAATAAAATATAAATATTATGACACGACGAACGACGATATTACCCAGCCCAAGTGATTGACCCAACAACAGTAAACAAAAGAAGAAGGGAACCACGAAACAAACACCAAGAAAAGGGTGATTGACCAACAAATAGGAACTAACAAAAGAAGATAAGAAACCAGAACCAAAGAAGAATAAAAGGAAGTGAACAAATTCCTACGACTAAATAGAAATTAAACTAGATGAAAAGAGGAGAACCGAATCAAAATGAAGACAATTGAAGTTGAAGAAGATGAAGAAGAAGAAGAGGAAGAAGGAAGAGGAGAAAAGTGAAGCTAAGAAGTAACAAACACCGCATATAAAAGGGAGAAATGGTATACTCAAAGATAGAATACTGTAAATAAACCCCAAATAACTATCCACTAAGGAAAACAAATATTATTGTTGTAAATGAGATAATTAATATACCTGTTTTAAACAAGAAGCAGTTAACAAGTAATTTAGTAAAGAAAAGTACACTAATCGAATTATTAAAGTTAGATTTAATGAAAAGTAAATAACCAAATGTCATTAATAACAAGTATCATGTTATAATGAAAAATAGTGAGAAATAAAAGAGAAATAAGTATAGGCATTACCCACTAAGTAACACTTAATATAAACAGTGAAAGAAAAAAGTGCAATAGTGAAAGTGTAAATACCCCAAAATAGTGAGTGTATCAGTGATAAACCTCAGTTAATTAAAGGTGAAAGTGATACGTGGAAATAGATATTATCAGTAATAAAAAATAATAATAGATAAGAAAACACTTAATAAATCATTGGTAAACCAATCAATGATGTCAGTGAGCTTATGAACAATTATAATTAAGAATAATTAAAAATAGTATTTAAAATAGAGATAAGTAAAGGATATAACATTATTCAGGGAGAAAGCCCATGTAAAAACAGTTTGTGTTAACATGGAATGGAGGAAGGTAGTAGTAAGGAAATAAGAACTTGCATTAAAGTTAAGTAACAATTAATGAAACACCCCATGTTAGAAGGGAAATCAATTTAATGAGTTTGAAAGAAGTGATGATGTTTCTCATTCAAAGTAATAGCAAAAGAATGAAATAAATGTTATATCAACAATAACTAATAACTTGTAAAGAATAGTTTGTTTTAATGTTATGAATAGGATATGGCTGAAAGGAACTTGCAGTCCATAAGCCTAATTGTTATATTTTAAATATGGATAGTGAAAACTATATTGATTTGTAATTAGAACACAAACAGAATCAAAACGCAACATAAACAATTATCATAACAAAATGAAGCCCATCAGGCTGAATTAAAATGTAATTTAAAAGAAATAAGTAAGATACCATCATGGCTACTTTTGGCTATGAAAATGCATAACTCAGACACACACAAAGATCAATTGTAACAAATTCACAAGGAAATTTACTAATCTAAGACCAGTAAATAGTCAGTAATTATGTATAAATCATTTTAAAAGAGAAATGTTATTACAAAAGTTTAATTTAAAAGAGATATCTAATTTATCAAATGTCAAATAATTAGACTAAAGTTAATGTATTATAGAATATGACCTTATGAGGTATCATTTTAAACTTTGAAAGGAAATAACGACAATAGTGATATTATTTATTACCCCAAAGGAACGATATAGGAATAAAATCATTCAGAAAATATATAATAAATTTGAATAAAAATTCAAATCTCATAACAGTGCTTTTAATCGAGGCCTTAACCAATCAAAGGGTTTCTGTTACCATAGAAACTAATTTTGAAAGGGCCGTTGAAGACTAATTTTCCGTTAAATTTATTAGACTTGGAAAAATGACGCGTGGGTAAGCGGTACGCAAGATTGTGATGACTAAAATTTTACATTAAAAAGTTCAAAAGACGTTCAGAAATCGACAACCAGAACCAATGACGAGTAGATGCAGAGCTTCTAAGATTAAACGATGTCCTGGAACCAAATAAAAGAAATTAAATAGCAGAAAGTCCCAAGACGAGATAGAAGAAGATGCCCGAAGCTTAAACCAGCCCAAAATTGCAGAATTTCCATCACCCCAGACGACAACATATCACCACTGTCTGAACTGATAAGTGTCAACTAAATTCCTTTATCCCAGAAACCAAATTACTTTAAATATTTCTCAAGTCAATCAAAATTTCTCACTATTAAACAAAATTAATTTTCTTTCAAAGGTTTAAAGCATAATCAACTTACGTAAAACAATTGTTAATTATAATATAACCTCGCATTAGTGTGCGAACTTTGTAACAAATAATACGACACTACCGAACAATTTGTAAAAACACTTTATACTATTTAAGTACGTATAAGGTATGGTAGTGTACTTTTTTAATGTAACCAACTTTTATGTTTTATTTTATAATCCAAAGAACCCCAGATTTTGAACAGCTTAATATATTGTATGTAAACAGAAGCCATCATGGCATCAAAATAATTTGTTTCAAAACCAATTTCGCCAACTTTGAGATATTTGTGTTTCATGTTCTAAGCCGGAGCAATTTGTTATTAAATCATTTATAATCCTTTTGTCATATTAATTAATGACCAAACTTGTATTAAAATTACAGTACAGAGTATTACCATCGTTTTATTTCGTAGGACGTTGTATAATATATTTGTGTTAGCAAAGTTTATTAAGTAACCAACTAGCGCTCGTCACGAGTGGACGATACGACAAACTGTACAGCGGCGGGAATCATTTGAACGCTCCAGCCGCCAACGCTGACAACACTTATTAACTTGTAATTTAACAAATTTAATTGTTTTAATAGAAACAATTTGGCGCCACCCGGGATTCGCAACCCCTATGAATAAACAGGTAGGTTGTACTGATAATTTAGACCATGCTACGGACTTCAGTAGTGACAACAATTATTGTAACGACCGGTGTGAGGCGAACACACCACATTAACACTTATACACATAAAAAACAAGTGTAAACACATTTTACAGAGACGACCGAGTCTTCTAGATCGTTACAATATACATTATTTAATTATCAACCTCTTTACTTATTTCGGTAATACAACAAAAATATTCATTATTCCTCGCTTGTGCGATATTATGTGAACATAAATCCCATTATGTGAACAATTTATGTCTAAATAGTTTATACACAAATCTTATTATCTACTCTTAATTATCTATTTCTGCTCTCAGCTTACTCATTTAGTGTGGCCATATTTTGCAATTGCTTACCAATTCACAATGAATTTATTTTTGTTTCAATCATTTCTTTAATTTTTTACTTGGCTTAATTCTCTTTTAAATTTATAGCGTATGCATTATTCTTTTAGCAAGACTGTACTAATTATTCTACTTTACTTCACTTCAAAAATCAAGCGTTGCTCTCTCATAGTTATTCCAATATTACTGTCTCAATATGAGACATTATTCTAAATTACAATAAGACTTTACATTATATGTACAATTTAAATTCTGTTAGCAACAGTTGGAATGTCTTTCATTCTAGTTTCAATATTGTCTATTTATTATTATGGTTGGTTATCACCTCGTTTGATGTGGCAACTTCAGTGTGTCCTCTTCCAGTCCTTGTTCCAGTCCTTCGTGTCCTTGGATCCTGTTCCAGCCCTTGTTCTTTCATGTCCTCACGTCCTGTGGTCCTTTCCCAGGCTTCCACTGCTTGTCTTTCTTAGTTGTTGTTGGCTCTGCACACATCATGGGTTGTAGGTGTGTCCATCGAACCTGTGTTCTGCCTCACAAGTCGTCAGGTGACGCTTACTGTAGATTTATGATCACGTAGTTATTATTGACTGACATAGCCTCCTACAGCAACGGTTGAATATAGAAAAAGGAATTTTATTAGCGCGACCTGGTATTTATAGCCAGGTCATGCAAAAGCTCAAGTCTGAACTATTTTCATCTTGTCAGAGTTTGTCGAAGCGTCTTTACCCCCACTTTGGTTCAATTCACTAATTTCGCCTATCTTCGTGAATTACGAAGTCTGTTTCACACTACACGATGCTCAATCAATCGCTAATTTTTATATGTTTACTACACATAAATTACACTTCTTTATTTTAATTATAAAAAGAGCTATTCACTTTTTTACTTATAGTAATTGTACTTTCCGTCACTTTGTCACGGTCTTTTAACCCTTTGTTCACCTTTATGTTGTACACCCTCTGGTGTCTTTCGTTTTACAATATCATACATATTTTTCTTATAATTAAAATAAAACAAAATCTATCAATATTTGACAAAGAATGGTTACTGTTCAGGAACGGACAGGCTTCACACACACAAACAAAATACACCTGTACACAACGCTAGCATCAGATGGGCCAGATATGCGTGTACGTGCCTGAACGGTGCATTCCCTATATTTTAAACAATCCAGCTTGCAATCTGAATCATGTTTATCAATCAATATTGTAATTAGACGTTTCGCCTGGTGTATTTTAATTGGTTAATTAGTATTGATGTTATTAAATTATTTAATTGTGTGTAGCGAGCCGTTTTATACCTTGTCTCAATACTTACTAGTCGACCGTATCTCTCGCCGCTCAGTTCAAATTTTTTCCGCCTCGCCACCTGATTGGCTCTCGCTGTTTGGCCGAGTCGACTTCGTTCGCTACAGTATTTTTATTTGTTATTTTCCAAATTCTTATGTTACCTTTACTAAAATAATCAAACATACAACGATTGGTTGGTATGAAGATTTATTCAACACTTTTCATATATTATTGGGTCAATTACAACAAAAATGAAACGTATATTTTGTATCGCTCCGGCATTTACAATTGCTCAGTTGGCAGCGTCAGTTTCATTCAGTATTCATACGCAAAAAGCCATCATGGGGTACAGGTTAAAGGTTTACAAAATAATAATTTTTTCTCAGGGTTAAGTCCTTTGGACTACAGAAGTTGGATTACAGACTAATAAATGCACAAAATTATAATATTCCTTATATCTAATTACACAATAGTTGATATTTTAAAACAGGAAAAGTAAGTCATTGGCAATGAGAAATAGTGCACGCTTGGTTAAATTCTTGTTAGCAAGTTATGTTTTTAAAATTATTTTAATATAAAATCAAAGTTCAGTGATTGATATATTTTATCGGAAGTGATTTTATAATCAGGTTCAGTTCAAAAGTTAATTTTGTGATCTGTGAAGTGAAAATATTATAGTTCGTTTACTATGGGTAATTGAAAGTTTATTTTTGGTACGAAGTATTTAACTGATACTCATCGATTCCTGGTCGTAGCTTCTCTTGGGATCCTCTTCTTCTTCTGGAACACGTCTAAGGTCCTGTCTTCTTTGGATTAACTGAGATTCCTGTCCAAATGGTTGAAATCCAATATTCAGCTTTCCTCAGTCCTTGTAGATGGTCTTCTTATTCAGGTCGAGTTAGGTAATTTTTGATCTTCCTCCAGAATTGTTCGTTTATGAGTTTACTTTACTTCCTTCCAAGTTTGGCCAGATTAATTTTTAAATAATTGTTTTAATAACTGGTCATCTCATCAATGGTTGTTTACAATAGTCTTCTTACACTTCTTGAATAAAATTTTGAACAATTTAAAGCTTTTTTAAAATTAATTTGGCTCCGAGGGCTTCATACATCCACCCTCTATGCTGGTCAATAATGAAATCATTAAAATTCAACGGTCCCTCTATGTAACAACTATCAGTTGCCATAGTTACTCTTCAAATTATACTATTCCTCATTGGTCAACATCTTATAACATTGTTATAATCTAACGTTTTATTTATGTTCAAATATGTCAAAATCCTTTAAATTATGATTACTTCC
This sequence comes from Magicicada septendecula, assembly GCA_034769895.1. Taxonomy (NCBI): domain Eukaryota; kingdom Metazoa; phylum Arthropoda; class Insecta; order Hemiptera; family Cicadidae; genus Magicicada; species Magicicada septendecula. The sequence continues at coordinate 234,749,193 of CM068371.1, read as the reverse complement.
TTATGCTAGTATTACTATTAATTATACTAACACCATTGTTCTGCTTTTTTACTAAAGATTATTTTGATACCCCTCATGGTTACTTTTGATTAGTTATTAACATTTCTCTTATTTTCTTATTGATATTTCTTTTGTAATTATTTTTAAACTGATTAATATTTATGCATTTTTATATCTAATACACTTACTTACTTAATTAAACATTTTATATACTCTAATTGACCCTTGGTTATTGTTTTCTTTTGAAACTTACAAAATTCTCTCCTTCATGCTAGGCCTAAAGCATAGGTTTCACAATACTCCTATTCCACCTTCTTTATAATTCATAAACTTTATTTATTGGTTCATTGAACATCTTTTTTTATAGAAACAGACCAACAAAAAAACATTGGTGCTTTCAACAACACACCTTTTATCATTAAAATATTTCTTGCCAGGTCCAAGCCTGAAATTAAACTTCTAACTGTTTTGGTTTCTTACTACTATCTCCCCTATCTTCTAAGTTAATTAATTCTATGTTTTTAACAATAATGAAACTCTTATAATAATAATTTTTAACAGTACTTTGCACAATATCACTCACTTACAAATTCCTTCACTAAAATATAGTGTTTGCTTCTCCTATCTTCCACTCTAATAATATTAACTTTTACCTTATAATTGTAATGCTCACTTACTATCACTAAAATTCATTGGTCACTTTTGGTTTTGACTGATTGTCTTTATTCATCTCAATTATAACTTATTTGTTTCTGACTAGTTTATTATTTAATGGGGTATTATTTATTTTTTACTTCCTATCTTACATTTATAAATTCATGTTTCTTTGCTTTTCATTTAACATATGTAATATATCTAGTTTATTTTTATAGTTTATATATTTGACATCTTATTTATGCCCTATCTGTTTTAGTGCATTTATTTTACATATTATTTGTTAGGAGCGGTCGTGGCGTAGTGGCTAGCGTGTGGCGCTGCTACGCTGTCGGCGCGGGTTCAATTCCCACCGGGGGCTATCTGATTTAGATACGACCGTTCCCCCTCGCAAGGCAATGGCAAACCGGCGAGAGGTATCCTGCTTAGTATAAACCTTCCCCAACTATGCCGTTTGGATCCGGCGTTAAACTGTAGGTCCCATATACCTGTGAGAGAATCAGTACCACACGCACCACGGGTATATGCGGGGAGGGTACAAACCAGTCGAAGACTGAAGGACTACGATGATTATTTGTTAGTTACATCTTGGGGTTACAATGATCGTGGTCATACTTTAGGTTACTTCTTGTTTTTCGTTCCTTCCTTCTTGTCTCTATTTTCTTGTTTTCTTCAATCGTCTTGTTTTCTCCAATCTATTGGGTCAAGTCATAGTCAGTTCCTGTCAGTTGTTATTTCGTAGTTGGGTCATTAATCTTCAAATTATAAGTTTTTTAACATTTCTTCCTACCTTCAGCTTTTCTTTTAAATATTATATATAATATGATTTTTCTTTTATTAATCATTAGTGGTATTTTGCGCTATCTTATGTCATGTTACATAATGCATCGCCGCCAAAATTGATTATTTCAAAAATAAAGATTGTTTTTCTGAAATCACAACATAGTTTATTAAATCAAGTTGTTATCATTCTGGAATTCATCCATCGTTATCTTCTTCTTTAGTTTATCTTTATTAATTCATGGTTCATGATACTGGAAATGATATTATTCTTCTCCTTTACTCTTTTATTATGAGCGTTATCCCTTGTATGTTTTATCTCCCTAAAATTTTCTGCTCTTCCATTCATATAAATTGGTACTAGCTAGAGGGCACGTGTGGCTCTATTACTCTGCTATCCATTTATACACATTTTGAGTTCAGAGGTCATGCCTATCTGCTCAATAAAATCAAATGATTGTTGGACGTATCTCAACATAAAATCATCATATAATAATACTAATAATAATAATAATAATAGTCGTCTATTTTCGACTCATATAATATAAATACAGGGGAACTTGGTTATTACGGCCTCGGCTGTTACGTCAACTCGGGTGTAGCGTTATTTTGTCATAAGTCCGGTCAAACTGATATCTTTAACATTATAAAAATTCCCGGTTTTAACGTCACTAAATATTGTACTACTCTGTTATAGCGTCAAAAATTTCTCAGATATTTTACTCTAAATTTCATATAAATGTATATATGTGCGCGCGCTACGCCCATGGCTACAGCCATACATTGTATGCAAGCGATAAGCACTGTAACAGGACCGCCGGCGCCAGCCGGTGTCTGGCAACTGACATGTCTCCCCACCACTCTCACCGGGTCAGTAGCACTGCGCGTCTCGAGGCTATTGTTCACGCCACGCTGTTACAGTATTTACTGTACAGTATTGTTTACACGTAGTCTCGTCTCTGTTTTTGGTTGTTATTGATTCTGTATCTGCTCGTACTGTGACAGTTTCTTTTGTATGTTTTATAACTTAAATTTCGGTAGCCACTGTTTATAGAATTTTATACGCAGGTCTACATTTTTATACAGTAATCATGGCAAGTTCTAGTACAAAAAGAAAGGTTCTGTCTATTCAAGAGAAAGTACGTGTAATTAGATTATATGAAAGCGGACGTAAAATAGCTGATGTATGCCGTGAGTTTGGTTTAGTGAATTCTACTGTAAGTTCAATTTTAAAAAACAAGGACAAAATTTTAAAAAAATTTGAGGAAGATGGAGAAAAAATTAAAAAAATTAGGAAATGCGAACATGGTGATGTGGATGCAGCATTATTGAAATGGTTCAAACAGTGTCGATGTTCAGATATTGCTGTGAGTGGACCAATTCTGAAAGAGAAAGCTACAGAATTCGTAAAATTGTTTGGTATTGATTTTACGTGCTCCAACGGATGGCTAGATCGATTTAAGGCCCGACACTCGATTTCCTTTGCAAAAATTTGTGGTGAGGCAAAATGCGTAGATCTGAACGTTACAGGGAATTGGGTGCGTAACACTTTTATGAAATTAGACGATCATATAAAGATGAAGACATCTTTAATGGAGATGAAGCCGGAATTTTTTATAAATTTACTCCAGATAAGGCTTTCAAATTTAAAAATGAAAAGTGCGTTGGTGGGAAGCTCTCTAAACAAAGAGTTACAGTTTTTGTTTGTGCGAACATGACGGGAACCGAAAAAAGAAAACTTTTAGTTATCGGGAAAAGTTTGCATCCTAGATGTTTTAAAAACATCAAAAAACTTCCTGTAAGTTACACTGCCAACAAAAAAGCGTGGATGACTTCTAGTATTTTTGAAGGTGAACTAAGAAAGTGGGATAAAGAACTGCAACCGAAAAACAGAAAAATTCTACTTCTAGTTGACAACTGTGCAGCCCATCCAAAGTTAAATTTGACAAACATTAATCTGGTCTTCTTACCGGCCAACTGTACGAGTGTCCTGCAACCTATGGACCAAGGCGTCATTAGAAGCCTAAAGTGTCACTACTGCAAGCAACTTTTAAAAAAAATTATTTTCTGTATGGACACGGCGCAACCTGCCACAATTTCACTCTTAGATGCAATACAATTCCTAGACGACTCTTGGAAGAGTGTAACACAGAAGACGATAGCAAAATGCTTTAGTAAAGCACAACTCGTACATGAAAATTTCCCGATGATGACGAAGACGACGACTTGCCGCTCTCGGAGTGGATTAAGAAATTCGACGTAAATGAATTTGGAAATGAACTTGATTCCTATGCATCAGTGGATGACCAAGTAGAAACATTCCAAGTGTTGAGTGACGCAGAAATTATCGCGGAAGTAAAAAACATAGAAGCAGAAGATAGTGTTGAAGAAGATGCTGAGCAAGAGGAGGATGCCGACATCGTTTGTCCGACAGTACAGGAAGTAATGAGAGCCGCCGAAACTTTTTCACGATTTTACTGCTTTAGAGAGACGTCTGACGACACGTTCAATGCAGCGCAGCATCTCCACAGCACAACAGAAAGAATTTATTTTTCAGAAAGGAGCGTTCAAAAGAAAATTACGGATTACTTTCGACAGTAAGCCTAAATGTAAGTTACATGTACTTTCTTTTTGATCTTCTAAAATATTCTTCATGCTGTTTGTATAAATGAAATGCAGTTTGTAAACTTTAGAATAAATATCACGAATAATGTTAATAATGCAAAGATATTTTTTTTATTTCTCCTTTCTTACTAGTGATTAAAAAGGGTCTTTTATAATGACTCTTTTATAACGTCACTCGGACATAACGTCATTATTTTTTTGGTCCCTTCAATGACGTTATAACCAAGTTCCACTGTATAATAAAACACTCTTGGGATTAATTATTCTGTTTTTATACATATCATTTATACCTTCTCTTCTCATTGATTTATTTGGATTCCTTCTCTATGTCTGTGGCGATGTTCTTAACATACTTTTGCATTGTTTCTTTGATTTATTTCATATAATTATTTTGTTTGTTATCACTTCTCTTCTCATTTATAATTAATATTAGCATTGTAGCTGCTTTCTGGTTTACTCATACATTTTTCATCATTGATAGTCCGTTTAGTAAGTCATTGTCATTCTTTATTTGACCATCTCGTCGGTTCTTTTTTAGAATGTTAATTCTTTATGATCCCCTTTCACAATATGGTTATTTAATGATGTTAAGTAATGTCATCACTTTTGTTAAATGTTAGTATTTTATTTCAGTTTTTCATGATGCTTTAGCATATATATATTGTAACGAGTGATAACAGGGTGTGTGTACTTCCTTAAAGCCCCTCGTTAGGTTCGTCAATATGTAACAATTAAACGAGGTCGTACCTGTTAAAATGTATCACACTTGTTTATTTTGTGTATTAGTGTGATTGTAGTGTGTTTGCCTCACACTGGTTGTTACATAAATCGACGTCACTACTGGAGTCCGTAGCGTTGTCAATGTCACCAGTACAACCTACCTGTTAATTCATAGGGATTACGATTCCCGGGTGGCGCCAAATTGTTTTGTTAAAACAATTAAAACATTTAGTTTTTAAAGTAATATGTGGTATTAGCATGGACAGCTGTGGCGTTCGAATTATTCCCGCTGCTACACAGGTTGTCGACTCGGCCACTCGTGACAAGCGCTAGTTGGCTATGACTTAAACTTCGCTAACACACATATATTTACAACAAAAAATCCTATGAAACAACAAGATAGTATTGTTCTGTACTGCGCTTTTTAATACACATTTAATTATTAATAAACATGACAATTGAATAATAAACAAATTTATAATATTATGCTCCGGCTTAGAGTTTGAAACACAAAACACCTCAGGTTGGCAAAATTGATTGAAAATGCTATCATTCAGTTGCTTCTAACAAATTAATGTGTTTTTACAATCTGGGGTTCTTTTGATCATGAAAATAGACATAAACGTTGATTACATGAAAAGAAAGTACACTATTATACCTTATAGGTACTTAGGATTTATAATGTGTTTGTACAATTTGTTCTGTAGTGTCGTATTTCTGTTACAGTAGTTATGTTCACAAATAAGGTTATCTTTATAAATGTTTTTTAATATAAGTAAATAAATTATGCCTTTACCTTTGAAAGAAAATACTATTTTTTAAATAGTGAGAAATTTTATCATTTGAAAATAATTTAAGTGATTTGGGGTTTTTTAGGAGTAATAAATTATTCGGTACTTATCAGTTCGTCTCACGTTGAAGGGTCATCATGGGTAGGCGTGTAGTTTTCGAATTTGGGCTGGTTGTAGGCTTCCAGCATCTTCTTCAAACTGGTCTGGGTTTTTTCTTTAATTAGTTTGTTTAATTTTATTCCTGGTCATCACGAATTCTGTACAGATCGACGTCTCTTCTATAAGAATTTTAATGTCCAATGTTCTTTGGGCGGCAAATATAAGAATTTTTATTTGCAATTGACAATTGTAATGCCACGTGTTGTACAGTCAAATATAAGAATTTATTTATATTTTATGCAAATTTACTTGCATACATTAATAATTTATCTTTTATATGGAAATTTTTACTCTATAAATTACTTACTGCCAAAATGTTTTAAATTCCCGGGCGCCACCTCATATCTACAAGGATGTGGATATAAAGGATTCATTTGCCAAACACACAACAACAATATTATTTCTAATGCTTATTTAATTAATCAAGTTGTAGTAAATTACAAATATAATCTTCTGTATGGATATTTCCTTACGTATAATCATTTCTCTGATCTTAACAATAATTATCTCTGAAATCGCGATTAATGAACATTTATTAAATTTATAACACTTATAATTGTAACTTATAATCTACAATTGTATTTGGCAAATTTATATTATTGTTTAGATATGGTTTTTTAAGAATTTACTAGTAGACGTTTTATTTCGCTTCAGTCGAATGCAGAGCACTGAGAGGCAGTTCTCAAGGTTAATTACTTATTAGTGTGAGTTCTTTGACTTGAATGAATTGAGTTTGTTGACTTAACTCTAAAAATACCATTAGTTTGAGAACGTTGATTATTAGTAGTTCATATTCTCGGTGATATCATGTGGTCCTCTGTGTTGTAGTTGCTGATCTCCGTAGTCGTTGTAGCTTACGTATCCTTTCGCGATCACTGCACCTCACAATCACTGTTTAATTATTGACGCATTCTCGACCTGTTCACTTTTCACGGCACACCTATTGTGTTGAATATGAGTGTCTTTAGTTGATGTAGAAAACGTTCATGTGTACTGTGTTTTAAATAGTTCTTTAGATTGCTGAATTTTATGTCTAATGTCTCTGTTGTAGAATATGCACTGAGTCTCTATGTTAATGTGTTCTGTATTAATCAAAGCTGCTGTGATGTTTATAGTTTCTTATGAATGATTGTAATTGTAGAATGTCTGTTAGCGTATTCTCCGACACTTTGTTTAAATTACGGTGAAGATCAACACTCTTGCGAATTAAAATGTTTTGTGGTTATCACTTTGTAAATGATGAGTATTAGACTGATGATGAATACTAGACTGTTAAACTAACTAGACTAGACTGCTGATGAGTACTGTACAAGACTGACTAGACTGCTTAAACTGCTTAAACTAAACTGCTTCGAGTAGACTGACTATAGTAGACTGATTATAGTAGACTGACTAGACTGTTTAAACTCGACTTCCTATAGTAGACTGACGTTTTTCTGTACTGAGATCTACCAAGTAAACTCTCATCCCGCCTACCGCTGTTGAATCTTCCCTCTGCTTGGATACTCTTATTGGTTCCTTAACCAGTGTAACAAATTGTATATTTGTAATTGGTTTTCGAGTATATCTGTTTTATACGTGACTATCTTGTCGAACTCCCATTGGTCCTGATTGTTCCTACAGTCGTTTTCTCTATTTACTAGGAATCTCATTCACGCACTCCAGAATTCGTGAGTTTCGCTTTCCCCTTGTAAATCAGGCGACATTTCTTTGTCTCTCGTGGCCTTCTCCTAGTGTCCACTTTCTGTTACACTTTAACGTAGATACAATACTGGTATTGTTCGATCTGCTGTACCATTGTTATATTTCAAGTTGCACTCTAGCATTGTTTTGAGTCTGGAACGAATCTTCCTTTGTAAGCACGACTTTCGTCAAATTTCTATGTTGCAATTGTTCTGGCCTCTAATGTTGTACCGTATCGAATTGACAAACTCTTTGCTTTCAATCTGTGTCAAAGTTTTAAAAAGGGTAAATTGGTTTATTGGGGTTTATGCCTTTCTTACTCAGCCCAGCTGCCTGATGCGAAATACAACGTCTCACATACATTTAGTAAGTGTCACTCTTTTTGTCAGACAATTAACTTTACAGCCGTAACACATCAAGCTGTCTGTAGGTTACAATGCCAAGAGGACAGTCTTACCGACTTTCCCTTCACACACCCTCACATACTTCTTTGTCAAATAGAACTGTTGGTACACATTATTTTTAGCTATTCTGTACTACTTTTACAATTTTATAAATATTTTTCAAAAATAAACGTTACATTGTCCTTAAATTTTTTATTAATTGATGGCGTGTAACAAAATCAAATAATAAAATTTGTGCCCCTTTTTTTTATGTAAATTTAAATTAATTATGTAAATTTGAATTAATTAATTATAAATATCTAATGAGTTATATTTATTGCTAATGATGTAATCTCTTTAACTGGTTAGAGGACGTTCAACTTGGTTTGTTTACGTTCGAAACTGTCTACAGTGTACCTTTGTGTTTGAGTTAAGATTTATGACCTCGTCCCCCTGTCACTCGACACTTTCACACCTTGTTACTTGGCAAAGGGTCCTACTAATGGTTTAAATTTTCTGTTTTCTATGCTAACCTATACAATTGTTTACAATCCTACGCACTATCATCCATTCAGACCACTTATCTTCCTACCATATCATAATATAAACTTAACAACTATCTAATTCATTATGTACATCTGTTTCCATATAATTATTCACCTAGATACTATTACTGTTCTTTCTTACTTCCTATTAGTTAAATATCCACTTATATATATTTTTTTCATTTGTCAATCATTTTCTACTTGCAAATGCATACAACAACAAGAAAATTCATAATATCATATTAATTATCACTTAGTTCTTATCATTACTTTCATTGTTAGTCATTGTTCAATGTCTTTGTTTTGTTTTTCTTAGATATACTTTTATTCTTATACATAATATACAAAAAATAAATCTTTACTCTGTTATACATCGTCAGTTGACAATCTTACTTCGATTATTACTTTAAAATTTTACAATTATTATACATAACTTTATTATATCATATTTATTATATGAGTGCTACAATTTGCTTACTCACGTAACCGATCGTTACTAACGCATTATTTCCTTTTACTGCTCTTCTTGTCAGGTATTATATTGCTTTAGCTGTCGGACATTGAAATTTCCTCTTGTTCCTTTCTTCTCGTCCAAATATTCTAACGTATAAGTAGCTTTACTTATTTGCTTCGCAACCCTATATGGTCCTTCGTACAGGTCGCAAAATTTCGCTATTATCTTATTCATTGCATCGGATATTGGACATGTTTTAACTAATACCAGGTCACCGATGGCGAATGTTGTTAGTTCTCTTTGGTTCATCTTATTTGCATGTCGCTCTCTCTTTTCTTTAATCCTTAAGTAAATGTCTTCCGGCTTATAAGTAGTTGGTTCAGAGATCACACTTCTGTCAATAAATTTGGTCCACTCTCTGGTTGGTTTCTTTCCACAGTGTGCCTCGATTGGACTCATCTCAATGGTACTATGGTATGTCTCATTTAAACAAATTTCAATGGCTTGGATATACTTGGCCCAATTTGAGTGTTTCTCTTTGACAAATACTCGAAATAAGTTACCTAGTTGTCTGTTAGTTCTCTCGGCTATATTTGTACACGGGTTCCGAATAGCGGTAAACTTCGGTTTAATTCCTAGTTCTCGTAAACTCCTTGTCCAAAGATTAGTCGTGAATTGTGTTCCATTATCAGTGACAATTGATAACGGTTTTCCCCATGACGCTGTATATTGTTTGAGTCTATTTATGGTAGCACGAGTTGTAGCTCTTTTCAACGCATAAAGTTTGACGTACTTTGTGAAATTATCGATGATAACAAGAATGTATTTAACACCTCCAGTCGATGTGATTAAGGGTCCATAGTAGTCCATACTGATTAACTCCCCTTTCTTCTTTGGCAGCATCGGGATGGTTTCTCCTACATTATTCTTATGATGATCCTTACATCGCTGACATGTATCGCACTTAGTAATGATTTGATGTATCGTTTTGTTTATTCTGTCTCCAGTAAAGTACTCTCGAAAAAGTCTTTCGGTTTTTTGTATTCCGCAGTGTCCGTATACGTGTAATTCTTGAATTAAATTTTCTTTCATGTTACTCGGTATATATATTTTCCATGACTTCTTGTCTTGTCGGTATAGGATTTTTTTAACATATTGATATGTATTACTTAATTTAGAGTCTTCCTTACTTTCTAATTCACAAATAATTTTGTTCAATTTAGGATCTTGGCGTTGTAATTTCTCAATATTTTTTATATCCTTCATTATTTTCTTATCCAATTTCAAGGTAATACGATTAATTTCCATCTCTTCACTAAAATTGACATCACTACTGTCCATAGAGTCCTCTGGGTTTCGGCTTAGTATGTCGGCTACAATATTTTCTTTGCCTTTACAATGCACAATGTCGAAATCGTATTCTTGGATGCACAGTATCCAGCGGGTAATTCTAGCATTTGATAGGTGGCATTTGTGTAGGAATGTGAGAGCTTTATTATCTGTTATGATTGTGAATTTATGTCCTAATAAATATATCCGAAATTTCTTCAAACAATGTATGATACTCAGCAGTTCCTTCTCGGTTGTGTGATAGTTTAATTCAGCACCTTTGAAAGTTCTGCTAGTAAAAGCTACGACGGCGATGTGTCCTTCGTCATCATATTGGAACAATTGCCCTCCTAGTGCGTAGTTGCTGGCATCTGTTTGTAAATAATATTGCTTCTTGAGATCTGGGTGTTTTAAAATTACAGTATCTATAAATAATTCTTTGACTAATTTAAATTGTCGGTCGTGCTGCTCCGTCCACTTGAAGTAGCGCTCCTTCTTTAACAATTGTATTAATAAAGATGTTGTTTCAGCATATCGACTGGTAAATCTGTTATAAAAATTTGTAAGCCCTAAAAATCCTTTTAGTTGCTTTTGATTTTTTGGACGTGGAAAATTTTGGATTGCCTTTACCTTGTCTGGCATAGGACTAAGGCCTTCTACTGATAAACAGTAACCAAGATAATTAATTTCTCTACGAAAAAACTGTGATTTTTTGAAGTTCACTGTGATGTTTGCTTCGTATAAATTGGTCAATAATAGATCTAAATGTGTGAGGTGTTCCTCCAGACTGTTAGATAGACATAGGCAGTCGTCTACATATATTATCGTAAATTTCTTGACTGCATCTGACAACACAGTATCCAATCCTCTCGTCAGGCTGGCCAGACTTGTCTTTAATCCAAACGGTGTGACTGTGAAGCGGTAGGTCTTTCCTTTATATAGAAACCCGGTGAAGTCCCTGCATTCTCGCTTAAGTGGTACCTGCCAGAAGCTGGAGCGTAGGTCGATCGATGACATATATTTTACTCCTCCGCAATTAGCAATGAGCTCGTTGATTGGTTGTGCCCCTTCGAAGTCAGGTATCATCACCTTGTTTAACTTCCTGGCGTCCAAACACAATCTTACGCTCTGGTCCTTTTTTATAACTGTCACCATGTGATTGATATATTGGCTGCTCGCTCGCTCGATCACTCCGTATCTTAACATTTTCTGGATCTCCTCTTCAACTTTGTCTTGATAGGCAATTGGTATAGGCCATCCCTTTTGGAAGAAGGGGGTGTTGTCCGTGATACGTAGTTCATGTTCATATCCATGAATTCGGCCTGGTTCTTCTCGAAATAGCTTTCTATTATTCATCAATATTTTAGTTAATTTTTTCTTTGTTTCTGTATTTATATTAGCTAACTCTTCGACAGCTTCTTGAAAGTTAATAGATTTCTCATCAGCCGTTTCTTTATCCACAGCGATCTGATGTATATGTACAATTTCATTAGGATCCTCTACATTTTTCTTATAATTTCTATTTTTAATATGCATTACATTTTGCTGGAAATCTATAGTACACTCACCTTCCTTCAACATATTTATTCCTAGTATACAGTCTTTATTCAGTCCAGGGATGATAAAAAATACTAAGTCAAATTTATAATTATCAACCTCAGCTTCTAAAAGTACTTGTTTTCGTATTAATTTTGATTTATGTCCGAATGCACCTTTTATATTGGTATTCGATAAGTTTAATAACTCGATTCTACCTAATTTATCTTTATTATGGTTGAACCACGTTTCGGCAATTCCGTTTAATTGACTGCCCGAACCAATAAGTGCAATTACTTCTACATTATTTAATTTTATTTTTATTTCCGGACATTTATTGTACGTGAAATTAGTGGTTTCTTCTTCTTCATCCATTTTATCCAATTCTTCACGAATATCAATATAATCTAATGCTACATCTAACTGGTTATCTATTTTTCGACTAGCTAAGAATTGTTGCCGCGATAATGGGTTGGCTGGTCGTTTTTTGTACGTGATTCTTGTGAAGGACCAGGTTGTTGTCGCTCACTTGTCACTGTGTTGACAATGGGCTGTTTTGTTCCCCTATCCTCTGTGCCAAACGTTTGTTTATTGCGCCACCCAGGTCTGTGAACCTCGTGTTCAGTCTCCACTTTCATACCCTTCGTTTTATGATAGCTATTGTTAATATGTCTTCCACCGTTGTCGGCCGTTGTTTGTTGTGGCGACCGATACGATCCTCTCATTTCTCGTTGTTGAATGGTAGCAAACTCATTTAATAAGCTTTCAAATTGATCTACTTGTTGGACGCCTCTAGTTATGATGGCAACTTCTATTTCCTTACTATAGTGTCGTGCAAGTTTGCGAATTAAATGCTGATCCGAGATTGGTGGGATCAGTTGTCTGCACTGTAGAATTTTATTCTCGAGGTATTGCACCATAGTGAGTTTACCATTCGGATAATAACATCCGTACTCCAAGCTGTCCCGTATGTTTTCTTGAATTTGTTGACTCCAGAATTTCTTGGTAAACGCCTCCTCGAATTGTTCAAACGTATGTATTTGGGATTGTACGATTCTCCACCATACTGTTGCTTCACCCTCTAGATGCCTGCTAATCCACTTAATACCTCCGCTGGGGTAATATATTTCTTTAACCTCTTTTAATTCTTTTAGAAATTCCATGGGGTATGCGTCTCGTCCGTTGTACCGTACCTCCTTTAACTGTTCTTGGTTAGCCACAATAGTATTTTGGTTGTTTACCATTGGTCTTGACTCCAACTCTGTTAATTTTCGTTTTAATTGCTCTTGATCTTCTTTCATCTCGTCGATGCGTCGACCCTTTTCTTCAGCTAATTTTCTTAATTGTTCTTCCATTTCTTCTTTGTTTACGGTAGAAATATTTCTGACTTCTTCTCGGACGACCTCTTTCGTTGTTTTTATTTCTCTTCTCACTTCTTGATTGATTCGATTTAAATTTTCACTTGAGTTTTGAGTAGTTTTTTGTATTTCACACTTAAATTTTTCACTTTGTTGTTGTACCACCTCGCCAAAATTATGCTCCGTCTTATTCAATTCTTCACGCCATGTTTTATTCACTATTTGAATATCACCAACTAATTTGTCATGCAACGTGTTCATATCGTTTTTTATCTCCTCTCTTAACTTAGTGTGCTTTCCTGTAATATCCTTAATAGCTACTTCTAATTTATTCTGATTTGCTTCAACTTTTTCTTCTAATTTCTTCTGATTTATTTTAATATCTTGAATGTCTTCATGTAATTTCTTATTGTCTTCATGTAATTTACTCAGACTTATTTCTAATTTATTCTGTAATTTCTTGTTATCTACTCTCATCAATTCGTGTAGCATTTGCAGCTCACTTTTTGGCTGTGGTCCTTCTGCCCTTATTTGTTCCTTCTCCGTCTGTGGTACTGTCGCACTTACTTGTTCAACTTCTGCGTGTGGTCCTTCTGCCCTTATATTTTCAATATCCGTTCTGATTTCTTCCTCCATCATTGCTATGACTTGAGGATCTCCCATTTGGTTATATATCTCCATCTCTTCGCTCTCTTCAGCTCTCCTTGGTACTTGTGTTTCTTCTTCATTGACCGTTGTCGTATAAGGTGTTTCTTTTTCCATTTTGCGTGCCTTACTTCGCGTCAACATATACCGTATATTCGAACCGTGACTAAGCAACTGTAGTTACAATTACTAGCCCTATGTTCTTAATGTCTACTCTATTTACTAATACTTCTATTTTATTTCTAATTCTCAGTTTAGTTAACTTATTTAACTCAATTCATTCATCTGCCTTTTTGACAAATCTAAATTTAGATTTTGCCACGCGAGTTGGGCGACAAATATAAGATTGACAAATCTAAATTTAGAGTTTGCCACGCGAGTTGGGCGACAAATATAAGAATTTTAATGTCCAATGTTCTTTGGGCGGCAAATATAAGAATTTTTATTTGCAATTGACAATTGTAATGCCACGTGTTGTACAGTCAAATATAAGAATTTATTTATATTTTATGCAAATTTACTTGCATACATTAATAATTTATCTTTTATATGGAAATTTTTACTCTATAAATTACTTACTGCCAAAATGTTTTAAATTCCCGGGCGCCACCTCATATCTACAAGGATGTGGATATAAAGGATTCATTTGCCAAACACACAACAACAATATTATTTCTAATGCTTATTTAATTAATCAAGTTGTAGTAAATTACAAATATAATCTTCTGTATGGATATTTCCTTACGTATAATCATTTCTCTGATCTTAACAATAATTATCTCTGAAATCGCGATTAATGAACATTTATTAAATTTATAACACTTATAATTGTAACTTATACTCTACAATTGTATTTGGCAAATTTATATTATTGTTTAGATATGGTTTTTTAAGAATTTACTAGTAGACGTTTTATTTCGCTTCAGTCGAATGCAGAGCACTGAGAGGCAGTTCTCAAGGTTAATTACTTATTAGTGTGAGTTCTTTGACTTGAATGAATTGAGTTTGTTGACTTAACTCTAAAAATACCATTAGTTTGAGAACGTTGATTATTAGTAGTTCATATTCTCGGTGATATCATGTGGTCCTCTGTGTTGTAGTTGCTGATCTCCGTAGTCGTTGTAGCTTACGTATCCTTTCGCGATCACTGCACCTCACAATCACTGTTTAATTATTGACGCATTCTCGACCTGTTCACTTTTCACGGCACACCTATTGTGTTGAATATGAGTGTCTTTAGTTGATGTAGAAAAAGTTCATGTGTACTGTGTTTTAAATAGTTCTTTAGATTGCTGAATTTTATGTCTAATGTCTCTGTTGTAGAATATGCACTGAGTCTCTATGTTAATGTGTTCTGTATTAATCAAAGCTGCTGTGATGTTTATAGTTTCTTATGAATGATTGTAATTGTAGAATGTCTGTTAGCGTATTCTCCGACACTTTGTTTAAATTACGGTGAAGATCAACACTCTTGCGAATTAAAATGTTTTGTGGTTATCACTTTGTAAATGATGAGTATTAGACTGATGATGAATACTAGACTGTTAAACTAACTAGACTAGACTGCTGATGAGTACTGTACAAGACTGACTAGACTGCTTAAACTGCTTAAACTAAACTGCTTCGAGTAGACTGACTATAGTAGACTGATTATAGTAGACTGACTAGACTGTTTAAACTCGACTTCCTATAGTAGACTGACGTTTTTCTGTACTGAGATCTACCAAGTAAACTCTCATCCCGCCTACCGCTGTTGAATCTTCCCTCTGCTTGGATACTCTTATTGGTTCCTTAACCAGTGTAACAAATTGTATATTTGTAATTGGTTTTCGAGTATATCTGTTTTATACGTGACTATCTTGTCGAACTCCCATTGGTCCTGATTGTTCCTACAGTTGTTTTCTCTATTTACTAGGAATCTCATTCACGCACTCCAGAATTCGTGAGTTTCGCTTTCCCCTTGTAAATCAGGCGACATTTCTTTGTCTCTCGTGGCCTTCTCCTAGTGTCCACTTTCTGTTACACTTTAACGTAGATACAATACTGGTATTGTTCGATCTGCTGTACCATTGTTATATTTCAAGTTGCACTCTAGCATTGTTTTGAGTCTGGAACGAATCTTCCTTTGTAAGCACGACTTTCGTCAAATTTCTATGTTGCAATTGTTCTGGCCTCTAATGTTGTACCGTATCGAATTGACAAACTCTTTGCTTTCAATCTGTGTCAAAGTTTTAAAAAGGGTAAATTGGTTTATTGGGGTTTATGCCTTTCTTACTCAGCCCAGCTGCCTGATGTGAAATACAACGTCTCACATACATTTAGTAAGTGTCACTCTTTTTGTCAGACAATTAACTTTACAGCCGTAACACATCAAGCTGTCTGTAGGTTACAATGCCAAGAGGACAGTCTTACCGACTGTCCCTTCACACACCCTCACATACTTCTTTGTCAAATAGAACTGTTGGTACACATTATTTTTAGCTATTCTGTACTACTTTTACAATTTTATAAATATTTTTCAAAAATAAACGTTACACTTCACATTGGATCATTTTAGCTCACTATTCAACTTGTAACTGTTTAAATTAAAGTTTTAGTTTGTCTAATTTCTTGCGTGGCGTACCCACGCTTCGTTTCTTCAGCGTCTGTATAATTTAACGGAAAAATAAGCCTCAAATGACTCGTTGTCATAGTAACTAATAATTCAATGCTTGTTTAATTACTCTTTACTTACATTGTTAGAGATATTTGAATTTTTACTCAAATTTATTAAGTATTTTCCCAATGATTTTATTCCCTTATAATTCCTTTGGGATAATAAATGACATCACTATTATTTTTCTTTCCTTTCAAAGTTTACAATGATACCTCATAAGGTCATATTTTGTTACACTTTAACTATAGTCTAATTAGTTGACATTTAAAAAATAACATATCTTTCTTGAATTAAATTATTACAATAATATTTCTGTGTAGAAATAACTGATATACAATCATTGTCCATTCACTGTTCTTAGATTAGTAAGATTTTTTATGAAATTGATATAATTTGCATTTGAAATGTTCTTGGCAGTTAATTGTTTTCCTAGTTACAAACAGCCATGATTGTTTTCTAGTGTATTTCCTTTTTAAATTACCTTCTGAATTCAGCCTGATGGGCTTCATTTATTTGTTTGTGTTTTAATTATTATTCAACATACATTTTCATTGCTTTTCATTTAAAATATAATAGCTAGGTTTATGGACTGTAAATCCTCCTTCAGTCATATTCCCTCTTTAACATTGAATCAACTATTCTTTATTAGTCATAAATTATTCTTAGTACTAACATTGATTTCTTTCTTGTCTTATAAACTAGGGTGATAAACATTATTACTTTCTTTAATATTATGAAGGTCGATTCCCCTTTCAACATGGGGTGTTGTATTCTTTATAATTTTAATCTTTAATAACAAACTTTACTTCCATCCTATCATGCCATGTTAACACAAGTTATGGTACTGGGCTTTCTCCCTGATATGTCACATGCTTCCCTTATATTAATTTTAAATACTATTTTTAATTACATCTAGGTATTCAACTAATTATAATTCCACTCCACTCATTGGTGATTTATCAATGTTTTAAAGAGTGTCTATTTCCTTAGCATTCTAATTTGAATGTTTCACATTCACTTTCACTATTTTTAGGGCATTAACACTTCACTAAAACACTTCACTTTGGTTCACTGTTTTGTAATTAGTGTTATTTAATGGGTAACCCCTATACCTACTCCTACCATTTCTCACTATTTTTGTTTTAGTATTATTTTTACTATAAACAATATTAGGCTAGTTGTGTTTTGGGTTGAATCTAACCTTTCTGACAGGGTTAGTGTACCCTTCCTATACTACATTGTTTTACAATTGTATTGTCTCAAACATTGGATACATATGTTAAATTAATGCTAATAATAACATTGGTTTTATCAATATATAATTATTTAAGGTTTATTGACCGTATTCTATCTTTAACATACAATCTCTCCCTTTTATATATGTGTGTTAGTTTCCCTTGGGTTTTATCTGTCTCCTCTTCATTCTTCCTCTTCTTCTTCTTCAATAATCTTCATCTTCATTCTTCATCTTGGTTTGGTCCTCCTTTAGTTCTATGTCCATCACATTTTCACAAGTATGTTTGGGTTGTCGGCTTAATCATGTCAAAATATTTACATTTTAATAAGTATGTTACGTGGTTCCCTTCTTTATGTTTATGTTTTCGGCTCAATCACTTTGGTTGGGTAATATCGTTGTACGTCATGTCAAAGTATTTACATTTTAATCATTTTTTACACATTTTATTTCATATGAAGTAACTTTTATATTAAGAATTATCTTTTTTATTACTGGTATGAGATTTGGCTTAATTGTATCGTTACAATATATATATATATATATTTTTTTTTTCAAAATTAACTTGTTTCTCTTATTTAGTTTCACACACTTGGTTGTAAGTTGTTCTTACTCGTATTTTTTGCATTTTGATACTTATTTATTCTCAAAATTCTTTTTTCATTTATAAATTAATTGTTTCAAAAACTTTATTTGTAAGCTGTTCTTACTTTTTTTTTTGAATTTTGTTGTACATGGTGATGTCAATTAAGGACACATTAGCGCCCGTGTCAATCATGAATTTTGTCGACATTCCGTATATACTGGCGATAATATAAGCGATTTCATTGTCAGGGTGTTTAATTAGTGTTGTATTCTCTTTCATCAATTATTCACGGATATTCTTCAAATAATGGTTTTGGATGATCGTTATGGTTTGGTCAGTTGTCTGGTCAGTCAGTCTAGTTATGTACCCAATAGATCGGATCAGTGATGGGTCCAGTTGGATTCTCACTGCCGCTGCTCGTTTAAATGTTGGGCATTACCCTCGGCGCGGTCCTCTGGTCGATTGGGGTGGTTACTTTCAGTTACTTCCATCCTTTCAACCGAGTGGTCGTTAAATGTTACTCGCTCCCGGCTTCTTCTATGTTCTTCTGCACTTCTGCTCCTAGGTCCTCTGTCTTCCATCATTTCTATTTTCGGCGTTGATATAATTGACCTGTCGCCTGTATGTTTGATTCTGCCCTTGGTGGATGTTATTGTTATATTGATGGTTGGGCCTGTTGTAGTTACCCCCATTTTGGTTATTCCCTCGGTTATAGGAATTGTTATGATTATTATTATTATTGTAATAATTTTGGTTGTTGTTTCTTGGGTAATTTGGGTTATTATTGTTGTTGAATGTTCGGAAATTATTGGGGTTGTTCGGCGGGTTATTTGCCGGTGCATTGTTTCCTTGGGGCCCATTTTGGTGATTTCTCATGTCATAGTTTCTGTTATTCGGGATGTTCTTCTGTCTATTCAGTACGTAGTGCTTCTCTCGTTCGTACTCCCCTAATAAAGCGGCCATATCTTGTATCATTTTGATTCTCCCACTCAGTCTGCTTTTGGTTATTTCCCCATCGTAATGGTAAGCTAGTTGAGTTACCAAACATTCTTCTGGGATGTTAGGCTCTAAGTTTCTCGCCACACTGACCTTACCTAAGAAATAAGCCGTTGGAGATTGTCCCAAGTATGGGTCAAATCGACCGTTACTAATATTATTCCGTACCACGTGCTTCATCGCCTCAGACCAGTATTTGTTTTTAAAAAGTTCCTTAAACTCGGCAACATTGTGAATGTCCGGTCGTACTGCCGTCCACCAATTATCATGGACCTCCTTAAACATCTCATCCATCATGCCCTTGATAACCGTCCATCGTGTCTCCCTGGTTCTTGCCAGACTCTCTTCCACCCGTTCAATAAATTCGATTGGATTCCGCTTGTAGTTCTTGAAATTGATTATCTCCCTATTTTCACCGCATGAGACATGTGAACTCAGTAATGGTCTGTCCTTCAGTGCATTTATTTCTTCTTGGAGGCGTAACTCTCTCACTCGGAATTCTTCTAATTTTCCTTCCTGGGCCGTTGTAGTACCCTTAACTTCACTTACGGATGCATCCAATTGGCTATACTTCTCTTTGACTCTGGTTTGTATTTGTTCGAATTTATGAGTTGTTTCGTGCTGGAGTCCTTCAATTCTCCTTTTGCTTTCCCCTTCAGCTTCATTTACTTTGGTTAAGATTTCTTCCCTGACTTGTAGTACCACTTCGCTGGTTCTCTCTATCTTCTCTTCAGTCTCCATTACGGTCTGCTTCAATTCTTCCCGGTACTCCGTCAATTGTTGTTGTAATGTATCTTGGTTGTACTCGATTTTATCATTCAGTGTTTCGATATCTTCTTTCATTTGTCTCAAAGTTTCGCTGGTTTTCTCATTACTTCTCTCTATTTTTTCACTGATCAATTTATTTTCCTCCTTCATTTCCTGTCTTAATGTCTCATTATTTTCATTAATTGTCTGCCTTAAATCTTCCTTAGTTCTGTCAAATTTTTCATGTAAAGACTCAAATTTCTTATTTAATTCTTCCTTAGTGCTGTCCAACTTTTTATTCATTTGTTTTAATAGATTTTCGCTGGTTTTATTATTCCCTTCCATTATAATTCTCATCATCTCTTGCATGCTCATGTCTTCCTTTTGTGTGGGTTTTGTAGCTTCCGCTGGAGGTAATATTTCTTCCGCATCTTCAACCAATGTTATCTCCCTTTCTTCCATTCTGCCGTCTTCCTCGGTCTCCTTTTCTAACATCTCTGCTTCCTTTCCTGCCTCCTTCTGGCGCAGCTTACTCTGGTATCTTGTGTCGTGCTTTGCTGGTTCCATTTTCTGCAGCCGCCGCTAGAATCTATAGGGTTTAATTGTATAATTTTATAATTATTCTAGCCCTACTAGTTGGCGCGCCACTTTGTAATTAGACATTTCTCCTGGTGTATTTTAATTGGTTAATTAGTATTGATGTTATTAAATTATTTAATTGTGTGTAGCGAGCCGTGTTATACCTTGTCTCAATACTTACTAGTCGACCGTATCTCTCACCGCTCAGTTCAAATTTTTTCCGCCTCGCCACCTGATTGGCTCTCGCTGTTTGGCCGAGTCGACTTTGTTTGCTACAATATTTTTATTTGTTATTTTCCAAATTCTTATGTTACCTTTACTAAAATAATCAAACATACAACGATTGGTCGGTATGAAGATTTATTCAACACTTTTCGTATATTATCGGGTCAATTACAACAAAAATGAAACTCTTGGACTCAGTAAAACAAATAGTCAACAAAGCCAAACACATTATGACACATAAACAAAAGCCCTACATGAAACAAATCCGACCATCAGCACCTACACTCCAAGCGCTTCCCAAAATCCATAAAGAAGACATTCCGATCCGCCCCATTATCAACTACCGTAATGCCCCTGCACACAAACTGGCAAAATATCTAGACAAAATTATTAGACAACACACACAAATAGACAACAACATTGCAGTAAAAAACAACACTGACCTAGTAACAAAAATAAAAGACATACACATCCCCCATAACGCCACATTAGCCTCCTTTGACATTAAAAACCTGTACACAAACATCCCCATCTCTGAAACAATCACCATCCTACAAAACAAACTCAAACAGAACAACACACCAGACGAACTTATCAATGAAATAACAGAAACTCTGAACATTATCACAAAACAAAACTACTTTACTTATAACAATAAATACTACACACAGAACGACGGCCTACCCATGGGCTCCCCCATATCCAGCATTCTAGCAGAAGTCTTCCTCCAACACTTAGAAAAAACAAAAATACTCACAAACAATGACAGACACTCACATAAAATACTATATTGGCACAGATACGTTGATGACATTCTAATACTATACAGGGGAAACAAAAGACAATGTGAACAGTTACTAACGCACATAAACAAAATACATAAAAACATAACCTTCACTGCCGAATACGAACACAACAATACCATAAACTTCTTAGACCTCTCCATCACAAAACTAGAACACAGGCACAAATTCAGTATATACAGAAAACCAACTACAACTGACACACTAATACACAACACCTCCAATCACCCAATACAACACAAACTAGCTGCTTTTAGAACCATGATACATAGACTTAACAACATCCCCTTAGATGAAATAGACTACAAAGACGAACTAAACACGATAAAATATCTAGCAGAATCTAACGGTTATGACAGAACAATAGTCAGTAAACTCCTACACAAAACACAAAACAAACAACAGACAAAGACAGAAAACAACAAATTCATAACACTAACATACATCAACAAACAAACAGAAAAAATTGCCCACAAATTCAAAAAAGCAGGATACAGAATCGCTTACAAAACTACTAACAAAACAGAACACACACTATCAAAACGCATGCCCAAAGCACAAAACAAATTCGATCTACCCGGTGTATATAAACTAAATTGTTCAAATTGCAGTAAATTCTACATAGGCCAGACAGGACGTAGCTTCAAACAGAGATACATTGAACACACAAAAGCACTCCACACCACTACAGAATCTACCTTCGCAAACCACCTCATTGAAGCAAACCACACATATAAAAACATCGACAATAACATGAACATACTACACGTACACACAAAAGGCCGAAAACTAGACACTCTAGAACAATTAGAAATATACAAACACACAAAAACAAATAAAAACGACATCCTAAACGAACAGACACAATTCAAATCGCACGCATTATTCGAACACATCTCACCACACACACACAGCTTCAATCTTTCAAAACACTTTCTCGTCGCCAACAACAAGACGAGCAGCGCTACTAACGACAGCCTCTGATGAAGCCTTCTATAGGTGAAAGCCGGTTTAGGCTGTAAGGTAAAACTTTACGTTTTTACTTATAAAAAACTTTGTGTTCCGAGTCGTCAATATTATAGTGATAAAAATGAAACGTATATTTTGAATCGCTCCGGCATTTACAATTGCTCAGTTGGCAGCGTCAGTTTCGTTCAGTATTCATACGCAAAAAGCCATCATGGCGTACAGGTTAAAGGTTTACAAAATAATAATTTTTTCTCAGGGTTAAGTCCTTTGGACTACAGAAGTTGGATTACAGACTAATAAATGCACAAAATTATAATATTCCTTATATCTAATTACACAATAGTTGATATTTTAAAACAGGAAAAGTAAGTCATTGGCAATGAGAAATAGTGCACGCTTGGTTTAATTCTTGTTAGCAGTTATGTTTTTAAAATTATTTTAATATAAAATCAAAGTTCAGTGATTGATATATTTTATCGGAAGTGATTTTATAATCAAGTTCAGTTCAAAAGTTAATTTTGTGATCTGTGAAGTGAAAATATTATAGTTCGTTTACTATGGGTAATTGAAAGTTTATTTTTGGTATGAAGTATTTAACTGATACTCATCGATTCCTGGTCGTAGCTTCTCTTGGGATCCTCTTCTTCTTCTGGAACACGTCTAAGGTCCTGTCTTCTTTGGATTAACTGAGATTCCTGTCCAAATGGTTGAAATCCAATATTCAGCTTTCCTCAGTCCTTGTAGATGGTCTTCTTCTTCAGGTCGAGTTAGGTAATTTTTGATCTTCCTCCAGAATTGTTCATTTATGAGTTTACTTTACTTCCTTCCAAGTTTGGCCAGATTAATTTTTAAATAATTGTTTTAATAACTGGTCACCTCATCAATGGTTGTTTACAATAGTCTTCTTACACTTCTTGAATAAAATTTTGAACAATTTAAAGCTTTTTTAAAATTAATTTGGCTCCGAGGGCTTCATACATCCACCCTCTATGCTGGTCAATAATGAAATCATTAAAATTCAACGGTCCCTCTATGTAACAACTATCAGTTGCCATAGTTACCCTTCAAATTATACTATTCCTCATTGGTCAACATCTTATAACATTGTTATAATCTAACGTTTTATTTATGTTCAAATATGTCAAAATCCTTTAAATTATGATTACTTCCTTATGCTAGTATTACTATTAATTATACTAACACCATTGTTCTGCTTTTTTACTAAAGATTATTTTGATACCCCTCATAGTTACTTTTGATTAGTTATTAACATTTCTCTTATTTTCTTATTGATATTTCTTTTGTAATTATTTTTAAACTGATTAATATTTATGCATTTTTATATCTAATACACTTACTTACTTAATTAAACATTTTATGTACTCTAATTGACCCTGGGTTATTGTTTTCTTTTGAAACTTACAAAATTCTCTCCTTCATGCTAGGCCTAAAGCATAGGTTTCACAATACTCCTATTCCACCTTCTTTGTACTTCATAAACTTTATTTATTGGTTCATTGAACATCTTTTTTTATAGAAACAGACCAACAAAAAAACATTGGTGCTTTCAACAACACACCTTTTATCATTAAAATATTTCTTGCCAGGTCCAAGCCTGAAATTAAACTTCTAACTGTTTTGGTTTCTTACTACTATCTCCCCTATCTTCTAAGTTAATTAATTCTATGTTTTTAACAATAATGAAACTCTTATAATAATAATTTTTAACAGTACTTTGCACAATATCACTCACAAATTCCTTCACTAAAATATAGTGTTTGATTCTCCTATCTTCCACTCTAATAATATTAAATTTTACCTTATAATTGTAATTCTCACTTACTATCACTAAAATTAATAATGGTACTATTAGTTCATACTTTTTTTTATACAATATTCTATTAAAGATTGTTTCGCTATATTGCTATAGTCTACTTCTTATTATTTTGTACACTACATGCACCTTCACTGCACTTTTCCTTACATTTTAAGTTTCTTTCTTTATCATCACTTTCACTTGATATTTCACACATTGTTTGTTTACTTAGTGTTGTATCACTGTGTGGTTATTGGTAATTAATATTTGCTTTATTTTCATTTCACATTGGTCACTTTTGGTTTTGACTGATTGTCTTTATTCAGCTCAATTATAACTTATTTGTTTCTGACTAGTTTATTATTTAATGGGGTATTATTTATTTTTTACTTCCTATCTTACATTTATAAATTCATGTTCCTTTGCTTTTCATTTAACATATGTAATATATCTAGTTTATTTTTATACTGATTGTCTTTATTCAGCTCAATTATAACTTATTTGTTTCGGACTAGTTTATTATTTAATGGGGTATTATTTATTTTTTACTTCCTATCTTACATTTATAAATTCATGTTCCTTTACTTTTCATTTAACATATGTAATATATCTAGTTTATTTTTATAGTTTATATATTGACATCTTATTTATGCCCTATCTGTTTTAGTGCATTTATTTTACATATTATTTGTTAGTTACATCTTGGGGTTACAATGATCGTGGTCATACTTTAGTTTACTTATTGTTTCTCGTTCCTTCCTTCTTGTCTCTATTTTCTTGTTTTCTTCAATCTTCTTGTTTTCTCCAATCTATTGGGTCAAGTCATAGTCAGATCCTGTCAATTGTTATTTCGTAGTTGGGTCATTAATTTTTAAATTATAATTTTTTTAACATTTCTTCCTACCTTCAGCTTTTCTTTTAAATATTATATATAATATGATTTTTCTTTTATTAATCATTAGTGGTATTTTGCTCTATCTTATGTCATGTTACAATATTTATTTATTTAAATTATTTTGGCAGTGCACAGTATCGTAAATGGTTGTACTGTCACAATATTTTTGTTGTGTATAGGTAATTGGAATAGACTCTTATCTTATAATAGCTTGTTAATAAAATTATTTTCCTCATAGACAACAGTGTAATATTAAAATATTAAATATAATACAGTTAGAGTATTGCAATAGAGCAATAAAGTTAATGTATTGAATTGATGATGTATCAAGTGGAAGATCGGTTAGAAAGCAGGGAAGTGTTGGGTACAAACAGACACCTGAAGAAAGAATACTAATAAAAAGTAAGTAAAATAAAACAAGAATGCACTCGCATGTACAAGCACTGGATTCGCAAACTGTAACAGAAGTACTATGTTTAACTGTTAATTAAAATTGATCACACTAATTTAGAGATCTGAGATTTTGTCTTTATGCAGATAAGATGAAAACCAATTCATCAGGATAATTGAACACTCTTTGGTTTGATGTAGGGATGTCTTTAAGACATGTTGTTCTTATATATCCATAAGGACAAAATGTGCAGGTCTTGAACTAGGCATGACTAGACGTAAGAGATTTAGAGGCCTCTTGCAGAGGTTGAAGGTGCAGGAAAGGAATCATCCTCATTTGAATTTGAGAGTCTGATTTACAGTTTTAAATTTTTTTCGAGTATGTTTCCATGAGTAATTTTCATATTATAAAGAACTGTGAAGTTTATGAAATGTGTAACTGAAACAGTGATAACTTGTCAGAGAAATTTTGATATATTCACAGAATCATACAAAATATAACATTACTTAGTCAAATAGACACTAACAATGGAATATATTTAATGCCAAATACATGGAGATATTAGTGACATTGACTTTAGCTTATAAATGTTCCTGTACAACTAAAATTACAAGAATTGATTATGTTACCTGTAAGCTTGTGAATCCTGGCATTTCATTGTAGTAATGTTGTGTTACACAGACTTTTTTAATCTCTTCTTTCTCTTATACAGGTTCATGAACAGCACATCATTATCTTTTCATCTTCTGCAGTCTAGTGCATCCTCATGATTCAGTTTAATATACTATACACTTTGACATTGTCATTTTAGGCCTGCCTTATATGATATATTACGATCTCCTTTTCTCTGTGAACATACTGGATGCAGTCAGAAAATAAGTATTGTCTGAGCATATCTCCCATGGTAATATCAGGGCTGCACATACATACATTTACTTTCTTCTACTCAAGAGTAAACTAGTACAGCCATTTTGCTTCTTTATATTTACATAGAGAATTAGTGTGTTGGTTATCATGTAAAAAACAAGTAGTACAAGTAGGTAATTGATATTTGAACATGAGAAATGTTTGGCTACACAAAATTTACTATAACATTTGTAAAGTTTATGGATTGAATGTCATGAGAGAAGGTTTAGTAAGAAAGTGGGTTAGGATGTTTAATGGAGGAAGGAATAACATTCATAATGCAGAGAATAGTGGCTACCCATCCCTAGCAATGTGGAAATTTGGTGCACAGTGTTGGAGAAAAGCTTCATTTTGATAGATGATTCAGAATGCCTGATTTATCTCTGCAATTTCCTGATATTTTGTCACTGCATGAAATTGTGACAAAATACGTTAACTATTAAAAGTTGTATTAGAGATAGGCACCAGAAATGCTAACAAACATTATAAATCAAAATGCATGCAAGTTGCCATACAATTTTGCAGCAGTTTGATGAGGAAGGAATTTTCTTTGGAAAGGATTGTCACTGGTCTGGAATACAGGTTTGCCATGTAGCATTACAAAGTAAATAACAGTCATTGCAGTGATGGCATATCTGTTTCCTGACGAGCAAAAGAATCCAAGAAGGCCAAGAAATGTGTTTTGCAAGAAAAGTCATGTGCAGCATTTTATGGAACTGTCAGAAAATTTTGTTAGTAGAATTTGTGCCACAACTCATACCAGTCAATGCAGTAGCATACTATCAAACTACAAGTTGTGACTACGTTCCAAAGGCAGGTATGACATAACAAAAGACATGGCCTGTCGAGTTCTAGCATTGCGTTGCGATATGACAATGTATGACCATGTGTCATGTACATGACACAGGAGCTGCTCAACTCATTTTGCTGGGAACAATTCAGTCAACCTCCTCTACAGTCTCGATTTAGCACCAGGTGATTTCCCTCTGTTTGTGCACTTCAGGAAATATTTTGACAGCCAGAAGTTTGCAAGTGATGCTGCTAAGATGACGGAGAGTGTCCAAAAATGGTTCATTCATGTCACATGTGGTGGAATTCTATATAAACAGTTGTTTTCAAATTTGTGCCAAGACACAATAAGTGACTCAGTTTGGATGGTGACTGTGTTAATAAAAATGTAGATTAAAGTATGTTTAGTTCTGTAGGAATTGTTTTCCAGTTGTCTGTTTTTACTTGCAAGAGGGTATTATTTTCTGTATGTGCCTTGTATATAACTCCTTTCTTTTCTTCACAGTGTCTTAACATCACAAACGCTGCTCTCTTATCAGTCAACAGCACCTCTAATGTTCGTTTCAGCCTTCATATCTTCATTCTATCTTCCATCCACAATAACACAACCTAACACATTTTCAAGTGTCTGCATGCTTGCTGGGAAACCATCGTCTCCTCTCTTATATTTGCAATACATGGCTAATAGTTATGCAACATTTCTGGCTACACAGCACATGATCTAGTTATTTATTATGTCTTTGAAGTCTTCTTATAGTATGGACTGCATCAAAAATGTCTTGTATGACAGTGTTTCACTGATATTATAATAGTATCTTCAGGAATATGTGACGGAGGCTGGTAAGCGAACTACGGGTAAATTATTGGAATTGGCAATGAATTAATGAATTATGTTTGCCATGCCCCACAATCTTGGAGCGCCAATAATATATAATATTATTATTAGATGTAATTGATATTTGTAATGTCCCACGTTCTTTGGGCGGCAATAATATACGGTAGATTTGGGTGATAATATGCAAATTATTATCATAAATTAATATTTGTAATTGCTTAATTGTTAATGATGTAAGGGTTAATGAGTAGGCCCTTCATCAGCTAATTACCACCACGTAATTTAGGTACAAATCTACTAATTTACTTAGGTTGCTTCTTTAACATTAAATTATAATAGTGATGTGACTCGTGAATAACACAGGGTTTATTGAGAATGATGAACGCATTATTGATTGATTGCTTACGTACTAATTTATTATATGTTAAACATTTTGTATTCAATAACAAACATAAATATCTTCCTGGTACCTGTAAATACATACAACATATATCAAAACATAAATTCCTCCTTAATTGTTTCCTGTAAATACACACAACATATAAAATGCATACAATAAATCAAATAATATTATTCTACCTAATGCGTTCATTCACCCAGATGGATGGCTCTAATAGAACATAAATATATATACTGAATGCAACCTTCTTTTACTAACTTTTCTCATATTTTCTCAGGGTTAGATTCTTGGAAAGAGACAGGACAGTAGTTAATTATGTTAACAAGATCATAAAAAGAGTTACTTGATTTAGCTAATCCGTTAATCCATCGGCGCTATCTCCTGGTGATGATGATCGTTGGGGATGTTGCTCCATTGAATTCGATGGTGATGATCACTCTCACTTGTCACTCACTCGCGTCGCTAACAGAATAGTGTTTTGTGTTATTCTATGTTTACATGCTCTAAATTGTCTCCGTGCATATCCATGTTTGATTAAATGTTCTGTATGTTCTTTGTATGACTACGCAAAGGTATTATTGTGTGGCTAGTTAATATTTCCTATAAATATTAGTGTCTTGGTTATAGTGATTTATAGGTATGATTATAACGTTAACGCACATTGTGAAGTACTGTTCGCTATACTGTTTTCTAATATGTAAACGATTATATATTCTTGGTTAAAGAAAGTTCAGTTCCCATTCGCGTACTTTGAGAATACACGGTAGTTTGATATGCCGATGCACTTCGAAATTCGCGTGAATGTTCTTAGTAGGAATACGGCACTGAGTAAACTTGCGAGATTGTTTATAACATCATTAGTCCGGTTGACTATAAGACTCCTCGCGAACTGTTCGAGAGTTATTATAAGACTTTCAACGTTATTATTTCACTGCCGAAAATTGTAACGTGACTTCCGAAATTTATTATAAGACTGCTGAAATTTATAATAAGACTGACTCGTCCCGCGTTCGACATTCACTTTTTATTAACATCCCCCTACTAGAAAATTTGTCTCTGGCTTGTCCACGCCTAAGATTACCATGATAGGCTGAAACTCTACCCTCTCTCGAAGTCGTTTCCCACCATCTCGAAGTCTTCCAGTCTTCTACCCTCTGATTCGTTCTTCTGTTAGTTGCTATGGAAACGGGCCTCTTTCCCGCTCTCTCTCGTGAAATACTTTGTCCTGCTAGGTAGCTAGAGATGTCCTTTGAATCGTCTTGTCCAGGCGTCACTCTCGTTTTGGGAAATGCAAGCTATTCCCCGCGTGTCAATCAACTTATTGTTCGAGTCTCCAGCAAGGGTTTACTCTTAATGTCCCGGTTATTGTTCGTTACAGAAACTCTGTGTCATGGCAATTAACAGTTTTCCATCAAGTGTCGACGGTTGTAACCTCCACACTTTCTCGTCGTAAATTTTAGCTTGTCACTTAGGCGTATATCCCGCTGTGACTTGGCGCTGGTTCTCTTCATAGTTTGTTGTTTGGATCTTTTCTAAAGGCTGCAGTATGTCCTGAACCCTTTGTCTCTCGTCTCGTTTTTTGTAAAGTGACCTCGTTCCTTAGCTGCACCCTCGACACATGCTCGATTCAATTCTGCTTAAACATCCGGCCGAGCCAAGTACATTGTTCAAATAGTTACGGTGTCATAATTATCCGTTGGCACTCTCCTGTCAACTTAAGTCGTCACTCTTATTGTTGTCTCGTACTGAACGCGCGTCTATTGTATGATAGGGCATTAGTTGTCACCTACCCCAATTACTTTGTTTTATGGCTCTGTTCTTAGAGTCACTGCCACCGTAGCGTGAGAACAACTGGTCAAGCATGAAAATTAAAATTTTAATTTTTTGGCTGCTATATAGTCCCCAATGTGGATTTAATGATGTGACCTCAGGGAACAATTGAATCCACATTCTGCGCCCTGTGTCGCCGTGTCCACCTTCGTCTCTGAGAAACGTCTCTCGATGATCTACTTCCATGATGTATCGCACTTGGTATGCCCCCCTTTTGTTTAGGTCAATTACCTGAATTTATTGCCATCCATTTGGATTGCCTGAACGCATTTTACATGAACGCTTGCACGAGTTATCTGTATAACCGTGTTTACATCCTATCATAACAATATATAAATACTCAATAAATGTAGCATTAGCTACAAAACGATTTGACATTGTTTCTTAAAGAATAGACATGTAATACATTAATAATGAAATAATATAAAATTCAATTATTTGAAGACTTTGCTTCACGTAATATATTAAAGAAAATACTTGATTAAGTGGTCCAAGTATTCCTCTAGTTACCTCCATTATATAATAGCATCACGATTTTGATTGATAACAGTGATGATCATTGTATTGTTAATTTTAAACTACACTACAATCGATTCTACTAACTAAGCATGTACATATATTCTTAAAGTAACCATTAAGTAACCTTAATCTAACATCCATTTAAAATTAAGTCTAATAATTACACATGACTTCGTCAACATGATTCGATTTACATATGAAATATTGATCTACGTTGATCATTCGTATTCTTTCTTACATTTATTACACCTGTGACAATTTATTGCCTTGTAATTAGATTATAAATTTATAAAGAAAATGTCCTCTTATTTACCAAATTCCATTATAAACGATTTTAATCAAAGTGTTCATTCACTTGTATCACTTAACATATTGTTAGTCCTTTTCATATATATTATTCCTAACGATTTACATAAAATATTTTTAAATTTAAATTTACAATACATGTGGTATCTTTATTTATGGTTGGCTAGCCTGAATGAGATTCCCACGTCAATAGCCCTAGCGTATGTGACACGACTCATCAGCTAACATCACCAGATATCCCTTTATTTTCTTGTAGATTATATCTCATCCTTCCGTTCATGGTATTTCTTGATTTGTTTTATGTTAAATTTTCCTCGGACCTTGTTTTCATCTTCGCAATCGACAAGTTTGTATGTTGCGTCTCCAAGAATCCGGTGTATTCTATATGGTCCACTATATAGTTCGTAGAATTTATCAATCTTCTTTTGAATCACGTCGGATTGATAGTAAGTTCTTATTAACACCTTCTCTCCGACATCAAATCTAGTAATCGTTTTATTTTCATTAATTAGCCTTGCTTGTTTTTCTCTTTTGTTCTTTATTTTCATGAATATTTTGCTATTATCGGTTTTTTCAATTCCAATAATATCTTGGTCTAAATGTTTCTTCCAAGCTCTCGTTGGTTTCTTGCCGAGGTGTGCTTCATAAGGTGTTACCTCTATGGTGTCGTGGTAGACCTCGTTGATGCAGCTCTCGATTATTTTGACGTATTGTGACCATTTGGTATGCTGTTCATGAACGAAGATTCTAAATAAATTGCCAAGTTGCCTGTTGACTCTTTCAGCTAAATTAGCACACGGGTTTCTTATAGCTGTATATTTAGGTTGAATGTTCATCTCCCTGAGCCCATTCACCCATCTTCTGGAATTGAACTGAGTTCCATTGTCGGTAAGTACCGCTTTTGGATAACCCATTTCTTCGCAGTATTGTTTCATTCTCCTTAATGTAGTTGTCGTGGTCGCTCTTCGGAGTGTAAACAATCTGACGTATTTTGTAAAGTTGTCAATAACTACAAACAGGTATTTAACTCCGGCAGCCGCGGTTGGTAAAGGGCCGTAGTAATCAGCACTAACGAGTTCACCCTTCCCTAACGGTGTAAACGCTTTTGTCCCACCGAACAAAACCCGGTTACCAGTGTCCTTACATTTCTGACACACATCACACGTTTTTATGTGAACCTTCACTTTCTCTTTCATCTTGTCCATTGTGAAATGCTCTTGTAACGTTTCAGTGCATTTTTTCACTCCTAAGTGTCCGTACATACGATGTATTTCGGTGATTAATTTTACAGATACGCTATCTGGTACATACAACTTCCAGTCGTTCTTGCGTCGTCTGTATAATTTTCCATTTACATATTTATAGAAGTCACTTAGTTCCTTATCTATACTTCCTACGCTAATTTTATTAATAATGGTTTTAAGTTTGTTGTCGTTGAGTTGGTATTTCCCGATGTCTCGAATAATTCTACACACCTCCTTGTCCATTTTAATTGTTATATGATTAACCAAGTATTCGTAGATGTCCTCGTTGACTTCTTCTGATGCGGCGTCTGTTGGATTTCTACTTAGAATATCAGCAACGATGTTGTCCTTACCTTTACAATGCACAATGTCGAATTTATACTCTTGAATACTTAGGATCCATCTTGTAATGCGGAAATTGTTTAAATGACATTTGTGTAAGAATGTCAGTGCTTTGTTATCAGTGATAACGGTCAAAGGTTGTCCCAAGATATAAATGCGAAACTTCTCTAAACATCGTACGATACATAGTAGTTCCTTTTCTGTAGTAAAATAATTTCTCTCGGCTCCTTTAAATGTTCTACTTGTGAATGCAATGACTCCTATTTTCCCTTCTTCATCTAACTGATACAATTGACCGCCATATGCGACATTACTGGCGTCACATTGCATGTAATACCTTTGATTAATCCGTGGAAATTTTAAAATTACAGTTTCAATGAATAATTCTTTAACTTGTTGAAAACAATTATTCAACTCCGGTGTCCAAATGAATCTACATCCTTTTTTCAATAATCCAAGTAGCGGTTGCGTGGTCTCAGCATACTTATCCGTGAAGCGGTTATAAAAGTTGGTGAGTCCCAAGAAACCCTTCAGCTGTTTCTGATTTTTGGGAATAGGAAACTTCATAATAGCGCTTATCTTCTCTTCCGTCGCCTGGATTCCCTGCGTTGTCAGGC
Source organism: Magicicada septendecula (assembly GCA_034769895.1). Taxonomy (NCBI): domain Eukaryota; kingdom Metazoa; phylum Arthropoda; class Insecta; order Hemiptera; family Cicadidae; genus Magicicada; species Magicicada septendecula. Next base: position 234,715,846 of record CM068371.1, on the reverse strand, counting down.
GATATCCTGGGTACGAGATTTCCTGTCTGAAGAATTGTGACTTTTCTAAACTTATTGTTAAATTCGCTTTTCTTAAATTTTCTAATAATAATTCTAAGTGCGCTAAATGTGTTTCTATACTATTGGAATAACATAGACAGTCGTCCACATAGATAATAGTGTTTCTTTTTACTTCTTCTTCTAATACTACATCTAAACCCCTTGTTAATGCCACTGAACTTGTGCTTAATCCAAAAGGTGTGACCGTAAAGCGGTAGCACTTACCCTCATACATAAAGGCTGTGAAATCTCTGCATTCTGGCTTTAATGGTACCTGCCAGAAGCTACTGGTCAGATCGACTGTAGACAAGTACTTCATCTCACTGCACCTTGCTAATATGTCATTTATCGGTGAGGCTCCCTCGTAGTCCGGAATCGTCACACTGTTGATTTTCCTTGCGTCCAGACACAAACGGACCCTTCCATCCTTCTTTATCACAGTCACAAGTGGATTTACGAATGGGCTGTTGCATTGTTCAATCACCCCAAAACGTAACATTCGACGTATTTCTTCTTGAACTTTCCCTTTGTATGCAAGCGGAACTGGCCAACCCCTCTGGAAATACGGTGTCCTGTCTATCACTTGGAATTCGTGCGCGTATCCGTCGATTCTTCCGGAGCACTCCCTGAATAGACTCCTATTTCTTACTAAAATTTTCTTTAGTCTTGTTACTACATTTTCATCTCCACAGTCGATATTTTCTACCTTTTCGTCAATACTCCGCATGATTTCTTCATCTTCTTCTCTGCTCATCACCGCCATATGCATGATTGGTATCGCATACTCTTCTTCGTCAGCTTTCCCTTTCAGTTTGATTTCTCTTCTCCCTAGATCTATCCGACATCCGGTTTCTTATAGAAAACTCATCCCTAAGATACATGGTTTGATAAGATCCGGGATAACTAAAAACACACATTCGCTCTTAACTCCATCTAATTCTATGTCACATAATATTTGTTTGTTAATTACTTTCGATTTGTTTCCTACTGCGCTAATGACAAGGGTGTTGGTCATGGGCAGTATTTCGTACGGTTCTATATCCTTCTTATTTTGGTTATACCATGATTCTGATATTCCGTTGATCAAACATCCGGTATCAGTAAGAGCTAAAACAGTTATATTATTATTAAATTTTACAATTACTTCAGGACACTTTATTATACGTTGGGTAATTTCTTCTTCATCATCATACAACAAATCATTTCTCAAATCTGGTAAAAGTATATGTACATTATTGGTAGTGTCATTGTCCGGTGAATCGGCTATCTCTATTACTGTGCCGCGTGATATTTTTTTTATCTTCCTGGGTTTGTCGTTTAGGTTCAATGACCGTCGATGTGGACGCACCCTTGTTTACGAAACTCATAGTATTTACTGTCTCCCCTCCGGCATTGCAGTTGTACTGTGCGAGCAGTAACTTTCTCACCCCATTCCCACCTGGGTCTGTCATCTCCTCTCTCTCGCCGACTTTCACTTTCTGCCTTCGCTGTATACTGAAATTCCTTGTTATTGCGTGGTCGAATCTGCGTGTATTCGACAATCAATGACTCGAAATTCGGAATCGTATTTATTCCCCTTGTGACAACAGCTAACTGCACATCACGGCCAAAGTGTCTAGCGATCTTGCGGATCAATTGTTTATCCGTTATCGTAGGCGTCAGTTGTCTACTCTCTAAAAGAATACGCTCGATATACTGAATAGAGCTTACTTGTCCGTGCCAGTCAAATCTTCCATACTCAAGGTGGTCTCTAATTTCGTCTTGACGTTCTTGCCCCCAGTATTTCTGCGTAAAAGCTTCCTTAAACTCTTCAAAAGTAGTCACCTGGTTCCTGATGACCCGCCACCAGATACCAGCGTCCATCTCGAGGTGTCTACCAATCCATTTGATACCGTCATTAGGGTAATATGTCTCCTGTAGTTCCGATAGCTCCTTCAAGAATTCCATGGGGTATCTATCGGTCCCATTATACTTTAGATCGTGGTGTTGCGGTCCATTGATTCGGTGTCCATTCCCACACTCACTTTCAATCAATTGTCTTTGCAGGCGTTCTTGAGTTTCCCTCATTTTTGCGATGTGGCACTTCAGTTCTTCAATGCGTACGGTTTTTTCTTTAGACGTTTCGTCTAATTTCTGCTCCATTGATCGTTGTTTGTTATTAACTTCTTCAAGTTTCTGTTTCACGATGTCATTCGTGTGGCACTGCTCCTGCTGCTTCTGTTGTATTGTTTCATGAAGTTCGGCTGCTAATTCTTCCTGTCTTTTGTTACTGTCTTTAATGTGCATTTCTATTTTGTTGTGAATTCGTTTAATGCTTGTTTGTGTATTCTGGATGGCTCCTTTCCACTCTTGGCGGTCTGTTTCGCGTGCCTTCCGCATCTCTTCATGCTTCTTATCCGCGTCTTCTCGCAATTCTTTAATTGAGTCCTCTTGCTTCTTTTGTATTTCATTAAACTTCTCCTCCCAGGTATGTCGGTATTCACGTAATTCCGACCGCATCTGCGCTATTTGTTCAGCTACCTGTTGTTTCATTTCTTCTTTGTTTTGGTCGAGCTTCTCGCTTACTAATCTATTTTGTTCACTTTGTTTATCTAACTTCTCGCTTTGTTTATCTAATTTTTCATTTTGTGTCCTAATTTCTTCACGAATTATTCTATTGTCTTCATTTTGTTTATCAAATTTTTCATTGATTAATCTATTATTTTCATTTTGTTGGTTAATATTCTCGCTTAGTAATGCCATTAGTGTTTGTAGGCTCACTTCTTGAGGTCTAGGCGTCGGTCCCCGCGCCCTATCATCTGGAGTCTCCACCACACTGTCTGGATCGCTAGGTGTGTTGCCCTCCTCGCTATTAGGCATACCTAACTGATTGTTGATCTCAAATTCTACACTATCCGAATTACTGGCCATCTTTGCCCTACTGCGCGTGATCATTCAAACTAGCCTCTACACTATGAATTATCTTTATCTTATTCTAGGTTAATCTAATCTACTGCCTGCTCTTTACCCAGACTTATACGTGATATTCTATCGCGTATCAAGCCGTGCGGTTGGGCGCCAATAATATACGGGTAAATTATTGGAATTGGCAATGAATTAATGAATTATGTTTGCCGTGCCCCACAATCTTGGAGCGCCAATAATATATAATATTATTATTAGATGTAATTGATATTTGTAATGTCCCACGTTCTTTGGGTGGCAATAATATACGGTAGATTTGGGTGATAATATGCAAATTATTATCATAAATTAATATTTGTAATTGCTTAATTGTTAATGATGTAAGGGTTATGAGTAGGCCCTTCATCAGCTAATTACCACCACGTAATTTAGGTACAAATCTACTAATTTACTTAGGTTGCTTCTTTAACATTAAATTATAATAGTGATGTGACTCGTGAATAACACAGGGTTTATTGAGAATGATGAACGCATTATTGATTGATTGCTTAGGTACTAATTTATTATATGTTAAACATTTTGTATTCAATAACAAACATAAATATCTTCCTGGTACCTGTAAATACATACAACATATATCAAAACATAAATTCCTCCTTAATTGTTTCCTGTAAATACACACAACATATAAAATGCATACAATAAATCAAATAATATTATTCTACCTAATGCGTTCATTCACCCAGATGGATGGCTCTAATAGAACATAAATATATATACTGAATGCAACCTTCTTTTAGTAACTTTTCTCATATTTTCTCAGAGTTAGATTCTTGGAAAGAGACAGGACAGTAGTTAATTATGTTAACAAGATCATAAAAAGAGTTACTTGATTTAGCTAATCCGTTAATCCATCGGCGCTATCTCCTGGTGATGATGATCGTTGGGGATGTTGCTCCATTGAATTCGATAGTGATGATCACTCTCACTTGTCACTCACTCGCGTCGCTAACAGAATAGTGTTTTGTGTTATTCTATGTTTACATGCTCTAAATTGTCTCCGCGCATATCCATGTTTGATTAAATGTTCTGTATGTTCTTTGTATGACTACGCAAAGGTATTATTGTGTGGCTAGTTAATATTTCCTATAAATATTAGTGTCTTGGTTATAGTGATTTATAGGTATGATTATAACGTTAACGCACATTGTGAAGTACTGTTCGCTATACTGTTTTCTAATATGTAAACGATTATATATTCTTGGTTAAAGAAAGTTCAGTTCCCATTCGCGTACTTTGAGAATACACGGTAGTTTGATATGCCGATGCACTTCGAAATTCGCGTGAATGTTCTTAGTAGAAATACGGCACTGAGTAAACTTGCGAGATTGTTTATAACATCATTAGTCCGGTTGACTATAAGACTCCTCGCGAACTGTTCGAGAGTTATTATAAGACTTTCAACGTTATTATTTCACTGCCGAAAATTGTAACGTGACTTCCGAAATTTATTATAAGACTGCTGAAATTTATAATAAGACTGACTCGTCCCGCGTTCGACATTCACTTTTTATTAACATCCCCCTACTAGAAAATTTGTCTCTGGCTTGTCCACGCCTAAGATTACCATGATAGGCTGAAACTCTACCCTCTCTCGAAGTCGTTTCCCACCATCTCGAAGTCTTCCAGTCTTCTACCCTCTGATTCGTTCTTCTGTTAGTTGCTATGGAAACGGGCCTCTTTCCCGCTCTCTCTCGTGAAATACTTTGTCCTGCTAGGTAGCTAGAGATGTCCTTTGAATCGTCTTGTCCAGGCGTCACTCTCGTTCTGGGAAATGCAAGCTATTCCCCACGTGTCAATCAACTTATTGTTCGAGTCTCCAGCAAGGGTTTACTCTTAATGTCCCAGTTATTGTTCGTTACAGAAACTCTGTGTCATGGCAATTAACAGTTTTCCATCAAGTGTCGACGGTTGTAACCTCCACGCTTTCTCGTCGTAAATTTTAGCTTGTCACTTAGGCGTATATCCCGCTGTGACTTGGCGCTGGTTCTCTTCATAGTTTGTTGTTTGGATCTTTTCTAAAGGCTGCAGTATGTCCTGAACCCTTTGTCTCTCGTCTCGTTTTTTGTAAAGTGACCTCGTTCCTTAGCTGCACCCTCGACACACGCTCGCTTCAATTCTGCTTAAACGTCCGGCCGAGCCAAGTACATTGTTCAAATAGTTACGGTGTCATAATTATCTGTTGGCACTCTCCTGTCAACTTAAGTCGTCACTCTTATTGTTGTCTCGTACTGAATGCGCGTCTATTGTATGATAGGGCGTTAGTTGTCACCTACCCCAATTACTTTGTTTTATGGCTCTGTTCTTAGAGTCACTGCCACCGTAGCGTGAGAACAACTGGTCAAGCATGAAAATTAAATTTTTAATTTTTTGGCTGCTATAGAACTCAGTTATATAGTGTAGAAGTGGCAGTGGGTGATCCAGTAAGTGGACCCTGCCCTGTAGGTGTTAGGTATCACGTTAGACACATGCTTGCTCAAACAAATGGTTGCACGAGCACATACTAGCATGCACATGCAAGGAGTGGTCACACTGTGTGCAACGATGTACAACCAAGTTGCAACTACCATTTTCAGTGCACAATATGGAATCGTCCGATGATGAGGAATTGTCATGAAAATGGGGTTTTCAGATGTTTAAAGAATGCTGAAGAGTTGTGCAGAGAGGAGTTGGTCAGTGAGTACTTTCAAGATTTAGAAGAGTACAATTATATTTTTCCAGACATGATGTAATTCCATGTAATAATAATCTGAATTCAACATGTTTTAGATAAAATAAAACTGCACACTTAATTATGTCTTTCTGAGCAAAAGATCTAAAATATTGTTGAACTAGTGTAGGGGATAACATACTGCTAATCAGAATGTCGATCTTTGAAACTATGACTGCTTCTCTGGACGGCATTTTTGGGATTTAACTCTTGGAGAGACGTTTACTGGGTTGGAAATTGGTGAATTGGGATACGAAATACTATGCTCTTGGGAGGCTACCTATGGACTACCTGAGCTGTTTTGACTTTCAGGTCAGATCAAGCTGAAAGGAAAGTTTATTTGTGATGACTGGCCACTACATGAAGGGAAAGAAAACATTTCGTGGGATAAATGCTTCTCGTCAATTAACACGTCTTTCAACTTCATCTAACGATCGTTTTTCTGTGTGATGGAACTGCATTCAGTGAGGTGGAAGACTTACAAGGAAGTGATAGTCGACATCAAGGGTTTCGACGACAGCTCACTTTTTCTCCTCATATTATTGAACTTTCCCTACCGCCAATTGCACCATTTTTCTCAATGGTGACTTTTTCGATTTTTTTTAAGGCTTCAGCGTAGTCATTTTTCTGTAACTATTGTTATGACATCACAGAACAATCTACATGTTTATTGAATGTTCCAGAGTGATCCGGAATGTAACATGTGTTGTGTACGTGCTTGTTGATGCATTTTCTAGACATCGAGTAGACCGTCGTAACACTATGTATCTTGTCACTGACGTCCCAGATGGGGTTTCTTTTAAGTACCATCAAAATCAGTATTTCAGCGTCCATGTTTTCTACCAGAAACAAAAACTCCGAAGTGAAATAGAACAAAGAACACATCGAACAAAGTGAAATTCACCAGTAAAACAATCAGTTTATGACTGGAATTACCAGTGTTACCGTTTGTGTAGGTTGAAATTTCGATAAGATGTGAGATAGTTCTTGGCAGAATTTAGTGCTAATAATGGTAATAAAAATTATGTAAGTTCAGTGTTTAGATGGTTGAATGTATGAGTGGCTCCTATAATAATGTACTTGTAAGCTGAAAATTGAACATTATGTCAGTTAAAGTGAATATTTTCTGATTTTGAATTTTTTATATGAAACATGATATTCTCAGAAGTGTATTATTAGTTAACAGTAAATTATGACTCAATTGTAAACGTTAGTGTTACTAAGATTTGCATGTAACTTATGGTGTTTGTTTAATATTATTTGTTTGGTGTCAGATTTAGAATTGATCCTTTAGGATTTAATATGTAGACCCACATTTAACATTACCAGTATTCTTGAATGTTTTTATTTTTAATAATTATAAATGAAGAGAACAAAATACTTTTATATAGTTGTGTAGGTTGAAATTCCGATAGAGATACAGATAAGTAAACATAACTTATTGATAACAAGAGGCACACGGTACGTTTATCTAAAACGTGTTTATTTTTGTTTTTATGATAAAGAGCAGGACTAACTTCATGCAGTTGACATGGGATATCCTACATGTCTTCATGTATACGTGTTTACACAAAGAATTAAAATAACCATACATTTATGTGTCTTTTATGTGTATTATGAATTAAAATTATTTATTGTGACTGTTATATGTAATTATTAAAATTGTTAAAATGATTGTAGTTTAACATTAAAAATGTTAATTAAAATTATCTAGTTATAATGTACATCATATGTTAGTGCAATTCATAAAGTTTGTGTACTAATGTACATATAGATTTAAATATTCAGTGCTACGTTTATTCTTAGTAGTGACACATTTTGTTGAGTGTATTTCATTCGGAATGAAATTTTATATGAGAGGTAAATTATCAGCTCTTTGTTTTCATTTTTCAAATTATAAATGCTTACTGTTATTTTGAAGAATTAAAAACGTTACAACCAAAACCATTGCATCAAAAAAATAATATGTTTCCAGTTGTCAGTCGTTTGTTTGATAATAACTACGTACTAGGAAAGTTAGTGGGAATGTAGTAATTGTATTTTCAATAACATATGCAGACTTGTAGTCATAGTTAACATGTGTAAATCAACTTCAGTGAAACAAAATTACTAATTGTCAGTTGAAATTTTCAATCATGCAGGCTGAGAAATAACTTTAAAGCTTTTCAGTAATCTTAAATCCTGTACAGTGTAAAGAAAAATAAACAATTCTGATTACGTATCACATTTGATATTGTGAATGGAAAATTAACATAAACTTTATTCCGTATGACTTGTTTTTTTTATAAATTGAATTTTGTGACACAATAAATTCAATCTCACATGTAACTGAAAGTATGAAAGAGTATTTATGTGTTTAAATAAGAAATCTTTATTAGTGACTACAGATTATTATTTTTTATTCAAATAAATGCTAAATTGAAAAAAGTAAATACAGCCATGAACACTTGAGTGCACAGGTCAGGCTAAAGTGAAAATAAACCAGGATAAACTATTTAAAGTACATAAGTCAGTTAAATTAAAGAAAAAAATGTACAAGAAAGAAGAAGCAGTCAGTACAATATTACAAAGACAAGAAACCTACCATATTATTAATAACAGTAGGCCCATGTTTTAAAATGTTTAAAGTTGAATACTTCAATGGTTAATTGTATTTTGATACAAAATTCATGTCAGTAAGCATATTAAAGTAAATGACATTAAAGAGAAACATTTTTGCATCATATGTATAATTTTTACTGTAAGCATTATTTTGGAGTATATTTCAGAAAAGAAATGAGTATTACAAATTTTTATGTGTACCTTATGATTGTGTTGATTGTATTGATTGATTACGACACTGCGCAACTATATTAGACAAAGTAGTAATGCGTTTTCTATGTAGTTGCCTATTTTTGCAACTTTTATCACTTGTTGGTAACACACATGTTGTTGATGATGATGAGGTAATAGTTATTTACATGTTATATTTGTGTAGTATATGGGTGGGTCATTCCATGTCAGTTCAACCAGGCTATGTCAACCACCATCTCAGATTTTGATGAAACTTGGCTTATTTGTTCTCCCTACAGAGATAAGTAACCACGCCAAATTTTAACCCTCTATCTCTCTCCGTTTTCATTGTATAGGCTCTCAAAGTTTTGAAATTTTGGTGTTTTTAACAATCGGATGTTGCGAAGTGAGACTTGCTAACCTTTTAAAATAATTTGTAGCTTTTTTATTTATCATCCAATCTTTGTGAAATTTTGTAGTTGTATACTCTAAAGTACAAGGATTGTATAAAAAATACACAATACCTTTAAGTAAAATTACTAAGGCTGGAAAAAATGTTTTATTTGCATCTTTGTAGTTTTTGTTTGTAAAAAACTTGGTTTAGCATTAAATTGAATATCACAGAAAGGGAAAGTGATAATCACAAAAACTTTTTTCAAAATAATCCTCAATACATGGGCTATACATGTTTTTTTTTTTTTTTTTTTTTCAACTTTGATGTTATCAAGTTGGACATTGGATATTTTATTATTATTTTATCAAGTATTATTATTATTATTTGATAATATTTTATTATAAAATTATCAAATTTGGTGTGAAATAATACTGGCTCAGAACACAATTATTTTAGGTAAAAGTGATTAAATTTTTACCTTGCTGCCTTAACTAGCTGTGGCTTATTATGAGCTTCATCAGAGGCCCCACCTCCTCCTCCTCCTCCTCCTAATAATAATAATAATAATAATAATAATAATAATAATAATAATAATAATAATAATTTTATTTCGGTGTTCCCCTGCTTCAATTTTTACACGATATTTATAGATTTATTTAGATATGCATGACAACAAAGAACTATGAATGAAATAATTTATTATCATAATTTTTATCAGTTAAATATTTGGGTGTGTAGTTATTTTGTAATTGATAACCGCTGTGGTAAATCATTTTGTTATCATTCTCTAATTTGAATTCACTATCCTCATGGTTATCTCAGGTAAGTGGGGGGAGGGAGAGAGAGAGAGAGAGAGAGAGAGAGAGAGAGAGAGAGAGAGAGAGAGAGAGAGAGAGAGAGAGTTAATTTGTATTTGTTTCAGTTGTTTCAGTATTTGTTACTTATAAGGTGAATTTACAGTTTTACAATGTATGCATTGCTTAATACAAATAAGTTACGTTAATAGGCCTAATAAGTTATTTAACATATAATAAATTTCTGTATATGTTTACTATATTTTAATATTTGTTTTTGCACCGATTGTGTTGTTGGGGGAGAGGGGTATGCTATCCAGATTCTGTTTAATGTCCCATAAACTTGACCCCTCTTTAGTTTTGTGTGATATATTAATCAACATTAGTGTATGAATTGTATGGTGTAGGGATGATCCAAGTTTGTTAGAACAACACAACACAAAAATAAACCAGCTGGAGTTATTTTGAAAAACACTGAATTGCATTTAAATCTTTAAGAGACATACTAAAAATCAAAATTTATGGAAAGATTCAAGTACTGTACTTGTAATTAAAGTACAGTTTTGTTTGTGTGGCATTTAGTAGAGAAATGGGTTACAGCCTAGAGGTTGTAAGTTCAGCTCCCAGGCAGCATCATGAAATTGAGGTTTCTACTGAGCATATTCTAAACCCAGTGTTTTGTTTGCTTTCTCCAGGGGTAATTATGCATCTCCAGTCCTCCTTAATAGTCGTGTTAGATTTCTGTACATCCCAGGAATGTCGAACTGAAACCATTTCTTTCCATAATACATAACATGGGGCAAACAACTAAATTCATAATTTCAGATTTACGTAATGTGATCCACAGGTCACCATTATCAGTTTCTGTTATCAACTCCCATATTTGCCAAGTGTTGTAGAAGTTAAATATACTGTGATTATTCCAGCAACTTTTAGAAGAGTATCTTATACCTCACGAACTTCACATATGGTATATGTACTCATGAACTTCTGGCCATGATACTTTTCCTGTAGGTTCAGATTTTCTTTTTGACATAAAATCACCTTGTCTCAGTGCTTTCACAAAGATTCAACAGAGAGTCTAAAAATTTACTACATTTAGAGGCCAGCTGGCCACTTCTTTATATCCCTGATTCTCCAAATGACCAGGAAACTTTCCTAATAATATTTATTAGATATTTCCATACAAGTTGTAAGTTGTCCTGCAAGAGCCACTTGACTGTCAGAATAGATTTGTATGGTCTAATTTCTGAACTTACTCTGGCCTAATGTGAAATTATCCTGTTGAGATATTCAGTACCTGAAAAATTATTACAGCAGTCGTGATGTTGTAGATTCACCATCATCTATCTTGCCTGTGTGTGTGTGTGTGTGTGTGTGTGTGTGTGTGTGCTAGCATAGATTATCTTAGTTTCTACTATGTGGTATTGTCCTGTTCATTCCAATCAGAAATGTTGAACTTGGATTGTTTCGTAAAAGATGTTCTTTTGGATTGTTTCTTCTCATTAGATATTCTTTAAAACTGTAAGTCCTTCTCACTACTGCGATATGTAGCTCGTTTTATTTAATGCCATCCATGAAATATAGTCAGCTCCAGTTCTAATAGCAGGGGAAGTTCTTGATCAGAGTAGTGTCATATCTACAGTTCTCCAACTACACCAGACTTACATTGATGGACTCTTATACTGTCTTATAGCAGAAGGTTGCTCAGGAAACTATATTCTTCTTCAGATCGTTTTCCATTTTCTTCTCTATTCTTCCATCTTGACGCCTACAAATTAGAAATGGCACTGAGGTTTAGTCAGTGTCAGTACCTTTACTGAATCTATGCTGTAGTCATGTTAGTGTGCCACTTCTTTGATGTACAGTCTTTTGCTTCTTCAGTCTGTACTATTATCTGTGTAGTTTCTCTCAAATATTGTCTAGTTAACTAGTTTCTGATGTGAAAACTAATAGAAGTTTCATGTGTCATAGAAGGAATCCAATTTTGCATGAGCTTAACAGTCTTCTCATTAACTGAGTAATTGTAAAGCAAATGCCATCTATAAGTATAAAAATGCATACCTGAATGTGTAAGGTTTCTGGTGTGCCAGTTTAGTTTCATTATTTTATTAAAAAAAGAGAAGCACTCTGATCTGTATGGATGTACATTATTAAGCAATTTCCCCCGCCCATGAGTTAACACCATTTCCTCCCTGTTTATTTGTGGTAGGTGTGCTAAAGGGCAATGCTGCTATCCTTCAGATCTAACAGACCTTTCTCTATCCTCTTCTTCCTCATTCTCTGTTTCCTGCAGAAGGAAACACACACTTCAGAGAGAGGTTTTTAACTACCTGAATATGTAGTCTTGATGAATTATTTGCTGATGGGAAGGAGAAGGAAGGGAAGACCGCATACAAGATGGCTGGACCAGGTTGGTAAGGAGGCAGTGAGGCTGGGTGCAGCAAACTGGTGGACATTGGCCGGGAGTAGAGACCAGTGGGGAAGATTTCTTTTGGAGGCCAGGGCCCGGACTGGGCTGTAGCGCCGAGGATGTATGTATGTATGTATGAATATGTAGTCTGTTAACTTCACACTTCCACTTCTTTGTACTAGTATTTTACTACACATTTCAAGATTTTCTGTGATTCTGTCTTTCTTTTCACAATGGTAGTGGGTCCGTCTTAACTGGAGATCTCGTAGTACATTCTAATGGAACTGTTGTGTGGATGTTGCCCTTCTTCAAAAATAAAAGTGTGCTGTAATTTGATACCGTATAACATTGGAAAAGTATCAGGCAGAACTCTGGTCAAGTCTGTTTACCAGTAAATTACTGAAGGAGATCATTTGATGCTATTGAGGCAATTAAATGTTAGTACTGCAATTTTCTTGTGTTTTACACCTCTCAGCATATTTTGCTTAATACTTTAGGGCTGAATTGAGTTAGCATCTATGTGGGAAAGAGAAAAGATGAATGAAAGGAAATAAGGAAATAGTGACTCATGCAGAGAAGGAGCAAGGACTATTTCTTCCAAGTCATTTGTTTGTGATGATCTGATATAACTATTTTATGAAGGATCACAAACATCATGGAGTAGTTAGGAAATATAATATCGCACTGAAATATGTGGGTTTCTACTATTATACAAGACTAGATCTGCTGTGTTTGATTTAACTGACACTTATATATATGAAATAATGGAATTATTAACATATCCAGATTTAACATAGTATAAGGTTCTTCAGTTTCTGCTTGAACAAGGGGAAGTTCAAGCCTTTTTGGTTTGTATATTTTGTCCTATATGGTCCATAAAATCATATCAGTTAAATTAATATATATTGACTATAGAAAAGGATGTAACATACACTTTTACAGCACATAGTACCATGTTTTATGTTTTTTGTACTGTCATAATGTAGCCAATACATTAGTTGAAAATTATACAGTATATTGACAGATTTTTAATATATTTGTATTAAAAATTAATGTGTTTGATGTTTAGTGTTATTTATTTGGTTTGAATGTTTTTAAAATATATTTTATTTTTATTATTTTTATGGTAGTGGCCATTACAACTTTACTGGAGTCTGCAGGTGACAAAGATGATAAAGTTAGAGATACTGTTATTGCATCATTACGCCGGCTTGCCAGGAAATATCCTGCAGAAGTTCTCCAAAATGCATCTGCCTATAGACAAAAGAACCTTAAGGTAAGTATTACATTTTTTAAACATTTTGTAAGTCAGCAGAAAAAGATATATAAATTGTTCATGTTCAGGACTCGTCAGTGTCTGAATGACAGGTGTTTTGTCTCACATTTTATTATCCTATCTTTAAATTACTCTGATTGTTTCCTTTTGTTTTTTTTGTAAATTCTATTCTTTACTCCCAAATTATCATATTTTACAAATGAAAAATTGTGACTTAAAAGGAAAATTGTGTGGTTTAAAAGCATTTAATACTTGAAACACATTCAAAAGGTAACATTACGAGTATGACCCCATCAGTACTGGGCTATAGCCAGAGATAGATAGTGTGATGGAAGCTTAGATTTATGTATTTTTACTTCCATGTTCCTTAAGGAAATGGAAGTATGGTGATGGCAAAAAAAATCGTGTTCGAGATTATTGCAGATTCTGATTGTACTACACTCAAAACATGAAAAAAAGTCGTTTTTCGAAAAGTGTCTGTGTGTGTGTGTATCTGTCTGTAGATTTTTTTCTATGGCAAACGATAACAGCCGCAAATTCAAACAGAATCAAATAAGTTTTTGCATACAGCCCTGATTTGTAGAGTACTCGCGACCTATTGTTTTTTGTGAAGATTGGTTGAGGGAAAGGGGTAGTTTACCTGCAACGGTTTTTTTTTATCAAGGGTAATTTTGTTTGTTTGGCAAACGATAACAGCCGCAAATTCAAACAGAATCAAATAATGTTTCGCATACATCCCTGAATTGTCGAGTTCCAAAGATCTGTTGATTTTGGTAAAGATCGGTTAAGGGAAAGGGGTAATTTACCTGCAACGTTTTATGTTTTAACAAGGGTATTTTCTATGGCAAACGATAACAGCCGCAAATTCAAACATAATCAAATAATGTTTTGCATACTGCCCTGAATTTTAGAGTTCTCAAGACCTTTTGGTGAAGATCGGTTAAGGGAAAGGGGTAGTTTACCTGCAACGTTTTATGATTTAAAAGGGTATTGTCTATGGCAAACGATAAGAGCCGCAAATTCAAACAGAATCAAATAAGTTTTTGCATACAGCCCTGATTTCTTGAGTACTAAAGACCTATTGTTTTTGGTGAAGATCGTTTAAGGGAAAGGGGTAGTTTACCTGCCACGTGTTTTGTTTTATCACGGGTATTTGTATGGCAAACAATAACAGCCGCAAATTCAAACAAAATCATATAATATTTTACATACAGCCCTGAATTGTAGAGTTCTCAAGACCTATCGTTTTTGGTGAAGATCGGTTAAGGGAAAGGGGTAGTTTACCTGCAACGGTTTTTTATCAAATGTAATTTTTTAATATGGTAAACGATAACAGCCGCAAATTCAAACAGAATCAAATACGTTTTTGCATACAGCCCTGTTTTGTTGAGTACTAAAGACCTATTGTTTTTGGTGAAGATCGGTTAAGGGAAAGGGGTAGTTTACCAGACACGTTTTTTGTTTTATCAAGGGTATTTTATATGGCAAACGATAACAGCCGCAAATTCAAACAGAATCATATAATATTTTGCATACAGCCCTGAAATGTAGAGTTCTCAAGACCTGTTGGTTTTGGTGAAGATCGGTTAAGGGAATAGGGTTGTTTACCAGCAACATTTTATGTTTTATCAAGGGTAATTTTTTTTTTTTGACGAACGATAACTGCCGTACATTAAAACAGAATCAACTACTCTTCTGCATACCTTTTTGAATTATACAGAACTCAAGGTCTGTTGATTTTGTTGAAGACCGGTTAAGGGAAAGGGGTAGTTTACCTACAACGTTTCGTGTTTTAACAAGGGTATTTTTTCTATGACGAACGATAACTGCCGTAAATTCAAAGAGAATCAACTAATGTTTTGCATACAGCCCTGAATTGTAGAGTTCTCAAGACCTATTGTTTTTGGTGAAGATCGGTTAATGGAATAGGGTAGTTTACCAGCAACGTTTTATGTTTTATCAAGGGTGTTTTCTATGGCAAACGATAACAGCCGCAAATTCAAACAGAATCAAATAATGTTTCGTATACAGCCCTGAATTATGGAGTTCTCGAGACCTGTCGTTTTTGGTGAAGATCGGTTAAGGGAAAGGGGTAGTTTACCTGCAACGGTTTTTTATCAAGGGTAATTTTTTTCTATAGTAAACGATAACAGCCGCAAATTCAAACAGAATCAAATGATGTTTTGCATACAGCCCTGTATTGTAGAGTTCTCAATACGTATTGGTGTTGGTGAAGATCGGTTAAGGGAAAGGGGTAGTTTACCAGCAACATTTTATGTTTTAACAAGGGTAATTTTTTATATGACGAACGATAACTGCCGTAAATTCAAACAGAATCAACTAGGTTTTTGCATACCTTTTTGAACTAAAGAGAACTCAAGGTCTGTTGATTTTGTTGAAGATCGGTTAAGGGAAGGGGTAGTTTATCAGCAACGTTTTATGTTTTAAAAAGGGTAATTTTTTTATGACGAACGATAACTGCCGAAAATTCAATGAGAATCAAATAATTTTTTGCAACCCCTGAGTTGCAGAGAGCTATTGATTTTGGTGAAGATCGGTTAAGGGAAAGGGGTAGTTTACCTGCAACATTTTATGTTGTAACAAGAGAAATGTTTCCATGACGAACGATAACTGCCGCATATTCAAACAGAATCAAATATTTTTTTGCATGCTTCCCTGAATTGTAGAGGACGGAAGGTCTGTTGATTTTGGAGAAGGTCGGTTAAGAGAAAGGGGTAGTTTACCTGAAACATTTTATGATTTAACAAGAGTAAAGTACTTAATTTTTATAAATAAAGTATCCTGATAGCTCATAAGTTTGAGAAGCTCATAGTAATCCACTGTAGAAACGTAGATGAAATATCTATAAATGAAGAAGTTAGGTGAACGGGGTGGGGGTAATTTTCTATTATTAAAAATTATAGTTGAAGGTGGAGGGGGGAATTTTTTATATGTGTACTACGTTATCGGCAACAAAGAAGTAGTTTTTTGTTAAAATTGCTTCCCGGGCTCTTTAGCCGTAGTCCAATGTTTTCTGCAAAACCAGACTTTTCGGCAGTGCCATCGACTGCCATCATCGGTAAAAATCGAGTGCGAAAACGTGAGGTGGTATACGTTAGTGACCACAGTACTGTGGTTAATGCTGAAGCAATAAGTAGAAAGACGTAGTTTCTATGGAAATATTTCATTTCGAATATGATTTTAAATATAAATCTTAGAACATGGAAGTCATGTATGGTTCTCCATACCGATATTTATGTATTGTGTCTGAGAGTTGACAAATATCTGTTAATAATACATATGTTGTTGATATAAAATAAAAATAAATTTGTTCAGAAGTTCATAGCACGTGTATTGGATTTTGCCCATCCTGAGTTGTGTTGATGGACCGTTTCAGGCTTTTTTCATTATCCAAAATAGAATTAAAGAATTAAGAAAATATAAGTAAATGAGAAAAAGATATGTTAATTTTGATGTAAAGAAGCCTGAAAAGAATGGAATTACCTTGTGCACAAAGAGGCAGGGTCATTAAGTTGGGTTACTAGTAACAAAGTTTTGAGAGATAAAAGGTCTAGTCCTGAGCTTATTGCAGAAGAAGAATGTTATATTAAAATAAATTTTATTTTTCAAGACTAAACACAGTTATTTATTTTGTATTTTGTATTTTTATGTGTATTTTGAAAAAGTTTGGAAAATAGCATTTCTATAAATTTTTGTTTCTAAATTATTTTTGATAAAAATAAAAAGATAAAAACATGGCATTGTGATTAATTATAGATGAATTGTCGTAAAACAATTGACATTATGCATATAAGTTTAAACAACTGTGTCATGAAAAAGATACTGCCTGTAACAGAGTGTAATGAAAAGTCAGCTATACACATCTTACTTACAAATTAGGTTAGACTTTTTATCAAAGCTGTCAGAATCACGTACAGAATATTCTAGTATGATACTTCATAATACTTTAATAATTTAATTCATAATTAATCCTAGAAGTTAATATAATAGCTTTAATTGTTAGCAACATTGTAAAGTTCCCTTGTGTTTATTTATTTTTTTGTTAATTTTTCATTGTATTGGATATCAACTACTAACAATGTTACATTTTTACGATGTTCTGTGTTTCTTAGGATGAGTATTTCTTACAACAAAAGAATACTGTAATAGACAGTTTTTAAAGTTTGATTATATTAGATGTTTATATCAGTGAAGTGAAATAGTGTTTGTTATTATCTTCCAGATTTCACAAAGCCACCTCAGTGCAATACTGTATTCAATGGAACATATCTGTGAAGAACAAACAGATGAACTGGATGACCAGACTATAAAACAGCTTGTAAATTTCGGTGTCGAGGAAATGATTAGATGTTCAGAGTATTTGCCAAGTATTCAGCTGTCTATCTCAAATATGCTTGTAGCAATGGGGCAGAAAAACTGCACATTGGTAAGATTTATTTTAGAAATTATTATATTAACTACTGTAATTTTGTGTCTCTAAAACAAAAATGTCTCTAGCACAGCATCATTTTGTCTGGGCTTTTCAGGTATTATTTTTATGGTGGGGAGGGGAGGGGATCAATTTCAGCCATAATTCTTACCTCTGCTAGGAGATGCTGCACATCAGTTGGCTCACAATGCCAATTGGACTCAAACCCATGTCTTCTTGTACATGGTGAGTAACACAAGTTACCTAATCCACAGAGGAGATGCATTTTACCCATCGGAGAAAATAAACATGCTGCAACAACTGTGAGCCAATGTGAAATCCAAATGTGAAGTGTGAAGTCTTTTGGTGTTTCATGTAGCCTTCTTAGTACTTCAGGATAGTAGGTCTAGTTGAATGGGAATCCAATCAGTATGAATTAATAGTAAATGGTGTCTTTTATAGAAAAAAACTTGGAATTAACTTGTTAATAGAATAACTTTAACAACTTATCTGGATTATTAGACTTTATTGGGAATGAAGAATTGCCAGTCTTCATTCTGTACTTTGACTTCATTTGTCCATACTGATAACATTTAGTGACAACCTAAACTTCCACTGTGCTTCTTTAAAGCATCTTCAGAAATGTTTTTTGTTTTCTGTTGCTGACGAGTCAGTTGTTTTTGTAACATTTTTGCACACACTTTGCTCATATTAAAAATTTCAGTCAATATTTTTTTTCTTTGCCTTGAATGTTCACATGTTCTGCTATACTTTAGCTAAAACGGGACAAACTATTGGGATTTATTTTATTCTGTAATAATTGTAAAAAGTAGTAGCCACTCAAGCTGAACAACATTAGATCACAAACGCTTGACATTTTTGAACACCTGGCAGTCCCCCTCGTACCAAACCGTACGTATCACGCAAAAACAATTAAAAGCGTCTGGGAATGTGAATGGTCAAAAGGGGTGCGAATTCGTGTGTATGCGCGTGTGAGTCGGCCAACGGTCACACGATAAAAAGCACGCCTAAAGAATTCCTTCCCACTAGGTACTGGATGAATTAGGCTCCTCGAGATGCGTTCCACCAATCCCGACGCAAGTTGCCGCACACAGAAGATCCTTGGCCATCTTGAGAGCATCGTTTTGGCGTCTGTCGTCTTATAGCTGTAGGACCGCGCGGTCAAAAAACAGTGCTCGCGAGCAAAATATCCAGTCGGCCGACTAATATAAAATGTGATTTTAAAAGTATTTCCAATAATAACGGAGTGAGAAACAAGTGGACATTCAGTAATAACAATGTTAACAGTTTAAAATAATAACGGAGTGAGAAACAAGTGGACATTCAGTAATAACAATGTTAACAGTTTAAAATAATATCGGAGTGGCGAATAACAAATTCGAATTGGTGGCGAAAGGATTAGCAACGAGGATGAGTAACTTTTGAACTTTTCCTATATTTTGAACAAATTTTAACATAGTATACAGCTGTTTAAATTCTGATAAAACAAAGAAAAAAGCTATTAATTAAATGGGGATTTAAAGAAGTAGTGTATATATATATATATACATACATAAAAATGTATATATGTATGTATGTATGGGAGTGTGAAAATTACATAATAAACAAAAACACTGGGTTGCGTTAATTATTTAAGGTATACCGATTATAATGTGTATTTTCAATATTTGGTTTTCTTTTAATATGTTTAGTTGATAACATTCTATAATGGACTATCATGGTATGTCGTAATATAATTATATAAAAATACGTAAAAAAAAGAAATGAATGTCATGTTAAAGAAATAAAGTAATGTTTTATATGATCTTATAAATATGTACTTGTTTATTTGCATTGACCTGTTTTTCTCTGCCGTAAGTAATTACAGTAAGTGACAATTTAAAAAGCTTTGCAAGTAAAGCGGGTAATAAATTTTAAAATGGGGTATCAAAAAGTGATACAGTAGATAACAGTAGTGATAATGAGAGTAGAATGAGAGTTGAGGTTGACCAGGGAGTGCTAGTTAGTGGTTATGATTTAGAAAGGGAGTATAGGGATAGTTTAAATGTAGAGTATGAACAGAGGGCAAATTTTTCTTATGGTATAGGTGAAGTAAAGGCTTCACCAATGTTGTTGGAGGACAAAGGTTCCTCGAGAGTTTTTGTGGGAGACAAATGGTCTCCAAAATGTCCCTTAATTTTTTGCGGTTTATCTGGTAAGTCCAGATGGAATAATAATAAAGCGGTGTTGCCCTCTGTGTGGAGTGAGAATATGAAATGGTGTGGTATTGAAAGTGATTATGAAAGAGATAGAGTGATAGAGTTGTTCAGACTAAGCAGAGATTTAGTAGGGGGAATAAATATTGAAAGAAATGAGTATATTATAAACAATGTAGACTTACCTTGTGTAGTAGTAAACAATGACAATGATTATATTGATGATAAACATTTACCTGTGGGGAGAGTTAGTGTACTTATAGTAGCAGACAATTGTGATAATGAGGTAACTTATCTGAGTGTAACAATAAAACTGACGGAGACTTGACAAAGAATACTAATGCAGACATGACTCATGATAAGATAATAATGGGGGGTAACCCTAAAAATTATTATTATGGTACAATGGATAAAACAAATTTTTATGGTTATAACACAAATGATAGCCATATGATGTGTACAAATAAAAATGAACAATGTTATGTGCAGAAAAGATTAATTTATTTGACGGGGGTTAGACTATACATTAATGAACATTTAATTACTTGAGTCAATGGTAATTACTTGGCTGATTTATGTAATGAAGTGTGGTAAACAATGAAAGGATATGACGAAAATTTGTAAATAAATGTGTTAGTGTTGAATGTATTGTGTCAATATTACCTTGTAATGTATACTATAGCTTGTGTAAAACATGTTTGTAATAAGGATGAATGGTATAATATTTTATTTTACTAAAATAATGAACAAGAGGTAATAATGAATTTTATTTTGAATTGTGTGTTTATATTAAAAGTGTTTTAAATAATGTAATTAAAGTTAAATTGTTTTGATTGGAGTTAAAATGAAGCTAATTTAAAATGTGAATTTTAATGAAGTCAAATTAATTTTGATTTAAATTCTGCTTTGAATTGTAACAAATCGTAATTAATTAATTAAAACATACAGACTAACAAGATTTATAGAAACTGAAAATTGAAGGAAGTACATGTATTAGTGGTGTTGTAATAAAAAATGTTGAGACTGAGTTAGTGTTTATAAAACCAAGTCTGGGAGACCACTGTTGATGTAAACAAGTATGTTGTCTGTTATGTGACTAATGTTTACAGTCATGCTGGAGTTGAAACAACAAGAATGTTGTAGTTTGATGAATCAGTGCTATGAGTAAATCCTATTATGAAATAAAAGAAATACCAGTTGTGTTGAAATGGAGGTAACTTTTTATGAATAACATTAGGAAATGACGTAGTGTTTTGATTGTAATGCAATTAATATTTTTGTTTTGAACAAATGAGATTGATATAATGAGGAGTTGAGAAATTAAATTAAATTAAATTGGTAATTAAATTAATTGAAAAGGTGAATTTTAATAATGAATTTAAACTTATTTTGATTTGAATTTTGACTGTAATCGTAAAATAAATAATAATTGATGAAAATGTAATGATTGAAATGTTCATTTAAAATTGAAAACTGAAGGAAATTTTTGGGTAGAAATAATCAAAAATGTTTGGGTTAATCAATGTGTTATTTTGGAGGGGTAATTAGTATATTGTGAACATTATTCAATTTGTATGGAATTTATATGATTTAGCTGTAAGTATACAGTAAGTTTATATTACCAAAATTAAAGTCAACCAGTACTTTGAGAAAAGTCAACCAGTACTTTGTTAATGAATCAGTAGGACTAAGAGGATACGAATCAGTAGGGGATATGGAGTAATGGAAGGCCTTTTTGTTAATTTTTTTAATTGGATGTTTCAGAGTCAGGTGATACTGTGGCGGGTATCTGCCCGATCTTATGGTGTTGGGATCTCGAGCAGAGAAGTCCAGTAAGGTCGGATGGGTGCTGCCACAGTCACCAGACTAGGGGGGTAAGTACCCATGATTTTAGTAAGGACTTAAGGGGGGTCGCGGCGCCATATGTTCACTGATCCTCTTAGGTTATAGGCAATGAGAGTTTTTATGCCTCGGCACAAAACCTCTCATTGGGGGCATTGGGGGGGTATTGTAACGGTACAGATTTGTATGCTAATTCAATTCAGTTTTAATTGTCAGTATTCACCTGTGAGGTGCCCCTTGTAACCAGCAACATACCGTGTTATCATAAACTGTTGATGTCTGGGCTGCCCAGCCAAGACGTATTACGCAACAGCTCTCCAGCAGTGTCTGTGTGTGTGAATCACAGTAAGCAGTCTATCACCAGTGTTTGCATCAGACAGTAGCAGACTACAGTCATCTGCAAGTTAAGTTAAACGGTGGCCTCGGGTACAAGATAGGCCAAAAATATTATAATCGGCCTATCTAGTAAAATGTGGAATGTAACAGTAAGCTAACAGTGCCCGTGAAACGAAAAGTTTTAACGTGAATTTTGGTGTCGGAGTAAAACGCAGTCTTACTACGTAATATGCGACCATGTGGTGATAAATAACAGTGAAAATATTTAATTTAATATTAATCCATTATTTACTTGTTTCAACAGAAGGTGTACACCCATAAAGAATGAGATCTCAAACAGTGGGGTAATTAAAGAGAGTGAGAGAGCGAGTGGGTAAACAAATAAGGAGAAAATAGTCAAAGACTGGTTGGCTATAGTATAATTTGTGTTTGAATATTGTTGATTTTCATCAGGTCTGTATTATTACTATAAATATAATCATCAATAATTATTTGACTTAAAATAAATTCAGAGTTTGTATGATGATAACCATGTGTAGAGAGTAGTTATTACGCCCGGTTAACATAACCTGTCCTGTATGAAAAACCTCGCCTAAACGAACCTGGTAAGTAAGTAAGGTAAACAAAAAGGTGAGAGTGTTTTAAGGTTTCCATATTTGTCCTTTTGTTTAAAAATATTGGTGGGGACCTATAAGTTTGGAATCTTCTGTTTTTGGTAAGTCAGGGCGAGTGCGAAAAAGATCGTAAAAGGTAAGTAAAAGTTAATAATAAGGGGGGTAAGAAATAAACCTTTACAAATGTTTCCAGACTCTGAAATAGCTTCGAAAGTTCAACTGCACAGAACGAAAGTTGCATATACAATCACTCATGGTTTGGCTCCCTATTTTCATAAACAAGTTCTTGAGACATGTAGTAAGTGCACATATTTCACCGTTGGTTTTGACGAGTCACTGAATAAAGTTTCTCAGATGGGCCAAATGGATCTTGTAGTTCGTTGTTTCAATCCTGATACAAATGAGGTATGCACTTCTTATTTTAATTCCGTGTTTCTTGGTCACTCTACCTCCTCAGATATGTTAAATGGTTTTTTGCGAGCACTGCAAGGACTCAATCTAAAAAAACTCTTACAAATTTCAATGGATGGTCCAAATGTTAATAAAAAGTTCCTTCAGGATATGAATAATTTATTAAATGATGATCCGGATGCTCCTATTTTGGTGAACATTGGAACTTGTGGCTTGCATACTGTGCACAATTCATATAAAGTGGCAGTAAAAGAGACCCAGTGGGATATTTCACAGTTTCTTCGTGCTCTTCACTTCTTGTTTTGCTACGTTCCTGCAAGACGTGCTGATTATACACATTATTCAGGTTCAAACGTATTTCCTTTGAAATATTGTGCTATAAGATGGCTTGAAAATTCGAAAGTCATTGAACGGTGCTATAGATGTCTTACCTAATGTTGACAAATATGTGGAAGGAGCAAAAAGAGACAAGAAAATCCCAAACTGTAACAGCTTCAAAATAGTATCAACTTCACTTAAAGATAAGCTTCTTAAGGCCAAGTTGTAATTTTTATTATCACTTGTTGGAGATTTGGAACTATTTCTAAAACAGTTTCAGACAGATCTTCCATTTGCACCACTCCTGTATGAATCTCTCATAGCAACAATGAAAAATGTAATGACAAGGTTTATTAAGTCTGAGTCATTGCAGTCTTCACAGACCGTCCTCAAAATTAATGTAGACAGTAAAGAAAATCTTCTGCCTGCATCTAAAGTTGACATAGGTTATGCTGCTAGAGCAGCACTTCGTGGCACTCCTGGATTAAATGATAGAGATGTATTAGTGTTTCGCACAGATTGTCTAAGAGGAATGGTAGCTTTGTGCAAGAAGTTATTGGAATGGTCACCTCTGGCATATAACTGACTAAAGGAATTTCTTGTTTCGATCCAAGTGTTGCCAAGCAACCACTACCTCTAAGCAGCAAATGGCTAACCGTAGCTTTAAATGCCTTTGTTGAAAACAAATGGATCTCGGGTAATGAAGCCGATCATATACAAAGGGAGTTCACTTTTGTTTGTGAGAATGATACTTTCAAAGAAGTAGTGAATTCTTTGTCTTCAAAAGATGAGAGGTTAGATCACTTTTGGCTCCGCACTGTTTTGCCAACAGTAAATTTGAAAACAGAAAAGTTGGCTTCATTTCTGAAAATGATACTAATATTGTTTCATGGAAATGCTTCACTTGAACGTGTTTTTTCTGTAAATAAAGAAATTATAGTAGAGAACATGCTACAAGAATCCCTTGTAGCACAAAGAAGAATATATGATGCTATTTCAAACCTCGGTGGAGTTGAAAAGGTCTTCATTAATAAGAACATGCTCCATGCTGCAAGGAATGCTCATGCTTTGTATGTTCAAAATCTAAAGGAGAAACGTGAAGCATCGGAAGTTGAAGATTCTTTGCAAAAAAAGATGAGAAAGGCCGCTTTGTTGCTGAAAGAATTAGAAGAAAAGAAGAGGAGGGTGATGGCAGAAGCTCGACAGTCTTTGGTGGCTATACATGAAGAAATTTCTTCACTGAAGCAGTAATGGTAATCAATTTTTTTATCTTAAAGTGAATTTAATTAGACTAAATTCAACTTCATGTTTTGAAATTTAATATGCACATTAATTGCTCATTTATTTTTTGGATGTTAAGTTTTCAAAATGTATTTCAATATTACTGTCCTAGCTGGAAACTTCATTTCTAATTTTATTTTTAGTCATTGTGTGTCAGGGAAAAAAATGATTTTTGTGTCTGGAAAACAGGGAAATGTCAGGGAATTTTAAAATCTGAATTGGGTGGACACCCTGATAGAGCTGAAAATGGAAATAAACAAACAAGACAAAAAATTAAGAGAAATAGACAATAAATTAGAGGAACAAAATAAGACTATTGCGGGAGTGAAAGATGAACTGACTATAGACATAAACAAAATACAAACCGAAATGAAAAATGATATAAAAATAATTAACGAAAAACAAAATGAGAAAATGCTAGAGACAAATAAAAAATTTGATGCGTTAACAAATAAATTTAACGATAAATTAAAAAACAAAACGACAAAATTGATAATAATGTTCAAGGGGTGATTGAGGAGTGTGAGCGAATTAAAGAAGCGAATAAGATACAAGAAAATATTAATAATCAATTCAAAAATAACATTGAACAGATTGATACAATTAAAACTAATGTAACTAATTTGAAAAGTAAACAAACAGAACACGAACTAGAAATAATTAAAGTCAGAGAAGATTTAAGTGTAGCAATTAACCAAAAATTAACTAATGTGAGTGAGAGAGGGAACATGGAAGTTGAGTTAGGTTATTTCAGTAATGAAAGTAGGGGGGTGAACCCCATACAATTTTTAAACTCAATAAAAAGTTTCAATAAATATAACCAAGAAAGTTGGGAACTAAAATTGGTACGCATTGTAAAATATTTTAAAGGGGATGCTAAAATATGGGCGGATGCTCATAATGATAACTGGGCAGATTTTAATGAGTTTGAACAAGCATTTAAAAATAAATACTGGTCAGAGGAAAAACAAGAGGGCTTGCGCAGTACAATAATGGGATGGGGTAATTTCAATATTAAACATATGAGTATTACGTCGTATGTGACATGACTATATAGCCAGGTTAAATATTTAGAACCACCAATGCCTCATTCATCTTTTGTAAGATACATTAGTAAGCATTTACCTAAGAACATATGGTCCACAATCAGAACCCGGGAGTTTGTTAATATAGCCGAGTTAGAAAAAATACTAGAAGAGTACCAGAGTATGAAAGAGGAAGAAGATAATAAGTATCAGTTTAGAGATAATGAATCAAGGCAAATGAATACCGAAGTAAGACAACCAGACCGTTTTGTTAATAATATGAGTAGATCGGAGGAGGGGGCATGGTTATGTCCAAACCCTAGTTATAGAGCTAGCAACTATAATAGTTCACGAAATCAATGTTATAGGTGTCGGGGTCCTAGGGGTAGTGCTCAAGGGAGAGTAGAGCATTATAATAGAGGTTTTGATCATAGTGAGTTTAGTAGAAGGGAGAATTATAGTAACGAGTTTAGAGGGAGTAATAGGGGGAGAGGTTTCACCAGTAATCGGGGAATGCCGGGAAATTTTAACCACAGAGGTAGAGGGGGATATGTGGGTAACCCAAACGAAACTAGGGGTGTTGAAGCACCTTCTAATAATCAAAACAGTAGAGGGGATCATAGGGGAGTTTACAGCGAACCACCACCTCCAGTACAGTTAAACTAATCAGGGCGGTTGAAAAGGAAGGCCCCCAGCCGTCTAGAGATCACATGACAATAGGGTCACTGATTACCAACATACATAATGATTTATCCGATGAAGAAGTGGGGGAGAGTAGCAGTAATTTTGGCATGGCAGAATTTGAAGCCGAAGTGTTTAATTCCAAATACACTTTTCTAGTAGATTCAGGGAGTGAGCTGACCGCTATAGATGATAAAGTTTTTGAAAAAATAAAAAATAAAACCACAGAGACAATTCCACAACTACGAGTATTGGGAATTAGTGTTGTAGGGGTAACAGGTGTTCGCAGTAAAAAAGTAACTAAGCAGATAATGTTACAGCTAAAAATAAATAAACACACAATAAATGTACCTTTCTTGGTCATTCCAGGTTTGAATATGGGAGCAATAATGGGTAATGATTTTTTGAATAATTTCAAGGTTGAGTTAAACTATTATACACAGACTATGAAATTAAACAATGAAAATAATATAATTGAAATACCATTTATACGAAAGAGAATTGTAGAAATAAAAGCATTAAAAATAATTAGTAAAGGAATGTTAATTTCTGATAATGACATAAATGAATGTAGGCCCTTGATGATTAATTATTGTAATTTAAGGGTAAATAGTCATGAATTATTTGAAACTGAAGATAGTTGGGGTGAGAAAATGAATAGAATCCTATATCAAGATGGGGAATTTAGTTATCAAGATAGGGAGAAAATAGTACAAGTAATAAATAAAAATAAATTAGTTTTTTCAGACGAACCAGGTTTAGTAAAAGATTTTAAGGGTAAACTAACCGTTAAAGAAAAAACACCTTTTGCGCCTAAAGCCTATCCGGTACCATACTCTAAGAGGGGGTTAGTACAAGAGGAAATAAACAAGATGTTGAGAGAAGGTATAATAGAAAAATCGACCTCACCATATTCCAACCCTTTAGTAGTGGTTACCAAGAAAGATTTATCGAGAAGACTATGCTTAGATGCGAGACAGGTAAACAGAATAATTGTTCCAGACAGAGAATCGCCAGAACCGGTGAGTGAAATCTTACAACGCTTCAATGGGACCAAATATATTACAACATTAGATTTGACGGCCGGATATTGGCAAATAGAACTGGAGGAAGAATCTCGTCAGTATGTGGCATTCCTATACAACGGCAGGAACTATCAATTTCGTAGGTTACCTTTTGGACTAAACGTAAGTGTTTCAATTTTTATTAAATGTTTAGACTACGTACTAGGGAGAGAGATTTTAGAATTTACAACTGTTTATGTGGACGATATAGTAACCACGTCACCAGACATTAATACACATTGCGAAAGGTTAGACAGAGTGTTAAGTAGATTGCATGAGTATGGCATAACTGTTAAGTTTAAGAAGTCCGAATTTTTAAAAGAACAGGTTAATTTTTTAGGCCACATAATTTCAGCCAAGGGTATCAGTACAGACCCTAAGAAAGTAGAAATAATACAGAATTTTCCAGTACCAAAAAATGTGAAACAGTTGCAAAGTTTTTTAGGCTTGTGTAATTATTATAGGCAATTTGTAGACAAATATTCTTACTTAACGGTACAATTGGGGCATTTGTTAAATAAAGAAAATCGATGGGAGTAGAATTTAAAAGAGCAAACTATATTTGAGCAAATAAAAAATAAATTTTTAAACACAGTTGTATTAGCTCATCCTAATTTTATAGAACCATTTTATATACATACAGACGCATCGGACATAGCTTTGGGGGTAGAATTGTTTCAGTTAGATGGGAATGGTAACCATAAAGTTGTAGCTTTTGCTAGTAGATCCTTAGTAACTAGTGAGAAGAACTATACAACAACGGAAAAGGAGGCGCTATCTTTAGTTTTCGCCTGTAGAAAATTCAGAACATACTTGTTTGGAAATAAAGTAATAATAAGATCAGACCATCAAGCTTTAACATTTTTGAAAATCTGTAAACTAACGCATGGTAGGTTAGTGCGTTGGATGTTAATACTACAAGAGTATGACTTAACCATCGAGTATTGTAGGGGTAAAGAAAACGTAGTAGCTGATGTCCTATCTAGAACCGATTTTGACAATAATACTGAGGTAGATATAGCAAATACTTATAAGATATTTATAATAAAAGAAGCGGGGGAAGTAGATATGAAAAAAATTAATAAATAACCTAGCAACAGAACAAGAAAGAGATACCGAACTTGGTAGAATTATGATAGCCTTAAATCAGATACCCAACATATCTAACAAATGGGAAAAGCATTTTAGTTTGTATAATAAACAAGAAATTTAAACATTTTATTTGCCTCCAGAAACGGTTAAGACTATAAAATAGGTTATTTACCTTCTGCCAACGTTTCTCAGAATCCTATACGGGATTACTCGAGTTTCGACACCAATGGTGTCATCATCATTCTGGAGGCAAATAAAATGTTTAAATTGGATGCCAGTCAGGTAAAAATTGCCTTTCAATATATGAACATTAGGTTAAAACTATTAAAAACAGCACTAAACATCAGATATAACAAAACATGTTTAGGTTTGCAAATCGTGCCGAGTTATGTCCAGATAAAAATAACATCCAAATCTTATAGTGCTAAAAAAACTAAAGAAATGGCCACAAAATTATGGATCAAAAACGAAATAAAACAATTACATAGTAAAAAGAACTTACTCAATACGGTGCTCATGAAAAAACATCTCGAACTGTTACAAAGCTTGCATCCATCACAAGTCCACAATGTAACATATTTGATAGAAAAACAAATAAACAATACCATTATAAAGAAAAAGAAAACACAAAATAAAAAAATTCGTAACTTATTGAAAAAACAGAACGACACACAAGAGAACAATATAATAAGTCACCAGTTTTACCCTCGTGTTGTTAATCTTACTGGAATTAAATTCAACAATGAAGAAACCTACCTTTTGAACAAAGGCTTAAAATACAATTTTAAAAATAATGGTTTCAAACAATCGCTCTTTAATGAAATTTTGAACGCTGAAACTGCAATAAATTCTATATCCGACGAAGAAACAAAAACAGTAATAAGACATGCAATTGATAATAAAATAAAAAAAGTTATGAAGGCCGAAAATATAAATAATACAAAAACTATTTACAATAACAAAACAAGGGTGTTTAATGAGATAAAGGCGGAATTAATAGACCATAACGCAATCGTCACCAAAGCGGACAAAGGTCAAACTCTCGTAATTTTAACTTATGAAAATTATAAAAACAAGATACAGGACTTTATTAAAAACAATAACATTATTGAGATTCATAGCGACCCTACTGTTAAATTTAATAATAACGTGAAATCAGTATTAAATAAAACCAAATACATCATAATGAACGATGAGAAAAAATACTTAAAAATGATAGATCCCAAGGCACCTAGACTTAGGGGCCTTCCAAAAATACATAAAAATAATATACCTATCCGTCCTTTAGTTAATTTCATGTCTGCACCTTCATATAAAATTGCCAAAAAACACGAAAAAATTTTTAGACAACATATAGCGTTCAGTAAAAGCTATAGTTTGAAAAACAGTTTGGAACTGGTCGAACTTACAAAAACAATTACAATCGAACTGAGACACACCTGTAACTATCTTCTTTTTTATTCACGGAATCATTGTACTATATCTTTTATTTGCTATAGTAAATAAGTTTTTAAACTTCCACCTACCTTTAGTTCTTTTGTGTTTTGGCCGTTATGTGTGATCTCTAGTGTGGAACTAACCCCGCTCGTACGACGAACTGATCAGTGCAGCAAATGAAATGAGGTGTTTGAAATGATTTGTTTAACAAATTGTATCATATAGCAGATAACATTTTATTTAAGATTAATAAAACATTTCTTCTTCCCACTTCCTTCTATGCATGGAATATGAAAAAAATATTAATCCCTTCACATTATTTTTAACTTTTGAAATACCTTTTTAACATGATAGACATTTTAATAACTGGTTTCAAAACTATTTAAAATCTAGGAAGACGACCCAGCTTGCTCATTCACACTCACATACTTGTTACCCCCTTTTTATTTATAATAAAGACACATTTGATTTGACACTATTACTTGTATAACGGCGTTCCTGCCGATCCCATGGCGTGAAGCGCAATGTTTTCTAATTTGATGTCCAAAAACGGTGTAGTTATCACTTGTAACACTGATTTCGCTGTTCCCGGGTTATTGAACTGTTTAACACATTTGATGTATAACGATTCGGTCAGTCGACTAAGTTAGTTTGACTTAAAATTTTTATTTGACCATGCATGGCTGTAAGATGGAGTCGACTGCCCCAGACAACTCCAAACAAAGTCCCCATCTGTGCTGGTGGTTTTCGGCGACACACTCTGCCTTTTGGATTACAAAGTTTTTCGTCACTGTATCGGTAACATGGGTTTGCATTGTGCCCAGGTGTTGACAATGCCAACCGGCGAAAATATTGAGGCTGTGGAAGGCGTGGCCTCTCAGTGTATCCGCCAGCATCAGACCGCATGGAAATAAAGTTTTCGCATCTCACCATTTTTTGTGGCGTTGTTTGGAGTCTGATGTGCGTCGTCTATGCGCGCATGTTCATGTTGCGCGTCTTTGTACGTGCCGAAATACTTAATTACCCTGGAGTTACACCCGACATCGCATTTCATTACCACCTCGCCGTTCACAATTTCACTTCACTGTTCCTTTGTTTGACGACAACTTTATTTAACATGGGACTGGCCACGCAGATGGAAAATAAATTTATAGGATTTTAATAAAATAAAACCTTCTCCTTTTGCCCCATTACAATACCCCCCCCCAATGAGAGATCTTCTGCCTCAACAGAAGAACTCTCATTGCTAAACCCCTAAGCGGATCGGTGAGGATATGGTGCCAACAACTCCCCTTTACTTTCTTAACGCATCATGGGTTAGACCCCCCTAGCTAGGCGACTATGGCTACACCAGAACGACATTACTGGACTTCTCTGTTCGAGATCCCAACACCATAACATCGGCCAGATACTCACCATAGTACTACCTAACCTTCTATCATTCCATCCAAAATCAAACACTGGCCTTATACCATACCAGATCCTCAACCGATAGGTTCCCCCTTATCATGCATACTGGGTTGCCTTTAGCAAATACTGGGTGCGTACACATACTCAGATTATTCTATGATAAACAGATTCCATATTTAAAATTTATAAAATGTTTTACTTTCAACTTTTTATTTCTTTTCTCCAATTGACGCTGGTTTTTTTTTACATATAATAATTTTTTATTAAAACGCTATTCTGATCATTAAAGAAAATTATCAAAGAAAATACAACTGGGATTTATATTGATTATTAAAAGAATATAGGAATTAGTCATATGGACCATGATACAATCCATCAGCTGATCCCTCTAGGTCGGGTGAATGACCTTGCTCTGAATATCTTTCAAACAATTCCACTGTGTAAAAGACATAACTTATGCTTACAATCCTTACCCTCTAACATGATAAAATAATAACACAATAAAACATAATAAACACAATATGATAAACATCTACTGTACCCATTTCTCAAATCAAAATAAAATTATTTAATTAGCTCAGTAGCGAGTCACCATCATTAAGTTACAAAAATTTTTTAATTCGTTACTCCCCTGAGTAACCCACCTGCCACACACACACACACACTATGACCCCCCCTTGGACTGTGGCGTCCAGTTGCGTCCACAAGGACTGAAGTTTTGGAGGAATTTTGTCATCTCCTTGTCCTTGCTTCTGCGTTACATATTTTAAAAGGGTCAGATATCATAATATCTGATTTTACATATTTATAACCTTAGTGACGGGTCTATCACCTGTTTTACTGTTCCCATGCGAACAAGGTGATAGCCACTGTTCCATAGTTCCGGGGATTTCCCCTAAGTGGCCCCCCGTTAATTTCAAAGTTCACCAATTTTAAGGGCAACCAACTATGGTCAGTTTTACAATTGCTGCCCACAGCTGGCTGTCGTCCAAAACCACGATTAGTGCTGGTAAGGCAGTAATCGCCCGAAAAGGCGGGGAAATCAACTTTCATTTCATGCATGTTCTACTTCATCTCATAATACACTGCACGGCAACAAATCAACATATAATATAAAATTATATAAAAAGTTGTGCAGTGTATATTGCGCCAGTTTTGCCTCCGATGATGGTAACATACCTTGATGTTACTCATCAACACTCATCGCTATCTACAGTGGCACATGCTGCCACTGCAATAGCATAACTAATAGCTAAACTTAAGTCCTTCTGCAATTACTATTACATTCCACAAATGATTTTCTCTTCTAAATACACCAAACAACCCCCCAAAATCACCCTTTCATCTTGCATAATATACCATAATAAACATGAACAATATCATTGCTACATTTAACCAAACAATTCACATTTAAATAATTTTTATAAAAAATTATCCACATTACAACTTGAACTTTCTATTAACTCTTTTTATTTATACTCTAAATTATTTAACATTTATTGGACCATTAAATTCTCCCAAAAATACAAATTTATTATTAACATTCATTTTGCATCATTTCACAATAATAATTTACCTAAGTTAGCCTCTTTCAAACTCATTTAGTGCCATTATAACTCTTTTACTTTACTTCAAGGCCATTATCAAATTGATACTTACATATGATCAATCACTCCCTCTAATAAATACATGATTACTGTCATTAATTCCAAATATAAACAACTCATCACCACAACATCCCGTACAACCATATGTACCTTCTGAAACATTTTAACAACCATATGATCCCACAACTAAATACATATTCTACATTTATTCAATTACTGTTTATTCTCCAGTATAAACCATATAAAATCATTTAAATTCATTATCAAAATCTCTTTATACAACATTTTAAATTAATCAATTAATACATCTCAAGTTATTTAATTCAGTCAGTTATTTAAGCACAATTACTTTAATTACTTTACTCCAAAACAATTACAATTCATATACTATCAACTCTCCTTATTTATTTAGTCTAATAAAATGTTATTATTATTATTAAATCAATCTCTACTACATACACACATTGTTTACATCAAACATTTTACAACACAAACACAATTAATTTCACTATCAGTTTATTTACCATTTCTTGTCATTATTTTTCTGTTTACCACACTTCATTTCATAATCTAGCCAGGTCATAACCATAAACTAAAATATTTAAAATGTCCATTCATTGAGTTTATAATTAACCTCCATCATCATACAATAGTCTTATTTTTATATAACAATTATCATTCTTACTCACACTCAATTCATTATTTATATAATAATTCTCTAATATTTCTCATTGTTCCGTAAAACCCACATATAATTTACTGGACTATCCCACATCATTATCAAATCATATAACCTGTCTACCTCATTAGTTTTGGTCTTGTCACCGTCTGTATTATTATTATCTATCACCCCTAAGTATTTTAACCTCTCAATTTCAGAATCATCTACTACTAATACTCCACATCTAAGCACAGGTAAGCATTCAATATAATTATCAACGTTATCATTTATTTCTGCATTATCTTCACAACAAGGTAAGTTAACAATATTACTAACTCTCTCTCTCTCTTTATTTTCTCTAGTAGCTCTTCATAACTTCTAACAACATCAAATAATATTTTCTCTCTCTCTCTCTCTCTCTCTCTCTCTCTCTCTCTCTCTCTCTCTCTCTCTCTCTCTCTCTCTCTCTCTCTCTCTCTCTCTCTCTCTCTCTCTCTCTCTCTCTCTCTCTCTCTCTCATCTCTCTCTCTCTCTCTCTCTCTCTCTCTCTCAATGTGACTAATTCTACCACTCTCTCACAAAACCACTCATCATGACACCATCTCACTTTGTCTCTATCACTCCACACAAAAGGCAACATAACGTTATCATAACCCATCCTGATTCTTTCAGGGAACTCATGATACACAAAAGGGGACCTACTTAGAGACACCTTGTCTCTATAACCACGTGAGGAAACACTGTCCTCATAACTCACTGTTGGAGTCTTTACTCCATTTAAATCACGGGGAAAATTTGCCCTTTGTAAACCCAACCTCTCTTCACCCACTATCTTATAACTACTCTCTATTTCCACTAAAACTGCATCTCCACTATTATTTTCTAACACATTTTTAATTATCTCATTGTTATCACTTGCTAACTCATTATTATAATTATCGGTACTCACCTTGTTCTCAGTTACTTCATTAATTTCATTCCCACTACCGGTATTTCTTGTCACGTTATCAACATCATCTTGTGTTTGTTTTATTAGATTATCCAACATTACATTAATCTCTTTAAAATTGTCACGTTATCAACATCATCTTGTGTTTGTTTTATTAGATTATCCAACATTACATTAATCTCTTTAAAATTAGCGTCATTTTTAATATTCTGTTCTACATATCTTATTTTCTGCTCATTAATATCTTTACTCAATTGGTCAAATTTGGTATCATTAACATCGAAACGACAATTTATTTTATCGAAATCGTTCTTGAGTTCACTAAAATTGCTACACATCATACTATACAAGCGTGTCAACATATCATCGTCATTCGATTGCTTATTTTGGTTTGTTAAAACTGGAGTTAATTCAATTCCAGAATCAACAGCTGATTCGCTTAATTGCATTTGAGTCGCAATTGGGGTGGAATGAATTATTACGTTACTGCCAACAGCTGTTTCCATAACAGCGCTTGGACCAGCTGTCCGCATTTCACTTTCATCCAATGACTGTGGTTCAAGGCCACTTTCGTTCATATCTATGTCTGTTAAACTACTTTGTTTTGCGTGCTCAGACATTTTTAACTGATTTATAATTTATTGTTACTTATGTTATAACTACAATCGGTTAATCTTCCCTTCAAAATATTATACCATAACATACATAAAATAAATCTTATACCATAATTACGTAAATTATTGTGCTTTCACAACTGTATTTCACTTCCTGCACTGTCAAAATAGGCCGGTGTAATACAAATTTTTATTATATTACATCATGGTCACGCCGCACCATTGTAACTTTATCATTCTTTATATTTATATTAAGAATTGTAACTTTGTAACTTTATCTTTTTGTCTTGATTATTCATCTCTTCTTTCACAGCACTAACACTTATCTAAAAATGAACTTTTTCTTGTGAAACTTACTGTTTTTCGTTGAATGCGTTTCGGCGTACGTATTCGCCTTCTTCAGCTTTGAGACAGACTGCCATCATTAGGTAACGGTTGTTGTTTGGAAAGTGTAGTGGGGGTGGTGTGTGGAGGAAGGGGATTGGCGCGGGGATTCAACTTAATGTTTGGTTTTTGTATAATTGTGTCAAAAAGTGTATGTGATTTATATTGTAATTGATCGTTAAGTATGTTGTTTGGTTGTGTTGTGTGGTGTTTATATATTTCGTATTGTTCAGTTGTGTTTAGTTTTCGACCTTTGGGTAAGTATCTTTTTGATATTACATCCTACGGTCACGGGACCATTGTAACTATCTTCTTTTTTATTCACGGAATCATTGTACTATATCTTTTATTTGCTATAGTAAATAAGTTTTTAAACTTCTACCTACCTTTAGTTCTTTTGTGTTTTGGCTGTTATGTGTGATCTCTAATGTGGAACTAACCCCGCTCGTACGACGAACTGATCAGTGCAGCAAATGAAATGAGGTGTTTGAAATGATTTGTTTAACAAATTGTATCATATAGCAGATAACATTTTATTTAAGATTAATAAAACATTTCTTCTTCCCACTTTCTTCTATGCATGGAATATGAAAAAAATATTAATCCCTTCACATTATTTTTAACTTTTGAAATACCTTTTTAACATGATAGACATTTTAATAACTGGTTTCAAAACTACTTAAAATCTA
Organism: Magicicada septendecula; assembly: GCA_034769895.1. Lineage (NCBI taxonomy): Eukaryota > Metazoa > Arthropoda > Insecta > Hemiptera > Cicadidae > Magicicada > Magicicada septendecula. Next base: position 234,679,424 of record CM068371.1, on the reverse strand, counting down.
GGAAGACGACCCAGCTTGCTCATTCACACTCACATACTTGTTACCCCCTTTTTTATTTATAATAAAGACACATTTGATTTGACACTATTACTTGTATAACGGCGTTCCTGCCGATCCCATGGCGTGAAGCGCAATGTTTTCTAATTTGATGTCCAAAAAACGGTGTAGTTATCACTTGTAGCACTGATTTCGCTGTTCCCGGGTTATTGAACTGTTTAACACATTTGATGTATAACGATTCGGTCGGTCGACCTAAGTTAGTTTGACTTAAAATTTTTATTTGACCATGCATGGCCGTAAGATGGAGTCGACTGCCCCAGACAACTCCAAACAAAGTCTCCACCTGTGCTGGTGGTTTTTGGCGACACACACTGTCTTTTGGATTACAAAGTTTTTCGTCACTGTATCGGTAACATGGGTTTGCATTGTGCCCAGGTGTTGACAATGCCAACTGGCAAAAATATTGAGGCTGTGGAAGGCGTGGTCTCTCAGTGTATCCGCCAGCATCAGACCGCATGGAAATAAAGTTTTCGCATCTCACCATTTTTTGTGGCGTTGTTTGGAGTCTGATGTGCATCGTCTATGCACGCATGTTCATGTTGCGCGTCTTTGTACATGCCGAAATACTTAATTACCCTGGAGTTACACCCGACATCGCATTCCATTACCACCTCGCCGTTCACAATTTCACTTCACTGTTCCTTTGTTTGACGACAACTTTATTTAACATGGGACTGGCCACGCAGATGGAAAATAAATTTATAGGATTTTAATAAAATAAAACCCTCTCCTTTTAGCCCCGTTACACACCCTCGCTTCATTCGACATAGTAAATTTATACACGATCGTACCAATTAGTGAAACGTTAGAAGTAGCAAAAAGTTTATTAGTCTCTAAATCCATATTAAATCATGAGACAGTCGATGAGTTAATCAATTTGACAAAGGTAATATTGGAACAAAATTATTTTACTTTCGATAACAAATATTATTTACAACAGGATGGATTGGCGATGGGATCCCCATTATCAGGCATCCTGGTGGAAATTTACTTAAATCACTTTGAAATAAACGAAATATTATCAACTAAAAACAAACATAAAAAAATTTTATTTTACCGACGATATGTGGATGACACAATAATGATTTATAATGGCAATTGCAGGCAATTGGAGATGCTTAAAAAATATATGAATACTATTAAGTAGTTATAAATATATAATTTATATATATAAATAATTTGCAATTCACATTAGAGACGGAAATGAATAATAAAATTAATTTTTTAGATTTAACTTTAACAAAAATAAATAATAAAATTAACTATAATATTTACAGAAAACTAACAATCACAGATCATGCTATTCACGCCTCATCTTATCACCCTATTTCACATAAAATGGCATTTTTTAATTGTATGATTCATAGATTGCTGGCATTGCCCCTACCTACGGAAGATTATAAAAATGAACTAGACATTATCAAACACATAGCGATAGCCAATGGATACAGAAGTCATATAGTAGATAGAATAATTAATAAAAAACAAAATAAACCAATAAATATTGATGTGTCCAAAGAAAAAGTAAACAAATATATTGCAATAGAATATGGCGAAATTCTACATCATATTTTAAAAAACCAATTAAAAAAGCAAAATATTACTTTGGCTTCAAAGGCGAATAATAAGCTTGAGAAAAAACTTACATTTACAAACAAAAATATACCCTCCGATATACGAGGTGCTATCGGAAAGTTCCCGGACTGTACTTGGCACGGCTGTTGGACGTGACTGTACAACCTGGCGTCCCAGTGTCCGATTCCGTAATACATAATGAGTCAGTCTGCCGAGTTTCGTTGCATTGTGAGGTTGTGTTCGGTCTACGCGTTGTGTTTTGTAATCGTGTGTTAACATTCACTTGCTAATTTTATGATGGCTGATAAATTCGAGCAACGCGCGTGGATTAAGTTTTGTTTTAAACTTGGTAAATCGCCTACTGAAACTTTTGCAATACTTCGAGAAGCTTTTGAAGAACATTCCCTACACAGAACACAGGTTTTTGAGTGGTACGCTCGTTTCAAGGCCGGCAGAATGTCACTTGAAGATGATCACCATCACCTTCCACGAGCAAAACAGATGAAAATGTTGAAAAAATTCGACAACTCATTCACCAAGACCGTCGTCAAACAATCCATGAGTTGTGTACAAGTGCCGGAATAAGCTATGGAAGCTGTCAAGAAATTCTAACTGAAAATTTAGGCATGCGTCGTGTTGCTGCGAAATTCGTCCCTCGGCTTTTGTCTGTGGATCAGAAACAGCGCCGTGTTGATGTGTGCAGTGAACTCAGAGAAACGTCTGAAAATAACCGTACCTTCATCTCCAGGGTCATAACCGGTGATGAAAACTGGTTTTATGGTTATAATCCAGAAACAAAACAGCAGTCGTCACAGTGGAAAAGTCCACAATCACCGAGAACAAAAAAAGCACGGCAGGTCAGAAGTGCAACAAAAACCATGCTCATTGTGTTTTTCGACATCAAAGGCATTGTCCATCGCGAGTTCGTGCCAGCTGGTGTTACAGTGAACTCAGATTTTTATTGTGACGTTTTGAGGCGGCTGAGACAAAATGTGCGACGAGAAAGGCCCAAATTGTGGGAAGACCAAAACTGGCTGTTGGATCACGACAATGCACCTGTTCACGCTTCACTGAAAACAACAGAGTTTTTGACCAAAAACAATATGGCCACCATCCCACACCCTCCATATTCACCAGATTTAGCCCCCTGTGATTTTTCTCTGTTCCCGAAAATAAAGATTCACATGAAAGGTCACCGTTTTGACACTGTAGAAGACATTAAGAAAAAAACACAGGAGGTGCTTGACAGCCTTCAGCAAAAGACTTTTTTTTTACACTTTCCAGGCATGGAAACAACGCTGGATTCGTTGTATCAATTCGCAGGGAGACTACTTTGAAGGAGATGGGAGCCATTAATGGCCTAGGTAAGCAAAAAGAATTTATTAGACCTAGTCCGGGAACTTTCTGATAGCACCTCGTATTTGACAGACAGTACTGGTGTATATAGACTTAATTGTTCGGATTGCACACAGTTCTACATAGGAGAAACGGGTCGTTCCTTCAAATTACGTTATAAAGAACATATCCCAAGCTCCAAGTAAAATGTAAGAAGATCTACATTTGCAGAACATTTAAGCTTACATGACCATAACATAAAGAGTATTGGTGATAATTTAGATATCCTACATAAATGTAAAAGTCACTAAGGCTAGACACCCTCGAACGGTTCGAGATATATAAAGCTATAAAGGAGGATTACAATCGTGTCCTAAACGAAAAAGCAATACGTACAAATAATATTTTGTTTAATAGAATCTATCATATAGAACGAGAAATCGGCTATATCAGATCGATAAAATTGAACGAAGGTCAAGCCGGCATTGATTAGCTTTACTGTGGGAGCGTTCCTGTGCAGGTTCGTTATGGCCGCATGTCGTTTTTATTTCGTTGTTATTTTGTTTTAATATGTGTTATTTATTTATTTTTGTGCAATGTATGTGTTGTTTTTTAATAATTGACGACATGAATATACATCAATTAATGTTTTAACCATAATCATATTGGATCTGATGATGACACCATTGGTGTCGAAACTCGAGTAATCCCGTATAGGATTCTGAGAAACTTTGACAGAAGGTAATTAACCTATTTTATAGCCCCAAGAAATGCAGTGACAGATTGAAAGAGTCATGTAAATTTAATAATATGGAAAGAACCGTGCGTAAAATATAAAAAACATGCGAAATTTGTCAGAAAGCCAAAGTAAATAATCGTAAACAGGAGGGTTTAATGCAACATGTAATACCAGACAGTCCTTTAGCAATAGTTGCCGTCGATTTATATGGCCCTCTACCCAAAGGTCGAGGAGGGGTGAATTATTTATTTGTTGTAGTAGATGTTTTTACCAAATTTGTAAAATTGTACCCGATTAAAAAAGCTACCACCTTGGTATTAGCTAGGAAGATAGTAAATGAGTACATTACTGAAGTAGGTAGACCCAAAGTAATATTATCAGATCATGATTCTCAGGTTACCAGCAACACCTGGAGGGAAACATTAGGTTGGGAAAACATTTTAGTTAAACATACCTCGGTGTATCATCCACAATCAAATCCTAGTGAGTGTGTTATGCGGGAATTAGGGCGAATGTTTAGAACTTTCTGCCACAAAAAACATTCATTGTGGGCCACATTTGTGTACAAAATAGAAGGGTACATTAATAGTAGTTTGCATGAGTCCACTAGCTACAGCCCGCATGAGTTAATGTTTCAGAGAAGGCCATCATGCATATTAGAGGAACTGATAAAATTTCCAACACGGACTGAGGTACCACATGGGAGGAAACTGGTGATTGCAAAGGAGCGGCTTTTGAGTAAAGCTGAACAGCGTAAAAGAAGACATGACAGGAATTTGACACCAATCCAATATGAGGTAGGGCAACTGGTATTAATAAAAAACCACGATCAATCATCAGCTTTGGACAAATAGATTAAAAAATTCTTCCTATTATACGACGGTCCCTATGAAGTTAGTGAAGTGAAAATGGAGAATGCTTATGTTTTGGTAGATCTGCAAACCCGAGAAATAAAAGGAACGTATAATGTGACCCAATTAAAAAAGTATTATGTACCTGAGTAATATTGTTATTCTTTTAAAACCGTTGATAATATATATCATTAAAAGTTTGATACATAAACACAGATTATTGTATAATTAAATGAAAATGGGGGGGAATATATATGGACAGTAATGTGGTAATTTTCGCATTCATAGGTTGGCTAATCTGTACGTTTTCAAATTGTGCTTATCATGTTTTTACAACGACACAGTTCTCCGAGTTGCGGCTGGTGGCAGACGTCATTACGTTTGCTGCCTGTTCTGTCTTTTTCACTTTTCTTGTTGTCGCGACAATTATTTAGGCCTTAGGCCTCAACGTTTTTCGATGTAATCTGAGTGGTGCACATTTGCGCCTCATCTAACATGTAGTCTTCTTAACGACTCGGTTTATTCAAAATTAAAATCTTTCAGACTTAGCCAATCTCAACACTATGATTTAAGTGTACAACAGAAATTTAATAAATGTATTAAATACAGTCCACTATCATCATCATTCTGCATCCTGGCAATAGCACCACAAACATCATTCTTCCTAATAGAACATTTTTTGGTACACACGTGCCGACATCAACATTTTTTTTGGTCCACTCAGACCGGATCTTATACATTTTTTTGGTCGCTCCGTGCCTGGATTCGTCATTCACCTTTTGCAACTTATTATAGCAGTTTTCATAATTTTTCCGCCCATCACGGGCGATTCAGCATATTTGCTGATCCGACCGTGTCGGGACTTAGTCAGCATTTCTTTCATCGCCATTGAGCCTCGTGACGACATCACTGCAAGAACATCCACGTGCTAGCGTCTACACTCCAGTTTAAGCAGTCATCTCTCCGGTCTGTGTGTTTGCCATCTTCTCCACGGCCTCGACGCTCCAGGACATCGCATACCAGGTACCACATCATTAACAGGTGCGTAGAATGGCTGAAGAAGGCCTCAAAGTGTTGGTCAGAAAGAGAGGTGGCTTGAAGTCTGTCATAGTGCGAATTAATTCGGCTATCATTAACTTTGATAAAACACTAATACAAAACATTTTTTAACGGTTAGACTCGAAAGTCTAAAAAGTTTGGCAACAAAATACGATGAGGTACAGTCCGAAATTGAACTCATTTCTAAAGACATAAACGCTGCTCAAGAAGACCGAGTTGAGGTTGAAGAGCTGTTATATTCAACAGAAGCCAATATCTTGCAATTGATAGAAACCTTTAATGTTCAGACTGTATCTCCAGTATTAACAAACAACATGCAATTAAAACCGATAAGTTTGCCCTGCTTCACAGGCAATATCTTAGAATGGCAGCACTTTTATTCAATATTTCTGGACTTGGTGCACGCCAGATCTGATTTAACGTCAGTGCAGAAATTACATTATTTGTATTCGTCTCTGAAAAATGAGCCGCTAGATTTAATTAAGGCATTACCTGTTTGTAACGAAAACTATTCGATAGCGTTGAGTTTGCTGTCCGCTAGATATGACAACAAATTCATACTAGCTAAGTATTATATTCAAAATTTGCTTGAAGTAAAGTCAACAATTAAGGACTCTGTCCAAAGTCTGGCAGAATTCATAAATACAATAACGTCTTCCGTTAATTCACTGGCGGCAATGCAACTGTCAGTGGATTCATTCGAGCTTATCACTGTACAATTATTGTCAGCAAAACTGGATCATACCACGTTTAAATTATGGAAGGAGTCTATGGACCCCGGTAATCTTCCTAACTTTCAAAGCTTCACTCAGTTTTTAAACGCACGTAGACAGTTGCTAGAAAATACACTGCCTATCGATGCCGGACAGCAGCTCAACAAGCTAACTTTAAGATTCAATAATAAATCTGACAAACATTAATCACGAAACTCTGCTGGCAGCACTGCATTTAAAAGTTATCACTCAGCTTCAAATAAGTATTTATGCCCGTGCTGCAATTCTAGTCATCCAGTTTACATGTGTGACAAATTTCGTGCTTTAAGCACATCAGAACGAGGGCAATTTATATTAAATCATAAACTCTGTACAAATTGTTTAAGACCAGATCATTTTTCATCTAATTGTAAGATCAAACAATCATGTAAGATCTGTTCAAAACGACACCATACATTGCTACACATAAATAATGTGTCAAAACCAGTTTCTGCCAGCAGCAGCAACTACTGTTCACTTAAATTACAATCTACAAACAATGTTCTTTTATCAACAGCAATTGTGTTTGTCATTGACCGGGCTGGCAACAGACAACCCGCAAGAGTTCTTTTGGATTCGGGGTCACAAATAAATTTTTGTACGGAATCATTTGCTAAGAAATTACGGCTTAACTTGACTAAATCTTGTAAAGGTATTGGCTTTTTATCCTTTTAACTAAATAATACACTCATCATAAAATACTCACCGCTGCCAGAATTTTACTTACCGTCATGGTCCCCGTAAAACTTACCTTTTGAAACTGCCCAGGTCGCCAACATGTTTTTTAGTTATACATGTAAACTTTGAACACTCTTGCCCTTATAAAAATCCCGCTATCTGACTAATAAAATTTCAGAAAACCCCCGATTACGTTAAACGAGTTGTCAGCACAGAAAACTAGGAAATGGTTATGGCGTAATAACTAGACTAACACATGTTTATAGAAGAATGAACCTTTTAATTTTTTACCATTTACTCTATCATTGATTATTATGTTTTCTTTATATTTATAATTTTTTACTAATTTTAGTCCAATAATTTTGTATAGACTACTACTACATCTTTCTAGTTGAGCCAGTACTTTTGATAACCCATACACACACTCACTCACATTTATTTTTAAAACTTCCTATTTAATTAATGAGCTCCTCATTAATTATAATGTTTTGGCCAAATGAAACTGTCTTTACACTTGTTACCTATATGCGTAATATCCAAACGTTGTACACGATATTGTCCGGAACTGTTTTCACTAATCACTCTCCACTCCAAACACAATTTATTATTACCTTACGTCATTTACTCGTCACTTTACTGTTTGTACATTTTATATTACTTGGTAGGCCTACTTTTGTATTTTTCGGCCTACCAAGAACTCGTCCGAGGCTACCGTTTTTGTTCTGGTAACTGTCTACTGATTGTCTGGCCGCTCAGCCGTGAGTTGCAATGGAACTGGTCTCAGTGCTGCTAGGGCGGTAATGCATAGGTTTTCGTCTGGTCACGTGATCGTGAGACTGCGCTCCCATTGGTGCTGTTAAAAGAGCGCTCTAACGTAGGCGTAAGATTTAGCAATATTTTGCCGCCTGTTGCAATATGAAATTACATTACTTTTTTCCGTGATTCACGGCTGATGCAAAGTTAGGTGTTATTTCACAATCTGTCTACGCTGCTTCAGTGCGGAGCCGAAACATAGAACGTTTTGTGATAAACACAGCATATTTGGTCGACTAACTCTGGGTTCTACAAAGGTGAACAATGAATGCGTGGAGAATATAATTTTTTAAAATGTTAACTTGGCCCTACAATTTCGTACCGTTACAATACCCCCCTAATAAGAGGTTGAAGGCCGAAGCGTTCAAACTCTTATTGCCTAAAACCTAAGAGGGTCAGCGAGGATATGGCGCCGCAACCCCCCTGAACTTTCTATTAAAATCATGGGCACTTACACCCCTAGTCTGGCGACTGTGGCAGCACCCATCCGGTCTTACTGGACTTCTCTGTTCGAGATCCCAACACCATAAGCTCGGACAGATACCCGCCACAGTATCGCCTGACTTTATAACATTCAATTAAAATTTAATAAACGGCTTTCCATCACTCCATATCCCACAACTGATTTGTTTCCTCTTAGCCATACAGGCTCATTCTTTGCAAAGTACTGGTTCTGTTTATACAAAGTACTGGTTTGGTTTACAAACAATAATATAAACTTACAGTCTACCTACAGTTCAATCATATATAAATTTTTTTTTTTTTTATACTAACCCCCTTTTAATCCCTTAACCCCTGATACCCGTTACATATTAAAGTGTTCTGTGCTAGATTTCTTGGCCCTTTCCAGCCTCATCCTAGCCGTAAACCACATCTCCCTTGTGACCTGTAACTGGGTCACCGCCCATCCACACTCACTATTCCCCCCCTGGACTGTGGCGCCCAGTTGCTTTCACAAGGACTGATGCAGAAGGGGTGGACATTTTTTTCTTTTATTCCACCCCCATCCTTGCTTCGGCGTTACAATAAAATTCAGTGTTACACCTACTATTCTTGATTGATACACCCCTAATGGACTACCACCCCTATCTGGGTGAAAATAGACCTGTTCCAATATTTGGTAGATTCCCCCAAAAATAACCCCCCTACTAAATCTAACAAACCACCGGGTTGACAAAATAAAACAAACCACAAGCCGGTTATATCAAGTGAAATTTATGATTTGCCACAATTAACTACTTTCACGGTCATGATCCGGTGAGGTCATGACCGCACTTAGGTGGGGAATCTACAGTTAAACAAAACATAGATTGACATTGATACAAGTTACTTGGACAGTAATATACACATCTTATTTTCCAAACCCTGTTTCAGCTTTAACGTTCTTTCAGTTTCCAATTTTAAATGAATATTTTAATCATTGTTTACATCAATTAGTATTTAATTTATAATTCCAGTTGAAACCAAATGAAAATAAAGTTAAGTTCATTATTAAAATCATCTTTTCAACTAATTTAATTATCTTTCATTAAATTTAAATCATATTGTTTTAATTAACAATTTCAAAATTAATTCCCTTTTTCAAAATTATCCTACATAAAAATATTACCTACATTATTCAAAAAATTTACCTTCATTTCTTCACATCTGGTATTTCTTTTTATTTCATAATAGGATTTTCCTACTGGCAATGATTCAGCAGAATAAAACAGTTGTCAACTTCAACACCTGGCTGCAAACATTAGTCAAAACATACAACACCCCTGTTTACATCAACAATAGTCTGCCATACTGGTGTTATAAACACTCAGTTTCAACATTCATGGTTTCGTCATATACGGACACATATGCTTACTTCAACTTTTAATTTCTATAAGTCTTTTAGTTAACATATTTATCAAAGTCTATTTATTACAGTTCAAACCAAATATAATTTTAATTCACCTTTCAGTTATTATTACTTTGTAATTACAGTTTCTATTTAATACCATTATCTTAATTCATTTTTATTATTGAATCCAAATCTTTTCACCCCTATAAACATTTTATTATATCTGACTGGTATTATAAACTTTATACTTACAGTACATTATTCACCTACTGACATAAACACAAAATACACACCAATAACTCCACGTAACTTCTGAAACATTTAACAACAGTGTTATTTCATATCAAACAATTTAACATTTATTTATTGATTACTATCAAATTCAACTCTCATAAAATAATTTAAACTCATTATCAAAATTCAATTATACCACATTTAAATCAATCAAAAATATTTAAACATTTCAAATTATTTTAATTAAATTAATTATTGAAAACACAACATTTTTAATTACTTTCACCAATTATAATAACTACAATTCATTTATTATCTTCTTCCAAATTATTTTTGTTATTTGTTTAGGCTGCAAAATATTAATATTATTATTCTCACAACAATTGCCTACATACACCTTGTTTACCTAACATTTTACAATATACACAATTAAATCCACTAAACATTTATTTACAATTCTTCATCATTAATTATTCAGTTATATCACACTTTATTGTCCAAGGTTGCGAGGTCTGAACCATAAAACAAAATATTTAAAATTGTCCATGTATTGCTTTACTGTGTAGCCTCCATCGTCAAAAATTAGTCTTGGTTTCAAATAACAATTTTCAATTTTATTTACACACACATATGGCTATCTTGTGTGTAATAACCATAAAATTTCAGTTTATTCATTTTATCATAATAATCATATACCAAGTCAACATTATGTATTTCTGTCCAGTCTCCATTAGTAATTATATTCAATATCGGGTCAGTTATTTTTTCATCATAGATTAAATTATTATTGTTCAAACACACTTCTAACATTTCTTTCAACTCATCATAATCTCTCTTTAATTTATACAATTCTGTCTCTCTATCAATACACCATTCTCTATCTAAATTTCTCTCATCATAACACCCTATCACACTTTCAACACCATTCCACACAGAGGGTACTAACTCATTTAAACATTTCCTGATTTCTCCAGGAACAATAAAAAACTTCAAAAAACAATTATCAGTAGAACACTTTTCTACTCAATACCTTCGTGAAGACCTTTCTTCACCCCCCTTAACACCTCGGAAAAAATTTACCCTCTGTTTCATACCCACAACTCTCTTCCCCCACTCTCTTTAACCCATCAACACACACTAATATTCCATAATTACATTCTACAACTTCATCAGTATTCTCAATATTTATTCCATTATTCTTTAACATCATATTTTCACTTATATCGTCATAATTATCACTACCACTTACCTCAGAATTGTAATCACCATCATTATCTTCACTAGTCAGCACTACCTCTCCCACTATTTTGTCACTGTTATTTATTAATTCATTATTAGAATTATCGTTATCACTCACCTGGTTAATTATTCTCTCACTATCATTAACAACATTATTATCACTTACCTGTTTTGATTCAACTTTTAATTGACCTCTATCTCCCTCCAACTTCTCGTCTTGTTTATCAAGAGCATTTTTTAGTTTATTAAAACCCTTATCCATTATTTCCTCCCTTTCATCCAGTTTTGTGTGTAACTCATCAAAACCCTTATTCATATTATCAAAATGTTTATTCATCATTTCCTCCCTCTCATCAAACCGTTTATTCAGATTACCAAAATGTTTATCCATCATTTCTGCCCTTTTATCCAATTTTTTATCAATCATTCGCAACATATCCATCATATCCATTATCTTTTTATAATCAGATTCACTCATCTCATTACTTATCTCATTATCTGCCACCTGTTCGACTTTATTCTTGTTAACTTGGTCTGTCTCTCTACCTTTATTTACCACCACCACACTCTCATCATTATCACTAGGCCTATTTACTGCCTTATTTTCTACCACTATTACTTCAACTACCTTACCTGTATCCTCACTATGTTTTTTAATTTCCGCGAATATTCCTTCTTCTTGTTCTTCCATTCGTGTTAAATTATCTAAATTACCCCACTCCTCGTCTGTCATCTCACCTACAAACCCCTCGAAATTCGCTCTCCCATTCATCCCACGCGAAACCGATATCATTACCTTGTACTTCACCCATATTTATACTCGTACTTCAAAATTTATTTATACACCTTTTGTAAAACTACAACCCCTCTATTGCTCAATAATTATACATATAAACTATAAATACCCACTACATAAAATCATTATTATTACTTGGAAATAAACCCAGCATTTACGCTACCAAAACATAACCTAATTTTCACAACGTAATTATATACGATTAATTTTACAAATACGTCATTACCAAATCCTACTTTCTGTGCTTTAAAACAGGTCTAGTTCCTATAATATTTATACGAACATACTGGCAGGGTCGTCGTTGTAAAGGTACTCGCCTTTTACCCTTTTAACTAAATAATACACTCATCATAAAATACTCACCGCTGCCAGAATTTTACTTACCGTCATGGTCCCCGTAAAACTTACCTTTTGAAACTGCCCAGGTCGCCAACATGTTTTTTAGTTATACATGTAAACTTTGAACACTCTTGCCCTTATAAAAATCCCGCTATCTGACTAATAAAATTTCAGAAAACCCCCGATTACGTTAAACGAGTTGTCAGCACAGAAAACTAGGAAATGGTTATGGCGTAATAACTAGACTAACACATGTTTATAGAAGAATGAACCTTTTAATTTTTTACCATTTACTCTATCATTGATTATTATGTTTTCTTTATATTTATAATTTTTTACTAATTTTAGTCCAATAATTTTGTATAGACTACTACTACATCTTTCTAGTTGAGCCAGTACTTTTGATAACCCATACACACACTCACTCAAATTTATTTTTAAAACTTCCTATTTAATTAATGAGCTCCTCATTAATTATAATGTTTTGGCCAAACGAAACTGTCTTTACACTTGTTACCTATATGCATAATATCCAAACGTTGTACACGATATTGTCCGGAACTGTTTTCACTAATCACTCTCCACTCCAAACACAATTTATTATTACCTTACGTCATTTACTCGTCACTTTACTGTTTGTACATTTTATATTACTTGGTAGGCCTACTTTTGTATTTTTCGGCCTACCAAGAACACGTCCGAGGCTACCATTTTTGTTCTGGTAACTGTCTACTGATTGTCTGGCCGCTCAGCCGTGAGTTGCAATGGAACTGGTCTCAGTGCTGCTAGGGCGGTAATGCATAGGTTTTCGTCTGGTCACGTGATCGTGAGACTGCACTCCCATTAAAAGAGCGCTCTAACGTAGGCGTAAGATTTAGCAATATTTTGCCGCCTGCTGCAATATGAAATTACATTACTTTTTTCCGTGATTCACGGCTGATGCAAAGTTAGGTGTTATTTCACAATCTGTCTATGCTGCTTCAGTGCGGAGCCGAAACATAGAATGTTTTGTGATAAACACAGCATATTTGGTCGACTAACTCGGGTTCTACAAAGGTGAACAATGAATGCGTGGAGAATATAATTTTTTTAAATGTTAACTTGGCCCTACAACTTCGTACCGTTACAATCTAGCATACCGATTACAAGTATAAATAATGCCGCGTGCTGTGCCACTAATTTAGCGTCTATACGCATTATTTCACGCTATCAAAGATTTAGTTTCCAAGCAACATGCGCGGTCTTATCTGCATTAACCCATAAACTGCCAGCACAATCTTTCGACATAAATCAGTTTAATGTCCCAGATAACGTTTTCCTCGCCGATCCCCATTTCAACATATCAGCTGATATCGACATACTCTTAGGAGCGCAATTTTACTTAGATTTAATTTTACATAACAAATATATTCGCGGTTCTCATTTTCCTATTATACAAGAAACAAAGTTAGGCTATATTCTAGCTGGCAATCTGCCCAAACACTGCCGTTATAAGGGTTCTGCTGTTTCGTTCCTGGCTAGGAACAACGACAGTCAAATTCTGGCGTCTCTCGAGAAATTTTGGGAGACCGAAACTATCCCTGATAATGCACCCATTAGTAACGATTCAGCTTGTGAGGAGCATTTCGTTAAGTCTACTCATCGCAATGAAGAGGATAGGTTCGTTGTTTCGCTACCATTTAAGTCTGACAATCCCCAGTTTGGTGAGTCCTATGCTAGCGCTGAAGCGTGATTCTTGAGTTTAGAACGCCGGTTCATGCGTGATTCTAAGCTTGCGTGCGAATACACAAACTTTATTCAGGAGTATAAGGATCTTGGCCACATGATGCTTGTCGACGATTGCTCTATCAAGTCCGGGGTTTCAAATACCTACTATCTGCCTCACCATTCTATCTGCGTCTTTAAACATTCTAGTTCTACGACAAAACTTCGCGTCGTTTTCGACGGCTTGTCCAAAACTACCAATGGCCTTTCTCTCAACGATGTTTTGTTGGTAGGCCCAAACGTCCAAAAAGACCTTTTTTCTATTCTTTTGCGATTTCGTATGCACAACTATGTTCTCATCGCCGACATCGAGAAGATGTATCGACAGATTCTGGTATCTGTTAAGGATTGTCATTATCAACGTATTCTGTGGCGTAACTCTCCACTCCAACAGTTTAAACATTTTGTATTTCGAACTGTAACATACGGTACTGCTAGTGCTTCGTTTTTGGCTACTCGCTGTCTTAATCAGATCGGTAAAATTATTGTCCCACGTTCTATTCGCTGCAAGTCTAAAGCAAAGATAGTTGAATTACATGGGTTTTCGGATGCTTCTGAAAGGGGATATGGGTGTTGTGTTTACATTAGAGTCATTTATCAAGATTCATCGGCCTCTTGTCACCTTCTGTGTTCTAAATCTCGCGTAGCCCCCCTACGACAGGTGTCATTACCTCGCATTGAACTCTGCGCTTGCTTGTTGTTATCGCGACTCTTATTCAACGTCGCCGCTGGTCTTCATTCCTTTATCAATAGTGTTCACCTGTATTCTGACTCCATCGTGTCCCTTTACTGGATTCATGCCCAGTCTTCTAGGTGGAAGACATACGTCGCTAATCGTGTTGCCGAAATTCAGCGTCTTACTGAAGCCTACACGTGGCATCACATCAGTTCACAACATAATCCTGCTGACATTATTTCTAGGGGATGTCACCCTGACGTTTTGTGCGATTGTTCGCTTTGGTGGCATGGTCCCGCTTTTTTGTCTCAATCTTCCAAGTCCAATCTTTTTCCACCCTTTTTACCTTCTAATCTGTCGTCTTCTGAATTCACTGCGGAGGAGAAACAAACCCCCAAACTTTCTCTGTCTACCTTAGCCATTGATCTTTCAAAGGACTTTTCTTCGTTGCACCGTCTGACTCGCGTATATGCTTACTGCTTTCGATTCATCAAAAATATTAGACTCTCCAGGGCTGAGAAAAGTTCGGGCGCTCTTACCCCCGTTGAAATTCATTCCACTCTTAATTTTTTCATAAAACAATCTCAGTCGATCCACTTCGCTGCCGAGATTAATTGTCTGCGTAATGGGTCTTCTGTCTCTATCAGGAGCAAGTTGTCTTCTCTGGACCCGTTCCTTGATGATTCTGGCGTCATACGCGTCGGCGGACGATTACAGCAGTCGCAACTACCTTATGACAATAAGCATCCTATTGTCTTGCATCCATCGGCTCATATTACTCGCCTTATTATTGAATGCGAACATATCCGTCTACTCCACGCTGGTGCTCAACTCGTGCATCACTCACTTCGTCAACGTTGGTGGATCATTAACGTCAAGATAGTCATTCGCTCCATCATTCGTAGATGCGTCAAGTGCCTCAGGTTTAGTGCCAAACATCAGGTTCAGAGGCTTGGTATTTTACCATCTCCTAGAGTCACTCCTTCGCGGCCGTTTCTATTCTGCGCAGTTGATTATGGTGGTCCCTTCATGATTCGTCATGGCGGGCAGAAATCTAGGACTCTGTCAAAATCGTATGTGTCTTTGTTCATCTGCTTAGCAACCAGGGCCATTCATTTGGAATTGGTTTCCGACCTTACAGCCAACGTGTTTCTAGCTGCCTTATGTCGTTTCATGGCCTGTAGGGGCATACCCAGCCAGTTACATTCTGATAATGGCACAAACTTTAGGAAGGCTCGCAATGTTTTGCATGACCTTTACAATCTTTGGCATATTAAGGATGCCACCTCATCAATCCAATCCTTTACGACCTCTCAGGGTATTACATGGTCATTTATTCCGGCCTCATCACCTCATTTTGGTGGTCTTTGGGAGAGCGGTATAAAGAGTTTAAAGTATCATTTGCGCCGCGTGGTAGGCAAGTCTATACTCACCTTCGAGGAGTTTACGACAGTTTTGTCTCATATAGAGGCATGTCTAAACTCACGTCCATTATTCGCCATTTCATCGGATGTAAATGATCCAGTGCCACTTACACCTGGCCATTTTTTGATTTGGGCACCATTAACGGCGATACCTGATCCAGACTTATCTCACGTTCCCATCTCTCGTCTTGGACGTTGGCAAATTCTCCAGAAGTTTGTCCAAGTCATTTGGAAGGCTTGGTCTCGCGACTACTTACATCAATTACAACAACGTCACAAATGGAAATTCGCCAAAGATAACGTTTCCATTGGTGACCTGGTTTTACTGATTGAGGATAACTTACCTCCATTAGCGTGGAAATTTGGTGTAATTACCGCCACATTTCCCGGCCCAGACAACTTAATTAGAGTAGTAGACATTCGCACGCCTACTGGTATTTTTCGGAGACCAGTTCATAAGCTATGTTTGTTGCCAGAGCGGGACGAGGCTTAGACACAAGGTTACTATAATTATTTAGCACAATGCTATTTCACTTGGCCACTGGCTTTCATTACCTTATTGTGTGACAATTTGGTCAACTTAATTGTGATATGTATCATCACAACATTTTTATGTTAACTTGCATCATTGCGTGTTTTTATACTAAAGTCGCATGTGACTTGTAATTTTACAACCATGCACTGTGTTATTATATCTATGCTTATCATATTGTCATGGTGGCATTTTGCTATTTTTGTATTTATATTAATAATTTGTGAGACATACTATGTCCTACATGTTTACATTTTGATATTGGTAATGGGTTATGTGTCATGTCATTGGTGATATTGTTCTTATGTAAAAATTTTGTTATAATATTCGCATGGTCTGCAGCTATACAACCATGTATGCATTTTCTTGCACATTTGTCAATATGTGTAATATTTTGTTACTCTATGAATTTATTTCTCGCAATTGTTCAACACATGTCTTACATTTTGTATAACCACATTTGTTGTACTTGTCACTTATGCCATTGTGCCTGGTATTCATGTATTTGTAATTATCTAAACCGATTTCTATTGTATTTATTATGTAACTTGTATCTATGTAAAACACATTGTTTTATCCACATCTACTGTCTATAACCATACGCCACGCCTATATTTTTATATTGTATTTTGTATTTGTATTTGTGATCATGTATTGCACAATTATTATTCATGCTTTAATTATGACATACATGTCATTACACTTGGTGCTTGCAATCATTCAACTATGTATAGCTTGTTTTCACACAACAATTTATTGTATATTCCTGAAACTTCAGGATAGCATGCATCGTGCAGACTATAAGGCGTCATGCTAAATTTATGTTTTTACATGTATAATTTTATAATAATTTTGTTTGTTCATTGTATTCAATACTATTGTATAGGTCTACTGGCCTTAACTGGTTCAAGCTAACCATTATGACTTGCATAACTTGTTACAATTATCGGGCCCATTGTGTGATGAGTCACCGATTATTCATCATTAAGCATTGTCAAACTATGTATTTTTCATATCTTATATTGTTTAATATTGTATACATACAATATATATTGGCAATACATTGCTAATTTTGCATTTATACTCATGTATAATCAGGTTGCAAGCCGATTTTGGCCTGCTCAACTCTTATCATCACTCAAGCTTATCTCTAAACAGTTAATGTCATAACTGTTATCTAAGATTTCAACTCAAGGTTCAATAGAACTTATTGAGATGACTTCTATTATTAAGAACTCTGTATTTTTCTACAATAAGTTATTAAAATGTATTAAAAAAATCCTTTGATTTTTTGCGGGCAGTTATGGACAGTAATGTGGTAATTTTCGCATTCATAGGTTGGCTAATCTGTACGTTTTCAAATTATGCTTATCATGTTTTTACAACGACAGTTCTCCGAGTTGCGGCTGGCGGCAGACGTGATTACGTTTGCCGCCTGTTCTGTCTTTTTCACTTTTCTTGTTGTCGCGACAATTATTTAGGCCTTAGGCCTCAACGTTTTTCGATGTAATCTGAGTGGCGCCCATTTGCGCCTCATCTAACATGTAGTCTTCTTAACGACTCGGTTTATTCAAAATTAAAATCTTTCAGACTTAGCCAATCTCAACACTATGATTTAAGTGTACAACAGAAACTTAATAAATGTATTAAATACAGTCCACTATCGTCATAATTCTGCATCCTGGCAATAGCACCACAAACATCATTCTTCCTAATAGAACATTTTTTGGTACACACGTGCCGACATCAACATTTTTTTTGTCCACTCGGACCGGATCTTATACAATATATAAAAAAAAGTATAATTTTTGTGATTCCCCATTTTCGGGCGGTCACGGCCTCACCGAACCCTGACCGTGGAATTGGCTCAGCTTTGACTAGCTATGGTCAGCGCACATTGCGTCTCGTTCTGCCTACGTCTGGCCATAGCTTGTTATCGTTGTAAGAGGTGAATTTAGAAATTAACCATGGGGGGGGGTAAATCAGGGGATCACCAGAAATATGGAACAGCGGCTATCCATCGAATGGGATGGTAGACCGTTTAAGGGCATATACCTAAGTTTAGTAGGATTACTGGTGTCCTCGGACATCAGTAATACCGAATGTTTTGTAACGCCGAAGCAAGAACGGGGTAGGCAGCGTCTACACCCTAAAAACTTCAGTTCTTGTGGAGGCAACTGGGCGCTACAGTCCAGGGGGGCCATAGTGTGTGTGGAAGAAGGTTGTTAAGTTGTTAATAAGTAAGCTCTGACTAAATAAAGAGAAAATTACGTTGATAATTATTGTAATTGTGTTAATCGTACTGAAGTACCGGAGGAGGTTGTTGTGATGATTTATGTATCTCTTGTATTGAATAACTTTCTGTGTAGTATATAATCACATTTTGTATTGTATAAAAAATAACCGAAATAGTATGCTTGATAATGTGTAGATAATAACTATGAATCTTAATGGAAATAGAAGAGGTAAAAAAAAAAGTATTATGTTTTTATGTTCTCTATATGAGGTTATGCTACTTTGATAAGATATCAAGATATCAGCTGATTCATAGTATCTTGTGTATATTATATTTTTGTAATCAATTTGTAGTTGCAATCGATTTTATGATAATAATAAGTTTTTTATGTTTTAATAATTGTCAATATATAATTATGAATGTTTATAATAAAAATTAAATTCATTTGAAAGATAGAAATTTTGAGCAGTAAATTTGAAAGTTGGATTTAAAGGTTATGAAAGAAATGATGAATGAATTTTATTATGAAGTAAATAAAATCAATATGAAAGTAAATAAATTAAAATTGTTTTGAAGTAATTTACAGTGTTTGACTATGAGGTAATTAACATTTATGTGAGAGGATTTAATTAATGTAAAAGTCTTCGAATAATGTAATTAAAGTAATTAATGGAAAGAGGTGATCTAATTAAATTAAAATGTTAATTTTGGTAATGAACTTGGATTTCTTTTGATTTGAATTATAAAATAAATGATAACTGATAGAAATGCAATGATAGGGATTGAAAAATCTAGTTTTGCTTTGAAATAATAATACCAGACAACAGGTAAAATATTTAATTAATGGAAATGGAAATAAAAGTTATTTACTGCTAAAAAATCGTAATCAGAAATTAACCTAAATGGTATTGCTTATTTTGAGGTTAGGTTTTTGTAAAATAAGAATGTTTATTTGAATATACAAATGTAATATATGTATGGTAAGAATATACGAATAGATGCAACCAGTGTTTCTTAACGCAAACCAGTACGACTAAGAGGAAACAAGTCAGTTATGGATGTGGTATGTTGAAAAGCCCGTAATTGATATTTGTGATTGAATGTTACAGAGTTTGGCGATACTGTGGCGGGTGCCTGTCTGACTTTGCGGTGTTGGGATCTCGACCAGAAAAGTCCAGTAATGTCATTCAGGTGCAGCCGCAGTCACCAGACTAGGGGGTAAATTACCCATGATCTTAGTAAGGATTTAAGGGGGGTTGTTGGCGCCATATCCTAGCTGGTCCTCTTAGGTTTTTAGGATGCGAGTTTCTCTGTTTCGACATAAACCCTCTCATTAGGGGGGTATTGTAACGGGACAAACTATTGGGATTTATTTTATTCTTTAATAATTGTAAAAAGTAGTAGCCACTCAAGCTGAACAACATTTGATCACAAACGCTTGACATTTTTGAACACCTGACAGTCCCCTCGTACCAAACCGTACGTGTCGCGCAAAAGCAATTAAAGCGTTTGGGAATGTGAATGGTCAAAAGGGGGTGCGAATTCATGCGTATGCGCGCGTGAGTCGGCCAACGGTCACACGATAAAAAGCACGCCTAAAGAATTCCTTCCCACCAGGTACTAGATGACGTAGGCTCCTCGAGATGCGTTCCACCAATCCCGACGCAAGTTGCTGCACACAGAAGATCCTTGGCCATCTTGAGAGCGTCGTTTTGGCGTCTGTCGTCTTATAGCTGTAGGACCGCGCAGTCAAAAAACAGTGCTCGCGAGTAAAATATCCAGTCGGCCGACTAATATAAAATGTGATTTTAAAAGTATTTCCAATAATAACGGAGTGAGAAACAAGTGGACATTCAGTAATAACAATGTTAACAGTTTAAAATAATATCGGAGTGGCGAATAACAAATTCGAATTGGTGGCGAAAGGATTAACAACGAGGATGAGTAACTTTTGAACTTTTCCTATATCTTGAACAAATTTTAACATAGTATACAGCTGTTTAAATTCTGATAAAACAAAGAAAAAAGCTATTAATTAAATGGGGATTTAAAGAAGTAGTATGTGTATATTGTAATAGAAGTTTACAAGTATACTAGTACAGTATATAGATTGTAGTTGTTTGATGTTTGGTGTGTTCGTGTGGTTGTAGACACGCACCGGTGTCTACTATAATGTTGTTTATCTAAAGGTGTAATCGTAATCGTAGAAGTTATCGGTGTTAATGTATTGTTTTTTTGTGGGTACGCAGTAATAGTTCACTCCTTTTTATATTAATATGATCCGCGCACTTTGTTGTGTATCTCACTTACTTACCACACTTGAATGCTTTAATTCTGTTCTGTGATGTTCCTTCTGAAATATATGCACTTCAAATACAACAACAAAATATTCAGATTGAATAGTTAATATAACATCACACACAATAATAAATGAAGCAATATTTGATGAGTATTCTGAATTATGCTAAAACTATTTTAAATTCTTCCGCCACCTGTCAGAACTGATTAAAATTAAATGAATTTACTTTTTCTAGAAATGATACTCTTTTTGTGGTAATAAAATTGGAGGTTTATTAACAATTTGATACTTGATAAAAGCTTTAACAATTAAAAACAATAATTAACAACCTTTAAATTACTGATTACAATAAAATTCAATAAGACTCTGTCTAATTCCTCAAGGCTGGTAGACCTGTTGTTAGTACAATAATTTATCTACATAGGTTATGTTATTTTGATTCAGAGAATTACCATATTTCGTTAGGTTCTTTGAGGTAACATGATACCAGTTACAAGATGTATTACAAATAATTATATAGAATTAATAATAGTGAATAATAATTGAACAAATATAAAAAAATCAAAATTTGGTACCATATGTCTGGTATTTATAAAATTATCGTACGCGGATATGCGCACGCATCTCTAATACTCGTGTGTTATTGTCAAGCTGTCTGACTTGTACAGTATTTAAAATGTATTACTTTCGTTTAATAATTAGCTTCAAAAATCATTTATTCACAAGAGAAAAATTTCTCAAAAAACTCTTGTTAGCAATTCTATTTCATTTGATTGTTACTTGAGAACAGATCGGTAATGTTGAAATTATCAAGTTACCGCCACACTTTCTGAGGTTAGAATTAACCGGTGTGGTTACAAAGGATAAGTATTCCTTATTAGCTAATATTTCTTATACTATACATGTAAACATATTGTTCATAATAATTTTTA
The DNA here is from genome assembly GCA_034769895.1 of Magicicada septendecula. NCBI lineage: Eukaryota > Metazoa > Arthropoda > Insecta > Hemiptera > Cicadidae > Magicicada > Magicicada septendecula. Next base: position 234,657,260 of record CM068371.1, on the reverse strand, counting down.
ATATATGATTATCAGAATTACATTTATTCCGATTGTATGAAAATTAGTAGAGTAGATTTTAAAACATAGAAAAATTCGAGAAAAATACGTTTAGTCAAACGAGTGACTAAATACACTCGTATTTATAAACAATTATTTTCAAACATTTTATTTTAAATTACTATAATTAATTAAAATATTTTTCTAATATTTTAATAATGTCGATTTAAATCTTTTCTCAATTCTGATAATTTAATTACTGTTGTTTCGATACTCAGCATTGTACGACTTGCGTAGTATTGAAAGTCAGATATTCATAAATTACTAATTTCGTTTAAATATTGTTTAAATAAAAACTGTACTCCCTGTTTCCTATTTAAAAATTCACTCGCAAGTATGGTCGTTATTATACACTGACCTACTTGTTCAATTAACACAATTCCGCACTTTTTCACTTGTATGTATGTATGTTGTATTTAGGTTAACCGTATGTAGTGTATTGACGTAACATGGCGCGCACAGTTATAATATTATTTCTTCCTTGACTAGAGCGGCGTGACCTGTATGTTCGGTGATTGATCGTCGACTGTTTGGTACCTCTGAGACGTCTCCCGGTAGTCTGCTGAAAGTCATTCATTCCATTGGCTGAATTCGTCATAGTCTCTAACCCGAAAGCCTTCGTTTTATTAAAATATTTAATTTTTTGCCAAAATTGAGTTTGGGTTTGAGGCGTTTTTACGTCATCATTGGTACAAAATTTAACTTGAAAGTTTAAAACTATCATAACTTTCTTATCTTATGTCCTATCGTTAATTAGTTGATATCATTGAATTCAGGGCGTTTTGCTTGTCAAAATAAGTCCAAAAACGCTTATTTTTCGTTCATTATTACTATTACAATAACGATTTTATTATTTATTTTTGGTGCATCTTATTTTTATAAGTTCGTTACACCATATCTTATTTAAATATAATAAAACACTTCTTATCTAAACACTTTGAGTCTGTATCTCAGTCGGTTTAATTTACAATTTAGGAAAAACTGTTTCCTACACAAATCTCGCTATGGCGTCATTAAGCGTCCATGTTAGATTTTTTATAAATCTGCTTATAACTAATTTTTCTTATCTCAAATGATTATATTACTATCTAATATTATTAGTAATGTTTATTTACACAATTTTTCACTATAATATTTATGTATGACTGTGGTTAATTTAATATTTACATAAGTTCAAACCTCTCATATGGTTCTTACACAATTTTTCATCTTATTTATTAGTCTCTTCATATAAATCATATCATTTAATGATTGTAATTAGTGTACATACATAGTACCTAATCTATTATATATAATGGTTACCTTTTAATGAGCTCAGAACTTTCTAATCTTTTAGTAATGGCTCTGTTCAGGTTGTGTCATGTCATAATAGTCATTTATTTTTTCTAATACAACAACTAAATTGTTATTGTCATATTTGGTTTGGATTCCCAAAGTAGCATTAGATATTGTTCTAACTTTTGGTAATGTTTCCAATTATTTTTACATAAGTTCATATGCTATATTTTTTATAAATAACTGGTTGGTCATTGTTTGTTTACATTTGGTTTTCCTTATAATGGTCATTTGGTTTTCAAATGTTTGTATACAATATGACTGCTTTTGTGGTCATTATCTGTTCTCAAAGTAGCTTTGGGATCTCCTCTTGCTACTGGTAATAATTGTAACAATCTGTGCTCAATATTTGATACAGTATTTTTCTTAACTAACTTGCTATACAATGGTTTAGCTTACATCTGGTCATATGTACATGGTTAATTGGTTTACAATAATTTAGTTATAATACTGTTCTTATCATGTTCAAAATCTGTTCTCATTGTATTATCAGATATTTATCTCACTACTGGTAATACTCTTATATACATTTACATTGGTTTTGATACTGTACTTTTCTTAACTAAATTGGTATACTTTTCTCATTTCTGCTATTCTCTGTGTCATTGTGTTTGACTTGTTCTATTTACATTGTTTGCATTATCTTACATTGTTTCTTAATATTTATTATTATTACTTATAATAAATTCTCATTTGATAACATATTTGGTGATCAGATATTTATACTAATATGTATCATTTTCTGTTATCATAGGTCTCTTCCTTGTGGGTTGTGTAACAATGTACCATCTGGTTTAGTGCAGTATTTTTCTACTACTAAACTGACTTCATTATGGTATATTAACATAATACTTTAACTAATTTGTTACACATGTTTATACAATTCCTTCTTACACACTAACACAAATCTTTCTTGTATTATATGCAATGTTTTTCTAGTCAATGGTGGAATTTAATTCCTGTTATTTTTGATACTTAACAAATGTCTTTTATTTGTTGTCAGTTCTTTATGAACAATAATATCATTGTTCTATTTTGTTCTAATCTGGTGGTCTTATGATTATGTGTGTTGGTTACAACTTTATTAAATCAGTCACACTCATTGTCTGTGTTTATTTGACTATTTTTAATTTTTGTTGCTTCATCATGAAATTAACATATTTTTCACACTGTAAACTTCATCACTGTAATTGTTTGTGTGGTTTATTCAGTTGAAATAGTAGTTATTCACAGGTTTCACATTTGTATTAAGTACATACTGTAATTGTTTGTGGTTCCTTAAATGTTTCACACTGGTTTTCTTGTCACACTTATAATCATTTCTTTTGTCACTTACACTGTTTTTAGTACATGTGGTTCATATTGAGTCCTTATATCTTCTGTCCATCTTCTTTCTTCTTCTTGGTGCTCTTCTTGGTCCTTCTTCTTACTTCTTTATTCCATATTTTCCTCGTAGTTGCTATTTTTATTTATCTCCATTGTTGTTGGAGCTTGTTGATCGTTGTTTCGTTGATTCCCCTCACTGTTGGATCCTATTGGGTCTATTTACTGATATTTTGTTTTGGGCTTGTGGCATTTTCTTTCTTCATTTTGTAACTAATGTTGATATATTCGTATTCTCTTCTTTATTGTTGGATTTTTTATTAATATTTTTGTGGATACACACTTATATGCACTTAGCTTTGTTTATCTAGATATATTCCCATGTTTTTTCTCATACTTGACGTTACATTCGTTTATATTATGTAACTACCATATTTTTGGTACTGTTACAATATATATATGTATGTATGTATGTATGGGAGTGTGAAAATTATGTAATAAACAAAAACACTGGGTTGCGTTAATTATTTAAGGTATACCGATTATAACGTGTATTTTCAATATTTGGTTTTCTTTTAATATATTTAGTTGATAACATTCTATAATGGGCTATCACAGTATATTGTAATATAATTATATAAAAATACGTAAAAAAAAGAAATGAATGTTATGTTAAAGAAATAAAGTAATGTTTTATATGATCTTATAAATATGTACTCGTTTATTTGCATTGACCTGTTTTTCTCTGCCGAGTACACTAGACGACACCTTGTTTAATATTTACATTTGACTTCCAAATAAAGGTAGGTGACACAATTTAAATATTTTAATCATTTAATTCAAGAGTAATACTTCAAACGACGCCCGAAACAGAGACGAATTTACATATATTAATTACTAATTCATTTGAAACACTTCACAGCATAAACAATTGGTCATTGACTATCACACACAACTTTATAAACTTCTGTAATGTCTTCATAAGTTCGGCTTGTTAATAATGATCATGACTTCTTGTCAGTGGTCTTCATGGCACTTTTTCTTTCTTCTGAAAAGTATTTTATTCATGGACGTTTTCTTCACTGATTATCCCTCTGAATTTGCAATAACTTCACCATGATTTCTTTTTCACATTTAACATTAGACAAATTTAAGAAAGTTTAAGTTTTAAGATTAATGTTTGTTTTGTGTTGTAATTTAATCTCTGGCACTGTTTCTGATGTAGTGTGCATGTACGTGCAATGTATACAGCTATTAACAGATACTCAGAGACACAATTGTGCAGGCTAGCAGTAATAACATAACTGTGAGACAGTGTAGTCTTTAAGGCTACATGTTCAAGTCATTAAGTTTTCATGTTCAAGTCAGTATATGTGTTTTATTTGTATAGGCTTAAAGTCATGCATGGCAAAATGTGAGTTTTCGTTGGATCCCTAAAATTCTGTGATTTGAAGGGTATATCAAACAAAAAAATTATTTGTCTTATATTGCTTTAACATTTAATGGGACTGATAAACTTGTAAAATTGATCCATTCTTAAAAGGATAATATTCCGTAGTAGCACTATAAAAAAAAATAATTGTGTAAATTAAGTAAACTTGTACAAGAGGAAAATCGAATTTCTTATTCAGCTGAAGAAAGGAATGATCAACAGCATTTAATTTGAAAAACACCCTTTTTCAAAAAATTCAAATGTTACATACAATCATCTGTGAAGATGTTCAAGATTTATCATTAAACATACCTTATTTCATATGCTGTAGAATGGTGAATGTTGTCTGTGATAGGACAAGAACCAGCTTCAAATAAGTATGTATTTCATTCAGAAATCATCAGGTTTGTAGTTTTTGTTTTGTGGCACTTTATATTTTCTTGATTTTTTTTTTCTAAATTTTCAGGCTGGGTTATTTATTATCTGGCGGCTCAGTAGACCAGTGGGTATGGCACCTGGCTACTAACCTAGAGGTCCCGGGTTCGATTCCCGGGCCCGCACCATAAAATCAAGGTGCGTTTTTCAGCCCCCAGCTCGACTCAGCCTGTTGAAAATGAGTACCTGGGATAACATCCTGGGGATAATAATTGGCGGCTGAAACATAGTGCTGGTCACACTGCCTTCCTTGTATGCCATACGGCTCGCATATGGCAGCCTACCCGGCCTGACTCCTAAGCTGCTTCGGTGGTACACATGGGAGCCATTATTATTATTATATAATTTATTATCTTTATTCAGCTGCTGTTTGGCCCAAGCCCACTTCTCAGGACTGTGTATTGTATGTGTATGTTCAGACATAAACTTGTTTGGTCACACACACACACACACACACACCACAAATATGTCAATAAAAACAATCTGACAAACAATATGTAAATTATGTCAATTTGATGTATATTTGTAGAAAAAATAATAAAGTATACATTTGGTCTGTGTAGTATAGGGATAACTTGGGGAGATTATTTGAGTTTATACGCAGTGGAATATAGTTTTTTTTTAAGGGGGAAAATGCTTTATGCACCGTCAGAAGAGGCTTGTGCTTCCTCTGGTGTGTGGGACTCTTACCCACTAAAAAAAAACCACCTCTAATTCAGGCCTTCATAGCCATCCTGGAACTACTTAGCGCATTACATCAGGATGGAGCCTATTGCGCCCTTATCGGACTCATTCTAGATGTTCCTCTCTTCTACTGCCCGTTGAAAATATATATTTTTTTTTTTTTTTTTTTTTGCGGGAGGAGGAAAAATGCATTATGCACCATCAGGAGACACCCGGCTGGTCTCCTGGTGTGTGGGACTCACACCCACCAAAAAACCTCCACTTTACAGGCAGGGAACCCCCCCCCCATGGAACAACTATTCGTATGGCTTCAGGGTGGCACCTCGTATTGCGCCTACTAGGCTCCTAAGCTTTGTCTATATCATCGACTTGTGAGAGGGTCCAGTTCAGGCTTCTTCTGCCGTAGGACCATCCTCACGAAGGTCAAAACAATGTCCCAGTTCTCTTTACTGCTGAGCATGATGCCTATGATGTTATCAGGCGTCGTGGGGCCAATCTCCGATTCCAGTCCTCGCCTCTCCAGCACCCACCGTTGACACTCGAAGAAAGTGTGATGAGCGTCATCAGAGGCTGAGTCGCCATACACGCATGATGGATCCTCCATCTTACCCATCCTTCGCAGGTATGCACAGAAATAACCATGCCCTGTCAGGAATTGAGTAAGGTAATAATCTACCGCGCCGTGCATTCTGTCCACCCATTCAGAGAGGTTCCCAATCAACCTCGCCGTTCACCTGGCTCGACTCTCCTGCTCCCATCGTAGTTGCCAGCTCCGCATGGAGTGTGCCCTGGCTACTGTTCTTGCTTCTACGATCCCCAAGTCTTCCTTGGTCTCGCAGACCCTCCTCCTCTCCTTGGCCATCAGATCTATTGGCATTACTCCAGCGACTACCAACACTGCTGGTTCCAACACCGTTATGTAGGAGCTTGCAATTCGAAGTGCTCCTCTTCATTGTACCGCGGCCATCTGCTTGTGGTATTTTTCTTGCTTCAGTGCGTCGGCCCAGACCTCGCATCCGTAGAGGGAATTGAGTTGGTCACCTACATCAGCAGTCGCCATCTTCCCACAACTGGGCCTCCGACATTTGCCATTAGCCTGCTCAGCGCAGCAACGACCTTAGTGGCTTTCTCCCAGGAACATCAGATTTGCTCCCAATAGGAGAGCTTAATTTGGTCCCAGGTGCACCCCCAGATACTTCACCGCTGGCTTTGATGTTATCACCTTTTCCCCCACCACAAACTGTGTGATTGTGGGTATACGTCGTCGAGTGACCAGCACCTTCTCTGTCGCAAGGCTCAGACCGTGTTCTTCCATCCAGGTGCGGACCCTGCGCATGACTTCCTCTGTCGAACCCAAGCTGTTCATCACTCCTCCTTTCCGATCGCGATGACATCCTGCAGCAAATCCTCGTCCTGTTTGGACACGTTGCAGCCAGGTGTTCGGATGAGTTCAGCTATGGGCGAATGCTGAACTCTCCGCAGGAATAATATTAATAATAATATTTTAATTTTGTAATATCATACTGTTATTTTTGTGCACTATTATTTTGGAAATGTTTCAGGTAATGGGTGGTTTAGTTCCAAAGCTACAACCAGGTATAATTCCACACTACGCAGTGTTACATACAGTGGCAAATCTTGCCTGTGCTAATGTCTGTGGCTTTATACCATTTCTTAAAGCTACAGTTGATACTATTCTTCCACTATTGCCAAGTATAAAAAGTGATTCAATTCGCCAAATATTTGTGTATGGTAAGTTAATGAAGTCAATACTTGTTTTCTGCTATGAAAGTAACATTTGTTTTTAATTGAAGACAATTATACAAAACATGATTCATATGTAGCTATTAAATATATAATTAATAATAAATAATACTTTATATTTTTAAAAACAAAATATATTTTTTATTGTTGTTTTTTTCTACAATGTTTCAACAGTTTTAAGTTACTGTCATCAAAGTGTAATGTATAAATAAATCGTTAAATTCAAAATCAATTGTTAAAATGACTGTTTTACATAATATCTCTAAAGTGTGTGTGTGTGTGTGTGTGTGTGGCTATGAGACAATTATGTAGTGCTCTTGGCAGGTGAAGTTACATAAAAGTTCTACATGTTTCTTGACTAGCCCAGCGTGTGGTGTCTGTGTCAAGGCTGTCCACTCACGTAGGTTCTAGACTAGCGTTTCCAAAACTGTGTGGAAAGTTTGGAAAAAATAGTAAAGATATTAAATAAAATAAAATGTCTAACTCTGCAAAAAAAGAAATCAAAAAGTTGTTTGTTTATGTACTGAGGTGAGTATGTAACATTCATTATTATGGCATGTTACACTGCAATATGATTTAAAGACATCGCAGAAAGGTACTGTTGGGGGGGGGGGGTGTAGAGAGACACAGTGTGCCACGGCTTCTGACTATGTGACTAGTTGCCATGGGCTAAACAAGTTTGGGAAACACTGTTCTAGACTGTTCGAGTGCTTGTTAACTACGCAAATTATGCTAGCATGCTGCTAAAAAAATTGAAAATATTCTGGAACATCTGCGGGACCTATATAAGCAACAATGGCCAGCTTAGAAGTTAGTTACACCTGGCAAGATTGTAGAGTGTGGATCATTCTATTCCAAGATTGAATGTGGAAAGTGATCACTGTGTTATAATTAGTGCAGAATCTAATAGTTCACAGTTATTATTGCGTGTCGACAAATTTAACTTGAATTATTGTATGAGAGTACCTTGATGATTTCAAATTGATAAATTTGACTAATTAAAGTTGTCAAATAGTGACTTCATTGGTATATGTATTTTGTTTCCATTGTACAATATAATAATCCATGAGACTGTCGTAACAGTGGATCATAAGTGCGACAGAACCTTTAATGGTAGAAACAGAGGACACTTTGTAGCAGAGGAGTGTACATTATAATTAATCTGCAAACCTGAATACCAGTCAGATGATGGAAAATTTCCAGGTGCTGCTGTTGCAGACAGAGGAATGATGATGACAGGAGGCAGAAGAAGCAGAGAAACCCAGATAGGAAGCAGAAGAAGCAGAAAAATACAGGATGAGAAACACAGGCAGGAGGTGGAAGAAGCAGAAAAATGATAGGATGAGAAATGCAGACAGGAAGCAGAGGAATGTAAGCGTGAAACAAGTGACATCAAAGCATTGATACAGGAGCAAAAGCAAATGCAAAAACATACTACCTCAGAGTTGGGTCTCCTAATTGGTGACTTGGGTGAATTATGAGGTGACCTTAATAACCAAATTACCAGAATATGTGACATAGAAGAATTGATGTCTACAAACATATCTGTTGTAGAAGAATCCATGTGAAATAAAATATCTGAAGTAGAGGAGAATGTAGTAACTATAAAAGACTCAATTGCAAACATAGGAGAACAAATTAAAAGTGAAGTCGAGCAGTTCACAAAAACCCAACTGTGCGGTCTGAAACAAAATGCAGAACAGACTGTACCAATGATAAATACATAAAAAGTCAAGGAAAATAAGACAATAGATAAAGTCCTTTTTTCTGTTGTTGAGGCAGTTCATGTCAAGGCCCCAACCTTTGATGGAAGCACTCACTGAGCTATGCATCTTCGGCAATTTGAAGCCACTGCTAGGACAAATAATTCGATGGAGAGAGACAAGAAAGTTTCACTCATTCTCACTTTAAAAGACCTGCGGCAGAACTACTACAGAAAGTGCCACCTGACAGCCAGAACACGTATGCCGAATTGATAAAAGCTTTAGAATTACAGTATGGTGATAAAAATTTGCTAGATGTGTACTGCACTCAGTTGATAGCAAGGTGACAACATTTCGGGAAGTCTTCAAGAGTTTGAAGCAAGCATCGACAGACTAATTAGACTTGGCCTACCCTGAAGCATCAGACGATTTTTGAATGCTGTTTGCAATGCAGACATTTATTGATGGCATTGGATATTGTGAACTTCAAAAAATGTTACGAATGGCAAGACACCAAAATAGCTCAGAAGCTCTTGTTTACGCCCTCGAGTTTGAAGCTGCCAAGTCAGCGTCCTGTTAGATTAATGGGTTTATGTCATCACAATGTAATCAGGAGATCCCAGTACCACATTGCCATTACTATGTTGGCAGACAAACAATGTTACAAACAGTGCAAAGGTTCACAAGCGCCACAATGATATGAATGATGGGAAAGGAACAGAAGACCAAAGTGTTACAACTGTGGAAAACATGGTCATCTACAGACAGACTGTTGGGAGGATAAAATACCAAGAAAAGGGTGTGATTGTACCAGTTGGAGAAATAAAGCTCCAAAACATCACACAGTTTCCATGCTACATAAGACCAATGAAATCTTTGATTGTTAATGGATTTGCAGAAGGTAAACCAACATCATTTACAGTTGACATGGGCGCAACAGTGTCCATTGTGTGCCCTGACTTAGTCAGCAGCTATCAGCCTCAATGTAGCTCTTATACAGTACAGACTGTGACCGGAAGCCCTGTTCAAGTCTTAGGACAGGTAGATGTACGAATACGCCTGAGCCTTCTGGAGTTTAGCCACCAAATGCTTGTTGCAGACATTGTTGATGAAGTGATTCTTGGATTCTTGATGGACATTATGAATGCTTATGGATTCATTGTGGACTTAAGAGAGAATATGCTGAGGTTTGGCCAAGAGAAGATACATTTTTGCATGGCTAAAATGACAGGGTCTGCCAACCATTCGATTAAGCAAGTGACATTAGTCAAAGAAGAAGTCAACAGGTGTGGAGAAGAGGAACCTTTGTTATTGCATATGGAAATGGAAGAACTAGCAGAGGAAGTACCAATTTGTATAATGACAAATGAAGTGATTAGAAACCTACGATGGTCATCAAGGAAAAGCTTTTGCGTGCTCCTGAATTAATTGAAATGCTCAGGGAGAAGTTGCTGAAGATGACATTATGGAAGAGGTTATTGACGAGAATGAAAGAGACTTGGGCCAGCTAATGGTTTTGGGTCATCAGGAGATGGTACAACCAGCATGATTCCACCAAAACTAGTGGTTGAGCAGGAGATTCGTCTTCCTGGGAATTTGATGTTTGAATCACCCGAGACTAAATTCGAAGAGCTGCGGAACTATTCTTCGCAAGTAGACCAACTGCCTAGATCGCCTGGCGAAGTATTTACCTCAGAGACAGTTTTCCAGTTTGGGTCGAACATGCTTAAGGAGGGGCAGTGCTATGACAATATATGTAATGCTCTCGAAAAGTCAGCAGGTGCAGTTATATAAAAGTTCCACACGTTTCTCAACTAGTCCAGTGTGCGCTGTATAGTTACCAGTGCTCGAGCAGTCTAGAGACTACGTGAGTGCATGGCCTTGACTGAGATGCTGTACCTGCAGAAGATTGCTGACATTGCCACAGAAAGGAAGAACAGAACGCAAGTGAACATGTTCAAGCCATCCTGTAGAATTCCTGGCAGACGGCTGGACGACACAAGATTTTTGACAAGAACAGATGACTGAAGACATTGGACTGACCTTGACGGCAAAAGAGGAAGGTCTCTGGCTGGATTGGCAAGATGCCTGCCATGGTTCCGATGGCACAATGGGAATCTCTAACCTCGGAGAACGGATTGCTGAAAAGGTCTTGGGAAAGTTCAGATGGACGAGACGTGGTCATGCAGCCGACAGTTCCCTGAAGTAAAGTGTAGTTCTGTTTTGATGGAGATGCATGATAAAGTATCTGGAGGTCATCTTGGTGTTAATAAAACAGTTGACAAAATATGGAAATGATTCTATTGGTTTTATCTTCGGCACGACGTAAAAGAGTGGTGTCGGGCATCTGAAATATGTGATGCAAACAAGGCCCCACAAACCAGAAGTAGGGAGAAAATGAGACAGCATAACTTTGGATTGCCATTCAAGAGAATTCCCATAAATATTGCTGGACGTTTCCCAGTTACTGACAATTGAAACTGGTACATCATAGTTATAGGTGACTATTTTACTAAGTGGGTGGAAGCTTATGCAATTACAAAGCAGGAGATTACTACTGTGGTAAAGGCGTTAGTTCACAACTTCTATTGCCATTATGGAGTGTGTATGGGAATCCACACAGATCAAGGAAGGAATTTGAGTCAGGAGTGTTTAAAGAATTATGCCATCTACTAAGAATTCAAAAGACCAGGACAATGCCTATCCATCCTCAGTCTGACGGAATGGTTAAGAGGTTCAGTAGGACACTTGTAGCATCTGTTGGTGAGAACTAAACAGACTGGGATCAGCGTATACCATTATTCCTGATGGCGTATAGGTAATCAGTACACTAAACAACTGGCGTGATTCCATTAAAATTGGTGTTTGGGCAGGAAATTTGTCTTCCTGGGGACTCGATGTTCGGATCACCTGAGACTCAGTTCCAAGAACTGCATGCAGAACTGCTCCTCGTAATGTGAAAAGCAACTGCAAGAAAATGATTCACTTGATAAGAGGATGGCTGAAGATAGCCAGTGATAAAATGAAAACTCGGTATGACATTCGCAGCAGCAGCACTGTGGGTTGTGAAGAAGGAGATCAGGTTCGGTTATACAACCCAAAGTGCTGTCGTGGTCGGTCACCTAAACTTCAGACTAACTGGAAAGGGCCTTACACCGTGAAAAAAAGAATAACGATGTTAATCGGATGCAGCAGGAAGAACAGCAGAACTTCAGGTCATCCATGTAGATCACCTGGCCAAGTATTACTGCAAAGTTGGTTTGCCAGTTCAGAACAAACAGGCTTAAGGAGGGGGCAGTGCTACGACAATTACTTAACACTCTCGAATTTTTGAGAGCGTCATTGTACACGTTTCTCGGCTAGCCGAGCAGGTGCAGCTTCTTGGTCAAGGCTTGTGCACTTCTATAGCTTCTAGACTGTTTGATCACTTGTAACTATGCAAAATGTGTTGGCACGTAGCCAAAAGATTGCAAAATTATTCTGGAACTTCTGCGGGGTATATATAAGGGTCTACAGCTAGCTTAGAAGTAAGTTACATTGGATAATTTCTTTAGTGCAGATCAAGTGATTCTTGCGGATTAGTGGAAAGTGATTATTATGTTATAATTAGTGGGGTATTGTAATATCATGACATTATTATTGCGTGTGGACAAATTTAACTCGAGTTATTGTATGAGAGTACCTTGTTGATTTCAAATTGTTATTGTGAGTAATTAAAGCTGGAAATTAGTCAATTACTTGATGTCTGTATTTTGTTTTGACTGTAGAATATGACGATCCGTGAGACTCGCAACAATATATATTGTAACATATGATTATTGTGGCCTACTCGTTTTTTTACTTCCATGTTCCTTAAGGAAATGGAAGTATGGTGATGGCAAAAAAAATCGTGTTCGAGATGATTGCAGATTCTGATTGTACTACACTCAAAACATGAAAAAAAGTCCTTTTTCAAAAAGTGTGTGTGTGTGTGTGTGTGTGTGTGTCTGCAGATTTTTTTCTAAGGCAAACGATAATAGCCGCAAATTCAAACAGAATCAAATAATGTTTTGCATACAGCCCTGACTTGTAGAGTTCTCAAGACCTATTGTTTTTGGTGAAGATCGGTTAAGGGAAAGGGGTAGTTTACCTGCAACATTTTATGTTTTAACAAGGGTATTTTCTATGACGAATGATAACTGCCGTAAATTCAATCAGAATCAAATAATGTTTTGCACACCTTCCTGACCTATACAGAACTGTAGAAACATAGATGAAATATCTATAAATGAAGAGGCTAGTTGAACGGGGTGGGGGTAATTTTCTATAAATGAAAATTATAGGTGAAGGGGGAGGGGATAATTTATATATGTGTACTACGTTATCGGCAACAAAGTAGTAGTTTGTTGTTAAAATTCCTTCCCGGGCTGTTTGGCAAATAGTCCAATGTTTTCTGCAAAACCAGACGTTTCGGCAGTGCCGTCGACTGCCATCATCAGTGAAAATCAAGAGCGATAACGTGTGGTGGTATACGTTAGTGACCACAGTACTGTGGTTAAGGCTGAAGCAATAAGTGGAAAGAAGTAGTTTCTATGGAAACATTTCATTTCGTAAATTATTTTAAATATAAATCTTAGAACATGGAAGTCATGTACGGTTTTCCATACCGATATTTTTTTTATCTTTTATTATATATTATTATTACTAACCTTAAGGGGTTAGCGAGTTATAGTTTTCACGTCGATCAACCTGAGATATTTCAATTTATTTGCAATTAATAAATTTTGTTCCTAGTTCGGAAGCCATTGAGATATTTCATCTTAATCAACAGTTTATAAAAGAAATATAAATGTATTTTTATCATTATTCTCAATTCTCATAATTCTTACCTGTTCAGGGTCCAGGATCCTTTTATACAAACTCACAGTCTGTAAGAGAGGTTACTGGGTTCGTTACACAATAAACACGCTGTTTTACTACGTTAATCAGATCTGTTTATTATTCGATTTCAACATTTATTTTCATTTCCTTTTAAATTTACTTATTGTCAGATATTTTGTTTTCATAACAATAGTTAAACTCACCCTATCTCTACTTCATTATCTCTAATAGAGTGCACTCCCATTACCTGTTTCAAAGTACAATTCACATTGTAATCAGCAATCATAATTAGAGCGTTTTTCTTTCCTGTAGTATACGGTATATCGTGCAGTTCAGTTCTTTTTGGTTTATACACGCATACCGCATGAATAGAAAGACTATTCACCGCTATTGTTATTTTACTTTGTGCTTATTTCATGTGTTTAACGTTTGTTGGAATATTATTGTTAAGTTTAGGACTGCCTAGAAAATCACCAAAGTGACACCAACGGGACACTTACAATGCACAAGTACAAGGTCAGTAAACGCTTAATATTTATGCATTGTTGATTACATGAGAATAAATCCTTTTAACTATTTTAGTTTTACAATATACAGTCCACTGCTAATAAAAAAGAACCCCACATTTTTGGTCCTCCGGGCCGGATAGCATCTTTCATTCAGAATCCAGCACGTTGGAAAGCAAGATTTTTATTAATTATTACACTCTTTATTATTATGTTTATTGAATTATTGTAACGCTTAAATATTAAAAAAAAAAAACAATTATTTACTACTGGCAAGTATTGCCAATACTCGGGGCTCTTTTCATTTTGTTATGAGTTTTTCATGTTTTTTCACGCAAGCATAGTTTATTGATTCATTGTGCAGCGTGTGTTATTTCATGTTTTATCTAGCAAGCATAGTTCTAAAGTGTAGTGTGTTTCTTCAAAACCGACCTCTGTATTAGTTTCTATAAAATACAGTAGCCATATTCCTTTATTACCGTATTACCATTATTACTGTCATCTACGCTATTGGTATTTTAGAGTGATAAAAAAAAAATAAAATAAATTACCAAAATGAGATTTTCTTCTTTTGTGAAGCAAAGTGAACTAATTGAGAGTAGGCTTCATAATATTAACAAGCAAATTGTTGCTTTTGAGGTTATTGGTATAGGTAATTTAACTGAACAGCAAACACGAAAAGTTAGTTTGCTTAGTTCCACCGCAGAAAATAAATATGCTGAATTTGAAAGGCTTATAAATAAACTATTTAGTACAACAGCTTTACCAGAAGATCTGAATAATGAACAGATTTCAAGATTACAAGATTCTATATCAGACTTAAATATAGCTATACAAAGTTCATGTGCTCCTTTTCTACAATCGCTACCGCAGGAAACCTTGGATCAGTCTCACACTGGTGCATCACAACTAGTTGCGCCTACTCCCACCGTAAATTTGCCTCGCTTAAACTTGGGAACATTTCTGGACAACCTGAGAAATGGGTAGCCTTTCACAGTCTGTTTGAAAATGCAGTGCACAAAAATGAAACCATTTCTAATGTGGAGAAATTTACATACTTGCTTTCTGGTTTGACTGATGAGCCGCTAAATTTAATTAAATCGTTGCCTGTCACTAATACAAACTATGCCATAGCCTGGCAAACTTTGCTAAAAAGATATCAAAATTCCAGATTGTTGATAACACTTCACGTAAACAATATATTTGAGTTACCACAATTGCATAATCCTTCAGTTAAACAAATGAGGAATTTCCTGTCGACCTACAATGAAAATTATCAAGCGCTCAAAGCACTAGGACATGATATTGCTAGCGAAAGTTTGTTGTTGACCTCATATATTTTGCGTAGATTTGACACGGAATTCAGGACCAAACTTGAACATTCTCGAGATAATTTACAAAATGTTCCTACCATTACAGAAGTAATTACATTCTTAGAAAATGAATGTTCTTTCAAAGAAGCAGCAGGTTTAACTAATATCATCTCAAAAAATGGACCTTCTCTTCAAAACTCTCAAAAAATCAGTGGCTTTAAAATGAATACAAACCAGTTTAAACCACACAAAATAGCGATGGTCACTACTCACACTCAGCATTGTATCTTCTGTTCATCAAATTCACACAACATATATAGATGTGCAGATTTTTCCGCACTTACTGTACAAGACAGACAAGCTTTTGTTAAAAATAAGAACTTGTGTAAAAATTGTTTTGGAACACATAAGTTAGTCACCTGTAAGTCCGTCCACACATGCAATGTATGTCATAGGCGTCACCATAGCCTACTACATTTTTTTGTTGAGAACCGCTCCGCACAACCGCAACAAAAATTGACTCAGTCAAATAAACCTACCTTGTGCCCTTCTGTTGAAATGACGATGCATAAGGAAAACCACTCTGCAGAGTATCATCAGGATAGGTGTTTCTTGCAATCAGAATAACACTGTGTTACTCGCAACCGCTTTGGTGCATATCACATCTGCCAATGGAAATGCAGCAGTTGTACGAGCTGTGCTTGATAGTGCATCCCAAACAACAATTATTTCAGAAAGTTGTGCAAAGACTTTGTGTTTGTACCGCTCTCAAACAGATGTTCCAGAACTTAGTGGGATCTCTACTGCCCCAGTGAAAACGAAGGGACTTACCTTTGTGACATTGTCTTCGCTCAGTGGGAATATTTTAGCAAAATCTCACCCAGTCATGATTCTTAATAAAATATCATGCAATCTGCCTCATGTTCAGCTCCCACCAGAAATTAAAGAACGACTCAAAGGTTATATGCTAGCGGATCCAACTTTTGATGTTCCGGGTCCAGTTGACCTTCTGATTGGAGCAGATTTATTTGAATTGACTCTTACTAGTACCTTTATCAATCTCGGCAAGAATATGCCATACGCTGTCAATACAATCTTTGGCTATGTGTTGCTTGGTCCGACACCTGTTTCACTTAAGTCTAAGATTTACTCAGGGTTAGTGACTCTTTTATCGACGAATGATCGTGATCTGCACGCAACATTGCAACGTTTTTGGTCCATAGAGGAACCACCTCACACTACAAAACTCGCTCCACAAGATGAAAAATGTGAAGCTCACTTCGTCTCTACTCATAAGAGAGATGTCTCCGGCATATATGTTTGTCACTTACTTTTCAGCGGAAACCCTGCTCAACTAGGTGACTCTACAACTTTGGCAAAACGCCTGTTTAATACACTTGAACGCAAATTTGAATCTCAACCTGAGTTTAAACAGGAGTATGTCAATTTTATGAATGACTACTTAGCATGTGGGCACATGAAACTGTGCACATCTGTGCCGTCTCTGAACAAGCCGCATTACTTTTTGCCACATCATGGTGTTTTTAAAGATAGGAAAATCCGTGTTGCTTTCAGTGCATCAGCACCATCTTCTTCAGGTGTCTCACTGAACCACATTCTACATCAGGGTCCAAAGTTGCACAATGACATTACTGATATAATTCTTTGCTTTCGTCAACATAAATTTGTTTTCTCTTGTGATATCAAACAAATGTTTAGGCAGATATCCATCCATAAAGATGATCAGATCTTTCAGTTAATATACTGGAGAGAAGACACTTCAGTCCCGCTAAAGGTCTACCAATTGACTACTGTCACTTATAGTATGACGTCCTCGCCTTACCTTGCTAATAGAGTAGTACAACAGCTCATTATGGACGAAGGAAAAAATCATCCACTTGCTGCTGAAGCACTCCTACAGCAAATATATGTTGATGATGCTCTATTAGGGAGCAATTCTCTGGAAGAAGCTCTCCACCTTCAAGAGGATGTTGTTTTACTTTTGAAAAAGGGTGGATTCGAACTGAGCAAGTGGTCTTCAAACCATCCTAAACTCTTAGAAAATGTCATGCAAGATAATCATGAGACACCCCTCATGTTACGCACGTCGGAACAGCCATTTTCAAGTTTTTTAGGGCTGAAATGGATCCCAGATATTGATGTCTTTTCATATTTGATGCACACACCTTCAAGTAATTACACAAAAAGAACTTTACTTTCATCAATTGCTCAGATTTATGACCCTTGTGGTTGGATATCCCCAATAGTTTTTTGGTCTAAAGTCTTAATGCAGCATGTATGGACCTTAGGCTTAGATTGGGATTCTCCATTACCTGATCATATTTCCGAGAAGTGGTCACGATTCGTGAAAGAACTTCCAGAAATAGAAAAGCTAAGGATACCACGTTTCATATCCTTAGCAACTGCAGTCAATATCCAGCTTCATGGATTTTCAGATGGAAGTGAATCTGGATATGCAGCTTGTGTCTTCCTGCGCACAGAAGACGCAGAAGGAGATGTCAACATACGACTGCTGATCACAAAATCAAGAGTAGCTCCACTGAAGCGTGTGACTATTCCCCGCTTGGAACTTTGTGGTGCGCACATGTTAGCCAAATTGCTACATTACTGTACAGAACAGCTCTCACAACATCACAAGATTGACAACATTTCAGCATGGTGCGACTCTACAGTAGTTCTATCTTGGATACGCACTCTATCTTTTCGTCTCAAGGTGTATGTTGCTAATCGTGTGGCACAAATACAAGACTTAGTTTCACCGCACGTCTGGAAATATGTTTCAACTGTTGACAATCCTGCTGATTGTGCTTCTCGAGGCTTGACACTCACGGTTCTGATGAAACATAGTCAGTGGTGGCTAGGACCACCATGGCTCGCTAAATCAACACAGACGTGGCCACAATCTATCCTTCATCCAATTTCGGAGGAGTCTATTTCCGAAATGAAACCAAATGTGCTTAATCTTATGATGATCACAAAAGAAGTCCCAACATTTGGATTTCTTACAAAGTTTTCTTCTTGGAAGACTCTTCTTCATGTAATGGCTTATGTCCTTCGCTTTATAACCCGTTTGAAATTTAAAACCACCATAAGTGGATCATTTACAGTAACTGAATTAAATAAAGCCTGTAACCGCATTTGCTGGCTCATTCAGAGACTTCACTTTGCAGAAGACATAGATCTGCTCTCCAAGAAAAGGACATGCTCAAACCGCATCCAACGTCTAGCACCCTTTATTGATGATGCAGGAATAGTCCGTGTCGGAGGTCGACTGAAGAACTCTGCGCTTACTTACAATGCCAAACATCCTATTCTTCTGCCAAAAAATCATGTCGCTATTCATTTACTCATCGATTACTATCATCGCATGTACCTGCATGCTGGTCCCCAGTTCCTCCAAGCAACACTATCTCAACGCTTTTGGATCCTCTCCGCCCGCAGTGTTATATGCTCAAGGATATTTAAATGCGTACGATGTTTTCGTACAAAATCAACAAACACGTCTCCGCTCATGGGTGGTCAAGTCCGTCCTTACACGGTCAAGTTTTTTACACTTCGCAGGATACAGCCTATAAAGGTGTACCTCTGCCTGTTCATCTGTTTTGCAACAAAAGCTGTACACTTGGAAGTGGTTACTGATTTAACTACAGACGCCTTCATTGCAGCCCTTACGAGATTCATCTCTAGGAGAGGTCTTGTATCAGACCTGTACTCTGATTGTGGGACTAATTTCATAGGAGCTGCTTCTTCGCTCAAAAGATGTTTTCAAGATCTCATGAAGCAACCAGAGATGCAAGATTTTGCTATGAACAACAGTATCACATTCTATTTCATTCCTCCACGTGCACCTCACCAAGGTGGACTTTGGGAACGTGCCATTAAAGGTGCAAAATATCATCTCACCAGAGTCATAGGTGAACACATTTTAACATATGAAGAATTTACCACCTTAGTTGTGCGTGTTGAAGCTATCCTTAATTCGAGGCCGATAGCTCCTCTCTCGAATGACCCTTCAGATCTTCAACCTCTTACACCAGGACATTTTCTAACTGGAGGACCTCTTAATGCCCTGATCGAACCTCAACTAACTAATGCACCACTTAATCACATAAAACGCTGGAAATTGGTTCAAGCCTTCACACAACATCTCTGGAAAAGATGTCAACTGGAGTACCTCCACACACTTCAAGAACGGTCCAAATGGATCAGACCTCAAGAAAATCTCAAAATAGGAGATTTAGTCGTTATTCATGAAGCGAACCTGCCACCCCTCAAGTGGAAGCTCGGGAGAGTCATCTCCGTATCTCCAGGGAATGATGGAGTGGTACGTGTCGTCAACATGAAGACTGCCGGTGGAACCTTGACCCGTCCTTCTGTTAAAGTTTCCCGTCTTCCCATTTACTAAAATCCTTGACCAGTCAATTGGCTACTGCCCCTTATATTTTAGTTTTATTATACTCTTCCAAAGGATCAAATTTGTTCTTATGTTCTTTCAATGTTTCTTGTTGAACCAGTTGGTTCAAAGGTGCCAGTATATCAGATATTTTTTTTCATAACAATAGTTAAACTCACCCTATCTCTACTTCATTATCTCTAATAGAGTGCACTCCCATTACCTGTTTCAAAGTACAATTCACATTGTAATCAGCAATCATAATTAGAGCGTTTTTCTTTCCTGTAGTGTACGGTATATCGTGTGCAGTTCAGTTCTTTTTGGTTTATACACGCATACCGCATGAATAGAAAGACTATTCACCGCTATTGTTATTTTACTTTGTGCTTATTTCATGTGTTTATTTTATGTGTTTAACGTTTGTTGGAATATTATTGTTAAGTTTAGGACTGCCTAGAAAATCACCAAAGTGACACCAACGGGACATTTACAATGCACAAGGACAAGGTCAGTAAACGCTTAATATTTATGCATTGTTGATTACATGAGAATAAATCCTTTTAACTATTTTAGTTTTACAATATACAGTCCACTGCTAATAAAGAACCCCACACTTATTATGAATTTTCTTCTTTAAACTAATACTGTTTATCTTAATTACTTTTTCTTCGAAGAATACAAAACCAACATTTAGACTACTTTAACATGATCAAGATTCTAATAGCTAATTTCAAACCTTACCGTAAAAAATTAATTAAATTATAGTAAGACAACCCAGCATCTTGCTCACTCATACACCCATTCCGTTACACGCCATTTATGTTAAAGAGCTCATTTAATAAAAAAAAAAAAATGTTATAATCAATTAAAAGGGATTTACATGTGGCTACTTCCTTAATGTGGATCCAGATGTCAATTGCTGTGGTTCTGTCGTTTTGATGGTTTATTGTTTCGTCCAAAAAAGTTTTCGTAATTAATTTTTAGTCACGTTCTCACTTTAAACTTTCACTGTATTCGGTCCAAAAAAGTCTGCGTTTAAAATTATTACTTCATTGAATTAGCACTGCTTCTACCTGTATTAGTATCACTCTCTAGTCCATATTTTGGGAGTTTTAATAAATTTTGGCCCACGAACTTATGTGTTCACCCGGCCGGGGAAGAGTTATTTAGTCGACTGCGTTTTAACTATTTTACCATTTTTTATATGCGGACGAGATAACACTTTACCCGGCCGGCGACGCACACCACTGTTCGCGTCCGCTGCCTTCAGATGTTATTCGTCGACTGCCTTTGTTTTCCGCGCGCCGGTGCAGAAAGAATGTATCAGTTCGTGCCGTTAGCGTGAGAAACTTGGCCGACTGTGTGCACGGTTGAAAGCGCGTGCGCCCCCTCGTTGCAAACCGCACATTCCAATGTCAATTCATACCCGTCTCGACGCTACACTTGGGCGACATAAAATTGAGAATATTCAAATCACATTTTAAAATTGGTTTTAACCCTCTTTTGCCCCGTTACAATACCCCCCCAATGAGAGGTTTTATGCCCAAGAACATAAAAACTCTCATTGCTAAACCTAAGAGGATCGGTGAGGATATGGCGCCAATAACCCCCCTTTAATTCTTAACACATTAAACTACCCCCCTAGCTCGGCGACCATGGCTGCACATGAACGAGATTACTGGACTTCTCTGTTCGAGATCCCAACACCATAAAATCGGACAGATACTCACCATAGTACCACCCAACCTCAACTCATTCCATAAAAAAAAATCAAAAACTGGCCTTATACCATACCAGATCCTCAACCGATATGTTCCCCCCTACATGCATACTGGGTTGCCTTTAGCAAGTACTGGGTGCGTACACATACTTATTATTACACTGAATATAATATCTATATACTACTTTACTGATCTTAAATTCATAAAAATATCTCGCATCTTAACTGCAATTATTTCACTCAATATTTTATCAGTTTGACGTTATGGTTTCAAATCAAAAATAAATCAAACAAATCAACTTGAATCTATTAAATTTGTTCACCTAAAGAAATTAATCTAAGTCCATATCAAAATTTCATGTTACCATGAATTTCATCATCTCCTTCCCTTTACTCTCAAAATTTCAAAATCTCTAAAATGAATTTACAACTCTTCTTAATTAGCTACTAACAATCATAATAAATGAAATAAATTGAATACCTTATTAAAACATAAATTCTCTTATCATCACATTTGTTTACAACACATATACTATGACCATGTAATTCAGTTAATACATTAACATATAATCAGCAATATATCCTGGACATAAAAACACAATCTGTACTTCAAGCAAAAAATAAATTTTTTTTTTTTCATAAATAATAATGTAATAAAATGTAATAATGTTTTATTAAACAGGTATTCTGACAATAGGAAGAAAATTATAAAATAAAATATAAATTAAATTTACATTGATTGTTTCAAGAACATATGAATTGGTTACATTGACCATTGTACAGTACATGCCAGTCATCAGCTGATCTTCTCTGGGTCAGGTGAATGACCTTACCCTAGATACACTACACAAATCTTTACCATGAAAAATACACAACATAATTCTTACACTCTAACATAGTAAAAATAGTAACATAATAGAACATCATAAATTCCTTAGCATTAATCTTTTCAAAATCAGTAAGCTCGTCTACAAAATTATCATATGGAGCAAAACATATTTGAATCAATTCCTTCTGAACAAATCATCTACGGTAATCATTTCTTGTATCAAAATTAAAATCATTTATTTAGCTTCTCAGCTAGTCAGCATCATCAAGTCTCAAATTTTAGTTTGTTACTCCCCTGAGTAACCTCCTTGCCACACACACTATGACCCCCCACTGAACTGTGGCGTCCAGCTGCTTACACAAGAACGGAATTTTTTGGAGGAATTTTGGCATCTCCTGTCCTTGCTTCGGCGTTACATTTTTTAAATTGCCAGATATCATCATATCTAAATGTTACATAGTTATACCCTTAAGGCGGGTATATCACCTGTTTTGCTGTTCCTACTCGAACAAGGTGATAGCCGCTGTTCCATAGTTCCAGGGATTTCCCCTAAGTGGCCCCCCGTTAATTTCAACTTTCACCAATTTCAAGGACAACCAACCATGGTCAGTTTTACAATTGCTGCCCACAGCTGGTTGCTGTCCAAAAACCACGATTAGTGCTGGTAAGACAGTAATCACCCGAAAAGGTGGGGAAATCTTCTCTCATTCGCATGTTTTCACTTCGTCTTTAGAATACACTGCACGGTAACAATTAACATAAATATAAAATTATATAAGTGGTTGTGCAGTGTATATACGCCAGTTTCGGCCTCCGATGATGGTAACGTACCTTGACGTTACTCATCAATCCTTACTGCTATCTACAGTGGCACATGCTGCCACTGCGATAACCTACCTATGTCTAAACTTATGTCTTTCTACATTTGCTGTCTCTACATTCCACAATTTATTTTCACTTCTAATGACACCAAACAACCCCCCAAAATTACCCCTTAATCTTGTATAATAACATAATATACATGAACAATATCATTGCTACATTTAACCAAACAATTCACATTTAAATAATTTTTATAAAAATTATAAACACTACTATTATCATTTCCATCAACTCTTTTATATCAAACTTTTAATTATTCATTATTGTACCCTTTAATTCTATAAAAATTCAAATTTATTATTAACATTCACGTTACATCACATTTCATTTCTTATTACCTTTCTACTATGAATTTTCTTTTATTTAATATTTTGGTCATTAATGGGTTTGGGTGATTCTTAGTTATTCATAATAATTCGATTTACAAATGGGTATTTAAATATAACCTTACCCCCTTCTTCCTTTCTAACAATCACTAACAGACTTATACAGTATGACACCAATCTCTCAAAATATTTACCTCCATTAACTTACTACTCTAACTCCACTTAAATCATTCTACTCTTATAACAAAATACCTGTTACCCTCTTTGTACCTAGGATGTGTGTTCCCTCCCTTATACTCATTCCCTTATTAGTTCCTGACCCTTTCCCAGGTAACTCCGCCAAACCCCATTTAAAACTATTCCCTCCTGCCATAACGCCTGCCTTATGGTGTTGGGATCTCTCCTGAGAAGTCCAGTAAGGTCAGACAGGTACGATCAGCATCATTGGACCAAGGGTAAGTGATTATTTTTTTTTATATTAACATTACAGGGGGTTGTGGTGACATCTGGGCTGATCCTTTTAGAAACGTATGAATGAGTCAATGAAAGTTTTTATGTTTCGACATAAAACCTTTCATTGAGGGGGTTTGTAACGGTACATAAAGGCCTGTAATCTTAATTATGGGGTTTGAGGATGTTACAGAATGTTTTATTGTATTCATGTTATATAAAGTATGGTTAGGTCCATTTTCCCTATGTGTGCACAAACAACGCATATTCAGTAAGAGGAGAATAATTCCAAGGTCACCGGTGGACGGGCGAAACCGAGCAGATACAATGGCGGTGTAAGTGGAGAAAGACTTTAATATCAATTCTTATTGGTTCACAAGGCTGTGTCGTCATTAGTAAACGATAATGACGCATAGACAATAACGTATGAAACAAGGCGTTGGCCGAAAGAACAAAAGGCGGTGACGTCAGATGTACTAATACATACGCAAATTTTGCGTATTGCCAGTTCTCAGTTCCACACAGCACATCAGAGCGTCAACAGCTCACATCGCTGTTGGCGTAGTTTTAACCAGAAGTGTTTTAGACAAATTACTAAATGTGATTAAAATGTAACAGTAAATATTCAAAGACTAAAACCAGCAAATTACTATTCAAATATGTAAAGTAGAATCAGTGCTATCAGAATAAATCGACGAGGGACATGCGGCGACCACCTGCCATTTTAATACGGAGGATCTGACACCAACGGCGGCCCTACAAGCGCCCACATTCAGAGAAGTCAAAAATAATAATCATATATTTACACCTTAATGAGCTCAAATTGAAATAAACCAAACAAAATATATCTGCTAGTGTGTGTGTGTGTGTGTGTGTGTGTGTGTGTGTGTGTGTGTGTGTGTGTGTGTGTGTGTATGTGTGTGAGCATGTGGGTGTGAACGACTGGCCATTACGATAAAATATCGGGGCATTGGTTTGTGAAATGTACAAAACAGTGAATTAAATCAATCACATGTTATTAAAGCTGCAGCTATAATCAAATTTATGATAGGATTAAGCATCCCAGTAATTGAAAGTAATGATTAATAAATATGGGCGTAAGAGTATGTAGACGCCATTTTGTTTCTTGTATTTATATGTGACGCCAACTTTGGGTTGTTATTAAGAATTATAAATCTAATTCAGATAAATTAAAAACAAGTTTATGGCATCCAAATTGTAGTCAGAGTCGTTATTTCGACAACCTCAATGTTTCTAAATCTCGCTGAGTGTGAATCCTGGCCCTTAGAGATAGAAAATCATGTTGGGTATGAACCACGTGCTTATATCGGAAGTGATATGGTAAGTACATGTGCTTTATTTAATATTAGTAAAAATATAAATAAAAATATAATTTATCAGGAAAGCTACACAGTGTAAACCCAAAATAAATAGAAAACCCAACAGATAGGCATAGACACCTAAAACCAGTGATTAACACTACAGTTTAATGGTGAAAAATACCAAAGACTAAGAATATTATTGTTATTAGAATTAAGAGTGATTGTAGATTAGGAATACAGTGGTATTCAGGGTAAAACTCCCATAATGATTAAAAATATTAGTGTTACAATGGTTAGGTAGAGAAAAAATATATAGTAAAGTTTAGAAGAAAAATATACTAAAGAATATAAGTGCAAAATAAGTAAAACATCCTATGGTCAAAGGGATAATTAGTAAGATAAAATAAATGGTGTGATAATGTTAGTCACCAAAATAATTAATAATAATATAATAAATAAATAAATTATAATAAATAATATAATAAATAATAACTAAATAAAATAATTAAGAATTAAGAATTTAGGGAGGTCCGATTTCTCTAGGCGTCAAACGGGCAAGGGCCCAAAATCCCCAAATTTCAGGAACAATCTCAACCGAAAGTGCACATCACTGTAGGTACTACACTGACTCGAAATCAATCGCATGCCTTATAGCAGCCAATAGACAATGCAATTAAGAATAAACTAAATATGAACAAGATTAGCCTAGTAACTGTTAAAAGATTTGTTCAATTAAGTTTATGAGGAGTATGGCTGAAAAAAGTATGCAGACCATAAACCTAAATTTTGTGTTATGTTTTATAAGTAATAGTAAATAAAAGACAAGTTATAAAAAATGGCAGTATAGATAAGTAAAGATAAATTCTTACAATCATAATAATACAGGAAAAGAAATTAGAGAATAATAGACAGGCCATGATTTTGTAAAGTAGTAAGAACCTACAATTATTATAAAACAGCCCAAATCAATTCAAAAAGTAAACAAGTCATAAGTGACACCAAGCAAGACATATGTAAATGTGAAATAATCTTTAATTTGTGTAAAATAAGAAGATATAGCCAATTACTACTTAGGCCTAGAAAGTGCCTAAATGTATAAATCCAAAATAAACAAATTGTAAGAAATTAACTATTGTATTAGAAAATCCAGGGCAAATAACTAGTTAAATACAATTAGTGAATCATATTAAGATGTCAGAGTTAAATTGAAAACATAAAATAAGAAAGAAATGTAATTACATAATATTAACATTATTGTCAAAACTTTAATACATAAGCAAACCCA
Source organism: Magicicada septendecula (assembly GCA_034769895.1). Classification (NCBI taxonomy): domain Eukaryota; kingdom Metazoa; phylum Arthropoda; class Insecta; order Hemiptera; family Cicadidae; genus Magicicada; species Magicicada septendecula. The sequence continues at coordinate 234,630,638 of CM068371.1, read as the reverse complement.
GCTTTGTGGGATGTCAAAATGATCTTTGAAAGAAAATATAAACAGTTGTGATAATATCTCATACATAGATAAGAAGACAGAAGAATAATAGTAATCAGAAGATATTTAGTCATTTTGAATTAAAATTCAAATATTATAACAATAGATACAAATGTATACAGCCAATGAGAAGACAGACAGTTGCCATAACAACCGAACGTTATTTATTATTATTCCGTTAAAAATTGTTAGTTCATTATTGACGCTCAAGACCTATAGACGCCAAACCATAGTCGATCAATTTTAATTTAAAACAGTAAAAAAGCAATCAAAATTGAATGAAATGAAGACGCAAGAAGTCTGATGAAGAACTAGTCCATTAAACCGAGGACACTGACCAGATTATTAAATTATAAATTAATTATTTAAACCACAATATCCAAAAAAGAAGCCAGGCATACTTAAATTCATAAATGATGGAAGATTGATGATCAAAAGGAACCCAACCTATTTCGAACTGAGTAACTCTTCACCTTAATTCAACAGATTTGATAAGTATTGCTGAATTACCCGAATTTATAGAATAAATTCTTATTAACTTTTTCTCACAACACAATTAACTCTCACTACGAACTGATAATGAAAAATTTTCAAGTATTAATTGAAAATAAAAAACTAAACTTGTATGAAACCAGAAAATAACCTGGGTAAAAATTACGAACTTTTAACACACACTTTTTACCACTTCAGGAACGAATTGTAATTAAACCTAATAATATATATGTACCATCAATGTAAGGTAGTGTACTTTATTATAATCATATTAATATTTTTTTGTAACCAAAAGAACTCAGATTTAATGAACGATAGAAAAATAAACATTTGTCGTCGCCATGTTGAAGTAAAATCGTTCTAGATCACCGTTCGCCAACCTGAGAATAATTGTCTTTTTATTGCCGGAGCAACTTTGTTTAATAACCATATATAATTTTGTATATTATTGAATAATAGATAATTTCAAGTTAGGTAATAAACTAGTACAGAGTTGTAACCACTGTTCTTTATTTCATGGTAAATTGCAGTATATGATTTGTGTACTTTAGCGACGAGCGAAATTGATGGCCAGCGTTAGACGTTGGCAACACGGCGAACTACTAGTTAGATTCGTACGCCCGCAAATTGTGAGGGGAATTCGAATCAGCCCAGACCGTCCAGAACGACCGCTCGATTTTCATATTTTTTAATTGTTTTTGTTTAAACAATTTGGCGCCACCCGGGAATTACAATTACATATTAAAGGACAGGTAAGGTTCATGCTCACGAGTACTGGTAATTCGTGAGATCGCGACGGACATCGTCAGCATAAACGTAAAGTAACGACTACAACGTGTGAGGCGAACACACAAAACACATTTCTTCAGAGACGATAAGAGTCTTCTCGTTACAATATTTAACATAATTTAGATATAAATTTGTACATTAGACGTTACAACAATTGATTTCAAATTTATTTAACAATTTATACGTTATACTTCTGATGATGGCAATAATTTAAAAATATTGAAGTATTGTAAAAAAAAAAAACAAAAAAAATTCTTGTTTAAAAAAATATAAAGTATTATTTACTATTAATTTGAATAACCAGAATAATGTGAGTAAATATGAGTATTAAAATATAAAGACATAATAACAGACACAGTTTGACATACATAAAGACAGTTTATATCTGTGTAGTAGTATAGTACACAGTAAGGGGGAGAGACAAGAATACATCAGCATGGTTATAAAGCCACAGTTTTTTTGTATTTCTTGAACTGTGTCATTCTGCAGAGTAAAGTAGAAATGTATACTGTGTATGGATGATTACATAGTGAACATAAAGCAAGCGTTTTATCCAAAGGTAACAGAAGAAAGTAATTACTATAGTCATTGTGAACGACATTTACACAATCTTGGCCTTGATATGGTTGTGCGTGTATGTGTGTGTGTGTGTATAGAGAGAGGGAGAGAGAGAGAGAGAGAGAGACCCCTCTAATCACCATCCTGTATAATTTATGGTAGGGTGAAATAAACAGCCTGAGTCTTTGAAGTCCTTGGGAGTCTGTTGGCAAACTAATGCTTTTTTGTTGTTCACATCTGCAGATCTTAGTAATTTAATTGTGAAAGATGTATTAAGTAATTGTGCATTTGCTTTGTATTAAGTGATGTAAATGGGTTACATTTTATTTTGATAATAAAAATATTAATTCCATTTAAAAATTGCATAAAGGTTTTGAAATATTTGCTACATCACGAGTAGTTAATTTTAATCATTAATTGTCAATCATAAATTTGATCCTCTCTAATAATTCGGTTTGATGGGTGTTGAACCATCCAGATGTTATTACCATCATCTATTAGCCATCTTTTAGTAGTTTTATGATTACTAGGGTTAATAGAGTTGGGTAGGTTTAATAGGGTATGCGTAGTTTAGTTAATAAGGTGAACAGATTAATACTAACTAATGGGTATATCAAAAACAGTCAACCAGATAGATCATGTGATCATAGATAAAAGAGCAGCTACAAGTATCATTGATGTCAAAACCCGGAGAGGAGCGTCAGTTGGTTCTGATCACTATATGGTGCAGATGAAGTTTAGATGCAGGGTGGCTGTATATAGGAAGGACAGACTCAGAAGACAGGAAAAGGTTAACACAGTGAGTTTAAAGGACCCAGAAAGGGTACAGGAATATGCTGGGAAAGTGAGGAATAGATTGAACGAGTCAGTCGCAGGAACAGTGGAAGTGAAATGGCAGAGCCTTAAGTGCGCACTCCTGGAAACCGCCAGAGAGGTACTAGGAATAGAGGAGAGACGGAGGCGGGAGGACTGGTTTGATGAGGAATGCAGGGAGAGTGTTGCACGGAGGAATGAGGCTCACAGGAAGTATTCTCAGTGTAGGACTAGAGAAAGGAAGCAAGAATATGAAGAGAATAGAAGACTGGCAAATAAAGTATGTAGAAAAAAGAAAAGAACTTTTGAAAACGGGCTGCTTCTCAAAATGGAGCAGGACTTTGCAGATGGAAGAATAAGGAATGCTTATAAATATCTTAAGCATCTCAGGGAAGGTTATAAACCATCTACAACACTATGTAGAGACAGAGAGAATAGAATTGTCAGTGATCCAGAGAAAATTAAAACTATCTGGCGAGAGTACTTTGATGGCCTCCTTGGTGGTATGCTACAGGGAGGAGAAATTGTTGCTCACACTCCGCGGAATGCAAACATTGGGGGGATGGAATCTGACCCACCATCAATTCAGGAAATAGAAGAAGCTATTAGGGCCCTCAGGAACAACAAGGCACCAGTTACAGACTTGATTCCTGCAGAACTGCTTAAAGCTGGAGGTGCTGATGTGGCGGTCGCACTGCACTCCTTAATCGTGGACATATGGCAAACGGAACGAATCCCCATGGAATGGAATAAGTGCATTATATGCCCCATTTATAAAAAAGGCGACAAACTTCAATGTAGAAATTACAGAGGCATTTCGTTGCTGTGCACCTCCTACAAGGTTTTTGCGTACATTTTGAACCAAAGGCTGAGACCCCTCACAGAAAATATAATACGGGAATACCAAGCTGGATTCCGACCTGGAAGGTCTACAATCGACCAACTCTTCTCGGTAAAACAGATACTAAGATGCGGATGGGAACGTGATATTGATGTGTACCAGATCTTTGTGGACTTCAGGCAAGCGTATGACTCTATTAATAGAGACAAACTCTACACCATAATGCATGAATTTGGAATACCAGGCAAGCTGGTAAGATTAACCCAAGTTACTATGCAGCAGACTGAAGCCCAAGTAAAGGTGGATAGCCAACTAACTGAACCCATAAATATTACACGGGGACTAAAGCAGGGAGATGGGTTGGCCCCAACACTATTTAATATTGCATTGGAATATGTAATTAGAGGCTTATCAATAAATAGCTCCAATCTGTTAACAAATAAAACTGTACAGATAGCCGCATATGCAGATGACATTAACATCATGTCAAGACGGATCACGGCAGCTAAAGAAATATTTATAGAGCTTAAAAACAAAGCCAAGGAAGTTGGGCTAGCCATAAATATGGATAAAACAAAAATGCTTATCCAAACAAGAAGGGACCAGGTTCATAACAACATCGAGATAGAGGAGGACACAATTGAAGTGGTGGACAATTTCACGTATCTCGGAGTGAATCTAGCAAAGACTGGATCAGAGGAGCCGGAGATCCAAAGACGGACCACCATGGCTAACAAGGCGTACTTCGCATTGCTGCCATCATTTAGGTCTGGGGATGTGCACAGGGAAACAAAAATGAAAATATATAGGACTGTCATCAGACCGGTGCTATGCTACGGGTGTGAGGCATGGGCAATCACACAGAAAACAGTCGACATAGTAGACACCTTTGAAAGGAAAATCCTCAGACGCATTATAGGCCCAATACAAGAAAATGGCTCATGGAGACTGAGATACAACAACGAACTGTATCAAATATATAAAGAGATACCAGTCTCAAAATTTATAAGAATTCAAAGATTGCGTTGGGCCGGACATGTTATGAGAATGGAGGATGGCAGGAACCCTAAGAGGGCTTTGCTGGGTACATGGGAGGGAACGAGACCTAGAGGTAGACCGAGGAAGAGGTGGGAAGATGGCGTTGCAGAGGACGCGAGAGACATGCGGATAAGAAACTGGAGGAGGGTTGCAGTGGATAGAGTGGATTGGAGGTGGAGATTGGTGGAGGCCAGGGCCCGACTTGGGCTGTAGTGCCATAGGCGAGAGAGAGAATGGGTATATCAAAATAACTTATTATTAAGTAAAATGTCATAGTTCCAAATTGCATTTTGAAATGAATTAGTGTTCTAGTCTATGTATTTAATTCCAACATTAAATCTATAATTTCTATTCAATTAGTATTACAGGAAAAGATAAACCACCAAAAAGGTATCTTGTATGTTAAACCTTCCAAAAAACTGGTGTCAGACTATCATTATATCTAATTATACAATGAAAATAGGGAATGCAGTGCATGCATGCGTGTTAAGGGTGTGAAAATGGAGACCAAAAGATTATGGTGTATTTTGAAATCCAGTACCACTAAAAAGTTGATTTATGGTACATAGTTTATACCATAAAAAATTGGGGGCAAAGAAAAGTGTTTCAATGAAGACAGAATGGTTTTGCAGTTTTTTTAATTTTGTGATTTTTATGCATTATTTATCTGGCAACTCTTCACTGATTGCAAACTGTAACTTTACCCTTTCTCAGTGTAACAACTTCTTGGAATGTAAATGGCATTAATGAATAGATTTCTTAACAATTTCACCAACCCAGAACTCACTACAGGGAGATGGCTGCTAATGAGTTCCATCTCATCTATTCACCATACAATGTGACAAGAATTCTTTTCATGCTTTTCTTTTATTATTAGTGTTATCGTCTGTATAAGTATTTAGACTTTTATGAGAACTGGAGAATAATTTTTTGGCATCAAGCTTGGCTTGTATGCAGTAACCCCTTGCTTCTTGTCCATGGACACTCTGCAACTTCAGAGACCACTTTTACAAACCTTTCCACTGTTTGTATGTGCTATAGAAAAAACAGAAATTTTATGCTCAGGAAGCACCTTTTCTAGCATGTCTGGTGTAATATGTTGGATACAGCTGGAGATTGTGTGACAACATACAGTTATCCCAGTCAGTCATGTTCACATAATCTTCTGCATCAGAAATGAGGGAGTATAATTAGAAAGAATGCACTTAATTTTTTTGTCATATTTCTTAATGGCAAGGTTCCGGACATTGTCCATAGGGTCATTTAGCATAACCAACAAAATATTTTTGGGGTGGATGTAGAATGCATTTTTCTTTTTTTGTTGACTCTGTACACAACAGCTTTTAAATTGTCATTCAATAATCATGAAAGTCTCATGGCTTTGAACAGAGTAAGGTACTATCTACAAAAGAAGAATGTCCAAACATATTGTAATAGTACATATCTTCCCAATAAAGTTAACAGCAAAAGATAAAGAATGAAGCACTCATAAACTAACACCAGAACACCTAAGAAAGGAATGATAACCGAGTAACTGTGTACAAAGTATTATATAAGGTCCAAGAACTCAATAAAACAATTAATGTAATTAACTCAGTAAACCAAAGAACAATAAGTAGTGATAAAGAAGAAAGTATAGAAGACAACTTAGTAACATGATAAACCCAATAGATATGGTAAGTGAGAGGTATAAACAAGTCTAACAACGAAACCACGAATTAAAATAAAGACATGCTAAGCAACAAGACAATGAAGACCACATTAATTACCAAATAACTTAAATGCATGAAGAACTGAAAAGAAACAAGATTAACAAAAATAAACAAAAAAAAACTACTAACAAAACAGAACACACACTATCAAAACGCACGCACAAAACACAAAACAAATTCGATCTATCCGGTGTATACAAGCTAAATTGCTCAAATTGCAATAAATTCTATATAGGCCAGACAGGACGTAGCTTCAAACAGAGATACATTGAACACACAAAGGCACTCCACACCACTACAGAATCCACCTTTGCAAACCACCTAATTGAAGCAAACCACACATATAAAAATATCGACAATAACATGAACATTCTACACGTACACACAAAAGGCCGAAAACTAGACACTCTAGAACATTTAGAAATATACAAACACACAAAAACAAATAAAAACGACATCCTAAATGAACAGACACAATTCAAATCGCACGCATTATTCGAACACACACACACACACACACACACACACACACACACACACACACACACACACACACACACACACACACACACACACACACACACACACACACACACACACACACACACACACACACACACACACACACACACACAGTATCGATCTTTCGAAAAACTATCCCGTTGCCAACAAGATGGCCAGCGCTACCTACGGCAGCCTCTGATGAAGCCTTCTAAAGGTGAAAGCCGGTTTGGGCTGTAAGGTAAATCTTTACGATTTTACTTATAAAAAACTTAGTGTTCCGAGTCGTCAAACAATAGTGATATTTAACAAAAATAGTCATTTTTTAATAGAGGTCAGAATATTTCACCTCACAGAGTCCTCCAATTAAATAAAAAGCCTTTTTCTATGTCAGGCAATATATTACTTAAAGATAATTAATATTTTCAAGGAATAAAAAGAAATCGAAACAAAAAGGGAAATATTATCATAAATAAATCATTGGGAAATAGGGAAATAGAAAATGCAAATTTAGGATTTAAATAATACAAATAACCTGACAAAACAATAACTGATGATGACAAATACCCAGAAGAGACGATCAAATGACAGAAGATGTAAATAGTTGTTAGTAGACATAAATATAATGTACAAATGTTCAATTTAGTATGTAAGAAATAAGACATTGAGTATAGCCTTAGATTAAAACTAAGAGGAGGTCTGCGAACCTCAAACAGTTATTTTGTATAAGTGAACTACAGACTGTAAGTCATATAGAATTACAAATATAATAATATTGAACAATAATTGTAAAAATCATGTAGTGTAACGGTGTAAATAGGTGAGAACAACAGTGATAGGCTTTAAAAAGTAAAAACAGTGTATAGTGTAAGTGAATAAACATATTTACAATATGAACATTGTATGAAACATGTAATTTATATGAAACAACAAGGTAACTAATATAGTGAAATAAAACCAAGGGGAAATAATTAAAAAATAAAGAATCTTCCATTACAAACTTATAATATAATAGTGACGAAGATACAATAAGATTCTATGGAATCATTTTAATTATAAATTGTGAAATCGAACCTGTGACCCATAAACATATCATTGCCAAGACCTGAAATGAATGAATTAGTGTTTTAATAAAAAGGAAGGTATTGTTGAAAAAATACTGAAACCAGACAGAACATGTCAGTTTTACTGCTGGATTTTATACAATTTAAAGGCAGATACGAGACGAAATAATACAGAAAAACTATGGAAATAACTAAAAGAAGAAGGTTTTAATCGATGGCACAAAAAACTTGAAGTCCAGGAGCGAAGGATCAAGAAATAAGCTTGTTAAGAAAACTCCAAGATTGGTGAGATTACTCCAATGATCAACCAAGATATTTGAAAACATTTTAAAATTTAAAGATTGAGTTACAGCGATATACTATCACAAAAACAATAAAAACTTTTAATGAAGAAATTTGTGTTAGTGGTTGAAATCACAATCAGAATGATCACAGTTGCACACCACTATATAAAAATTATCCCGATTAGCGCTTTCAAGCCTCACAGCCCATCATCAGATCGGAATAGGCAGAAATTATTTTAAAACAAACCCTTCACCCCTCTCCCCACCCTGCTCACACACAACAAGCTATAATATAAATGACCCTTCCCCACCCCCTAAACCCTGTCACACCATCTGCACAGTTACATATTTTTCTAGCAAATTCCTTGTGTTTCAGTGTTTTGTGTGTGTGCATCCTTTTAAACTACCCTCTTCCTCTCCACACACGTGGGTCAGTCACACACCCTTATTTTAAAACAACCAATTAGTACTATGCAGTATAATTCTTAATCTTATCTATCTGTCCTCTATCATTTACTTCTTAATCATGTTATAAAATATTTCTTCATTATCAAATTTAATTTTAATATTAATTAAATTGTCTAACCCTTTTTCTCCTTCTTTCAATATTTCTAACTCCTCTCTAAGCTTCCTTTCAACTGTGTTATTTACTATTTTTACAATTTCGTATTCTTCCAAAGGATTAACAAACTTATGGTTGTCTTCTATGAAATGTCTTGCATATAACGAATTGGTTGTTCTATTACCTTCTCCACGTTTGTGGTCAGACAACCTGCATACGAATTTTCGTCCTGTCTCACCTAGGTACACTTTGTTGCAGTCTTTACATTTTAATTTATAAATTCCGCTTTTCTGTAATACTGGAATTTTTTCTATATTCTTATTCCTTATCTTATCAAATACCGTTTCACATTTTTTAATAGCTATATCTACTCCATATTTATTAAAACATTTTTAATAATGTTTTAACAAAAGAATTATGCAGGGTCATTGACATACATAGGTTCACATACTAGAAAAATTATAAAATGTTTTAATAAATATGGAGTAGATATAGCTATTAAAAAATGTGAAACGGTATTTGATAAGATAAGGAATAAGAATATAGAAAAAATTCCAGTATTACAGAAAAGCGGAATTTATAAATTAAAATGTAAAGACTGCAACAAAGTGTACCTAGGTGAGACAGGACGAAAATTCGTATGCAGGTTGTCTGACCACAAACGTGGAGAAGGTAATAGAACAACCAATTCGTTATATGCAAGACATTTCATAGAAGACAACCATAAGTTTGTTAATCCTTTGGAAGAATACGAAATTGTAAAAATAGTAAATAACACAGTTGAAAGGAAGCTTAGAGAGGAGTTAGAAATATTGAAAGAAGGAGAAAAAGGGTTAGACAATTTAATTAATATTAAAATTAAATTTGATAATGAAGAAATATTTTATAACATGATTAAGAAGTAAATGATAGAGGACAGATAGATAAGATTAAGAATTATACTGCATAGTACTAATTGGTTGTTTTAAAATAAGGGTGTGTGACTGACCCACGTGTGTGGAGAGGAAGAGGGTAGTTTAAAAGGATGCACACACACAAAACACTGAAACACAAGGAATTTGCTAGAAAAATATGTAACTGTGCAGATGGTGTGACAGGGTTTAGGGGGTGGGGAAGGGTCATTTATATTATAGCTTGTTGTGTGTGAGCAGGGTGGGGAGAGGGGTGAAGGTTTTAAATTTAGTTTTAATGTTTAATGTTTTATTTTAGTTTGTTTTAAAATAATTTCTGCCTATTCCGATCTGGCGATGGGCTGTGAGGCTTGAAAGCGCTAATCGGGATAATTTTTATATAGTGGTGTGCAACTGTGATCATTCTGATAATAAAAATTTTATAATAGTGAATACTAATTGTACACAAATAATTATTAGTATTAAGAGTTTCTTTTTTTTAATTGTTCATTTGTTCTTTTGTATGATCCAAAGAACCCACTGATACACAACATACATCAACAACACCTAATTACCAAACATTATTTATAAATATGTTTTATGTTATGTTTACGATTTGTACTATACTTTGACATGACTAATAGATGAACCCTGTGATTATGAGATTTTTCATGCTCTACAACAGAAATGAGTTTCGAAAAGAGTAAATAAAAAATGATTGAAAGTAAGACAAGAACGAATAAGGAGTTGATTATTTTTTTTTATAACATAAGAGTACTTTTACAATATCTACATTTTTTTAAAGTCCGACCATAGAATACCACTGGTGTTTGATAACACTTCAAATTTATTTTGTGGTTCTCTGTTACATTGTGTTGAGTGGTCAGTGTGCAGGTCAGCCACTAACAGTTATAGAGCGTAGGCCTACTACATCTTTACTGCATGCAAACTGAAAAATGACTCACTAACTTTTGTGTCGAAAGCATTTCTTGTGTCTTTGTTCCTTGTAATCACTAGTTTAAACCCACCTCATGGCGTGCCTGCAAAGCCAGTTAATGGAATGATTGTCTATGAGCATACGGTATGTTTCTTTTGGCATGTATGCACTATTTGAAACACATTTTTCCTTGTTCCACATCATGTATATACATTCCATGCCATCCCACTTGACAAAATTACACTTTCAAGATCATACTGTGACAATATTTGCAAACACAAAATAAAATGTCCTGTTATATCATGGTACCTAAGAATTATTGGAATTACTTGTTTGGTTTTGGGTTAGAAGCTTTTATTTATGTTTATTGCACTTTATAAGCTACACTTTTTGGAATTAAATATACAGAAGGTTCCTTACTGCCTTCGCCTTTCAGATACAGATGAATGAAAAGCTAATGCTATATAACATCTTTATATGTTGCCAATTGAATAACATTCATGTTTTCTGGAGCTCCAAAGATATCTTTGACTTTCAACTTTGTCTTTTGCTTTGTGTGATCTTGCAATGAGCTACATGCACTGCTTTTAACTGAGTTGATTTTTAGAACAATCTTCACTTGATAGTTACCACAGAACAACTAAACACAAGGCATTAAATTGCAAAGGAACTAATCTATTGCTTACTACTTGTAAGGTTATAAGCAAGAAGGCTCCCATACTTTCTTACCTGACCATTCCAGAAAACCTAAAACCAAAAGCCAGAGCTGCCACCACATTTTGACAGGCGGAATGTGGAAACCGCAACGCTGTCCTGTGGAAACAACTTAAATACATCAGTTTTTCACTTATCAGAATTTTTCAAGATTCGTTTAGACAAACTCATTGAGCACAGTTTAGGTTAAGCCAAGGTGACATTAGAAATAACTCATAAGCATTGTTATATAAATAAGCTTATTTATTATCATTAACTGTTGTTGGGTGTGTTAACTAGAAATCATTACATTCTTACTTGCACCATGACTATTATTCGAATTAAACATATAAAGTATGTAAATTTACCAAATACTAAGTTACAAAGGAAGTAAAAACAAACACTTTAATATGAAATATAGTGAAAACAGTTATACCAAAACAATTTTAACCCATAAATTTGTATGAAACAACATTTACATTAACTCATAATAAGGTAACCTGTTCATGGCGCCATTATTTTACACATATTAAAATCTAACACATTATGTTGTTTTTAAAACCTTACTGTATTAGGCCTATACATAATTTTAAAAAATCAAAGCAAATCAGTACTTTTTGTTAGGTTAGCACTCTCTCTCTTCCCCATTTTTCTCACTTTCTCATCCCCACAGACACTAAAGCCATGTTTCTTTTGTAGTTTTAAATACACACACATACACACACACACACACACACACACACACACACACACACACACACACACACACACACACACACACAGAGTTATCTGTATGCACTTATGGTTTGAGCTGTAATTGTGGTATTGTCCGGTAGTTCTTCCGTCCGCTCGTGCACAACATGCTTCCATATTTTGTTATTTCGCACTTTGTTCAGCTCACTATCTTGAATTCAGCACGAGGTATTAGGAACTTTTTGTGGTAAAACTTTATGGCTAAAAGACTTTATATAAATATTGTTGTCTGTAAGTGTTACATATTTCACTGTTTTAATACTTTTTAGCATAGGCTTACGTGTTATCTCCAGCGGGTGCCGAGTTGCTATACGTTTTAGTGTATCCACTGTTTGGTGGTTGTAAGGTGACTGTTTATAATACTTAAAAAAATTTTTAATAACATTTTCCAACTGAGGCACTACAGACAGTATTTCGCTCCAGCATTTACACTTTTGTGCCGAGGCATGGCCTTTGTGACTGAGACATGGTTGCTGGCATCTGTTCTCTTTGGTGTTTAACTTACAACTGATTGAATGCATGGCTTGACTTCTCATAGCTTGGAACTCCAACTCCACTGTTTTTTTTTCTGGTTATTCCATGAAAATCTTAGCAGCTGCGACTTCATCTGGTGTGAGACTCCTAAGCATGCAAAAATATATTTTGAGTATACACACTTGTTAAAAACTACGCACTTCCCAGGCCAAAGTCATGCACAAAAATTCCATGTGGTCCGATGTTCTGTTTCATACACAAAAATTTGTACTCTGCAATATACTTAGTAAAATGCCCCATTACATACCTCTCCCTTCCCCAATTTCACCACAGTTACTCTCTCTCTTTCTCCCAGTTTCACCACATGTTATGGCTTTCACCATGGTAGGTGAATTCTCTGGCAAGTACTAAGTCTTTGTAGCATATATTGTTACGTTATTTTTTCAAAAATTTAAATTTAATACTATGTTGTTAAGTATTTAAACGCCTCACGTTATAAGCACCATTATGTTACGTATCTTTATTGATTGTGAATTAAATAATATTATTTATATTATTCGGTTAATTCCTTTATGCCCCAGAGTTGGTGCGCTATTATGTAACGTTCTTATTCGTCCTTTTAATAATAAGAGTAAGAGTTTGCACTGATTTGAGGTATAATTACCACTAAGAATTAATATATTTAATGGTTTAAGAGATTTAAATGATTTAACTTCTTTTAATTCCTTCCTGGAGGCTGAATGAACTCACTTACCTACTTTTAATTCGAATCGCACTTGTTGCCCGGGCAATAGGTACTACCAACTTTTCTTCGAATGTATACAAACACGAATATTTTGAAACTGATGAAAAAAAACTTAAATATTTAAAATAATTCCATACACAAATAATTCTTTTCAATTTCTTTTATTCTTTGTTGTTTTTTGGCTTCTTTTCCTTTTTAAAGTAAATAATAACCTTTTCTTTTACTACAATGGTCCAGGCTGGTTAAAATTCTTTGCTCAGAAGTTGGTAATATGATTTCTATCTCTCTAAGCCTAGTCTATCAGATTTTTACGTTATTTCAATATAAATTAGGTTCTTTTGACTACAAGAATACTAAACAAAAATGTCTTTTACGAATTACAAAACTTCCCAATATAAGAGTGATTACAATAAAACAGAACAATATCTTAAATCTAGAATAACAGTTATTTTGTATGTCGATCGGTGTCGACTTTTGAGGTTAGCCTATTTCAATCAGTTATACCGTTTTAACATTAAAAAACAAAGAAATAATGGTTTACAAGTGAAAAATTATAATATTGTTAGCGTTTTTATGTAGTTGCTGTGGAATAAATTGTTCAAGTGTACAGAAAGTTTTATAATTATATTATAGTAATTTGTTATAAGTCGATTATAACCTTAATTTTAATGTTTGGCCTATACTAATAATTATTTTTAAAAGTTATCTTTTTTATTACATTTTTTGTTTTCTTGGTTGCATATATGATTTTATGCTATTAACAAACATTTTAACACTAATAATCATAATTGTGCACCTTAACTTTCTATAAAACTCTTGGCTTTTAGAATAGGCCTAAACATGTCTTGTGTAAATTGGGCTATTCTGGTTTCTTACAATAAAATTGTTTACTTCTAATACATTGTAACATTTGGTATGCAATCCTAATAAACAACATGATCTTTTACTATACACATTATGATTTAAGACATGCTTTGTACCTTGTAATGTCCCTGTTTGCCTTCTACAATAGATGTATGGTTTTTGTTCAAGTAGACATCTTGTTAATTATGTTCTTATTAGTATATTACAGACATTTAAGATTACTTATACTTTAATCTAGTAACATATACCATATCTTTATATATTGGACATTGGCTATTACAGTTTTTATACTTTATATTGTCTCTTTTTCTACCAAGTAGATGTAGGTTTTGGTTTAACATTTATTTCTTACTAACTATATTATTATTTGTCCATAACCAGCAATAGTTCTTTCTTAGTTTATTGGCTAGTAGTCAGTTTATTTGTCACACATTATACTACTAGTTTATTTACATTACATTCTCTCTTACATTTCTATCATTCTTTAATATACAATAGTAATCTCCTTCCTACCACACCCTACAACATTATTAGACAAAAATAAAACTTTTGCAACATTTTTATAACATAATGATTTCTATTTGAATTGTCTAAGTGTCTGTTAGTTACACTTAGATATTACTGAATCTATACTTACAGTATATATTATACTGAATCTAATTTTATAGTTTTTTGTCTTACATTTTCTTTAGGTTATGTTGCCAGTTACTGGTTATACTTGGTACACAATACTTTATATTTTTATTATGGCATACACTGTGTCATTTGCACTGTTTAATTATCACTATTTATTACTTTTCCTTTTTTAATACACATAATTATGATAATAATTATCTGGTCTTTACTAAAACTTTATACTTATGCTAATTACAAATGCAGTCTTAGGCCTGATACCTAGCTTGACTGTTAGGCTTGTTACATAAGTGATTTTTCTTAACCCTAAACACATTTTTTGCTTATATCCTAAAACACTACTTTTTTCAATCACAATAAGATATATTCACTCACTCCCCTAATCTATTGGGTAATTTATTATGTCAAAGATATAGTCTTGTCTAGTCCTTTTAGATGTCTGTTTTGTCAAGTTATTTTTTATGATTGTTTACAAGGCTAATTTATGATTTTACTCTATTCATGCATCTGTAACAATTATTCTTTATTTATTCATGGTTTATTGGATTAGTTATTTTAATTCTTTATATAATTATTTTTTTATTGTTCTCATTAAATCACTCATCCTCTATTGCATTCCTCATTCAGTTACCTATTATTTGTTTATTTGATTAAGTTCCCTAAGTATTTTGATAATTCAATTGAGGTTTTTGTTTTGTATCATCTTGTGATGCGACAATATGAACAAATGTAGTTGTATGAAATATATTTTGCTAAAAACATCATTAATAGTAAAATGTTCACAGACATTTCACTGTGTTTAAAAATAAAATCAGAATGACAGATTTTTGTGTGAAACAGTCAAGACATAAGGGAACTTTTTTTCACTATTGTAATTTCCATTTCAAGCAATGTTTTTTGACATACCCTAGTACATGCCCACATGATGGGCTGTCCCTTTCTCACTCACTTTGAGACATAGATTTTTTTAAGAAGCTTAATCATCCCTTTACTTTGAGGAGTGTGTGAGTGTTAAGGTATATTCTTATACACATGCTTGCTCTGCACATAAATAGAAATACAAAATTATGTGTAATATTACAGATGTTTTTACTTGTGAACATGGAACATGACTGTATGAAGATAATTTATAACACTGTGTCCAGAAGGATTTCAATAGCTTGTATTGTAACTACACAAACTATCACGTTTATTTATAACTTTATTTATAACAAATAGTGTTGTATGTAGCCTTAGGTAAGTTCAGTGAGGCAGTGCTGGAATATTTGAGCAATGTGGAACAAGCTCCAGATACCTCTGTTACAAAGGAAATGTATTCTGAAGAATTTACAACTGCTTATGATATACTCCTGTCATCTTGGCTTTTGAGTAGAGACCCAAAAGTAAGCATGGATTTTATAATATAATTTTTGAGTAGTTAGAATTTGTTTTTTTTTTTAGTGATATCAAAGGTATGTTGTGAATCACTAATTGTAGATAGATTTTTTTTTAATACCTTCTCTTCCATTATTATTGAGTTTGACAAAATATAAGGGCCAGGTTCCTGTCTAATATGTGGCATGCTAGAAGGTAAGTAGTGTTCCTAAATGGTTGCTAAAGTGCTGGAATTGTTGTAATGTTCATATGCACTTACTTGTAGGCCAATGCTATGAAGATGGATACAATTCAAAAGAGTTGTGCAGCATTCACTCTCTTCACATTGGCTTTATCCTTTGACTGCAGAAATTGGTTCCATGCTATGATAAATAGCTTAATTTCAGTAGAAACTGTGTTGTAAAGTAGTTTGGGAATGGACTTTCTAGAAAATAGAAGTCCAACAAAATTTGTTTATGTGTTTTTAGTAACTAAACAGTACTTAGTGTCCAAACACAACTCATACATATTAATTGTTATGAACTACTGAATATGGCTGAACAACAAAAAAAGCTTGTTCTAATCAGAATATATTTTTGAGTTCCAATTTATATCTGTTACTGAAATATGTTTTAACTCAAAAATAGTTTTTTACACTGAACAAGTAAAACCTAGATTTGCCACCGAGATGGCCTCGGTAAAACTTGGTAAAACAAGTGCAACCGAGATGGCCTCTCTCTCTCTCTCTTGTTCATGTGTGTGCATGCGCGCGCACACACACACACACACACACACACACACACACACACACACACACACACACACACACACACACACACACACACAGAGCACTCATCATTTTGTTGTCAAATAAAAATCACTGTAAACAACGGATACACATAAGTTAAGTTTTTTAGAACAGTTTGATATAAACGTAGACATGAAATTAATTTAAATGATTCCAGCTTGACTTTATCCAAATAATCTGTGGCAAAAAAGTTTTGGCAAAAATTTCTCATTTCTAAATCAGAGTTGTTCAATTCATTATATCCAGTTTTTGAATGTGTAATAATCGAGAATATTTAAAAAGTAAAATAACATTTAATATGTTAATTGTTCATTGTAGGTGGGAATTCATTTTGTCTATATGATCATTGTAATCATGTCCTGTATTTCAGAATTAGCATGAAAGTAGTTATGTTAAAAAAAGTCTCAGAAATGAATGCCTTTACTGTGAAAGAAATAAATCCATGCCATCTTTTGATTGTAAAAAATAAATATACTTAAAAATGAAGTATGAGTGTCATGACAATTCATGGTAATACTTACACTAAATAGTCACATCAAATCTTAAATCATGTAGTATTGAAAACTACACAAGGGTGGGAAGACACCTTAACCATTAAAAACCTAACCAAATATACTGTAACTCACGGTCTATGGCCTTTCTGTGATGTTGTTATTGTGTTTACATGTTTCGAGGCACTTGCCTCATCATCAGAACTTTATAAAACTAATGCATGTCATCAATGATGACATGTGTTTTAATATTTTGACACATGTCATCATTGATGACATGCATTAGTTTTATAAAGTTCTGATGATGAGGCAAGTGCCTCGAAACATGTAAACGAAATAACATCACAGAAAGGCCATAGACGGTGAGTTACAGTATATTTGGTTAACAAACACGTGGCTTGGGACTACAATAGGAGTTATTCCATTTAAATTAAAAAAAAAAAACCTAACAGACTGAGAAAAAACTATTGTAACTGAGAAAATGTTCATAGTTGAAGAAACATGATTTTAAAGAAACTGTATGCATGCAGTTTTTTTAATGTTAGCTCTAGCAAATTATTCTGTAAGTAATGTCTGCTTTAAATTATTCTTTAAATAAGAATAAGAGGTTAAACTATAAAAAATGATTTATTATAGAGGTTAAACAATCTACAAATCTTTATTTTTCCACGTAATCACCATTGACTTTCATGAATCAGTTAAGAACACCATTGATTGTTCATTGTTATTTTAAAATGACTAATTCAAGCTATTTCTGTGAAGGAAACCTAGCTACATTTGTATCGAAAATAGAAATGTTCAAACAAGCCATAATACAGAAATGTTTAAGGTGGAGCTAGACATTTTTGCATGTGTGTACCAGTTAACATTTTTTGGACACATTTTTTCTAACCGACTTTCTCTGTTACAGCCTTGAATTACTCACCATGAAACATTAGAAAATTAAATAGACAATTCCAAAACCATAACCCAGTAATTTTAACGAATTTTTGCATTCATTCTTTTCAGTAAAACACCTGTCATCATTGTTGAGCAGTGCTACGTTTCTCATCATAAATATTTATTTGACCGGTAAAACTTACAAGCTTGTCTATAAATTTCACCAGTGCTGTTGTTTTTGACAACAGAAAATGTATCACAGGATGAACATCACAGTTTGAAGGATTAACTGTCCTAACACTCACTATAAATCATGACACCCACAAATGTGTATCTAGTGGCAAGAGAATAGTTGACAGTAGAATATTTCTTCGTATTACAACATGCCACATGCATGAGTCTTCTTCATTACCACACTCAGTGGTAATTTTGAAACAGACCTTACTTAAAGATGCACCTTGTAAATATATATAAAATTCTGTGAATTTAATGGTTTCTAAAGTATTTGTGTATTACGTTATCTTAATTAATGTGGTACTGTTATAATTCTCAGGTAATTGAAACTACAGTGGTGGCACTGGGTCCAATGTTTGCATTAGTAAGTACAGACAGGCAAGGTGAGTACACTCCACGTACAGTATTGAACCTTCTGAACTTGTATCGGAGAAGCAATCCAGCAAATTATTACCCAATCACACAGTGCCTTGCAGCTATTCTACAAGCTGCACCAACATCTGCTATTGAACCACTCTTTGATCAACTACTGCCTAATCTTGGATCAATGGTAATACTTGAATTTGTAGAGCATAGAACCACTGTAAAGCCACAAAAGAGATTTCATAGTTTTCTAATATTTTTAGGTTGTAGTAATGCCAGACTATAAATCACCACAGACAGTGAAGAACCACAGTGAAGTTCTGCGTTGCTATGATAATTTAGGTAAATATATTTTTAATTAAGAAAATAGAAAATGTGTATTTTGTAAGGATTTAAACATATTTTTTTTTTAGTATTAAGTAATGTTTTGTATGTTAAAACAAATAGAATTATTAGTAGTATGGGGTGTTTCATTTTCATAGTTTAATGAGGTCATATAGTTTAGTTTATATAATTTTGTAAATGAAAATTAAACATAAATATTGCCTAAGAAAAAATGTTAGTAACGGGTTAAATAAATTAAATTTATGACAGTCCTTTACAAATATTTTCACTTTGAGCATTTTTTCTCTCACTTTATACACTTTAAGACAAATTATTAATAGTTCTGGGGATTTTTTCCATTTTTTAGAAATAATTATTGATTTTACTTTGTCCGTATGGAATGGCACAATATTGGAATTGCCTGTGGCCAGGGTTTTAAGTGTGTATTAAATTTTCTTAAAGCATAAAAGAGAACAAGAAGAAGGACAGGATATTGAACACAATTGGAAGAGCATAGAGAGTACCTACATAAATACCTGTGAAAAGGTCCTAGGCAAGAGGGAGAGAGGAAGAGAGGAATGGATTACTTCAGAGACATGGGAAGCCGTGAATCAAAGGAAGGGATGTAAGAAAAGACTCAATACCGCAAGAACGCAAGAAGAGAAGGTACAAGCTAGAACAGACTTTAATCAACTTAACAAAACAGTGAAGAGGAGTTTTCGATGAGACAAACGAGCATTTATCAACAATCTTGCAACACAAGCTGAGACGGCAGCACAAAACAATGACAGTAGGACTCTGTACCACATTACCAAGAGATTAACAGGAAAGTTTTCAAGAGCGGACAAACCAGTGAGAGCTAAAGATGGGAGATTACTGTCCACACAAAAAGAACAGCTAGAAAGATGGAGAGAACATTTTCTGGAGATTTTGAATCGTGAAACAATCGAAGAAGGGGAGACAGAGGTGATGATGGAAGAAGAGCAGGAAGATGTTGCTATTAGTACAGAGATTCAAATGGCCATTAAACAACTTAAGAATGGCAAAGCGGCAGGCATGGACAATATCGCACCGGAGGCCTTGAAAGTGGATATGGGTACTTCGGTTGAGATTCTATTCCCACTTTTCAAGAAGATTTGGGAAGAAGAGAAGATCCCCTCAGATTGGAAGAAAGGACTGTTGATTAAGCTTCCGAAGAAAGGAGATTTATTAGAATGTGATAACTGGAGAGGGATTACCCTCCTTTCGATACCAAGTAAGGTACTCTCACGAGTAATTCTTGAAAGGATAAAACAGCGAGTTAACTCAAGGTTGAGGAAAGTACAAGCAGGATTTAGAGAAGGTTATTCCTGTACGGACCAGATCAATACACTGCGTATAATTATAGAACAATCCACGGAGCTGCAGTCGTCACTGTATATACTATTTGTAGACTTTGAAAAGGCGTTTGATAGTGTAATGAGGAAGAAGATGTGGAAAGCCATGAAAGAGTTTGCGATTCCAAAGAAAATTATTAAGTTAACTCAAGAAATGTATGAGAACTACACATGTCAAGTTTTACACCAGGGGATGTTGTCCGAGCCCATCCCAGTAGATAAAGGAGTGAAGCAAGGATGTTTGCTGTCACCAATATTATTTATTATGGTGCTGGATCTCATGATAAAGAAGGCAATGAATCGCCGAAGAGGAATTCAGTGGGGACTGACAGATAGGTTGGAGGACTTGGACTTCGCGGATGACCTGTGCTTGCTAACCAACAGTTTTAAGGATATGGAAGCAAAGCTGAACAATTTAAAAACCGAAGCATCAGAGGTAGGATTGAAGATTAATGGAAAGAAAACCAAGGAGATGCGTTATAATAACCGCAATAAGGCACTATTATTTTTAGGAAACCAAGAGATCGAACAAGTCAAACAGTTTTGTTACCTGGGAAGTATGGTCACCACGGAGGGAGGAACCATAGAGGATATAGGAAATAGAATAAATAAGGATAAAGGAGCATTTGCAATGCTGAGACCAATCTGGAAATCAAGGGAACTTAACACCAATACCAAACTACGCATCTTCAATACAAATGTCAAGTCGGTACTGCTCTATGGGTGTGAAACTTGGGAGACTAACAAACAACTGATTAGCAGACTCCAAACATTCGTGAACAGAAGTTTGCGGAATATCCTGAGGATATGGTGGCCACAAGTTATCTCCAATGAAGAGCTGTGGAGAAGAACCCATCAAACACCCATTGACATTGAGATGCGTCGTAGGAAATGGAAGTGGATTGGGCATACATTACGACGAGATGGAGACAACATAGCAAGACAAGCCCTGGAATGGAACCCACAAGGTAGCAGGAGAAGAGGCAGACCAAGGAACACATGGAGGAGGAGTGTAATAGCGGAAGGGATGGAGAAAGGAGGGAAGACCTGGCCCGAGATCAAGACGATGGCGCGGAACAGAGTCCGGTGGCGGAAGTTCATTGATGCCCTATGCTCCACTTAGGAGATGCAGGAATAATGATGATGATAAAAGAGAACAAGTTAAAAAATGACTCCAATGGACAAGTGTTTTAAGCAATAAATCGTTCTATCTAAATTCACAAATCAAACAATGCAATTTATTTTTTTCCAATATTTAATCTCATGTACTTCTAACTAATCTAAGGAGAAACAAAGTTTGATAATGAACCATGATATTATAATGTCTTAACAAAATTTTATTATACCCTGCTCTAATTCTCTGCTCTACAAGAGAGTTCACTGACAGAGCTGTTGATGTTTTTTTTCTTTTATTATTGTTTCATTCTTACTTGAATTCATTTATCATGACCATCTATGAGATACAATAACATCATATTACTAATTAGCAAATTGAAAGTTTGTTCTGTGTAAGACTGCACAGTTCACAAACAAATATGGTAAATCCATATTAGAAAACATTAACTGACTTTGTGTGTTTTTTTCTTAATTACTTTTAAAGAAATAGTAACTGCCCAAACCTCAATCATAGCAGTGCACTGTTTACTTGTAAACACATAACAACACCCCCCCCCCACCAAGCAGCTACATATGGTTAAATGAAAAATGAGTAGTCTCTGGCTGTTACGTTGAACTTGCTGTCCCCGTGCATGGCTTGGGGTTAACGGCTGTTTATACTTTAAACCATAGGCTGGGTTTAAATAAATGTTAAAACGATAAAAATGGACTGTATAAACGGTTTATTACAAAAAAGCAGATTAAATCATACTTATGCGATTCGGTATATTCGCGCGTGCACGTACGACTGCATATCTGATAATTAAAATAATTGAAATTGAATTGAATTGTTCACATATTGACAGCTGTAAATTGAACTTTGTGTAACATACGTGCGAAAAAGGCTCTTGCCTGTAGGAGCTCCGTGAACTGACTGCTAGATTTGAAAAGGGGGGGCGGACTGACCTTAGCTTATCCGGCGATAAGCGATATGCAGCCGATGTCACAGGCGAATCGTGGTTCAAATACATTTTAAATCTGAACATACTGCCCGTCAAAAATCGAAGATCTCGATTTTTCCCGAGCTTGATGCAGTGAGCACTTTACTCACCCATGACGCCAACAGCGGCTACATAAATTGGTTATAACACGTAATTAAATACAATACATAATTGAATAGAATACATGAATTGCATAAACCACATAAGTTGAATACAATACATAATTGAATAGAATACATGAATCGCATAAATCACATAAGTTGAATACAATACATAATTGAATAGAATACATAGATTGAATAAAATACATGAATTGACTACAACGCATAAATTGAATGGCATGCATAAATCACATAAATTGAATGCAATATACAATTGAATAGAATACATAGATTGAATAAAATACATGAATCGTATAAGTCACATACATCGCATGCAATACATAAATTAAATAGAATACATAAATTGAATAAAATACATAGACTGAATAAAGTACATGAATTGCATAAATTGAGTAAATTGAACGCAATACATAAATTAAATAGAATACATAGAGTGAATAAAGTACATGAATTGACTACAACGCATAAATCACATGCAATACATAAATTGAATAAAGTCCTCTGCACAAGGCAACATTACTGAGGACCAGAACTATAACACCCCTTCACTTAGAGCGAAACCCATACGAGTGACGACAATCCCTATTCGTTGGACACAGGTAAAGCGCACAGCTTATGAATAGGTCGACGCAATATACCACGGGAAGTGCGGACGTCAACGACACGCACCAACGACGCGCCCATGAAAACCTTAGTAACTACACCCAAACTCCAGTGTAATGGAGAGACGTTATCCTCTATAATTATGACCACATCACCCTCTGCGGGGTTCCCCTTGGGTGTCTGCCATTTATTACGCTGTTGAAGCTGGTGCAGGTAATCCTTGTACCACCTGCTCAAGATAGATTGTACAAATTTCTGCAGCAATTGCCAGCGTCGCAGTTGGTTGCATGGAATGGCTACAAGGTCAGCATCGGGGAGGACTGTCAAGGCCGAGCCAATTAAGAAGTGTCCGGGTATAAGGGGCTGCGGATCCCTAGCTTCAGATGAGATGGCAGAAAGAGGACGGGAGTTCAAACACGCCTCAATTTGAGTAAGGATTGTGTATAATTGCTCAAAGTTAAGAAGGGTGGCACCAATGGTGTGGCGCAAATGATGCTTGACGCTTTTTACACTACTCTCCCAAAGGCCGCCGAAGTGCGGTGAGGAGGGTGGAATGAACGACCACTTGAAACTTTGGGCAAGTGAGAATGAGTGAATACTCGTTTTAAATTCCTCAGAGGTAAATAATTTGTATAACTCGCGCAAAGTGGAACTCGCGGCCTTAAAATTGGTGCCGTTGTCAGACATCATTTCCCCGGGAATGCCGCGGTGGGCAATGAATCGTTTAAAGGCGGCAATAAATGCCTCAGCAGTCAGGTCAGACACCAATTCCAAATGATTCGCCTTCGTAGCGAGACAGACAAACAAGCGTATGTATGCCTTTGAGGTAGGCTTGGTCACTGCCCGCCATGACGGATCACGATAGGGCCACCGTAATCTACAGCAGACAAAGAAAAGGCCTTGGTCAATACCACTCTTGACGAAGGCAACTGACCAAGTTGCTGCGTCTGCTTGTGGGTTCTGAAGCGAAAGCATTTGATGCACTTACGGATGACAGAACTGACAACAATCTTGCTGTTGACGATCCAATACCTTTGACGAACAGAACTATGCGTTAACTGAATGCCCGCGTGAAGCAGCCTCAAATGCTCAGCCTCTATTATTAATCTAGTGAGGCAGGCCTTTGGGTGCAGAATAATCTGATGCTTAGTGTCATAAGGCAAATCGAAATGTTGGAGACGACCTCCAACCCGAAGTAACCCCGAATCGTCGATGAATGGATCAAGAGAGATAATTTTGCTGGATTTGGATAGATTGCCTTTCCTTATCTCAATGATTTCTTTTTGAAAAAAAAGTCAATTGAGATTGGCAAATAAAGAAATTTAAAGTGTTGTTTAATTCCTCTCTGGACAGTCGCGGGTTGTGTCGAACCAGGGGAATTCGATCTCAGATTATAGATAAATCTGAAGCAATAGCTGATAATGCGTATCAACCTCCGAAGAGTGGAAAATACCTCACTTATATCGGTAGCGACGATGCTAGCCATGCATTCAAGAATTGCCGATTGTTTTTGTTCGGATCGGCACTCCCGTATGGTGGCCGAATCATTTGTGCTGAATTTGGGATGGTGAATTGGATCTTGCAAGAGCCATTCCGGATCATCCCACCACAATTGGAAGTTCCGCAATTTGTCTGGATGACAACCACGAGATAGAACATTAACGGGGTTATCCTGGAACTTCACATGATGCCAGTCAGCATTATTGGAACCCTGCTGGATTGTCGGCCCTACCAGTAGCGTATCATTAAGTGAACAACCATTAGCGGATTTTTTGGACACATCAAATACCACGCAGAGCTTTGTAGGCAGACTTGAGTTCTTGAAAACCGTGTGGTGGGGTAAGTAGTACACCTTGGAGCGATGAACCAAATTATCGCTGGGACTGAGTGGTGACATGTGCCCCAGCAGTTGGTACTCCTTGATGAACTTGGAATAGTCATGCCTCAACTCAGGATTCTTCAGGAGTTTACACTCAAGAGTCTGAAAATGCTGTTTAGCGTGGGCCAGCGAATCGCCCAGAGCTACATCACCAGCCTTACGGGGCAACCTAACAACAAATCTACCACCACTATTTCTCCGCGTGTTATGCACAAAGTGTCCCTCACATGACTCGTCGGCAGCTGAGGGCAAATCAACAGGATACTCCTCGACCAGCCAAAATTTCTCAACCATAGAAGTGAGCCCCTTATTGTCATTTCTCGCAATAAATGACAAAGCACGATAAGGAGATTTGAATTTGAAAGGAAGATTTCCGGACACAATGTAACCCAGTCTAGTTTCCTGAAGAATGGGGAAGTTCCCATCCCTGACAAATTTGCCAGTCTTAATCAAACTTAAGAAGAATTGGGCGCCCAGCAGAACATCAATACTCGAGGACGTGCTGAAATTTGGGTCTGCTAGGAATATACCCTTGGGCAATCCCAACTGCGCAGGATCAAAAGATTCCGTGGGGAGGTTGTCAGTAAGATTGGGCAGAATTGTGTATTGTACGCTAAAATTGAAATTTTCGTACAGCGATTGTAACGTAATAGTGGTGCTGTGGTGGGACCGACAGGGCGCATTGTTGATGCCTGTAATTGGCAACTCATTTTTTACAAGGTTCAATTTAAGTTTTTTGACAAAGGCCTGTGTAATGAAATTTGCCTGGCTACCAGAGTCCAGTAAAATTCTGCAAAGGCGGGGTTTACCAGAATTGTCTAGTGCTTTGCATAACGCCATAGACAATAGTATGTTCCTAATAGTTTTTAGTTTGAGGGCACAGTAGGTGCCCTGTCCTGTATGTATTAAAGAGTGATGCTTCTTAGAGCAAGTTTTACAAATGTGCTTATTTTTACATTCATTTACAGAATGTCCCATCCGCAAGCAGTTAAAGCAGCATTAATTTTAATTAAAAACTCCTTACGTTTGTCAATGGTTAACCCCTCAAATTATTTACATGTATATAAGTGGTGGTTAGCATTGCACATTGAATGTTTTTAGAATTAGCATGTTAGCTGACCACCTTGCCTTGTTTTGAATTGTTTACATATTTTATCAGTTGTTTAGGCCTTGCTGAGTTGCCTGCCCGACCACTCTCAGAATCTGCTGCCACGGTTTCCAGCACCGATCTCCTATTGTTTAAAAACTCAGTCAACCCTTCAAAATCGGGAAAGTTGTTAGAGAGTGACTCCTTCCAACGTTTGGAAGTATTCGGGTCCAATTTCGATGCTAATAGCTGAGTGACAATAAGCTCATAAATAATTACGGGTAACGCCATAACCTTGAGCTCGTTTATGGTTGCACTTATTTTATTAAGAAATTTAGATATGCTACCTACCGATTCCCTATCGACAGAATTGATTTTCAGTATATCTTTGACATGGTGGATGGCGATAATTAGCTTATTGTCAAATCTAGTCTTGAGTAACTCTAGGGCTACACCATAATTCTCACCAGTTATAGGCAGCGAATGTATAACTTGGCGCGCTTCACCCTTCAATGAATTGTGTAAATAATGAAACTTATGTATGTTGGTATATTTTGCCGATGACCAGATTGTGGTAGCAGAGGATGACGAAGACCTCGAGTATATGGTCAGAAAGTTAAAAGAGGAATATGACGCAGCTGGTTTGACGATGAACATGGCAAAATGTGAGTACCTGATAGTGGGCAACGAAGAAGTTAAGGACTTAAAATTGGATGTGGACAGGATAAGAGGTGTTGAAAAAAGTAAATACTTAGGTGTTATTTTCAACAAACAGGGAAGCAGCAAAGATGAAATTCAAGAACGTGTTAACAAGGGGCGAACCGTTATAAGAACGCTGAATTCGCTTCTATGGGAAAGAAGTATAACCAGAAATACAAAGAAACATATATATACATACATATATATATATATATATGTATATATTGTAGCGTGACAGATATAAGCATAATATTGAATGGCAATTGATCATTAGAATAATAAAGTTATAATATTTAAATTTGGAAGAAAGCATTAAGTTTAATATAAAAAGATTAATTCATAGCAACTGCGGAAAGAAATCATTATTATAAAGAAAATACAAGTTCAAATAAAAGGAGTTACTAGTGATGAGTCATCCAAGACCAGTCTCATAACCAAAGATTTTCAAGGTATAACCCAGGAAGGTAAAAAAGTAAATAACCAAGCAGTACAGAATATGACCAAACCCACAACGAGGGAGAATAAATAGAATAGAAACCCTAAAATAAGCCAAGATCAACCAATACAGGTTGTGTATTTCTGAAATAAAGAAGAAGATGGAGAAGATCCCAAGAAACCTGATGGCATCAAGAAGAAGATGGAGAAGATACCAGTCCCAGAAGGCAGGAGAAAAGAAGACTGATGAAAGAAGAAGAAGGCAGCATCCTGAAGAAGATGTCATGCTCTTATAAAAGACACCCAAATCCCTATATCCCCAAAATAAATATTTAAAAATAAAAGTATAACGAAATAAAAATCACATGTATATAAATTTAAGAGAGAGAAGTGTATAAAGTAAAAGTTGCCTGTGAACTAAGATCAAACAATAATATAGTACCCATGGAACAAATCTCCATTGAAAAAACGCTAACCAATTTATTATGTTAATAAGACTATACTACCATTTAGCATTAACATAATATATAAGTGCAAAGTGAACCAGTGATAGTTTTGGGTATTATAAAAAATGAACCTTGTGTTTCATTCTTGGCAATCACAAACATTGGATGCAATGAAATATGCATTTTTCAATGACTTAAAATGTGTACTGTGACAATATGTTGTTCATAAGACATGAATCTGTTTAAAATAACATTTTGTTTTACATGAAAAAAGAAAAACAGATTTCATTATACTTTTTGAACAATTCATACTATTTATTTGTTAATGACAGGGTACAATTCCCCAAAGACAATGTATAAAAGACGGTATAAAAACTGTAGAATCCTACTTATAATAATAGTTAGAAATAAGAATATAAATATAAGGTTTTTATGTATATAGTATAAGAATGTTTAAAAATGTTTTAGATATAAGGCCATTTGTTTGGGTCTGATACAACTAACATCAGAACTATAAAAATAGTTACTACTTGTAAATAATAGAGAGTAATTAAGATGTTAGTTAGTAATAACCTTTTTTGTAAGCCATATTTCCATGTTTAGAAATAAGGATTTTGTTGCAAAATGTCTGACTTGAAGACAACCATTTATTTAAAAAAATATTCTTTATTTTGTTTAACTATTATTTGTATTGTAAACAATACTAATTGTTTTTGTGTAATTTGAAAACATGTTTAATTTATAATACTAAATGTAAAAGTCAGAGAGGGTATCACACATCATATATTGTTTGTAAAATATTTTGTAAGAAAAATTGTTAAAAAATCATAGGCCAAAAGAATGGAAACCAAACTTCATCAAAACAGAGAAATTGCTCATTTAAATGCAAATAAACAAAAGGGGTTAAGACAAAATAAACTTGAGATCATGCCATATAATTGCACATACCATTTAGAGAGATTTTAATAAATTATATTCAGAATTATAAATAAAAATGAAAATGACTAAACTCAGAAATTTGGACATGGGAGTCATATATTCCTGAATAATGTTTCAGAATACAACTAATTCAATTAATTACCAGAAAATAAGGGAATAGGAACCTTTTAATACAATATAGGATTATTAATATTAAATATAACTGATAAAATGGCTGAATTTATATAATGACAGGAAGTAAATTTTGATGTTTTGACTTTTCAGAGTATACCAAACTGAAAGTAAAATTACTATTTTTTGGACAGAAAACACTATAAAACGGCATTATTTAACCTGAAAATAAGCTGAATGAACTGAAAGATTAATTTAAATCACATCTAGTGAATAAAATTGACAAATAACCAAAGTTTAGGCATTCATATAGTGAAAATGTAAAGTGTACACAGGATGTCAAAATATATTTGAACAATGTTAAGGATAATATTATATGGGCTAAGAGTTTAATTGAAACTGAAGGAAACAGTTAGTTAATTATTGGTATTTGAACGGTTAACATGACATACGTTTGGTAACGTGCATAACCTAACCTATAATAGACATACAAAGCGAGTGTATAGTACGTTATTGTGAAATCGCGAGTGACTTGTAAAATACTTATAAAACTATCATTTTATAACAGAAACAATCAAGAAACACTCCATAACACAGAACAATACATATCTACTCCGAGAAACACCACAAAACACTAGAAAACTGTATAATACATTAACCCAAATTAGTGACAGAATCGGGGAAAGTGTTTGAACTAATAATTATACGGATACACTAAATACCACTCAGAAACAGTACACTAGACACTACACAACATTTTACAAGAGATTCGCAGACATCAGAACAGGAATACTACAGGAAAATCTTTTATTTGGAACGTCCAATATACGAATGACATCTTACTAACTTCACGGCAGCCATTTGCAATATAGGTCATCATTGCCAGAACCCCGCCTTCTAGTTCGACACAGCTGTTGGGTGAAAACAATTATTATATTTACAAATTATTATTCAATGTCTGTGTTTATTAATAACTATTAATTTGATTGTAACGTTATACTTTTTAAATATTAGCCCGATTTCTCTGACTTTGGTAATAACTGGCTGTTTAAAGAACCCTATATAATTTTTATATCATATACTTGTAACTTTTTTCGATATCCTGAGAATCGATACTAATCGATAAGAGTCAATATTGCTATTACTTAATAAAAAACATTAATACTTTTCGATACTTAATAGTTCTTTATTTCTTCAATAATACTAATTACCAATAATATAATTCTAATTGATAATCTACAAGGACTTTACCACCCGTAAGTGAAGGTAACCTAAAAAATAAAAAGGTAAACAAGTATCGATTGGTTTACAGACAGTCTTATGAGTGGTGATAGATTATTTAAAATATACTAAAACTTTAATAAAAATTTTCAGAAGAGCATTACACTGTTTAAAACTTCACAGCCCTATATTAATTAATTGATCATAATTAATTAATTAATAAAATTAAAAAATTTTTTTTTAAATTATTTTTTTTTATAAACATAATTTTTTTTTTAAATTTCCTTCAAAACAATAAATTTTGTTTTGAAACTTTCGGCGAAGCTGAACAGATATATTCCTTCATCAACTTTACGCTACTCGACCGGTCTTGCTACCATTGGGACTCGACCAGCTGGGAAACTTAAGGAAGTGTTTCAGGCCAGTAAGACGTCAAGAGCCACACCAAATACACACCAAGTAAACATATTACATTACAACTTATTTTTCAATTATATTACTATATATATATATATATATATATATATATATATAATAGCATGGTGCGAAGTGTAATCCTTTATGGAGCAGAAGTTTGGAACGTTTCAAACGTAAATAAGAAAAAACTGATGGCAGCGGAAATGGACTTCTTCAGGAGGAGTTGTAGAAGATCAAAATTAGACAGGGTTAGAAATGAGACTATTAGAGCCGAGATGAATATTGACAGGACAATAATAGACGAAATAGAAAGGAGACAATTGACTTAGGCATATGAAGAGATTGGAAGATGACAGATGGCCCCGCAAAATATTGGAATGGATACCACCGGTGAGGAGGAAAAGAGGACATCCACAGAGGAGTTGGCGAGATGACGTAGCGGAAGCAATGGGTGCAAGAAGTTTAGAAGAACTTACATGCTACGATAGGTTACAATGGAAGTTGGGGATGGAGAAACGGCAACAGCTGTAAAGATCCGTTATATATATATATTACAACGTTATTTTTAGACACTTTCTTTTACACATATGCTCTTACTCATTTGTGCGCACTTACCCACATCTCGGAGATATACTCTTCTTCTGCAGTATTTACCTTGATGTTCCCCGGCTGGGTCGCAGGTTTGGTCGTTGATTGAGTGTGGATAAGTACGTGAATATCATTATATAAGTTTAATACAAGTAAAGAGTACAGAGGATTTAGTACTGGTTGTGAAATTAGTACGACTGTTTTAATAAAATCATATTCATTTGATTTATTCTTTAAAAATTCAAATTATCATATTATTAATTGTTTTGTGTGGGTTGATTATTATTTGAACCCTTATATTCGATCTGAATATAATGCAATTATAACGTGTTTAAATCTTATTTCTTATATTTCTAAGACATAGTATACACATACATAAATCATATATGACCTGAAATATTACGCAGACATATAATATATAACATATATAATTATTATAAAACGTCATTAACACGTATAAAATTTAATATTCACCTTGTCTTTGCAAGTGTGGTTTTTAATATATATAGGCTATACCTCTTAATAAAAACTTTTAATTAATTACATTTATTAAAATATTAATAGAGAACATTTATTACTTTAATTGATTCTATTATTTAATGTCTCAATTAATTAAAAATCTTCTAGTTACATAACTCTCATACTTGAATCTACTTATCTAATCAACTACAAAATATAATAAAAATATGGTTCTTCCTTGACCATTTATTTATGAGATTACTACAGTTATATTCTCTATTATCAATTATACTTTGAACATTTATTTATTCATTATGAAAATTTAAAAATATACTAATGTTCTTGTAAACTTGTATATGGAAACGAGAGCTTTTTTCGATAGACCTCAGGTTCATTTATAATATTAAATAAATGTCTGACTTCACCTGCATTTTTCTGCAACCATTTAATTTTGTCGTTACCGTCATCTGGACTCTCGAGTTTGTTGATCCTCTTCGGTAACACCTTCTCTGTCTCTGCGTCGTTGAAATTCCTCGCTCCGTCTCCTGGATGCTGAGTTCTGACGTGGACCTCTGGTCGTGATGATTTACGGCTGGATGTAGCTGCATGTGGCTGTCCCTGTGTCCTCTCATCTTCTTGTTCTAGTTCCTCTTCTCTTCTTTTCTTGTCCCTCGTAGATGTCTAGAAGTTCTATGTAGACTTCTCGAATTTCATCGTAGTTACAACTCTCGTAGATTCATTAGTATAGTCTTTTTAAAATCACTCGTGTTCATTAATACTTGCACCGATGTAATGCCGGTTCCATCGCACTTCACGTTATTGAATACTGTTTAAAAACCTTACATGATTTTGTAAAATTCGCGGTTGCGAGATGCGTGGATCTTATGTGTCTAAGTGAGTTCGTCTGAGAAAGAGTGTGTCGCTCGCTGGGGTTTTATATTGCTCCCGTCATTGAAATTCCTGTTGGAAACTGTTTTGACAACATTTAACAGGTCGGCGTGTCGATTTAATTGTTACTTTCAACCTACGCGTCTTTCTATGAAGCGCACACTTTTTTATAAATATTATTTCACCAATCGTTCGGTATAATATTATACTTTGTTTATGCAAATTATGAATGTTATGATGTGTAAATTATGGCAGTTATGGCAAAATTTCATACGGTGGCTGAACGGTTCCCATGATCAATGACCACTTAACGCCAAACTGAAGCGCCAGGCGTCAGCTATGTTTATACATATGTCGCTGATTCATGTGACTTCTGGTTATCGTTCAGTACTTAAAACACTGTGTAAAATCTTCCACCCTCGTTTGCATAATTCAACCTGTCTGTCGTTTACACATGTACATTGTAACGTTACATAACCCAGTCCCAATAAAGTAACTCATGGTAATAAAAGTCAGAAATGGGTAAACTAAAGCTCGCTCAAAATTTAATTATATCACTCAACATAATAAACAATACGAGTGGTATACAGTGCAAAGTGAGTTCTAGTGTACCCATTGAGGTGAAAAACAAAAGTGAAAGTAATGTATTACCAAACTGTGCTGTATGTTTTGGAAAGGATAAAACTATGGAAGTAGGATGTAATAATACTGATTGATTTTTGTAATTTTATTTATTTATTGTAATTTATAGTGTATGGACAACCACTTGTTATACCTAAGTTAATGTTGTATTTGTTAAAATATTTGTGTTGTAATATAGGATAACCCAGGGTTAGTTTTAAAGGATATAAAAATTTAAATAACAAATGATAATAAAAAATTAAAATAATCCTATGAAGGAAATAGCAACAGGAAGTAGTGCCGGGTATGAATACTATTCGAGACTAAATAAATAATATATAAATTTATTTAAGGATAATAAAATGATAAAATACTTATATACAATGTCATAAAAAAATTAACCAAAATATTATGTAAATTAAATTAGTAAAGAAACCGGAATGGAAAGGAATTATATTTCCATAAATAAAATATAAATTTATAATAATTACAAACTGCCTGCATAATAAAAATACTATGTGTTACTAAGAGTGATGAAAAATAACAAGTATTGTTAATAAGATAAAAATTTTGAACTAAACCGGAGAGTTGAAGAAACGAGGCGACAAAAATTATAAAAAAATAACCTTTTTTGGACGTTGGAGGAGTTGAAATTAATGCAAGATCAATAAACAGAGTGACCACTATCTAATTATACCTGATTAATCCAAATTAAATGGTGATATACATTAATAAACAGTGGATCAAAACCTTCTGAGGATCCAACATAGTTCGGCCTAGTTCTCGTTGACAATTGGAAAATACTTCAAACGAAACGTAAATTATAACGCAAGGCGGACCTCATCACAGAAAAGCAGCAATCCAGTAAGAACCATACAGAGCGAGGTAATATAAACATTTTTTCATAATAATTCCAGAAGAAAACTCGTTTTAAACGGCGAAGTAGAACAAAAAATAATCATTTGATCATATGTTTTTTCAAAGTAAACAAATATACACTGCTCTCTTACGGCACTTCCGGGAACTACGTACTACATGAAAAAATAAACAAAATTATTTATTAATTTTTCGGTATTTGTAAAGCGTAGTAATTATCCATTTCTGACACTCTCATAACACAAAGAACTCACCCTGAACCCTGGGGAATTATTAAGAATTATGTAATAATTGATGTTTTTTATTATAGCGTAATATTGGGTAAATAAAAACATATATGTTTTGCTCCTTAGACAAATCTATGTTTACTCGGTAAAGTCGAGATGATGTTTTTTTCAGATAAGATTAATTGTGATACCTATATCTTGGTGGCAGGAGACAAAAGTCAATAAAAAATAAAGCAATATTATTGAAAATTAACCTTGAATAATAAAGTGTTATAATTTATTGTAGTGGGTAGTTATAAAAAATTTCAGCACAACAAACAGAAGAAACCTTCTCAACTGAGTGGAAATAATGATACTTACTCTCTCTTCTGCATAAGGCTGAACAACTTCCCTCCTTGACCACAAATCACACACTCTCGATTCCTCGTCAGATTGAGTAAAACAAAATAAACAAAATCCTTTATTTTACCTCTTGAAAAACAACGTCAGTTATTATAATTCATAAGTGGCGACTGCGGAGAGGCGGAAACATTAACACCTCTCATTTAACAAAAAACAGTACGTTACAGATTTGGCGAACCCAATTTTTGGGGCTTGACTAAAGGTGTATGTTTCGCAAAGACCTCATCAAAAAACGCAACGTTACAAAAATGGCGCCCAACGTGGGGCTTAAACGAAAACGAGGACGCCTAAGACGCTACGTCACAGATTTGGCGCTCAACGTAAAAGGGCGGTAATTAGAAAAGAATTTTGATATTTAATAAAAATATATATCAAAAAATCTAATTATCGTTGGCAGTTATGAGAAAACAAGAAATGCCTAATACCCGAGGAAAATCGAAGAAGAGGGCAGAAGAAAAGGAGATTGAAGAAGGTGGACAGGAACAAGAAATAGAATTAGTTACGGACAGTGAAATGGACCAACAGACAGGTGATACAGAAGAAACCGAAGTAGTTATGGATACGGAAAAGGAAATAGTGGAAGAGGATGCCCAAGGGGACCAACCAGACAAAGCGGTAGCCAGAGAAGAACCTAATTGGCAAGACATGATGAAATTTATGGCAGAACAATTTAAGGAACAGAAGGAAAAATTTAACAAAATAGATGAAAACTTGAAGCAAACCAAGGAGGAAAATAAGGAAAATTTTAAGAAACAGGAGGAAAACCTGAGGCAAACAAATGAGGAAAATAAGGAGAATTTTAAGAAACAGGAGGAACAAAATAGACAGACCAATGAGAAAATAGATAGCATTCAGGAAAGTTTAGTCAAACAACTAAATGAAAAAATAGAAACCATTCATGGAAATATCAAACAAACCATGAATGAACAATACCATGAATTGAAAGAAATTATTAACGGACAAAGGGAATATATGAACGCAAAATTTGAAGAAAGTAATAAAAATATAAAACAAATTCATGCAAAGATTGACATGATCAGTAACATGCGTATCAAAAAAGCAGATACATACAAGGAGGAGACAAATAAACAAATGGACCATAGTGTCAAGAATGTGGATAAAACATCAGACAGCACTTCAGAAGGTATTAAAGTAAGTCCGAATACAGAAGAGAGTAGGAAGGAAATAGAAATTACAGAATACCAAGGTGTAATGCCATCGGAAAATAAAAATAGACACAACAAAAAGGATGTTCAAACTGTGGAAAAGAAGACCAAGAAAATAATAGAAACATGTAGAAAGAAAATAATAAATACCATGTGATATTTCATTTTATTGATATTAATAACTAAATATAATGTGATTTCGAATTTGTCAAAATTGTACTATCTACTTTGTCGGGCGCCATCTTGCCAACTGCAAGAAAATAATTTACCAAGGTTCGTATCAGCGAACTAGGAAAACAGAATTGGTTTCCTATCACTCAACAAGTTATTTATTATTTATAAAAAAAAATACAAATTCTGTTATTACCCCAGGTATGCCCAAAAATGCCCCGCTACAACCAAGGAAGAATGGGAGATGATTACAGGTGGATTAATTAATGTATTCAACCTTCCAATTAATGAACAGAGGGAATTAATTAAGTTTAGACCTCAATTAAATATGTCAACGATTGAAGTGTATCAGACAATATCAGTAATGTCTTCAAGACGGAATATAACATTCAAATATTTGATAAATAATCCAGAGGTAAAAGGGAATGAATTGAGATTAAATATGAGCAACTATGTTATGTTAGAGGAGGTACTATACTTGTTAGGTAAAAAGGAACGAATTATGACGGAAGACCGGTACTTAGGTGAAAATTTCATAGCAGCAAAGTGGGAAAGCCGGATGGTAAGAAGATTATCAAGGAGAGAATTAATTCCGAACACCCCAGTAATCCGAGTAAAGGGAGTACCTGAAATAATGGACCACGGTTAAACAGATTCCAAACAAACCAGAAAAAAGGGACGGATTTTATGGATACAGGACCAAGCAACCCATTATAAATAAAAAACCCAAAATTCTAAAGAAACTGTAAGAACAACTTACTCAACTTATTTCGAACATATAATTTAGAATAAAGAGACTAAAACCCCAAAATTCAAAAAAACACGTAAGGACAACTTACTCAAGGTATTTCGAACAATAATTTAAAATGAAGAAACTAAAAAACCCCAAAATGCTAAAAGCATGTAAGGACATCTTACTCAAGTTATTTTGAAACCATATAATTTAACAAACAACAAACCACCAAGAAAAAGAGAACAGATGATTAAATAATATTTATAAAGAACTCTTGGATTTCGTTGTCCATGACGTGTCCGTTACTTAACTAAATATCACTATAATATTGACGACTCGGAACAATGTTTTTTATAAGTAAAAACGTAAAGTTTTACCTTACAGCCTAAACCGGCTTTCACCTATAGAAGGCTTCATCAGAGGCTGTCGTTAGTAGCGCTGCTCGTCTTGTTGTTGGCGACGAGAAAGTGTTTCGAAAGATTGAAGCTGTGTGTGTGTGGTGAGATGTGTTCGAATAATGCGTGCGATTTGAATTGTGTCTGTTCGTTTAGGATGTCGTTTTTATTTGTTTTTGTGTGTTTGTATATTTCTAATTGTTCTAGAGTGTCTAGTTTTCGGCCTTTTGTGTGTACGTGTAGTATGTTCATGTTATTGTCGATGTTTTTATATGTGTGGTTTGCTTCAATGAGGTGGTTTGCGAAGGTAGATTCTGTAGTGGTGTGGAGTGCTTTTGTGTGTTCAATGTATCTCTGTTTGAAGCTACGTCCTGTCTGGCCTATGTAGAATTTACTGCAATTTGAACAATTTAGTTTATATACACCGGGTAGATCGAATTTGTTTTGTGCTTTGGGCATGCGTTTTGATAGTGTGTGTTCTGTTTTGTTAGTAGTTTTATAAGCGACTATAAACAAATTAACCAACTTAAATTAAATTAAACAACTTAAACTATAAACAAGAAGTATTATAAAGTATAAACTACTAACAAAACAGAACACACACTATCAAAACGCATGCCCAAAGCACAAAACAAATTCGATCTACCCGGTGTATATAAACTAAATTGTTCAAATTGCAGTAAATTCTACATAGGCCAGACAGGACGTAGCTTCAAACAGAGATACATTGAACACACAAAAGCACTCCACACCACTACAGAATCTACCTTCGCAAACCACCTCATTGAAGCAAACCACACATATAAAAACATCGACAATAACATGAACATACTACACGTACACACAAAAGGCCGAAAACTAGACACTCTAGAACAATTAGAAATATACAAACACACAAAAACAAATAAAAACGACATCCTAAACGAACAGACACAATTCAAATCGCACGCATTATTCGAACACATCTCACCACACACACACAGCTTCAATCTTTCGAAACACTTTCTCGTCGCCAACAACAAGACGAGCAGCGCTACTAACGACAGCCTCTGATGAAGCCTTCTATAGGTGAAAGCCGGTTTAGGCTGTAAGGTAAAACTTTACGTTTTTACTTATAAAAACCATTGTGTTCCGAGTCGTCAATATTATAGTGATATTTATAAAGAACTGATTTAAAATGGACTAATAGGAAAAATAATATTTTGATGGTAACAAAAGAAGAATAAATAAATAAACAATTAATGGTAATGTGCTCAGATAAGAAGGTACAATAAGAAGAATAACGAATAATTTAATGACTCCAATGAAACTGAAGGAGGATGATAATACAACAAAAATTTGAATTTCTCGGAATTGAAGATTAGATAAGAAGAAATGATACGGAGAAATATGTCACAAGAAGTAAAGTCAAAAGAATTTTAACATAAGGCCTATCAATGATGTTATATGCTATTAATTAATGATAAAGAAGAAGGAATAAAGAAGAAGAAATATATAAATAAATACAAACAGCTACAGTATGAAGAATCCCAAAAGTGTTTGGTACTAGTCGCTAATTGACTACTACTTATAATTTTTTTATTTTTATGTATTGACCGTAGAAATGTTCCGGCAATAATTTTTATGAGCAGGGATGATGTTCCCCTGGTCTCAGAAGGTGTAAGGATGGACAGCGGTGTATGGACCCAGAGTGGCCACCCGACTGGAACCACCGCACAAGATAGGGAAAAATGTTAGGGAAATTGAATATTTAAGGGATAATAATTTTAAAATAGCTGAAAGGATTGACATTAGATTCCAGAAGTATAAATGAAGAAAATAGAAGGAAGATAGCAGACCGATGCTTAATTGATAAAGCGAGTATATAAAAGTAAATAGAAATGAGTGTTAAAACAAGTCTAATATGATTAGAGTGACCAGTCCTTATCAAATAAAATGTGGAAGTACCATTACCCAGAAATGAATAATTGATGAATTTGCCTCCAAGAGAGAGAGAGAGTAAAGTAAGAAAACAGCAATTACCACCAGTGTGAATTACCAGTCAGTTTATAATCAGTCAGAGATGAAACACTATTATGAAAACAAAGTCAATACCATTGGGAGACTTGAACCAATCAACAATTTATTTCTATCAACAAGTTGAACTAAAATAAATTTGTTCTAGTGGGGGGGCTTTATGTAACGTTACATAACCCGGTCCCAATAAAGTAACTCATGGTAATAAAAGTCAGAAATGGGTAAACTAAAGCTCGCTCAAAATTTAATTATATCACTCAACATAATAAACAATACGAGTGGTATACAGTGCAAAGTGAGTTCTAGTGTACCCATTGAGGTGAAAAACAAAAGTGAAAGTAATGTATTACCAAACTGTGCTGTATGTTTTGGAAAGGATAAAACTATGGAAGTAGGATGTAATAATACTGATTGATTTTTGTAATTTTTGAATTCACCAGGCCGAATCGGTGTAAATGGGCTTGGAGGTAGTCGTGGCCAGTGCATAGTCTGAACTCCGCGACCGCGGTCGATCTCTTGAGGGTTCGTGAAATTTGTGTTTTAAGAAGTGACTCCCACTTTTTGCCTCTGCTGGCTTCTGTATGTATTTGTTTCACGTAGTTCTTTACGGCCATGTCAATCTGATATTTCACCGATGATAGGCTAGTAGGGGCGTCAGGCTGCTGCATTAGCGATCCATTTTTTGCAATCTTGTCCGCTTCTTCATTTCCGTTAACTCCAACATGGCTGGGGATCCATTGTAGGTGGACAACCCAGTTGCCATGTATGAGGGTAGCGAGAACTTCATGTGTACGGAGCGTCAAGATGCAGTCCGTGGGACTGTTTCCAGCTAGTGCGACAATGGCGGCTTGAGAATCGATAAAGAAGACGACTCGCTTTAGTTGGATACTTTGGTATTTAGCTAGTTGTTCTGCGGCCATTTGGATAGCTTTGACTTCGCCGTCGTAGTTGCTGGAGTGCAGTCCCACAGCACAGCTTATTTGGAAAATTTGAGAATATGCTCCGGCACCAGTTCCACGGTTGGGTAACATTGATCCGTCAGTAAAAATATGTAACCATTCCTTTTCAGGATAGAGGGTGTGGATTGTTTCTATAGCAGATTTTTTGAGTTCATGTGGATCTGTAAGGTATTTTGGTGCTGATTGGTCAATCAGAGTTAGTCTTATCGCTGGCGTTGCATCAAAAACAGTGTTGTATACTTGCAGGGGTGCAGGGTTTCCCGTATTGACCTTGTATTTGTCTCTGAGTGTCTCATCCCATTGGATAGGGGTAGTTTGTGTTTTTAATCTATGGTTTGCTGGCGTAAAACCATTCCAGTGTTTGTGGTCAACTCGTCTAGATCTTTCCCAGAACTTGAGTGTAAATTTCTCCCTTCTTGAAGTGAGTGGCTCTATGTCGGTTTGAATTTCCATCGCTTGAATTGGTGTTGAGAAAGCGCCACCTGTGATGATTCTGAGCGCATCGTTCTGGACTTTGTCGAGCTTCTTCAGGTTATTGGAGCTTGCAAGGGAGGTTACTTCGCTGGCGTAGTCCATGGTGGGTCTCACGTATGATTTGTATGCGGTTGCCAGCACATCCTGGGTACATCCCCATTTTGTCGCTGCTAGCCGTTTCAATAAGCTTATGCGCTTCCCTGCCCGCTCAGCGGTTTCCTGGATGTGGCTGTTGAATGTC
The DNA here is from genome assembly GCA_034769895.1 of Magicicada septendecula. NCBI lineage: Eukaryota > Metazoa > Arthropoda > Insecta > Hemiptera > Cicadidae > Magicicada > Magicicada septendecula. Next base: position 234,589,857 of record CM068371.1, on the reverse strand, counting down.
AGTTTTGTGTCTAGCTTGACGCCCAGGTATTTCGCAATCGAGGTTTCAGGCAGGTTAGTTCCTTTATACTGAAGTTCGATTTTTGGAGGTTTAGTAGAGAGGGTAAAAGTTGAAAAACCGTTTTATCAGGACTTATTATCATTTTGTTGCTGTCTGCCCATGATGCGACATTTTTTAAAACAGAGTTGACTACTGATTCAAGGTGGGAGGTGCTGCTTGTAGTAGCCCACAGGATGACATCATCTGCGTATAGAAGGCAGGATATTCCAGGTATCTTATTGATTGCTGTTGTTAAGTCATTGATCATAATGTTGAAGAGCAGACAGCTGATTACTGCGCCTTGGGGTAGTCCTTGTCGCTGTAATTTGTACTTAGAAGTGGTATTAACGAATTTAGTTCTGATGTAGCATTCGGTTAGAAAGTTTTTTATCCATGTGAGCATGTTGTTCTTCACTCCGAGCTCTCTTGAGTTTGTATAGAAGTAGTGCACACCAAACTTTGTCATACGCAGCCTTGAAATCGATCAACACAGCCAGTGACGATTGTTTTCGATGGAAGCTGTCTTTAACCGCCTGAGTGAATTTAACTATTTGGTCTACTGTAGATCGATGTTGACGGAATCCCGCCTGAGCATCGCTGATTGCACCACTTGACTCTATGAAAGTTCTTAGTCTGCGTTCCACCATCTTTTCCGCTATTTTACAGCACACGCTGGTTAGTGAAATAGGCCTGTAGCTGCTCAGGCTGCTTCGAGGTTTTCCTTTTTTATAGATGGGGATTATCTCAGCTTTTTTCCATTGGTGAGGAATCCGCTTGTCCCATGTTAGGTTGATAAGTTTCAGGAAACATAGTTTAGCAGTGGTCCCAAGGTTCTTTAGGAAATCTGGGAAAATATTGTCAGGTCCAGCAGACTTGCCATTTTTTAAATCCCTTAAAGCTATTTCTAACTCTTGTATAGAGAAACAGGCAATCATAGAGCAGTGCTCTTGTTTAGTTGCTATGCTTGTTGTTTGGCTCATTTGCACACTTTTTCGTTCAGGACCGCTGACTTTCAGGGAGCTAACTGAGGCATAGAATTTGCAAAGGCTGTTGGCTACTTGCATTGGACTGGTGAGGAGCTTGTCATTCACTTTCATGGGTTCCCATGCTTGCCTCTTCTTATCATTATTTAAGCTTGATAGGAAAATGTGGGCTTTGGTGCTGTCCCTTCTGAAATCTAGTTTGGTGACAAAGTTCCTGTATATACTTTCCTTGGCTTGGATGATGGCCCGAGTGAGAGCTGCTTGCTTCCTTCTTAATTCAGCACAGTCTTGTAGTAGCTTCGTTCTCTCAGCTTTCTTTCTTGCCTTGTTCCTTTCCTTCTGGAGAGCGGTGAGAGTCGCATTCCAAAAGGGTTTATATTTTTTAACACTTCCTCGAGGTATGCTTTTCTTAGCAGTTTCTAGGATACCCTCAATAAATCTGTCAGTTGATTGATCAGGATTATCGGTGATGATACAAGGGGTGAGTATTTGGTTGGAGAATAGACTGAACTTCGGCCAGTTCGCCTTTTTGAAATTCCATCGCGGTAAGCGAGGCTCAATGGGGTTTTGTCTGTTCGGTCCTTATGCTTAGCGCTAGGGTTCAGTGTCCACATCCTCCAATAGCTTCCTTAAGGGATATATTGGATCTGCTTACGAGATTGGCTTGAACTATCGCCAAATTGGGGGTGCTGTTGTGTCCAGCGAATGATAAGACGGTTGGTTCAGTCAGGAGGTGGATCAGGTTAGTTGGATCTATCAGGTTTTCAATGGCGTGGCCAGGAGCATTAGTGTCCGAGTATCCCCATCGAGGGGAATGTGCATTAAAATCTCCAATGACAATGCTGTTTCGGTGGTGGGATGCGTCTGCTGTCGTCTGTACAGATCTTGTTATTTGGCGGGTTGTATATTCCAGTGATCTTAAACAGGTGTCCATTATTCCACACTTTGATATTGACAGCTTCATGTTTATCTGTTTGTGTCATGGTGTGTAAAACGGCGAACTCACATGCCATTGTGCTCTTTACTCCCACTATGATGCCTGCGGCCACTTGTCTTGCTCGAGGTAAAACATAATTTGTGTAATTCGTCACATTAAAACAATCAATGGAGTCCGTAGAAGCTCCGGCTTCAACTAAGATGAAAACATCTGCGTCAAACGTTAAAACTTGAGTTGTGAACTCACAAAATTTTGAGGTGTTCAGGCCTCCCGCATTCCAAAATAATATTCGGAGGCCATCGTCGAAGCCCTGAGAAGGGCTGGTTTTCCTCTTAGCTCTTCCTGTCATGTTTTGGGAGGATTGTGTAGGTGTATGTTCGCCGTAGCAGATTTAGCGTTACCCAGGGTGCACCAACTAGGAGGTACTGCTACTTTGCACCCCACTTATTAATATTGAATAGTATCCACTCTCTCACTCTCTCCCATTCATACTCTGGTACATTTTCTTTAAAAATGAGCTCATGTTATTAAATATGGATAATTTGGAATATTTGATTTTTTCTATTGAATATTTGATTGGTTTTACAGCCAATTGTACTTAGCTGTCACTCCCTGTACTTTTGAGTCACAGACATCGAAAACGTCCCATCGTTGATCACACACTCTCGTTTTCGTAGCATCCCATCGTGGATCACACGCTCTCGTTGTCTTAACTCAAAACTGTTAATATGTAACTGTTATATTTACATATTAAATAAACTTTTGATGGTGTAAAATTTAAATAAACACACTTGGTGAATTTGCTGGCCGGCACTCTTCACTGTCGGGATGAAAATGGCAGCGTCTCACCACTGAATATTGCGGAGGTGGGGCAAAACTACGTCACTGGTCCTTTGAATGGCCAAGCCTCTGGCTTACAATTGTATAATTATGCGCATCGCATTCCTTTAGCTGATGTCATCACTGGGTTCGGCTTGTTGACACGTTATTATGACGAACTGTTTTTTGCTGGTTTTGTGATTTTACTCTGACCTCGACACAAATCCTGTCCGCTCAATATTACGTTATTGACAATTCTCAATAAATCTTCACCAATCTTTTATATGGTATTTTAAAATAAAATACAATAATTATGTTGTAGAACCATTTTTTCCTAAAATTATTATCGTACCAGAATTGTACCGTTACATAGGTTAAAAAGCATGCTCTTAACATGGTATCAGTAAACAAACGTAATCTTGTTTCATTACTATTAAACAATAAAGAAAAATCAAACATACTCGAAAAAATGGAGTTTATAAAATACACTGTGCAGAATGCTATGTTATTTATATAAGACAATATGGCCATACTGAAGTATGTTCAGTTATTAATTATTAAATTTTTCCCTATTCGGACGTCAGCTGAAGTATTATTCAGTAATTAATATTTAAATGAATATTGATTTTATCTGTAAGGTTTGGTCCAGGACTTCGTTTAGTGTACTTCGGCAGAGAACAATCGGCAAATACAAATAACAAAATGCGTATATCAAGTAAAATATAACATTATTTATTTTCTTTTGATAACATAAAAAAGATCATGAACACACTTATTCCGCCTTAAGGCGTAAAACTGATTTCCAATAACTATTACATCAAAATACGAATACGTATATCAAAGATTACGCAAACATATTCTTCACTCACACAATCATACACATTTACATACTTTTAGGCTTTGTTGAGCTCAACTTTAAAATTTAGTGAAAAGCCAGTATTTAATTATTGTTGAAATGTCTACTTCCCTTTCATGGTGCGTATGGTTTCATACGCAGGGACGTCTCCTGTTACGTGCACTGTTTGTTGTTTTCACTTTTATATCTTACGGCCAAACTGTCAATTTAGTTTTATACATTATTATATTATGTCACTGATTAATACATTATTTATATTTTTTTAATTCCAATACTAGTTAAAACTTCACATTTTTTTATTTGCGTTTTATGCTGTTTATGCGGGCGCCCGCGATTGCTGCTGCACAGCGCAAAAGATGGTGGTCGACTGACTTTCAGTGTTAAAAATTTCTGTTTGTGTCGTCTCTAAACTGGTTCACTCCGCTCCCCGCCATATGTCTCTTCCTCAGTATTGAAAAGTTTCGCTGAGCTTAGCATCACCTTTTTAACTTGCCACGAACTGACTTTCGTCAACAACATTCCTTCGTTGTTAGTCGCTGACTACAAATAAACTCGAGATTTGCTGCATAACCATATATGGTCATGAAACTCTCGCTGGCAATCGCCTCACCTTAAGGGGGCCTCATCTTCACATGTTATAAAATTTATAAATCTATTATGTAAAATTACTATGTAAATTTAGCCCCATTACAATACCCCCCCCCCAATGAGAGGTTTTATGGCGAAGCATAAAAGCTCTCATTGACACTCATACTTTCTAAAGGGATCAGCCAAGATATGTCGCCACAACCCCCTCAACGTTTTATTCAAAATTGTGGTTAACTTACCCCTGGTCCAGTGATTGTGACTGCACCTGAATGACCTTACTGGACTTCTCTTTCGAGATCCCAACACCGCAAGGCCAGACAGGCACTTGACGCTCCTGCTCTGGCGCGCAGGCCAGCACAGGACTGCCACCACAGCATCACCAGACACTGAAACATGAAATGAAAAAATATCAAATAGTGGCCTGGTATAATAACATATCCCTAACTGATCTGGTTCCCCCTTAGCTGTGTTGGTTTGGTTTGCGTTAAGAAGTACTGAGTTTTTTTTTTTTTTTTTTAGATCCTACACATGGATGAATACTTAGTCTAAGTATAATACATTATAAGAATTCCATACCAACATTCTGTATAACCTTCTCTCGTTAACTCTTCTGTATAACCTTCTCCTCGTTAACTCTTACCCCAAAATTCAAAATGATCGCTCTGATTCCCATCAATATTTAAATAAACATTTCCATTACAACGTATAAATACCTACCATTATAAATATTCCATTCACATTTCAAAATTAACAAACTCCTTATATAGAGTAAAACACATTAAATCAACTACATTAGAACAAATTACTTACTTAACAATCGTTAAGCATCTTCATATTACTCCTTAATACATCAAAATGAAATACTCCTTGTCAATACAACATCATTCATTTACATCAGAAAATCAATTACATATTCTACATTATTGATGTAACTCATTTTAATATTTAATATTTTGTTACTAACAACCTAGTAACCACCTTCTCCATCATCACATAATTTATTAAATTTTGAATTTATTTTAAATTCCTCCTTCCACACATACTATTACCCCCCCTGGACTGTAGCGCCCAGTTGCCTCCACAAGGACTGAAGCAGAAGGGGTGAACACTTTTTTATTTTCTTTCTCCCCCATCCTTGCTTTGGTGTTATACAAAATTCGGCATTACTGATATCCCGGATACCAGTAATCCTACTAAGTTAATATTCACATTCCCTTAATCGGTCTATCACCCATACTTAGGTATATAGCCATGTTCCAAAGTTATATCATCTTAGATTCCCCTGATCTAAACCCCCCAGTTGTATTTCTAAGTTCACCAATTTAGAATATTAAGCCAAATCCACGGTCAGGGTTCGGTGAAGCCGTGACCGCCCGAAAATGGGGAATCTCATTTAAAAAACATACAATTCATGTTTAAGATTCCTACACACTAACATAATAAAACATAGTAAACACTCACAATTAACATAAACCTCATTAAATTAAAATAAAGATCTCAGTTGCATCTGAATAAAATTTCCAAACATTCCAAAACTTCAATTTCAATTGAACATGTTAATACTCAACCTTTAATTATTTACCACTTCTTATACCATTAGATTCTCCAAAAATTCAAATTTATTATCAACATTCATTTTACATAACATTTTATTTATTAAACATTGCGATTATTACCTCAAAATAAACAATTCATCTTTAAATTTGCGCACAAAATTATAAACATTCCACTTTAATTTCAATTGAACTTTTTACTACTCAACCATCAATTATTTATCATTTACTATATCATTAAATTCTCCAAAATTTTTTAATTTGTTATCAACATTCATCTTATACAATATTTAATTTATTATCTCCTTTCAAATTAATTCAATTATTTTATCATACACATTTCATTACTTTAACAAAATTCACAAAGTTGAGTTTACATCACCTTGCTACATCATTACATTTAATATCAACACAAAAGTATATACAATCCACATTATTATCTGTTATCGTTTACCACAAATCATTTCATAAAACAGTCCAATTTAAAACCACTACTCACATAGTTAAACATTCATAAACACTAATTGTTTACCCCCCATCATCGAATAATAACCTGGTCTTACGTCTACACAACTCATTTTTTATTAAATACATTATATTATCTCTATCAATATAACGACAATTTAAATTCTTGTACTTTTCCACAATACCATAATAATTAACAGGATTATTCCATATTATTACATCATATAATTTGTCACCATCGAGTATAGTCAAGTCGCCCTGAGTATGATTTGTCACAATTAGGTCAATTATAATTTCATCATTATTATCATCTGCTGCTATCCCAGTTACATCATAAGGTAAGTAATCAATATCATCAACCTTATTTGCTGCACTAACTATTTCGCAAGGTAAGTACAGTAAAACCCCGGTTAACCGAACTAAAGGGGGGGAAGCCGTTTCGGATAACAATTTTTTCGGTTAAGCCATGAACATCTAATACTACAGTATTTTGTATTGTAATTACAGTACGTATTTTTTAAAGGTTTTGAAGGTCAAACGAATTCAAAAATCTCTTTGTAGGCTACACTTATGTTCTTTATTAAAGTTAAAATTACATTTTTAGGATTACAGTACATCAATATACAGTATACAGTCATCCCCCGAGATACGTAATTAATGCGGACCATAGACTTTTGCGTAACTCTAATTTTACGTAAGTCGAATTTGAACATTGCTTAAGTGTACCTACGTACTTATTATTATACAGACATATGTATGGGTATGTACGTACATACATGAGTAAGAACAAATCACTCGCGGCAAGCTACACTAATGATGTGAAATAATACCTCTAGAAAAACGAGTGATAAACATGTGCTCGGTTCCGCTGCTCAACCTTCATTGAGTAGAAGAAGTTTCCGAGAAAGAGTGCCCGGTACGCTTGCGTTCGTGCTTAGACCGAAAAGTAAAGAAGTAGCAGAGCAATAAAGTAAGAGAGAATTGTGTGTGTGTTTGTTTACAAAGAGAGAGTGAGAGTGAATAGTGTATTGACGCAGTCGCTACAAGGTACAGTATTGCATGCTTGAAATAGAATACAGTACAGTAATTCTTTGTAAAATTGATGTTACTCTACTCAAAAATTTTTCCATTTTTTGAAATTTTCATTTTACGTAACTGCGAATTTACGTAAGTCGCGTGTTACGTATCTCAGGGGATGACTGTACTGTACTTAATAGTTTGGAGCATATGAATTACTACTCATTTAAAAAACTCAGTAATTTTTGTTTGTTTCTTGCGTCCCTCCCAACGTTTTCGAGCAGCGATGTCCCGCCATCTTTTCATTAGAAGGACGCCAGCCGGCGTTGACTCACTGCATTGTTCAACAAATCTTAGGGCAATCTAACAACAACACATGTACTGTACTGTAATTTTTGTGTTTTACTATACCCAGTAGGTTTTTGAAAGATAACAAATTCTTAATTTAGGCTTACCTCTAGTGCTCGAAAACCATCGTCAGCTGTCACTCCGTCATCCACGTCATCTACTTCGGTCTCTTCGACCGCGTCAGCATTTGACTGCAACACTGTTTCTACAATTTCTTGGTCCGCGATTTCTTGCGAATCATCCACGACAACCCATTCATCCACCTCGCACGTATCCATGTCTTCGCATCCGGGAATTCTTTTTACCATTTCTGTCAAGTTTTCAAAATTTTCTGAGTCGTCTCCTTCAAGCCCATCATACAGTTTGCTCCAGCACCTTTGAAGAGTTTCTGCTTTCACATTATCCCAGGCTTGCGCACACCAATAAATTACGTGTTTCATATTTACTGCCTTCAGCGCTTCATTCATGTTTTTGTTTTGCATGTCACTATCTTGCAGGATGGTTCTCAAAAATAGCCCACGGTAGTGCCGTTTAAATGTCGCTATTACGCCCTGATCCAGTGGCTGAATTAGACTGGTAACATTTGGGGGAAGGAAACGCACAACAATATCGCCACTTTTTAACTCGCAAGGATGCGTAGGCGCATTGTCAATTAATAAGATCGCTTTTTTAGGCAGACCTTTTTCAGTTAAAAACTTTTCAACTTTCGGTACAAACTGATCACTAAACCATTCAGCAAAGAGTTCACAAGACATCCAAGAACTTTTTTGGGCTCTATAAAAAACTGGTAGCGCATTTGTAGCAACATCCTTCAAGGCACGAGGTTTTTTCGACTTCCCGATACACATTGGGGGCAGCCTATGTGTGCCAGAAGCGTTTGATGCCAAAAGAACAGTTATCCGTTCTTTTTGCATTTTGTGTCCTGGGGCAGACGTTTGTTTTGAGGAAGCTAAGGATTTTGTAGGCAACATCTTGAAATTAACACCCGTTTCATCGGCATTGTAAATTTGATCCTTAGTGTAGCCTTGGGTGTAATCTTCAAACTCTGTTTTGAAAACAGCAACCACGTCTGGGTCTGCAGATAACTTTTCTCCACATACATTCAATTGCCGAATGCCGTATCTGTTTTTAAACCTGTCTAACCACCCAGAGCTTGCACAAAAATCTTTTCCTTCCTCACCTAACAACTCAGCTAACATTTTAGCTTTTTCTTGCAGTATCGGGCCAGTCAAAGGCATGCCTTTTTCTCGTTGTTGGGTGAACCAAAGATAAAGAGCTTCGCCTACTTTTTCGAAGTCGGATGTTTTCAGTGTTTTTCTATGAGGATTTTTTACAGCTTGCTCTAGAAATTTAGATTTAGACTTCACCCATTCTGAAACGGTAGAAACACCAACTCCGTAATTAGCCGCAACAGTTTTCAATAAACTTCCTTTTTCAACTTCTTTGATAGCAGCTAATTTATCAGCGAAAGTAATCACAACACACTTCCGCTTAGTCGCCATAGCACAAAAATACACACGCAATGGAAATAAACAACCACTTGAAGGCACTATTGTATCGCAGATCCGCACTTGTGTGTTGACAGCTAGTGACTGATGCGGGCGTCATGGTCTTGGGAGGGGTTGGAGAGTTGGCAGTGTAGCTATATTTAGACTGGTGAGCCGGTGGCTGGGGAAGCAACTCAAGGTCGGGCATTCACCTCTCCCCGCTAGCCATAGCCCAGCACACTGGCTCTCCCTCGAATTATTTCCGTGCAGTACAGTACTGTATTATTTTTTGGATTTGCGATTTTCGGAGGCATTTTGGATAACCCGGGTTTCGGTTGACCCGAGTTCGGTTAACCGGGGCTTTACTGTACTTAATATCACTAACTCCCCCAATGTCTAACCTCTCTACTAATTCGTTATAACCTATATTAACCTTAAACATCTCTATCTTCCTATCAAAATACCTTTCATCATAACACCATTTTGTACATTTTCTATCGTTCCATACAGAGGGTACTAAATCATAAAAACACCTCCTGGCTTTTCCAGGATAACTACAAAAAATTAAGGGACAGTTTGAAAACACATTGTTTTCCTCTAAGGGACATTCACCCTTCAAAAACATTTGTAAACATCTTAGGGACATTCATCCTTCAAAAACATTTGTAAACATCTTGGTTCACAATAAACCTGGGGAAACTTTACCCTCTGTCCTATATTCACAAAATAATTCTCTTCATATTGTAACGATAAAAAATGTGTATGTAGCGACCAACTCGCACTGGAGTCGTCTATGTAAATTATAAATGTATTATGTCGAACGGCGAATGATTTTGTAAATTGCCGCTTACTCCCACTACGCTGCTTCTTTTACGTGACGTCACTCACCGATGCCAACTATCGGGTCAGCTACAACCTGTGAATTCTATTTACTAAATGTAACGGCAATAATAATGACTCACAATTATCATCAAACATATATCCTTGTGGAATCCTTTATTCGGAAAAAACACTGGTTAACTTGTTTTAATAATTTTTAAACAGAATAATCGCATTGTAGTACAAAATATAAGTCTTCTTTACCAGTTGGCAGCAGTAGCTGTTCAGTATTCCTTCAGATCAAAACAATGCTTTTTGTTAACGTTTTAAATAAAAATTTATCAATTATCTCAGGGCGTATATGGTTCGGGGATTTATAATTATACAAAATATTACACTATTAATCAAAATACAAGTTCACAATCATGGGATATTACAACGTTAGAGTGATAGGTGGACACAGAAATCGTATAGTGGTTGCCAGTTTTAAAAAGGTTATGTCTATATCAGGCTTTGATAGTTATTATGTGAATTAAAAGTTCTTGTTGTGTTTAAAAGGTGTTAGTCTTATATGGTGTTATTAGTGGTTGTTTCTAGTGTTCGTGTTATATGGTGTCTGTAATTCAGTTGATTATTGCTTAAAATACGTGTATACAAGTGTATGTGTTGAAGTACGATATAATGAGATGTCAGATCACCAAATCCTCTTCTTGTACTCTTCTTAGTTGTAAATAGGTCCTAAGTACACGTCAGGTCTTCCTTCTCGTCCCTCGTCCACTTCAAATCTTCTTTCTGGTTATTATTCCTTCTCATCCATCTAATGGGTAGTCTTCTGTTGTTGCAAAACGTTTGTATAATGTACTTCTAACAGTATTTATCTATTTGTATTGTTTTTTCACACTTTATAACATATAATGTAAGACGATTTAAGAACGCGTCTATCTGCTAAGATCGTCAAAGAAGTCTCATTTTATTTATCCGAAATTTCTGGTTGCTAAGGGTAAACTTGGAACCTGGTTGGTCAATCCGGCTAGACATTGTCATATACTTTTATTATTTCAGAATCTAAATTTCGTTCAAAATCTTTAAACTAACGTAACTTTTCTATACTGAATGGGAGTTTAAAACCATTATCAGCATTATTTTGATCTTCACATTTGTTATATTTAGACATCAAACATGCCTATTTTTGCTTAAGAACTATGGATGTTACAATTTTGTTATTTGGAATTTTCTTAAATAACTTGATATGTGTTATTTTGTTTCTATATTCCTTGTATACATTATTACCTATAAATACATCTATCCCTTCACATTTGCTTTACAAAATTTCTAACATAATTGTTCAAAATTTACTAAATTTGGTTTCACCTGGCCTATGTAATAGTATTATTTCCATCATCATGTTTTAACATCTCTAACAATTAAATTAACTTCTAACATTCATCAAAAAGGTTTAACATATAACGTTATTTTAACAACACAAAGTATATATTATTCTAATAGTTAAAATTCATGTCCACATGGCTATGATTATACCAATTCCTTGCACAAATAGTTGTTTTCTACTCAAACTGTATAGGTGTTTGACATTTAACAAAACATCTTTGTATTGTCCATTCTGCTTGGTCAATTAATCAATTTACCATGGTTTAATATCAGCTCTATTGTTATATTTGTTAACACAACATAAACAAAAAATGGAATTAATATCATAAAATTGGGATTCCTTTAAACCAACTGTATCATCTGTTACATACAAAAAACACAACACAAATACTATTATATAAAACACTGTGCTATAACATAAAACATGCACATTTAACAAAACAAATTCTATACTAATTATTTAGTCCTTTGTCAGCTAATTTATGACTTATTCTGACACTGTCCATGTCATATTTACTATTCATATGGGTTTAAACATCCGTATACTTACTGATGTTTTGTGTTACAAAAATTACAATAAAGTGAACACTGTTGCTCTACCTCACACACAGTTCTAATAATCTTGTTACATTTATTGTTTATCTGGGTTTTACTCTTGTTATGAATGTAATTGTGACCATGTTATAATTTGTTGTTTATTGGACAACCCTATGAACTCTATATGTGACAGTTTTTTGTATGGTTCTTGTATCTATAACCAGGTGTATCTATATTTTTGTTACATTGATTAACTTAATTATTTAACAATATTTCTCTTACATAATATTATATGTTTGGGTTTATTATCCCTCACTTTGTATTTTGATTGTCTGGATTTAATGATACATCAACTGAAACCATTTGTTTCTTTATATTCCTGGTTCATAAGCTGTTTGTCTTTACAATTCTTTGTTTGGTCAATACTGAAAGTTTATTGTCATAGCTGGGGTTTGAAGATATCTGCATCACTTAGCCTAAATCATTAATTTGGGTACGGTCAGTTGTCTTACTAGTCAGTCTAAAATTGTTAGTCGTTCTTCTTCACTATCATTTTTGAAGATATTGTTCTCCTTGTCAGCTTTTTAATCAAAGTCTTCATTAAATCAGGTACGGTATTATGTTGTTCCAAATGTCATGTTACATATTACCCTGCCACCAAATTTGATCATTTTAATAAAATATTGTTTTGTTGAAATTATCAATTATCTTAACTTTCACATTGTCATTTGTTATTCTTATTATGATCTGGTATACTTGTCTTTAATTATAAGTGTTCTATCCCTGGAACATGTTACTTCCCTAACAAATTAATCACCATATATTCTGGAATCAGTCGGGTGGCTCTCTTGACCTAATACCCCGCTGTCCTTACAATACATAATACATAAATAATATCGATTGCTGGAGCTATCTCGTCAGTCAATCACATTTAATAATCACTAGTCTATTCACGACTAAAATAAATAAAATAATATAATATATTCTTGGGATCGTTCACTCAGTCTAACTTCTCAGATCTAAATATTTCTTTCCATTGATTCTTTCAGGTGTTTATTTTCTTTTGGCGATATTAATAACATTTTTTATTTCCAATTGGTACTATCTTCCTTCCTTCTTTATCAGTACTGCTTAATCTTCATTTTTCATTCACTATCTTCATTTAAATTAAAACATAACAAGGATTTGTATCTATAGTTGTTGTTGATTCTCTCACAATCATGATAGGTTATTTGTAGTAAATTCGTTTCTAGTCTTGTCTTATTTTCATCGTCGACTGTCTACACTTGTCCTTTTTTATTCATTTTATAGCACTATGGTTTCTTCTAATTTATGGATGTTGTATCTTTCTTTTATATTCCCATAATAAGTTCATAACTGTGTTTAATAAGAGGTGCTTATTTTGTCTAGAATTTGGAAATTTATTCCCAGTTGTTTGTCTGCTTGATTCATAATGACATTATTAAACTGTACTGTAAGTTGTCCTTACTATTCATTTGAATTCTGATATATTCAAATTTGTTTATTTGGCTTAATTTAAAGTTATATTTTGGATTATCAAAGTTGGTTAGATGAGCTTGCTATGTTCTTTGTGTTTTGAGGTTTTATCATAATAAATTCTTCGATTCCAAATTAACTCATAAATAATTAGTTGTAAGTTGTTTTTACTATATTTTTTAGAATTTTGGTGGTTTTATAACAATAAATTCTTCAATTCCAAATTAATTCTCATAAATAATTAGTTGTAAGTTGTTCTTACTATTTGTTTGGAATTTTGGTGGTTTTATAATAATAAATTCTTCAATTCCAAATTAATTCTCATAAATAATTAGTTGTAAGTTGTTCTTACTATTTGTTTGGAATTTTGGTGGTTTTATAATAATAAATTCTTCAATTCCAAATTAATTCTCATAAATAATTAGTTGTAAGTTGTTCTTACTATATTTTTAGAATTTTGGTGGTTTTTCAACTTTGTTTATTAGGTTCATAATACATTTTTAAGGAAACTTGGTTGTATGTCCCCTTAATCTTTTTTGTTTCCACATCACTAATGACATAAGTATTATTGTTATTGTTTTTTATAACAACATATGGTCCATTATACAGTAATAATAGCTTTTTTGCTATTCCTTCCTTAGAACTTGGCAATTCGCGGTTTTTTAACAATACCTTGTCTCCAATCTTGTACTGGATCACTTTCTGCTGAGTTATTTTGTATTTTTTCCTTCTTTTCTCCACTTGTTCATTCAGTTTGCTGTGGAATCTCACGTTGTCGAGCTGGTAAGCTGGGTTGTTTGGGAAATTGATTATTTCACTAATTTCTCTGGGTGGTAGTCTTTCATGCATTATGGTATATGGAGTATCTTGTATTGCTTCATGGTAAGCTAAGTTGATAAAACTCTCTGTTTGTGTAATGTAGTCACTCCACTTCTGGTGTTTATCAAAACAATATGTCCTGAGTATACGGCCGACCTCCCTCAGTACTCTTTCTGCCGGGTTGCTATTTGGGTGATAGACAGATGTTTTATATGTCTTGACACCTAAGTCTAACAAAGTCTCCTTCCAAACCCTTCCTCGAAACTGAGTTCCGTGATCGGTAATAATTGATCGTGGAGCTCCTAACTCTGGTATGTATTGTTGGATCACTATCTGCAAAATCTTTTTTGTAGTTGCCCGATTAATGGGGTATAGTTTTGTAAACTTGGAGTAATGGTCGAACATGATTATAATGAATTTATACTGTTTTCTCCCTCCATTACGAGGTAACGGACCACACACATCTAAAAATACTCTCTCTAATTTACCAGTTGATGTAATAGGTTGCATAATTCCTTCTGTTTTTTCGTTATTGCATTTTGCTAATTGACAGATGTGACACTGCCGGATACATTCTCTAACTCTTCTGTTGATATTCTTAATGTAGGTGTGTTCCTCAAGTGCCTTCATTACTTTTAATGCACCCATATGCCCATATCGGCTATGGTAGTCCAATATTAATTCTGTTTCTAAAGCTTTAGGTATCACCACCTTCCATGAGCCTTGGTTATTATTTGGTTTGTAAAATAATATGTCTTCATGTAGACAGTAATATGTAGTGTTTTTTTCATCCTGTTGGATCAGTCTTTGTCTAAAATTGTTGATTTTGGTATCCTCGGTTTGTTGTTGTGCAATTGATTTCATGATGTTTTCCAAATCTGACTTGTTTTTTATTATATTGTATACCTTGATGATTGTTTCTTTTTCCCCTTCAAAAGTTTGTTGTTCTATGTTAATCCGGGACAATATATCTGCAGCAATATTCTGTTTTCCTGGAACATACTCCCAATTTATATGGTACTCCTGTAGTGCGAGTATCCACCTAGTCAATCTCCCATGGTTGATCTTGCAATTTTTTAGGAAAGATATTGACTTATGATCGCTCCTCACAGTTATCGGGTATCCAAGAATGTAGGTTCTGAATTTCCCACAAGCGAATACAACGCTTAATAACTCTTTTTCTGTTACACTATAATTGCGTTCACATCCATTAAGTATTCTGCTTGCAAAACTCACCACCTGATGTTCTCCCTCACTATCTTCTTGATATAATACAGATCCTAAACTTATATCACTGGCATCACAGTTCATGAAGAAAGGTTGATTGAAATTAGGATGTCTTAATACAACTGAACTCAGGAAATTATGTTTAATCATTTGGAGTAAATTGTCTTGTTCCTGTCCCCAGGACCATTTGTTTTTAGAGGATAATTGTGGAGAAAATTTTGCTGTCATTTCAGAATAATTTCTCTGAAACTTCCTATAATAATTGCAAAGTCCCAGAAATGATTGAAGTTGCTTTTTATTTTTAGGACTTGGGAACTTCTGGATAGCTTCAATTTTTTCATTGGATGCTGTTATTCCTTGTCTTGTTAGGTTAAAACCCAGGAATTGGACTTCACTGGCAATAAGCTTAGATTTTTGAAGTTTTAGTGTAACGTTATTGTCTGATAGTTTTTGTAATACTTGTCCTACTCTGTCACAGTGGTCTTCCCAATTCACTGAAGTAATCAACAAGTCATCAACATAGACTGTGGTATATGGAATAGTATCTGGACCTAACACCTGGTCCATACATCTTACGAACACAGCTACTGAATTTACCAGTCCAAACGGTAGTCTCTTGAACTGATAGTTCCTTCCTTCGAAAATAAAGGCGACGTACTTTTGACTATCTGGGTGTAGCTCCACCTGCCAATACCCACATACCGTATCCCAGGTGCTAATAAATTGTATGCCATTGAACTTTTTCAGTATCTCCTCAATCTCTCCAGGAGATGTTCTGTCATTAACTATGATCTTATTAATCTCTCTAGCATCTAAACAGAGTCGTACTTTGCCATCTTTCTTTGGAACTGCTATTAACGGACTGGTATATGGGGAACAGCTATATTCAATAATATCTTCTGCTATCATTTTGTCTAGTTCAGTCCTTACTGCTTCCTTTAATGCATAAGCAACGGGATATGATTTTTTATTAAAATTTACAGGCTCCTTGAATTGTAATGTAAATTGATAATCCTTTACCTTGCCAGGTACATCAGAAAAAACATAGCGGTATTTATTATATATTGAAATTAACTTTTCTATTTGTTGTGTGGTTAGATTATATTCATTTTGTCCTGACCGAAATTGTCGGATCTCTTCTAATTTTTCCAACCATAAACTGTCTTCACACCCAAAGTATTCCCTTCTTACATTCCATGACTCATCTTGATTATTACTGAATTTTCTTATACTATTGCATGATGGTACATT
The DNA here is from genome assembly GCA_034769895.1 of Magicicada septendecula. NCBI lineage: Eukaryota > Metazoa > Arthropoda > Insecta > Hemiptera > Cicadidae > Magicicada > Magicicada septendecula. The sequence continues at coordinate 234,573,226 of CM068371.1, read as the reverse complement.
TTTGTTTTCTACCAATTTTGCTGTCCATTCTATATTATCCACCTTTAATGACACTATGGCTTGTCTCATGTCAATTATTGCTGAGTATTTTCTCAAAATATCACAGCCTATTAGTAGATTAAATGGTAGATTACTAGCTATTAGGAAAATCATAGGTATAGCTACATTTCTGCTGGTCACTGTTAATGATACCTGTTTTCTTATTGACTTGCTTTGCCTTCCAGTGGCTCCGATTAAAATTATATTTTGAATTGGTAAAGTTGGTAAGATGGCCTTACTATATTTTTGAATTTTGAGGTATTCATTGTTGTCGATTAACGACACGTTTGCGCCCGTATCTATCATACATCTTGTCTCCAGTCCATTCACTTGGGCGATGATATAAACAATCTCATTATTTGAATTATTTTGTGTTATCGAGTCTTCGTTCAGTAGCTCTTCTCTAACATTCTTTAGGAAATGAATTTGCACTATTGTCAACGTATCGTCAGTCGTTTTGTCTCGTCCTAGTAAGTACCCAAATTGCCGGTTCAGTGATGGGACCTGGTGGATTTTCACTGCCGCAGTTCGTTTAAATCAGGGCTGATCTCCTCAGTCCTGTTGTCTGATTGATTGGGTCTGTCTCTGTTCTGTGACTCTTGTACCTCAATGGCGTTATTATTGAACGTCACTGAGTTTCGGTTATTTCTGTTATCGTCGCAGCTTCTACTTCGCCGATGTTCATCGCGGTAGTGCTGGTTACTCTCCTCCTGAAAACTTCTTCCACGGTTTCCATTATAGTTTGCTCGTCCCTGGTACCAACGTCTTCCCACATCCCTATCGTCAACACTTATATAATTCACTTGTCTTCTATATGTTTGATTTTGACTGTTATTATTGCCGTTATTATTGTGTCTGTATCGATTATCATAGTTGTTGTTATGACCCCGGTTGTTCTGGTACTGGTGGTCTCTGTCATTGGCACGCTGGTATCCATTGTTGTTATTATTTGTAGGAGGGCTACGGTAGTAGTGGTTGTTGTTATTGTTGTTATTATTTGCGTTATTTCGTGGATAATTAGTGGTGTTATTCTGGTTTTGGTAACCGCGCTGATATTGGTTACCGTTGTAGTTATAACTATTGTTTGGTCGTTGTCCATTATTTTCATATGGGGCGTCGCGGCGACCATTATTTCTATTTATCTCGTCGTTCCTTCGTCTATACTGGAGGAAGTTCTTCTCCTGTTCCATCTCTGCCAATAAGGTTGACATCTCCTCGATGGTTTGTATGCGTCCATTTATCCGGCCTCTTGTAATTTCGCCACCATAGTGGTAGGCTAAGAGCCGCACTAAACATTCCGTAGGGATTGCAGGCTCTAAATGTCTGGCTATGTTTATTTTGCCAAGAAAATATGCGGTTGGAGTTTGCTTGCCGTGCAGATCATATCTGCCCAATCCTATGTCACTCCTTATCATGTGTTGTGTGGCATCGGACCAATATTTAGATTTGAACTGTTTTTTAAATTCCTGGAAGTTCTGTATACTCGGCCGCATCGCCGTCCACCAGTTGTCATATACTTTTCGGAACATCTCGTCCAACATACTCCTTATCACAAACCATCTGTCTTCTCCGGTTTTGGCTATCTTCTCTTCGACTCGTTCTAAGAACAGCATGGGGTTTCTTCTATAGTTTTGAAAATCGATCACCTCTCGATTTTCCTCGCATGTTGTATGGGCGCCGGTACACTGCCTGTTTTTTAAGGAATTGATTTCATCTCTATGTGCAGTTGTTTGGTCTTGCACTCGATTGAGACTCGTACTCATACCTTCCAACCTTTCTCCCATCATCGCTTGGTTGGTTCTTATGTTTTCAACTCGTCCATTCGTTTCTTCCCGGACGCTCAGTATCTCTTGGTTCATCCGCTCACACTTTTCCTTGGTCTCGGATTCTACCCTTTTAATTTCAGTCACCGGTTCTTCCAGCTTCTTGTCCCATTCTTCCTGTAATTGCCGGTTATTAATTTCCATCTTGCTATTCCACTCTTCTTTCAATGATTCTTTGTGTTCATCCAATTTTTTCATGGTCTCTTGGTAATTTCCCTTCAATTCTTCCCTCAATGCTCTATTATTTTCGTCTATTTTCTCTTCCATTTTACTGCTATTCTCTTTCAATTCTCAGCTCAATTCCTCCTTGGTTTGTTTATTATCACTCCTTATTTCCTCCATCTTCTTACCCAAGTCTTCCTTCAATTTTTCTAAGTTCTTATTACTCTTCTCACTTAATTCTTCTATTTTCTTGCTGAAATCTTCCTTCATTTCGTCCTTTAGTTTCTTATTACTCTCCTCCATAGACTGTTTACTGTCCGTTTTTAATTCCTCTATTTTCTTGCTATTCTCCTGCATTAATTCCATCATACATTTGAGCATTTCTTGCGTCTTCTCGCCTTCTGTTTGTGTGGTTTCTCCTGGTTGTTTTTCTGGATCCTTTCTTGTTATAATTTCTATTTCCTCAACCGGCGTAGCTTCTTTATCTTCCATATTTAACTAGTCTACCTTCTCGGTTTCGGCCGCTCGTTTTCGCGATACCTCTCGCTTCCTCATCTTGTTTATTTTGGTTTATTCGTCTATTAATAGTAATTTAATTTATATTAAATTACCCGCCTCACACGTTGGTGCGCCAATTTGTAACAATAAAAAATGTGTATGTAGCGACCAACTCGCACTGGAGTCGTCTATGTAAATTATAAATGTATTATGTCGAACGGCGAATGATTTTGTAAATTGCCGCTTACTCCCACTACGCTGCTTCTTTTACGTGACGTCACTCACCGATGCCAACTATCGGGTCAGCTACAACCTGTGAATTCTATTTACTAAATGTAACGGCAATAATAATGACTCACAATTATCATCAAACATATATCCTTGTGGAATCCTTTATTCGGAAAAAACACTGGTTAACTTGTTTTAATAATTTTTAAACAGAATAATCGCAATTGTAGTACAAAATATAAGTCTTCTTTACCAGTTGGTAGCAGTAGCTGTTCAGTATTCCTTCAGATCAAAACAATGCTTTTTGTTAACGTTTTAAATAAAAATTTATCAATTATCTCAGGGCGTATATGGTTCGGGGATTTATAATTATACAAAATATTACACTATTAATCAAAATACAAGTTCACAATCATGGGATATTACAACGTTAGAGTGATAGGTGCACACAGAAATCGTATAGTGGTTGCCAGTTTTAAAAAGGTTATGTCTATATCAGGCTTTGATAGTTATTATGTGAATTAAAAGTTCTTGTTGTGTTTAAAAGGTGTTAGTCTTATATGGTGTTATTAGTGGTTGTTTCTAGTGTTCGTGTTATATGGTGTCTGTAATTCAGTTGATTATTGCTTAAAATACGTGTATACAAGTGTATGTGTTGAAGTACGATATAATGAGATGTCAGATCACCAAATCCTCTTCTTGTACTCTTCTTAGTTGTAAATAGGTCCTAAGTACACGTCAGGTCTTCCTTCTCGTCCCTCGTCCACTTCAAATCTTCTTTCTGGTTATTATTCCTTCTCATCCATCTAATGGGTAGTCTTCTGTTGTTGCAAAACGTTTGTATAATGTACTTCTAACAGTATTTATCTATTTGTATTGTTTTTTCACACTTTATAACATATAATGTAAGACGATTTAAGAACGCGTCTATCTGCTAAGATCGTTGTCAAAGAAGTCTCATTTTATTTATCCGAAATTTCTGGTTGCTAAGGGTAAACTTGGAACCTGGTTGGTCAATCCGGCTAGACATTGTCATATACTTTTATTATTTCAGAATCTAAATTTCGTTCAAAATCTTTAAACTAACGTAACTTTTCTATACTGAATGGGAGTTTAAAACCATTATCAGCATTATTTTGATCTTCACATTTGTTATATTTAGACATCAAACATGCCTATTTTTGCTTAAGAACTATGGATGTTACAATTTTGTTATTTGGAATTTTCTTAAATAACTTGATATGTGTTATTTTGTTTCTATATTCCTTGTATACATTATTACCTATAAATACATCTATCCCTTCACATTTGCTTTACAAAATTTCTAACATAATTGTTCAAAATTTACTAAATTTGGTTTCACCTGGCCTATGTAATAGTATTATTTTCATCATCATGTTTTAACATCTCTAACAATTAAATTAACTTCTAACATTCATCAAAAAGGTTTAACATATAACGTTATTTTAACAACACAAAGTATATATTATTCTAATAGTTAAAATTCATGTCCACATGGCTATGATTATACCAAGGTTTTGTTTGACATTTAACAAAACATCTTTGTATTGTCCATTCTGCTTGGTCAATTAATCAATTTACCATGGTTTAATATCAGCTCTATTGTTATATTTGTTAACACAACATAAACAAAAAATGGAATTAATATCATAAAATTGGCATTCCTTTAAACCAACTGTATCATCTGTTACATACAAAAAACACAACACAAATACTATTATATAAAACACTGTGCTATAACATAAAACATGCACATTTAACAAAACAAATTCTATACTAATTATTTAGTCCTTTGTCAGCTAATTTATGACTTATTCTGACACTGTCCATGTCATATTTACTATTCATATGGGTTTAAACATCCGTATACTTACTGATGTTTTGTGTTACAAAAATTACAATAAAGTGAACACTGTTGCTCTACCTCACACACAGTTCTAATAATCTTGTTACATTTATTGTTTATCTGGGTTTTACTCTTGTTATGAATGTAATTGTGACCATGTTATAATTTGTTGTTTATTGGACAACCCTATGAACTCTATATGTGACAATTTTTTGTATGGTTCTTGTATCTATAACCAGGTGTATCTATATTTTTGTTACATTGATTAACTTAATTATTTAACAATATTTCTCTTACATAATATTATACGTTTGGGTTTATTATCCCTCACTTTGTATTTTGATTGTCTGGATTTAATGATACATCAGCTGAAACCATTTGTTTCTTTATATTCCTGGTTCATAAGCTGTTTGTCTTTACAATTCTTTGTTTGGTCAATACTGAAAGTTTATTGTCATAGCTGGGGTTTGAAGATATCTGCATCACTTAGCCTAAATCATTAATTTGGGTACGGTCAGTTGTCTTACTAGTCAGTCTAAAATTGTTAGTCGTTCTTCTTCACTATCATTTTTGAAGATATTGTTCTCCTTGTCAGCTTCTTAATCAAAGTCTTCATTAAATCAGGTACGGTATTATGTTGTTCCAAATGTCATGTTACAATATTCTCTCTGTAACTTATAAACGCTGATTTCTACTCTCTCACTACCTCTCACTGTTTCCATATTATCATCATCACTGTTTATTTTCACTGTATCACTTTTATATATCTCATTTTCAACTATCTTACCGCTACTACTTGTTAATTCATTTTTATAACTAACACTTACCTCGTTAATTATTTCTTCATAATTTTTCGTTATTTTACCACCATTATTCTCACCTGTATTGACGCCATGGTCGTCTGTTACTTCGTTATTTTCATTTTCGTCACACTCACCCGTGTCATTATTTTTGACACCACTACACCCACTTATCTGTTTTAATTCAACTTCTATATTCTCTAGTTTATTATTTATTTCAACAAACTTCTCACTCACTCCATTAAAACTCCCACTTATGCTTTTAAATTGGTTATTCATCCTTAATTTACTCATTTCTATTTCGCTTCTTATATTCACGAATTCGTTATTCATGTCTCCTAATTTCTCGTCTTGTTTGTCAAGTTTATTATTCATTTCAGTTTTGAATTCATTCAAATTCGTGTTCAAATTATCATTATCTGACTTCATTTCAGTTTTAAATTCACTTAAACTTGTGTTCAAATTATCATTATTCTTATTTTGTTGGTCAAACTTATTATTCATCTCTGACTTGATTTCAGTTTTAAATTCATTCAAACTTTCCATAATCATTGATAATTGCTTAAAAATTATATAACGTTGCAGAAATCCGATCATATAAAGTATCCATAAGTATTATAGAAATGCAAAAAAGTAAGATAATTTAATAACTAAGTAATGAAGAAAAAATATAAAATGTAGTTAAGAAAGAAGAAGCAAGAATTGTAAACAAAAGTAATCATTAAAAGAATAGACTAGACTGACAAACAAATGACTTTGACCCACCCCCAGAGATTGGCCAGATAAAGACCGAAAAAAATGAGAATAGATTCACAGAGATTAAGAAGACGAATCCATGAAAAGAGACACAAATAAGTAAAGAAAATATGTAACTAATAATGAATAAAACGGTAGTAAATAAAGTACACTAACCATAAAAAATAAGTAAGACAATTATTGTTAAATAAAGTATATTGTTAAGGACCTTATAATAAGAAAATAAGGCACATAATGTTAAAGAATAGTTGTAAATGTACATCTAAAATAACCTTGAAACCAAGAGTGAGAGATAGGTAGGGAGTGATAAAGATAAACAGTGAAGTGATGAGTGTATTAAAATAAACAACTTATATATTAAGAAAAAAGAATAGTAAACAAGTGTGACAAACCAAAACATAATCAAATGATGAATGAGCAATTAAGTTAATTGTATTATACTGTAAGAACCAGAGTAATTGTGGGTGTAAGGAATAGAAAAACATATTATGTCAATATAAGAATCACCAGGGTGATTATCTTCATAGAAGAGATGGTGTAGGTATAACACTCACCAAAATTGTTAATTTTAATTTAAAGAAAGTTAAGTTATTGGCTTAGTGTTTAAGGGAGTATATCCAAGAAGAAATAATTTTACAGTAATATGTTAGTATGTTTTATATAAGTAAGGAAGTTATAAAGAGAGTAGTAGCAGTACCTTTATAAGTAATAACAGGCAATATAATAATTATAATTTTCAATGAAAAGAAACATGGCTGAACCATATACAGACCATTGAGTTAGTTATATGTTATGTTTTATTAATAGATTTAAGTGCTAAAGAGGTGTGTGGGAAATGGGAATAGGTATAAAAAATAGTAATGACAAATTTAACAAAGCAGCAAAATAATAACTATAATGTAAATTGAAGGCAAAGTATCAGATAAGAAATATTTTTGTAAAAGTATAATAACATCAATAGATTGTAAAACAGTTCAAAAATAATTCAAAAGACAAGAAACACGAAAGGAAGTTAAGCAGACAAGATATGCTCAATAAATAATGTTTAAATAGAACAAAATAAGAAATTATAAGATGTAACAGTTTAGGCCTATAAATGACATAGCTGTATAAATACAGAAAACCAATTGTAAACAACTGAAAACTATATTTAAATAACAAAACAAGGTAAATTATGTAATTACCATCAACTAACAAAATAACATGTCAGAATTATATTAAACCATAGAAATAAGTAAATTATGTATTAACATAGTATTATAAATTTTGTACAAAAGTATTAATACATGGCTGAGACCAGTCTTGTGAGATATCAAACTAATCTTTGAAAGAAAATAGGAACATCTATGTAAATATTTCAAGTATTGAAATTATCCCCAAGTAAATATAATCATTGTAAGATATTTATTCATTTTGAACAAAAAACCAGGATTGATAACAATAGTTTCAAATGTACTTAGCCAATCAGAGTTAAGTCAGTTACCATGACTACAGAATGTTGTTATAATTTTGACCATTATGAAAGGAGAGTTCCATTATTAACTACCCAGAGGAACAGACGCTATATTGATGCTGACCATTTGAAAGACAAATAACGAAGAAAATCAAACTGTAATGAAACCCAATAGATTAACTGATGTCAACCATAGTTCCTGTAACACATGAAGGGACAATAACCGAATATTAAAACTACAATTAAATTAAAACTGGATGAATTAAGAAACAGATGCCAGAAGTAGACGGCATCCATATCTTTGGAATTAAACGAAGGAAATAATTCATTGGTGAAGACACTTGACGATCCATAACACGAACAACGTGATGTTGCTAAGTATGAAATAAATTATAACTAATTACGAACCAAATTGATTAACCATTTTCTGAATAAATAACTCTCACTCTAAAATTTAAACACTAATTTCTTTCAAGGATTTATGATTCATATTTAATAACACTGTATGTAAAAGAAATATAACCTATGTCAAACTGATAAAACTGACACACACCTTTAACACAATAAAGCTGAGTTTTCGTATAAACCATATTAGTATTTAAGTACCACAATTGTGAAGTGGTGTACTTTATTTAAACATCTTGTTATAAACCTTTTTCGTACTCAAAAGAATTCACTGGCAGAATAAATTGTATAAATAAGAAACGATAAACATTATAGCTTCATACGCCTGAAGCGCTGCCACCTTTTGCTATCCGCTGAGTGAACTGATTTGCGGCCGAGGCATAAACTTTGTTATAATAACATTTGTGATACGATTATTATTCAAAAATTAATGAATTATTGAACAAATTAAATCAGTATGAACCTTTACTAACTGTCTTGTATTTATTTGAATAGTATTATCTATGCTATGTGCTTTAGCGGAGAGTAGATTTCTTTACACCAATTGTGTGTTGGCAACACGTCCCAACAACGAGCGAAAGTCGAATTCCCGCCAGTCAGCGAGGCAATTCGAATTATTCTTTACAGTATCCAGGAGACAATCTAATTGCAAAAATTTTAATTGTTTTATAAAAAACAATTTGGCGCCTTTCGGGAGTTAAAAAATACAACATAGAACAGGTAAAGACTTCGATACTGGTTATTCGTACGTTCGCGACGGACACAATCTGCGTGAGTTACATTACAGAGCGACGACGGATTAGTAAGACATGAGAGTACACATTACACACTCTTACTCTTACACGTTTACAGTTATTTGAACGAAAGGGTAATATTACAATATTTACCTCGTTATTTCTACTACACTCAGCTCCGACCGTTTCATTTACATTTGTTATTTCGCATACGTTCTCATTAACATTTTCGTTCGTGGTTACCATATTATCTTGTGTAACATTCAACACTGACCCCACATCTGCACTTTCATCTAAATTTGTATTTACATCTTTCTCTGCCATTTTTCGACTAAATTGTAAATCAACTTTAATGTAAATAATGTAAATTTCAACGTTAATTTACAATGTCCCTGTTCGGGCGCCAGTTGAAGTATGTTCAGTTATTAATTATTAAATTTGTCCCTATTCAGACGTCAACTGAAGTATTATTCAGTAATTAATATTTAAATGAATATTGATTTTATCTGTAAGGTTTGGTCCAGGACTTCGTTTAGTGTACTTCGGCAGAGAACAATCGGCAAATACAAGTAACAAAATGCGTATATCAAGTAAAATATAACATTATTTATTTTCTTTTGATAAAATAGAAAAGATCATGAACACACTTATTCCACCTTAAGGCGTAAAACTGATTTCCAATAACTATTACATCAAAATACGAATACGTATATCAAAGATTACGCAAACATATTCTTCACTCACACAATCATACACATTTACATACTTTTAGGCTTTGTTGAGCTCAACTTTAAAATTTAGTGAAAAGCCAGTATTTAATTATTGTTGAAATGTCTACTTCCCTTTCATGGTGCGTATGGTTTCATACGCAGGGACGTCTCCTGTTACGTGCACTGTTTGTTGTTTTCACTTTTATATCTTACGGCCAAACTGTCAATTTAGTTTTATACATTATTATATTATGTCACTGATTAATACATTATTTATATTTTTTTAATTCCAATACTAGTTAAAACTTCACATTTTTTTATTTGCGTTTTATGCTGTTTATGTGGGCGCCCACGATTGCTGCTGCACAGCGCAAAAGATGGTGGTCGACTGACTTTCAGTGTTAAAAATTTCTGTTTGTGTCGACTCTAAACTGGTTCACTCCGCTCCCCGCCATACGTCTCTTCCTCAGTATTGAAAAGTTTCGCTGAGCTTAGCATCACCTTTTTAACTTGCCACAAACTGATTTTCGTCAACAACATTCCTTCTGTAACGGGGCAATTTAAAGGAAGGGTCTATTTTTAAATTTTATAATAATTTGGGGCCAATCTGTTTGGGCACCATTTATTGCCACAAAAACTTGACTTATATAACACCCTATATTTAACTCGGTACCAGTCAGAGGCAGGTACGCGACGATGATAACATTGGAATGTGGATGTGAGCGCGTGCTTGTGTGCCGCTGTTTGTACTCTTGGGCCCAAAGTCGCTAACGGAAGTGAACTAACAAGTAACTAATTAACCTGTCACGTGAGTGTAATGACGAATCATAGCGCAAGCTGTTGAACCTGTAGCGGAAGTAGCCGTTAGTGACGCTTAGGGTAGCGTCAGTTAGTCGTCTAACAACCATGGCCGCAGCCGGATGAATACAACCGGCTAGCGAGTCAAAAATTTATTTAAAATCTTAAAAATGAGTTTAACTAAACAGCAAATCAACATGAGCAAATTGTGAGACATTAATTAACCAGTAATATGAAAATTAACAGTGAAAACTATTTGGACAAAAGTGAACAAAACATTGTGGAAATCAACAAGTGACCTGCAGGGACGCCGATACCACGTAACCGTATATCAAATAAATTAATTATGAGAATTTAAAATCAAAAAGCGCTTAATTAAATAGGGTATGTGTGTGAATGAGAGAATGAGCAGATGCTGGGTTGTTTTTATAGGATTTAAGTAACTATTTACTTTAAGAATAAAAGAAATAATGTCAAAAACTGTTGAGTGTCTTTGTTAAATGGGGTATATGCCTCAATATTAAAATCTGTCGGATTCCAATTCCAAAAGTTATTCAAGAAAGAAGTAATATCATTATGTTATACATAAAAAAAGAATACAAAGACATGTTAAATAAAGTGAACCAAATTAACCATACAAATGCGAGTTGAGTACATTAATGACGTAGCCCTAAATCATGCTTGTATTTCACAGTTCGTGTGACGAACTCCTGGACTAACCTCAAGGTAAGTTTATGCCGTATTATATACAATTTAAATGTGGTAGAGCATGAATAATACTACAATTGGCGCTCGAACTCGGGAGGGACAAATTTTGCAAATTAAATTTTGTATAAAACCGCACCTATAGGTGAATACAAGCGTGATTTGGGGGTTAAACAGTAATACGTATAAATTATGTACAATGAGTAGTTGTTAGGTTAAGTGAGTAGTAAAACAATAGTAAGTGTGAGGTTTTGTTAGTATACAAATATTCCATAAAATATGGAGGATAAAATAGAGGAGATTAACGTAATTGTCGGTGATGAGGCCGAAAGTAAATCGATGTATGAAAGTAAAGAAAATATGTCAACTGAGTCGGCTAATAGAAGCGACTCAGGAATTCAGACAAGTGAAAGTAATGTAGACGAGTTAAAAATAATGAGTGAAATTGAAATTCATTCAACACCTGTCTCAATTAATCAAAATAAGAAATCCGATGACGATAATATGTTAACACGGTTGTATAATATGATGTATAACAGTTTAGAAAAACAAGATAGCAATTTTAGTGAATTAAGAAGGGATATTAACATAAGATTTGAGGAACAAAATATTAAATTTGATGTTCAGAATAGTAAATTCAATGAAATAAATAGCAATTTTAACGAAATTAGAAACGAAATTAAACAACAAAATTTTAATTTTAGTAAGCAAGTGAGTGAAATTAATACACGTTGTGATGGTATTAAAGAGCAGATTTTAGAATCAATAAGCAACAATTGCAAAGAGAAAATTAACGAGATGAATAAAAGATTAGACAGTAAAATAAATCAGATAATGAATAAAAAGGTAAGTGACAGTGGGAGTAATATGACGATAATTAGTGAAGAAATAATGAAGGTGAGTAATAACGATAATTCTAATAATGAATTAATAAGTAGTAGTGATAAGATAGTGGAAAACGAGCTATTTAAAGGTGATATAATGAAAATAGATAGTGATGAGGTAGAGATAGTTAGTGAGAGTAATGGGTTGTAAAGGGGTAGAAACAAATGTTTATCAGTTAGAGAGAGAGTATGAAGAGAGTGTACAGGTAGAGGGGTGGCAGAGCGTAAAATTTTCCTGTGGTGTTGTGGGGGGTGAAGAAAGGTCTTCACGAATGTATTGGGTAGATAAATGTTCTACCAATAATTGTCCTTTGAATTTTTGTGTTGTTCCTGGAGGAACTAAGAGGTGTTTTAATATAGCAGTACCCTCTGCATGGAGTGAGAGAGACAAAGTGATATGGCGTTATGGTGAGAGATATTTAGAGAGAGAGTTGTGTGTAGATGAGGAAATAGAGTTATTTACATTAAGCAGGAGTTATCAAGAGTTAAAAGAGAGGTTAGAATTGAAGGAAATAGGCGATGTAAAATACTTACCTTGTGAAACAGAGATGGATGATTATTTTGATGATGCGGTGGTAAATGATAAAAACTTACCTTATAATGTCATTGATATAGTAGAAGAATATAATGATAAAATAACTTACCTTATGTTAAACAAGAATACTGATGGAGACAGAACTAAAATCACTAAGGTAGACGGGCTTTATGAAATAATGGGAGGCAAATATGTAATTAATTACTGTGTTGATATAATTAACAAAAGTAGTCATTACAATAATAATTATAATGTAATGTGTGTCGATAAAAATGAGTTATGTTATAAATACATCAGGATTGTAAATAAATTTATAGTGAAATTAATTGTGTTTGTGTTGTAAAATGTATTTTTTATAATAATGTGTGTATGTAGTAGAATTTGATTTAATAATAGTATTTTAGCAGACTAAATAAAAATGAGAGTTTGTAATAAATGAATTGTAATTGTTTTGGAAGAAGGTAATTAAAATAACTTGTGTTTTAAATAACTGATGGAATTAAAATAATTTGAGATGAATTAATTGATTAATTTAAAATGTTATATAAAGAGATTTGGATAAGGAATTTAAATGATTTTGGATGATTTGAATTTGATAATAAATAATAAATGGATAAATGTAAAAGGTGTTTAGTTGAGGAGTCATATGATTGTTATAATGTTTCAGAAGATACATGGAGTTGTGTACATGATTTGGTGGTGATAAATGTTTATAATTTTGTGTCAATAACAGGAATCATGTGTTTTGAGTGATGTACTGTAAGTATGAAGTTTATAATGCAATTTAAATAAAGTAAAATGTTCAATGTTTGAATAGTAAATTTTAAATGAGTTTTAAAGGTTTACATTAAATGATGAAATTAAAATTAAGGTAGTCATGCGTTGTTTATTTTGATGTTCAATGAGCATATAAATGTAAAAAATGTTGTAAAAGATAGAGTTTGGGTGATGATTATTTCAATAAGGCATTTGAGTTAGTCAAAGGTAATTTAATGGGTGTTAGACAGAATAAGAATTTTGGGAAGAGACGTAATACAGAACTGGGTTGATAGTAGGGACACAGTAGCGATAGTGCATATATGTAGAGTAATGAGAGTGATGTAATTGGAGAGTAAATAGATGATGGTGAAATTTTGTAAAGAGGGTGGTGTGGTAAGGAGTCATCAACGACAGGCGTTATGGCGGGAGGTGAACGCTTTAGAGAGGGTTATGGGTTACCTGGAAGGGTCAGGAACCGATAAGGGAATGAGCTGGTTGGTCGGGTACACACATCCTAGGTACAAAGGGGGTATATGATTAGATAATGATTTAAGTGGAGTTAGAGAATTATTGGTAAATATTTTGGAGAGATTGGTGTCATACTATATAAGTCCGTAAATGGTTGTTAGAAGGAAGAAGGGGGTAAGGTTATATTTAAATACCCATTAATAAATCGAATTATTATGAATAACTAAGAATCACCCAAACCCATTAATGACCAAAATGTTAAATAAAAGAAAATTCATAGTTAAAATGTAATAATAAATGAAATGTGATGTAACATGAGGGTTGATAATAGATTTGAATGTGTTTTTGGAGAATTAAATGATAATATATCCAAACATATAATGGTTAACCTTCTGTGAATTGTAGGAGCAGTGTGAGTGTAAACGAATTGTATGTCTTTTGAGTAGTTTCCCCATTATCGGGCGGTCACGGCTTCGCCGAACCCTGACCGTGGATTTGGCTTAATATTCTAAATTGGTGAACTTAGAAATTAACCAGGGGGGTAAATCAGGGGAATCTACATAACTATGGAACAGCGGCTATCATCGAAGGTGGTGATAGTGCCATGGTAAGGGTGTGTGAATCATTATATTAGGATTACTGGTGTCCTCGGACATCAGTAATGCCGAATTTTTATATAACGCTGAAGCAAGAACAGGGTAGGCAGCGTCTACCCCTAAATAAACTTCCGTTCTTGTGGAAGCAACTGGACGCCACAGTCCAGGGGGGGTCATAGTGTGTGTGGTAAGGAGGTTACTCAGGGGAGTAACGAATGAAAACCTTAAATTGACGTAAACTGGATGAGCTAATAAGCTAATCAAATGATTTTATTTTGATTCAAGAGATCCTATGCTAAAGGCAGATAATGTGTTCAGAAATAATTGATTTAAATATGTTTTGCTCCATATGATAACTTTATAGACGAATTTACTGATTTGGCAAAAGATTAATTCGAAGAGAGAAGGTGCTTATTATGTTTTGTTTAGTATGTTTTATTGTGTTTTATAATGTTGTACTATGTTAGAGTGTAAGAATTGTAAACATGTGTCATGTATTTTGCATTGTATAATTTTTTTTTTAAAGTGTATCTAGGGTAAGGTCATTCACCTGACCATGAGACATCAGCTGATGACTGGTGTTAGATATGTAGCATGTGCCTTATAATTGATTTGTAGATTTTTTAATTAAAGTTATGAAATGAGTGAATAATAAATTTTATTGGCAAAATAATTCTTTTTGGAAATTAAATTTTTTTTTTTGAAAAAATTTGTTCTTTACAGTAAAGAATTCTATTTCAATATTTTATGTTCACTATACGTAGAGAAGGTGTCAGGTGATAATGATGTTTATATTATGATGTATTTATTAATCATGTGTAATTGTGTTTGAATAAGGGAATAGGGACAAATTGTTTATTTTATTTTGTATAACAGGATTGTTAACAGATAAATTAGGTGTTGTAAGGAAAAAATAAATGCATAAAGACTTTGAGTTTTGAAAATTATGCTGAAATTAATTGAAACAAGTAATATAAAGTAACCCTCAAATAGATTTTGGATAGGGTACGTGAATTTATTTGACTATTTGAATCAAATTTGAATTTTATATTAATTTTATACTATAATGATTAAGGTGCAGATAGTGTAATTTAGTAACATAATTAATACAACCTTATAATCAATCATATTATAATCAAACATAATAATGTTTTATTTTTATTTAATAATGAGTATGTGTACGCACCCAGTATTTGCTAAAAGCAACCCAGTATGTATGTAAGGGGAGACATATCGGTTGAGGATCTGGTATGGTATAAGGCCAGTTTTTGATTTTTTGGTGAAATGACAAAGGGTTAGGTGGTACTGTGGTGAGTACCTGTCCAATTTTATGGTGTTGGGATCTCGCCCAGAGAAGTCCAGTAATCTCGTTCAGGTGCAGCCATAGTCGCTGAGCTAGGGGGGTAGTTTACCCATGATGTGTTAAGGATTAAAGGAGGGTTGTTGGCGCCATATCCTCACTGATCCTTTTAGGGTGTAGCAATGAGAGTTTTTCTGTTTCAGCAGAAAACCTCTCATTGGGGGGGTATTGTAATGGGGCAATTAAAAGGAAGGGTCTATTTTTAAATTTTATAATAATTTGGGGCCAGTCTGTTTGGGCACTATTTATTGCCACGAAAACTTGACTTATGTAACGCCCTATATTTAACTCGGTACCAGTCAGAGGCAGGTACGCGACGATGATAACATTGGAATGTGGATGTGAGCGCGTGCTTGTGTGCCGCTGTTTGTACTCTTGGGCCCAAAGTCGCTAACGGAAGTGAACTAACAAGTAACTAATTAACCTGTCACGTGAGTGTATTGACGAATCATAGCGCAAGCTGTTGAACCTGTAGCGGAAGTAGCCGTTAGTGACACTTAGGGTAGCGTCAGTTAGTCGTCTAACAACCATGGCCGCAGCCGGATGAATACAACCGGCTAGCGAGTCAAAAATTTATTTAAAATCTTAAAAGTGAGTTTAACTAAACAGCAAATCAACATGAGCAAATTGTGAGACATTAATTAACCAGTAATATCAAAATTACCAGTGAAAACTATTTGGACAAAAGTGAACAAAACATTGTGGAAATCAACAGGTGACCTGCAGGGACGCCGATACCACGTAACCGTATATCAAATAAATTAATTATGAGAATTTAAAATCAAAAAACGCTTAATTAAATAGGGTATGTGTGTGAATGAGAGAATGAGCAGATGCTGGGTTGTTTTTATAGGATTTAAGTAACTATTTACTTTAAGAATAAAAGAAATAATGTCAAAAACTGTTGAGTGTCTTTGTTAAATGGGGTATATGCCTCAATATTAAAATCTGTCGGATTCCAATTCCGAAAGTTATTCAAGAAAGAAGTAATATCATTATGTTATACATAAAAAGAGAATACAAAGAAATGTTAAATAAAGTGAATTAAATTAACCATACAAATGCGAGTTGAGTACATTAATGACGTAGCCCTAAATCATGCTTGTATTTCACAGTTCGTGTGAAGAACTCCTGGACTAACCTCAAGGTAAGTTTATGCCGTATTATATACAATTTAAATGTGGTAGAGTATGAATAATACTACACTTTGTTGTTAGTCACTGACTACAAATAAACTCGAGATTTGCTGCATAACCATATATGGTCATGAAACTCTCGCTGGCAATCGCCTCACCTTAAGGGAGCCTCATCTTCACATGTTATAAAATTTATAAAGCTATTATGTAAAATTACTATGTAAATATAGCCCCATTACAGTACTCTGAAACATCACATTTCTGAACATAAGAAAGTTATTTTAACTAATATAGCCAATACAGGTTTTACAGATCATTACTTACAACACAGTGACTGCATAGATACAAAAAACATAACACTACTGCACAACATACAAAAAGGTAAAGAAAATGGATTTATTAGAAATTATAGAAATTAGAAAACAATCAAAGTAACAAAAATTTAACAAACGAACAAACTGAATTCTGTGTGTCCCCTTTATTAAAAGTTGTTATTTAGTTTAGTTAATTTTTATATTTTGGCTTTCGAGTATACTTAGTTTTTACAAACACTTGAACTTCCCTTACTAGTTCCTCCACCCCCTCCATCATACATACCCCACACACATGTCCGGATACACATCCTAAACACATGTTCACCACGCTTATATTCTTTGTTTAGTTGTTCCTTGATCTCTTTGAGAATATCTTAATAAGCTGAAACAGCTGTCAGAGGTAAATAATAAACTTTGAAACTTACCAAGTGTTTGTATATTTTTTTAAAACCTTTGTATTAATATGTTTCACCAAGTGCCCAATGAGTCATCAATTTATTTATGTAATTTAAAAAGTAATTATTTTAATTTTATGTAATAGATTGTAATCTTGAATGTTTCATTTTATTTTTTAAATTATTATATTGATTAGGAGCACATCTTCCTGATCGCATAGCTGATGTGATCACAAAACATCTACTTACGGGGTCAGAGAAAGACCGTGTTGAAGCACTGATCATCTCAGCACATTTGCTTTCTAGCACTGATACTGTGCTTAAGCAACGAATGGGAGATATTGTTAGAGCCCTTAGATTCCAGCTGAATGTACATTCTGTAAAGGTAAATTATAGACTTTTTAATAATTATTAAATAGATATTTTTACTTTGTCATCAGCCGTATAAAATATAGCTTGTATTGTAAGAGATTAAAATTTTAATGTATGGCTAACTATTCTCTCACTGTATTTATGTTTGATTAAAATGTCAATAAGTTACAGTTTATTAATTTTTATGTGAGTAATTGTATAGAAACTTTATATGAAATTCCCTCTTTTGTAGTGGTTTTGTTGATCCAGTTAGAAAGCACATTAATTCAAAATTCAGGAACATGTTTTGTGCCGCACGCGTGCACACACACTCGTGCGCATACACACATGCACGCACACACACATTAGTATTCATGTATTCATGCTGCTGTATGGTAACTCTCATTTCAATGTTTCTAGCAGTCATGGTATATTATAATTGGTACATGTTATTATTTCACATGACTTTATTATATTACAGTATACTGTATGATTGATTAATTTATTTCTTCTGCAAGCATATTTGTTATGTCATACTCACATTTCACAGAATGTTAGTGTATCATCAGAGGCTATGAAATGTAATATTACATATTTTCAATATTAATAGTACCAATACTTTTGTATTATGATAAAATAGAATATTGATAGTATTAATACTATCAAACAAATACAATTTTTATGATTATCTGCCAGGTCTTCATCTCCACCTGCCAGTTCTTCATTTATCCGCTAACTCAGTGTCTTGGCAACGTCCATTTTATTAATTAATTCTGCAAGTAGTAATCTACATAGTGTGGTTGTTTAGCATAGAGAATTTTAAGTAAATTGTTTAATTACAACTACTGTAATTGCTTTTAAGTAATTTAATATTGTAAAGACCTTAAAACTTTAATTTACAACAAGTTACAAGTAAAACATATCAATTTATTATTTATAATTGACAATTGATTAAGTATACAAACAAGTTTATTACACAGCATTAGGGTATACGTTTGAAAAATGAAGTAAAGGGAAATCAGTTCTGTCAGTAAGTATCTTTCTTTTAACAATGTTTCAATAACACATATTTTTATTGTTTAATAGGACTGATTTCACGATTATCTCATGCGTTTTTCAGCCACTTATAAAGATAGTAATGTTGATTAGTCGTAATAGGCTGTTTTTGTAAAGGACTGCGGACCCCCCCCCCAAAGCCAGATTCAAGATACACCACTGTGTGATCAGCAAGCTTTCAGGACAAAAATCATGTTAGAAATAGCATTCTTACAAGAATGTATACAACTCTTTCTTCAGGTTACAAATATGACCTTTCCATGAAAGACTACTCAAGATAATTCATTACTAAACCCCAAGATATTTCATTTGTTCAGTTTGTTCAATCACCAACCACCTATTGTGAAATTCTTTTTGACATGATGATCCATAACAAACAACATGAAAATTCAACCTTGTCTCTCAAAAAGAAATCATATATTTTGTTTTTTCACCAAAAACCACACAGTATTTACTAAATCAATACTTTAATTTATCTGATTCAACAATCATTTAACATTAAATTAATCAATTTTATTTATTACTCATATTTCGTCAGTTAATCATTGCTACAATTTTAATGTTTTGTGAGGAACACTGGGAAATAAAAAATACATACAATCGTTATTTATTTTTAATTTAATGTTTTAATAAACATTGTGCCATGGCTGATAACCTTGAAGAGTGCTTGGCGGGAAAAGTTGCAACAGCACTACTTGCCCAGACTTACTGTCTAGTGTAAATGGAGTTTCATACATCGGTCGGAATAAATTGTGACATTAGCTCCCGCGAGCACTTGCTGAACACTTGCACTTCCTCTCGTGTCTTAGTGTAAACACCTACTCGACACTGCTTGCACATTTAATGTCGCAATTTTCTCACCAGTGTAATCATAGCTTAAGGTTATAAGTAATAAGGTCCCAATTACTAATCTTAACAACACAAGAAAACCCCAAAAAACCAAAAGCCAGAGTCACCACCACGTTTTTACAGGTGGTATTAGAAACCGCTTCACTGTTGTTGTGAAAACACTTAAAAACACTATTTTCCACTTCAGAGAATTTTCCCAGATTTGTCTAGATGAACTCGTTGAACACAGTTTAGGTTTAGACAAGGTGACATTAAAAATAACTTAACTCATATACACATTAAATCATTTTTATTTGAAGTCAACATTCAGATTATTTATGAACTTGTGATTGGGTTATGTGTACTTAGTAATTATTATTAACCTATATAATAGGAGTAATAGTCATACTAATCACATAAAACAATTTATGCTTTGAATTTGAATTTCACTCAGAACGTATGAATTTAAACATTTGTGATTCACTTTCAATTAAAACTCATATGTATGGTTTGCGTGGTTAGAAATGCATTCTGTTGAAAATTCAATCACAATAGTAAATACTATATTTTATGTATTTTGTGTATCAAATACATAAAATTGCCAGTACAAACCCAATTATATCAAACAGTTGAATTGAAAGCAGTGCTCAAAAACAAATTTGATACAGTTGTATACAATCGTATAACCAAATTAACCTCATTCTAAACTTGTTTCTTTTACATATATTTTTTCATCTTTACAGCTTAATTAATTTATTTTTTTACAGTTTGAGTCTGTCATTGTCATAATTGTTGGTTATTATTATGAACTAGAACTTATTGTATAACAAAGTCAAGCAAATCAGTATCTTTGACTAGTTTCTCTGTCTTTCTCCCTCCTCCCTTTTCACACTCTCTCTGTCTATATAGATAGAGGCCTAACTTGTCTATATTTTAAACAAATCCTGGCAGGATCGCTGATTGTAAATTTATAAGCAAGGATGACCCAATACTTACTTAGCTTAACAAAAAAAAAAAAAAAAATGCCAGTCACCACCACATTTTTACAGATGGGATGCTTTGTTATCTCCATTGAAACAAAACACTTAAAACCACAATTTTCTACTTAAAAGAAGTTTTATCTAGATTCGTTAAGCGAACTCATTGAACACAGGTTAGGTTAAGATGAAGTGACATTAAAAATAATTTTAATTATATACATATTAATACACATTTTTATTTGAGGTCATAAACAACATTCGAATTGTTTTGAAGTAATTACTATTCCCTTTTCTTAATGTATTATCTCGTTACATAATAAGATAGTTCTATTACTTATATTCATTAACTCAAATTGTTATTATTTAAGTAGTTATATTTAAATTAATCAAAAATCAGTCATTAAACATAATGGAAAAACAGAGTAAAACACGATCCAATAGTTAAAAACATATACAAATATTTAAAACCTTTATAGTTTGTAAAATGTGCATTAAATACTTCTAACCCAGTTAACCTCATTTAACCCGTTTTCTTTTTAAATTTACATATTTCAAGTGTTACAGTTTTATCTTTGTCTTAACAAATTGTGGAAATTATTACTACAAACAATATTACAAGCAAATCAATGCAAACCAGTACCTTTCCCTCTCCCTCTCCCTCTCCCTCTCCCCCAAATGGCAATTGGGGGCGTGACAGTCAAAGTGTTGACTTATGTCAATTTATAGACCTACTAGTATTTAAATAATAATGAGGAAAAACTTCTAACACTGCAACAATGTTCATAAGGTTATAGTATATCGTAGCACTTAGTATTTGAATCAAAAGTAAGTAATTGTCAAAATTCCAGTAAGGAAGCATTAATTGGGGTGATAAATGTTATTAACTTGAGACAAGTTTGTTTATTAATTAAAAATTCTGCAAGCTCCTTGTAGTATTAATACAAAGCCTGTGTGTTCATGTACAAATAGTATGATATGAAGTTGATACTAGCTGGTATAGTGGACTCAATCTTGAAGATCGGTGTTATTTAATATTGCTATGAAATTATGTAACACTCTCGAAAAGTGTTACTTTCCTCTTTTATATGTCCCTAGTTCTGGGCGGCATTTGTTACTTTACTCGTTTTTATACTCTTAATAAAATACATCTGTATATGTATGTGGAAACAACCAGTAACCTATATTTTGTTTTGTTTACTTTATTTCGATCAGACACGTTTGTCACACATACCATAATTATGGTATCCACCATAATTTGTGAATTCGTTTGCTTCAGTTTTGTTATTATACTTATTATTACTACCTAACGGTCCAGGATTCGACTCAGCGTGAATGCTGACACAAGGAGGAATTGAAATGAGAATACGTTTCTTTGACCCCATGAACATCAATCGTAATTTATTTCTGCATTTTTAGTTGTGTACACCGGACAATATTCCAATATGGCGGCCATTAAATATATTGGCTCGCTTTCATACTAAAATCAGTTATATTTTATCAAACATTAATTTACCAGAATCTTTATATTGATTATGCAGCAGCTTCATATTTAATTAATTTAATGATAATTCTTTAAAAGAAAACGCAAACCAACACCCCGATGGGATGTCGACATTATCGGGCACACCCTACTTTCTCTCGCGCATTCATACTTATAATTTCAAAATTATTTTGTGTGTACACATCTCTATGATTGATTAAAGAGCTCTTTAAATATAAATTTGGGTTTTCACTTCCCTGATTTGGTCGACTGGAAGTTCTAGACGTGCCTCACATGTTGTTCCCTCCGCTGGCGTTGTTACATCATATCAAATTCACTGACTCTACTTCTAATTTTGAAAAGCAATCACTGCACACTGTCTAAAGTTTACTGAGGTGGTTACATTTCACATTTTGATTACATTTTGAGTTATTTCAAACACTAAACCGGCGTAAAATGCCGGTTGCCTGTGAGACAGGTGTTACTACTGCTGCTGTATTGTATAGACTGGGACTCAACACTACGCAAATTCTACGTACGTGTGTGTGTGTAAACGTCATTGTTCTTTGTTTCTTCGTTACATAATAGTCTTGTTGATTACGTATTTTTATAGCGTCATTGTGGTTTTAATGACGTTGGGCGTTGTTGGCCAATGAGATAGAAGTAAGTAGAGCCGGTATTGGTTACAGTAACCATTACAAGTCTGTTTATCGGCACGTATTCTGCTGTCCTTGAAATTGTTTTGTTGTCTCTGATCTGCGTCGTCGTATGCGAAACCCAAGGGAAATTGTATCACACATATAAATGATTTTTAAAACATTGAAATACCATAGTTTACTACCTTGCATACCATATTTTTATATCATACTTTTTGTACTGTCACAAAACCCCCTCAATGAAAGGTTTTGTGTCGAGACACAAAAACTTTCATTGACTCATTCATACCTCTCTAAAAGGATCAGCTCAGATATGGAGCCACAACCCCCTGTAATGTTACTATATATAAAAAAATTCAATCACTTACCCTTGGTCCAATGATGAGGTTCGCACCTTCTGACCTTACTGGACTTCTCCAGAGAGATCCCTACACCATAAGGCCATGAGACACCTTACGCTCCTGTTCTGACGCACCAGCCAGCTCAGGACCGCGGTCACCACACCATAAAACTCTGAAACATTCGATACAAAATTTTAAATAATGGCCTTCTCTATATCCATATCCATAACCGATATGTTTCCTCTTAGTACGTTGGTTTGCGTTGCGGGGCATTGGTTTGCTTAATTCTAAAAATTTCACACGAAGTATGACAAGAATTAGGATAGAAATTACTTCTCCTTTTTACCAATCCGGTACCTAGTACACACTTTTGACTTCTATCAACTATCTTCACTCCCTTTACCATATGAAAACAATTATTTTTAACCTAGACAAACAACGTATTTTACTGCTTTAGCAACAACCATTAACCCTAATATTTTACTTCATATCATCTTACAATATCTATATTATGGCAAACAACTTTAAAACTTTATACTTTCTTTACGATCTTTTCTTATGTTTAACCTTCTTTATAACAGCATCGTTTCTAAGGAATGGACAAACTTTACAACACTTTGATATTATAATCGTTACTCTCTTGGTAGTAACCTCCTATCCACACACTCTATTTTTGTCAACATAATAAAACATTGTACATCATAAGCATTCAACACTAACATTGAACAATTCACATTGCTTAATTCATATTTACCTAACTTGTAGCAAAACTTTATAACATTTTTATTATCAACAATTCTCTATTAACTTTTATCATTTAACATTCATTTAGATTCTATACAAAAATTTCAAAATTATCATTACCTTTCAGTTACAATTACCTTCCTACCATGAATTTTCCCTTTCTAATCCTTTTATCCTTACTAGTTTCGGTGACTCTCTATTATTCATTTTTTTTTCTCTGTCTTATTTTGGCATCTGTCAACCTAACCTTACTACCCCCTTTTTTACACTAACAACCGCTTCTAACCATTAATATGACACCAATATCTCAATAATAACCCCCTTCACAAATCCCATTTAAAACCTCTGGCACTGCTCATTTTTTTGTACTAGTATGTGTGTATTCCCTCTAACCAACTCATTCCCTTATCGGTTCCTGACCCTTTCAGATAACCCTTTCCGGCACACAACGGTCCACTCCCGTCTCAACATCTCTCGTTGGACTCCCTACACCACTACCCTTATTACAAAATATCCCCACCAACAACAAATATAATTACCACTCACATCACTCAACTCTACTTATATAATCACTACCTACTGTGTCCCTAAAATATCTAACACCTCTTTATATTTTATCAGCATCTCAACACTTTATTTTTCCTAACTCCCAATAATTTTATTCAGCTAACTCCAATGCCCTTATTTATCACTATTCCCAAACTCTTTACAACATTTCAACTTAATACACCATTACAAAATTCATCACTTACCAACTAACAACAATACCTCTCAATATCCAAATATATAATCATTTACTAACCCTTTATAACCTAGATTCCATAATATGCTTTCAAAATCATTATTAAACTTCTTTTACTTATTTAAAATTCTACAATAGTTTACCCACAAAAAATACATAGAATACACAATAGCAAAATTACACAAATACATAGACATCAATACACAAAAATATACAATTCACCTAATCATGAAATCATTTACCATAATCAGTCCTAATCAGTCCATTTTTAAAAACACTGTCCACACAATTAAATGTTCATAATACAATAAACAATACACAACTACCCCATATCGTCAAATAATAATCTTATCTTAAGTCTATACAACTTATTTTCCCTGGAAAACATTATATCACCATCATGAATATAGTACTTATTTAAATTTTTATATTCTACAAGACTATCATAATTAATAGGGTTATTCCATATCAATTTATCATACAACTTGTCACGATCGGTTATGGTCCTGTCGCCTTCAGTATAATTGGTCACAATCAGATAAGTTACCAAGTCATTATTTTCCTTATCCTCTCCTACTACTGCTGTATCAGCTTCATTACAAAGTAAGTTCTTATTTTTATTATATCTCATCCCTGTTCCTAACTTTTCCATAAATTCTTCATAAGTTCTACTCATCTTAAAAATCTCTATCTCCCTCTTTCTCTCACAATATCTCTCACTTTCAAAACACCTCTCTCTTTTAAAATATCTCTCATAATAACTCTCCCAATAACACTTCTCTCTCTCAATATATCTCTCTTTATCACACCAAGCTACACTCTCAATACTCACACAATTATTTTCTAACACCATATTCTTAATTCTATTATCATAATTCTCACCACTACTTACCTTGTCTTTATTTTCATTCAATTTATCTGATTCTCTCCTATTCTCTACCCCCATTTTACTCTCGTAATTTTCATCTACTTTATTCTTTTGTCTATCAAACTTCTCATTAACTAATGCAACTATTTTCTCTTCCGTTTTATCGAAACGTGCGTGCATTTCATCAACTCGTTTATCAAAATTAAAATTTTGTTTTTCGATTTCGTTCTTTATTTCATCAAATTTTATATTAAAATTATTCTGAATTCCTCTAATTTCGCTTTTTTGTTCACTAAACAGCATTTGCATCATCTTCATGATCTCATTATTCTCAACCCTGTTATTTGAAACTGGTGTTGAGTGCACTATTTCTTCACTCATAACTACTGATTCCGTCATGCTTATTTGGCTATTGTTTGTACTATCAATTATGTTTAATAAAGAATTATTTTCTTTATTCTCTGCCATTATGAAATTTGTTAATGGTTTGTCGCTTTATCTTATCGTTATCATCTACTTTACAACCGCATTCTCATTTTCAATGTCCCCCCTCTGCCACAATTCAGGCTTATTATATAAAATGTATTTATATATTTCATATAGTCACCAGTTCGGGCCCATTTGTTACTTTACTATAATTACTATGTCCCTAGTTCTGGGCGGCATTTGTTACTTTCCTCTTTTATATGTCCCTAGTTCTGGGCGGCATTTGTTACTTTACTCGTTTTTATACCCTTAATAAAATACATCTGTATATGTATGTGGAAACAACCAGTAACCTATATTTTGTTTTGTTTACTTTATTTCGATCAGACACGTTTGTCACACATACCATAATTATGGTATCCACCATAATTTGTGAATTCGTTTGCTTCAGTTTTGTTATTATACTTATTATTACTACCTAACGGTCCAGGATTCGACTCAGCGTGAATGCTGACACAAGGAGGAATTGAAATGAGAATACGTTTCTTTGACCCCATGAACATCAATCGTAATTTATTTCTGCATTTTTAGTTGTGTACACCGGACAATATTCCAATATGGCGGCCATTAAATATATTGGCTCGCTTTCATACTAAAATCAGTTATATTTTATCAAACATTAATTTACCAGAATCTTTATATTGATTATGCAGCAGCTTCATATTTAATTAATTTAATGATAATTCTTTAAAAGAAAACGCAAACCAACACCCCGATGGGATGTCGACATTATCGGGCACACCCTACTTTCTCTCGCGCATTCATACTTATAATTTCAAAATTATTTTGTGTGTACACATCTCTATGATTGATTAAAGAGCTCTTTAAATATAAATTTGGGTTTTCACTTCCCTGATTTGGTCGACTGGAAGTTCTAGACGTGCCTCACATGTTGTTCCCTCCGCTGGCGTTGTTACATCATATCAAATTCACTGACTCTACTTCTAATTTTGAAAAGCAATCACTGCACACTGTCTAAAGTTTACTGAGGTGGTTACATTTCACATTTTGATTACATTTTGAGTTATTTCAAACACTAAACCGGCGTAAAATGCCGGTTGCCTGTGAGACAGGTGTTACTACTGCTGCTGTATTGTATAGACTGGGACTCAACACTACGCAAATTCTACGTACGTGTGTGTGTGTAAACGTCATTGTTCTTTGTTTCTTCGTTACATAATAGTCTTGTTGATTTCGTATTTTTATAGCGTCATTGTGGTTTTAATGACGTTGGGCGTTGTTGGCCAATGAGATAGAAGTAAGTAGAGCCGGTATTGGTTACAGTAACCATTACAAGTCTGTTTATCGGCACGTATTCTGCTGTCCTTGAAATTGTTTTGTTGTCTCTGATCTGCGTCGTCGTATGCGAAACCCAAGGGAAATTGTATCACACATATAAATGATTTTTAAAACATTGAAATACCATAGTTTACTACCTTGCATACCATATTTTTATATCATACTTTTTGTACTGTCACAAAACCCCCTCAATGAAAGGTTTTGTGTCGAGACACAAAAACTTTCATTGACTCATTCATACCTCTCTAAAAGGATCAGCTCAGATATGGAGCCACAACCCCCTGTAATGTTACTATATATAAAAAAATTCAATCACTTACCCTTGGTCCAATGATGAGGTTCGCACCTTCTGACCTTACTGGACTTCTCCAGTGTAATGGGACAATTTTGAAGGAGGTATGTTTTTTTTTTATTTCATTTAATATCAACTATTGGGAAATAATCGGTTTGGACACCCTTTGCGGCCACCGAGACCACTAACACCTATTTGGACACCCTGTATACAATCCTGTACCGGTCCGTGCCTAGCGCACAACGATAACACCGTGGAATGTCAGCTTGTGCGCACATGCGTGTATTTTCCGTTGGTGGACAAATAAAACTTTGTGGCGAGCCCAAAGACAAGACAAAATTACTTATACTCGCTCAACAGGTGATATCACGTGACGACTCATTATTGTGTCATGTGATCTTTATCAACGAATCACGAACAAAGTTGCCATGGATGAAGAAGGCGTGGTTTATATAGACGCTGAGAGAACTGCGTTGTCGTTTTCCACACCTACAGTCGGCCGGCTGTACAATAGTGTCACGTGCTAAAGAAAAATTGTAATTATAGAAATGTGAGTCCAGAACCATAAAACAGTGCAAAATTTAACCAGTTAATATCGAAATTAACAGCGGAAACTTTTCGGACAAAAGTGAACAAAGAACTCGTGGGGATCAACTAGTGACCTGCAGGGACGCCGATATCACGTAACAGTATCTCAAATCAATTAATTATAAAATATAAAATGAAAGAAAAAAGCGCTTAATTAAATGGGGTATGTGTGCGAATGTGAGTGAGTGAGAGAGCAATATGGGTCGCTTTCATAATTTAGATACCATGGTTAGAATGTTAAGTGTTTAGTCATAAGTATCGCAACTATTTTCATTTCATGTATAACAAGTATCAATGTTTTCAAGCAAAGTTTTTCGAATGAACCGCTAGTAAATTAAAATTGAACTGATATTCCAATAATTATTAACGATGTAATGTAAAAGAAATTGATGAAGAGGGAGTTAAAATTTAATAGTTAATATCAAAAAATTAAAAGTTAATAAAAAGTGTCAATTAAACACATCAATGTGTGTTTGTCATTGCATTGCCCGTTTTTCTCTGCCTAAGTACATCAGACGACATCCTGGTAAACCCTTATATATATTTGCAACTGGTAAGTGACAGTTTCTTCAGTATGTCAACAATTTAATTAATTAATTTAAAGCTAATAACACTTCAATGGCGCCCGAACAGGGACTTTGTAAATTAGTATAATACAAATTTACAAACTGATCGAAAAATGGCAGAGAAAAGCGAGAGTGTAAATTTATGTGAAGATGTTGGGGAGGGGTCAATTCTCAATGTTACGCAAGACGATTTAATATCGACAAATATTGACGAAAGCGTAAACAATACAACACACGAATTAACTATTGAGACAGTAGACGCAAAAATAAGCGATAACGTAAATATATTTAACCAATTAGCGTTAATGATGGAAATGATGTCAGGAATGAAAACTGAAATCAATGATAAACTTGACAAACAAAATGAGAAAATGAAATCAGAAAATGATAATTTGAAAACAGAGATCAAATCAAAAGTGAATACTATAAATATTAAACTAACTGATTTAAATAACGAGTTTATAAATGTGAGGAGCGAATTGAGAGCGAGTGCAATAAATATGAACAACCGTTTGGAAAGTATGAAAGTGAGAGATGAACTGACTAGCGTTATAAATAATGTACAAGACGAAATGAGAAACGATAGAAAAAAAATGTTAGAAACAAGTAAAAAATTTGACACATTGACAAGTAAATGTAATGATAAAATCAAAAAGCCAAATGACAAAATGGACTGTAATGTTCAATGTTTAATTAATGAGTGTGAGCAAAATGACATACAAGAAAATATAAATGATGAACTTAGAAGTAATTGTGAACAAGTTGATGCAATTAACATTAATGTAACTAGCTTAAAGAATAAACAAGCAGAACATGAGCGTGAAATAATTAAAATCAGAAAAGACTTAAATGTATCCATTAATCAGATGTTAACTAATGTGAGTGAGAGAGATTTATATAGAGAGTTGTATGCAGATAGAGAAATAGAATTGTATAAGTTAAAGAGAAATTATTATGAGTTAGAGAGAAAGTGGAAAGAGAGAATAGAGTATGTGGGGCAGAAGGTAAATTTTCCTATTAATTTTTCTGAACCAAGGTGTTCACAAGTGTTGTTTAAGAAGGGAAAGAGTCCCGTATTGATAAATGAATTGATGTTGTATAATGTTGTACCCTCTGTCTGTAATAATAATGATGTTGAAAGTTTAATTTGGTATTGTGATGAGAGAGATATAAGTGGAAAATGGTATGTTAATCAAGTAACAGAATTATATGATGTGAATCGAAAGTATGACACATGGAGAGAAAGTTTAAAAGTATACTTGAAGAATAATGAATATAATGATCTGACAAAAATAATTAACCCGATCATGAATGTATTTACCGATGGAAACTGGACAATAACAACTTATGTTGACAAGTTGTATGAAATATTAATAGGGAATAACCCTATCAATTATGATGATATAATGAATGGAATAAAGATAATGGATGATTATTATAATGATAGTAATAACCAATTGAGTGTGTATAACAACGAAGCTTGTTACAAATACATTAGATATATATATAACGATGGAGGTTGAACTAAAATTTCAGTGTATAGACCTTGGTAAATCTTGTAAATTATGGTAATGACCTTGCAGATTTGGGCATATGAAGCGTGAAACAATTGAACAGTTCTTGACGTATATTTGATAAATAATTTGTGAATTCATTTGTGTAGATATATTATTAATATTTTGCAGTTTACAGGAATAATTAGCGTAATAATAATTATGAAGTTGAATAATTATGAAGACAATAATTGATGCTTTGTAAATTTTGATAATAATTGAAAAATGTAAAGTTTAATAATCAATTGAAGTGAATAATTTGAGATGGCTAAATATTGTGATTTAATGTTGTATGATTGAATTTTTATGAGATATTTAAATTATTTGATGAAATTTCAATTGAAAAACAATTAATAACTAAATAAGTCTTAAATAGTTTAGTTTGTGGAATAACATAAAGGTTAAAAATAACTGTTAATAATAATTTTGAAAAAATTGTATGACGGTCCATATGAGGTTAGCCAAGTGAAAATGGAGAATGCGTACGTTCCAGTAGATTTACAAACTAGAGAAATAAAAGGAACCTATAATGTGACCCAGTTAAAAAAGTATTATCTAGCTGAGTGATGATGGATGTATTTGTACATATTAAAATTATCATACATAAACACACATTTTTATATTCTATTATTATAAATTGTTACTATTGTTTATACACACATTATGTATTTTATATAATATTTTATATAATACCACCAAGACTAGAAATGTCATGTAATTTAAATTTTTATTTAAAAAAAAAAAAAAAAAAAAAAAAAAAAAAAAAAAAAAAAACATACTTGTGATTCCCCAACTTTTCGGGCGGTCACGGCCTCACCGAACCCTGACCGTGGAATTGGTTTAGCTTTAACAGCTATGGTTGGGGCACATTACGATTACGCGCTGACCATAACTGGCCATAGCTGTTATCGTTGTAAAGGTGTACTTTGAAATTGATGGGGGGTAAATAAAAAGGGGAATCACCAAACTATGGAACAGCGGCTGCCACTCTGTTCGAGAAGGAACAGCAGAGCCAGGTGGTAGATCCGTTTAAGGGTGCATGATTATTAACGAGAACATGATGATGTTCACCAATTTACACTTAACAGCGGAAGCAGAGACACGGAGAGGTAAAACCCTGCTCCAAAATATACAGTCTCTGTGGAAGCGAAAGGGCGAAACAGTCCTCCATAATCTGAAATAGAGTGTGTGGCTGGGAGGTGGCTCAGAGGAGCCACGAATGTAAATTTTATAACATAAAAATGTTTTACTAATTCAAATTTGATCCTATAAAAAAACTGCTTGTGCTCTGTTAAATAACTAGCTGCTCAGACAAGTCAATACAAGTCGCTCATGCTATAATTTTAAGTGTATTATTATTATTGTTGTACGTTAGATATAAGAATTGATAAAGATATATTTCATGCAATTTGCTCAATTTTGAAATGTGTTTACAATTAGCTAGGGAAGGTGTTTATTTGAATAATTTAAATGTCAATCCAATGGTTAATTATAATAATACTTTGTTAATTTTAAATGTTGTATTTTATTATGTTTTTGCGTTGCAAGACTGAATTTTACAGGAGTTTAATGTATTCACAGATGTAACTTGTACATAACGTATGTAGGTCAAGGATCTGGACTTGACCCAGTTTTGGTCAGCTGATGGGTGATGTTCTATACTAAACCAGTTTTGGCAAAGAAGCGAGGCCAATTTTGTTTATTCGTTAATTTAAATAAGTTCAAATAAATTTCCTATTGAGAAAAAATGTTATAAAATGTAAATTTTTGAATTTAAATTTTTTTTTGTTTTGAAAAAAAAAAAAAATGATAGGTAGGAATTAACAAGTACGCGTATGCGCCCAGTATTGCTGAAGGCGACCCAGTTTGCATGTAAGGGGGAACAGATCGGTTGAGGATCTGGCATGATATAAGCCAGGGAGTGAGGATTTTGGGGGGTAGCATGTTAGAAGGTGAGGTGCGCTGTGGTACTTGTCGGTTCGATTTCTCGGTGTTGGGATCTCTTACGGAGAAGTCCAGTGATCTCGTTCAGATGAGTCCATAGTCGCCAAGCCAGGGGGGTAGTTTACCCATGAGGTGTTAAGAAATTAAAGGGGGGTTGTTGGCTCCATATCCTCACCGGTCCTCTTAGGGGTTTTGGCAATGAGATATCTTCTGTTTCGGCAGAAGATCTCTCATTGGGGGGGTATTGTAATGGGACAATTTTGAAGGAGGTATGTTTTTTTTTTATTTCATTTAATATCAACTATTGGGAAATAATCGGTTTGGACACCCTTTGCGGCCACCGAGACCACTAACACCTATTTGGACACCCTGTATACAATCCTGTACCGGTCCGTGCCTAGCGCACAACGATAACACCGTGGAATGTCAGCTTGTGCGCACATGCGTGTATTTTCCGTTGGTGGACAAATAAAACTTTGTGGCGAGCCCAAAGACAAGACAAAATTACTTATACTCGCTCAACAGGTGATATCACGTGACGACTCATTATTGTGTCATGTGATCTTTATCAACGAATCACGAACAAAGTTGCCATGGATGAAGAAGGCGTGGTTTATATAGACGCTGAGAGAACTGCGTTGTCGTTTTCCACACCTACAGTCGGCCGGCTGTACAATAGTGTCACGTGCTAAAGAAAAATTGTAATTATAGAAATGTGAGTCCAGAACCATAAAACAGTGCAAAATTTAACCAGTTAATATCGAAATTAACAGCGGAAACTTTTCGGACAAAAGTGAACAAAGAACTCGTGGGGATCAACTAGTGACCTGCAGGGACGCCGATATCACGTAACAGTATCTCAAATCAATTAATTATAAAATATAAAATGAAAGAAAAAAGCGCTTAATTAAATGGGGTATGTGTGCGAATGTGAGTGAGTGAGAGAGCAATATGGGTCGCTTTCATAATTTAGATACCATGGTTAGAATGTTAAGTGTTTAGTCATAAGTATCGCAACTATTTTCATTTCATGTATAACAAGTATCAATGTTTTCAAGCAAAGTTTTTCGAATGAACCGCTAGTAAATTAAAATTGAACTGATATTCCAATAATTATTAACGATGTAATGTAAAAGAAATTGATGAAGAGGGAGTTAAAATTTAATAGTTAATATCAAAAAATTAAAAGTTAATAAAAAGTGTCAATTAAACACATCAATGTGTGTTTGTCATTGCATTGCCCGTTTTTCTCTGCCTAAGTACATCAGACGACATCCTGGTAAACCCTTATATATATTTGCAACTGGTAAGTGACAGTTTCTTCAGTATGTCAACAATTTAATTAATTAATTTAAAGCTAATAACACTTCACCAGAGAGATCCCTACACCATAAGGCCATGAGACACCTTACGCTCCTGTTCTGACGCACCAGCCAGCTCAGGACCGCGGTCACCACACCATAAAACTCTGAAACATTCGATACAAAATTTTAAATAATGGCCTTCTCTATATCCATATCCATAACCGATATGTTTCCTCTTAGTACGTTGGTTTGCGTTGCGGGGCATTGGTTTGCTTAATTCTAAAAATTTCACACGAAGTATGACAAGAATTAGGATAGAAATTACTTCTCCTTTTTACCAATCCGGTACCTAGTACACACTTTTGACTTCTATCAACTATCTTCACTCCCTTTACCATATGAAAACAATTATTTTTAACCTAGACAAACAACGTATTTTACTGCTTTAGCAACAACCATTAACCCTAATATTTTACTTCATATCATCTTACAATATCTATATTATGGCAAACAACTTTAAAACTTTATACTTTCTTTACGATCTTTTCTTATGTTTAACCTTCTTTATAACAGCATCGTTTCTAAGGAATGGACAAACTTTACAACACTTTGATATTATAATCGTTACTCTCTTGGTAGTAACCTCCTATCCACACACTCTATTTTTGTCAACATAATAAAACATTGTACATCATAAGCATTCAACACTAACATTGAACAATTCACATTGCTTAATTCATATTTACCTAACTTGTAGCAAAACTTTATAACATTTTTATTATCAACAATTCTCTATTAACTTTTATCATTTAACATTCATTTAGATTCTATACAAAAATTTCAAAATTATCATTACCTTTCAGTGACAATTACCTTCCTACCATGAATTTTCCCTTTCTAATCCTTTTATCCTTACTAGTTTCGGTGACTCTCTATTATTCATTTTTTTTTCTCTGTCTTATTTTGGCATCTGTCAACCTAACCTTACTACCCCCTTTTTTACACTAACAACCGCTTCTAACCATTAATATGACACCAATATCTCAATAATAACCCCCTTCACAAATCCCATTTAAAACCTCTGGCACTGCTCATTTTTTTGTACTAGTATGTGTGTATTCCCTCTAACCAACTCATTCCCTTATCGGTTCCTGACCCTTTCAGATAACCCTTTCCGGCACACAACGGTCCACTCCCGTCTCAACATCTCTCGTTGGACTCCCTACACCACTACCCTTATTACAAAATATCCCCACCAACAACAAATATAATTACCACTCACATCACTCAACTCTACTTATATAATCACTACCTACTGTGTCCCTAAAATATCTAACACCTCTTTATATTTTATCAGCATCTCAACACTTTATTTTTCCTAACTCCCAATAATTTTATTCAGCTAACTCCAATGCCCTTATTTATCACTATTCCCAAACTCTTTACAACATTTCAACTTAATACACCATTACAAAATTCATCACTTACCAACTAACAACAATACCTCTCAATATCCAAATATATAATCATTTACTAACCCTTTATAACCTAGATTCCATAATATGCTTTCAAAATCATTATTAAACTTCTTTTACTTATTTAAAATTCTACAATAGTTTACCCACAAAAAATACATAGAATACACAATAGCAAAATTACACAAATACATAGACATCAATACACAAAAATATACAATTCACCTAATCATGAAATCATTTACCATAATCAGTCCTAATCAGTCCATTTTTAAAAACACTGTCCACACAATTAAATGTTCATAATACAATAAACAATACACAACTACCCCATATCGTCAAATAATAATCTTATCTTAAGTCTATACAACTTATTTTCCCTGGAAAACATTATATCACCATCATGAATATAGTACTTATTTAAATTTTTATATTCTACAAGACTATCATAATTAATAGGGTTATTCCATATCAATTTATCATACAACTTGTCACGATCGGTTATGGTCCTGTCGCCTTCAGTATAATTGGTCACAATCAGATAAGTTACCAAGTCATTATTTTCCTTATCCTCTCCTACTACTGCTGTATCAGCTTCATTACAAAGTAAGTTCTTATTTTTATTATATCTCATCCCTGTTCCTAACTTTTCCATAAATTCTTCATAAGTTCTACTCATCTTAAAAATCTCTATCTCCCTCTTTCTCTCACAATATCTCTCACTTTCAAAACACCTCTCTCTTTTAAAATATCTCTCATAATAACTCTCCCAATAACACTTCTCTCTCTCAATATATCTCTCTTTATCACACCAAGCTACACTCTCAATACTCACACAATTATTTTCTAACACCATATTCTTAATTCTATTATCATAATTCTCACCACTACTTACCTTGTCTTTATTTTCATTCAATTTATCTGATTCTCTCCTATTCTCTACCCCCATTTTACTCTCGTAATTTTCATCTACTTTATTCTTTTGTCTATCAAACTTCTCATTAACTAATGCAACTATTTTCTCTTCCGTTTTATCGAAACGTGCGTGCATTTCATCAACTCGTTTATCAAAATTAAAATTTTGTTTTTCGATTTCGTTCTTTATTTCATCAAATTTTATATTAAAATTATTCTGAATTCCTCTAATTTCGCTTTTTTGTTCACTAAACAGCATTTGCATCAACTTCATGATCTCATTATTCTCAACCCTGTTATTTGAAACTGGTGTTGAGTGCACTATTTCTTCACTCATAACTACTGATTCCATCATGCTTATTTGGCTATTGTTTGTACTATCAATTATGTTTAATAAAGAATTATTTTCTTTATTCTCTGCCATTATGAAATTTGTTAATGGTTTGTCGCTTTATCTTATCGTTATCATCTACTTTACAACCGCATTCTCATTTTCAATGTCCCCCCTCTGCCACAATTCAGGCTTATTATATAAAATGTATTTATATATTTCATATAGTCACCAGTTCGGGCCCATTTGTTACTTTACTATAATTACTATGTCCCTAGTTCTGGGCGGCATTTGTTACTTTCCTCTTTTATATGTCCCTAGTTCTGGGCGGCATTTGTTACTTTACTCGTTTTTATACCCTTAATAAAATACATCTGTATATGTATGTGGAAACAACCAGTAACCTATATTTTGTTTTGTTTACTTTATTTCGATCAGACACGTTTGTCACACATACCATAATTATGGTATCCACCATAATTTGTGAATTCGTTTGCTTCAGTTTTGTTATTATACTTATTATTACTACCTAACGGTCCAGGATTCGACTCAGCGTGAATGCTGACACAAGGAGGAATTGAAATGAGAATACGTTTCTTTGACCCCATGAACATCAATCGTAATTTATTTCTGCATTTTTAGTTGTGTACACCGGACAATATTCCAATATGGCGGCCATTAAATATATTGGCTCGCTTTCATACTAAAATCAGTTATATTTTATCAAACATTAATTTACCAGAATCTTTATATTGATTATGCAGCAGCTTCATATTTAATTAATTTAATGATAATTCTTTAAAAGAAAACGCAAACCAACACCCCGATGGGATGTCGACATTATCGGGCACACCCTACTTTCTCTCGCGCATTCATACTTATAATTTCAAAATTATTTTGTGTGTACACATCTCTATGATTGATTAAAGAGCTCTTTAAATATAAATTTGGGTTTTCACTTCCCTGATTTGGTCGACTGGAAGTTCTAGACGTGCCTCACATGTTGTTCCCTCCGCTGGCGTTGTTACATCATATCAAATTCACTGACTCTACTTCTAATTTTGAAAAGCAATCACTGCACACTGTCTAAAGTTTACTGAGGTGGTTACATTTCACATTTTGATTACATTTTGAGTTATTTCAAACACTAAACCGGCGTAAAATGCCGGTTGCCTGTGAGACAGGTGTTACTACTGCTGCTGTATTGTATAGACTGGGACTCAACACTACGCAAATTCTACGTACGTGTGTGTGTGTAAACGTCATTGTTCTTTGTTTCTTCGTTACATAATAGTCTTGTTGATTTCGTATTTTTATAGCGTCATTGTGGTTTTAATGACGTTGGGCGTTGTTGGCCAATGAGATAGAAGTAAGTAGAGCCGGTATTGGTTACAGTAACCATTACAAGTCTGTTTATCGGCACGTATTCTGCTGTCCTTGAAATTGTTTTGTTGTCTCTGATCTGCGTCGTCGTATGCGAAACCCAAGGGAAATTGTATCACACATATAAATGATTTTTAAAACATTGAAATACCATAGTTTACTACCTTGCATACCATATTTTTATATCATACTTTTTGTACTGTCACAAAACCCCCTCAATGAAAGGTTTTGTGTCGAGACACAAAAACTTTCATTGACTCATTCATACCTCTCTAAAAGGATCAGCTCAGATATGGAGCCACAACCCCCTGTAATGTTACTATATATAAAAAAATTCAATCACTTACCCTTGGTCCAATGATGAGGTTCGCACCTTCTGACCTTACTGGACTTCTCCAGAGAGATCCCTACACCATAAGGCCATGAGACACCTTACGCTCCTGTTCTGACGCACCAGCCAGCTCAGGACCGCGGTCACCACACCATAAAACTCTGAAACATTCGATACAAAATTTTAAATAATGGCCTTCTCTATATCCATATCCATAACCGATATGTTTCCTCTTAGTACGTTGGTTTGCGTTGCGGGGCATTGGTTTGCTTAATTCTAAAAATTTCACACGAAGTATGACAAGAATTAGGATAGAAATTACTTCTCCTTTTTACCAATCCGGTACCTAGTACACACTTTTGACTTCTATCAACTATCTTCACTCCCTTTACCATATGAAAACAATTATTTTTAACCTAGACAAACAACGTATTTTACTGCTTTAGCAACAACCATTAACCCTAATATTTTACTTCATATCATCTTACAATATCTATATTATGGCAAACAACTTTAAAACTTTATACTTTCTTTACGATCTTTTCTTATGTTTAACCTTCTTTATAACAGCATCGTTTCTAAGGAATGGACAAACTTTACAACACTTTGATATTATAATCGTTACTCTCTTGGTAGTAACCTCCTATCCACACACTCTATTTTTGTCAACATAATAAAACATTGTACATCATAAGCATTCAACACTAACATTGAACAATTCACATTGCTTAATTCATATTTACCTAACTTGTAGCAAAACTTTATAACATTTTTATTATCAACAATTCTCTATTAACTTTTATCATTTAACATTCATTTAGATTCTATACAAAAATTTCAAAATTATCATTACCTTTCAGTTACAATTACCTTCCTACCATGAATTTTCCCTTTCTAATCCTTTTATCCTTACTAGTTTCGGTGACTCTCTATTATTCATTTTTTTTTCTCTGTCTTATTTTGGCATCTGTCAACCTAACCTTACTACCCCCTTTTTTACACTAACAACCGCTTCTAACCATTAATATGACACCAATATCTCAATAATAACCCCCTTCACAAATCCCATTTAAAACCTCTGGCACTGCTCATTTTTTTGTACTAGTATGTGTGTATTCCCTCTAACCAACTCATTCCCTTATCGGTTCCTGACCCTTTCAGATAACCCTTTCCGGCACACAACGGTCCACTCCCGTCTCAACATCTCTCGTTGGACTCCCTACACCACTACCCTTATTACAAAATATCCCCACCAACAACAAATATAATTACCACTCACATCACTCAACTCTACTTATATAATCACTACCTACTGTGTCCCTAAAATATCTAACACCTCTTTATATTTTATCAGCATCTCAACACTTTATTTTTCCTAACTCCCAATAATTTTATTCAGCTAACTCCAATGCCCTTATTTATCACTATTCCCAAACTCTTTACAACATTTCAACTTAATACACCATTACAAAATTCATCACTTACCAACTAACAACAATACCTCTCAATATCCAAATATATAATCATTTACTAACCCTTTATAACCTAGATTCCATAATATGCTTTCAAAATCATTATTAAACTTCTTTTACTTATTTAAAATTCTACAATAGTTTACCCACAAAAAATACATAGAATACACAATAGCAAAATTACACAAATACATAGACATCAATACACAAAAATATACAATTCACCTAATCATGAAATCATTTACCATAATCAGTCCTAATCAGTCCATTTTTAAAAACACTGTCCACACAATTAAATGTTCATAATACAATAAACAATACACAACTACCCCATATCGTCAAATAATAATCTTATCTTAAGTCTATACAACTTATTTTCCCTGGAAAACATTATATCACCATCATGAATATAGTACTTATTTAAATTTTTATATTCTACAAGACTATCATAATTAATAGGGTTATTCCATATCAATTTATCATACAACTTGTCACGATCGGTTATGGTCCTGTCGCCTTCAGTATAATTGGTCACAATCAGATAAGTTACCAAGTCATTATTTTCCTTATCCTCTCCTACTACTGCTGTATCAGCTTCATTACAAAGTAAGTTCTTATTTTTATTATATCTCATCCCTGTTCCTAACTTTTCCATAAATTCTTCATAAGTTCTACTCATCTTAAAAATCTCTATCTCCCTCTTTCTCTCACAATATCTCTCACTTTCAAAACACCTCTCTCTTTTAAAATATCTCTCATAATAACTCTCCCAATAACACTTCTCTCTCTCAATATATCTCTCTTTATCACACCAAGCTACACTCTCAATACTCACACAATTATTTTCTAACACCATATTCTTAATTCTATTATCATAATTCTCACCACTACTTACCTTGTCTTTATTTTCATTCAATTTATCTGATTCTCTCCTATTCTCTACCCCCATTTTACTCTCGTAATTTTCATCTACTTTATTCTTTTGTCTATCAAACTTCTCATTAACTAATGCAACTATTTTCTCTTCCGTTTTATCGAAACGTGCGTGCATTTCATCAACTCGTTTATCAAAATTAAAATTTTGTTTTTCGATTTCGTTCTTTATTTCATCAAATTTTATATTAAAATTATTCTGAATTCCTCTAATTTCGCTTTTTTGTTCACTAAACAGCATTTGCATCATCTTCATGATCTCATTATTCTCAACCCTGTTATTTGAAACTGGTGTTGAGTGCACTATTTCTTCACTCATAACTACTGATTCCGTCATGCTTATTTGGCTATTGTTTGTACTATCAATTATGTTTAATAAAGAATTATTTTCTTTATTCTCTGCCATTATGAAATTTGTTAATGGTTTGTCGCTTTATCTTATCGTTATCATCTACTTTACAACCGCATTCTCATTTTCAATGTCCCCCCTCTGCCACAATTCAGGCTTATTATATAAAATGTATTTATATATTTCATATAGTCACCAGTTCGGGCCCATTTGTTACTTTACTATAATTACTATGTCCCTAGTTCTGAGCGGCATTTGTTACTTTCCTCTTTTATATGTCCCTAGTTCTGGGCGGCATTTGTTACTTTACTCGTTTTTATACCCTTAATAAAATACATCTGTATATGTATGTGGAAACAACCAGTAACCTATATTTTGTTTTGTTTACTTTATTTCGATCAGACACGTTTGTCACACATACCATAATTATGGTATCCACCATAATTTGTGAATTCGTTTGCTTCAGTTTTGTTATTATACTTATTATTACTACCTAACGGTCCAGGATTCGACTCAGCGTGAATGCTGACACAAGGAGGAATTGAAATGAGAATACGTTTCTTTGACCCCATGAACATCAATCGTAATTTATTTCTGCATTTTTAGTTGTGTACACCGGACAATATTCCAA
This sequence comes from Magicicada septendecula, assembly GCA_034769895.1. Taxonomy (NCBI): domain Eukaryota; kingdom Metazoa; phylum Arthropoda; class Insecta; order Hemiptera; family Cicadidae; genus Magicicada; species Magicicada septendecula. The sequence continues at coordinate 234,531,903 of CM068371.1, read as the reverse complement.
TATGGCGGCCATTAAATATATTGGCTCGCTTTCATACTAAAATCAGTTATATTTTATCAAACATTAATTTACCAGAATCTTTATATTGATTATGCAGCAGCTTCATATTTAATTAATTTAATGATAATTCTTTAAAAGAAAACGCAAACCAACACCCCGATGGGATGTCGACATTATCGGGCACACCCTACTTTCTCTCGCGCATTCATACTTATAATTTCAAAATTATTTTGTGTGTACACATCTCTATGATTGATTAAAGAGCTCTTTAAATATAAATTTGGGTTTTCACTTCCCTGATTTGGTCGACTGGAAGTTCTAGACGTGCCTCACATGTTGTTCCCTCCGCTGGCGTTGTTACATCATATCAAATTCACTGACTCTACTTCTAATTTTGAAAAGCAATCACTGCACACTGTCTAAAGTTTACTGAGGTGGTTACATTTCACATTTTGATTACATTTTGAGTTATTTCAAACACTAAACCGGCGTAAAATGCCGGTTGCCTGTGAGACAGGTGTTACTACTGCTGCTGTATTGTATAGACTGGGACTCAACACTACGCAAATTCTACGTACGTGTGTGTGTGTAAACGTCATTGTTCTTTGTTTCTTCGTTACATAATAGTCTTGTTGATTTCGTATTTTTATAGCGTCATTGTGGTTTTAATGACGTTGGGCGTTGTTGGCCAATGAGATAGAAGTAAGTAGAGCCGGTATTGGTTACAGTAACCATTACAAGTCTGTTTATCGGCACGTATTCTGCTGTCCTTGAAATTGTTTTGTTGTCTCTGATCTGCGTCGTCGTATGCGAAACCCAAGGGAAATTGTATCACACATATAAATGATTTTTAAAACATTGAAATACCATAGTTTACTACCTTGCATACCATATTTTTATATCATACTTTTTGTACTGTCACAAAACCCCCTCAATGAAAGGTTTTGTGTCGAGACACAAAAACTTTCATTGACTCATTCATACCTCTCTAAAAGGATCAGCTCAGATATGGAGCCACAACCCCCTGTAATGTTACTATATATAAAAAAATTCAATCACTTACCCTTGGTCCAATGATGAGGTTCGCACCTTCTGACCTTACTGGACTTCTCCAGAGAGATCCCTACACCATAAGGCCATGAGACACCTTACGCTCCTGTTCTGACGCACCAGCCAGCTCAGGACCGCGGTCACCACACCATAAAACTCTGAAACATTCGATACAAAATTTTAAATAATGGCCTTCTCTATATCCATATCCATAACCGATATGTTTCCTCTTAGTACGTTGGTTTGCGTTGCGGGGCATTGGTTTGCTTAATTCTAAAAATTTCACACGAAGTATGACAAGAATTAGGATAGAAATTACTTCTCCTTTTTACCAATCCGGTACCTAGTACACACTTTTGACTTCTATCAACTATCTTCACTCCCTTTACCATATGAAAACAATTATTTTTAACCTAGACAAACAACGTATTTTACTGCTTTAGCAACAACCATTAACCCTAATATTTTACTTCATATCATCTTACAATATCTATATTATGGCAAACAACTTTAAAACTTTATACTTTCTTTACGATCTTTTCTTATGTTTAACCTTCTTTATAACAGCATCGTTTCTAAGGAATGGACAAACTTTACAACACTTTGATATTATAATCGTTACTCTCTTGGTAGTAACCTCCTATCCACACACTCTATTTTTGTCAACATAATAAAACATTGTACATCATAAGCATTCAACACTAACATTGAACAATTCACATTGCTTAATTCATATTTACCTAACTTGTAGCAAAACTTTATAACATTTTTATTATCAACAATTCTCTATTAACTTTTATCATTTAACATTCATTTAGATTCTATACAAAAATTTCAAAATTATCATTACCTTTCAGTTACAATTACCTTCCTACCATGAATTTTCCCTTTCTAATCCTTTTATCCTTACTAGTTTCGGTGACTCTCTATTATTCATTTTTTTTTCTCTGTCTTATTTTGGCATCTGTCAACCTAACCTTACTACCCCCTTTTTTACACTAACAACCGCTTCTAACCATTAATATGACACCAATATCTCAATAATAACCCCCTTCACAAATCCCATTTAAAACCTCTGGCACTGCTCATTTTTTTGTACTAGTATGTGTGTATTCCCTCTAACCAACTCATTCCCTTATCGGTTCCTGACCCTTTCAGATAACCCTTTCCGGCACACAACGGTCCACTCCCGTCTCAACATCTCTCGTTGGACTCCCTACACCACTACCCTTATTACAAAATATCCCCACCAACAACAAATATAATTACCACTCACATCACTCAACTCTACTTATATAATCACTACCTACTGTGTCCCTAAAATATCTAACACCTCTTTATATTTTATCAGCATCTCAACACTTTATTTTTCCTAACTCCCAATAATTTTATTCAGCTAACTCCAATGCCCTTATTTATCACTATTCCCAAACTCTTTACAACATTTCAACTTAATACACCATTACAAAATTCATCACTTACCAACTAACAACAATACCTCTCAATATCCAAATATATAATCATTTACTAACCCTTTATAACCTAGATTCCATAATATGCTTTCAAAATCATTATTAAACTTCTTTTACTTATTTAAAATTCTACAATAGTTTACCCACAAAAAATACATAGAATACACAATAGCAAAATTACACAAATACATAGACATCAATACACAAAAATATACAATTCACCTAATCATGAAATCATTTACCATAATCAGTCCTAATCAGTCCATTTTTAAAAACACTGTCCACACAATTAAATGTTCATAATACAATAAACAATACACAACTACCCCATATCGTCAAATAATAATCTTATCTTAAGTCTATACAACTTATTTTCCCTGGAAAACATTATATCACCATCATGAATATAGTACTTATTTAAATTTTTATATTCTACAAGACTATCATAATTAATAGGGTTATTCCATATCAATTTATCATACAACTTGTCACGATCGGTTATGGTCCTGTCGCCTTCAGTATAATTGGTCACAATCAGATAAGTTACCAAGTCATTATTTTCCTTATCCTCTCCTACTACTGCTGTATCAGCTTCATTACAAAGTAAGTTCTTATTTTTATTATATCTCATCCCTGTTCCTAACTTTTCCATAAATTCTTCATAAGTTCTACTCATCTTAAAAATCTCTATCTCCCTCTTTCTCTCACAATATCTCTCACTTTCAAAACACCTCTCTCTTTTAAAATATCTCTCATAATAACTCTCCCAATAACACTTCTCTCTCTCAATATATCTCTCTTTATCACACCAAGCTACACTCTCAATACTCACACAATTATTTTCTAACACCATATTCTTAATTCTATTATCATAATTCTCACCACTACTTACCTTGTCTTTATTTTCATTCAATTTATCTGATTCTCTCCTATTCTCTACCCCCATTTTACTCTCGTAATTTTCATCTACTTTATTCTTTTGTCTATCAAACTTCTCATTAACTAATGCAACTATTTTCTCTTCCGTTTTATCGAAACGTGCGTGCATTTCATCAACTCGTTTATCAAAATTAAAATTTTGTTTTTCGATTTCGTTCTTTATTTCATCAAATTTTATATTAAAATTATTCTGAATTCCTCTAATTTCGCTTTTTTGTTCACTAAACAGCATTTGCATCAACTTCATGATCTCATTATTCTCAACCCTGTTATTTGAAACTGGTGTTGAGTGCACTATTTCTTCACTCATAACTACTGATTCCATCATGCTTATTTGGCTATTGTTTGTACTATCAATTATGTTTAATAAAGAATTATTTTCTTTATTCTCTGCCATTATGAAATTTGTTAATGGTTTGTCGCTTTATCTTATCGTTATCATCTACTTTACAACCGCATTCTCATTTTCAATGTCCCCCCTCTGCCACAATTCAGGCTTATTATATAAAATGTATTTATATATTTCATATAGTCACCAGTTCGGGCCCATTTGTTACTTTACTATAATTACTATGTCCCTAGTTCTGGGCGGCATTTGTTACTTTCCTCTTTTATATGTCCCTAGTTCTGGGCGGCATTTGTTACTTTACTCGTTTTTATACCCTTAATAAAATACATCTGTATATGTATGTGGAAACAACCAGTAACCTATATTTTGTTTTGTTTACTTTATTTCGATCAGACACGTTTGTCACACATACCATAATTATGGTATCCACCATAATTTGTGAATTCGTTTGCTTCAGTTTTGTTATTATACTTATTATTACTACCTAACGGTCCAGGATTCGACTCAGCGTGAATGCTGACACAAGGAGGAATTGAAATGAGAATACGTTTCTTTGACCCCATGAACATCAATCGTAATTTATTTCTGCATTTTTAGTTGTGTACACCGGACAATATTCCAATATGGCGGCCATTAAATATATTGGCTCGCTTTCATACTAAAATCAGTTATATTTTATCAAACATTAATTTACCAGAATCTTTATATTGATTATGCAGCAGCTTCATATTTAATTAATTTAATGATAATTCTTTAAAAGAAAACGCAAACCAACACCCCGATGGGATGTCGACATTATCGGGCACACCCTACTTTCTCTCGCGCATTCATACTTATAATTTCAAAATTATTTTGTGTGTACACATCTCTATGATTGATTAAAGAGCTCTTTAAATATAAATTTGGGTTTTCACTTCCCTGATTTGGTCGACTGGAAGTTCTAGACGTGCCTCACATGTTGTTCCCTCCGCTGGCGTTGTTACATCATATCAAATTCACTGACTCTACTTCTAATTTTGAAAAGCAATCACTGCACACTGTCTAAAGTTTACTGAGGTGGTTACATTTCACATTTTGATTACATTTTGAGTTATTTCAAACACTAAACCGGCGTAAAATGCCGGTTGCCTGTGAGACAGGTGTTACTACTGCTGCTGTATTGTATAGACTGGGACTCAACACTACGCAAATTCTACGTACGTGTGTGTGTGTAAACGTCATTGTTCTTTGTTTCTTCGTTACATAATAGTCTTGTTGATTACGTATTTTTATAGCGTCATTGTAGTTTTAATGACGTTGGGCGTTGTTGGCCAATGAGATAGAAGTAAGTAGAGCCGGTATTGGTTACAGTAACCATTACAAGTCTGTTTATCGGCACGTATTCTGCTGTCCTTGAAATTGTTTTGTTGTCTCTGATCTGCGTCGTCGTATGCGAAACCCAAGGGAAATTGTATCACACATATAAATGATTTTTAAAACATTGAAATACCATAGTTTACTACCTTGCATACCATATTTTTATATCATACTTTTTGTACTGTCACAAAAGTCGGCAGGTACCTTGTTGATATGACATTGTTATTTGTGGTTAATTAAAGCTGGTAATTAGTGACTTCATTGGTGTCTGTATTTTGTTTCCATTTTACCATACAATGATCCGTATGATTGTCCTAACAATATGTATACGTGAGAATGCAGAGTTTATGTGTTAACTTATAAATGAATAAAACATAAATATATTTATTCTTCAAACGCCTTATGAAATTATATTTTATGTCAACAGGTAAAAAAAGCACTTCTAAAAGCTATTGTTGCCTTGGCAACAAGAGGGAATGCAGAAGACGGCAAAGATTTTATTGAGTTCCTTGTGAAACATTGTTGTCCTCAGCCGATGCACACTGTGAGTTTTCAGTATAAATGGGTTTAATAATTTGTGGCAGTAACTGTAATTGGTACAATACTATTTGCAATTGAAGAATTATAATTAAAATGAATATTAAATATTTATTTTTGATGTGTATAGGGTGCAGAGTGGGAGGAACTTCGTTCAATGTGTTCGAGTACAGTTTTTCTGCTCTGTAGTACTGTGCCAGCTGTTGATAACCTCCTGTGGTCAGTGCTGCTGAGATTACTCATTGTGCCAGAATATGATAGTGCATGTGCCACTATAGCACGCTCACTTGCCCATCTTGCATCTAAGCATGACGAGCAAAACAAACCAAGTATGTATCAGTGCTTAAGGGCTGTATACTGACTTTGAAATGTAAGTTTTATTAAAATTATACTTAAAATTCTATTCAATTGTTATAGGTAGTGCTCCAGACCTACCAATACCTCAAGTTGTTGTTGCACGGTGCCTAGCTCTTTTAGGAAGTCCACTGAACAACAACCGGGGACCTCATTTATTAAATTTCTTAGTGAATTATGTGGAAGAGGTTCATCCTAAACTTGTCAAGTTATGGAAGCATAAAATACCTCAGCTTGTTAGTTACTTGGAAGGTAAATCTCAACTTTATATTGGATTCTGTAAATAGGCATATAAAGAATAAATACCTTGGAAAAAACTCATATTTCTGTTTACATAAGAGACTTACAATACCAGTCCCATTTTAGTATCAGATCACGTGTTTACAGTTATGTTTGTAATTAGTCTTCATTAGTATAGAATATGTGATAGTATGGTGGTTAAATAGTCCTATCAAATAGTTTATTTGTCAAAACTTGCAGTGTGAGTTTTCGCAGTCATTATGTGTATAATGAGAATGTATCCCTTAGTTTGAATTATCTTAATGTGTGGGAGATTGAAAAATGAATTTTCCATGTACACATTATAAAAAACTGACTGACAAGTTACTTAAACGGGTTAAATTATTGATGAATGAGAAAAAAAGGTGTAATACTAAGAAAATACAAATTTTTGAACAATTATTGAGAGGCTGATAGACAAAGGTAGAAACTAGAGATGGGTCGGCTCATTTCTGTGTGTCTCAGTTATGCCAGGTAGCAACAGGTCTGAACCAGTATGAACAAAATGAAGTTTGAACTATGATATAAATTGACTGTAATGGTGGGATTTGGGCTTTTATGAACTACTCGTAACTGGATATCTTAATATCTGTTTATGTTAAAAGGTGCGACATCGTTTATAAAAACATTTGATAAGCATGATATCTTCGAGTTAGTATCCTACTCATGACATGCTGCACACTCGACAAATAATCTTGCTGTAGTTGGTTATGTGTACATTGAAGTTCAATGACCACAGAAAGGGCTCATTTTAGTCTTACAATAGAACATGTGTTTGAAACACCTTACAATAGAATTAAAATGAGGTCACAAGGCAGGTAAGCAAAGTAATATAAGTTAATATTAACTTATCAGTGTGAGACTTGGATGCTGACAACATGGACCTTAAACTTTTGGGGAGGCTTCTCAAAAACTACTGTTGTAGTTTCATAATAAAAAATCTGTTAATTGTTTTATGAGTTGAAGTGATAATCTAATAGAATAATAATACTTGTATATATTTAATAAAACAATTTCAAGTCAGTAATTGACATCTCCAATAATTGATAATGAGAAATAAGAATTGAAATATCAGAAACTGGCTGGAACCAGAACTGAAAGTGAAAAATTTTGGAGCCGACCCATCGCTGTTACAACCTTTTGGGATGTCGACTCTCGTTAGATAAAAATTGTTAGTTTTGAACAAACTGATGTATTAATTATTTAATAAATGTATCTGGTTGTTGGTCTGTTCTGTTTTCTGTGTTGTGTTTTCTGTTTGGTGTGTAGTGTTTTCTGTTGTGTGTGTTCTCTGGACAAGATTTTTGGACAAACTCACCAGGTATGGACTGACCATTTGTTGCTGCTGTCTAGAATATGAAGTTTTGTAACCAGTATATTAGAAGTATTCTATACTTGACACAATTATAAAAACGTGTTAAACTCTCTCCAAAGGTGTATTTAAATATAGTAATATATTTCTCCATGAATTCCCAAGTTAATTTAAATAATACTGAATTTTCTTGTTGAAAATTTGAAAAATTTGATTACCTGTTTTTCTGTCTGTGTATCTCTTCTAATAGTTGATGCCTGCCTTTCACATCTTTGTTTGAATCCTGGAAGTACTGGTCTACTATTTTATGTAGTATATGCATTATGCTCTTCCACCAGTCTGTATAGTATGCCCAGAAATAATTGTATTTTCTTTAAGTAAATATTGTCTAATTGCTTTATATAATTGTACAGTTACTTCAATAGATGTGATACTCAAGGAAATAGTGCTACTCAACTCAAGGGTTGTGCTATATCATAAGTTGCTAATAGACTGCTTTTAAGGTGGCAATAGTTCTAAGCATTTCAGTTGTTTCTGATGTTAGTAACAACAACATACTGGTAAATGCATGAGTGAGTGAGGGATCAGTCTACAGTTTAATTTTCAATCCCTTTTGTTTGTCATTTTTGCATAGTTTAGATATGGGGCGAAGCATCCTATGTAAGCGGTGTTTACAATTTAAAAATGGTTGGAAAAAGTTTTTTAGCTAAAACCACTGATTTCTTTATAAACAATGTTAAATTCGAGAGCTTTCTGTATGAAATAAGGTAAATATAGCAGATGCAAAGCGCGTTTAAAGTAGCTTCAAATGATGCGAGTGCGTATTCGGAATAACAAGGTTTTTCCGTGTATGCCATAGACTGTGCCGCATGTTCAGTGTTAACTGCGGTCATTGCTTCCTCCCAATTACCAGCGTAGACAGCTAAGTGATGCTGGTGGTGAGGAAAGCCAGCCTGCTCATAGTGCCTAATACACTATGATAGATACTGCGTGTTCACTGTTTAGTTATATTAAAATTTGCAGTGTTTTACTGCGAAAATGCCTGGTTCTAACGCTCCTTGTGACGCACTATTTCGTGCGTCAGTGAGTGTAATTGTGTTATTGAAGAGTTATTAGTAATGCCATTCAGTGCTAGATCTTTTACAGACAAACTGACCATAGTGTCGAAATGTAGACCTACACCCTTGATACCTAATTTAAAATCTAAAGCCAAAAATTGTACTCGGCATTTGAAACAACAAAATTGCGTTTTGTTCATGTGGTTATGCAGTTGTAAAAAAATTGGCAAATTTATACCGTTGGCCATGTCTTCTTTTCTCGACAGAAAGGTCTACCATTGGGACTAAGACTGGATTTACTGACTTAGGTAACGTGTACAATGTAGGAAAAAGGCATGAATTATCACAAAGTCATATTGCTTCCCAAGTAGCTCTAAAAAAGTTTGGTAAAACAACTAGAATTGAGTTTTCCTTAGGTGAGCAGTACAGAATTAGCATAGAGGAACACAATGAGCAAGTTAAAAGTAATATGTACATTGTCATTTAATTGATGCTACTTGCTTTTTAGGTTACCAGAGCTTCCGTTTTGAGATCACAATGAATCTGAAGGTAGCAGTAACCATGGAAACTACATAGGACTGATACATTTTCATAGATGGTGTGATGATAAACGAAATTCACATCTTAAATGTTCAACAGTGTTTTGTGGATTATCCATCGACTTTCAAAATCATTTAATTGCACTTGACCAAGAAGTTAAAAAAAGATGTCACGGTGGCACCCACAAGATGGAATTACAACAGTAGGCTCGTTGTAACTGTTTTCGAAAATAAAGGCGATGTTATCCGACTCTTTGAATCCATAATTGAAAATGGACATGAGTGTGGCAGTGAAACATACCGTGAAGCAAGAGGCTTTCTCACTACTCTTAAGGACTTTGACTTCAGCTTTCTGCTTCTTATTTTTGCTTCTATTCTTCCTCAGGCTGACATAATTTTTGACATGTTACAAAAAAAGCCTCAGACATAAGATACGGTCTAAAAAAGATTGAAGACTTCCAAAAGCATTTGAACCAAATGAGAAATAATTTTGATAACTTTTGGTCAAAAATACTGAATGGCAGCTGTCAGGAATCCTACCTTCGGAGTAAAAGAATGCGAATTGTTAATATCTCTTATGATAAGAAAGATTTCTTCAAGAGACTTTACTATGAAGTAACTGACAGTCAAATAAAAAATGAAGATAGGTTTTCAGATGTCCATGAGCTTGATTTATTGCTCTACTCGAAACTAAGATTTTTTCCATAGGTTTGTTTGACATTTTGTGAACAATATTTTACCGGTCTGAAAATGTCATATGAACAGTCTTTTGAACTGCCGCGGTTGTAAAGTGAGCTTTCTATTATTTATTCAGACAAAGACTTCTGCCAGAAATGTGTGTCAGACGTACTTAAATGTTATACATATTAGATCTTTGCGATACCCTACCTCAAGTGCTTAAGCTCACAGAGCTAATAGTTACAATTCCTGTCACAAGTGCATGAAATCGAAAGATTGTTGTTGTCCATAAAGAGGATCAAACATTTTCGAAACTCCTGAGGTGAAAGCAGACTGTCTGCACTTTCAGTGATTTCCAGTGAAAAGAACCTTCTATCTATAATGAAAGAGCAGCTGAACTTTCACGACAATGTTATCAATTTATTTGCTGCTAAAAAAATCAAGACGTCTAGAACTCACATTCAAACGATAAAAAGAAGGTGTTGTATATAGTTTTTATAAAATTACTGATCATTTTCGAGTTTTATAATAAATTATTTAATGTTTCTCTAACTACAGTGCGTTATGACTATTTAAGAAATATTGTTTCCTCCCTTCGTTTCCAAATAGCAGATGTACAGGAGCTATGATACATTCATGGCTGGAGTTGAGTTAGTTAAATATGTTGAATTAGCACGGGAACCAAGTGCTACTTGGCCACAGAAGTGCAACTTCGCCACTAGTTTTGATTACATTTCTCATCAAATTCTTACATATTTAGGAAAATGTTATGTCTGATTATATCAGAAATGGAAGAAGGAAGAGACTGAGGTGATAATCTACAACATAGATTGAACAGGCAAAACAAAATTGAAAATTTTTGCAAGTTCTCACTGACTGCTCAGTGCTGAAATGATTGGAGAATGACAATAAACAAGCAAATGTGTAAATATATGAAAAATATATTACACTAACCGTCTGTGACTTCTCATATTTGATGTCTCTTCTTATTACGACATGTTTCAAGACTCTTGTCCCATTGTCAAGCATAAAATTTATAGCACATTCAGATATGTTTGTCAAACGTTAAAAACCATGTCATGATGACCACAAATAACGGATTATTAAAAAACGAACTATATTAATTTGTAACTTGAATACGCGCATCGGGCAAACAGTGTACACTGCACAGCGACTCACCGCGCATTTACGGCAACTGATTCTTGTTATCTCAACGCGGTGTCGTACAATACATTATACTTGAATAATAACTGGTCGTTCAAAATGTGTGGCTTGGTATTAGTGTCCCTGAACGCTTTGTACACCACAAATTCTTCGAGTGTGTTCATATAACGTCCTTTACTGCAAAAGTGGAGGGGTTTTAAATTAGTTCTGAAATCGGTGTAACTATGATTTTCGTTAATAAGATGTTTGGCGAAACTTGATTTGATGGTATCATAGTTACGACAGATAGTGGGTGGTTTGTGTTCATTAAATCTTTTGGGAAAACCACGGCTCGTCTGACCCACATAGAAAGCGTCACAATCATTGTATGACAATTTGTAAATGCCCGTTTTATTCTCAATACAAGTAGGTTCATGGGTACGAAGATTATTTAAGATATTATTTGTAGTCTTGTAAGTGACTATAATATCAGTGTTTTTGTTTATGAGAGATTTTAAAATGTTCGGCATGAAATTGGTATATGTTGCGGTGATATATCTATGTGGCTTTTTTTCCCGTGCATTCATTGATAATTGGTTAATGGTCCTTATTCTATTTTTATGTTTCTTGAGAATGTTGTTTACAACATTGGAATTGTAACCATTTGCGACTGCAATGTATTTGATGGTATTTAACTCATTAAGAAAATCTTTGTTATCAAGGGGTAAAGATAAAAGTCTATGTATCATGCTATGAAACGCAGCCATTTTCTGCGATATGGGATGAAATGACGTGGCGTTTATCATGGTGTCTGTCGTCGTTGGTTTTCTGTATATATTAAAATGTTATCACACAATGTCTATCACACAGGCAAACAAACTTCAAAGATTAATAAACGATCAATTACAGACTGTTGATAATATTAAACATAAACAAACATTCTATACACGACTACAGAATTTAACTTCCATAAAATTAAACTCAGACGAAACTGAACTACTAAATAAAGGTTTGAAATATAATTTACCGGTACATACTTCCAATTTTAGCCGTAAACATATTATTGCAGAAATTTTAAACGCCGAGACTGTCGTCAAAGCGATACCTGACCAACATGAACAAAATAAGGTGCGGTTTTTAATAAATGACAAGTTTAATAAGATTATTGAAAGACATAACATCAATAAGAACATTCACTCTGTTTCTTCAGCCAATTATAAAAAAGAACGAAAAACTCTAATTAATCTCAAAAAGAAATTAACTGATAACCATGCTTTAGGCAGATAAGGGCAACACTGTAGTTATCATGGACACGAATACTTATAATGAAAAGATACAAGATTTTATAGCAGACAATAACATAGTTAGATTAACTTCTGACCCTACAGAACAATATACTAAAAGTTTAAATCAATGTATAAATAAGTGCATACATTTATTTGATGAACAGACTAGGAGACATTTGAAGCCTATCAACGCAAAAGCGCCCTTGTTAACAGGATTGCCGAAGTTGCATAAAGAAAGTACTCCTATAAGACCGTTAGTGAATTTTACCACTGCCCCGGGTTATAAAATCACCAAAAAACTACTCAACATAATCAAACAGAATATAATATTGGAGAATAACTACAGCTTAACTAATAGCATTGACTTTGTTAATAAGGTTAAAAAACTATAAATCGAACCTTCATATAAAATGGCGTCCCTCGACATCGTTAACTTATATACAAATATACGGCAATAACGAATGCAAGATGTTAGCGTGATTTATAGGTTACTGAAATAAGTAACTCGACTCATTTTTTAATGAAGAGAAAGATATTTTAATTTGTTAAAATCATTTAAAATTTCATCCAAAATTGTTATGCATGTTTATGCAGATTAAGTTACATTTTTTCAATTTCTTCACTCGGTCATCTGTTACAGGTTAACTTATTCTAAAATCTTACCTTACTGATCACACTTCATTATAAACACACACAGCCCAGCCTGCAATTTTTTTCATACTCACAACCACACAGAATTACAAAGCCCTTAACATTTTAAAAAAGAATGCCCTCCAGCCGACACGCGGTGACCATTCGAGCTCGTTTTATTTCGTAAATAATTACGTCGCCGTCGAATAAAACTGATCTGGTTATTCTCACATGTTCACTACTACCACTGACACATGTTGGTTAATTTGAATTTACTCTTGCGATTAAAACTTATAAAGTTTTGCAGAGCGCACTTGGCTCTGTGTCTGCGCAGACACAATCGGTGACGAACTGGGAAAAGCGTCTATTTGGTGCGGACGGATCTTAATGCCTGCCGCGAACGAATTTCTTCGCCGCTCACAGCCTGAAGTGTTGCAGTTGAGCGACTATGTGCCTGATACATAGTAGTTTTTTCTGTGTTTTACGCCGACGATATTTGGGCGCCTATGGCTCGACGTCACAAAAGAGGCGGGACTTAAAGTTTCATATCCGTCGCCTTACTCGATGAAAGTGGATAAAATTTGTTTCCTGACCATCTTGGTTTTGGAAGTAGCGTCACCCCGCGTGTATACCCGTGTCATGCATACGGGCGCATGGTCACACACAAGCAAAGTTCTTGGAAATCTAGGGTGGTGCGGATTCCTTTACCGATTTCGCAACGTGATATTGCGTTGCCGCTTCGTTACAACACTGTTCTATTCACCACGTGTTCTGGTCACCGTTGAAATAAAATTTACACAATACATTTATAAAACCCAAAAAATGCAATAAATAAAAATACCCATAAATTTGGCACGTTACAATACCCCCTCAATGAGAGGTCTTCTGTCCAAAACAGAAGAAATCTCATTGATAAAACCCCTAAGAGGACCGGGGAGGAACTGGTGCCAACAACCCCCTTTTGTTCTTACACTGCATGGGTAAACGACCCCCCTGGCTCGGCGACTATGGACGCATCTGAACGAGATCACTGGACTTCTCTGTAAGAGATCCCAACACCGAAAAATCGAACAGACACGCACCACAGCGCACCTCACCTTCCATCATGCTACCCCCAAAATCCTCAGTCCCTGGCTTAGATCATGCCAGATCCTCAACCGATATGTTTCCCCTTTTTCTGCAAGCTGGGCTGCCTTTAGCAGATACTGGGCTCACACACACACCTATTCTACATTTTGTAAAGTTAACATATTCTTCAAAATTTATTATTTCATCTAAGTGAAAAATCCAAAATTCAAACTAAAATATTTTATCAAAAAATTCTCTTCCTTAGTTTTTTTTTTTCAAAAAAATTAAATCAATTGAACATTTCTTAAAAATTAGAACATCCTTAGCCTAACATGTGATTACCTATATTCTAACAATACAATGCAAATAAAATAATTCAATAATAATAAACACGGTTAATACACAAACAATAAAATAATCAAAGTTTAAAAATATCCATTATCTGGCAGGCGCAAAATCAAGAAAAAAAAATTTCCAAACAAAAAATTTTAATTCAAAAAATTTAAATTTATTAAAATATTTTCTTTTCATATTGAAATTATTTAAAATTTGTTTAAATTGATCAACAAACAAAAGTTGAATTAACTTCCATACTAAACATGCCTAGTATATGACCTCACCCATCAGCTGACCACAACTGGTTCAAGTCAAGAACCTTGACCTACATACGTTATGTACAAGTTACATCTGTGAATACATTAAACTTCTGTAAAATTCTGTCTTGAAACACAAAAACATAATAAAATAACACATTTAAAAGAACAAAATATCATTCTAAATAATAATCAAATTGACATTTAAATTATTCAAATAAACACTTTATAACGTTACATTTCCAAATTCTATCAAAAATTTGTCACTGGTTTTAATTAAAAATTTTATATTCTTGTTATAAATCTCTTTCTTTATTATGTTCATTCTACATTACTTTGGGTGATTAAATTATTTATCCCAACTTGATATGCCACTTGGCATGTATTCATATAATATCCTTCTCACTCTGACTCTAATACCCCTAACAACTGTAACTAACATGACACCCATCTCTATCAAAATATCTATCAAACAATCTCTAAACCCAACTTACCATTAAACTCAATTTGCCACCTTCTCTCAATATATAAAAAAAAAATACTCTCTAACCCTTTGTACCTAGGATAAGTGTTCCCCCCCCCCAAAAAGCTCATCCCATTATGTTGGTTCCTGGATTCTACCTAAGGTAACCCTTTCCGGCGCCAAATGGTCCCTTCCCGTCCCAACCCTTTTGTTGCGGACTCCCACATTACGCTACCCCCTATTACAAAATTGCCATCCCCAGATCTCAATCTTATTACCTCACTTCAACTACAACAAAATAACATCATCATTTAATAATATCCATATATCCCTCATTACTCTACATATATTCCACATAACTACTGTGTCAACATCAATACTTCTCAATATCTATTACATTAACTCACAACAACATTACATTAATTCAAGACAACATTATTCTCTCAATTACTCCGTTAACTCTTAACTTCAACTTGGACTGATCTATATGTCCCACAAAAATATTCATCACCCAGAATCTATCTTTTATTATTTCTGACAATTTATCTTAACATCGCAACTTTATTAACTTACTCTGTAATGGTACAATCATGGTACATTTTATAATTACCCTAAATATGGTATATAAAACCATAAATATTGTATTTTTTGGTTTGGTCATAATTAAACAAAGATTAAATAACCTGTATGAATATATTGTGAGTGGACTGTATAATATTTGCCAGGATTTTGACCGAATCGTAGCAAAAAACGTGAAACATCACAAAAAACAGTATGTCATTTGTTGCGATAAAAGTGACGATCCTTAATGACGTCAGCGGCCAAGAATGTGTTTTTGTCAACAACATTATGCTGTAAACAACTTAACAAAGAGCGAGTGACGTAGATTCACCCCACCTCAGAAACATGTAACAAAGACTCGGGGTCATTTCATCAGCAACTGTGATCGTAGCCGGCCGGCAACTCGTTCACTAATAAGTGAATTTTAACTTTTAAACCACTAGACGTGGTTAATAAACTATATAAATATCAAAAACATGTTGTGAAGAATGTTAAAAGTTCGGCATCGTGTAGGCGTCATCGGCCGATGGATCGTCCCAAATAGATCAGCGTATAGAATCGGTCCGGGGAGTTTTCGTGGGTCGACACGATGGTGCGCCATAAACCGAAGTAAAACACTACCGATTGTGCTAATCGAGACGATTCTAGCTGTGCGAGGAGGCCTACACGACTTTGGTGAGAACGTTCCATCAACACACATATACATATTTTATTTCTACATCAAACGTAATTTGAAATGACCAACACCATAGTTGCAAATTAAATTCAAGTCTGTAACATTTTAATTTTCAAAAAATGAGCTCATAAAAATAATAACGAATTGTACCAGGATGAGAGAGAGAGAGTGAAAGTGCGAGTGGGTAAATTCTAAGTGCTGGGTTGTGTGCACCAATATATATAAAGATATGTATATCTCTATTCACATATTTATCTAATACTAAATAATAACACATTTTCTATTACATGTTATGATTTTGGAGGGTGAATTTATTTTTCAAAAACGCCCATGGCGTAATATGTGTGTCTAATCGTGTTTTCAATATGTATTAAAATACAAGTTCAATAATAATAAAAGTACTTTATATATGGTATTTTGTGTATGTTTTATTTCAGGTAATTTATTTCACAAAACTGGTTCGTGTTGCACGACCTCTGGCCCGAAACGTAAATTTAGGTAATGATATTTTGTACAACATGGCGCCCGAGGTTATATTTACTAGTACATACAAAATACAATTTTAATGATACTGAATTAAACGATAAAAAGTAATAAATTGCAATTGGCGCGTGCCGAACTTGGACTCGACATAAAATAAAATTTTATGTAGAGTACACCTACTGGTATGTGAAATAATTACCTGAGATAATAGCGTTATAGTATGCAAACCGTGCACAAGGTAAGGTTAAAATTTTAGGTTATAAATAAATCTGTTTTAGTAACACAAAATAATACAATATGAGTAATAAGGATAATATTGTAATAGAAATCAGTACCGCAGAGGTAAATTTAACTAGTGAAATGGATGTTCAGCCAACTCCAATTAGCCAGAGTGACGAAGCAGATACACCTGTATCTGTTGTATGTGTAGAGGCAGAGAGGGTCTCTACATCCATTTCAAAAATGTCAGAAAGTAAGTCAGACAGTACTGCTGCAATGATGCAGCTATTATTAAACAAATTCGATGAACAGAGTGTAAAATTCGATAATTTTGACAAGAAACTAGATGTTCAGAAAAGCGAAATTAAAGAAATTCAAAGTAGTTTTAAAATTAATTTCAATGAGATGAAAGATGAAATTAAAAGACAAAATTGTCATGTTGATGAGAGAATTAACACAGTAGAAACACGTTGTGATAACATACAGAAAACCACACCAGCAATTGTTGATGATAAATTCAGTAGTAAAATTAGTAGTTTAGATACTAAAATTGATCTAGTCTATGACACAGTAAATAACACGATTAAAAGTCAGTTAGAGTCACAAAGTACAGAAATACAACAGAAATGTTTAAATTTGGTAGAAAGTCAATTAGAAGTTAAAACCAATATTGAAGTAAGCAACCAAATAGAAGTGAAAACTAATGTTTTACAGAATCATTTAGAGAAAATTGAAGTAAATGTAATAGATATTACAAAGAACTTAGAAACCCTAGATAATACCATAACTGAATATGAGAGAAATACCAAGAGTAGATTTAATTTGTTACAAAGTAAGATTAAAGAAATTGATGATTTAACTGTACAAAATAGTATGGATGTGCATGATAAATATGATATAATTGCAAATAATTTGACCAGTGTAAAAAATGAATTACGGGGAGAAATTAATAAAAATATTTCAAGCATAAAAGATAGGGTAATCGTAACTAGGGATTTCTATAATGAAATAGAACTAGAGAATTTTAGCCATGAAAACAGAGTAATACATCCCATGCGTTTTCTAAATCAAACACGGGATTATAATTATTTTAGTAGTAGTAGCTGGGAAGTGAAATTAAACAAAATAATTAAATGTTTTAAGGGTAATTCAGTCATATGGGCTGAAGCTCATAGGTTAGAATGGGATTGTTATAATACTTTTGAGAAAGCATTTAAGGGTAAATATTGGACAGAAGAAGAGCAGGAGACTTTAAGAAGCCGTATTATGGGAACGGGTAATTTCATGGGACGTAACCTTAGTAATAATAACATTACCATATATGTAACTAAATTGTACAATGAGGCAAAATATTTAGAGCTGCCCATACCCTTTAAGTCATTTGTTAGGTATGTGAGTAAGCACTTACCCCGAGAAGTGCAGGTCACTCTGATGACTAAAGAAATAGAAAATCTTGATGAGCTGGAAAGGGTATTAGATATACTACAAAGCATAAATGATCGCGAAATGGGTAGACGCCCCATTCAACCAAATATGTCTAACTATAACAATGAATTTAATCGGCCAAGGCCTTATTACAATAACAATGGTAATAAGTATAATTTTCGCAATGATTTACAGCAACCAGGCGGTTGGAGTTGTTCTAGTTGCAGGAAGGAAAATCGTGCCAACATGCAGCACTGTTATTACTGCAAAACGCCAAGGAATAACCAAGCAAAGCAATTCGTACCTGCGAACAGAGGAGCACCTAGTAACAGAGGATCACCATATCACCATCAGGGACCAACCAGGGGACACCCTGTACCCTCCACGAGTCATAACAGGACACAGCCGGAAAACTGAAGTCGACAGTGGTAAATAGGACCCGACCACTGTTCAGGGAGGCTCATGAGGTCCGACCAATCGAGAACATACAGTCAAACGTTATAAAAACAGATATCGTTGCCGATTTATTGGAGGAGGAGAGCAACACGACATTGGAGGTGAGAGCTGGACTCACGGAAATCCAGGTAACAATAGAGAATAGAAAATTTAAAACACTTGTTGATACAGGGAGTGAAATTTCAGTAATAGCCGAGAACATTTTAAGTGAATTGAAAGAATTTAAAAAGAATATTCTAGTTTTACCCGTAGCAGGGGTTACAGTAATAGGAGTCACGGGGGTACGTAGTAAAAGGGTGACAAAACAGATACATTTAAGTTTCTCAGTTGGAGATATGAATTTTGATAATACATTTTTGGTAGTCAAGGGGTTAAGTTTAGACATCATTTTGGGAAATGATTTTTTACAAAGAAATAAAGCTGTAATAAATTTTAAAGAAAAGGTGTTGGAGTTAGATGGGGGTGATCGGTCTGTGAAAATTAATTTTGAAAATGTGATAAATAAAGTTAGAACAACTGGTATGAAATTGTTACGGAAACGAGTAGTTGAGAATAATTTAGATACTAAAATAAATTTTTGTAGAGAAGGTGAGTATTTAGAAGATGTTGATAATGAAATGAGCAATATTAATAATGAAGTATGGGAGATAAGGGCGGATGAATTCTGTAGTGGGGGTGAGGTGATAAGGAGTGGCCAACGTATAGCGTTATGGCAGGTAATAGAGCAGTTTAAGAGAGTGTTTGCCGATATTCCAGGAAGGGCAAAAAATTATGAATGTATGTTACAGATAAAGGAACACACACCATTCATGCAGCGGAGCTATCCAGTGCCTTACTCTAAAAGACGAGCGGTGCAAGAGGAGTTGGATAAGATGTTAGAAAATGAGATCATCGAGAGGTCAGTGTCTCACTACTCAAATCCGTTAGTGGTGGTAATTAAGAAGGAAGGAGGATTAAGATTGTGTTTAGACGCAAGGAAAATTAACCAAATTATTATACCAGACCGGGAATCACCAGAATCTATTAATGAGATTTTTCAAAAATTTAGTGGCGTACGGTTTATGACATCATTGGATCTGACTGCTGGATATTGGCAGGTGCCATTAGCAGAGGTAAGTAGGCAATACACGGCATTTTTATTTAACGGAAAAAATTATCAGTTTAAGCGACTACCATTTGGGCTAAATACCAGCGTAGCTAGTTTCATTAAATGTTTGGATAGAATTTTGAGACCAAAAGATTTAGATTTTCTCACAGTATATGTGGACGACATTTTAATAGCTTCACGTACATTTGAAGACCATTTAGAACATTTAAAGTATGTGTTAGGAAAATTAGAAGCGGGAGGATTAACCGTAAATTGGGATAAGTCCAAATTTTTACAAACCAAGATTAATTTTTTAGGATTCATTATTACATCGGAAGGAATTTCCGCAAACCCGGACAAGGTCGAATCTATTATGCGCTTCCCTGAACCGCGAAACATCAAACAACTTCAGAGTTTTCTTGGGCTGTGCAACTTTTATAGGAAATTTCAAAGGAACTACGCCTACCTAACCGCAAAGTTAAGTGCGGTATTGCAGAAGAACAGACAATGGAAGTGGGGAGACGTGGAGCGTGGAGCCTTTGAAGAAATAAAACGCAAATTCAGTAATATGATTATGATGAACCACCCAGATTTTGATAAGATGTTTTATTTACAGACGGACGCCAGCAATGTAGCTGTGGGAGCAGAGCTGTATCAGGAGGATGATGAGAAGGAACATCGGACAATTGCGTTCGCTAGTCGATCCTTACTGCCGGCTGAAAAGAATTATACTACCACAGAGAAAGAATTGCTCAGTATTGTGTTCGCAGTTGGTAAATTCAGAACTTACATCTTAGGCAACAAAACGATCATTAGAACTGATCATAAAGCTTTGTCATTCCTCAACACTTGTAAACTTGCTCATAGTCGATTAACCAGGTGGGTACTTGTTTTGCAGGAGTACAACTTCGAGTGGGAGTATATTAAAGGAACCGAAAATAAGGTACCCGACACTCTATCCAGAGTAGATTGTGAAAATAATAAAACAGGTAGGGATTTAAAAGAAATTGAAATTTTTCAGATTAGCAGAGAAGACAGAATCTTTGGAGAGGAGCTGAAAGATATCAACACCATGCAGAGAGCAAATGGTAAGTCTGGAAAAATAATACACAGTTTAGAGACAGAGCTGGATGAGTCTGAGTACAATCAATATTTTAAAATTTACAAAGGGTTATTGTTTAAGAAGGTAGTAGGGGGTGAGCGTGACTGGAGATTAGTGGTACCAGCAGTGTTGGAAGAGAAAATTATTTGGGATTGCCATATACGATATGGTCATTTTGGGGCTAAAAGTGTGTCAATGTTTTAAAAGAATCATGTATTTTCAGAAATATGGAAAGGCGAGTGAGACAGTTGCTGAGGAGTTGTGATTTGTGTCAAAAGTCGAAGGTGGTTAACTACAAAGTAGAAGGTGAGTTAAATTATATTAAGGTAGAAAGACCTTTTGATTTAGTTGCTGTGGATTTGTTTGGACCATTGCCGAAGGGTAGAGGCGGAGTAGTTTATATATTTGTATTGCTTGACACTTTCTCAAAATATGTAAAATTGTATAGCGTAAAAAGAGCTACCAGTAAGGTATTGAGTGAAAAGGTGACTAAAGACTATATGATTAACGTGGGTAAGCCAAAAGTAATTTTATCAGACCATGGGCCGCAGTTCATCAGCGGAAGATGGCGCCAGACCTTAGGATGGGAAGGCATCCTCACGAAGCATACGGCTGTGTATCATCCCCAGTCCAACCAGGCTGAGCGTGTAATGAGAGAAATAGGCAGGATCTTCAGAGCCTATTGTCACGCTAAACACAGCGAATGGCCATTGTATGTACGAAAGGTGGAAACTTGGCTGAACAGTACCACCCACGAGTCTACTGGCTATACACCTCATGAATTGGTAAGAGGAACACGCCCCCCAAGAATCTTGGAACAATTATTCGACTATCCACCTGAGAGTAGAACAACAGATATAAACATTAAAATCCGGTTGGCGAATGAAAACTTAATTAGCAAGGGTGAACAGAGAAAACGTAGACACGACGCAAGAGGTAAGTGGGTTAAGTATAATATAGGACAAATGGTATTAGTTAAAAGACATGACTTATCGAGTGCGCAAGACAAAGAAATTCTTTCTCTTATATGAAGGACCGTATGAGGTCATAGAAGTTAAGATGCAAAATTCTTATGTATTACAGAACAACGTAACTGGAGAGATAGTAGGAACACACAATGCTACAAATTTAAAATTGTACTGGTCGTCTTAGTTATTTTATGAATATTGATGTTTTTATATTTTGAGTGTTTGAGTATTAATGCAGTTTTATTGATTTTGCAGAAGGGACTCTCCCCCATTTTCGGGCGATCACAGACTCACCACCTCTGATCGTGGATTTTGGAATTCTGGAGGCGGACCATGGTTGGCGGAACGGACGTAAGGAAGTGAAAGCAACGATGGTCTTCCTCCACACAAAATTGGTAGCAAGTAGAAAATTTTAATCTTATTATTGAACGGGGAGGGGGACCCCTAATTCTTGCGATAAAAAAAAAAAAAAAAAAAAAAAAAAATATATATATATATATATATATATAGTTTGGCATTTATCCCATGAATTTTGTTTTATTCTAAAAATCATAGAATAGAATTCGAAAATTGTGTAACTTAATAGGTTAACTCATTAAGGAGTTATATTTTTTTTGTGTATAAATTAAGCATATCAGAAGATCCATTGTTTTCCTGTAGTGTTAGAAAAGTAATGTTTTGGACTTGGAAAGTGTCTACAACTTTATTAATGTAACTAAAGGAAGAAATAACATTTTTTAAATGATATCTAAATTTTGATTTTTGTGAAGTAACAACCTTACGGGGTTAAAAGGACATAGTGCTACTATGGTGAAATTTTGAGACTATATTTTGAACATTATCATTATGTTTATTTAATAATAGTCTTATAATGGATTTGTGTATAACTTGTTAATTGTAGGGTAGTCCCCGATTGGGACTACATAAGACACAATGTGTCACACATTTGCGATTCCCCATATTTCGGGCGATTACTGTCTTACCAACACTAATCGTGGATCTGGACGACAACCAGCTGTGGCCAGAAATTGTAACCCTGACCATGGTTGGTTGCCTACAAAATTGGTTGAAATTTTGAAATTTATTGGGAGGTTTAGGGGAATCTATTATTCGTTTTGAATAGGCTACTTCACCTCGGTTGGGGTGGTAGACCTTAGGGGTGTATTATAAATGTAATAGTAAGGGGACATACCTTGAAGATTTTATACTGCTAAAGCAAGGATGGGAGAGAGAGAAAAGAAAAAAGTGCTCACTCCTTCTGCCTCAGTCCTTGTGGAGGCAACTGAACGCAACAGTTCAGGGGGGGGCAATAGTGTGTGTGGAGGAGAATGAGGGATAAATATTATTAACAGCGCCAGATTATTGCCTGTTAATAATAATAATAATAATGATAATGTTTTATTTTTTATTTTAACCATTCAATAAGATTTTTAAATAAATAAATATACAGATTTATTAATTCTTTTATATCAATATAATTTGTTTTTCTCCAGGTTTGGGAGATCTATAGTGTTATTTTCATATTTTCAATTAGATTTTAATTCTTTTTATATCAAGGTGTTTATTTTATAATTACAATAATTATAAAAAGGAAAGAGATAAATATTATCGATAGAAATCGAAACCATTCATTTAATTCAGGATTTGTTAATATGGAGAAAGGAAATTCTTTATAATTCTTGAGAGTTACGTTTTAGTAGGATAATTTTTATAACTATATCTTAGTATTATTACTATATCAAGCAAACCCAGTGCTTATTAGCACAAACCAGCACATAGCTAAGGGGAACCAGATCAGTTGAGGATAGAGTAATTTACCAAGCCACTCTTTTAATATTTATCATGTATTGTTTCAGTGTTTGGTGATATGACAGCGGTCCTGAGCTGGCCAACGCGTCAGAGCAGGGGCGTTAAGAGCCTAAGTGGCCTTATGGTGTTGGGATCTCGAAGGAGAAGTCCAGTAAGGTCATGTAGGTACTGTCATCATCATCAGACCAAGGGTGAGTTGTTATTTTCTTTTATATAAAATTGTAAGGGGGTTGTGGCGACTTATCCTGGCTGATCCCTTTAGGAAGTACGAAAGGGTCAATGAAAGTTTTTGTGCTTCGACACACAATCTTTCATTGAGGGGGTTTTGTAATGGTACAATCATGGTACATTTTATAATTACCCTAAATATGGTATATAAAACCATAAATATTGTATTTTTTGGTTTGGTCATAATTAAACAAACATTAAATAACCTGTATGAATATATCGTGAGTGGACTGTATAATATTTGCCAGGATTTTGACCGAATCGTAGCAAAAAACGTGAAACATCACAAAAAACAGTATGTCATTTGTTGCGATAAAAGTGACGATCCTTAATGACGTCAGCGGCCAAGAATGTGTTTTTGTCAACAACATTATGCTGTAAACAACTTAACAAAGAGCGAGTGACGTAGATTCACCCCACCTCGGAAACATGTAACAAAGACTCGGGGTCATTTCATCAGCAACTGTGATCGTAGCCGGCCGGCAACTCGTTCACTAATAAGTGAATTTTAACTTTTAAACCACTAGACGTGGTTAA
Organism: Magicicada septendecula; assembly: GCA_034769895.1. Lineage (NCBI taxonomy): Eukaryota > Metazoa > Arthropoda > Insecta > Hemiptera > Cicadidae > Magicicada > Magicicada septendecula. Next base: position 234,507,246 of record CM068371.1, on the reverse strand, counting down.
TAAACTATATAAATATCAAAAACATGTTGTGAAGAACGTTAAAAGTTCGGCATCGTGTAGGCGTCATCGGCCGATGGATTGTCCCAAATAGATCAGCGTATAGAATCGGTCCGGGGAGTTTTCGTGGGTCGACACGACGGTGCGCCATAAACCGAAGTAAAACACTACCGATTGTGCTAATCGAGACGATTCTAGCTGTGCGAGGAGGCCTACACGACTTTGGTGAGAACGTTCCATCAACACACATATACATATTTTATTTCTACATCAAACGTAATTTGAAATGACCAACACCATAGTTGCAAATTAAATTCAAGTCTGTAACATTTTAATTTTCAAAAAATGAGCTCATAAAAATAATAACGAATTGTACCAGGATGAGAGAGAGAGAGTGAAAGTGCGAGTGGGTAAATTCTAAGTGCTGGGTTGTGCGCACCAGTATATATAAAGATATGTATATCTCTATTCACATATTTATCTAATACTAAATAATAACACATTTTCTATTATGTGTATTTTGTGTGTTTTATTTCAGGTAATTTATTTCACAAAACTGGTTCGTGTTGCACGACCTCTGGCCCGAAACGTAAATTTAGGTAATGATATTTTGTACAACATGGCGCCCGAGGTTATATTTACTAGTACATACAAAATACAATTTTAATGATACCGAATTAAACGATAAAAAGTAATAAATTACAACTCTTCTCATGATTTAAAACAATGTTTTTAACACATTACAACCTTATATTTAACGTTAATTACCTGGAATATTAATAAACAATTTAACAGTGACATTTTATTACTGATCAGCTGACATTCCTAACAAAGTGAAAACACATTTCAAAAATTGTGCAGATTACATTAAATACATATGATTATCAATTCTTACTTCTAACATCCTTGTTTCCCCCTTTTTCTGACTCTGGTAATTTATGTTAACTGCCTGCCAGTCGGTTTAGTTATCTACTTAGTTTCAAAATACACAAATTATACAAAACATATACTTTTTATCATTTCTTATATCTACCCTACTACAATAAAATACTACATTTAAAAAATATAGAATGAACACATTATACTGAATGTCTGAGCACCTATTTATTTAAGCGGAATAAAGCATGTTTATTAGAGCAAAATGGATTTATCATTTTTTAATTTACAAAATTTAAGCACGTTGCTCATCTGAGCAACCCCCTGGTCCACACACTCTATTGTAATTTATGTAAGACTGTAGCGCCTTTTTGCTTCCACAAAGACTGCATATTTGGAGGAATTGGACATCTCCGTGTCTTTGCTTCGGCATTTACATTTTAACGTTTATGGATATCAACATATCCTTGGTATATATTGAAACGCCCTTAAAACGGGTCTACCACCTGGCTATGCTGTCGCCACGCGGACAGAGTGGTAGCCGCTGTTCCATAGTTCCTAGATTTCCCCTAATGTCACCCCCCATTTAATTTCCATTATAAACCAATTTCAAGTCAGCTATGGTCATGGGACTTGATTATGGCCATAGCTAACCGCTCGCCAAAGCCACGATTAGTGCTGGTAAGGCAGTAATCACCCGAAAAGTCGGGGAAATCTAACTTTCATTTCAATGCCTGTTCTACATTATCTTAGTTATGTGCGGCACGAACGTTTATCAGGGTACAAATTAAATTTGTACGAAAAAGGTGTACCGCACATTTTCGCCATTTTGGCCTGCGATGGAGGTAACACTCTCTGTTACCCCCAACCCATTACACTATCTACTCGGGCACAGGCCACCCCAGCAATAGCACCTTAATAACTAAATAATAAAATATTTTGTATACATTCTAATATAACATTTTCATCAATCAATAATCATTTAACTCATTCATCACCTTAAAATTTTCAAATTCATTATTAATAATTAATATATATCATCTTTCAGTTATTATTAAATTTTTTAATTATCATTTTTATTTAACACAATTATTTCAAATCATCTCATTATTGAATTAAAATTTTTTATCCGAGTTACACCTGTAAACATTTTTATTATAGCTGACTGGTATTAGACAATTTTTTATACTTACAGTCCATTTAAACTGACATACACAAAATATATACCATACACCACTACTTTCACGTAACCTCTGAAACATTTAATAAAAATGTTAGTTTAATTCAAACAATTTATCATTTAATTACCTAATTCGCCTCTTGTAAAATAATTAAATTCCTTAGAAAAGTTAATTATACAACATTTAAATTAATCAAAATGTTTAAAACATCAAATTGTTTTAATTAAAATACAATTAAAATTAATTATTAAAAATATACTTTCCATTGTTAGCAATACAATTACAACTCACCAGTTATTGTTTTCAAAATGAACATAGTTATTTATTTAAATTGTAAAATATTAATATTATTATTGTAACAACCATACACATTGTTTACCTGACCTTCTACAATACACCCAAATAAATTCACTACATATTTATTTACAAATCGTCCTTATGATTTGTTCAGTTATACCACACTTCAATGTCCAAAGTTGCGAGGTCAAAAACCATAAAACAAAATATTTATAACTGTCCATTCATTGTTTATAGTTTAGCCTCCATCGTCAAAGATTAATCTTTGTTTTATATAGCATTTTTCAATTTTATTAACACACAAATTACTGTCTTGTGTGTCGTAACTATAAAAACCAAATTCATTCATTTTACCAAAATAATCATGAAACAAGTCAACGTTAAGTACATCTGTTAAGTCTCAATCAGTAATTATATTCATTATCGGGTTATTTACTTTTGTATTATCAATTAAATCATTCTTATTTAAATACCCTTCTAGCCTTACTTTCCATTTATCATAATCTCTATTTAAATTATACACTTCTGTTTCTCTCTCAACATACAATTCTCTATTTAAATCTCTCTCATCACAATACCATATCACACTCTCAATATTATTCCAGACAGAGGGTACAAAATTATACAACAAAAATAAACACTTCAAATCTTCTACTACCACGGGACTCTTGCCCTTCTTAAACAATACTTGTGAACACTCTGGTTCAGAAAAAATAAGGGGAAAATTTACCCTCTGCCCCCATTCTACCACTATACTATTTTTCCGCTCTATCTCTAACTCATAAGCATACATTAACATTTCATAATCACATTCTACAAACTCATCAGTACTCTTAGATACTACATTTTCAATTACATCACTACTCTCAATACTATTTTCATTATTTTCAACATCATCGTCATCATTTGTTAACTCTTTATCTAATACAACATTACCATTACAACTTTCATTTGTATTACTCTTACTCTGTTCTACTTTATTCAAATTATTTTTTATTATTTCATTGGTATTTTCTAACCGTTCATTCTTTTCTTGTATATCATTTATTAACTCATCAAATTTTACACTAATACTCTGCTGAAACTGAATATTCTGTTCTTCGAATTTTTTATTAAAATTACTATTCTGGACGTCAAAACGATGGTCTATTTTATCAAATTTTTTGTCAGTTGCATCAAACTTGTCATTCTGTATATCAAATTTTATGTTAATATCACTAGACATGGTTCTCATGAAATTAAATAGATCATCCAATGACAACTCTTTTGCTCTATTTGTTACAGGAGTAGATTCTGCGTTTACTCCACTCATTATTACCGATTGTGTCAAATTATTTTCGTCTATCAGGTTTGGAGTTGTCTCCAATCCTGAATCATTTATATTATCTGCTTCATTTGAAACGCTTTCTTTGACCACCTTAGGGTCTGAATTAATTTCTCCCTCCCCCGTGACAGTTACATCACTCATACTAACTTTATCTCCGCCTTCCATTTTTATCTTATTTATGATATTTTGCTCTATATAAAATTTCAATTTTAAATATTTTCTGTATTATTCAGTGTAGTATAATTTAAGTATCGCTTAACTACATCTTAACATCATTTATATGTAATTGATTCTCATTTCTACTTAACCTCTAAATCACGCTTACATCCTATTTGTAGGTGCGGTTTTTACTTTATTTTTATTTATTCATAAAAACTGTCCCTGTCGGCTGCGCCATTGAGATATTATTAAACTCATTAAATATATAAATTATATAAATTTGCTTCCACCTACCTGCAAAGGTTCTATCTGGGTCCAGAATTCTCGCACGAACCAAGATGTTAGCGTGATTTATAGGTTACTGAAATAAGTAACTCGACTCATTTTTTAACGAAGAGAAATGATATTTTAATTTGTTAAAATCATTTAAAATTTCATCCAAAATTGTTATGCAGATTAAGTTACATTTTTTCAATTTCTTCACTCGGTCATCTGTTACAGGTTAACTTATTCTAAAATCTTACCTTACTGATCACACTTCATTATAAACACACACAGCCCAGCCTGCAATTTTTTTCACACTCACAACCACACAGAATTACAAAGCCCTTAACATTTTAAAAAAGAATGCCCCCCAGCCAACACGCGGTGACCATTCGAGCTCGTTTTATTTCGTAAATAATTACGTCGCCGTCGAATAAAACTGATCTGGTTATTCTCACATGTTCACTACTACCACTGACACATGTTGGTTAATTTGAATTTACTCTTGCGATTAAAACTTATAAAGTTTTGCAGAGCGCACTTGGCTCTGTGTCTGCGCAGACACAATCAGTGACGAACTGGGAAAAGCGTCTATTTGGTGCGGACGGATCTTAATGCCTGCCACGAACGAATTTCTTCGCCGCTCACAGCCTGAAGTGTTGCAGTTGAGCGACTATGTGCCTGATACATAGTAGTTTTTTCTGTGTTTTACGCCGACGATATTTGGGCGCCTATGGCTCGACGTCACAAAAGAGGCGGGACTTAAAGTTTCATATCCGTCGCCTTACTCGATGAAAGTGGATAAAATTTGTTTCCTGACCACCTTGGTTTTGGAAGTAGCGTCACCCGGCGCGTATACCCGTGTCATGCATACGGGCGCATGGTCACACACAAACAAAGTTCTTGGAAATCTAGGGTGGTGTGGATTCCTTTACCGATTTCGCAACGTGATATTGCGTTGCCACTTCGTTACAACACTGTTCTATTCACCACGTGTTCTGGTCACCGTTGAAATAAAATTTACACAATACATTTATAAAACCCAAAAAATGCAATAAATAAAAATACCCATAAATTTGGCACGTTACACACAAACCACCCACTATCTGTCGTAACTATGATACCATCAAATCAAGTTTCGCCAAACATCTTATTAATGAAAATCATAGTTACACCGATTTCAGAACTAATTTAAAACCCGTCCTTTTGCAGTAAAGGACGTTATATGAACACACTCGAAGAATTTGAGGTGTACAAAGCGTTCAGGGACACTAATACCAAACCACACATTTTGAACGACCAGTTATTATTCAAGTATAATGTATTGTACGACACCGCGTTGAGATATTGAGATAACAAGAATCAGTTGCCGTTAATGCGCGGTGAGTCGCTGTGCAAAGTACACTGTTCGCCCGATGCGCGTATTCAAGTTACAAATTAATATAGTTCGTTTTTTAATAATCCGTTATTTGTGGTCATCATGACATGGTTTTTAACGTTTGACAAACATATCTGACATGTGCTATAAATTTTATGCTTGACAATGGGACAAGAGTCTTGAAACATGTCGTAATAAGAAGAGACATCAAATACGAGAAGTCACAGACGGTTAGTATAATATATTTTTCATATACTTAACGGAAACGTGGCTTGGTACTAAAATAGGTTTATTCCTACTATAATAAGCAAATGTGTACTGGTACTACACTTTACAAAGGGTAAAATGAGAGAGATAAGAGGAGACAGACAGAGATGAGAAACTATTGATTGTGTTATTCTGTGTGATGAGAACTCTTTTAGAATTAGAAGAACTTTGTGGATGCAGATATGTCTTGATTAGTCATGTGCCAGCAACTTTCCAGCACTAATGTGTTTCATGTTTCATACCACATACAGTGTGGTATGTCGTGACTTATTTGTAAAGTTAAGTATAATTTGCTTCAATCAAAAGCTGGGTGGGTGGTCACAAAGTGGCTTGGTGACTAGAGACCACCTGTACAGTCTTAATAATAGACAGAGAGTAAAGGATTCAGTTTGATTCATTGAACATGAAATTTTCATTTCAGCTAAATAGTTGAAAATGTAGCATATACATATTTTTAGAGGCAGAGGTGGTAATTTGCTGATATTAAAAAGTTAGAGTGTGTTTAATTTTCATGACAGCAAGACTTTTTCACCAGAATCCAACACATGTATTTAAAATAGTACAACAGATAAACAGCAGTTCACTTGCTGAATTCTACTTGTTTGGGTGTCTACATTGAAGTGCTGCATACGTTTTGGCAATACATTATTATTTTTTTGTTAATGTCTGGTAACATTGTTAAAGGTTGTTTAAGCTAGTTTTCATTTTATTTCATGGAGTGGTAGTACCTGAGTGTCTAGTTCCATTTCTGTATTGGTGATAAGGATTGATAGATTGGGATGCAGCTGAATACTTCTAATTTTGTGTTGATATTACAGATACTTAATGATTACAACTCCTCTTACATGATACTAATAGTAATTATTATACAGTTGCAACAAGGGGGAAAGGAGAGACAGCAAAAGGTAAAATAAACAAGAAAATGGTGGACAAGGAAGAATATAAAACATATTTAACAGAAATAAAGTCTTGATGAGGGAATGAAACAAGTAAATTAATGAAATAAATGTACTAAAGTAAAAACGGTTGAGTTTTATGAAAATTAAATAAAATTAAAAACGTGTATCTGCATTGTCATAAGAAGTATGCTTCGGACAGTCTGGATTATAAAGTTTAATTTGAGCTTCTCCAATCAGTCTGATTGTATCATGCCATCTGTAAAAACACAGGTTGATAGAACTTCATTACAGTTTTATCTTGAGGTGCTGCATTTTGCTGAACTGTAAATTAAATTTTAATTGTGAATCTTGCTCTTTGAGAAGTATGCAGTGTGCATTGTATTTTGTGAGAATGTAATTCCTATTTAAAAAACAGTTATGTTTGTTATATATATATATATATATATATATATATATATATATATATATATATATAGTTATATTCAAGATGTTTTAGTGATCGAGAATTTTCTCGTTTTTGTCCTTATCCACTTTGTTTATTATGGTATAAGTTATTAGTAAGTTAATGTACTGTTGTTCTGTTGATGGCCAGTCACCTGCTGTGAGTGTTAATTTGTAGTAAAAAATTTATGAGAAGTATAATATGTTCTTATCTCTAACAATTTATATTAATTAAATCCGTTCTGACCGAATAGTGTACAATATGAGTTAGTATATTGTATGTTTATGTTGTTACTGTTCAGGCCTAGTGTGTACCAAGCGTTGAGAGAGGAGAGTAGTAGCCGTGAATTGGTCTTATCTTCTCTCGTAATTCAACAGTTGTACGCAAGCTAGCGCTGTGGTGTATAGTCAGCCGGTTATTATAGGTTAAGTTGTTTTAAGCCTTGTGTTCCTCTCGTTTCTCCCTCTATACGCTATAAATTCTTCAAAACACACTAAATCGTCAACAAATAATAATAACTCAACAGTTTCAGGAAAGATTCTTTATTTTTATATTTTTTCAAAACAGATGTTTTCTCTTGGCACAGATACAACACATCGATTACACTGGAATGAATCAATTAGTTATTGAATTCGGGTTTAGATGTTTTAATTTTAATTATATTGTTAATTTTTCTTAATCTCAGGGTACATGGAGTTCTTGTGACTATTAGTAAGGTCAGAAAATGCAAGATAAGATTACAAGGTATTACAATTTAATCATAAAATCTTATTAATTAATGTTTAAACATAAGCTGAGTTTTACCGTATGTTGACAAAGTTACTCGTAATGGCTGCGCTTCGATAGACTAAGGCTGGTATCCGAATGATGGACAAATGTCTGAAATATGTCAGTCTCCAGCTTCTCAATAAAAGTTTGGTGCTGGTGTCCCAGGACGTAGTGGAAATTCCAGTTTCTTGATCTTCGCTAATGTTTGCGTTTCTGGTGGTTACGGGTCCCAATGGATTTTGTGTAGTATTAGTTCTTCGCTTAGTCGTAAAAAGTGAGGTTCAGGGCGTGATTTTAATTTTGTCTTTCTTTTAGCTTTTTATAATCCTTAATTACTTTGATTTCTTCAGGTCTTGGGTTGTCTTCATTTATTTATTATTAAATTTCATTATTACTCATTTGACTGTAGTTGATTAGTAATTGTATTCTTTGGAATTTTTATTTAATTTTATTGTTATGTTGAATTATATTTTCTAATGGATAACCCTCGGAAGTCAATCAACTGTCTTTTTTGTTAGTTAATAGTTATTAATTTTGATTTACAATAAATTTATTGTTTAGATTTTCTTTTTTTCTCGATTCATGACAACTGAACTGTCCTCGTTCATATATAACAATTGAGTGTTGAATCAACAAAATTTCTTGCATTTTGTCGTCCTTAACAACCAGTCTTCGTTCTGTTATTGGATAATTTTATTTTGTTTTTATATAGTATCCAAGTCACTTTTTCACAATAATTTAATTACCTTGTATCCGTCAGTGACTTCGTTCTAGCGTTTTTTATATAGACGCGTTTCGTGACATGTGTCACATCATCATTAATCCTCGTCAAATGTTAAAATTCACATAAAAACACATTTGCACATATTTACTAAATTACAATAACGACACACACATAACACGATGTAACTTCGGCTTCGTTGGACCGGTCCAACGAAGCCGAAGTTACATCGTGTTATGTGTGTGTCGTTATTGTAATTTAGTAAATATGTGCAAATGTGTTTTTATGTGTTTTATGTGAATTTTAACATTTGACGAGGATTACTGATGATGTGACACATGTCACGAAACGCGTCTATATAAAAAAACGCTAGAACGAAGTCACTGACGGATACAAGGTAATTAAATTATTGGATAATATTTGTTATCCTAGAGCCATAATTAAAAAATGTTCTTGCACTTGCTTAATAAAATACTCCCTTACTAAAGTTACATTACATCATATAAAACTTTCACATAATCTTTGTTATTAAATTATATACATTTTGCTATATTTTCTTCTTGATCTTCTTAGTCTAACAAGTACTATCTTCTCATAACAAAATACTAATTTTGGACCTATTTGTTCTATTACATGTGTTATGATTTTTTTGTATTTTAAGTCACTTATCTTTTTATTAATTACTGCTACTGCTTTCTTTTAATTTATTATATTACATTTAATGTTTTTACATTTTTTAGTTATTTAACTTTTCTGACCTGACTTCCTGTACAATATGTCACTGGCTTATGGCCAATCATTCCATTTTTATTTCATTCTGATTTTAATTTATTATTACTGATTTTAGTATAGAACCCTTCATCTGTTTATAACATAATTACAATAACCCTTTGGCATCTTATCAACAATCATTGCCTTCCTGGCCAAGTTTACAAATATAATCTAGCAATACCTCTATTACTTATTTAAAGTAAGTACCAAAATATTTGCTCTTATAAAGTTTAACATAAATGAAATTAACATCAGTTAATTGATACTTTCTTAAAGCAATTGCTTCACACCTGCTACATACAAAAGACAACATAAATACCATGATAACAAAACAACATGATAAAACATAATAACATGCACATTATTATAAAATAAATTACACCAATTAATTAGTCTACTCTCAGTTAATTAATTGATTAGTCTAAACTGTCTATATTATTTTCACATTATTTGACACTATGTTTATCGCTTACACTTTCCACTGACCACTTCATAGTTTGTATTTATAAACATTTTTATTTTTTTTTATTACCTTGTACTCTTATTTGTTGTCACTTATTTGTTTATTTAACAAGGGTTTACTTTTCTGACCTTTATTGCAACAGACAATTAGCGTTTTTTATTTTGATAATTATAAATCTTTATGTAATGTAGGGGACCTTATTTTCGTTACGTTACAATATATATTCAGTCACTTTCTGCTACAGTCCGTTTCTTGATGTATATAATACATTTAATATTTATAAATAAATTTACCTCAAGATATACTTTTTTTCCTTATTAGGAACATGTTTCGAGAGCTCCCGTGCTCTCGAAACATGTTCCTAATAAGAAAAAAAAGAAAATACAAAATTACACTACTTGCAGAAGAAACAAATTGAATAAAATCACAACATTATATAATTTCTGCAAGAAACTTCGAGTTACCTATATAGAAAATATATATATATATATATATATATATATATATATATATATATATATATATATTATAACAAGATGTTCTGTTCAGTCGGTTTAGAATTATTATTATGAAGATTTAATTTATAGTTCAAGTTGTTTCAAAAAAGGTTTAAATGCTGAAAAATGTTTAAGTTCTTTTTTCGGAACACTGGTTGGTTAAGATTTTAATTACCACTTACTTACTGATGTCAATCTTCTAATGTAGATCTTCTGTTTATGTAATACTGTATATTGAAAACAGCACAACACAATTCATATAATATTTACCACTTGTTTGTATGTTATAATCGTGTAAATAAAGTTAATCTGTAAATAAGACTGTTTTGAAATTATTCAAAATCTTGGCTGCTTACTTGCCTTACTGCCAATTTATGAAATAAATGCTCTGTTGTGTTGTTATTATAGTCTACCTTTAAATAATGGACTGACTCGATTATATATTAAATGGTAATTTATTAACAATGTAATTCAATTAAAGTTCAATTTAAAACCCTCACAAAAGTTTTTTAAAACATTAAAACAATTCAAAATTGTTACAGATATTCTTAAAACTCAAGGCTGGTAACACCGATTTCTATGTTGCGATTCTCTAACATGATTTGGTTAGATTTCTTATTTATAATTAATAAAATCGTGAGTTCTTTGAGTATACAAGATACTTACTACAAAAAATGCTTAAATACGATAATGACGTATTGTGAAGAGTGGTTACATAAAATAGAAAAAGGTCAATTATAATTGTAAACAATTGTACAAGACACGCTTGCATTCAAATTTGCAGGTTATGGTATCGCATGTGCAATACGATTATTATTTCTGTATATCGGAATAAAATTCCATTAATGGTTACAAAAATTAAAATATAATGACTGATTTATAATTTCAGTGCAATTAAAAATAGTTATGCTTTCTTGAATTGAAAGCATTGCACTGTATCAATTGTGTACATTTCAACAACAGGTAGGTTAGAATGAAAATTTTTCTAAGTTAATTGATAAAAATATCTGACTTAAATGCCATCTGTGTGTAATCTCATCGTTATACATAATATTAGTTAATGACATATTTATTAATCATTAACTTTATTGACAGTTCTCAAATATTATTAAGAATCGAATTGTCTTTCGTCATCATTAAGATCAAATCAGAATCTATGTTCAAATACATTTGTGTTAATTAACTAGTAGTTTTTCATTTTGATTCTTTTTAAAATTTATAATATTTTATTTAAAAAAATATTATTGACAACTTTTATTCAAAAATACGTTAATTCATAATTATTAGTTATGTTAGTCACGTGTGATCGCATTTGACTAACGTAGTATCAACACAAAAATTATTATTTCAAAATCATTTAAAATTCAGTTAAATATTGTTAATTCAATATACTCCCTTATTATCACTTTTCATTGCTGGGATTATACACTAGCAATGATAATACACTAAGTCTAGTAGCACTATTTACACTTCACACGTTTTGGAGGTTATGATGTTAGGTTAGTTATCTGTCTACTGGGGGGGGGGGGGACGCGCACATTGTTATAAATATACTATCAGCGGAGAAACGTTCTGTTGGCGTCGATGTCCAGTTTTTTTTTAGAGAAGCCACGCTTAGCTCCTTTGGCCGGCGTCTGCTTGGAATCAGCGTCTCTAATTGGCTGAAAGTCGTTTAATCTTGTCCCCATATGCCACAAGAAATTAATAATTTTTATTTCTGAGCGTCTGTTTTTGGGGTTGAGAGTATAAAAAGGAAGCCATCAGTTCTTTTGTAATTGACTGAATAATTATGATTGCTCGTAACCTTCTTAATGTACCTCCGATTCGAAAACTAATAGTATCATGTTATTTCGGCTGCTTTGCTCTTTATTTTGAGTCCACACAAGCACTATTTTCGTTCATGATTAATCTATTTAGACTTTCATTGATGCACTTTTAGTGTTTCTTATTTAAACATAAGTTTTTTCACTTTTATTGTATCACATGATACATATATCACTTATTGATTATGCTTCAAGTCATTTTTTCTCATTAATTATTTCTTAAATACTAAATATTTACAAAATTCAATAATACACTGTTCAGGCGAGTAGGCCTTAAATGTCCATGCATTATTTCTTATTATTTACAATATATATTTCACTCTCACACAATTCTATTGTGTTTAGTTTATACCTCAAACGATTCTACACATTTGGTGCAGTTTTGTAGTTACTAACATATCTTAGTTTATTTACAATAAATGGTTTTATCACACCATGTCAGGTGTCCTGTCATTCTGACACTCTTATTTTACAAATAGTTTTGTATTATGGATGTATTTTCTTCCATTAACTGGTATTTAATGTTCGTTTACATCTTATTTTGGATATTTAGTATTCCCTGCTGGGCAGATACTCACAAGTTTCTGTTGGACTGTTACTTTCATCTAGCTTCATCTGACATGTACTATTGTTTTTCATGATTATTATATAAATGTATGCATTTACTGTTTGTTAAGTGTTCTCAAAGAAGTATCGAGTATTCTTGAAACTACTGTTATACTATTTTCCTCTTTCTGATTAGTTTTAATTGAGAGTTTTTTATGTAATTCTGTCAGTTACTCTGTGGTTTGGTATTTTGGCTGCTATTTGTTTATAAAATTTAAAGTATATTGTTGTGTTTTCTAGTTCATATTGAGTTTATTCTACTCAGTATTTATTCTAGTTTGGTTGTTGCATTATGTAAATACTTTTATCAGTGTTTTTCTAATCGCTAATGATGATTCTTTGTTGCAAATTCTGCTCAGTTGGGGTTATGTGTATATCACTGTATTACAACAATGTCTATATGTGTTAGTTTGGTTTCTTGTATATTTTCTTACATATTTACCATAATTGGTATTACTATTAGCTATTACAATGGTTTTCTGTATTTTAACTCTATTACTGACTATTTGTTTACATAGTATTATCTAATTATAATTGGTTATTGGTATATATATTGGATGGTTACATTTGGTTTGGTTGGCTGTTTTTAATCTAATACATGTTGTCTTATTTCTGTTATTCTAACAATTACATTCTGTTGATTTTACTTTCCACTCTCCTGATATCTAAATGTGTGTTTTGCAATGATTTTATATTTAGAGTCAGTCATGGTAGTTACAGGTAATCAGTTCCATTTACTTTCATATTTGAGCAATTATTTCTGCACTTAACTTCAGTTCACTTGTTGTCTTTATTATATTTTATTATATTATACTTTTTACTCATAAATAATACACTTATTGTCTGTGTTGGTTTATTCGAGATTATTGTATAAAATTGTTGTCACTTAATATTTCCACTTTCTATAAATACTACACTATCATTGTTTGTGTTGATTATTTCAGATCGTTGGATAATGATATTGTTACTTGTAGGCTTACACTTTGTATAAATCATACACTATCATTGTTTGTGTTGGTTTATTTTTAGTTATCATTGTATAATAATATTATTTAATTCACCTTAAGTTCACACTTTTATTGTCTGTGGTTGCTTATTGAATTATTATATTGTCAAGAATTTTGCTCTTGGTCACTGCGAGTTTCCTCTCAGGTTCTTCCTGGTTGTGGTATTATTCCTCACTTATTGGGTACTCTTCACACTGGTAATATTTTCTTCTTATTTGTTGGATATTTTCCCCACTTATTAGATATACTTTCCCTCACTTATTGGATCTATTGAGTCCTGGTTGCTAACGTAGTTACTTGGTTTCACTTTTCCTTCTGTTATAATATTGACGATTTATTTAATGACAACTCCTTCCTTTCTAGGGTACTTAGTTTCCTTAACATTATTTATTCATGGATATACAGGTTTGACATTGACAATTTAGTGTTGTCTTTCCTCTTGTTAGTGTGTTTGGCTATATTAGCTTAGATATGTTTATGGTAGATCTTCATTTGGGTATTTTTTATTATATTTATGTAACGGTATTTTTTGCTTGGTTACAATTATTTCTATACTTGTGATTTAGATACAATGATTTCATTACAATTATATATATATATATATATATATTACAACATCACAATGATTTTAATGCGTTTATTTATTGATGTGTGTTAAATCTTTATGTACATTGTAATGATTTCGCTCTGTATGTGCTCTGTAAAAGTGTGTTTCGTGTGTTCGCCTCACACGTTGTAGTCATTACTTTATGTTTATGCTGACGATGTCCGTCGCGATCTCACGAATTACCAGTACTCGCGAGTGTGAACCTTACCGGTCCTTTACAATGTAATTATAATTCCCGGGTGGCGCCAAATTGTTTAAACCAAAACAATTAAAAATTTTGGCAATCGAGCGGTCGTTCTAGATGGTATGGTTGATTCGAATTACTCACGCAATTGGCGGGCTTATGAATCTCGATATAGTTTGCAGTGTTGCCGACGTCTAACGCTGGCCGTCAATTTCGCTCGTCGCTAAAGTACACAAATCATATAATGCAATTTACTATGAAATAAAGAACGGTGGTTACAACTCTGTACTAGTTTATTAACTTGTAATTATTTGTTATTCAATAATATACACAATTTTATATGGTTGTTAAACAAAGTTGCTCCGGCAATAAAAAGACAATATTTCTCAGGTTGGCGAACGGTGATCTAGAACAAATTTATTTCGACATGGCGCCGACAAATGTTTATTTTTCTATCGTTCATTTAAATCTGAGTTCTTTTGGTTACGAAAAAATATTACAATTCGTTCCTGAAGTGTTAAAAGTTCATAATTATTACCCAGGTTATTTTCTGGTTTCATACAAGTTAGCGTTTTATTTTTCATTAATCCTTGAAAGAAATTTGATTATTCCATAAATTCGGGTAATTCAGCAATACTTATCAAATCTGTTGAATTAGTGTGAAGAGTTACTCAGTTCGAAATAGGTTGGGTCCTTTTGGTCATCAATCTTCCATCATTTATGAATTTAATTATGCCTGGCGTCTTTTTCGGATATGTTGGTCTAAATAATTAATTTGGAATTTAATAATCTGGTCTGTGGCCTCGGTTGAATGGACTAGTTCCTTATCAGACTTCTTGCGTCTTCATGTTATAAATTTTGATTGCTTTTTTACTGTTTTAAATTAAAATTGAGTCGATTACGGTTTGGCGTCTATCGGTCTTGAGCTTCAATAATGAACTAACAGTTTTTAATGGAATAATAATAAATAACGTTCGGTTGTTATGGCAACTGTCTGTCTCTCATTGGCTATTCATATCGTATGCCCATTGTTATAATATTTGAATTTTAATTCAAAATGACTAAATATCTTCTGATTACTATTATTCTTCTGTCTTCTTATCTATGTATGAGATATCATCACCACTGTTTATATTTTCTTTCAAAGATCATTTTGATATCCCACAAAGCTGGGTTTGTTTATGTATTAAAGTTTTGACAATAATGTTAATATTATGTAATTACATTTCTTTCTTATTTTATGTTTTTAATTTAACTTTTACATCTTAGTATGATTCACTAATTGTATTTAACTAGTTACTTGCCCTGGATTTTCTAATACAGTAGTTAATTTCTTACAATTTGTTTATTTTGGATTTCTACAGTTAGGCATTTTCTAGGCCTAAGTAGTAATTGGCTATATCTTCTTATTTTACACAAATTAAAGATTAGTTTACATTTACATATGTTTTGCTTGGTATCATTTATGACTTGTTTACCTTTTAAATTGATTTGGGCTGGTTTATAATAATTGTATGTTCTCATTACTTTACAAAATCATGGGCTGTCTAGTATTCTCTAATTTCTTTTCCTGTATTATTATGTTTGTAAGAATTGATCTCTTTACTTATCTATATTGCCATTTTTTATAACTTCTCTATTATTTACTATTACTTATAAAACATAACACCAAATTTAGGTTTATGGTCTGTATACTTTTTTCAGCCATATTCCTTCTCATAAACTTAATTGAACAAATCCTTAACAGTTACTATGCTAATCTTGTTTATTCTTACACCTATTTTGGTGACTAACATTTATTTCATCTTATTAATTTATCCTTTTGAACATAGGATGTTTTACTTATTTTGCACTTATATTCTTTAATACATTTTTCTTCTAAACTTTACTATATATTTTCTCTCTACCTAACCATGGTAACACTAATATTTTGAATCATTATGGGATTTTTACCCTGAATACCATTGTATTCCTAATCTACAATCACTCATTAAACTGTAGTGTTTATCGCTGGTTTTAGGTGTCTATGACTATCTGTTGGGTTTTCTATTTATTTTGGGGTTTACACTGGCACTTTGCGCGTTTTTATGGTACTTGAGTGTTACTAGTGGTTATTCCCTAATATTGATTTTTCTTTTCTCACTTATTCACCTTCACTCCCTACCTATCTCTCACTTCTGGGGTTTTTTTTATTGTTTTATTGACAATTATTAGTTATACTGTTAACAGATTTCATGTTCTGATTCACTTATCATTATATAGTTATTCATAACATTTAATATCTATTTCTTTGGTTAGTGTACTTTAGTTAATATTACTTTATTTGATTTTAATATTTATCATTTACATTTATTATTTGTTTGAGTCTTTTTCATCATCATTTGCATTTAATATTTCTCATTTTATTTCATTTATTTGTTTGTGTCTTTTCCATATACCTTCTCATTTTATTTTCTTTATTGAGTCAGTCACTTGGGTTGGGTCATAGTCATTTGTCTCGTCATAGTCATTTTATTTTCATTTGTTAAATATAGTTGATTCATAGTTTTTCCCTGGTATTGGGGTGGCTTTTTTGTGTTGTAACAACATTACATCACATTAACCCTCCGAATACCACGGTCCAGCTGGAACATAGAATGCCACGGGGGTCTTTGCGAGACCCCATTCTTAATTTTGGTTCTTGACGACGTTTTGTGTGTCGGGTGGTTCAACTCTTTCACTTCACACCTGTTGGTACTTAGGAAAAGGAAAATCATCTTAGAAAATGATTAAAATTAATAATACTTGCACAGAAAGTATTTATTTGGAAAAAGTGACAATTATGAAGTGTAGAAGTAAAAAAAAAGAACAGAAAATTATTCACAACAGAAACACATTGCTTTTTCTGAGCGATGAGCATTGCAAACAAACTACTTACATACTGAACAGAAGATGTTCACTTTTGTATCATTTTTCCTGGGGCACATGTAGCATCATGAACATTTCTTTGCAGTGTCTGATGAAGTTGTAGGTCTTGGCTCTGTAGCTGGTTCACCTTCTTCGCTGGTTTCAGAAATGCTTTCCAGACAATTGGACATCATCTGTAGCATGGCTGTGGGTTGTGTTTTCCGAATAGATGGGTCATTGAGCCATCTCCTTATCATAGGATCAACGAGTTTTTTGACAAGCTCGAGCAAAAATAAACGTCTTCGAGATTCATTACCTTCATGCCATTCTGGGTGAATATCTTTCCATAAGACAAATGCATTCACTCCTGCTAAATCAATCATATTCATGAAGAGCACCATGGGCCATCTGCATGTCATCCTCTGGCATGTGTACTCGCCTGCCATACGATCCAGGGTATCAACTCCTCCTTTCGTCTCGTAATGTGTTATAATTTCAGGTGTCTTCTTATCAGCTTCCTCATCAATTTCACCAGAATAGTGTTCAGTAGAGAGCAACACTACACATTTATTCAGGTGTGTGACATGAGAAACTAATGTAGCTTCAGCTTGGTAGCCAAAAATCGAAGAGTACAATGACCGTTGTTTTGAAGGAAGAAATTTGGGGGGTATAAAGTTTTGTTTTTTCTGAGAGTCCCACAAAGTGTTAGCTTCCTATCAACGAGTTCTTCAGCCAAATCCAGCGATGTGAAAAAATTATCAGTAATGATCCCATATCCAGCCTCCAAGATGGTCACTAAATCGAGAACCACACTTTTCCCCGATTTTTTTTCTGGCTTTCCATCTTTTTGCCCTAGATGGATTTGAAAATTTTTACAGTAAGCTGTGTCGCTGTCAGCCAGTACCCAGATCTTGATACCATATTTTCCTGGTTTTGATTTCATGTATACACGAAAAAGTGCATATCCTCTGAATGAAACCAATCTTTCATCTACAGTGAGATGAGTCCCAGGATTGTAATATTGTTGACAGTATAAAGTAAATAGATGTGTTATCTCACGAATCGGTGCTAACTTATCTGTTGCTACTCTTTCATTACGATTAAACAAGTCATTATATCTGAGATAAGCTGATATGGTGGAAAATCGAGTCCTTGACATGGTTGCTGCATAAATTGGTCTCTGGAAAAGGTAGTCTGAAACCGTAACATAGAAACTGGTTCACGATTGCTTTTTGTGGATCCACTGCAGATGAGTAATCCAATAAAAGCATATATTTCGGTCTCATGTACATCAACCCACTTTCTTTTCTCTCCCTTCGTCTTTTCATTATAATTTTCAGTTTCCTAAGCACCTCTCTGGTTCGTGTATGTGACATTAATATCTACAATTGCGGGAGAAATGAATAACTTGAAGAAATATAAATGTTACCTTGTCTATCAGCATCTGATGAGACACCAGGGGGAACTCGAATAATGTTGGAAGATCTCTGTTGTCTGCGAATGAATGAATTTTTCAGCCAAAATGTACATCCTTTGAGACAAACATATTTCCAAAGTCTCCCACAATTTCTTCAATAAGTTCATTGCCTTGAATTTCATCATCTTCTTCATCAAGCTATTTCAACAATGTCCTCAGCTGCAGAACATTCTGTAGTTTCTTGTACCTCATCGAGAAGGTCATTGGCTACAACTCTAGCCCTCTCCACAAGAATTTTGGTTCTTGAAGACACAAGACGATCCATTTCACAACACGTACACACTGAACTTATCCATTTCACAACACGTACAAACTGAACTGGAAGGAAAGAGATAACTAAACAATGAGTAGGACAAAGGGCAATGAGTGAACAACAGTGAGTGAGGGCAAAGTTTATTACGAGTAGGTAGACATAGCTACAACTCAATCCTCCCAATTTATAGGAACATCTTGTTTGTAAAAAGGGGGAAATGACTTTTTGGAACCGCAGCTGTGTTTACACTTCATAAACTGACTCAAGTGATGCAATATTACGTCATCTGTGTTTACACTTCATAAACTGACTCGAGTGATGCAATATTATGAAACTACACAACCGAAATATTACGAAACTACACAATGATTTCATTTTCAGAAAAAGGGTACACAGAATACCACAGGGGTCTTGCGAGGACCCCAGCCACATTTTTTAGGAAACACTACGTGATTACAGTTGTGATATTGAAGTATTCAGCGGGAATGAAGATGAAAGTGATAGTATATAGTTTAAAAAAAAGTCACAGAGCCACAATTAATTCCTTCCAGTTTTTCAATATATTTTCGTCGAAATTCCGTGAGACTGGGGTCATTAACGACCCCATGGTATTCGGAGGGTTAAATTCGTGTGTGTGCAAGAATGAAGGTTGTAATCATAATAATAATAATTCTTTCTGATTGGTTTATAAATCATTTCAATTTTTATTAACACTTTTTTTTATATTTGTTTTGCAGTTTAGAAACTCATTATTATTTTGACATATTTATTACGGGTAATTTGCAATCTCAGATTACACGTTAATTTCTTATTTAATATCACACACACACACACACACCCGTACACTATATATATATATATATTACATTTAATATTTATAAATAAATTTACTTCAAGATATACCTATTTTTTTCCTTATTAGGAACATGTTTCGGGTACTATCTTGTACCCGTCCTCAGCCTTCCGGTTTTTTTGTCTGGTGAAGTACATATGTGTTGTTGGTTGACTATTATTATTGTGGCTTCCTGTTGGCTTCTGGTATTTCAGATTGGTTTTATTGTGTGTGATTGTGGTGTATGTGTTAGTTTTTTGTGTATTTTCAATGTTGAGTGCTTTGAATATTGTGTCATGTTTTGTATTGATTTGTATTTGTTCAGGTATTAGTTTGTTTTCTGTTTTATGTTTGTATATTTGTAAATTTTTCCAAACGTTCATTATGGTGCCTTTGTGTGGTATATTGTTACGACGGTCTACTCGATCGTCGTAGGTACAGTGGAAACAAAATAAGTACAAGACACCAATTAAGTCACTAATCACACCTTTAATTGTTATAGTAAAACAGTTCGTAATTAACAACACAGTGTCTACAACAAATCAAATGAAATTGTTCATACGCAATAAAATGTCCACTAATATTAAAACTCAACTGTATTACAATTATACCGTCTGAATATAAAACGCAACACTTCACTAATAACTACTTGAACGTACACCGTAATAACTCGAACCGCTCTGTAAATATATCGCACTAATACTCCCGAACCGCACAGTCAAAAATCTCACATTGAACTGAAAACTAAGGCCGCGACGCGATGTATTTGTAGTTACGCTCACACACCAGAAGCTTCCAAACTGCGTCTTATCTCTCGCGAACTACGTAATTGCTACAGCCTTGACACAGTCCGAGCGCCCGAGCGAAGGCTGGCACAGTCGAGAAAATTCTCGCAAAATGCGTTTAGTAGCACGTACACCACACGCTTACGTCGAGATCTTTCTGGCGCATTCGATAAACGCGTAGATTGTTCTGTGCTGTCGTAGCACTGCGCCCTTCTTAAGCCTGTTCGTCCCGAACTGGCAAAGCGTCTCTAAATTTGTATTTAGCCAGGCGATCTAGGTGGATGACCTTGAACTTTCGCTGTCCTTCCTGTTGAATCCGATAAACAACATCGTTAATCCTTTTTTTTACAGTGTAGGGTCCTTCCCAGTTAGACTGAAGCTTAGGTGAGCGACCACGACGGCGCTTTGGATTGAACAACCAGACCTGATCTCCTTCTTGGAAACCCACACTATTGCTGCGAATGTCATACCGAGTTTTCATTTTATCACTGGCAATCTTGAGCCGTCCTCTTACCAAGTGATTCATTTCTCGCAGTTGGTTTTCTAATTGCGAGGAATAGTTCTTTGGCTCTTGGGACTGAGTCTCAGGTGATCCAAACATCAAGTCCCCAGGAAGACGAATCTCCCGCCCAAACACCAATTTTGCTGGAGTCATGCCGGTTGTGTCATGTACTGATGACCTATACGCCATAAGGAATAGTGGTATACGTTGGTCCCAGTCTGTTTGGTTCTCGTCAACAACTTTCGAAAGATGCTGCTCAAGTGTCCTGTTGAATCTCTCAACCATCCCGTCCGACTGAGGATGCAGAGGCGTTGTCCTGGTCTTTCGAATTCCCAGTAGATGGCATAATTCTTTAAACACTCCTGATTCGGAATTTCTCCCTTGATCCGTATGGATTTCCATAGGGGCTCCATAACGGCAACAGAAGTTGTGAACTAACTGCTTTGCCACAGTGGTAACCTCCTGATTTGGAATTGCGTATGCTTCCACCCACTTAGTAAAGTAGTCACCTACAACCATGATGTACCGGTTTCCATCGTCAGTAACTGGGAATGGTCCAGCAATGTCTATGGCAATTCTCTCGAAAGGTTGTCCAACGTTATACTGTCTCATTTTTCCCCTGCTTCTGGTTTGTGGGCCCTTGCTTGCAGCACATATTTCACACGTCCGAACCCATTCCTCTACGTCGTGGCGAAGATGAAGCCAATAGAATAGCTTCCGTATTTTGTCAAGGGTTTTGTTAACGCCAAGATGGCATCCAGATGTTCCATCATGCATCTCCTTCAAAACAGACTGCACTTTACTTCAGGGAACTATCAACTGCATGACCACGTCTCGTGCATCTGCACTTTCCCAAGCCCTTTTCAGCAATCCGTTTTCTAAGGTGAGAGATTCCCATTGTGCCCAGTAGCCCTTCAGCACTTCGGAACCATGGCAGATATCTTGCCAATCCGGGCGGCGACCTTCCTCTTTTGCTGTCAAGATCGGTCCAATGTCTTCATCAGTCATCTGTTCTTGTCGACAGTCTTGTGTTGTCCAGCCATCAGCCAGGAAATCTACAGTGATGGCTTGAACATGTTCGCTTGAGTTTTGTTCTTCCTTTCTGTGGCAATGTCTGCAGTTTTCCGGGCATGGTCTTCGTGATAAGCCATCTGCATTACCGTGCAGGCGCCCCCGCCGATGTTGTACCTTGAAGTTGTACTCTTGCAGACGTTCGAGCCACCTTGCCAACTGTCCTTCCGGATTTTTAAATCTCAAGAGCCATGCAAGTGCAGCATGGTCGGTACGTAGTGAAAACTCTCTCCCATAGAGGTATTTATGGAAGTGCTCCAAAGCTCTGACAATTGCCAACAACTCTCTTCTTGTAACACAATAATTTCTCTCTGGTTTAGAAAGCGTCTTGCTGTAATATGCTATTACTCGTTCTTCACCGTTCTGCACTTGAGACAAAACTGCTCCTAGACCAGTATTGCTTGCGTCTGTGTCTACGATGTACTTCCTTCGGAAGCTAGAAAAGCGAGAATTGGCTGCGAACATAATGCAATCTTCAACGTTCTAAATGCTTGTTCACACTCTCTCGACCATTGGAAGTTTCGTTTATTTTCCGTTAGCTCATGTAGTGGTTTAGCAATAGTAGTGAAGCCTTTCACAAAACATCGGTAATATGAGCATAACCCCAGGAAACTCCGAACTTCGTGTTTATTCTTCGGAACTGGCCAGTCTCTTACGGTGTCTACTTTATTAGGATCCATGCTAACGCCCGCTGCCGAAACCAGATGGCCCAAATACTGTACTTCCTTCTGGAATAGAGAACACTTCTTCGGGCTCAGCTTCAGTTGTGCACCGTGAATTCTAGTTAGAACTTCCTTAAGGTTTTCCAAATGATCTTCGAAAGTCTTCCCGATCACTATGACATCGTCTAAGTAAACAAGGCAAGTTTTCCACGTCAGGCCTCGGAGTATCAGGTCCATCAATCTCTCAAATGTTGCCGGTGCATTACAGAGTCCAAATGGCATGACGTTAAATTGGAATAAGCCACTTGGGGTCGAGAAAGCGGTCTTTTCCTTGTCTTCTTGATGAAGACCCACTTGCCAATATCCACTCTTCAGGTCCAATGTGGAAAACCACTGTGCTCCGGACAACGTGTCGAGTGTATCGTCAACGCGAGGTAATGGATAGCAGTCTTTCTTTGTAACGTCATTTAACCTCCGGTAGTCTACGCAGAAACGCAATCCACCATCCTTCTTCGCTACCAGCACTACAGGGGAAGACCAAGCACTTGACGAAGGTTCAATTACTCCCTCTGTCAACATGTCCTGTACTAACCGAGACATCTCCTCTTGTTTAGATAATGGAGGCCTTCGAGGAGGTTGGCGTATCGGTGTTGTGTCCCCGGTATTGATGCGATGTTGCACAAGAGAGGTTCTTCCCAGTGACTGTCCCCGAACTGCAAAACAATCTTTGAATTCGTGTAAAAACTGTCCGAGTTCTTTTACCTCACCACTTGAGAGGTCGTTAGAAGATCTGTTCAATAATTCTTGCAGTTCCTCTGGTAATTTAGAAGTATCCGAAGAACTGGGTCTTCGTTGCGTTATTCCGGCTACCCAGGCCACAGGAGTCAATTTGCCTAGGAGAGTATTGCTTTGTAAAGTGATAGCTTGATCCAAAATATTCACCACTCTAATAGGTACATTTCCGGTTTCGTCAGGTTTTACTAAACTTCTGGCAATTAGTATGCCCGGTGTGCTGACTACCTGGGGTTCGAATATAGAGCACTGATTGCCCCTAGTATCTACCGCAGTTCTAACCATGATGATCTTTTCGGAGTTTGGCGGAACAGTTACGGCCACTTGGTTTATGACGTCCATCGATTTTTCTGCTGTCGTCATTGTTGATAGCATTACCTCTTCGCCTCCGATTCTCAAGACATTGTTTTTGAAGTCGACTATAAATCCGTATGCGTTCATAACGTCCACACCAAGAATTGCTTCATCCACAATGTCTGCAACAAGTACTTGATGATTAAACTCAAGTCTACCGAGGCGTAGGTGTATCTCCACTTTTCCATACACTTTTACAGGCCGTCCAGTAGCTGTTCGCAAGCTGCAAGAGCACCAGATTGGCTTGAGATCTTTCACCACGTCGGGGCGCACAATAGAAACTGTTGCGCCTGTGTCAACTGTAATCGAGGTTGGCCTTTCTTGAACAAATCCGGTAACTACCAAGCTCCCAGTGTTTTTCTGAAGCGTAGAAATTGCGTATTCTCCAGGGGCTTCGTTCCTCCAGTTAGTCAGCACACGCCCCGTTGCACCGACTATTGCTCGTTTCCCTGCTGCTGAATTCTAACCCGACAATCTCGTTGTAGATGTCCAGGTTTCCCACATCGATAACACTTCGGTCTTCCATCCTTTCTTATTTTATTCTGTGGCGCCGACCGTCGAGTCTCTGTTCCTTGTTCTTCTTCCTCATCGTCTGTGCCGTCTCGATCTTTTAGCTCGCGCACTTTATGACTTGTCCAACCAGACGCTGATTTGGCGGCCTCAGATTGCAAAGCATGTACCAGGGCGTCCGCACTGTTCTGGTGTCTTGCCATTCGTAACACTTGCTGTAGTTCGTTATCTCGGACACCGGCAGTAAATGTCTGCATCGCAAAACGCGTTCGAAAATCTTCTGGTGCTTCAGGATAGGCCAGTCTAATTAGTCTGTCGATACTTGCTTCAAACTCTTGAAGACTTTCCCCGGAATGCTGTCGCCTTGCTCTCAACTGGGTGCAGTACACATCTCGCAAATGTTTATCACCATACCATAATTCCAGAGCTTTTATCAACTCGGCATAGGTGTTCTGGCTGTCAGGTGACACTTTCTGTAGTAGTTCTGCCGCGGGTCCTTTTAATGCAAGAACAAGTGAAACAGCCTTGTCTTTTTCTGTCCAATTATTTGCGCATGCAGCAGCTTCAAATTGGCGGAGGTACGTTGCCCAGTGAGTGCTTCCGTCAAAGGTTGGAGCTTTGACATGAACTGTCCCTACTGCAGGCAAAGTGACTTTCTCTGTTAACTTATTTTCTGTGTATTTTTCTGTCTTGATCACTGGTACAGTCTGTTCAGAAATTTGTTTTGGTTGAATCTTCATGCACTGTTCAACTTCAATTTTAATTTGTTCTCTTATGTTTGCCATTGAGTTTTCTACTGCAGATATTTTTGTTGACATAACTTCTTCCACAGTCAAGACAGATTTTTCTACTTTAGCTATTTTATTTGACATGGATTCTTCTACGTCAGATATTCTGGTAATCTGATTATTGAGCTCACCTCGTAATTCACCTAAGTCACCACGTAGGAGACCCAATTCTGCGGTAGTATGTTCTTGTAACTGTTTCTGCATAGTTTCAAAGAGAGCTTCCGTTTTATCTTTTTGTCTTTCTTCTGCTTTCTGACGTTCCTCAGCTTCTTCTCTTTCCTGCCTGCGTTTTTCATCCTGTCGTTTTTCTGCTGCTTCTCTTTCTTGTCTTCGTTCTTCTTTTTGTCGTCTTTCTGCTTCTTCCGCCTCCTGTCTGCGTCTTTCCTCTGCTTCCAGCAGGAGGGTTTTCTGTCTCTCTTCCGCTTTCTCTTCATCCTGTCGTCGTCGTTCTTCTGTCTGCAACAACAGCGCCTGGAAATTTTCCATCATCTGACTGGCATCCATTGTTTATCGATTAATTACGAATTACACTCGTCTTGTACAAAGTATCCACTGTTTCCACTGTTAACCGTTCTATCCCACTTCTGACACCACTGTTACGACGGTCTACTCGATCGTCGTAGGTACAGTGGAAACAAAATAAGTACAAGACACCAATTAAGTCACTAATCACACCTTTAATTGTTATAGTAAAACAGTTCGTAATTAACAACACAGTGTCTACAACAAATCAAATGAAATTGTTCATACGCAATAAAATGTCCACTAATATTAAAACTCAACTGTATTACAATTATACCGTCCGAATATAAAACGCAACACTTCACTAATAACTACTTGAACGTACACCGTAATAACTCGAACCGCTCTGTAAATATATTGCACTAATACTCCCGAACCGCACAGTCAAAAATCTCGCATTGAACTGAAAACTAAGGCCGCGACGCGATGTATTTATAGTTACGCTCACACACCAGAAGCTTCCAAACTGCGTCTTATCTCTCGCGAACTACGTAATTGCTACAGCCTTGACACAGGCCGAGCGCCCGAGTGAAGGCTGGCACAGTCGAGAAAATTCTCGCAAAATGCGTTTAGTAGCACGTACACCACACGCTTACGTCGAGATCTTTCTGGCGCATTCGATAAACGCGTAGATTGTTCTGTGCTGTCGTAGTGTTACATTGGTTATGTCTGGGAATTCATGTCCTATATATATATATATATATATATATTTTTTTTTTTTTTTTTCAAATCATTTACACCTCCATTCACACGTTATTTTCTACTCTTCTCACACTTCGTAAAGGGATCAGCAAAAATATGTCTGATAAATATGGGGTCGGCGATGGTCAGATACCATACGTCAATGAGTATGAGCTAAAAGCGCGGATGGCAGCCTTGAAGGAATTGTACAAAGAACGGCCAAAAGCGACCCCGTTATTCTTACCACTACTTAATCATTACTGGTCTTATTACTATCAACTATTTTATTTGGTGCTTAAACAGGAAAAATTTGTCATTTGGAGACTTTAGCTTGCAAATGATACCGGTTATAAATACTTCAGAATTGCCTCACACTACTTTTTTAATCCACTCTCAAGCAATTGTTAGAACATGGGGTGGTGCCAGCTTGTGCACCTTGAGTGAAATTTATTGTCTCCATGTACCTTAGGGGTCCCCCTCCCCGTTTAATAACACAGCTGAATTTCTACTTGGTACCAATTTTGTGAAGCCGGACCATCGTTGTTTTCACCACCAGATGGAAGTTACTGCCAACCATGGTCCACCTCCAAACAGCCAGAACCCACGGTCAGGGTTGGTAAGTACGTGACCGCCCGAAAATGGGGGGAGGATCCCTTCTGAAAACATATAAGACATTAAAATTCATAAAACTTGATTTAAACTTTATCATGACCAATATCGCTTTAAATTTGTTTCGTTATGTGTACCCACTATTTTTCGTGTCGCCTGGTTTTGCAAAACGTATGCGTTGTCCATCTTGACTTCTATCACTTCGTAGGGTCCTTCATACAACAAGAAGAATTTCTTGATTTCTTTATCCTGTGCACTCGATAAATCATGTCTTCTCACTAGTACCAACTGACCTACCTCATATTTTGTCCATTTGCCTTTAGCATCATGACGCCGCTTTCTTCGTTCCCCCTTAGTCAAGAAGTTGTCGTTTGCTAGTTTAAGTTTTACTTCTAGACCTCGGGTGTTGCTCTCAGGTGGTTAACTGAACAGCTGTTCCAGAATCCTAGGTGGGCGTGTCCCCTTGACTAACTCGTATGGTGTGAACCCAGTTGATTCATGCGTGGTACAATTTAACCATTCTTCTATTCTCCCCACATATGCTGGCCATTCGCTGTGTTTAGCATAGCAATACGCCCGAAAAATCCTCCCTAATTCTCGCATGACTCTTTCGGCCTGGTTCGACTTAGGATGGTATACTGCTGTGTTTTTGGGTATAATGCCTTCCTAACCCAAAGTTTGTCACCAAATCCCACTAATAAATTGGGGCCCATGATCAGATAGTATTATCTTAGGTTTACTGGTTTAATCATGTAGTCCTTCGTTATCTTTTCGCTTAGTACTTTACCAGTTGCCCTTTTTACACTATACAGTCTTATACATTGCATGAATGTATCTAATACCACAAAAATGTACATTACACCTCCCCTTCCCTTTGGTAGAGGGCCAAACAAATCCATCGCGACTAAATCAAAGGGTTTCTTGACTTTAATGCACCTCATTTCTCCCTCTAACCGGTAATTAACTACTTTTGATTTCTGACATAAATCGCACCCCCGGAGTAGCGTTCTAACTCTCCGTTCCATATTTTTGAATAAACATGATTCTTTCAGTACATTCACACACTTCCTAGCACCGAAATGTCCATACCGAATATGACAGTCCCATATTATCTTATCTGCCAACCCTTCCGGTATGACTGACCTCCAATCACGCTCTCCCCCTCTACTTTCTTAAACAGACTCCCTTGATATATTTGAAAATATCGGCTATACCCAATCTCATCTAAATTGGACTCTAAACTAGTTATTATTTTATTTTATTTAATATCTGTTCTCTGCATGCTATTTATTTCTTTCAACTCCTCACCAAAAAGTCTATCTTCCTACTTAGCCTATATATCTCTATTTCTTTCAAATCCATCCCCGTTTTGTTACCCTCAAAGTCCACCTGTGACAGTGTATCTGGTACTTTATTCTCCACTCCCCTTATGTGTTCCCATGAAAAGTTGTATTCTTGTAAAGCTAACACCCACCTGGTAAGTCGACTGCGTGTCAGTTTACATGTATTCAGAAAGGAGAGAGCCTTGTGGTCGGTTCTGATGATCATGGAATTTCCCAGCAGATACGTCCAAAATTTCTTCATTGTGAAGACGATGCTAAGTAATTCCTTCTCGGTTGTTGTATAATTCCTTTCGGTAGCTAGCAAGATACGGCTGGCGAAAGTGATGGTGTGGTGGTGTGGTGTTCCTTGTCGTCGTCCTCCTGGTACAACTCAGCACCTAGAGCGACATTGCTGGCATCCGTCTGTAAGTAAAATTTGTGTTCAGAGTTAGGGTGATTCATCATGATCATGTTAACAAAATGGTCTTTTATCTCACTATATGCGTCTCTCTCTTTTTCCCCCCATCTCCACTGCTTATTCTTTTGTAACACCTCACTCAATTTTTGAAGTTATATGAGCATAGTTTTTCTGAAACTTTCTATAAAAATTGCATAACCCTAAAAAACTTTGCAATTGTTTGATATTTCTAGGTTCAGGGAATTGCAAAATTGACCCTACCTTCTCTGGGTTGGCTTTTATCCCTTCTGGCATGATTATGAAACCTAAGGAATGGATTTCTTCTTGTAAAAATGTAGATTTTTCCCAGTTGACAGTCAACCCCCCCTTCTGCAATTTGTCTAACACATATTCTAAATGTTCCATGTGTTCTGAGAACGTGCGTGAGGCTATCAGTATGTCATCTACATAAATTGTCAAAAAATCTAAGTTTTGGGGTTGTAGAATCTCATCTAAACATTTTATAAAACTGGCTATGCTGGTGTTCAGTCCAAACGGTAATCGCTTAAATTGGTAGTTCTTTCCATTAAATAAAAATGCTGTATATTTACGACTATTTACTGCTAACGGGACTTGCCAGTACCCTGCAGTTAGATCTAATGATGTCATGTACTTACGCCGCTAAACTTTTGAAATATCTCATCGATCGCTTCCGGCGACTCCCGGTCAGGAATTATTATCTGATTGATACGACGGGCATCTAAACACAGTCTCACTCTACCGTCTTTTTTAATTACCACTACTAACGGGTTTGAATAAGGTGATACCGATCTCTCTATGATACCCCCCTCTGACATTTTATCTAACTCTTCTTGAACGGCCTTTCGTTTGGAAAATGACACCGGATAACTTCTTTGTACATAGGGTGCGTGTTCCCTTACCTTTAACTCACACTCGTAGTTCCTGGCTCTTCCAGGTAACTCTGCAAACACTTCTATAAAACTCGCTACAACCCGCCACAACGCTCTACGTAGGGGACTCCTTACCACGTCACCCTCACTACAAAACTTGTGTGCCCTCTCTTCCCAAATTTGCTCTTCCCGTTCATCATTCTCTCTCTCTCTACATGCATTCACTCTAACTTCCATTCCTTTATCACTAACCCTATTCTGTATCACCCTTAGTCCCGATACTCTCACTGTGTCTGAAACCCGCTCAAAACTGACCCTGATTGGTTGACTTTCATGACTTAATTCTAATATCCGCTTCTTAAAATCAATTACTGCGCTATGCCTAATTAAAAACTCGTTACCTAGTATGACTTCTAAGTTCAAACCGCGTACCACCAAAAGTGAGTTTTCATATGTTCCACCGTTTATTATCATGTTTAGTTGTACTTGTTTGGTTACTCGTTTACTTCTAACCCCAGTAACACCTACAATGCTAACCCCTGCAACTGGCAATGAAGGAATGTTTTTGTTGTTTTCCCTTAGTTCATCTAATATGTGTTCTGAAATTACGGAGACCTCGCTCCCTGTGTCTACTAAAGTCTTAACTTCCTTACCTTCTATGTGGAGCTTTATTTCTGTTAATCCCGGCTCCTGTCTTTCTGTATCCGGGTCCTCCTCCTCCATCAATTCCTTGGACATGTCTGTAATGATGATATGGCTCTGGTGGTTGCACTCTTCTTGGACCCCACTGCTACCTGCTGACAATGGTTGGGTCCTTTCATCCACTGTCCCCTCTAGTTTCCCTGTGGTATGGCGGCGCTGCTCGGTGAATATCCTCCTCTACCTCTCATCGCATCTCCACCTCCTCTACTGCTACCTCCACCTCGTTGCTGCTGACTGTGATGGTGGAGGCCACGTTGCTCCTTTGGCAACCTCTCACCTTGTTGCATCTGTAACATACTGTTCGGGTAGCAAAATTTTCGTACTCACAATCCGGACATTGCCACATCTCGCCCCTATGGTTACTACTATCTACCCTCGCTCCCCTGTATGCTGTAGGATACCCCCTTGTTTGGTTATTATTCCCGTTATTGAATGCTACCGGCGGATTCGGACGCCTGCCTATCTCCCTGTCTCTGATGCTCTGAAAAAAATTAATATTTTTTCGAGTTCATTAATCTCAGCTATCTCCTGTGTCATTAACGATATCTGTACCTCCCGGGGTAAATGTTTGCTGATGTGTCTCACAAACGATCTAAAAGGTGGCGGAGTTTCGAGGTATTTAGCTTCATTATATAATCTTGTAACATATATGGTGACATTATTATTATGACCCCCAAAATTACCCGGGCCCATAATTCGACTTCTCAAAATTTCTTGATCTTCCTCCGACCAGTATTTTTCTTGGAATGCTCTTTCAAAACTTTCATAATTTTCCCATTCTGCTCTATGAGCCTCCGCCCATATCGCGGAACTCCCTTGGAAACACTTAATTATTTTTAATAATTGTACCTCCCAATTATTATGATTAAACTTATTAAATTCCCTCACCCGTTAAGAAATTGCATGGGGTGTACCCCCCTACTATCGCGACTAAATGATTCTAGTTCTATGTCATTGTTGACATCTCGCGTTACTAATATTCTCTCAGTAATATTATTCATTTTCTGGCTTATGGCCACATGCAATTCGCTTTTAACATTGTTTATATTCTGTTCAACTAGATTGAATTTCCTCTCGTTAATACATTCAGATTGAATACATTTTTGGTTTATGTTCTTAACCGTATCATGCAATAATTGTGTTTCTGTTTGACAACTAGTACTTATTTCGCTAAGTTTACTATCAGTATCTACTTCCCATTTTTTAATATTTTTGTTAATCTCTTCAATCTGACTTACTGTATTAGTTTTATATTCATTTAATTGAGTCTCAACATTCTCCGTTATATTATGTATTTGTTTGTCAATGTTTTCTGCAATTCTATTATCTATTTCATTAATTTTAATATCTATATTCTTTATTGAACTATCTAATTTGGTATTTAATTCGTTAAACTTATTGGCAAACTCTTCATTGGTATTTTCAAAACGCTTATTGTTTTCGTTAATATTGTTTTTTAACTCACTATTTTGCTCTTTTAACTCACTGAAATTACTTTCACATTTTATTTTTTGTTCATGTATCTCACTTTTTAATTCATCAAATTTGTTATTCTGTACATAAAAACTAGACTTTATTTTTTTAATTTCGTTCTTTTGTTCATGGATCTCACTGCTTAATTTATCAAATTTATTGTTCATTTCATTGTGTTGCTTTTCTGAATTTTCTTTCATACTGCACATTATATTATTCAAATCTTTTAACACACCACTGTTATCAGCTTTTTTATTTTGATTAATTGAAATAGGTGTTGAATGAATTTCAACTTCATTCATTATTTTTGATTCGTCAAAATTACTTTCACTTGTTATCATTTCATTTGTTTGAATTCCTGAGTCGCTTCCATTAGCCGACTCAGTTGACATACTTTCTTTGTTTTCAAACATCGACTTATTTTCACCTTCGTCGCCGACAATTACATCAGTCTCATTTATTTTATTCTCCATATTTTATGAAATTTTCGTACACTAACAAAAACTCACACTTAATATTATTTTACCACTCACTTAACCTAACATCATTTTATGTAAGTAATTCATACGTACTATAACTTAACATCTAAATCACCTTATATTCACGAGTAAACGTGGTCTGTACAAAATTAAATTTGTAAAAACTGTCCAAGCTCGCCGCGCCATTGTGAAGCTACAAATAAATGACCAAATAATATACTTAATAAGAAATACACATTTCCACCAATTCTTACCTTTATCGGGTCCCAGGATCCTTCACGCGAACTCGTGACCGATAAATGTGATTTAGGGTTTGTGTTGTTTAAGAAATTCGACTCTCATTTATAGTATTATATAGTTGTGTTTTATTCAACATTTCTTTTATATTCTTTTTTAAATTTACTTGCGTTCGATTTTTTCTTTTCTCAAAACTATTACTGGTCTTTTTTAATTAAATCTCAAAAATACAAAACAAACATTGAAGTTTACTTATTCTATTAACTAGTTTAAATATTTCTTTAAAAGGCAACCCAGCATTTGCTCATTCACACTTTCACACATTCTGCCATTATTAAACTTGAGATATCTCTTTATCCATTATATAAATTTTATTTTTATTTGGGTTGTAATTAGATTGTGGGTTTACTGTCCTGATATCGCCTTCGCCACGTTTTGAAGTTAGTTCATTCTTTGTTCCTTTAGTCGTCCGAATTAAGTTCGCACTGTTAAAATTTTGATCACTGCTGAAAATATGTTCTCACTGGTTCATTGATGATGATTTGATGTTTCACAATTTTAACGTTACTTTATATCATTTTAAGTTGTAATTTAATCACATTATTACCACTTTTAATAGATTTTTGGCTCGAAAGCCTGTTTGCTGAACCGGCCGGTTCCACGAGGTGACGCTAAGTGGCTCGTTTCAATATGGCCAAATGTCCTCCTGCTCGTCAACTTGCGTTCTCATGGACGAAAGTATTTTATGTAGACTCGCGCTCGCCGACCCGCCAAAATGTACATGGTCTTCACCCTGTCAGGATAGGCATACGCGCGCGCTGACACATTCCAAGGCACCTGGATTTGTCGCATGTTGCAGTGCTTACAGAACAAACTGACAACTGGGTGTTTCAAAAGTACACTCTGTTTTAAAATTGAAACTCTGTCTGTGTGATTCCCCGTCATTACCCCTGATAAACTAATAAAATAAATCCCTCCGATTCTGTACCGTTACAACTTTAGCGACACGCCGACAATTTGGTTGTGTGCTTTGCTACAGATTGTAGCGCTGATATAGAATGCAGTGTGCCAAAATTCTCTTATCGACACATTTTATGTAATTAATTGAATAAAATATTATAAATTTAAGTTAAATATTATAAATATAAATTATTAGGTTTTGACAGCATGACATTGAAGTGAATCTACCTTAAATTGCTGTTAGTGTGTCGGCAATATCTGCATCGTCATCGAGGGGAGTGGCTAGCACTTCTGATGCACTGTCGTCGTTGTCACATTCAGTATCTGAATAATTGCTGTCCGTATCACTATCATCTACCAGATTGATCACTATTTTATCAAGGTTATCCGCCCTTGCACATTCTTTGTCAACATCATCTTCTTGTAGTTTTTTGGCATGTTTAAAGCGCGATTGCCAGTCCTTTTTGGTCACTCGGCCAAGTGCTTCACGGACAAGCGTTTCGACATGAGACAACTTAAATGTCTTGTCATTTTCAGAAACGTCCCTCTTAACCTTTGCCCAAATCAGCTCGATCGGGTTATACTGGCAGTGATATGGTGGAAGTCTAACCACTGAATGACCCATTAAACTGGCAATCACATCGAGTTCGTAAGTTTTGTCTTTGTTCTTAAATGGCTTCACCTTTTCTAAGAGTTCCACCTTAGTTTCATTATGACTAAAAGCAATACACTTTTCGGTAAGCCATTTCTGAATTTCTTCTTTTTTCCAGTTAGTGGCTGGTATTTTTTCTGCCAGTACCGAGTGATAAGGGGCATTGTCCATTACTATTACGGAACCTTCCTCTAGTAGGTTGAGGAATGAGATGAACCATTCTTTGAAAGATTGAGGATTCATCTCGTCATGATAGTCCTGGCTGTTAGTCTTCGATTGGAAAACCCGTTCACAGTCTTTCATAAATCCCTCATTTGAGCCAACGTGGCATATTATAAGCCGTCTTCCCTTACCGAGGGGTACTTTAATGCCAAATGATTCGTTGTTATCCTGCCAACCGTATTTCAGACTATGGTGTTCGTTGACCCATGTTTTGTCCAAATAATAAACAGGGCGTTTATCTTCCGACTGCCTTAACTGGTGCATTGTCCTTAAAAATCTTAAGCGTGATGCCACGATGTCACTTTTCTCCATTAAAAATTTCCTTCCGTCATTCATTTTACGATATTTGAAACCAATTTTTTTTAACAGTCTACGAGTCGACCAAACTGAACCCTTATAGCCTAAACTGTTTCTTAAATCTGTAGTTATTTTTTCTGCTGTTGGAAATTCTCCCTTATCATAATACAAAAATATTGTTCTCCGTACAATGTCCTCATCAAATTTGTCCATTTCAGTCATTTCACATTTTCTTTTTCTTTTTTTCCAGGGGTTGAAAATGTTTTATCAGATGGATTTTCATTCACTGTTGTATTAGCCTCCTTGCAAACTCTGTTTACAGTCTTTTCACTGATATTGCAGGCTAAACTACACAATTTTGCACATTGATTAAAGTTAACAGTTTCCCTAAACTGTGGATTCGAAAGCTTTTTAAAAAAATTGTATACATTCCAAACAATGTTCCTCTCACCACTATGCAGGGGGTTTCCTTTTTTTTCCTGCACTTCTAAAAGTATTGGCGTTAACACCTGTAACTTCCATGATTACACAAGGTAAAACACTTTTAAACACTTAAAACTTCACTTCAAAATCGGATAGCACTTGTCACAAACTGAACAGTTCGAACGCTCCCACTCAACTGAATCATAACAAAGAAAAAAACGTTGGTACAGGATGTGTTCAGTCAAGTCACCTTTTCCAGGAATAGTCTAAAAATAGTACACGATCAGTGTGGTGACACCGCTCCGCACTGATTTGTTTGTTCAAGGTTGCGCGCTCAGTAGGCTCCGGCCTCAACAGACTTTAGCCGTGCTCTTTAGTTTAATTACTATTGATTTTTAACTTCCTATCATTACACTTTTCATTTGTTTTTCACAATTTTTTATACACTTGTTCGTTATTTTTAACCACACATTTTGGTGTCTTTAGTTTTTCGCTACCATGCATACAAGCATTATAAATTAATTTAAATACAATAATTTATATCGTTACTGAAAAGGGCGGCACTTTTCAGGAATGAACAAGTCACACACATACACACACACACTTTACGTGTGTACACACATACAGAGAGCAGCTGGCGTCAATCACCTGTCCCAACCTGCAAGTCAGGCGTCTCTTTTACAATTTCTATTGCAGGCTGAATTCTTATTATTATCAAAATGCATTATTTATTTCTTCTAATCACTTATTTAAATTACTTGGTGCAATGTACAGTACTCAACCTATTTGTACTGTTGCATTATTCCCCTGCTTAATAACAAAAAAAATTTAATAACTGGTTTATTAAATTTTGTTTTTCTTTTACATTAGACAACAGTATATTAAAAATTTTTATACAACCCATTTATTTACATTAAGTTCAAATAATAATGACTAGCTTATTATTTACTTTACCCTTATGCATGGCGGGCTGAACAATTATTCCCCTCCCAACGCCTATTGAGTTGGTGTGTTCCGTAACATTCGCTTTAAGTAGCGTTCGTCTTTAATTATCACAGTGACCTAGTTATTTATTCGTAGAATTTTCTTAAATAGCTGGCATGGTATTTGCCTACTTCTTTCAGTCTTATGTCATCATATACGATGAAAGTTTGTTGTCCAATTTGTCTCTGCAACGTATAGGGTCCATCGTATAATCTGAATAATTTCTTCGCCGTATTATCACTCCGTTTTCCCACTGGATTGGTCTTCAGCAATATTTTCTCTCCCACCTTAAATTTCTGCAACTTTTGAGTTCTATTGAATCGTTCAATTCTTTCATTACCTTTCTTCATAATTCTCCGTTTCGCATGTGCAATTTTTATGCTTACTGGGACTGTTAAGTTCTGATTAGCAGGTTTCTGAACATACTGTACTTTCTCCAGAATCGGTTGGGTTGCCGATCTTCTTCAATCTCTATCGGTGTATAGCTCGTAGCTTCGCTGTAATTTTCGTTCATAGCTTTCTCAAAGAATGGTAAATATTCTGCCCATTTATTATGTTGTTTATGGCAGTAGATTCGTAAATATTTACCCAACTCCTTGTTCACTCTCTCAGCTAAATTTCCCTGTGGGTGTCTGATGGATGTGAGTATGGGTTGTATTCCATTTTCTCTCAATATTCTATGCCATACCTCACTCTGAAATTGCACTCTTTGATCACTAAGAATCCTCTTCATTTTGCCATGTGTTGGAATATACTTTTATAACAGACTTTTTATGACAGCTTTAGTGGTGGGTCTCATAATTGGATACAGATGAACTGCCTTGGAAAACACGTCTATACAGACTAGTATGTGTTTAACCCCCCGACTTGATCGAGGTAAGGGCTCCAAGAAATCCACTGCAATTAATTCTCCCTTCGCTTCCTTCTGTATACTCTGCATTCCCACATAGGTTAAGATTGGGTTGTTTAGCAGTCTGGCAGTCATAACATTTTTTTAATTCATTTTTTATTTTTCTCCACATGTTATTAATTGTAAAATCTTCTTTAAGGGATAAATAACATTTTAATGCTGATGCATGAGCTAAGTTCTCATGAGTTGGTTTGACTAGCTTATGTAACATTTCATTAGACACCACAACTTTCCAATCATGTTTTATTAATTTGAAAAGAATGTTGTTATGTATCTTATACTGAGCTGGTAGTTGAGATTGATTCTTTAGATTGCTTAAAGTAACATCTTTATTCTTCTTATTCTTTTTTTGTAGCATTCTTTTTAATTCATTGCTAACTTCGAATTGAGTGGGTAATAGACGTATTCCAGTATCTTTATTGTAGACTCTTCACATTCTTCCTTACACTCGTTTGGCTAAAATTCCTTGTAGTACACAAGAGTTCATTATATTATATTTCCATAGAAATGGCAATTCTTGACATATTTACATCTTATCATTAACATATTATTCACATCGTATTAACAAGTAAAATCGTAATATTTTAAAAATAATTACTATTTACAATAGAGCATTGATTGTCCCCAGTTTACCCTTCTCTCAGTTAACAATGCATTGTGTCAACAGGAAATATGCATTGTTCCTTTGTCCACCGTCGTCAGTCATATAACAATTTCCGTTTTGCACCCTCATTGTGTTAACATTCCATTGTACCGTGTAACTTGTACAATTATAGGGTGAGAATTTTCTCTTAGCCATCGGCAAAATGCATTCTCTTCTGCTCCCCTACCGTGATGAACGCATTCCGTATTAGCAGTTTGCATGAGGCTTACATAAACATCTGTTCGCTTCTTCATGCTTCGCCTTGTTATATAATAATTATCACTGTAGTGTTTATAATTATAATTATCGTCGTAATTAATGTTCGGTCGATAATTGCTGTGTGTATCCTTGTCGCGAGTGATGTGTTTCAATCGTGTTACTTTTTAAAATGTTTTTCTCCACTCGCTGTGGTGTCTGTCTGTCCGGGTGGAATCTTGCGATTGATTTTTAACTACCTTCCAGACTAGCTAGAGCTTTGAAATTTGGCACACTTATGTATCTTCGATGACAATACAATAATCCATTGAAAAAATTGTGGAAATTGTGAATTTTGCAAAATTGTGAAAATTTAAAATTTTGCACACTTATGTATCTCAGATGACAACAATACAATACTCCATTGATGAAAATGTAAAATCAATTTTAATAAAAAAAATCGAGAAAATTGTCAATTTTGCAAAATTATGAAAATTTGAAATTGTGCACACTTTGGCATTTTGAAACCACTTTCAACAAAGTATCAATCTACTCACTGAAAACACAATTCAAAATGTAATATAAAACTTCACACATCAAAACAATAACAGTAAACAATATTTCTGCAGTAGTACACATGTTTTTCAGCTGTTTAACAAGTGTACCAACATTGGAAAGAAACATTATAGAGGTATAAATAAGCGTGAATGTATAAAAGACACTATTTACATTAAACAATGTTTTGAAGGAGAACCGTGAAGTGATTATTACGCCATTAGATTACTTTCAATCGAGAATCCTTGGTCGCGATACACGGTTCCAGCGCAATGACTATCTCTTCTGTGCGCTTTCGATGAACGAATATCTCAAAATTCAGTCCACTATTTCTGCTTGCTGCGAGAAGGTAAGAGGACAAGAGGGAGCTGTCAAAGATCTTCACCTCTACATGCGAATCTTACGTGGGTCTGCAGCATACTGGCGAATGGCGCATAACGAATTGATAGCGCAAACTCGTTGCCTTGGACTACCAACTTGGTTCTTAACATTGAGCTGCAATGACATCAACTGGCCAGACATGCGAAGAGCTCTCTTGATTGCTGACAAACGATCGAATGAGGACCCAACAAATATCAGTGTTGACGAATCGCAGCGTCTTATTGAACAATACCTGGTTGTAGTCGGACGTCATTTCATGAGGAGATTTAATGCCTTCATGAAATATATTAATAACAACGCAAAGAATTTAGGTGGCAAAGTTAGAGATTACTGGTGGCGTGTGGAATTTCAAAATCGAGGCAGTCCGCACATCCACATGGTTGTTTGGATTGAGAATGCACCTTCATTCGAGACCGAAGAAGGAATTGAACTAATCGATGCAGTAATCTTATGCCGACTCCCATCTGAATCTGAAGATCCTGATATGCACAATTTGGTTAAGCGCAATCAAACTCATCACCACACTCATACATGTTACAAAAACAACTTCGCCTTTCCGCGTAAGCCGTGTCAGTACACTCGCATTGTTGCTCAAACTTCAGACGAGTTCATAAGAAATGGCGGACGGTTCTGCATTCTGAAGCGATGAACTGAGGAAAAATTGATAAATAACTACTGCTCTGCGATCCTTCAATTGTGGGATGGCAACATTGACATTCAGCCATGTGGAACGAATGAGGCAATCACCCATTACGTTGCAAAATATATCGCAAAGTCTGAGCCCGTAAACTTGAATCAGGGTATTGCAGAGGCGATCAGACGAATTCGTCAAGAAGATTCAAATTTTGCTCGCAAGTTGTTTAAAATAGGCATGAGAATTATGAATGAGCGTCAAATTCTGCATGCGAATGTGTATTCCGGTTGTGTCACCTTCCATTCCGCAGAAGTTCGAGAAAGTGCGTATTCTTGAACACGTGTAAGCCTGAACAACGATATCACGTCCTGAAGTTTGACGGCAATCAGGCAACGGGAGTGTGCTCCAACATCTTTGAGCGATACGAGAAGCGCCCTACAAATTATGCAGAATACAACTTCAAGGATATGAGTTTGGTTGAGTTTGCAATGCAATTTGAGCCATACTACACCAACAAAGGCGATACTGAAGAAAGCCTTGATGAAGACGATGCGGAACAGTCACAACAAAGGCGAAAGCTCATTACTCTCACAGACAAATCAAAAATGGTTGTACGAAATTTCCCAGCGGTCGTACGAGTGCCATTCTTCATGATGCACATGGATCCCGAGAACTACTTCTATAGCCTTCTTCTTCAATATCAGTCATACGAATCTGAGAGTGCTCTGCTCAGAGAGTTTGATAATGCGCGAGATGCATTCCTTGCCCGTGAACAAGAATTGAAGGAGAAGAGCAAATACATGGAGGCTTTCCGCAAAATAGATCGCCAACTTGAGATCGCTATCAACCAAGCTCATGCATTCGATATTCTGCAGCGATTCCAAGAGTTTGTTGAAGAAGAGCTCGAAGAAATTCCCGACCAAGGTATGACTGATGAACAATTCCAATCGGCTTGTGCTGCGATGAACATCAAGCAGCGAGAGCTCTTCTCTGCAGTCACTCGCAGCATTCAGGAGCAGCTGAGCGGAAGCAAACAACGCCTCAGGCTGTTTGTGACTGGCGGAGCTGGAGTCGGCAAGACCTTCACTTTTAATGCACTGAAAAATCAAGTCAATCGCTGCTTCGGCAAAAATGCAGTGAAAGTTGCAGCTTTAACGGGTGTAGCTGCGAGAATAGTCGGTGGATCAACTCTACATACTATGCTCAAGTTACCGGTTCAAAAGGATTGCTTCATTGTCTCCAACATGCCGATGTTGACGGGAAATTATTTAAAGATTATGCGAAAGCAGTGGAAGGATATTGAATACATCTTCATTGATGAAATTTCGATGGTCCCTTACGAGATGCTTTGCATGATCGACTCGCGATTAAGACAGCTCAAGAATAAGGATGATGAAGCATTTGGAGGTCTCAACATCATGCTGTTTGGTGACTTGATGCAGCTTCCACCCGTTAAAGGAGCTCAGGTTTTTGAACAACCAGTACGATTCTTGCCAGCACCACACCTCTGGCGCTACTTCAGATTGGTTGAGCTTACCGAGAGTATGCGCCAGCAGGGCGACACATGTTTTGCCGATCTGCTCAGTGCTCTTCGAATTGGTGAGCTCAAGGGTCCCCACTTTGACTTGCTGCTGTCGAAGACGTTGGTGGATGCAACAGGCGAATTCGCCTTGAACAAGGCGATTCGCATCTATCCATTGAGAGCACAAGTAGATGCCCACAATAAT
This sequence comes from Magicicada septendecula, assembly GCA_034769895.1. NCBI lineage: Eukaryota > Metazoa > Arthropoda > Insecta > Hemiptera > Cicadidae > Magicicada > Magicicada septendecula. Next base: position 234,465,884 of record CM068371.1, on the reverse strand, counting down.
GCTGTTCTTGAGTACTACTGATCACAGGGAGAGAGAATATACAAATTAAAGGCGCAAGATCATGTAGCCGATGCTACGCGCAATGTCGAAAATGTCAACTTGGACAATATCATCCCAGCCGACATCAACAAGACTGGGGGCTTGCCCAAGGATTTGGAGATATTTATCGGTGCAAAAGTAATGTTACGATCCAACATCAATGTCGAGAAGGGTCTTGTGAATGGCGCAATTGGCAATATCACCGAGATAATTTGGCCGTATTTCTGTCGCGACCAGATATACGACACAGATGTTCCCTCTGTTCGCATAGACTTTGGTAGGGATGGCATTCATCTGATTGAACGTCAATCTATTCAGTTTCCTGCTAAATTCAACTATGGCACGATCGAGAGACGAATGCTACCCATTGTCTTGTGTTGGGCTTGCACAGTTGATAAGATGCAAGGCTGCACCGTCGATTATGCAGTCGTGTACCTTGGATAATGCTTATTCCAAAAGGGACAAGCATACGTCGCTTTAAGTAGAGTGAGATCACTGGATGGAGTGCGAATCGTGGATATGGAGTGCAGTAAGCTCTCGGGAAAGATACCCTGCAACGAAAAAGCCATTGAGGAGATGGAGAGACTGCGAAAATATAATCCTCCAGATGATCCTCAACCAAGTTGAAGGAATTGTACTCAGAAGTAATTTTGAGAGATTGTTTATAATTACTCTGCTCTTTAATCTTGCTTTTGTTTATAACTGATGTACTATTGCGCTACTCATTCTATGTAATTATGTTAAATTTTGTATACTTATGCATTAGCCCCAATGTAACTAGAATAATAAGGTAGGCCACTCCGGCCAATTACGCTCCCATTGGTTGCTTCGCTCTGACGTCGACTGGTGGAAGAAATACGCGCGAGTCTTGATTTACTATGCAATCTTACCTGAGACAATGTCCTACTTAGCATCTCTCTGCTGTTTACACGAAATATTAACAATAATTATAATGAGCTATTCATATAGAAAAAGGATTAAATAACAAGATTAAATTGTTTGCGGCAAAAAATAATAGTAAAATCTATTTCTACATTTAATAGAAAAGTAAGCAAGTCTGTCCACATATAACATTGACAAAATGGCACAAGATGTAAAATTAAGTTGGAAGGAGGCGATATTATATATATATATATATATATATATATATATAATTTTCTATTATTAGTTAATTTTATATTTATAGAATTATTTCATTTCGATTGTTATTAATTTACTTAGAAACCTCTGATGATACTGATATTTTTCAGTGAAACGTGTGTCAGGTGTTAAAAAGAATATACGAAATTATACTACTTGCAGAAGAAACAAATTGAAAACATCACAAATTATATATATATATTGTAACGTTACCAAATATGGCAGTTACATAAAATAAGTTAATATAACGTCAAGTAAGAGAAAAGCATGAAGGTATGACTAGATAAATAAACCAATGTATATAAAAGTGTGTATCTACAAATATATTAGTATAAAAATCCAACGATGAGGAAGATAATGTTAACATAGCAACATCAAATACGAAATGAAGAAAGAAAATGACCATGAGCCAAAACAAAAATATCAGTAACCAGACCCAATAGGATCCAACAGTGAGGGGAACCAACAAAATAAGGACCAATAAACTCCAACAGCGAGGGAAACAAATGAAGATAATGACTACAATGAAAATATTGAAGAAGAAGAAAGAAGCAGGACAAGGAAACGTACCATGAAGAAAGAAGAAAATGGATAGACCATGCAAGGACTCAGCATAAACCAAGTGTACTAGAACTATAATAATAACCAAAGGAATGGTGATTATCAAATATGAAAAGAAAAACAGTGTTTAACATTTAAGGAACCACAAACAATTACAGTGAGTACTTAATATAGATGTGAAACCTGTGACCAGTTAACTAATTTCAACCGAATAAACCACACAAACAATTACAGTGATAAGGTTTATAGTGTAAGAAGATATGTTAATTTCATAGTGAAAGCAACAAGAATTAAATAGTCAAATATACACAGACAATTAGTGTGACTAATTTAATAAAGGTTGTGATCAATATAGATAATCATAAGACCACCAGAATAGAATAAAATCGAACAATTATATTATTGTTCATAGAGAACTGACAATAAATAAAAAACCTTTGTTATGTATCAAACAAAGTGACAGGAATTAAATTCAACCAATAACCAGAGAGATATTGTAATTAATACAAAAAGATTTGTGTTATTGTTTAAGAAGAAGTTGTGTAAACATGTGTAACAAAACAATTAAAATATTATAGTAAGATACCATACTGAAGTAAGCAAAATACTGCATTAAAACATGTTGTACATTGTTACATAACCCCATAGGGAAGACACCTATGAAACAGAAAATCATACATGTTAATGTAAATAAATGACCATCAACTATGATATCAATCAAGAATTTGTTATAAATAATAATATATCCTAATAGACAGTGTATTATATTGCAAAACAATGTAAATAAAACAGATCAAATATGATGACACACAGAGATAGGAGGAATAGTGCCTAGTATGCCAATTTAGTTAGACAAAATACAATATCAAAACAAGTAACAGTGTCAATGAAAGTATTACCAGTAGTTAGATAAACATCTGGTACTACTGTGAGAACAGATTCTGAACATAATAATAACAGTATTGTAACCAAAATATTGTAAACTAACTAACTATGTACATATAGCCAGAAGTAAGCAGAAACATTGTATAACCAACTAGTTAAGCAAAATACTGTATTAAAGCTTGAACACAGATTGTTAAGAGTGTTACCAGTAGTAAGGGGAAAACCTAATGCTACTTTGAGAACAGACTATGACCATGAAAACAGTCATTTTCTATATAAATAATTAAAAACCAAATGACCATGATGGAGGAATCCATATGTAAACAAACGATGCAGAGCAAGTTATATATGCAAAATGTAACATATAAACTTAGTTAAAAGTAGATGAAAGTGTTATCAAGAATCAGAATAATGTCTGATACCACTTTGGAAACCCAAATCAAGTGTAACAATAACAATTTAGTTATTGTTTTAACAAAAATAAATGACTACCATGCTATGACACAAAGTAAACAGACCCATTACTAAGAAATTGAAGGGTTCTGAAATAGCTAAAAGCTAACCATTATATGGAGTGAATTAGGTACAATGTGTGTACACTAATTACAATTAGTACATGATCTAATTTGTATAGAAAAAACCAGAAATAAAGTAACAATTGTATGAGAGAGATAGGAGAGGACTAAAACAATATAAATAGTAGACTAAATACAGCCATGTACATATATTCTAGTGTGAAATTATGTAAATAGACATTTCTAGTATTATTAGATTGCAGTATTACTGTTATTAAATAAGAAAAATTAGTTTTAAGTACATTTATGAAAAATCAAATATGGACGCCCAAAGACGCCATAACGAGATATTGTTTAGGGAACAATTATTCCCAAGTTTTGAATCAAACCAGTTGAGATATGGACTCAGAGTGTTTATTTAAAAGTGTTTTAATATAAATAATTAAATTTGGTGTAATAGACTTATAAATATAAGATACACCATAAATAATTAATAAAATCGTTATAGTGATAGAAGGAATGGACGGAAAATAATCTTGTTTGAACTTAAATTAAAGCGCAGGATGTCCGCAATTCACTGACATTAACCATTTAACGATAAGAAATAGATTAAGAAAGTTATTGTGATTTTAAACTTTTCAATTATGTTTTGTACCAGTGCTGACGTCATAAAGCCTCAAACACAAAGACCAAATTTGGTAAAAAATTAAATATTTTAAGAAACCAAAGGGCTTTGGGTTAGAGAGTATAGTTTTTTCAACCAATCGAATGAATGAACATTGGGCAGACGAGCCAGAGACGCTTCGAAGAAGCATCACAGTTCACGATCAACCATCAGACGGAGAGGTCACGTCACTCGCCGATATGAAGAAGTTTAAATTTTGAATTGTGCGCGACAGAGACAAGTAAAATCAACATACACATAACCTTTAAACTACACCAGCATAAGCGAGTGAAATGTGCGGAGTGCATATTTATTTAAGTACGATTAGTGTATAATATCAATCGTACTTGCGAGTGTTGTGAAAGATAAAAACCGGGAGTACAATTTTTTATTTAATTAACATTGAATCAGAAACAAAATATTTGTAAATAAATAATGTTGATACTACGCAAGTCAGTAAAAAGCGAAGTATCAAAAAACGATGATGGAATTTATCAGAATTAATGGAAGTATTAATTCGCAATTATTAATATGTTGAATAAATATTTTAATTATTTATCATAATTAAAAGAGTTATATTTGAAGTAGTTATTACAAAATACGAGCAATACCAATAGTCGCTAAATTGACTAAAGTTGTTTTCTTGATTTTATTTCGATATTTTAACGTAAACGTTTTTAACTTTCATGCGAAAGAATAAATATAATACTGATAATGACACATCAAAACTATTACGAATAATGTGTTTGTACTTAGATTAAGAGATAATAAATATTAAAAAATAATTAACCATTATAACAATACCCGTTATAACATAACCTTAGAGTCGTAACGGTAACTTGCCAATTTCTCTGTTACATGTCTGTTCTCAAGTAAAATCCAAACCAGATGGAAATAATAACAAGAGTTTTTTAATAAATTTTTCTCTTGCAAGTAAATAATTCTCAAAGTGAATTATTAAAATAAGGTAATATATTTTAACTGGCAAGCCAACGAGCTTGATAATTGTCAAACGAGTACTATAGACTGCGTGCGCATTCCCGCGTACGATAATACCATAACTATCATATATATAGTACTAATTTTCGATTTTTATATTTGTTTGTTTGTTATTAATTATTGTTCATTTTATATCATTATTAATATTACATCTTGTACCTGGTATCATGCTACCTAAAAGAACCTTACGAACATGGTAATTCACTGATACAAGAGGACAAACCTCTTAAAATTAGACTATTGTACAACTAACAGGTTTACCAGCCTCGAGACGAAGAAGAGTCTTATTTTAAATTTTATTAATTGTAATTATTATCCGAAAGGTTATTAGCAACTGATTGTTAATTGTTCAAAAATTTTATAATATCTTGAATTGATAATAAACCTCTACTTTTTATTACCCGTGAAAAAGAGTATCATTTCAAATTTAAACTAGCTCATTTATTCTTAGTCAGTCCTACCAAAAGGTGGCGGAAGAGTTTAAATAGTTCTAATAATTCAGAGCATTATTGAGATATTATATCAGTTATATTGCGTATGATAACCATATGGAATATCCAACCTGAATATTTATTTGTATGTAAAGTGTATGTATTTCAGCTGAACCGTCACTGAACAGGACTAAAATATCCACGTGTGGTAAGTGAGGGAGGTTAATAACGGAGTGCGCGAAACATTTTAAATCGAAGAAGTGAACCATTAATACGCACCTATTAGACAATACAATCACACTAATAACCATAATAGTTATAATTAGAACATTTTATAAAAAACAACATTATCGTAGATACCGGTGCGTATCTGCACTCACACTATCACACCACTACACATACACATACTATAGTTGTGTTACAACTTGGCGCCCAACGTCTGAGCGCGGATTAGGGAAAATATACCATAACCAGTAACCTAATCACCCCAATCCGTCAAAAGACAGCAGGTACATTGCCAGCATATCAAGATGTACACAAGGAGATCAAAGTCAAGATCAACGTCGAGAAAGAGGGCGACACAAGCAGAGAAGGAGGCCAGAATGGAAGAAAAGGAGGCTACGTCAACGGAGGACGTCGAAGAAATTTTAGTAGAAATAGGGGACAAACCACTTGAACCGGCGGAGGAGGTTCGACGACCAGACGAGGAGGAACCGGAAATCGTACAACAGGAAGGTCTACCGGAAATACGCCAACTACGCTACGACACTTTTAAAACGGCTTTTAAACAAAAGTATTGGTCGGAAGCCACCCAAAACATCATCAGAGACGACATTACAAATGGAAAATTCGATGTGAATGGAAGGCAATCGATGACAACCTATTTCTTAGGCAAAATTTTCTTGGCTAGAAATTTGGAGCCAGCAATTCCAGAAGAATGCCTGGTTACAAAACTAGCCTACCATTTTAATCAAGGTATTTCGCAAGGGAGACTGAACTCACAAATAAAAACGATTCAAGGGATGTGCGACCTGCTAGAAAGCCACGAAAGAGAAAGGTACTATCAGCGAAACCGCCAGGTACCTAGCCCAGCATATGATCGGGGAGGGCCTGGAAATAATAACCCCACCATCCACAATGACAGAAATAGCCCAGGAAGAAATTTTAACAATTCACCAAGATTTCAAAACCAACCAATACCACGCCAAGACGGAGGTGGCAATAACGTGAACAGAGGGAATTATAACAACCATCGTCCAGGTGGGTACCAGAGGGACACACACTACCAAAGAGGTAATAATTACTATAGGCCATATCAAAACCAATCTCCCAATCATCAACCACGACAAAGCAACGGTAATCAAAATAACAATCATTTCCGTAGGGTACACTACACCCATGCCAGCCGAGGTGGGAATCGTAGAAACTATTACCAAGGACGGAGGAGTTTCCCAAACCAACACAGTTACTCCAGTCATAGTGATAGAGAAGAACGAGAGTCCGGCTATCGATCCAATGGAAGCGACAGCAGTGGAGGTCATAGAACAGTCACACAGACTATGGAAGTTTATCACAACGGACATGGGCCTGGAAACCAGGAACCCATAGCTTCAACGTCACAAGACAGGCACAAAAACGGTGACCTGCCTTTAAATGCCAACCGGCAGTGAAAAGACCAACCACACCCTCACTGAACCGGACTATTGGGTCTGATATTTTGGCGAAACATTCGAATCATCGTAAAACATACCAGAACAATTACCTCAAGAACATAAGAAAGGATTTAATGGAAGAGAAAGAAAGTGTTATCGGAGATGCGAGCAACAGTGAAATCGCGTATATATCTGTGAAAGTCAACAACACAAATGCCACAGCAATGGTAGATACCGGGGCCAACGTATCATTAATTGACAAAATGGAATTGGACAGGATCCAATCAGAAAATAAAGCTACCATACCAACCTTACCAATTAACAACATAATACTCATCGGAGCCACCGGACGTCAGAATAAAACTATTCGACAACAGGTGCAGCTGGACGTATCAAGCAATGGGAAAACAATACCGATGGTATTCCTTGTAGCCAGCGGATTACCATTCACTCTACTCATTGGTTGCGACATATTACGAAAATACACAGCCATAATTAATATGGATGCAAATACGGTAGTGATGAAGGCAGAAGAAGTTGAGTGGACCGCCAATTTAACAGAATATAGGAAGGCACCCTCGGAACATGTGATATATTACATCAGGGAAGGCCATGAACATGAGGAAGGCGCCATCAACCAGGAACTTCACAACAGTCCAGAGGAAGCCTTATGGTTGGAAAAAATTAATGAAATCAGAGAATTCAAAACCAACCAGAATAGCCATGAGTTGACTTAGGAACAACGTGACCAGCTGATAAATATATACTATCAATATCGTCACGTATTTTCTGATACGCCTGGGAAAATAAAGAACTTCCAATGTGAATTAAAATTCAAGGACCAGACAGAATTCAAGCGAAAATCTTACCCGATCGCCTTTTCACTTAAAGAAGCTGTACGAAAGGAAATCCAAAGATTAATAGAAAATGATATAATTGAAGTAAGCAATTCCCCGTACACCAATCCTATTGTAGCTGTACCCAAGAAAAACGGTGCAGTGAGAATTTGTTTGGATGCACGTGAACTCAACAAGTCCATAATCAATGACAGGACATCGCCTGGAGAAATCGATGAAATACTAAAGAGATTTTATGGCACCAAATATTACAGTATATGGGATACGGTCTGCGGATATTGGCAGGTCGAATTGCACCCGAATAGCAGAAAGTTCACAGCATTTATTTTTGAAGGCCGTAATTACCATTTTAAGAGATTACCATTCGGCTTAGTGAACTCAATGGCCATCTTTGTCAAATGTATGGACGAGATACTGGGCCACAGCACATTACAATTTACGACAGTATATGTCGACGACCTCTTAATCGCATCTAACAATTGGGAAGAGCACTGTAACCGGGTGGCACAAGTATTACAAAAATTGGAAGACAACCATATTACACTAAAATTAGACAAATCACAATTGATCGCAAAGGAAGTGCAATTTTTGGGGTTTAACTTGTCAGAGTATGGAATTACACCATCCCAGGAAAAGATGGAGGCAATCCAGCGTTTCCCCGTACCACAGAATAAAAAGCAATTACAATCGTTCCTCGGAATCTGTAATTATTATCGAAAATTCCAAAACAATTATTCTGAACTGACAGCTCGATTTTCGGCACAACTATCCTCGAAGGAAAAATGGAAGTGGGGATTAGATCAAGACTCTACCTTTGAATTAATTAAGGAAAAGTTTCTCGAAACTGTTATGCTGCATCACCCTAATTTTGAGAAGCAGTTTTTCATGAACTGTGACGCTAGCGACCTAAGCCTTGGTTCTGTATTATATCAAGAGGACCAAGAAGGGAATCATCAAGTGTTCAGTTTCGCAAGCCGAACTTTAAACAAGTGCGAACGTAACTACCATACAACGGAAAAGGAATTGTTGAGTATAGTGTTTGCTTGCGAAAAATTTAGAACTTTCATTTTGGGATATCCAGTAACAGTGAGGACAGACCACAAATCTATTTCATTTCTTAAGAATTGCAAGTTAAAGCACGGTAGATTAACGAGATGGACTCTTACCCTCCAAGAATACAACATACAGTGGGAGTACATACCAGGGAAGAGCAACATAGCTGCAGACGTGTTGTCCCGAATAAACATCAACGCCCAGACATTTGAAGGAGAAAGGGAAACCATTGCGAAAGTCTACCACCTACTGAAAAGCACATCTGAACTCACTAACATATTATCGGATATAACCATTCATCAAAAACAAGATCCCAAAGTATCATTGATTATTCAAAAGTTAGCAAACAATGATGAGAACATAAAACATTTCTACTGTACTCATAATCAATTATTATTCACCAAGCGTAATAGAGATGGTGAAAAATGGAAGGTAGTTATACCAAAAGCCCTGGAAGAAGAATTGACCATCGATTACCACATACGCTATGGTCACATGGGCGCTGTAAAGGTCGTAAAGGCATTACAGGAACATGTGCATTTCAAGGACATGAATAGAAAAGTTAGAAAGTATGTCCAGAATTGTCATATTTGCCAATTGGTAAAATGCAGCAATGAGAAACGAGAAGGAGTAATGATACCAATTACATCGACGGCAAAGTTAGAAAAAAATTTCTTGGAAATTTGTGGACCATTTCCATGGAGTGGTGGAAGACACCAATATAAGTATATAATCATCATATTTGACCACTACACCAAATACACTAAGCTGTACCCACTTAATCGAGCTACGACAAGTAAAATACTGGAAATAGTCATAAACAAGTATATACCCGAAGTGGGTAAACCAGTGTCGATAATTACAGACCATGGAACGCAGTTCCGAGGACGAAAGTGGCGGGAAACATTAATCCATCTGGGAATAAAGACATACAAAACATCGGTGTATCACCCCAACAGCAACCCTGCTGAGAGAGTGTTGAGAGAAGTAGGAAGGATTTTAAGAACCTACTGTCACAGCCAGCAGAGGAAATGGGAGGAGTATCTATCCCCGGCTGAAGACTTCCTAAACCTAGCCTATCATCAATCGACTGACGAAACACCCTACATGGCTATGTATGAGCAAAGACCACCCCGGGAAATCACAGAGATCATTAATTTTCCCATGGAAGCAGAGGTCAAATTTAACAGAACAAAATTCTATAATAATGCAGTTGAACGAGCTGACAAACTGAGGCTCAAATACAAAAAGTTATCAAATATGAAGTGGGAGACAGAGTACTTATCAAAAATAGAGAACTCCGAAGTACAATCGAGGGCATTGCGAAGAAACTGCTACTGCTATTCACCGGACCATATACTGTAACTAAGAACAATTTAAACAACACTTATGAATTGCAAGACCCTATTACCAAAAAGATAAAGGGTACTTACAACCAAGCTTCAATGAAAAGATATATCGACAATTAAAATATGGGACTAAAAGTGAAAAGATAGCGATAAGGATTATTTTATTGAGGATATTATGTAAAGGATGAAAATATTTGTTATGAAAGATGAAAATATACTTATGAATATAACTGTTGACTATATCAAGATGAAAAATGAAATGTGGCCATGAAGATTATTGTTTATTAAAAAAGTGAAAAATGAAAGTATGATTATAAAAATAGATGTTGACTAAAGAAAAAAGGATGTATTATTGCTATGAAGATTATTATGTGTTTATATTAAATGAGAAGTAACTGTATAACTATGTAATGAACATTGAATATATATTGTAATTTTATAATGTGAGAAAACATGCTCCCAAAGAATTTATGTAAAGGATTCAGAACATTGTATTTATGGATAATAGAGTACTATAAAAAGAAGATGAATATACGAGACTGACACACGCCATCCACGGCATATATGAGATAAAATCATTATTTCCAAGAGCCATGTCAACAAGTAAATATTAACATCATACCCATACTATAAATAAAAGAAAAATACTTACGAGACAGACAAACAACATCTACGGCAAATAAATTTCCAAGAGCCACGTCAACAAGTAAATATTAACATCCTACCCGTACTATAAAAGAAGATGAACATACGAGACAGACACCCAAGATCTGTGGCATAACTATATATAATATATATACTTCCTAGAGCCTAGTCAACAAGTAAATATTAACATCATACCCGTACTAATAAAAAAGAAAAATACTTACGAGGCCGACACACTACATCTATGGCACAAATATTTCCAAGAGCCACGTCAACAAGTAATAAGAACACCTCACCCGTACTATTGAAAAAGGAAGAAGGAGCAAATGAGAAGTTGGAAGAATAAACCCAAAGAAATGTATTAATGTAGACAAGCCACCACACACAACCACATTGTTTCTAGTGTATTTTACTAGAGAAAAGCCACATGGAATATAAATACCAACTAAAACCATGAGAAGGAAAAAAAAATGTATTTATGAATTATATCTAGAAGAATGAAACATGAAATGAAGAAGATGACGTTCAATGTGACACAAAATGAAGAGATTAATCGATGATGAAGAAGAATGAAAAGTAATATACTAACGAAGATAATCATGAGAGTATACCAGTGATGAAGTGTAAAACAAACTATCCCTATAATATGTGAAGAATTTAGTTGAGTTGAATCAAGAAAAGAGAGTATAACAATGTATAAACCGCAGATGCGTGAATTAATCCCAAGGATATTTATTGTTTGTCGGAAGAACGACCACTATTATTATTTTTTGATGATTTGAGATGAATTGACTGATGAATAATGCCAGCAATCATTTATTATTATTGAAGGAGATGATTTGCCTCCATATTTATTGAAGTTAGTATGGCCAGTAGAGTTGAATAGCCAAAGTGAGCCGCTCTAAACTGCCCCAGCTAAGCTTATGTTAGGGAATTAGGGAACTAAATAAACAAGGGAGATGATTACATAGAGAAGAAATAATTATGATTCAAATAGAAGAAAGTGAAGGGATATATGTAAAAAACATGTGAATCGACATGGAATGTACAACAATTGATAAATTCTTCAATGGAAAATATAGTATAATGATTCAGAATTAATCAATTCTTATAGGAAGGCATATGTAACGTTACCAAATATGGCAGTTACATAAAATAAGTTAATATAACGTCAAGTAAGAGAAAAGCATGAAGGTATGACTAGATAAATAAACCAATGTATATAAAAGTGTGTATCTACAAATATATTAGTATAAAAATCCAACGATGAGGAAGATAATGTTAACATAGCAACATCAAATACGAAATGAAGAAAGAAAATGACCATGAGCCAAAACAAAAATATCAGTAACCAGACCCAATAGGATCCAACAGTGAGGGGAACCAACAAAATAAGGACCAATAGACTCCAACAGCGAGGGAAACAAATGAAGATAATGACTACAATGAAAATATTGAAGAAGAAGAAAGAAGCAGGACAAGGAAACGTACCATGAAGAAAGAAGAAAATGGATAGACCATGCAAGGACTCAGCATAAACCAAGTGTACTAGAACTATAATAATAACCAAAGGAATGGTGATTATCAAATATGAAAAGAAAAACAGTGTTTAACATTTAAGGAACCACAAACAATTACAGTGAGTACTTAATATAGATGTGAAACCTGTGACCAGTTAACTAATTTCAACCGAATAAACCACACAAACAATTACAGTGATAAGGTTTATAGTGTAAGAAGATATGTTAATTTCATAGTGAAAGCAACAAGAATTAAATAGTCAAATATACACAGACAATTAGTGTGACTAATTTAATAAAGGTTGTGATCAATATAGATAATCATAAGACCACCAGAATAGAATAAAATCGAACAATTATATTATTGTTCATAGAGAACTGACAATAAATAAAAAACCATTGTTATGTATCAAACAAAGTGACAGGAATTAAATTCAACCAATAACCAGAGAGATATTGTAATTAATACAAAAAGATTTGTGTTATTGTTTAAGAAGAAGTTGTGTAAACATGTGTAACAAAACAATTAAAATATTATAGTAAGATACCATACTGAAGTAAGCAAAATACTGCATTAAAACATGTTGTACATTGTTACATAACCCCATAGGGAAGACACCTATGAAACAGAAAATCATACATGTTAATGTAAATAAATGACCATCAACTATGATATCAATCAAGAATTTGTTATAAATAATAATATATCCTAATAGACAGTGTATTATATTGCAAAACAATGTAAATAAAACAGATCAAATATGATGACACACAGAGATAGGAGGAATAGTGCCTAGTATGCCAATTTAGTTAGACAAAATACAATATCAAAACAAGTAACAGTGTCAATGAAAGTATTACCAGTAGTTAGATAAACATCTGGTACTACTGTGAGAACAGATTCTGAACATAATAATAACAGTATTGTAACCAAAATATTGTAAACTAACTAACTATGTACATATAGCCAGAAGTAAGCAGAAACATTGTATAACCAACTAGTTAAGCAAAATACTGTATTAAAGCTTGAACACAGATTGTTAAGAGTGTTACCAGTAGTAAGGGGAAAACCTAATGCTACTTTGAGAACAGACTATGACCATGAAAACAGTCATTTTCTATATAAATAATTAAAAACCAAATGACCATGATGGAGGAATCCATATGTAAACAAACGATGCAGAGCAAGTTATATATGCAAAATGTAACATATAAACTTAGTTAAAAGTAGATGAAAGTGTTATCAAGAATCAGAATAATGTCTGATACCACTTTGGAAACCCAAATCAAGTGTAACAATAACAATTTAGTTATTGTTTTAACAAAAATAAATGACTACCATGCTATGACACAAAGTAAACAGACCCATTACTAAGAAATTGAAGGGTTCTGAAATAGCTAAAAGCTAACCATTATATGGAGTGAATTAGGTACAATGTGTGTACACTAATTACAATTAGTACATGATCTAATTTGTATAGAAAAAACCAGAAATAAAGTAACAATTGTATAAGAGAGATAGGAGAGGACTAAAACAATGTAAATAGTAGACTAAATACAGCCATGTACATATATTCTAGTGTGAAATTATGTAAATAGACATTTCTAGTATTATTAGATTGCAGTATTACTGTTATTAAATAAGAAAAATTAGTTTTAAGTACATTTATGAAAAATCAAATATGGACGCCCAAAGACGCCATAACGAGATATTGTTTAGGGAACAATTATTCCCAAGTTTTGAATCAAACCAGTTGAGATATGGACTCAGAGTGTTTATTTAAAAGTGTTTTAATATAAATAATTAAATTTGGTGTAATAGACTTATAAATATAAGATACACCATAAATAATTAATAAAATCGTTATAGTGATAGAAGGAATGGACGGAAAATAATCTTGTTTGAACTTAAATTAAAGCGCAGGATGTCCGCAATTCACTGACATTAACCATTTAACGATAAGAAATAGATTAAGAAAGTTATTGTGATTTTAAACTTTTCAATTATGTTTTGTACCAGTGCTGACGTCATAAAGCCTCAAACACAAAGACCAAATTTGGTAAAAAATTAAATATTTTAAGAAACCAAAGGGCTTTGGGTTAGAGAGTATAGTTTTTTCAACCAATCGAATGAATGAACATTGGGCAGACGAGCCAGAGACGCTTCGAAGAAGCATCACAGTTCACGATCAACCATCAGACGGAGAGGTCACGTCACTCGCCGATATGAAGAAGTTTAAATTTTGAATTGTGCGCGACAGAGACAAGTAAAATCAACATACACATAACCTTTAAACTACACCAGCATAAGCGAGTGAAATGTGCGGAGTGCATATTTATTTAAGTACGATTAGTGTATAATATCAATCGTACTTGCGAGTGTTGTGAAAGATAAAACAGGGAGTACAATTTTTTATTTAATTAACATTGAATCAGAAACAAAATATTTGTAAATAAATAATGTTGATACTACGCAAGTCAGTAAAAAGCGAAGTATCAAAAAACGATGATGGAATTTATCAGAATTAATGGAAGTATTAATTCGCAATTATTAATATGTTGAATAAATATTTTAATTATTTATCATAATTAAAAGAGTTATATTCTAAGTAGTTATTACAAAATATGAGCAATACCAATAGTCGCTAAATTGACTAAAGTTGTTTTCTTGATTTTATTTCGATATTTTAACGTAAACGTTTTTAACTTTCATG
Source organism: Magicicada septendecula (assembly GCA_034769895.1). Taxonomy (NCBI): domain Eukaryota; kingdom Metazoa; phylum Arthropoda; class Insecta; order Hemiptera; family Cicadidae; genus Magicicada; species Magicicada septendecula. The sequence continues at coordinate 234,450,860 of CM068371.1, read as the reverse complement.
CAAAAGAATAAATATAATACTGATAATGACACATCAAAACTATTACGAATAATGTGTTTGTACTTAGATTAAGAGATAATAAATATTAAAAAATAATTAACCATTATAACAATACCCGTTATAACATAACCTTAGAGTCGTAACGGTAACTTGCCAATTTCTCTGTTACATGTCTGTTCTCAAGTAAAATCCAAACCAGATGGAAATAATAACAAGAGTTTTTTAATAAATTTTTCTCTTGCAAGTAAATAATTCTCAAAGTGAATTATTAAAATAAGGTAATACATTTTAACTGGCAAGCCAATGAGCTTGATAATTGTCAAACGAGTACTATAGACTGCGTGCGCATTCCTGCGTACGATAATACAATAACTATCAGATATATGGTACTAATTTTCGATTTTTATATTTGTTTGTTTGTTATTAATTATTGTTCATTTTATATCATTATTAATATTACATCTTGTACCTGGTATCATGCTACCTAAAAGAACCTTACGAACATGGTAATTCACTGATACAAGAGGACATAACCTCTTAAAATTAAACTATTGTACAGCTAACAGGTTTACCAGCCTCGAGACGAAGAAGAGTCTTATTTTAAATTTTATTAATTGTAATTATTATCCGAAAGGTTATTAGCAACTGATTGTTAATTGTTCAAAAATTTTATAATATCTTGAATTGATAATAAACCTCTACTTTTTATTACCCGTGAAAAAGAGTATCATTTCAAATTTAAACTAGCTCATTTATTCTTAGTCAGTCCTACCAAAAGGTGGCGGAAGAGTTTAAATAGTTCTAATAATTCAGAGCATTATTGAGATATTATATCAGTTATATTGCGTATGATAACCATATGGAATATCCAACCTGAATATTTATTTGTATGTAAAGTGTATGTATTTCAGCTGAACCGTCACTGAACAGGACTAAAATATCCACGTGTGGTAAGTGAGGGAGGTTAATAACGGAGTGCGCGAAACATTTTAAATCGAAGAAGTGAACCATTAATACGCACCTATTAGACAATACAATCACACTAATAACCATAATAGTTATATTTAGAACATTTTATAAAAAACAACATTATCGTAGATACCGGTGCGTATCTGCACTCACACTATCACACCACTACACATACACATACTATAGTTATGTTACAATATATATATATATATATATATTACTATAATATTTATGACAAAATTTACCTCAAGATATACTTTTTTCCTTTAGGAACATGTTTCGGGAGATCTTGTTCTCCCATCTTCAGCCTTCACCAGCTTGTTTCTGGTGAAGTATTTGTGTGTTGGCTTCTGGATGTTATTGAGGTAGTTTGTTGGTCTTTGGTCCTTTAAAGTTGCATTATTGTGTGTGGTTGTGGTATCTGGTTTTGTATTTTGTGTATTTTCGATGTTGAGTGCTTTGAATATTGTGTCATGTTTTGTATTGATTTGTATTTGTTCTGGTGTTAATTTGTTTTGTGTTTTATGTTTGTAAATCTGTAAATTTTCCCAAATGTTCATTATGGTGCCTTTGTATGGTATATGTTTTATTAGTGTTACATTGGGTTGTTTGTGTGTTTTTTTTTTGGTGATACCCGGTTATTCTACGCTTTATTTATTATGTTATGATTATTAATTCTTATTATTATATTACTATTATGATTACACTTCATTTACAATTTATTACCTGTTGAGCACCAGTTGTGTTTTTATAATACACAACAATTCGAAATAACATTTACTATAATATTAGTTATTCCATACAATATATTTTTTTCACACTTTTCTTTAGAACATTCATTTAACTTACAAAAAAATTCTTTAAATCGTTAAATGATTATGGTCACGTCCCACGTTGGGCACCATTTACAACATCACAACGATTTTAATGCGTTTATTTATTGATGTGTGTTAAATCTTTATATACATTACATCACATTAAATTCGTGTGTGTGCAAGAATGAAGGTTGTAATCATAATAATAATAATTCTTTTTGATTGGTTTATAAATTATTTCAATTTTTATTAACACTTTTTTTTTATATTTGTTTTGCGGTTTAGAAATTCATTATTATTTTGACATATTTGTTACGGGTAATTTGCAATCTCAGATTACACGTTAATTTCTTATTTATTTTACGATTCTAAATGATTCGTATTTTTACGTACCTACTATGTATAGTCTTATTGTAGCGGGTCATTTTTGGGTGTTTTTATTTTTCACAGTATGGAATAATTATATTTTTATTTATTTCATTTTTGGGCGGGTTTGTCTAAAAGTTGTGAAAATTATTGTGCAACCAGATTCATTCCATTATAACAGAACGCATGGCAACGTTATTTCCATTGTGAAAGAAACAGTTTGAAACAAAGCAGTAAGGCGCAGTTGTTGTCGAGGAATGCGGCTGAAGAATTCACCCCCACAAAATTCTAAGAACTTTGTGTGTGTGTCGACGCACGGGCGCGACTACCTACGTAAGCGCTCCCAGTGACGCTCTGGCCAAAAAACTCAAGATGGCCAAAGCAAGAGAATTATTCATCATCTTCTCCAAGATTAACCGGAAATACTGCTAAGAGACCGCCTACTCTCAATGACGTCAGCAGAGCCAACGCCAATATCGTGCTTTGGTACCCAGAATATAACTCTATTAGTGCATACATAAAGTGGTTACCTCACAACAACTGAGGCCTGAGCGACGAAAGCAGGGTGGCCGTGAATCGTCGGTCCCGCCTGTGGAAGCAAGAAGTAACTGTTACGTTACCAGTTCCAGTCTACAGGTAGCAGTTCCCGGCGCCGGGCTGGTCTCACGTAGGCTCGCCAAAAAGTTTTTAATTTAACAAGGAAAAAAGTTGTAATTACCACAAATAGTTATATGACCGCGGTCGATCCGTCTGGGGGGCCCTAATCAAGAGTTGGTGTTTTTCTTTCGGACCAAAAAAGACAGTGTAACGGAACAATGCGTGTGTGCGTGACCGCGTGGCGAGCGTTTGGGTAGTCGGGGGGTTTAAATTATAAAATGATAAGGGTCTTATAATAAATTAGAATGAATGTGAGAGCGGGCAAAGCTGGGCTGTGTTTGTGTCTGTGTGAGTTTTATAACTGTGTTTGTGTCCTAGAAAAAATAAGGTAAGCCGTAGATTGTAAATCATATTACAACAGAAGCACGTGTTGCACAACACCTGAAACAAGTATTTACTAAATGTATCTTCTTAATTTCACTAAAGTAAAAGTAAAATATTAAATGGAAATTCTCTTCATTCAAAATGTGTATTAATACTTATTTCGTAACCTCACACTGTTTCTGATCTCGCTTATAAAGAACCTTGGGACCCGAGAAAGATCGAAATATGGGTAAGTACGAACAAGTACAATAAAGTGAATTAAATGTATAAATAGTGAGTTTTTATACAAATGGCGGCCCGAACAACGACATTATATAAAATAATTATATAAATAAGCCAGAAGTCAGAAACAGTGTGGGTAGCGAAAGAATACAAAATACGTAAAATAAGGTTATGTTGTAACTACACGTGGTAAAAAATTTTGCAATAATTTTAGATATAATATGAATATGTAATATTTATTATACGAAAACATTTTTTTGAAAGAAATAGAAATATTTAATCAAAATTTTAAAAATGGCAGATAATAACGAAATAATAAGAATGATGCAAATGCTTTTTAATCAACAATTTAGTAAACTGGACGAAAAATTTAGCGAACAGAAAAACGAAATTAGAAATATCCAAAATAATCTTAACGTGCAATTTGATGAAATGGAAAAAGAAATTCAAGAACAAAGCTGTATTTATGACAAGAAATTGAGTTAAATAGAGACGCGGTTAGGCGAAATAGAATTAGAAAATGAGAAAGTAATAAACAAATTAAAGTCGAACAAAGATGACAGGGTAAGTAGTAGGGGAAATGATAATCTAAAAAAAGAGTTTACGAGTAATAAAAATGACAATACAAATAAAAATACGGTATTAGAAAATGATTGGGTAGATGTTGAGAGTGATAACATAATTGTAGAAAGAGTAGAAGTTAATAAGATGTTTGTGTGTGATAAATCAGAGAAAGAGAGTAGAAAGAATTTACAGTTAGAGTGGATGCAGGGGGTAGATTTTTCCCGTAATGTTGTAGTGGTGGGTGAAGAAATAGCTTCACGTGAGTATTTGGAAACAGATAAATTTCCCTTGGTTTTTTATGCACTTCATAGGTGGTGCCAAAATGATGAAGTAATGTCCCCTGCATATTTTGAGAGAGAGTGTGTAGTTTGGTATGATGGTGAGAAATGTTTTGAGAGAGAGAGAAAGAGAGAACTAGAGATTTTTAAAGTAAGGAGAAATTATGAAGAATTCGTAGAAAAGTTAGACATAGAGAGAAAATAAAAAAGAATGAGTACTTACCGTATAGTGAAACTGAGATAGCAGTAGAGGATGATAATATAACTCACCTGAGTTTAACAGAATATAATAACGGCGACAGGCAGGACCATACTCGAGCGTGACCAGGTATATGAGGGAATAATATGGAATAATCATATTAATTCAAACGATATTGTAGAAGAATATGACAAGACAGGTAATCATTATGTTTATAATCATGAGATTATGTATGTAATGGTAAATGACTGGTATAGTCATAAGATTAGACTATTATTTGACGATATGGGGTAATTGTTTATTATTTATTGTTCATGAACATTTAATGATATGAATAATATGGTTTTGAAGTGCATTGTCTTATGGAACGATTTGTGGGTAATGATAACAAATAATAAATTGGACTATATATATATTTTTTATGTATTAATGTCATTATGTTAAATGTATTTGTGTATTACATTATGGTATACTATGTGTTAGGTAAACAAGGTATGTATAGTAGAAAGTGATAACATTAATTATCAATTAAATTGAATTTGCGATTAACCAGTATAAATTAATAATAATTATAAAATTTGACAGACTAATTAAGCGATGAAAATAATTGTGAACTGTTAAATAATTGAAAAATAATTACTTAATTAAGGTTGTATAAAAGAAAGTTTGAGAATGAAGTTAAATGATTTTATGAAATTAAGATTCTATGATGATTGGTAGATGATTAAAGAGATAATACGTTCAAATTGAAGTATGTTATTATAAGGGGAGAAGTGATGAATTTTCTAGTGTTATATCAAGGTAAAATGTGGAAAATAGATTTTGGGTGATAATGAAATAAGACAGGTGAGTTAAGTAGAATTAAAGTTAAAGGGAATTAGTGAAAATAAGAATGTTGAGATACAGGTAACACACAGAGATAGGGTTAGATATTTAGGGACACAGTGGTAGAGAGTATATGTAGCGAGGCGTAATGTGAATGAGATTTAAACATATTTGTTGATGATATTTTGTAGTAAGGATGAGGTGGTAAGGTGTGAGCAACGTGCGGCGTGGCGAGAGACCAACGTTCGGCGTTGTGGCGGGAATAGAGTAGTTCGCGTGAGTGTTTGCCGATATTTTGGAGGGGCATTGGCTCGTATGGGTATAGCCAGGTAGGGAACACACATCCTAGTACAACGATGAGCGGTGCCAGAGGTAAGTGGAATTAGTGAAAGGTATTTATAAATGAGAGATTGGTGTCATAAGTTGTTAACAGTGGTTGTTAGTAAGAAAGGGAGTAATATTAAAATGTCTATTCAAGTGAAAGTATAGAGAATACAGGTGTCACCCAGATTAAGCAATGATTGAAATGTGAAGAGTTAGATAGAAAATTCATAGTAGAAAGGTACTCAGAAATATAATGTAACAGGAAGGTTAATAATAAATTTGAATTGCATATAATCAAATGATAAATAATTGATGGTTAATTAATAACAGTTCAATTTAAATTAAAATGTAATGTTTATAATTTTATCAAGATGTAGGGTATGTAGATTTTTACCAAGGTTAAATGTAATTGGGTTACTTTAATGTAATAATAGCAATGTTAATTATATATGTTTACAGAAGAGAGTCTCCCCCATTTTCGGGCGGTCACGATCTTACCAGTCCTGGCCGTGGAATTCGGAACTCGGAGACGGGCCATGGTTGGAGGATCTTCCTTCGGGCGGTGAACGCAACGATGGTCCGGCTCCACCAAAATTGGTTAAAATTAGAAAACTCACAACACTTTGAACGGGGAGGGGGACCCATAGTTTCGTGGAAAGGTAGTATATATATATATATATATATATATATATTTTTTTTTTTCTTTCCTCTTTTCACGAAATATTTTAGTTTTATTTTAGAAATTGTAAAATGAAACAACCAAAAATTTGGAATTTGAATACTTAAATTTTCAAATAATTGTTTTCCCTCAGAAAACAACACAAATGTATTTTATTTTGATGTAACTGTATAAGATGATTCATTGTGGTACTTATTATTTTGTCAGAAAGAAAATGTTAGTGAAAAGTGAAAGATTGGACTTGCAGAAGTGTCTATGTGAAAATTTTAAAACTAAATAAAAGAACTTGTTATTATACAAGATTAAAGGGTAATTTTAGGGGGCTGATTGGTGCTCAATGAAGTGATGAAACAATGGAGTGTTGAACTGTGTATGTAGAAAGTTTAGTTCAATTGTTAATTAACTAGTTAGCTATTAAGTGGCTATTGCGGGGGTTGCCTGTGCTCTCGTAGATAGCGAAATGGGTTGGGGGTAACAGGGAGTGTTACCTCCATCGGAGGCCAAAATGGCGATAAATGTGCGGCACACCTTATTCGTGTAAAATAAAATTTACACACTTCTAAATGACAGTGTCGCACATAATAGTGATGATTGAAACAGGCAGTGAAATGCAAGTTTAGATTTCCTCGACTTTTCGGGCGGTTACTGCCTTACCAGCACTAACCGTGGTTTTGGCTAGCGGCCAGCTATGGTCATATCAAGTCCCTTGACCATAGCTGACTTGAAATTGGTATATATTTGAAATTCAATGGGGGGAGAACTTAGAAGAACTTAGAGGAAATCTCCCGGAACTATGGAACAGCGGCTGCCACTCTGCCTGCTTTGGGGTAGCAAGACAGGTGGTAGATCCGTCTTAAGGGTGTATAATATTAACAAGAACATGATGATGTTCGTAACGTTTAAAACTTAATAGCGGAACCAGAGACACGGAGAGGTAAAACCTGCTCCAAAATATACAGTCTTTGTGGAAGCGAAAAGGCGCCACAGTCTTACATAATTTGAAATAGTGAGTGTGCTGGGAGGTGACGCAAAGGAGTCACGAATGTAAATTTTAATAACATAACATTTTTTTTTATTCAAAGTTGGATCCAATAAAACTGCTTATGCTCTGTTCAATTAACTAGCTGATCAGATATGTAATATAAGGTGTTCATTACATGCTATGATTTTAAATGTATTATTTTATTGTTGTATGTTAGGTATAGGCATTGATAAGAATATGTGTTTTCATGATATGTGTATGCTTTAAATTAAGCCAATAATTAAGCGCCTGGCAGGCAATTAAAATAATAGAAGTGAGTATGGATAACCGAATATGTATATTCCATGTAAGTTGTTCAATTATGAGATGTGTTTTAATTATGTTAATAGGATCAGCTGATCAGCAATAAGACGTCACTGGTTGTAAAGGTTCCAAGTAATTAAAGTTCAATGTAATGTTTAATGTGTTATAGATATTTTAGAGTAATGATACAAATAATTTGATAAAATGAGAAACTAAGTAATAATTTATGCAAATTAATAAAAGATAGTTTTGGGTGATAAATATTTTATGTGACATATAGATCTGTCAAAGTTAAAGTTGAATTAGTAGAGATGATATAAGGTAATGTTGTTTTGAGTTTATACATGTTATAGTATTTTGAGAAGTATTGATGTTGACACAGTAGTAGTGAGTATATGTAGAGATGAGTAATGTGAATGAGATATAAACATATTTGTTGATGATATTTTGTAGTAAGGGTGAGGTGGTAAGGTGTGAGCAACGTGTGGCGTTGTGGCGAGAATAGAGTAGTTCGTGTGAGTGTTTGCCGATATTTTGGAGGGGCATTGGCTCGTATGGTTATAGCCAGGTAGGGAACACACATCCTAGTACAAAGATGAGCGGTGCCAGAGGTAAATTGAGTTTAGAGTGTTTTGATAGATATTTTGATAGAGATGGGTGTCATATAGTAAAAGTTAATAGTATGGTCAGGGGAATAAAGATTATATATGTATACAGATCTAGAAGTACAGTCAATGAGAATAAATAGTTCAAATCACCCACAGTAGAATAAAGTAAGATTGTCAAATAGAGAGAGTGATTTATGATAAAGATATAAAATTTTCATTTTGTAAAGCCAGTGACAGAATTGTGATAAAATTTGAGAATAATATAAAATTAAGGTGTTTATTTTCATAATTTAATTTTCATAATAATTTAAATGTCAATTTGTTTATTATTTCTATTTAATATTTTGTCCATTTTAAATATTTTATTTTATTATGTTTTGTGCTTTGAGTTAGATTGTTACAGATGTCAAATGTGTTTTAGATAGAAATTGTGCATAACATATGTAGGTCAAGGGGTCTGGGACTTGACCTACTTTCGATCAGCTGATGAGTTCATATACCTACTAAGCTTGTGTAGTAGGAAGCCAATTTTAATTTGTTTGTTTAATTAATTCAAACCAATATTTAAATAATTTTGCATATGAGGGAAACATTAAAATAAATTTAAATTTTTTTTTAATTTTAAAATTTTGAAAATTTTAATTTAAAAAAAAAAAAAAAACTTGATTTTTCGCCTGCCAGCGAATGAATATTTTAGATAATGATTCTTTTATTATGTGTGCATTAACCATGTTTATTTTATTGTATTGCATTGTATTGGTAGACTATAAGTGGTTCTCATGTTAGAGTAAGGAGGTGTTTAGATTGGTAGAAATGTCTAGGTTAAGTCATTTGACACAAAAATTAGAAAAACAAGGAAGAGAATTTTTTGATAAAATATTATTTTTTTTTGAATTTTGAATTTTTTTTTAAATTTTTAATAAATTTTAAAAGAAATCTTTTATTTTTAATGTGTTATGGTAACATGTAATGTTAGTGTGTGTGAGCCCAGTATTTGCTAAAGGCAGCCCAGCTTGCAAAAAAGGGGAAACATCGGCTGAGGATCTGGCATAATCTGAGCCAGGGATTGGGGATTTTTTGGGGGTAGCATGCGAGAAGGCGAGGCGCGCTGTGGTACGAGTCTGCTCGATTTCTCGGTGTTGGGATCTCTTACGGAGAAGTCCAGTGATCTCGGTCAGATGAGTCCATAGGCACCAAGCCAGGGGGGTAGTGTACCCATGAGATTAAGAACAAGGGGGTTGTTGGCACCAGTTCCTCACCGGTCCTCTTCGGGGTTTGTCGATGAGATTTCTTCTGTTATGAACAGCAGAATTCTCATCGAGGGGGTATTGTAGCGGGTCATTTTTGGGTGTTTTTATTTTCCACAGTATGGAATAATTATATTTTTATTTATTTCATTTTTGGGCGGGTTTGTCTAAAAGTTGTGAAAATTATTGTGCAACCAGATTCATTCCATTATAACAGAACGCATGGCAACGTTATTTCCATTGTGAAAGAAACAGTTTGAAACAAAGCAGTAAGGCGCAGTTGTTGTCGAGGAATGCGGCTGAAGAATTCACCCCCACAAAATTCTAAGAACTTTGTGTGTGTGTCGACGCACGGGCGCGACTACCTACGTAAGCGCTCCCAGTGACGCTCTGGCCGAAAAACTCAAGATGGCCAAAGCAAGAGAATTATTCATCATCTTCTCCAAGATTAACCGGAAATACTGCTAAGAGACCGCCTACTCTCAATGACGTCAGCAGAGCCAACGCCAATATCGTGCTTTGGTACCCAGAATATAACTCTATTAGTGCATACATAAAGTGGTTACCTCACAACAACTGAGGCCTGAGCGACGAAAGCAGGGTGGCCGTGAATCGTCGGTCCCGCCTGTGGAAGCAAGAAGTAACTGTTACGTTACCAGTTCCAGTCTACAGGTAGCAGTTCCCGGCGCCGGGCTGGTCTCACGTAGGCTCGCCAAAAAGTTTTTAATTTAACAAGGAAAAAAGTTGTAATTACCACAAATAGTTATATGACCGCGGTCGATCCGTCTGGGGGGCCCTAATCAAGAGTTGGTGTTTTTCTTTCGGACCAAAAAAGACAGTGTAACGGAACAATGCGTGTGTGCGTGACCGCGTGGCGAGCGTTAGGGTAGTTGGGGGGTTTAAATTATAAAATGATAAGGGTCTTATAATAAATTAGAATGAATGTGAGAGCGGGCAAAGCTGGGCTGTGTTTGTGTCTGTGTGAGTTTTATAACTGTGTTTGTGTCCTAGAAAAAATAAGGTAAGCCGTAGATTGTAAATCATATTACAACAGAAGCACGTGTTGCACAACACCTGAAACAAGTATTTACTAAATGTATCTTCTTAATTTCACTAAAGTAAAAGTAAAATATTAAATGGAAATTCTCTTCATTCAAAATGTGTATTAATACTTATTTCGTAACCTCACACTGTTTCTGATCTCGCTTATAAAGAACCTTGGGACCCGAGAAAGATCGAAATATGGGTAAGTACGAACAAGTACAATAAAGTGAATTAAATGTATAAATAAGTAGGTTTTTATACATTATACCTTACTCGTAGTCTTATTTGACACAAAAACATGTTATAAAATCTTATTGCTAATACATTATTATACATTTTCTATACTGCTCTCAGCTAGCTCAATTATCTTACTGATTATCTACTAAATATCACTATAGTATTGACGACTCGGAACACTAAGTTTTTTATAAGTAAAAACGTAAAGTTTTACCTTACAGCCTAAACCGGCTTTCACCTTTAGAAGGCTTCATCAGAGGCTGCCATAGTTAGCGTTGTCCGTCTTGTTGTTGGCGACGGGATAGTTTTTTGAAAGATCGAAGCTGTGTGTGTGTGGTGAGATGTGTTCGAATAATGCGTGCGATTTGAATTATGTCTGTTCGTTTAGGATGTTGTTTTTATTTGTTTTTGTGTGTTTGTATATTTCTAATTGTTCTAGAGTGTCTAGTTTTCGGCCTTTTGTGTGTACGTGTTGATTGTTTTAGTTATTGTCGATGTTTTTGTATGTGTGGTTTGCTTCAATGAGGTGGTTTGCAAAGGTAGATTCTGTAGCGGTGTGGAGTGCTTTTGTGTGTTCAATGTATCTCTGTTTGAAGCTACGTCCTGTCTGGCCTATGTAGAATTTATTGCAATTTGAGCAATTTAGCTTGTATACACCGGGTAGACCGAATTTGTTTTGTGCTTTGGGCATGTGTTTTGGTAGTGTGTGTTCTGTTTTGTTAGTAGTTTTGTAAGCGATTCTGTATCCTGCTTTTTTGAATTTGTGGGCAATTTTTTCAGTTTGTTTGTTGATGTATGTTAGTGTTATGAATTTGTTGTTTTCTGTCTTTGTCTGTTGTTTGTTTTGTGTTTTGTGTAGGAGTTTACTGACTATTGTTCTGTCATAACCGTTAGCAGAATCTAATCATAATCATAATATCTAGCAGAATCTAACGGTTATGAGAGAACAATAGTCAGTAAACTCCTACACAAAACACAAAACAAACAACAGACAAAGACAGAAAACAACAAATTCATAACACTAACATACATCAACAAACAAACTGAAAAAATTGCCCACAAATTCAAAAAAGCAGGATACAGAATCGCTTACAAAACTACTAACAAAACAGAACACACACTATCAAAACGCATGCCCAAAGCACAAAACAAATTCGATCTACCCAGTGTATACAAGCTAAATTGCTCAAATTGCAATAAATTCTACATAGGCCAGACAGGACGTAGCTTCAAACAGAGATACATTGAACACACAAAAGCACTCCACACCACTACAGAATCTACCTTTGCAAACCACCTCATTGAAGCAAACCACACATACAAAAACATCGACAATAACTTGAACATTCTACACGTACACACAAAAGGCCGAAAACTAGACACTCTAGAACAATTAGAAATATACAAACACACAAAAACAAATAAAAACGACATCCTAAACGAACAGACACAATTCAAATCGCACGCATTATTCGAACACAGCTCACCACACACACACAGCTTTGATCTTTCGAAAAACTATCCCGTCGCCAACAACAAGACGGACAACGCTACCTATGGCAGCCTCTGATGAAGCCTTCTAAAGGTGAAAGCCGGTTTAGGCTGTAAGGTAAAACTTTACGTTTTTACTTATAAAAAACTTAGTGTTCCGAGTCGTCAATACTATAGTGATATTTAGTTAAGTAACGGACACTTCATGGACAATGAAATCCAAGGATTATCTACTCTTTTAATTATCTACCTCTTTTTTTTATATTAATTATTTCTCTTTGTTACTGCATATGCATTGCTTTGTATTAATTTCTCTGACAAGGTCATCATTTACTACTAACAATTATATTTTAAATTACATTCACTGATAACTCGTATTGTTACACAGTCTTTCATATTTACTGTACTCAATGTACGAACAAAAACATATCTACAACTATACTTGACTCATCTTAGAATCAAATTGTTTATTCTTTTTCTCTTTAATATTTAAAGTCTTTTGATTCGGTCTCAGTTTCTTATAAATGCATGGTTATTTGTCACCTTGTTTTTTGTGTGGTACATCTGAAGCGTGTCTTCTTCGGTCCTGGATACGGATGATCCTCTTCGGTCCTTGAAGTCCTGGAGTCGGGTATTCTAGGAGTCTTGTAGTCTCTCATACTCTGGTTCACTGGATCCTCTTGTTTCTGGTCATGGCCTCTGGTTTCAACTGCTCACTCGAATGGATGTGCAGTCTTGACGACTCTGGTTTCTGCTTGTGGTTGATCTACGATAGTTGTTGTTTCTATGTAGATACTTTGGCTGCCATGGTTGTCAATCAGTTCTAGAAGTTCTTGTTGTTGGACATAGCCTCCAGCTGTTCTGATGATTGAACGAGAATCGAGTTGTAGTTCTTGGACATAGCCTCCGGCCGCTATAATGGTCTGACGAGAAAGAGAAAGATGTTTGCGCGTTCCCGTATTTATACCCAAGGCGCCAAAATCATGTCTCGACAATATTCTGCATGTTTGAAAGTGTTGAGTGTGTCACTCTTAACCCACGCTTCAGTGTTACACTTAATTTGCTCGTCTTCGCGAATTGCTAAGTCTTTGGCACATTATCCGATATTCATTCGATCGGTAGTTTCTAGGTGTTCATCATGCCCAGACCGTTTTTCCTTATCTTACTTTCTCTAATTACTATTGATTTTTAACTTCCTATCATTACACTTTTATTCGTTTTTCACAATTTTTTATAAACTTGTTCGTTATTTTTAACCACACATTTTGGTGTCTTTAGTTTTTCGCTACCATGCACACAAGCATTATAAATTAATTTAAATACAATAATTTGTATCGTTACTGAAAAGGGTGGCACTTTTCAGGAATGAACAAGCCGCACACGCACACACACACACACACACACACACACACACACACACATACACACACACACACACCCACACCCTTTACGTGTGTACACACATACAGAGAGCAACTGCCGTCAATCACCTGTCCCAACCTGCAAGTCAAGTGTCTCTTTTACAATTTCTATTGCAGGCTGAATTCTTATTATTATTAAAATGCATTATTTATTTCTTCTAATCACGTATTTAAATTACTTGGTGCAACGCACAGTACTCAACCTATTTGTACTGTTGCAATATATATATATATATATAAATAAAGACCTTGTGTCTATCTATTTTTTTTCTGTATATAATGATAGAACAAATCTTACTTACCCGTGACATTTACTTTACCTGGGCGCCAGAACAAATCCCAGATACAAAAGACACGGATTCAGCTTAGCTCAGAGCACAGAGACACACTATCTCAGGATTTGTTCAGTGAGTGGAATATTTAAGGGGAATCGTTACAAATAACTCTTAAATAATGTTGAAATTTGTTTAATTAATGACTTTGTTATTGAATTAATTTCTTTAAAAGTTAATCTAATGACTTCTTGCTAACATAAATCTTATTGGTTAATGAGTGTGCCTGAAAAGTGAATATTAAACGTCCAAACGACCAATTGCTCTTATCTGGTTGATTTAGGGATTATATATCGCCCAAACCAGTGCTAAAGAACGGGTCTGCAATAATTTGCACGTTCAATACTACACCTCACTCTCCATTCAACACTCCTATATTACTTTATATCTAATCTTAATAATTAAATACAAAATTTGAATTAAATAGTGTCTTTTAAAATGTTTATTGATTTAATTATTTATTTTGTTATTTTATGTTCATTGATCAATGAATATATTTCTTATCTGATTGATGCGTCGACTGTAGATAGTAATTAGTAGAGATACTCCTTTTGATGGTTCGGCTCAGAAGAAATGCTGTTGACCAGTAACGTTGACTGATGATCCTGGACAATTACAGATGCTGTAGCTATTCTGGTGCCCAGGTCACTTCACTGTTAATTAATTATTATTAATGAATTATTTAATTAATTAATTAGTTATTACGCAGCGAAATTATTTATTGGACTTTACTAGTTCCTCTACTACTGCGGACCACTTCGCGAACTGTTTATTTAAATAAATACTTTGTGTTGTTTGTGCAATTGAGACCGTATTTAACACACGTCTTGCTTATTTAATGCCCGAACGAAGAGTGCCCAATTCCCTCATTCTGAGTTAGCGTCTACTCTTAATACAGGGTTGTGATTGGTTGTTCCAAATAAATCATGTGTTTTCCATTTTAAACAATATCGAACAGGTCGGTCAAACTCTCCTTAACAAGTTTGAGATGGTAGAGAATTTCTGGCTAATTTCATACTTCTTCTGTTTGCAAATCGTTTGATTACAGGTATTTGCAAACGTGTTTTCAAAGATCTGACGACAGAATATTATTGCTTTGGTCTTTCTCTGTATGTGTGTGAAAACACCTAATTCGTACCTAGCCTAATTCTCTAGTTATATCTCTTGGCGTTCTTCTTCTGTATAACTTCTTTAAATGTTAATTATATTAGTTGGTATTTTGGCTACTTATAGAGCTTTAATTGCGGAACACTATGCAGGTTTCAGAATTGCCATATATTTATTAGTTTTGAAGATATTGCAGTTTTAATAAATAAAATTAGTTGAATAAAATTTCATGTCTGTGCACGCGTCAGTAGTAGCAGTGGCGAGGTTAGACAGAGATGGCTTTGATTATTCCCTCTCTCTCTTGCTTACGCCGCTAGACTAGCACAGTTTGTCACTTTCATATAACGATCTGATAGGTCGACTATATGAATCGTTATATATACCCCCACTCGGTATAAAAAAATTGATTATTTAAGAAATACATTAATTTTTTTTTCTCTTCTTGTATACTTTTACACTAATTAAAATTTGCACATATCAAATTTCGCACTTTTTAAATTTGCACTTTTGATTTTTCTCGAATAAAATTTGGACTAATACAATTTTGCTTATTTCTACCTTATAACTAATTATTACAATATGTTACTTAACCTAACATGGCATACACATATTAGATATTCATATGAACATTAATACTTTAATCACAGTTTTGACTTAATTGACGTCAATAATCAAAACAACAATACTGACATTTATTCAAATACTTCTTATTAACATTGACATTGATTCAAAGACATTTATAAAATTTTATTTGACCACGTTTGATTCACATACCTCATTGGCTCAAACCATTGTTTCCTTATTGCTCTATATTTTGTCTATATTTCCTCAAACTATCCCCATGGTACTTTCCTATAATTTTGTTTTTTCCAACGTCTTTTAATATGTATGTGTACCTTGCAACCTGCTCTTCTATTCTATAAGGTCCCGCGAATATCGGGAAGAACTTGGCCGTGGTATTATCTATGGCAGAGGATACAGGATTCACTTTCACTAGCACTTCCTCTCCTTCCACAAACCTTACCAACTTGTGGGTGCAATTATATCGTTCTATCCTCTTTTGGCCTTCTCTCTGTATTCTTTCTCCTGCTATGCTGGTTTTTACCTCATATGGAATAGGTAGATTGTAGTTGGGTGGACTTTTTATGGTTTTGGTCCATACGTGTACTGGTTCTTTGTTGAGAAATAATTCTGAAGGTGTGTACCCCGTTGTTTCATTACATGTATTATTAATACACTCAGAAATAAAACTCAAACAATCTACCCATGCAGAATGGTTTTGATGGCACAATACCCTGATATATCTACCTAATTCTCTATTTATTCGCTCAGTTAAATTCGCTTGAGGGTGACGTATTGATGTAAGAATTGGTTTTATATTGAGTTCCTCCAAGGTTTCTCTCCATAGGTTATGGGTGAACTGTTTTCCTTGGTCGTACAATATTTTTCTAGGTTTACCATACTGTGGGATGTAGAACTTTGTTAGTGCTCTAAGGGTTGGTTTGGTCGTGGCTCTTTGGACTGGGTATAGTTTGACAAATTTAGAAAAGAAATCTACTGTTACTAGAATGTGCTTCACCCCTCCTTTTGCTTTTGGTAGAGGCCCGTAATAATCTATAGCTAATAACTCTCCTTTCTCTTTTGCTTGGATTGTTTGCATCTCTACTCTGGTAGATAAGTTCGGGTGTTTACACTTCTGGCACAGGTCACAAGTAGACAATAATCTTTTCATGCGTTTTGCCAACCCCTTTCCAATGAAGCTTTCTGTTAAGGCTCGATGGCATTTCTTAAATCCAGCATGGCCCAACGACAAGTGGCATTCCCAAATAAGTTCCTCCATCATACAGCTTGGTAACAATAATTTCCACCTATGGGAACATAGCTTATATAGCTTACCGTCATACATGGAAAATCCTGGTTTGGTGTTGGTAACCGCACTTCTCCAAGCTACACTAATCCTAGGGTCTTCTTGTTGATGGGTCCCTATTTCCTTAAGTCGTCTAACTATTTCAGGTTTTGCTACATGCTTTACCGCGTAAATACCTATATCAGTGCTACTACTTTTAATGCTAACTGTATCCATGTTGTTTTCTGATGGTGGATTTCTACTAAGTACATCTGCTACCAAGTTGTCTTTCGCTTTATAATATTGTATTTCAAACTGGTACTCTTGTATAGCCAAGATCCAGCGAGTGAGACGAGCACCAAGCAATTTACACTTTAATAAAAATACTAACGCCTTATTGTCGGTGATTATAGTAAGTTTAGCACCCAGAATATAACTTCTAAACTTTGACAGGCTATGCAGTATCGCTAAGAGCTCTTTTTCTGTCGTAAAATAAGTTAATTCCGCCCCTTTAAGTGTGCGACTTACAAATCCTAATACCGCTTTTTGGCCCTTCTCATCTATCTGATATAAGTGTGCTCCTATAGCAATATTGCTGTCATCAGTCTGTAAATAAAATCTTTCTCCTACCCTCGGATGATGTAATATAACAGTATTTATAAAAAGACTTTTTACTTGTTGTAGCGCTTCATCGTGGTCCCTTGTCCACCTCCATTTAATCCCTTTGTTTAACAACTTCAACAATGGAACAGTACTTTCCGCGTATTTACTTGTAAACCTCTGATAGTAGTTAGCTAAACCTAGAAATGACTTTAGCTGCTTGCAGTTCTTTGGAGTTGGAAATTCTTGTATGGCTTTTACCTTCTCTGGGTCCGTAGTTATTCCTTCCACTGAGATTCGGTGACCTAAAAATTTAATTTCCTCCTTACCAAACTCTGATTTCTGTAGATTCAGCGCCATGTTTGCTGATCTAAATTTTGCAAAAATATTTCTTAAATGTTGTAAGTGCTCCTTGAAAGTTTGTGACACACAGAATATCATCTACGAACACTAGTGTATACTTCTCTACCTCATTACCTAAGGCACTGTCTAAACACCTTACCATTGCAGCTAAGCTGGTGCTCAGGCCAAAAGGTACAACTTTAAATTGGTAGCACTTGTTTTTATACAAAATTGCCGTATACTGTCTATCACATTTGCGGATTGGAATTTGCCAGAATCCGGATGTTAAGCCCAGTTTGTGATGGTACAATCATGGTACATTTTTGGAATTACCTTAAATATGGTAACTAGAACATAAATATTGTATTTGTCTATTTTTGTCATACTAAACCCAACCCTAAACACCCGATACGAATCTGCAGTGAGTGGACTATATCACAATATTTGTCAGGATTTGAAACAATTCATAGCAAAAAACTGTGTAACATCACAAAAAACAGTGTGCAGTTATTGCGATAACCGAGCCAAACCTTAATTACGTCAGAGGCTGAGAATGTGTTGACAACGACAAAACGGCGATGTCAACAAGTTAAACAAAGAAAATGTGACGTAGGTTCACCCCACTTCCGCAAAATCCAACAAGGAATTGTCGTCATTTCATCTGCAGCTCTGATCAACGCCGGCCGGCAACCCGTCACTTACGGGTGAATTTTAACTTTTTAGACCACTGTAGGTGGTTAATAAACAGTATAAGTGCGTCAACTACCAAAATGTGACCGTAACGTATATACGTAAAACTCGCGGTAACGTACGCGAAGTTTTACCGCAAAGAACTACAACACCAACACGAAATGGGTGAGAGCGTTCCTTGTACACTTTAAATCCTTTCATTATTTCCCAATATAAAATGTTATTGTAGAAATCAATTATTTCAAATTTTCAATATATTTAAAAGGAGCTCCAACATTAATAATCAAATCATTGTACCATGAGCATGAAAGAGAGAGAGGTTGCGTGTGTGTATTATAATTTAAGTGCTGGGTTGTGCGGAATTATATATATATAAATGTATATCTTTATTTATTAGATACCATATATTATGATACAACACATTTTTTAGTAGATGTAAGGATTTTGGAGGGTAATCTGATTTGGATAACGCCCATGGCGCAATATGTAGGTTATATATATATATATATATATATCTATGTAATAACTATTAATTTGACTACTAATAAAATACTTTCTATATGTTATTTGGTGTATGTCTTTATTTCAGGTAATTTGTTTCACTAACTGGTTCGTGTTACACGAAGTCTGGCCCTAAAAGTAAATTTCGATCATGTTACCTTTTACAAACATGGCGACCGAGATTATTTACGTATAGACAAAAATACATTTTTCACTATAAGTAATAAAACGATAAATGTAATTGATTACATTTGGCGCCCGAACAGGGACTCGACATAAAATAAAATTTTATGTAGAGTACACCTACTGGTATGTGAAACAATTACTTGAAGTAATAGCGTAATAGTTCGCAAAGCGCGCAAGGTAAGGTTAAATTTTAGGTTATAAATAAATACGTTTTAGTAACCTAAAATAATACAACATGAGTACCAGTGACAATATTGTAATAGAAACCAGTACATCTGGGATAAATGTAATTAGTGAAATGGATGTACAAACACCTCAAACTAGTCAGACTGATGAGGCAAGTACGCCTGGGTCTGCAGAGATAACGAAAATTGACATCCATTTACACTATTTCAGATAGCAAACTAGACAGTACTGCTTCATTGATGCAACTATTATTAAACAAATTCGATGAACAGAGTATAAAATTCGATAATTTTGACAAGAAACTAGATGTTCAGAAAAGCGAAATTAAAGAAATTCAAAATAGTTTTGAAATTAATTTCAATGAATTGAAAAATGAAATAGAATTAGGTCACAATCAACTTATTAAAAAATGTGACCAGCTTATTACAAAACTAGATAATTTAAATGTGGTAGAAAATCAAGTAGAAACCCAGAAAGTCAATAGCGGTACCCAGCAAAATGCTGTACTGAATATAAACCTATTTAAAAATAATAATTCCAATAATGAATGTAGTATAGATAATCCAAATAATACAAGTAGTAAGATTGTGGTGTTAGAAAAGGATAAACATGATAATGAAAGTATAATGAATGATAATGAAATATTTGAATTTATGAAGTCAGAAAGAAAGTTGAGAGAAAGTATTTTAGTACAAGGAATGCACGGGGTAGAATTTTCTTTTAATGTTGTATTAGGGGGTGAAGACAAGTCTTCATGTAATTGTTATAAGGATAAGAATGCCTTTAATTTATATTTGATAGACGATAGTTCTACAAATAAAGTTTCTTTATGTTTTTGTGTACCTAAGAAGAGGTGCAACAATTTTATGATAGGGACCCCTGCATATTTGGAGAGAGAAAGTGTATTTTGGTGTTATGGAGAGAAATGTATTAAGAGAGAAAGTATAGAGAGATATTGTGAGAGTAAGAGAGTAATAAAAATATTTAAAGTAAACAGAAATTACAGACAATTGTTAGAAAGGTTAGGGTTAGATGTGGTATATGAAAATGATGAATACTTACCTGATAATAACAATAAGTTGGAAATAACAAGAAATGAGAATAAAGACATTAGGTACTTACCTGTGGTGGAATATTATGGGGATAATTATAATATAAACCGATTAATGACATATGATACTGAGATAAACGGAACCCTACTTGATCGTGACTGGAAATATTTGTTTAATAACCGTTCAATAACATATGAATATAATGTATCTAGTAATAAAATCTATTTATTAAATAAGAATTTATATAGACCTAAGATTTGTTTGTTGTTTAATGATGGTGGATAGACTGTTGTATTGTGAAATGAACATTAAATAATAATATGAAAAGTGGTATTGAATTGGACTGCTATGGACTGATTTCGATTAATGACACAATAATGAAGTTGGAGTGTATATTTTTCATTGTATTCACTGTATTTATATATCCATGTATTTTTGATATGTATTATGTATTACAGGTATATTGACACCAGTGTGTATTATTATATATTTTAATAACATATTTAATAATAATATTTTAATTTTTTAATTACTGATGAATAATAATAATGTTCAAGTAAGAATATATATTTGAATTTTGAAAAGAGGTATTGTTATAAGTAGGTAAGAGAGGAATTTTATAAGAGAATTGTCAATGATTACAGTAAGTGTTTAAACAGGGATAGAGCCTGGGTATAGATAAAATGCAGGTGAGTCATGCAATTAATGTAAATGGAGTTAGAAAGATAAGAATTTTTAAGAAAATACAAAGAGAATTATTAGATATTTAGGGACACAGTAGTTAGTGATTATTTGTAGAGAAGGTGTTTAAGTAGAGGTATAAACATATAATTATTGTTGGTGAATTCTGTAGTGGGGGTGAGGTGATAAAGAGTAGCCAACCAATAGTGTTGTGGCAGGTATTAGCGTAGTTTAAGGGAGTGTTTGCCGAAATTTTGGAAGGGCAAAATAATATGAATGTATATAGCCAGTTAGGGAACACCCAACCCAGTGCAAAGACGAGCGGTGCCATAGGATTTAAATGAAAGTAGTAATGGAGTATATAATTGAGATATTGGTGTCCTTGATAGGTAAATTTGATGGTCAGTTAGAAGAAGGTGAAAATAGAAGTATAGTGAATATAGGAGTTATCCAGACTAAACAGTGATAGAAGGTGAAAGGTTAGGTAGTTAGGTAGGTAGGAAGTTCAGAATAGAGAGGCAATGAATTATGAATAATGAAATAATAATATTATAAGAACGTAATAATAAATTTAAAATGAATTCTATTATTATAATATTGTAGTAATTGACGTCTAAATAATTAAGTAATATTGAAATTGAAAATTTTAACTTAAAATGCAACTTAGAATATGCAAATCAAGATTAAAAAATGAATAATTTATTTCAGTATTAAATGTATCAGTGTTAATTATCAATGTATTATTATGTAAAATGTATTTATGTTATAGAAATTTCAACATGATTCTATAATAAGGAAATAATGTGTAGAAAAAAAAAAAAATATTTTTTTTTTAACTGGCGCTGTTAATAATAACAATAAGCTAGATAATTACCTGTTAATAATAAGAATAATAATAATAATAATAAAATTTTATTTTTATCATTTACTAAGAGTTATAAATAAATAAATATATCGATTTATTGATTTTCTTAATTTGTTTTTCTCCAAATTTGGGAGATTATAATGTGTAATTTTCCTATTATATTTTCAATTATATTTTATTCAATTTTGGTAACTATATTATATTAATGTGCTTATGTTACAATTCTAGTAATTGTAAAAGAATGAAGATAAATATTATCGATAGGAATCGAAACCATTTTGCAACTCAGGGTTTGTAATATGAAAAAGAGATATTCTTTTTAATTCTTGAGGATTATAATTTTATAAATATATTAAGCCAACCCAGTGCTTATTGGCACAAACCAGCACTTAGCTAAGGGGAACCAGATCAGTTGAGGATGGAGTGATTTACTAAGCCACTATTTTAATATTTATTATGTATTGTTTCAGTGTTTGGTGGTGTGACAGCGGTCCTGAGCTGGCCAACGCGTCAGAGCAGGGGCGTTAAGAGCCTAAGTGGCCTTATGGTGTTGGGATCTCGCAGGAGAAGTCCAGTAAGGTCATCTAGGTACGGTCATCATCACCAGACCAAGGGTGAGTTGTTATTTTTTATATAAATTTGTAAGGGGGTTGTGGCGAATTGTCCTGGCTGATCCCTTTAGGAAGTATTGTGATGGTACAATCATGGTACATTTTATAATTACCTAAAATATGGTAACGAGATCATAAATATTGTATTTTTCTATTTTTTGACATACCCAACCCAACCTCAAACACCCGATATCGAATTTACAGTGAGTGGACTATATTACAGTATTTGCCAGGATTTGAACTAATTCATGACAAAAAACGGTGTCACATCACAAAAACAGTGTGCAGTTATTGCGATAAGCAAGCCAAGCCTTTATTACGTCATAGGCGGAGAATGTGTTGACAACGACAAAACGGCGATGTCAACAACTTAGACAAAGAAAATGTGACGTCAGTACACCCCACTTCCGCAGAATTCAACTAGGAATTGCCGTCATTCTGTTGCAACAACTGATCAGCGCCGGCCGGCTGCCCATTCACTTACGAGTGAATTTTAACTTTTTAGACCACTGTAGGTGGTTAATAAACAGTATAAATATATTAAATACAGTGCGCCAACTCCAAGATGTGACCGGGAATAAATCGCCGAACTCGCGGTGCGCGGAGTTCGTACAAACAGAGGAAGCCAACACGAAATGGGTGAGATCGTTCCTTAATTCCTGATTTCATAATTTCCCAATATCATTTTTTGGTTAAAAAATAATTTAAAATTTCAATCTAATAAAAGGAGCTCCAAAAGTTAGAAAAGTTATAAATGTTTGTACCATGAGAATGAAAGGGTGAGTGGTTGTGTGCGTGCGTAATTATTACTAAGTGCTGGGTTGAGCAACACCTATAAAAATATATATATAGATATAATTTTATCATATACATATTATACTTACAGAAGTTGCAACACATAAATATGTATATAATTTTGTCGTATACTTATGATATTTACAGAAGGTATTATTACACTATGTATTTATTTTGGAAGGGTTAAAGATAGGGTTGAAAACAAGTATGTAAAACGAATAAATAATAAAAAGGGTATTTCATTGGTAAAAATCAGAACAGCTGTTTTTATTTCAAGCAATTTCTGTTCCCGCCTGACTTCGCGTAACGAAATTCTGGCCCATGACTTAGGTAGTAAAAGATGGCGTCCTAGTTTTTGTATACATAACCACATTTGTGAGAGATAATATATCGTATTTATAAATTCAAAAATAACGTAAGTATACAGTATGAAAGGGTCAATGAAAGTTTGTGTGCTTCGTCACACCATCTTTCATTGAGGGGGTTTTGTGATGGTACAATCATGGTACATTTTTGGAATTACCTTAAATATGGTAACTAGAACATAAATATTGTATTTTTCTATTTTTGTCATACTAAACCCAACCTTAAACACCCGATACGAATCTGCAGTGAGTGGACTATATCACAATATTTGTCAGGATTTGAAACAATTCATAGCAAAAAACTGTGTAACATCACAAAAAACAGTGTGCAGTTATTGCGATAACCGAGCCAAACCTTAATTACGTCAGAGGCTGAGAATGTGTTGACAACGACAAAACGGCGATGTCAACAAGTTAAACAATGGGATTGTGACGTCAGTACACCCCACTTCCGCAAAATCCAACAAGGAATTGTCGTCATTTCATCTGCAGCTCTGATCAACGCCGGCCGGCAACCCGTCACTTACGGGTGAATTTTAACTTTTTAGACCACTGTAGGTGGTTAATAAACAGTATAAGTGCGTCAACTACCAAAATGTGACCGTAACATATATACGTAAAACTCGCGGTAACGTACGCGAAGTTTTACCGCAAAGAACTACAACACCGACACGAAATGGGTGAGAGCGTTCCTTGTATACTTTAAATCCTTTCATTATTTCCCAATATAAAATTTTATTGTAGAAATCAGTTATTTAAAAAATTATTTAAAATTTCAATATATTTAAAAGGAGCTCCACAATTCATAAAAGTTTGTACCATGAGTATGGAAGAGCGAGTGGTTGTGTGTGTGTGTAGTAATTCCTAAGTGCTGGGTTGAGCACCACTATATAAATATATATTATTATTGTATAATCATTAAACTTAATCAAATTTATTATTACACATTATGTTTTTGGAAGGGTTAAAGTTGGTTTTGAAAAACTGGTATGTAACAAAGTAAAGAATAAAAAGGGGTATTTCATTGGTAACAATTAGAACAGCTGTTTTGTTATTTCAAGCAATTTCCGTTTCCTAATAACTTCGCGTAACGAAATTCTGGCCCATGTCATATGTAACAAGATGGCGTCCTAGTTTTGGTAATCATAACCATAAGTGTGATCTATAATATATCATATCTAAACGTAAGTTCACAAGTTTGGTCATGTACTTAACTCCATTACATTTTTGGAACAATTCTTCCACACTCCTTGCACACTCGTAATCAGGTATTAATAAAGAATTTAATTTCCTGGCATCAAGGCATAAGCGGATACTCCCGTTCGGCTTGGTGACAACCACTAAAGGGTTAATATAGGGACTACTTGCCCTCTCAATAACTCCATTCGCTAACATCTGTTGGAGCTCCTTTTCCACTTCTTCTCTATAGTGTAAAGGGATTGGATAAGTCCTTTGCACAAATGATGCGTTTTTAGTAAGTGTTAACTGATGTTCATAGAACTTAGCTCTTCCAGGCTAAACATCCTTATACTCATAGACGAGTTGCTGAATTTGGTTCTGTTGCTTGTTGTTCAACTCAGTCCCGATGTTGATTTCTGGAGTATCTTCAATACAGTGCTGGTCACTCCTAACATCAACTACCGGTTTCTCTTCACACCCTTTTATGACATTTACCGACTTCCAATGCTTAAATTCTTTAATGTGTACACTGATTTTCTTGGTATCTATTTCCATCGTGATGGTATTTCTTTTGAAATTTATTTCTGTCTTCCATTCAAGTAACGTATCTACCCCAATAATACAGTTATGAACGAGTTTCGGGACTATAAGAGCTACAATTTGGGTTTGAGTACCATTTATATTAATAGGTAAATAAATTTGTTCAATTATCTTTTACATTTTGGCTCTAGTGGCTCCCTGTACATTACAATTTTTTACGGGTAGTCTGGGACAATTATGCAACTGACTACTATTTTCTACAAACTTTGAGCTGACACAGGTTACCTCACTGCCGGTGTCTATTAACGCTCTTACTAGTAGATTACTGATTTCACAAATTATTTCCGGACATTCAGGATAATGGCTTCTACCCACTTCCTGCTCTTCTTTTAACGAGAACTCCCTATCGTTCACTAGATTTATATTATTTGTTAATTTCCTTTTAACTGTATTAATGGGTTGTTTCACTGCAGGTAATGGTAGATTTAGTTTTTTTTTACCTGCAGTGGCTTCCCGTTTCCCGTATCCGTTTTACTAGTAGACGGTCGTGGCTCGGTAGATGATATGGCTGTCTAACTTACCTTAAACCCTTTACTTGGTCGGGTTTCAATGCTCCTACTTCTACCCCTCTCTTCCACTTCCTGCCGATATTGGGGTTTGTTACCCGAATATGGGGTAAACCTTTTTTCTTTTGGGCGCTCATTGTCTCTTCTCCTCGTTGGGTAGAAAGTTAGTTCTTGATGATCGCTGGTGGTTACTCAGCTGATTATTACTCGCTTCAGGTCCCTCTCTAGGTCTTGACATTCATCCACGACCTTCGTCTCGGTCAGCCTTACTCTGTACTTGTTTCTTAACCTCCTTAATATTTTCATCCAGTTGGGTGCACTCCACCCTAGTACTCTGGATTTCTTGTTTATTTAGAAGCGTTTGGATTTTTAACTCAGCAGTTACTTCGCTGAATTGTTGGTTAATAAGGGTTACTTTCTGTTCTAACCGTTCATGAAATTCGATTCTAAATTTATTTAGTTTTTCATCTTGGCGGCGAAAATTAGTATTTATTGTTTCTTAAATTCCTCTATTGTAGCTTTAACCTCTTCGGTATGCTTATCAAACTTAAGATTACCCTCATCTATTTTGCTATTTGTACTATCTATTTTACTAGCTAAATTAGCTATTTCTTCATCTATTTTATATGTAGCTTCTTTACTACTTTGTTCTATTTGGCTAGTTAAATTTTCGTTTATTTGTTTCATTTCGCTAGATAAGTATTTATTAGTTTGCTCTATTTTATTATTAACATCATTTAATATCATCATTTAAATTTTAAATTTTTTATTACTTTCTCCTAATTTTTGATTATTTTCTTCAATTTTACTATTTAATTGACTATTTGTATTTTCAATTTTACTATTATTTTCATCCATTTTAGAACATCTGCTCAATTGCTGCTGCCATATCTACTGCTTGTGATTTAGCTTTTTTTTTTCAATAACTATTTAACAAAGTTTATTTTAATATATTTAAAAATATATATAATTATTTGTAACCCTTCAACAGTTATTTGTAACCTTAAATTCTCCACTTCGTTTCAAATTAAGTATTATTACAATTCAAACTAGTCACTTGGGTTAATATCGGTTTAATCGGGCCCATTAGTTGCGGCGCCAAATTATATAAAGACCTTTTATCTATCTATTTTTTTTTTATGTATATAATGATAGAACAAATCTTACTTACCCGTGACCTTTTACTTTACATGGGCGTCAGAACAAATCCCAGATACAAATGACACAGATTCAGCTTAGCTCAGAGCACAGAGACACACTATCTCAGGATTCGTTCAGTGAGTGGAATATTTAAGGGGAATCGTTACAAATAACTCTTAAATAATGTTGAAATTTGTTTAATTAATGACTTTGTTATTGAATTAATTTATTTAAAAGTTAATCTAATGACTTCTTGCTAACATAAATCTTATTGGTTAATGAGTGTGCCTGAAAAGTGAAGATTAAAACGTCCAAACGACCAATTGCTCTTATCTGGTTGATTTAGGGATTATATATCACCCAAACCAGTGCTAAAGAACGGGTCTGCAATAATTTTCACGTTCAGTACTACACCTCACTCTCCATTCAACACTCCTATATTACTTTATATCTAATCTTAATAATTAAATACAAAATTTGAATTTATATAGTGTCTTTTAAAATGTTTATTGATTTAATTATTTATTTTGTTATTTTATGTTCATTGATCAGTGAATATATTTCTTATCTGATTGATGCGTCGACTGTAGATAGTAATCAGTAGAGATACTCCTTTTGATGGTTCGGCTCAGAAGAAATGATCTTGACCAATAACGTTGACTGATGATCCTGGACAATTACAGATGCTGTAGCTATTCTGGTGCCCAGGTCACTTCACTGTTAATTAATTATTTATTAATGAATTAATTAATTAATTAGTTATTATGCAGCGAGATTATTTATTGGACTTTACTAGTTCCTCTACTACTGCGGACCACTTTGCGAACTGTTTATTTAAATAAATACTTTGCATTGTTTGTGCAATTGAGACCATATTTAACACATGTCTTGCTTATTTAATGCCTGAACAAAGAGTGCCCAATTCCCTCATTCTGAGATAGCGTCTACTCTTAATACAGGGTTGTGATTGGTTGTTCCAAATAAATCATATGTTTTCCATTTGAAACAGTATCGAACAGGTCGGTCAAACTCTCCTTAACAAGTTTGAGATGGTAGAGAATTTCTGGCTAATTTCATACGTCTTCTGTTTGCAAACTGATTACAGGTATTTGCAAACGTGTTTTCAAAGATCTGACGACAGAATATTATTGCTTTGGTCTTTCTCTGTATGTGTGTGAAAACACCTAATTCGTACCTAGCCTAATTCTCTAGTTATATCTCTTGGCGTTCTTCTTCTGTATAACTTCTTTAAATGTTAATTATATTAGTTGGTATTTTGGCTACTTATAGAGCTTTAATTGCGGAACACTATGCAGGTTTCAGAATTGCCGTATATTTATTAGTTTTGAAGATATTGCAGTTTTAATAAATAAAATTAATTGAATAAAATTTCATGTCTGTGCACGCGTCAGTAGTAGCAGTGGCGAGGTTAGACAGAGAAGGCTGTCATTATTCCCTCTCTCTCTTGCTTACACCGCTAGACTGGACACAGTTTGTCACTTTCATATAACGATCTGATAGGTCGACTATATGAATCGTTATAATATATATATATATATATATATAATATATATTATAACAAATTTAATATAATTTAAATTTGTGGAGCCCCACGATCTTGGAGCGCCAAAATGATACAACGATACATATATGTAAATTCGATATACTGTAATTCATGCAGGTTGTATAATAATACCAGGTGTAACTAAAATAAGAATATTTTTATTTATCAGTATTTAAAACTCATATTTATTATTTATTCAATATTATAAATATTCATAAACATCATTAATAATTGTCGGTCACAATATTGCTCATTATTAAATGTTTATATCTTATGATATGCAACATTACACATATTTAAAAAAATCTCTTATATCTAAACATGTTAATAATCTTATATCTAGACATGTTAATAAATTGGCTTATTAATTAAATATAAAAATGAAAATATTTTTATATTGAAATAAATTTTCTTATCTCAGATCTGACCTCTACTCGCTCAGTCTATACCAATGTTTAAAATTCAATTTAAATTTATATTAATTTCTTGTAGACTGGCATTTGTTTTATTATTCAACTTTAAATTAATCTTTTCTATACTTCAAATATCAAATCAATTTACTATTTATTTTGATAATAAACTCTACTCTCTCTACTTTAAATTCTCCTTCATTTATTAATTCTTTTTATATGCGATCGCTAATTCTTACGACTAAATATTTATCTACATTTTAAAATATTAGTACTAAGTATAAACTTTTCTTTATTTTAATTTACTGTCTTTTTATATCGTCTTTATGAGCTCTTTTTTAACAAAATCATTAAAAATGCATTACGCATGTCACCTCGAGTTCTGATGATCTTACGACTGTTGTCCGGGGTCCAGCTTTGTCCAGAGTTAGTTTTCCATTTCTCCTGTATTGGCGTGTTCCTGGATACGTCTAGAGTCCAGCGTCGCTCTCCAGCAGTATGTGTTCCTGGATACGTCTAGAGTCCAGCGTCGCTCTACAGCTTTTCCGTATATACTCTTGGTAGACTTACTGTATCGGTATTTACTTTTTCCGTAATATTGTCGTGAATTTAACGAACGTTATTTCTTTCGTTACTGCGACTTTTACTAGAAATAAAAATAAACTGTTTTGCCGACGGACAGTATGTCCGGCTGCAACTGTGTCTTGAAATGAAGAGAAGGGTTTTTGGTCGAACCCTTAATTTATGCCCTCTCGAGATTCCGTGCCAGTTGGCTCCAAAATCGTCCTGTCGATACCTGCATATCTCGTGACAGCCCCCACTCCCGAGCTTTTTCATCTATTTGCAATTATTAGCAAATATCAATGTTTTGCACGGAATCGAGATAGCACAAATCATAGCTAATTCGATTAAGCACTCACTATATTAATTTGAGCGTCTTAGTGTATTTGCGAATTTTTTTAGCACGTTTATTTTGCACTGTCTTCGCATAGCGTATTCTATTAACGTCATCTTTTCACTGGGGATAACTATAAATTTTACACACACTTTGGTGCCTTTTGTTTGTTCATACACTAATTAGTTTTCGCACAGTTAATTAAAATATTTATTTTATTAATTACTTCGGGCGGGTTGCTGAGATTCCTGTCTTGACATGCATCACTAACACACACAAGATACACGTGTAACACACATACAATTGAGCAGGTGTTCACTGCTTGTCGAAACAGGTTAATTTCTCCCCTAATCTAACAATGAAATATTTTTACAATCTCAGACCTGTCCATTTACCCGTAACTTATACAAATTATACAAAATTTATATTTATTTAAATTAATGCCTAATACAGCGTATGGCTGTATCGTTGCATTATTCCTCTGCCTGAGAAAAAAAATTTAATAACTATTTATTTATTAAATTTTTATCTATTTGTTCTTGACAAATACAATCATGTCATATTAGCTTAACTCAAGTTTACATCGGTTAAACAAACACATAATAATGAGTAAGTCAGTCTAACGTTCACCGTGGTGGTATGCAATATTCACCCCCCATTATAACAGCTGATCGGTGCGTTGACCTTGTACTGATTCAGTGGGATTGTTCCCCTCTCACTCTCTTCTCTCATTATTCATACGTAGCTAAACATTTTTTTTCTTTATTGTTCTCCTTTAATCTGGTCCCATCGATCTATTTATTTTATTTTCTTTTTTACGTGTAGCACTTCCTACATGAGTTTGCATTCTTGCACTGGTAAACATTTTGCATCTTAATATATTATGCCATTCTTCAATCTGAACTTTTACCATATGCAGGATTATATTTCTGCAAGAGTATTTTCAAAACAACTTTAGTTGTGGGTCGCATAATTGGATACAGATGGACGGCTTTGGAAAATACATCTATACAAACAAGTATGTGTTTCACTCCCCGACTTGATCTCGAAAGTGGTCCAAGGAAATCCACTGCAATTAGCTCTCCTTTTTGGTCCTTTCGGATACTCTGCATTTCCACATAGGTATGTAGCTTCGCTCTGTACTTTTACATTTCCTTACTCATACATTCTTACCTTCGCTTCTTAACTCTTTTCTTAACATGAACATTACTTTATCTTTCTTAACATTTCTTATATTACTTATACAATACATTAACATTTCTTACATTAATCTTATCCAATACATTAACCATCATTACCTTCTATTATTACATTTCTTTACTATTACCTTTCTGATCGCTAATAATTTTCTTCATTCTTACCATTACTTTCTGAAATACACCTTTTTTGTTAGCTTCGTAGTGAGTCATTATCGGCTACAGATGACTACCTTAGAAACACCCAGACTATATGCGCCTTATATACCTTAGAAATATCCAGACTTTATGTGCTTAAATCTACTCGATGTTTTAATCGTAGTATTTGGAGCTCTAAATAATCTCTGTCCTTGACTTTCACTATCGCTATCTTCTGTGTCCTTGCCTTTCCACTCAGGTATGAAGATTTCGCTTGATCAGCCATTCTGACAATTAACATTGATTTCTCATCTCTAATCCTTTCTTCATATTAATAACAACATCGATAATAACATTCTTTTACAATCATTTCTTAAATATTTCTTTACACATATTATTTCGTGCAATTCTTTACCTTGAATACTAACATTCCTTACCATTTCTTACAACATAACATTCTTTCTATTATTAATTCTTTAATCCCTTTACACATATTATTTCTTATTAATTAACTCCTTTTCTGATTAATAATAATTAACAGTACTATGTTCTTTTAAAAATAATTATTTATTTTCATTCGGGTATTGAGTGTGGTTCAATTTACACTCCCCTTAGTTCAGCATTGTTCCTTTGACTTGTACTCACCGCCGTGCTTACAATTGTGCTCACCCTCCTGTAAACAACGTCCGCATTCCATTGTATTACTGCGACGTCCGGTTTGACCGTGGAGTCACCTGATGTTAAAACTTTTTTTCTCTTAGCCATTGGCAACATGCATTCTCTTCTGCTTCCCCTCGCCTGACGAACGTTTCTCTCTCTCTCTCTCTCTCTCTCTCTCTCTCTCTCTCTCTCTCTCTCTCTCTCTCTCTCTCTCTCTCTCTCTCTCTCTCTCTCATTAGTTCGTTTGAGTGAACTTACCTGAACAGCTGTGCGCGACGGTTTTTTCATTCGTTGTTTATGATAACCTTTATAGTTTTTATATTTATTGTGCTTATCATTATGATTATCGTTCAATCGATACTTGCTGTGTGTACCCTTTTTGCATGTGATTTATTTCAATCGTGTTACCTTTTTGAATTGTTTTATTAGTGTGTGAGTGTAACCACTACTTTGGATACTTCCGCTAACACGGTACGTGTGTTTAATTAAATGTATTTTACATTCTTCCTTACAGTTAATTATTGTTTTAGAATTATCATCAGTAATTATGAAAGTCTGTTCTGTCTTACTTTCAATTACAATTGTTTGTTCAGAAACCATCATTTCACATATTTGTTCCGTTTGTTTACCAACTATTTCACATACATTTTCTGTGATAGTGTCAATATGTGAGTTGATGTCAACAATTGTTTCTGTTAATTGTTCATTAGTGTCAGCTATGCTTTGCTTTAATTCTACATTGTCTTGTTTCAACTGGAGATTATTAATTTTTAACTCTTCTAGCTCTCCATATTTTTATGGTGTCTTGTTTAAAATTTTCGGACTGTTGCTCTAACTTATTTTCTAAAAGTTCCGTTTGTTTGGTATTTATTTCATCTATTTTTTTTATTTGTTTGATATTCTCTTCTTTCAACTCTTCTTTAAAATTTTCGGCTTGTTTTATGACTAATTCGTCCATCATGGCCAGTATCGAATTTTTAAATGCTTCTAGATTCAACCCTCCTGGTTCCGCCATAGAGAATTATTTTATATTTAAATATTTATTTATAAATTATTATTGGTGAACCGTATGCAAGCTTTTATTTATGTATTTTTATTTACTCCTGTTACAATTTCACCTGTTTATTTCGTTGAGCGCCAGTTGTGTTTTAGTACACAACAGTTAACATAACATACAGTTAATGTTTAATATAAATAATTATTATTACATATAATATATTTTTCATTTAACACACTTTTATTTTTTTTAGAGCAACCATTTAGCTACAAAAAATTTTTAATAGTCAAATGGTGGGGATCGCGCCACACGTTCATGGGCGACAAAATTATACAACAAATTTTTAAAGTTTTAAATTTGTGGAGCCCCATGATCTTGGAGCGCCAAAATGATACAACGATACTTATATGTAAATTCGATATACTGTAATTCATGCAGGTTGTATAATGATAACAGGTGTAACTATAATAAGAGTATTTTTATTTATCAGTATTTAAAACTCGTATTTATTATTTATTCAATATTATAAATATTCATAAACATCATTAATAATTGTCGGTCACGATATTGCTCATTATTAAATGTTTATATCTTATGATATGCAACATTACACATATTTAAAAAAATCTCTTATATCTAAACATGTTAATAATCTTATATCTAGACATGTTAATAAATTGGCTTATTAATTAAATATAAAAATGAAAATATTTTTATATTGAAATAAATTTTCTTATCTCAGATCTGACCTCTACTCGCTCAGTCTATACCAATGTTTAAAATTCAATTTAAATTTATATTAATTTCTTGTAGACTGGCATTTGTTTTATTATTCAACTTTAAATTAATCTTTTCTATACTTCAAATATCAAATCAATTTACTATTTATTTTGATAATAAACTCTACTCTCTCTACTTTAAATTCTCCTTCATTTATTAATTCTTTTTATATGCAATCGCTAATTCTTATGACTAAATATTTGTCTACATTTTAAAATATTAGTACTAAGTGTAAACTTTTCTTTATTTTAATTTACTGTCTTTTGATATCGTCTTTATGAGTTTTTAAAAAAATCATTTAAAATGCATTACGCGTGTCACCTCGAGTTCTGATGATCTTACGACTGTTGTCCAGGGTCCAGTGTTGTCCAGAGTTAGTTTTCCATTCGTCCTGATTTGGCGTGTTCCTGGATACGTCTAGAGTCCAGCGTCGCTCTCCAGCAGTATGTGTTCCTGGATACGTCTAGAGTCCAGCGTCGCTCTACAGCTTTTCCGTATATACTCTTGGTAGACTTACTATTTCGGTATTTACTTTTTCCGTAATATTGTCGTGAATTTAACGAAAGTTATTTCTTTCGTTACTGCAACTTGTACTAGAAATAAAAATAAACTGTTTTGCCGACGGACAGTATGTCCGGCTGCAACTGTGTCTCGAAATGAAGAGAAGGGTTTTTGGTCGAACCCTTAATTTATACCCTCTCGAGATTCCGCGCCAGTTGGCTCCAAAATCGTCCTGTCGATACCTGCATATCTCGTGACAGCCCCCACTCCCGAGCCTTTTCATCTATTTGCAATTATTAGCAAATATCAATGTTTTGCACGGAATCGAGATAGCACAAATCATAGCTAATTCGATTAGGCACTCACTATATTAATTTGAGCGTCTTATGGTAATTTGCGTATTTTTTAGCACGTTTATTTTGCACTGTCTTCGCATAGCGTGTTCTATTAACATCATCTTTTCACTGGTGATAACTATAAATTTTACACACACTTTGGTGCCTTTTGTTTGTTCATACACTAATTAGTTTTCGCACAGTGAATTAAAATAGTTAATTTATTAATTACTTGGGGCGGGTTGCTGAGATTCCTGTCTTGACATGCGTCACTAACACACACAAGATACACGTGTAACACACATACAGTTGAGCAGGGGTTCACTGCTTGTCGAAACAGGTTAATTTCTCCCCTAATCTAACAATGAAATATTTTTACAATCTCAGACCTGTCCATTTACCCGTAACTTATACAAATTATACAAAATTTATATTTATTTAAATTAATGCCTAATACAGCGTATGGCTGTATCGTTGCAATATATATATATATATATATATATATATATATATATTGCAACAATGTTAGTTACAATTAGTTACAATCTCACGGACATTGGAAACAAAATACAGACACTAATTAAGTCACTAATTACCAACTTTAATTAGTCACAAATAACAATTTGAAATCAACAATGTACTCTCACACAGTAAGTCAAGTTAAATTGGTCCACAAACAATAATAGTGTCAACTATTAGAGTTCTGCACTAATTATAACACAATAATCACTTTCCACCAATCCGCAACAATCACTTGATCTGTATTCTACAATATTGCCAGGTGTAACTAACTTCTAAGCCAGCTGCAGACACACACACCACAGAAGTTACAGAATAATTTTCTATTCTTTTGGTGGTGTGCTGACATAATTTGCTTAGTTACAATTGCTCGAACAGACTAGATGCTACTTTAGTGTGGCCTTGACCCATACATGGCACCTGCTTGGCTAACTGAGAGATGTGTAAAAATAATGCTCTTGAAAAGTCGAGAGGATTATGTAATTTTTATAGCAGTATCTTCCCTAAATATAGTTGTAACTAATAGTAGTGTAGTGTGACTTGGAGCTTGTATATTACCATGTATTTTGTAATAGTAAAAAAAGCATTTGTAGTTTAGTTTTCAGTGGTAGTATTAGTAGTTTTAATATAATAATGTAGCAGGAATGGCAGTTTCAGAATGGTCAGAAAATGAGTGGGAGGGCCTGCTTCTTGAATTCGTGTCTTCATCCATGCAAACTGTTGAGGATGAAAATTGGGTAATAGTTATAGCAGCAGAACTGAGTAACCAACTTCCACTGTATCCGGTCACATGTCCAGATGAAAGAAGTGCCCTTTTAAAAAGTTTAGCTCTGGCATCTTGTTGTATTTCAGCTAAATCAATAGTATCATGTCATCTGGATGTTATGTTGACACCTCTCCGTACATACTCTTTTGTTGATAGTAAGGTAAGATTTATATTTGTTGTGGGTAAAATAAAAACATATGGTAAAAATACTAATAATTGAATTTAATTCTTGTATATTAGTGAATGCAGTGATTGTTTTATATATTTTGAAGTTATTATTTTCTTAGTAAAAGCACTTTTTAATTACATTCAATAATTCAAAATTATGTTATGTAATTTTCATGGTTTACAGCTGGGAGGAGATGAATAGAACTGATAAAATATTGTAACGTGACGTTTCCCTCAACATACAGATTGTCATAAATATACTGAAGTACAAAACAATAATAAAGTAATAAACTTCTGTCATGAGAGAGATGTAGTAACAAGTAACTTTAAGACCATTGTAAAGTAGAATAAGAAAATTAAAATATCAAACCATGTATAGATTGAAATTAATAACAACAATTCAAGTAGACTGCATCAAAAATAATGTACAGAATAGGTAAAAACCTATAATGCAGAGCCTAGCTGAATAACGAGTAACTGGAAACATGATAACATAACCTAAGAGGTTCCGCACACTGCAACAAAACTGTTCCGGAACTGTTTCGTCTCTGTTTCTCGCCCACGCAAAAAAACTGTTTTGTCTCTATACCTGCGCACACTGAGACGAAACAGTTGCTCGTCCACTTAATTCGATCCTTACTTTAGTTTTTTTTCGTTCACTCAAGATGTCTTTCGAAGACGCTGTCGCTGTTTGTGCTTTAGTTATTCCGTATAGGAAAAGAAAACAAAGCAAAAATTGTTGGGTTCATTGTGAAAGGCCAATAAAAGGAAAATTTGTTACATTGTATAGCCAGTTGCGTGAATTTCCTTCAAAATTTTTTTCATATATGAGAATGAATATCAGCAGTTTCGATGAACTATTAAGTCTTCTGAAACCTAGCATCACTCATCAGAATACGACTTTTAGGAATTCGATATCACCAGAAGAAAGGCTGACTATAACTCTGAGGTAAGTACATTATTAATGAATTCAGTATTAATTGTTATTAGTTGAGTAGTGATTAATTAGTTAAGCAGTCTCTATAAATATTAAATTAATAAAGTCGTGTTAGTTGTTATAATCATAAACAGAAATAACTCTGTTGCACACCATTATAGAAACATTATTCCGATTAGCACTTTCAAGCCTCACCATCGATCAGAAGTATACAATAATGGAACTTTAATTAAGACTTTAATAACAATAATAGGAGTAAAAAACTTCTTTATACCCCCAATTACTCTACAGTGCATACACATTTTCGTGAATGAACAACTCTCATTTATCCACGCTAATGTTTGAGAAGGATAACGGTCGACATAAATATTCACTTTTTGTCATATTGTAATGAAAGCAGTAACAATAACCCGTGGAGTAATGATAAACCGTGTATCCTTTAACCAGCTTGTCTATAATTTCTAGTTTTTCAGGTACTAATATAAAAATAATAGTACCTAAAAAATTTTTCAAAACTGCTCATTCATTGCAAAGAGTTTTGAATTAACTTTAATAAAAAAAATTTAAAAACTATAAACACTTAGTAATTTCACAAAATGTATTGTTAAATTCTGACAATTGTTTCAGCCGATTAAGCTATTCTCAAAGAGATGGTAGAATAACGAAATACAAAGAATGTGTTAGAATGAAATACAAAACGCTGGCAGAATGACTGTGTTGAGTACCGTGGTAATGGAACAGCACCTACCACAACCACGATACAGTTTTGAGACTGCAGTGTGCGGACTTCCATAAGAAACAGTAGGACTAGCACGTTTTCGCAACTATTCTGTCTCCGTGCTGTTTCCACCGTAGGAAACAGTTTTGTTTCTGTTGCTGTAGTGTGCGCACCCCCTATATAAATACATGAGATTTTAAGACATACGAAACAGTTGCGGAACTGTTTCGTCTCAGTGTGCGGGGGATCTAAAGAAAATGTAAGATATAAAAACTATAAAACTAGATTAAGTAGTTATATCTGATTGTGACTGATAGGCACATAGACTATTCAGATAGAGGTTATTATGTTATAAATGGGTGAGAGTAAAAGTTTTATTTTTGTGTAAAAATGCTGTAATGTGTGGTAGGAAAGAAGGACTAATATTGAATGTTAATGTAATTCACAAGATGTTTACTTGGGCAAAAAACCTACATCTATGGTAGAAGGTAGACAGGGACATTACAAAGTATAAATGTTATATTAGATCAAGATATGTCCACTAATAGATCATATGGTCTATAATGAATAAAGAATAAATGTTAACTTGTATTAGAATTAAGCAGTTTCACAGTAAGAAATAAATAATAGTCTAAAGTACACAAGACCTTATTAGGGCTGTTGTACCAGCCAATGTTTTTATAGAAAGTTAAGGTTCATAATTGTAACCACTAGTATTAAAAGACATGTTATTAACATAAAATCATATGTACAACCAAGAAAACTAGTTATGTAACAAAAAAGATAACTTTTAAACATAATTTGTTAGAATAGGCCAAACCTTAAAATTGTCAATTTTGGAATTACTGTATAGAAACATATCTTGTGAGATCTTAAAATGATCAGGAGAAAAAAGCAGTTCATTGGTAATAATATCTTTACAATTGTACATAGCATAAGGAAAAATGTTAAATTTAAGAATTTTTAGTAATTTTGATCTCAGAAAAGGGACGCCACCCACGACATGAGTGAGTTTTCGACCAATGGGAATTTTTCACTTTTGCATGTAGCAACCCAAAGAGTGACGCCAAGCCAAGTTAGTCTATTGTTGGAATTCATACCGTAAAGAACGACCCCTCTGCGACACCTAACAGCCGCGAAGTTGCCATCAGAATCGAATCTCTGCTAGGTTAGGTGAACAATGTTTAAAGTAACATAACCAAAAAGTGAGAAAAGTGTTGTGAATTGTTTACATAACCAAAAAAGGAGTTATAGTAAACTACTAATATTAGCAGTGAATAAGAAAGTGTGTGCAAAGTAAAGGAAAGTGTAGTGAATACTTAAAATTATAAACGACTTATAACTAAGTATGATAATACAACTGTAACACTTTATGTACACTTGAAAACTATTTATTCCACTACCACTAAACAAAAACGCTAACACTATTATAAATTTTTCATGTTTAAACTATTATTTCTTTGTTTTTAATGTTTAAAGCAGTATAACCGATTGAGATTAGGTTAACCTCAAAATAGACACTGTTCGGCACATACGAACTAATTGTTATTTTTAGATATAAGATATTGTTTTGTACTATTGTAGTCAACCTAGTATTGTGATGTTTTGTACTTCGCAAAAGACATTTTTGTAATTAATTATTGTAGTCACAAGAACCCGAGATTATATTAACATAACATAACCATTAGACCTAGGCCTGAGTAAGAAAATCATATTGCCAACCTGTGAGCTAAAAATTTAACAAGCCTGGACAGTTAAAATTAAGAAACATGTTATTCAGTTTAATTTAAAAAGAAAGTTACGGACTCTAAAAAGAAAGTAAAAGAATATTGAAGGGAAATAAGGGTGTATGAATAATTATTTTGAATACTTAACATTTTTGTCAGTTTCTGAATATTAGCGTGGTCATAAACATTTGAAGAATAAGTGTAATTTGAATTGTGTACCACGTGCAATGTGAATTATTTAAATAGGTAAGTAAATTCAAAATGGAATAAAGGAAGAAATTAAAAGAAAATTAGAGAATTTTAATTAGTCAAGACATTAATTATTTTTAATTAATGAAAAATAACCAAAAACCTGGAACAATCTAGTCACGTCTACAAGTACAGGTAGAAATTTAAGCATATTCCAATTTATTATTACCTATTTTGGCGTCCAAAAGTGAAACTCAATCATTTGATAAACCAATACTCAATTATCATTGAACAAATTACTTAATCTGAAAGTCTATATATTTAATGAAATATAAGACTATAACAAAACCAGAAAACACAACCAGTATACCTTTGTAAGTTTACATATATGGTGTAAACAAAGTGAGGCCTAAATAAGAACATTTTTATTTGAAAATATATCAACACAATGAAAATACAATTTTTGATTAATCAAAAATACACCATGATAATAATTATGCATTACAATATTTATCCAGTTTTCATATTATTGATACATGCATTTAGACTGTGGTTTTAGATTCCTGGAGATAAACATATAAATGTACGTAAAATTTTGCTTCATCATATTTATACAACTTTTTTCAAATTCTTCCTGGGTAGAGGCTACTGCAGGAAAAAGTTTTCCTTCTGCAACCTAACATTCGTGGAGGTAGAGGCAGGCGTAGCCAGTAAAGAAGACATCTTTTACAGATATAGTAGAATTCAGATTGATCAAAATTATAGAAAACGCAGAAAAAGTTATAGATAAAAATTGCACTTATACCATACAGTATGAGTTTTAAGGTCTATAAATCTGTATTATTATAATTATATTGCAATAGGAATCATCTATCTTACCTTAAAACTCAAAATAAAATAATATAAAATAACAAATGTAATACAGGTAATAACAGGTATAATATAATACAGGTATAATAACAAATTTTGAAATACAAGTTATCATTCTGAGTTTTTTAGGTAACATTTGTTTCTCAGTCTTTCCGCAATGTTGCACAGTGACTTGAATGTCAAAAAGATGGTCTGTCTTCCACCTTTTGTTTCCTGATAATACAAATTGCTATTTCAGTCATACTTAGAAAACCAAATGAAAACTATTGTGTGAATTTTCAGTACTTACTCATTTTCATCATCATCATCTTTTGTTGCCTTATCAAGCTAATAATAATATTGTCAGCCATTTCATTTTGCCCAACATACAATGCTGGTGATACACAGAAAATTAATGAGGGGAGCACTTTAGAAGAGTCAAGTGAATTAACCACACAGTGTAATAATTAGCAGTTCCTCAATTGCTTGTTCAGTATAGTTAAATGATAAAAGTATGGCAAATTCGTGATACTTCAAATACTTTTGAAAAATATATTGTTATTCAGTCCATGGTTTTTCCAGTTGTAATATGTGCTTGCAAGAACTTGGTATTAAGAAAGGTTGAACATCAAAGAATTAATGCCATCAAACTGTTTTTGCCATTGATGCTGGGAAATACTTCTGGAAATTGTGTGGCCTGTGAGGAGGACTAACTAGTCAGTTCTGTACTTGGAAACATCGACATCATTATCTGTCCAACACTTCACAGATTTGGAAATCGATCATCAGGTAGCAGCTTAAACAAATCTGGCCCCTTTTCTTTTCTGGCCTGCAGGAAGGGATCAGCTTGTAAATCACACAATTCTAGATGAATATTAGTTGGCTGTTCTTCAGTGATAGTACCAAGAGGATAAGTAATTGCAAGGCATCATTTTTAAAAGGTTCAAATTTTTTGAATCTTATTTTAAACTCTTCTATACTTCCTTGAATATGTGCACCAAATTTCTTGAAAATGCATTTTATAGGGAAAAAGCGTGCATATAAGACAACACTTAATTATTTTAGGAGTTCTATGAGAACGATAATTAAGTGGTCTAATTTCCATACCTTGAGACAAAACTAAATAAATATGGCTATTTTATGTTAAAGGTGAAATTATAAGTGATACCCCTTTACAGTGGATTCACTTTTGTTTTCCCGCAGGCTGTGATCATTCACTGGGCCAGTAACTGTATGCTTGGTTACTTCAACTTGCCTATCAGAGTCAGTGCATGGTTTCTATTAATTAATCAGTCACTATAGTTTTTCTGTAACTGGTCCTTAAATGTTTGATTAACAACCACATCTAGAATTTAAAGCTGAGAAGTCATTCCCTCAGGGACTGTAACAAGATCAGTGGTCATTTCTGCAACCAGCTGCTTTATTTTCTGAGTTGTGTGACAATGAAGAACATCAAGAATTAACGCACCTCTCTGCTGTAGTTCATTGCATACAAGTACACTCATCATCTGAAGCTGCCATGACTCATAAAACGTGCTCATTTAGTTTGTCAGTGTTTTGTGAACTGTTGACATCACCACTCGCATCCACTTTCACTTTCTCAAGTAGTTGTAATGCAAACTACTATTTCTCATTACTCCACATAACTCGCGGTCCATA
Organism: Magicicada septendecula; assembly: GCA_034769895.1. Classification (NCBI taxonomy): domain Eukaryota; kingdom Metazoa; phylum Arthropoda; class Insecta; order Hemiptera; family Cicadidae; genus Magicicada; species Magicicada septendecula. Next base: position 234,408,713 of record CM068371.1, on the reverse strand, counting down.
GCCTGTTAGACAATGGTAAAAGACACACAGCTGAATGAAACACACTCACACTGCTATAGTGAGCTAGGTGGTGGCTCACACACTGGTTATCTCTGTTGAGATTTACATGATGACATTCATTGTTCTACACCTTGACAGGTTAATGCCGATCCAGTGTTAACAAAAACCTTGTACATAAGGTTGACTTTTGTAGTTGTATGTGCTCATGACTTCAAAAAAATATTTCTGTTACTTGTGTCATATGCACAAACATATACTATAACGCTTACATTTCCCTATAAATTATTATAGGGGAAGCTATTAAACTCTGTAAATTCGCTGTTGTCCAAAGCAAAAACAACAACGATTTGAGATACTTAACTGTCACAAATTATTTCATCAGTCATGAAGAAATATACACAACATAGAAATTAGTTAGAGTGGTATCAAAAAAGAGTGATGCCTAAAAACGTCAGCGACAATAGTTTATCATTCTTCAAAAAATTATTCTCTTCACATCTTTACTGACTGTACAGTAGCGCGGTAATTTTTACATTATAGGTTGGCTAATCTGCGCTTTAATTTGCACTTTAATCTGATCAATTCATGTCCGTGCTTCCGCACAGTTAGTCATAGACGCTCGCAAGCGGCGGTCGGCTCGCGCCCGCAGCCTTACTGTCACATTTTTCTTCTTGTCGCGACAATTAATGTAGGCCTTAGGCCAACACTTCATATATGGCCCTTTAGGCCCTTTCATCAAATTAATTTAAATGTAATACGAATTGTATTCACGATGTGTTTATTAGCCAATCTCTTAGTCAAAAATGAAACTTAACAACTTCTGGTGTAGATGTGAACAATTAAATAAATGTATTAATTACAGTCCACTCGCTTCATCATTTCAGTATCCTGGCGAATCAACCTACAGTAAATAGAACACTTCACACTTAACATTTTTTGGTCCACACAAGGCGGATCATTCTTCTACTTAACATTTTTTTGGTCCACGCGGACCGGATACTAACCATTTTTTGGTCGCTCCGGACCTGGATTTCCGGATACATTATTCACATTTATTATTTTTCTGCCCCTATTTCTGGCCATCACGGGCGACTCAGCATATCCGCTGATACGACCGTGGCGTGATTCGATCAGCATTTCGCTCGTCGCCTTTGAGCCTTCTGACGACATCATTGCAAGAGCCTGCTAGCTTCAGTACGTCAGTCAAAGCAGTCATCTCTCCGAGCTGTGTGTTTGCCATCTTCTCCACGGCGTCGACGCTTCAGGACATCGCCTACAAGGTATCACCTCACTAACATCATATCAAGGTGCGTACAATGGCTGAAGAAGGACTCAAAGTGTTAGTCAGAAAGAGAGGCGGCTTAAAGTCCGCAATAGTGCGCATACAATCAGCTGTCAGTAACTTTGATACAAATTCTAATACAAAACACTTTTTAACAGTAAGACTTGAAAGTTTGAAAAGCTTGGCATCGAAGTACGACGAGGTACAATCTGAAATCGAACTTATTTGTAAAGACATAAACGCTGCTCAAGAAGACCGAGTTGAGGTCGAAGAAATGCTATATTCTACGGAAGCAAATATTTTACAATTGATTGATACCTTTAATGTTCAGACTGTACCTCCCGTATTATCGGCCCATATGCAATTAAAACCAATAAGTTTGCCCTGCTTCACAGGCAATATCTTGGAATGGCAGCATTTTCATTCAATTTTTACGGACTTGGTGCATGCAAGATCCGATCTAACACCAGTGCAGAAACTACATTATTTACATTCTTCTCTAAAAAATGAACCGTTAGACTTAATTAAATCACTACCTATTTGTAATGAAAATTACTCGATAGCGTTGAGTTTGCTGTCCGCAAGGTATGACAACAAGTTCATACTAGCAAAATACTACATTCAAAATTTACTTCAAGTCAAGTCGACAATTAAAGACTCTGTCCAAGGGTTGGCAAAATTCACAAATACGATAACGTCTTCCGTTAATTCACTGGCGGCAATGCAACTGTCAGTGAATTCATTTGAATTTATTACTATACAATTATTATCAACTAAACTCGACCCTACTACTTTTAAATTATGGAAGGAGTCTATAGACCCTGATAATCTTCCTAACTTTCAAGATTTCACTCATTTTTTAAACGCACGTAGACAGCTGTTAGAAAATACACTGCCTATCGATGCCGGACAGCAACTCAACAAGCCGAGTTTAAGCCTCAACAATAAATCTGATAAATATAAATCACGAAACGCTGCTGGCAATACTACATTTAGGAGTTATCACTCAGCGTCAAGCAATTATTCATGTTTGTGTTGTAAATCTAATCATCCGCTTTACATATGTGATAAATTTCGTGCACTAAGCACCGCTAAGCGGGGACAATTTGTATCAAATCACAAATGTTGTACCAATTGTCTTAGATCAGATCATTTTGTATCTAATTGTAAGAATAAGCAGGCATGTAAGATCTGTTCAAAACGACACCATACATTGTTGCACACGAACAATGTGCCGAACTCAATCTCTGCCAGTAGTAGTAACTATTGTTCATTTAAATTACAATCCACGAATAATATTCTTTTATCAACAGCAATTGTATTTGTCATTGACCAGGCTGGCAACAGACAAAAGGCAAGAGTTCTTTTGGACGCCAGTTCACAAATAAACTTTTGTACCAAATCATTTGCAAAGAAATTACGGCTTAATTTGACTAAATCCAACATACCAATTACGGGTATAAATAATACAGCGTGTCATGCCACTAATCTCGCGTCTATACGCATTATTTCTCGTTATCAGAGATTTAACTTCGAGGCAAAATGTGCTATCTTATCTGCATTAACCCACAATCTGCCAGCACAATCGTTTGACATAAATCAATTCAACATTCCAGACAACATTTTTCTTGCTGACCCAAATTTCAACATATCATCCGAAATCGACATACTCTTAGGGGTGCAATTTTACCTGGATTTAATTTTAGCCAACAAATACGTACGTGGCCCTCATTTACCCATCATTCAGGAAACAAAGTTAGGCTACATTTTGGCTGGCAATCTGCCCAAACACTGCCGCTACAAGGGTCCTGCTGTTTCGTTCCTAGCTAGGAACAACGACAGTCAAATTATGCAGTCTCTCGAAAAATTTTGGGAAGCAGAAACTATCCCTGACAACACACCTGATAACGAGTCAGCTTGTGAGGAGCATTTCGTGCGTTCTACTCATCGCAACCATGAGGGTAGGTTCGTGGTTTCACTGCCATTTAAGTCCGATTATCTCCAGTTGGGGGAATCTTACACCAATGCTGAAGCAAGATTTTTGAATTTAGAACGTCGATTCAGGCGTGATGCTAAGCTCGCGCGCGATTACGCAGACTTTATTAATGAATATAAGGATCTTGGCCACATGATGCTTATCGATAATTGCTCTATCAATTCAGGAGTGTCAAATACTTACTATCTGCCTCACCATGCCGTGTTTAAGCAGTCTAGCTTGACCACAAAACTGCGCGTCGTTTTTGATGTTTCGTCCAAAACTACCAATGGCCTTTCTCTCAATGACATATTGTTGGTAGGCCCGAATGTTCAACAAGACCTTTTTTCTATTCTTTTACGTTTCCGTATGCATAAATATGTTCTCATCGCCGACATCAAGAAGATGTATCGACAAATTCTCGTAGCTGAAAAGGATTGTCACTATCAACGTATTCTGTTGCGTGACTCTCCCCTCGAACAATTTAAACACTTTGCATTGCGAACGGTAACCTACGGCACGGCTAGTGTTTCGTTTTTGGCCACTCGCTGTCTTATTCAAATTGGTAGGGACCATCAAGCTTCTTTTCCTGATGCAGCGTTAGCTATAACAAATGATTTCTATGTCGACGATTTGCTTACCGGTGCTGACACCATCTCTGATCTGACCAAGTTGAAATCTGACTTAGGTGCGTTATTGAGTCAATACGGTCTCACGTTGCATAAATGGGCATCTAATGAACCCAGAGTGGTCGCAAGTCATGACAATTTATCACTCCCCTTAAACAAACAGGACAATGTGCGTACCCTGGGCATTCTCTGGAATAACACTGCCGATTCATTTCTGTTTGACATTAAATCATTCCCCGTTGAATCAAGCATCTCCAAGAGGAGAATTCTTTCGATTATCGCAGGCATATACGATCCACTTGGACTGATCGGTCCCGTTGTTTTCTTGTACAAACAGTTTGTGCAGCAACTCTGGCTTTGCAATCTTGGTTGGGATGAACCGATCTCCGGGCAGTCACGTTTGGATTGGCATTCATTGTGCGACAAATTGTGTCTGATTAGCAAAATTGTTGTCCCACGTTCTATTCGTTGCAAGTTTGAGGCAAGTACAGTTGAATTACATCGTTTTTCGGATGCCTCTGAAAAGGGGTTTGGGTGCTGTATTTATATTAGAGTCATTTATCAAGATTCATCGGCCTCTTGTCATCTCCTCTGTTCTAAATCTTGCGTGGCTCCCCTACGACAGGTGTCATTACCTCGCATCGAACTCTGCGCTTGCTTGTTGTTATCGCGACTCGTATCTAAGGTCGTTCCTGCGCTTTATTCGTTTATTAATAGTGTTCATTTATATTCTGACTCTATGGTGTCTCTTTACTGGATTCATGCCCAGTCCACGAGGTGGAAAACCTACGTCGCTAATCGTGTTGCTGACATTCAGCGTCTTACGCAAGCCTATACATGGCATCACATCAATTCTAGACACAATCCTGCTGATATTATCACTAGGGGGTGTCTCCCTAACGTTTTGCGCGATTGTTCGCTTTGGTGGCACGGTCCCACTTGTTTGTCTCAATCTTCCGAGTCCAATCCTTTTCCACCCTTTTTACCTTCTAATCCGTCATCTTCTGAAGTCACTGCGGAAGAGAAACAAACCCATAACCTTTCTCTAATGTCTACCCTGGCTGTCGACCTTTCTAAGGACTTTTCTTCGTTGCATCGTCTGACACGCGTATACGCTTATTGTTTTCGGTTCATCAAAAATATTAGACTCTCCAGTGCTGACAAAATAACGGGTGATCTTACCCCTGTAGAAATTCATCATGCTCTTAATTTCTTCATAAAATAATCTCAGTCGATGCACTTTGCAGCCGAAATTAATTGTCTTCGTAATGTGTCTTCTGTCTCTATTAGGAGTACGTTGGCTTCTCTCGACCCGTTTCTTGATGATTCTGGAGTAATACGCGTAGGCGGGTGATTACAGCAGTCGCAATTACCTTACGACACTAAACATCCTATTGTCATACATCCATCGGCTCAATTACTCGCCTTATCATTGAACGCGAACACATTCGTCTACTTCACGCTGGTGCTCAACTCGTGCATCACTCACTTCGTCAACGTTGGTGGATTGTTAATGCCAGGTTAGTCATTCGCTCCATCATTCGCAAATGTGTCAAGTGTCACAGGTTTAGTGCCAAACAGCAGGTTCAGAGGCTTGGTATTTTACCGTCTCCTAGAGTCACTCCATCATGGCCGTTTCTATTCTGTGCGGTTGATTATGGTGGTCCCTTCATGATTCGTCATGGCGGGCAGAAATCCAGAACTCTCTCTAAGGCATACATGTCTTTGTTCATTTGCTTAGCAACCAGGGCCATTCACTTGGAATTGGTTTCCGACCTTACAGCCAGTGGGTTTATAGCTGCCTTACGTCGTTTTAAGGCCCGCAGGGGCATACCCAGTCAGTTATACTCTGATAATGGCACAAACTTTAGGAAGGCCCACAATATTTTACATGACCTCTACAATCTTTGGCATAATAAGGATGCCACCTCATCACTCAAATTATTCACGTCCTTTCAGGGTATCTCATGGTCATTTATTCCGCCCTCGTCACCTCATTTTGGTGGCCTTTGGGAGAGTGGCATAAAGAGTTTGAAGTTTCATTTGCGCCGCGTGGTAGGCAAGTCTATACTCACCTTCGAGGAGTTTACCACAGTTTTGTCTCAGATAGAGGCATGTCTAAACTCTCGCCCTTTATTTGCCATCTCTTCGGATGTAAATGATCCGGTGCCACTTACACCTGGCCATTTTTTGATTTGCGCACCATTAACGGCGATACCGGACCCAGACCTATCTCATATTCCTATCTCTCGTCTTGGACGTTGGCAACTTCTCCAGAAGTTTGTCCAAGTAATTTGGAAGGCTTGGTCTCGCGACTATTTACACCAGTTACAACAGCGTCACAAATGGAAATTCGCTAAGGATAATGTTTCCATTGGGGACCTAGTTTTACTTATTGAGGATAACCTACCTCCATTAGCCTGGAAATTTGGTGTAATTACCGCCACATTTCCCGGCCCAGATAACTTAATTAGAGTCGTAGACATTCGCACGCCTACTGGTGTTTTGCGGAGACCAGTACATAAGTTATGTCTGTTGCCAGCGCGGGACGAGATTTGACACAAGATTATTATGATCATTTAGCACAATGCTATTTTACTCAGCCATTGGCTTATTACTTTATTATATGACCATTTGGTCAACTTAATTGTGATATGTATTATCACAACATTTTCATGACAATTTGCGCCATTGCGTGTTTCTATACTCATCATAGTTTCATGGTGGTATATTTGCTATTTTCTATTTATATGTTAATATTTTGTGTGGCATACTATGTCCTACACATTTACATTTTGATGTATTGGGTATGTGTCATGTTTTCGGTGGTATTGTTTTATAAAAATTTGTTACATAATATTCGCATGGTTTGCAGTTATACAACCATGCATGCATTTCTTGCACAGTTGTTAATATGTGTGATTTATTGTTCTATGAATGTCTTTCTCAATTGTTCAACTCATGTATTACATTTGTAACCACAGTGTCGTATTTGTTACTTATGCTATTGGGCTTATTCATATTTGTAATTAACTAAATTGGTGTTTATTATATTTATTATATAACTTGCATTTATGTAAAACATTGTTTTTTGCGTCTACTGTATGTAACCATGCCATGCCTAGATTTATTTTATATTGTATTTTTATATGGTATTTTGTATTTTGTGATTATGCATTGCACAATTATTCCTGCTTAAATTATGACATACATGTCATCACATATGTGCTTGCAATCAGTCAGCTATCTATAGCTTGTTCTCACACAACAACATATTGTAAATTCCTGAAACTTCAGGCATAGCATGACTCGTTCAAATTTATGACGCCATGCTAGATTTACGTCTAAACATGTATAATTTGTGACAATTTTTGTTCATGTAAGCAATACTCTGTACAGGTCTACTGGCCTCAACTATTTAACGGTAACCATCTATGACTTGCATAGGGTTACAATTTATCGGGCCATCATGTGATGAGCTTCCGATCATACATTATTAAACATTGTCAAATTATGTATTTTTCATGTTTTATAACGTTCAATATTGTATACATACAATATATGTGGGCAATACATTCATTGCCAACGCTTACATTTTTATTCATGCATGAAATCAGTTTGCTCGCCAACCTTGCCCTACCAAACGCTTATCTTTAAAGCTTATCTTTATTCATGCTTATCGCTAAACCATTAACGTACAGCTGTTATCTAAGATTACAACTCAAGGTTCAATGTAGCCTACGAGATTAACTTTCATTAATAAGAACTCTGTATGTATATAATAAGTTACCAAAATGTATAATAAGTTACTAAAATGTAGTAAAAAATCTACTGATTTTTTGACGGGCAGTTTATGTACAGTAGCGCGGTAATTTTTACATTATAGGTTGGCTAATCTGCGCTTTAATTTGCACTTTAATCAGATCAATTCATGTCCGTGCTTCCGCACAGTTCGTCATAGACGCTCGCAAGCGGCGGTCGGCTCGCACCCGCAGCCTTACTGTCACATTTTTCTTCTTGTCGCGACAATTAATGTAGGCCGTAGGCCAACACTTCATATATGGCCCTTTAGGCCCTTTCATCAAATTAATTTAAATGTAATACGAATTGTATTCACGATGTGCTTATTAGCCAATCTCTTAGTCAAAAATGAAACCTAACAACTTCTGGTGTAGATGTGAACAATTAAATAAATGTATTAATTACAGTCCACTCGCTTCATCATTTCAGCATCCTGGCGAATCAACCTACAGTAAATAGAACACTTCACACTTAACATTTTTTGGTCCACACAAGGCGGATCATTCTTCTACTTAACACTGACTGTTCAGGGATTTTAATAAATATAATTTTAGGTTGTAATTAAAGGATTATTTTAGCTGAATGGTTAATTTATCAGTGGAGGAATATTATAATATCCATTTATGAGCTAAATCTTATTTTATGAGTTAAGAAGAATTGCTTGTGGCTATGAACGGATTACTTTTATGGCAACGTTAAAATTAGAATCAAAGTTTTATTTTACAGAATGTTGTAAAAACAAGTTTTCTGGGGGTTTACTTTTTTAAAGGAAAACATTAGTTGGTGCCACTTTCCTTTTTTCTTTGTCATGTGTGACTATGACTGATGAAGCTGACTGTGACAGTGAAATATTTCAAATCACTGTGTCCTCTTTGTACATGAAAGGTTGTTGGGGAATATGCAAATGGATGTTTGGAGGAGCTGAGAACAGATTAAAACGTACATTGCTAAAGAAATTTTTAATAGATTATAGTAGACTAGAAGAACCTATTTTGTAGGAGTATGGATTTTGAAAATGAGAAATAGTATTGTGAAGTGGTGTGTATACAGTATTCTGTTATATGAATGTGAAACGTAGACTATGGGTGAGAGAGACAGGAATGGGATTGGTTTTTGAGTAAAGGTATGGAGAAAAATAAAGAGAAGAATGGGGTTAACGTGTTAGTAAAGTGGAATTAGAATAAAGGAAAACACAACTTTTTTTTGTACAATCTTGAAGAGAAAAGGAAACTGGACAGAACATATAAAAGAAAATGGAAAAGGAAATATTAACAACTATTATTGAACCCACAGAGAAATGGAGAAAGGAGAAGAGAGAGAAAGACATTAATGATGCTACATGACCAAGAGAGGAGGGTACAAGAAACCTAAAGTAACAGGCTTGGGACAGGAGCAGTTGGAGACAACAGTGGAGCATAGGACCTGCCAATTAGCTGGACACTGTGTGATGATGATGATGATGATCATCATCATCATCATAAACTTTTTCAGATTTTTTCAAATTACAGCATTTGTTAATATTAGTTTTTCTCTTAACTATCCAGCTAGTAACTGGTATAGCATACCAGCACGTGGTGAAAATTATGTAAGCTGCTGTTGGTTTTCACATTGTTCAATATATTTAATTGCCATCAGTTATATAATTTTTCAAATTTGTGTTTTATGTTCAATTTTTTTCTGTTCTTTCCTGTAATGAGAGAGAGATTATTGATGTGAGAAATTCAAATTTTTGAGGCTTTACTGTGTATAGTAAATGAAAGGTATTCTGATGTAAATTATTGTAAATGAAAAGTGTTAGTTTGTATAGATTCTGCTGATGATTGTTCAGACGATTAAAACATTGTTATATATATAAATATTTGTTGTTGTTGTAAAAACAAGTGTTTTTTATTATTAGTAATATAAAATACACAAGAATAATATAAGAAGATATGAGTATAAATGAAAAGTATACTACTCAATTTGTTGTAATTAAATTTACCAGAAATGTATTGTTACAAATGATTTTAATTTCTGATTAAATTAAATTATTTGATAAATGTTTAACAGGAAGTCATGTGAGTGTTTTACATAGGATTTCTTATTTGCTTACATGTGCTTTCATTTTTTTCATGATGTCAAAACACATGAAAAGTACTTAAAATAAACAGAGTCTTCTAGTGAACAGTACAGTGGCTAGATACTTTTAAAATTATTGTTTTTATAAAACAGACATTATAATATAAAAAACTGTTCTGTATTTCTCTAATGTTTGTCTGAATCAGGCGTGTGCTAGAGCTGTAGGACTTCTGTCTCGAGTTCACTTAGACATTATCTTGGAGAGATTGGAATCATTAGCAAACAGTGAACTGAATCGACGATCATCTCGTCTACTTGGTCTTATGAAAGATGCACGCACTGATGGGGAAATTGAACGGGCAAGAATAACATTGCTCAGGTGTTATGCTGCAATTGCAACCCAAGCTCCGCCAACTCAGCTGTTTCCAAAACTTGAGTCAGGTCTTATACAGTGGCTTTTATCACAGATGTCGCAAGCCAAAGTGAGTTTAATAAGTAACTAATTTAGGTATTGTAAGAAATACTAGGTTGCTGTGAATAATTTATAGGGCTAGAGTATAATACATCAAATTATTATATCACACTACAATTGAGTTTAATATTGGTTTAACTTATTCACTGGTAAGGTTTTATATGTTGCAATCTGTAGGTGCTCCTGCATTTTTCTTTTTTCTTTTTTTTGTAAATGTGCCATTTTTTTTTAACACGAGGAAACACAAAACTAAGAATACACAGACATTTTGAAATGGTTTCACTACACGCTAACAAAAAGATGCAAACTCTCACACTGCTTGCTCACTCTGTATTAACATATTACAACACCAAGTCAAGCGAATGTCACGCATCCATGACATGAGCACCACAGAGAGCATGTGCCATGTCCAGATTACCGAATGTGTTAATGACAATAAAGGTTTGAATTAAAAAAAAAAAATCATAAAATATGCCAAATACCATACTATTAGTGTATACATATATTTTTCCAAATATAAAGTAATGGTGTTTTAGATTTCCACTATTAGTTTTATAAATAAGAAAATCAGTGTTGTTACAGGCATATGTGTAAAAATATATATTATATATGTGCAAGGTATAAAAATAAAATTTCTGTTTATTCAATAATAATTTGAAAAACTGTTAACAAATTGTTATAGGACTCAGCATCGAAAGAAGCAATATTAACTACAATAGCTAATATTGCTGATTCATTGGATAGAAACAGAGATTCATATTCAGAGAATCTGACATGTCATGGTCAGTTGCTTTCAGTGATACTATCACAGATTCAGAATGGTGCCACCCCCGAACCATTGCTGCTCAGGGTTGCTGCATCCATTGTGTATCCTTTCCTACTATGTGTAAACAAAATGTGACAGATAAAAACACCAGTGCATGCATTCGAAGTTCATGAGATTGTGCTGTGTGTATATTTTATAGTGAGGTAATTATGTTTTCTTTATGTAAGAAAAAGAAATCTACAATAATACTATAAATTTAGAAAGATTTAGAAATTGTATGAGTTAGTTATACAAGATTTATTTTTAGGTTTGGATTTCTGAATGAGTGTGTAATGGTACTTTTAGTCTAAAGTTTAAGATGTAAGAAATTGGGTACTTTTAATGTCCATATGAATAAACAAGGAAACTGACTTAGTGAATTTGTACTATAAAAAGCAAGTAATGTGAATTGGTTACAAAAAAGGAAGGTATATATAAAAATTTGATGTGAATTCATATACAGGATATGGCTTTTTTACATGTTGATTTTTTATACTGTAACATGGTATGAGAGGTACATCCTGTAACTGTAAGTTTGTCATCTGTATAAACATATTTTCCACACATTGTGGAGTTGCATGTTGTAACTGCAATTCAGGAGGTATTTTGTTTGCTTATTTAAAAGTATATCATAAAATGTATCTGCTATGTCATGTATGTTTATGTCTGCCATAACATATGTCATATATTCTGTAGATTAGAATATGTCATATATTATGTCATATTGATAAGATGTTTGAAGTTGCAAGTTATAATACTACTTCACTTTTCAAAATAGACTTGGAGAACTGCAGGTATTTTTCAGTTCAGCTTGATGAATATAGATAGGGTCATTCCATCTCAAATGAACCAGAAAAATGGCAAAATGCAACCCATCAACTCGGATTTTCATGAAATTTGGTACACATGGTTTGTTCACGTATATAATGACTGGTTTAAAATTTCAGACCTCTATCTTAAGCCGTTTCAGAACTAGAGCAGCCTGATTTTCAACCTAAAATACTAAAAAAATTCATCCGCGGCTGTCGCGAATTCAATAAGTAGTTTTAAATTTATTTAATTTCTCCTAAAATTAAAGTAGGAAAGATTTGAAATTTTCCATACTTATGTAAAATTTTCTGCAGAATTCAAATATTGTATCAGATTTGTTGTAATCACATTATGAAGGGTCATTTGAGCCTTCAAAATAGAAATATTACTTTATTTTAAATGTCCACAACTTAAATTACAAATTCCTGTGTACAGACTGTAGTTACAGTGTCCCAATATTATTGCTGGTATCATTGGAAAGAGAAGAAAATTTCCTTTAAAACAGACTTAAAAAATCTTTGGGGAAATGACAACTACACTAGTAGTCATAAAAAACAATATTTAGGGCATATTAACAAATTAATCCACTTTTACACACAGAAACAAAAATTTATTCAAAATAATATCCACATTTACATGTACAGGAATAGAAATTTATTCAGCTGATTATCTAAAAATACAATTTAGGGTACAAAGTATTCTAAAAATATAAATTAGCTACAAATTATTCCATTTCTCATTTATCAATTTTTGGCACTCTACTGAAATTTGATATTGCCTGCCTGTCATTGTTGTTGGTTGATCTATAGTACATAATATATTTTGAAATGGGATCCAACAAATATCAACCCTATCTGGCCAATAAAAAGATACTGATGGACCTGCTGGATGCATAAATCTAATTCTGGCATCTCCCTGATCTAAATTTATAATTTCAATAAGACCAATATACCATTTAGAATCGTATTTACAGCAAACAAAAGAATTTACTTTCAAGGAGTCTGCAATAGGTGTTTGCACATCAGAAAAGTTAAATTGTAAAGCATAGTTATTGTCACTGCTAACTCTTTTGCAGCCAGAGTATTGGTTGATAAAGGTATGAATTGGTGGAAACTTCTGGTGCCAGCCACAGTTTTTGATTTTGTAAATCGCTGTTGCAGATTAGTTCTTGTAGAACTTACTTCTTTTTCTTCTATATAAAAAAAATGGATTTTAGAAAATTTTTCTTTGCAAAACTCGAACATTTTTTTAGGATCAGAAATTTGCTCCTTGTATGGTCTCTGTAAATTGGCCTTTGTCACCATCTGTTTCACACTTCCCCCAATACCATCACAAGGTGATTTTCCATGGCTTGTTGCAAAGAAAGACCATGTGGCAGTGATTCCAAAATCAACCTCGTGATGGCACAAATTTAAAAAACTTTGCAATTTTTGTATTGAGCACTGCACCCATCTGTAAAATACTCTATTTTATTAACAGTAGGACAGTGATGCTTAATTGACTCTACAATTTTTGACTGAATTTTATAGACAAAAGCAACATCATGATTTAAATCATCAGAAATATAACATAATGATAAATGGCATAGTTCTTCAGTATCAGGATTTTTGTAGTATATAACAGCAGGATGTATAGTGCACGACATGCGAGTCCAGTGGTAGCTTTGTGCTGCATCTTGTAGCACAAAACCATAATTTTCAGCAAAATCCATTAATACTAATGCCTCATTTTCATTTATATTATTTTTTCTCTCTTTCAAATACGCAGCTTGACTTTTTGCTATATAACCATGTGGAACTAAAGTTCTAGTTTAGTTACTAACATATCAGTAAATTCATTAAATGGTAGGGTCATATCAATAAGCTGAGTTCTGTCGACTGATACCCACTGATGGAAATTTATTTCATCATCTTCCTCAAGTTAAAATTTAGTTTCAATGTAATTTGTTAAATTTGTTGAAGGAGGACATTTATCACAAATTCTTAACATGCAATCCCTGTTTTCTTTACTACAAACAATTTTATCTATGAAAGAATTTACATCATCTTTCGTATTTAAATTTAGGCCACGTAAAAGCAAGTCAACATTCTGGTGTATGGTGCATACACAAACAGCATGCGTTCCTGATGAACCAGCAAGTACACACCATTTAGGACGCATTTGACAAAATTTTGAAAATCCCAAGTCCAGTAAGATCGGATGGGTGCGGCCACAGCCGCCGGACTTGGGGGGGTAAGTACCCATGCTTTTAATAAGGATTTAAGGGGGGTTATCGGCACCATCTCCTCACTGATCCTCTTAGGTTTTAGGCAGTGAGAGTTTGTATGCTTCGGCATACAACCTCTCATTGGGGGTGTATTGTAACGGTACAGAATTGTGTGCTACCATAGTTTCAAGTTAAATCAGTAAATTTTTTAATTGCCAGTATTCACCTGTGAGGTGCCCCTTGTAACCAGCAACATACAGTGTTATTGTTGATGTCTGGAGACAGCCCAGCTCAGACGTGTTACGCAATACCTTGCCAGCAGCAGTCTTTGTGAATCACAGTAAGCAGATTGTCACCAGAGTGTTTGCATCAGACAGTAAAGAGCAGTTTGACAAGTTCGTTAAAAACAGTGGCCTCGGGCTTACAAGATGGGCTGTAAAATAAATTCGGCCTATCTAGTTAAGTGTTGAAACATTTATAAAAGTTCCATTGCAACTCATGGCCGCGCGACCAGAAAAATTAACCATCTAAGTGCTCGAGCAAAGTTACGTGGAACGATATCATTATTATATGTGAACAATGATTCTGTAATCAGTAAAACTCAGTAACAGCAGAGATAAAATTACTCTAATGAGCACAGCGACTTTTGAAGTGAGGGATAAAAAACAAGCATCACCAGTTGGAGCGAAGCCACTACCAGGATGAGTACCATATTATCATTTCAGAACTTTTAACTACTATTTAAATCCTTAAATTTTTAGTGACCGTCAATCAGTGAAAGTTTTAGTGGATGGTTAGTGAGGATCGGTCAATAATACAACTTTTAGTTATTTTGCGTCGACGTTTCGACAATATTTATTGTCATCTTCAGGACCTGTGTATGAAATACAATAGAAATATCAAACATAACGAAACAATTAAATATTTGGGTAGTGTTGGTGATATGAGTGTGTGCGTGCGTATGTATGTATCATTTTTTATGTGAAGACTTATGGTAGTTTGTTTACATCTTCAAATTTGTTTAAATAAATGTAAACAAACTATCATAAGTCTTCACATAAAAAATGATACATACATACGCACGCACACACTCACATCACCAACACGTTCACCCAAATATTTAATTGTTTCGTTATGTTTGATATTTCTATTGTATTTCATACACAGGTCCTGAAGATGACAATAAGTATTGTCGAAACGTCGACGCAAAATAACTAAAAGTTGTATTATTGACCGATCCTCACTAACCATCCACTAAAACATTTTAACTACTATGTTGTAACATTTACATTTACAGACATTTTATTAAACAATAGAGATCTCTAAGGGAAAAGATATAATTAAATAAATAAAAGTAAAAGTACTGGTTCATTAAAAATATAAATAATTTGTCGTAGTCCAAGAAATGTTCATTTAAGAAATGTTCATTTTACTAATTCGTTTGATTTCATATGTTACTAATGAAGATTATATCCACATACCCTAAAAGGAAATTAGAACTTTAAATGTTATCAAAGTAAAACGAAATAATTAATTTGTCTAATAAATCAGAAGCAATTTGTTTAAATATAAACTGTGTATTTGTCTTTGTACCGTTTATCTCAAATAATCCTTTCTGCAGCTGTGTTCGTCTGTAAAACCTTGGAGAGGAACCCAAAGGTAAGAGTTTATTAATAAATGAAGTAATTTATATAGTTTCACTAGCGCCTGAACAGGGACGATTTGTGTGATTTATATAAATCGCACAGATCAGGCCTAATTAAGCTGCAGAACGGGTTGTTTGGGAGTGAGGGTGTGTTTGTAAAAAATATAAATGTTTAATGAAGTTTTATATAGTTAATTTAAGAGATCTATAATTGTGTAGACAGTTTATTGTGTATTCAAATTAATTGACAAAGATGGAAAATATAGAGAATAAAATGAATCTGACCAACTCGGTAGTTACGAGTGAGTCAGGAGGTGGCTTAATGCCAATTACGGTACAAGAAAATATTCCAATTGAATCAGTTATAGCGAATGATTCGGGGCTGGAGACAACTCCAAGCCGAATAGATGAAAATAGTTTAGATGAAAATAATTTAACACGATCCGTAGTAATTAGTGAGGCGAGAGCAAAATCCACTCCCGTGGTAACAAAAATAAAAGAAAAATGGTTGTCAATGGATGACCTGTATAACCTAATGAGAACAATGTCTGAGAATATAAATAGTAATTTCAATGAAAAATTCAATGAACAAAATCAGAAATTTGATGCATTAAGTAGCGACATAAATAATTGTTTCGATGAACAGAACAATAAGCTTGATGTCAAATTTAATGAAATAAATGTAAAAGTGACTGAGTCACAAAAGAATATTGACAATAAACTGAATAAAATAAATATTAAAGTAATACAACAGCTAGATAAGCTTGGGAGAAATATTGAAAACAAGGTGAGTAATAATGTTGGTCATGATGACGTAAACAAGAGTGAAATATTGTTGAACAAAATAAATGGTGATATGTTGAGTAATAGTTGTAATGATAATGAGAGTAGAAAGTCAGTTGACGTTAGTAATGAAGTAGTAATAAGTACTGATGAGTGGGAGAAAGAATGGGGAGATAGTTTAAATGTAGAGTATGAACAGAGGGCAAATTTTTCTTGTAGTATAGGTGAAGGAAAAGCTTCACCAATGTTGTACGAGGACAGAGTTTCCTCCGGTAGTTGTGTGGAAGACGAGGTGTCTTCAATAGTCCCTTTATTTTTTGTGATGGTCTTGGAAGTGCCAAGACGGATAGTAAGTTTGTTAATATAATTAAATTACCTTATTCGGTCCACCTTAGTGACACTAGCTTCTTTCGTTCAATGACGCGTTTCAGGATGAAATCCCATCTTCAGAT
Source organism: Magicicada septendecula (assembly GCA_034769895.1). Taxonomy (NCBI): domain Eukaryota; kingdom Metazoa; phylum Arthropoda; class Insecta; order Hemiptera; family Cicadidae; genus Magicicada; species Magicicada septendecula. Next base: position 234,391,795 of record CM068371.1, on the reverse strand, counting down.
ACACAATATCAATCAAAACAAATGTATACCACATTTTGTGGTTATGTCATAATTTAAAATGTTTAAAATCTTTTAAATATAATATACAAAACGTAACAACTGAATCGCTCGGAGCGCTCACATGCATGCACGCTGTACCGCGATTTCCTTACGACTGGCTATAATTATCATTCAACCGTATAGCAGTGTCAAACAGGTTATTAGATCCGAAGTTCATTTGATCATTTAATATGTTATTTTTGGTTGTTGCGTTTTTTGTAGCTTTATATATTTCGAACTCCTCTAGGCTATCCATTAATTTACCCTTCTTGAAAGTATGTAACGCTACGAAATTGTTTTCGAAACTAGTATAATTATGACCTTTTGTTATTAAATGTTGTGCAAAACTGGAATTATCATTATTTGTTTTAGGAATATGCTCTAAAAATCTTGTATAAAAATCTCTGCCGGATTGGCCGATGTAGAATGCTGCACAATTATCGCATTTTATTTTATAGACTCCTGATTTATTTTTTAAAGGAATATTTATTTTAGTTTTGAAAAAATTGTTTAAATTATTACAGGTTTTGAATGAAATAGTATATCCTTTACTTTTAAAAACAGATTTTAAAATATTTGGCATCAAACCAGTATAATTAGCTGAAATGAATTTTTTATGTTTTTTATTATGTTGGTTAATAATGTTGGTATTTTTATTTTCTAAACGTTTTTTATGTTTCATTATCATTCTATCAATTATTACTGGCCTGTAACCATTATTTAGAGCTATTTGTTTTATAATATTTACTTCTTGATCATAGTCTTCGTTATTAAGGGGAACACAAAGTAATCTGTCAATAAAGCTGTTAAATGCAGCCATTTTTTGGGCTGGAGGATGAAATGACTTAGCATGTATAACCGTATCTGTGCATGTGTGCTTTCTGTATATTTTGTATTTCAGGTCATTACCGTTATTTGTTATGGTTAGATCGAGGAAATTAATATTTTTGTTATCTTCAATTTCCATAGTGAATTTTATTTTCTTATGTATTTTATTTAAATAGTTATTAAATGACTCGAGCTGTCTATTGTTACCATTGAAAATAACAAAGGTGTCGTCCACATATCTTGAATAATATACTATTTTATTGTCAAAATAATTGTTTTTTAAAATTTTAGTATTTTCTAAATGATTCAAATAAATATCAGCGAGGATACCTGAGAGTGGAGAACCCATTGCTAGGCCCTCATTTTGTTTGTAGTATGAACCATCAAACAAAAAATAGTTTTGATTAAGTACTATTTCTAATATTAACATTAGCTGATTAATTTTTCTTATTTCCAAGGTATTATTATTTATTAGAGTAATTTTAAAGTTTCATCAATTGGGACATTGGTATACAGATCCACTATGTCAAAAGACACTAGCTTGTAACTAGGCTTAATATTAATATGACGTAATTTTTCAATAAAATCTTTATAACTTTTTATACTCTGGTTATTATCTAAGCTTATATGTTGTTTGATTATTTTTACCAAGGTTTTTGCTACTTTATAGCTCGGAGCGGTTGTAAAATTTACTAAAGGTCTAATCAGTGCGTCTTTTTTGTGTACTTTGGGTAGACTTTTTAAGCATGGTGCACTAGCTTTTATTGGTTTTAGTGAGTAGCATATATGTTTCTCAAATAGATCTGTACATTTATTTATTGTTTTATTCAATTCTAATGTGTATTTTTTGGTGGGATCATTATTTAGCTTTGTTATGTTGTTATTATTAATGAATTTGTATACCTTTTGTTTATATTCGTCCAAGTCTAACAATGCTATAGTATTGCCTTTATCAACCTTCGTTAAGTAAATGTTATTTTGTAAGAGTTTTTTATTTAGCTGTATAGCTGTTAGTTGTTCATGTTTTGTTTTTGTATAATTTAATTTCTTTTGTTTATGATAATTATTATTAATTGCTTTATTGAATCTATTATTTATTAATATTCGTAGTTCATTTCGTTCATTTAAGACTGGAACACACTTAATTACAGATTCGGCTTCAACTATTTCTTTAATTATGTTATTTTTATTTTTAAGATTCGGTGGAAAATTGTAATTCAGTCCTTTATTGATAAGACTTTCCTCTGTGTTCGTGAGAACCATGTTAGTCATGTTTATCAGTCTAGGGTAGAAAGCATGTTCATTATTGAATTTATTATTGTTTTGATTGCTTATCAAACGGCCAATTTTATTAGTTTGTTTATTCTTCTGAAATCTAATCTTATTCTTAACGTATTGATTAATATGTTGTATGATTGAATCGCATAGAGCGGGATGAACATTATTATATAGTTCTAAATGTGTTTTAAATACAGCTGAGTTTAATGAGATTTTCTTCCTATATAAGAATTTAATTTCTTCTTTTATCCTGTATTTACTTGCAAATTGCTCGGTTTTTCTGGCTATTCTAGAGGTTTCGTTAATTTTGATTTTAGCGTAATTTGGGATAAGATTATTATATAGACAAATTTTATTAAATTTAATATTTAAATTAGTTTTAAATAGTTTAAGCTTTTGATTTTGAAGTGTATACGCAATTTTTACCTGGTAAGGTTCTAATTTCAATCTGTTCATGTTTTACGTACCGAGTCACTTTATGGTTAATATAATTAAATTACCTTATTCGGTCCACCTTAGTGACACTAGCTTCTTTCATTCAATGACACGTTTCGGGATGAAATCCCATCTTCAGATACACAATATCAATCAAAACGTAAATGTATACCACATTTTGTGGTTATGTCATAATTTAAAATGTTTAAAATCTTTTAAATAAAATATACAAAACGTAACAACTGAATCGCTCGGAGCGCTCGCATGCATGCACGCTGTACCGCGATTTCCTTACGACTGGCTATAATTATCATTCAACCGTATAGCAGTGTCAAACAGGTTATTAGATCCGAAGTTCATTTGATCATTTAATATGTTATTTTTGGTTGTTGCGTTTTTTGTAGCTTTATATATTTCGAACTCCTCTAGGCTATCCATTAATTTACCCTTCTTGCAAGTATGTAACGCTATGAAATTGTTTTCAAAACTAATATAATTATGACCTTTTGTAATTAAATGTTGTGCAAAACTGGTATTATCATTATTTGTTTTAGGAATATGCTCTAAAAATCTTGTATAAAAATCTCTGCCGGATTGGCCGATGTAGAATGCTGCACAATTATCGCATTTTATTTTATAGACTCCTGATTTATTTTTTAAAGGAATATTTATTTTAGTTTTGAAAAAATTGTTTAAATTATTACAGGTTTTGAATGAAATAGTATATCCTTTACTTTTAAAAACAGATTTTAAAATATTTGGCATCAAACCAGTATAATTAGCTGAAATGAATTTTTTATGTTTTTTATTATGTTGGTTAATAATGTTGGTATTTTTATTTTCTAAACGTTTTTTATGTTTCATTATCATTCTATCAATTATTACTGGCCTGTAACCATTATTTAGAGCTATTTGTTTTATAATATTTACTTCTTGATCATAGTCTTCGTTATTAAGGGGAACACAAAGTAATCTGTCAATAAAGCTGTTAAATGCAGCCATTTTTTGGGCTGGAGGATGAAATGACTTAGCATGTATAACCGTATCTGTGCATGTGTGCTTTCTGTATATTTTGTATTTCAGGTCATTACCGTTATTTGTTATGGTTAGATCGAGGAAATTAATATTTTTGTTATCTTCAATTTCCATAGTGAATTTTATTTTCTTATGTATTTTATTTAAATAGTTATTAAATGACTCGAGCTGTCTATTGTTACCATTGAAAATAACAAAGGTGTCGTCCACATATCTTGAATAATATACTATTTTATTGTCAAAATAATTGTTTTTTAAAATTTTAGTATTTTCTAAATGATTCAAATAAATATCAGCGAGGATACCTGAGAGTGGAGAACCCATTTGCTAGGCCCTCATTTTGTTTGTAGTATGAACCATCTAACGAAAAATAGTTTTGATTAAGTACTATTTCTAATATTAACATTAGCTGATTAATTTTTCTTATTTCCAAGGTATTATTATTTATTAAATTTTGTTTGAGTAATTTTAAAGTTTCATTAATTGGGACATTGGTATACAGATCCACTATGTCAAAAGACACTAGCTTGTAACTAGGCTTAATATTAATATGACGTAATTTTTCAATAAAATCTTTATAACTTTTTATACTCTGGTTATTATCTAAGCTTATATGTTGTTTGATTATTTTTACCAAGGTTTTTGCTACTTTATAGCTCGGAGCGGTTGTAAAATTTACTAAAGGTCTAATCGGTGCGTCTTTTTTGTGTACTTTGGGTAGACTTTTTAAGCATGGTGCACTAGCTTTTATTGGTTTTAGTGAGTAGCATATATGTTTCTCAAATAGATCTGTACATTTATTTATTGTTTTATTCAATTCTAATGTGTATTTTTTGGTGGGATCATTATTTAGCTTTGTTATGTTGTTATTATTAATGAATTTGTATACCTTTTGTTTATATTCGTCCAAGTCTAACAATGCTATAGTATTGCCTTTATCAACCTTCGTTAAGTAAATGTTATTTTGTAAGAGTTTTTTATTTAGCTGTATAGCTGTTAGTTGTTCATGTTTTGTTTTTGTATAATTTAATTTCTTTTGTTTATGATAATTATTATTAATTGCTTTATTGAATCTATTATTTATTAATATTCGTAGTTCATTTCGTTCATTTAAGACTGGAACACACTTAATTACAGATTCGGCTTCAACTATTTCTTTAATTATGTTATTTTTATTTTTAAGATTCGGTGGAAAATTGTAATTCAGTCCTTTATTGATAAGACTTTCCTCTGTGTTCGTGAGAACCATGTTAGTCATGTTTATCAGTCTAGGGTAGAAAGCATGTTCATTATTGAATTTATTATTGTTTTGATTGCTTATCAAACGGCCAATTTTATTAGTTTGTTTATTCTTCTGAAATCTAATCTTATTCTTAACGTATTGATTAATATGTTGTATGATTGAATCGCATAGAGCGGGATGAACATTATTATATAGTTCTAAATGTGTTTTAAATACAGCTGAGTTTAATGAGATTTTCTTCCTATATAAGAATTTAATTTCTTCTTTTATCCTGTATTTACTTGCAAATTGCTCGGTTTTTCTGGCTATTCTAGAGGTTTCGTTAATTTTGATTTTAGCGTAATTTGGGATAAGATTATTATATAGACAAATTTTATTAAATTTAATATTTAAATTAGTTTTAAATAGTTTAAGCTTTTGATTTTGAAGTGTATACGCAATTTTTACCTGGTAAGGTTCTAATTTCAATCTGTTCATGTTTTACGTACCGAGTCACTTTATGGTTAATATAATTAAATTACCTTATTCGGTCCACCTTAGTGACACTAGCTTCTTTCATTCAATGACACGTTTCGGGATGAAATCCCATCTTCAGATACACAATATCAATCAAAACGTAAATGTATACCACATTTTGTGGTTATGTCATAATTTAAAATGTTTAAAATCTTTTAAATAAAATATACAAAACGTAACAACTGAATCGCTCGGAGCGCTCGCATGCATGCACGCTGTACCGCGATTTCCTTACGACTGGCTATAATTATCATTCAACCGTATAGCAGTGTCAAACAGGTTATTAGATCCGAAGTTCATTTGATCATTTAATATGTTATTTTTGGTTGTTGCGTTTTTTGTAGCTTTATATATTTCGAACTCCTCTAGGCTATCCATTAATTTACCCTTCTTGCAAGTATGTAACGCTATGAAATTGTTTTCAAAACTAATATAATTATGACCTTTTGTAATTAAATGTTGTGCAAAACTGGTATTATCATTATTTGTTTTAGGAATATGCTCTAAAAATCTTGTATAAAAATCTCTGCCGGATTGGCCGATGTAGAATGCTGCACAATTATCGCATTTTATTTTATAGACTCCTGATTTATTTTTTAAAGGAATATTTATTTTAGTTTTGAAAAAATTGTTTAAATTATTACAGGTTTTGAATGAAATAGTATATCCTTTACTTTTAAAAACAGATTTTAAAATATTTGGCATCAAACCAGTATAATTAGCTGAAATGAATTTTTTATGTTTTTTATTATGTTGGTTAATAATGTTGGTATTTTTATTTTCTAAACGTTTTTTATGTTTAATTATCATTGTATCAATTATTACTGGCCTGTAAGCATTATGTAGAGCTATTTGTTTTATAATATTTACTTCTTGATCATAGTCTTCGTTATTAAGGGGAACACAAAGTAATCTGTCAATAAAGCTGTTAAATGCAGCCATTTTTTGGGTTGGAGGATGAAATGACTTAGCATGTATAACCGTATCTGTGCATGTGTGCTTTCTGTATATTTTGTATTTCAGGTCATTACCGTTATTTGTTATGGTTAGATCGAGGAAATTAATATTTTTGTTATCTTCAATTTCCATAGTGAATTTTATTTTCTTATGTATTTTATTTAAATAGTTTTTAAATGACTCGAGCTGTCTATTGTTACCATTGAAAATAACAAAGGTGTCGTCCACATATCTTGAATAATATACTATTTTATTGTCAAAATAATTGTTTTTTAAAATTTTAGTATTTTCTAAATGATTCAAATAAATATCAGCGAGGATACCTGAGAGTGGAGAACCCATTGCTAGGCCCTCATTTTGTTTGTAGTATGAACCATGAAACGAAAAATAGTTTTGATTAAGTACTATTTCTAATATTAACATTAGCTGATTAATTTTTCTTATTTCCAAGGTATTATTATTTATTAAATTTTGTTTGAGTAATTTTAAAGTTTCATCAATTGGGACATTGGTATACAGATCCACTATGTCAAAAGACACTAGCTTGTAACTAGGCTTAATATTAATATGACGTAATTTTTCAATAAAATCTTTATAACTTTTTATACTCTGGTTATTATCTAAGCTTATATGTTGTTTGATTATTTTTACCAAGGTTTTTGCTACTTTATAGCTCGGAGCGGTTGTAAAATTTACTAAAGGTCTAATCGGTGCGTCTTTTTTGTGTACTTTGGGTAGACTTTTTAAGCATGGTGCACTAGCTTTTATTGGTTTTAGTGAGTAGCATATATGTTTCTCAAATAGATCTGTACATTTATTTATTGTTTTATTCAATTCTAATGTGTATTTTTTGGTGGGATCATTATTTAGCTTTGTTATGTTGTTATTATTAATGAATTTGTATACCTTTTGTTTATATTCGTCCAAGTCTAACAATGCTATAGTATTGCCTTTATCAACCTTCGTTAAGTAAATGTTATTTTGTAAGAGTTTTTTATTTAGCTGTATAGCTGTTAGTTGTTCATGTTTTGTTTTTGTATAATTTAATTTCTTTTGTTTATGATAATTATTATTAATTGCTTTATTGAATCTATTATTTATTAATATTCGTAGTTCATTTCGTTCATTTAAGACTGGAACACACTTAATTACAGATTCAGCTTCAACTATTTCTTTAATTATGTTATTTTTATTTTTAAGATTCGGTGGAAAATTGTAATTCAGTCCTTTATTGATAAGACTTTCCTCTGTGTTCGTGAGAACCATGTTAGTCATGTTTATCAGTCTAGGGTAGAAAGCATGTTCATTATTGAATTTATTATTGTTTTGATTGCTTATCAAACGGCCAATTTTATTAGTTTGTTTATTCTTCTGAAATCTAATCTTATTCTTAACGTATTGATTAATATGTTGTATGATTGAATCGCATAGAGCGGGATGAACATTATTATATAGTTCTAAATGTGTTTTAAATACAGCTGAGTTTAATGAGATTTTCTTCCTATATAAGAATTTAATTTCTTCTTTTATCCTGTATTTACTTGCAAATTGCTCGGTTTTTCTGGCTATTCTAGAGGTTTCGTTAATTTTGATTTTAGCGTAATTTGGGATAAGATTATTATATAGACAAATTTTATTAAATTTAATATTTAAATTAGTTTTAAATAGTTTAAGCTTTTGATTTTGAAGTGTATACGCAATTTTTACCTGGTAAGGTTCTAATTTCAATCTGTTCATGTTTTACGTACCGAGTCACTTTATGGTTAATATAATTAAATTACCTTATTCGGTCCACCTTAGTGACACTAGCTTCTTTCATTCAATGACACGTTTCGGGATGAAATCCCATCTTCAGATACACAATATCAATCAAAACGTAAATGTATACCACATTTTGTGGTTATGTCATAATTTAAAATGTTTAAAATCTTTTAAATAAAATATACAAAACGTAACAACTGAATCGCTCGGAGCGCTCGCATGCATGCACGCTGTACCGCGATTTCCTTACGACTGGCTATAATTATCATTCAACCGTATAGCAGTGTCAAACAGGTTATTAGATCCGAAGTTCATTTGATCATTTAATATGTTATTTTTGGTTGTTGCGTTTTTTGTAGCTTTATATATTTCGAACTCCTCTAGGCTATCCATTAATTTACCCTTCTTGCAAGTATGTAACGCTATGAAATTGTTTTCAAAACTAATATAATTATGACCTTTTGTAATTAAATGTTGTGCAAAACTGGTATTATCATTATTTGTTTTAGGAATATGCTCTAAAAATCTTGTATAAAAATCTCTGCCGGATTGGCTGATGTAGAATGCTGCACAATTATCGCATTTTATTTTATAGACTCCTGATTTATTTTTTAAAGGAATATTTATTTTAGTTTTGAAAAAATTGTTAAATTATTACAGGTTTTGAATGAAATAGTATATCCTTTACTTTTAAAAACAGATTTTAAAATATTTGGCATCAAACCAGTATAATTAGCTGAAATGAATTTTTTATGTTTTTTATTATGTTGGTTAATAATGTTGGTATTTTTATTTTCTAAACGTTTTTTATGTTTAATTATCATTGTATCAATTATTACTGGCCTGTAAGCATTATGTAGAGCTATTTGTTTTATAATATTTACTTCTTGATCATAGTCTTCGTTATTAAGGGGAACACAAAGTAATCTGTCAATAAAGCTGTTAAATGCAGCCATTTTTTGGGTTGGAGGATGAAATGACTTAGCATGTATAACCGTATCTGTGCATGTGTGCTTTCTGTATATTTTGTATTTCAGGTCATTACCGTTATTTGTTATGGTTAGATCGAGGAAATTAATATTTTTGTTATCTTCAATTTCCATAGTGAATTTTATTTTCTTATGTATTTTATTTAAATAGTTATTAAATGACTCGAGCTGTCTATTGTTACCATTGAAAATAACAAAGGTGTCGTCCACATATCTTGAATAATATACTATTTTATTGTCAAAATAATTGTTTTTTAAAATTTTAGTATTTTCTAAATGATTCAAATAAATATCAGCGAGGATACCTGAGAGTGGAGAACCCATTGCTAGGCCCTCATTTTGTTTGTAGTATGAACCATGAAACGAAAAATAGTTTTGATTAAGTACTATTTCTAATATTAACATTAGCTGATTAATTTTTCTTATTTCCAAGGTATTATTATTTATTAAATTTTGTTTGAGTAATTTTAAAGTTTCATCAATTGGGACATTGGTATACAGATCCACTATGTCAAAAGACACTAGCTTGTAACTAGGCTTAATATTAATATGACGTAATTTTTCAATAAAATCTTTATAACTTTTTATACTCTGGTTATTATCTAAGCTTATATGTTGTTTGATTATTTTTACCAAGGTTTTTGCTACTTTATAGCTCGGAGCGGTTGTAAAATTTACTAAAGGTCTAATCGGTGCGTCTTTTTTGTGTACTTTGGGTAGACTTTTTAAGCATGGTGCACTAGCTTTTATTGGTTTTAGTGAGTAGCATATATGTTTCTCAAATAGATCTGTACATTTATTTATTGTTTTATTCAATTCTAATGTGTATTTTTTGGTGGGATCATTATTTAGCTTTGTTATGTTGTTATTATTAATGAATTTGTATACCTTTTGTTTATATTCGTCCAAGTCTAACAATGCTATAGTATTGCCTTTATCAACCTTCGTTAAGTAAATGTTATTTTGTAAGAGTTTTTTATTTAGCTGTATAGCTGTTAGTTGTTCATGTTTTGTTTTTGTATAATTTAATTTCTTTTGTTTATGATAATTATTATTAATTGCTTTATTGAATCTATTATTTATTAGTATTCGTAGTTCATTTCGTTCATTTAAGACTGGAACACACTTAATTACAGATTCGGCTTCAACTATTTCTTTAATTATGTTATTTTTATTTTTAAGATTCGGTGGAAAATTGTAATTCAGTCCTTTATTGATAAGACTTTCCTCTGTGTTCGTGAGAACCATGTTAGTCATGTTTATCAGTCTAGGGTAGAAAGCATGTTCATTATTGAATTTATTATTGTTTTGATTGCTTATCAAACGGCCAATTTTATTAGTTTGTTTATTCTTCTGAAATCTAATCTTATTCTTAACGTATTGATTAATATGTTGTATGATTGAATCGCATAGAGCGGGATGAACATTATTATATAGTTCTAAATGTGTTTTAAATACAGCTGAGTTTAATGAGATTTTCTTCCTATATAAGAATTTAATTTCTTCTTTTATCCTGTATTTACTTGCAAATTGCTCGGTTTTTCTGGCTATTCTAGAGGTTTCGTTAATTTTGATTTTAGCGTAATTTGGGATAAGATTATTATATAGACAAATTTTATTAAATTTAATATTTAAATTAGTTTTAAATAGTTTAAGCTTTTGATTTTGAAGTGTATACGCAATTTTTACCTGGTAAGGTTCTAATTTCAATCTGTTCATGTTTTACGTACCGAGTCACTTTATGGTTAATATAATTAAATTACCTTATTCGGTCCACCTTAGTGACACTAGCTTCTTTCATTCAATGACACGTTTCGGGATGAAATCCCATCTTCAGATACACAATATCAATCAAAACGTAAATGTATACCACATTTTGTGGTTATGTCATAATTTAAAATGTTTAAAATCTTTTAAATAAAATATACAAAACGTAACAACTGAATCGCTCGGAGCGCTCGCATGCATGCACGCTGTACCGCGATTTCCTTACGACTGGCTATAATTATCATTCAACCGTATAGCAGTGTCAAACAGGTTATTAGATCCGAAGTTCATTTGATCATTTAATATGTTATTTTTGGTTGTTGCGTTTTTTGTAGCTTTATATATTTCGAACTCCTCTAGGCTATCCATTAATTTACCCTTCTTGCAAGTATGTAACGCTATGAAATTGTTTTCAAAACTAATATAATTATGACCTTTTGTAATTAAATGTTGTGCAAAACTGGTATTATCATTATTTGTTTTAGGAATATGCTCTAAAAATCTTGTATAAAAATCTCTGCCGGATTGGCCGATGTAGAATGCTGCACAATTATCGCATTTTATTTTATAGACTCCTGATTTATTTTTTATAGGAATATTTATTTTAGTTTTGAAAAAATTGTTTATATTATTACAGGTTTTGAATGAAATAGTATATCCTTTACTTTTAAAAACAGATTTTAAAATATTTGGCATCAAACCAGTATAATTAGCTGAAATGAATTTTTTATGTTTTTTATTATGTTGGTTAATAATGTTGGTATTTTTATTTTCTAAACGTTTTTTATGTTTCATTATCATTCTATCAATTATTACTGGCCTGTAACCATTATTTAGAGCTATTTGTTTTATAATATTTACTTCTTGAACATAGTCTTCGTTATTAAGGGGAACACAAAGTAATCTGTCAATAAAGCTGTTAAATGGAGCCATTTTTTGGGCTGGAGGATGAAATGACTTAGCATGTATAACCGTATCTGTGCATGTGTGCTTTCTGTATATTTTGTATTTCAGGTCATTACCGTTATTTGTTATGGTTAGATCGAGGAAATTAATATTTTTGTTATCTTCAATTTCCATAGTGAATTTTATTTTCTTATGTATTTTATTTAAATAGTTATTAAATGACTCGAGCTGTCTATTGTTACCATTGAAAATAACAAAGGTGTCGTCCACATATCTTGAATAATATACTATTTTATTGTCAAAATAATTGTTTTTTAAAATTTTAGTATTTTCTAAATCATTCAAATAAATATCAGCGAGGATACCTGAGAGTGGAGAACCCATTGCTAGGCCCTCATTTTGTTTGTAGTATGAACCATGAAACGAAAAATAGTTTTGATTAAGTACTATTTCTAATATTAACATTAGCTGATTAATTTTTCTTATTTCCAAGGTATTATTATTTATTAAATTTTGTTTGAGTAATTTTAAAGTTTCATCAATTGGGACATTGGTATACAGATCCACTATGTCAAAAGACACTAGCTTGTAACTAGGCTTAATATTAATATGACGTAATTTTTCAATAAAATCTTTATAACTTTTTATACTCTGGTTATTATCTAAGCTTATATGTTGTTTGATTATTTTTACCAAGGTTTTTGCTACTTTATAGCTCGGAGCGGTTGTAAAATTTACTAAAGGTCTAATCGGTGCATCTTTTTTGTGTACTTTGGGTAGACTTTTTAAGCATGGTGCACTAGCTTTTATTGGTTTTAGTGAGTAGCATATATGTTTCTCAAATAGATCTGTACATTTATTTATTGTTTTATTCAATTCTAATGTGTATTTTTTGGTGGGATCATTATTTAGCTTTGTTATGTTGTTATTATTAATGAATTTGTATACCTTTTGTTTATATTCGTCCAAGTCTAACAATGCTATAGTATTGCCTTTATCAACCTTCGTTAAGTAAATGTTATTTTGTAAGAGTTTTTTATTTAGCTGTATAGCTGTTAGTTGTTCATGTTTTGTTTTTGTATAATTTAATTTCTTTTGTTTATGATAATTATTATTAATTGCTTTATTGAATCTATTATTTATTAATATTCGTAGTTCATTTCGTTCATTTAAGACTGGAACACACTTAATTACAGATTCGGCTTCAACTATTTCTTTAATTATGTTATTTTTATTTTTAAGATTCGGTGGAAAATTGTAATTCAGTCCTTTATTGATAAGACTTTCCTCTGTGTTCGTGAGAACCATGTTAGTCATGTTTATCAGTCTAGGGTAGAAAGCATGTTCATTATTGAATTTATTATTGTTTTGATTGCTTATCAAACGGCCAATTTTATTAGTTTGTTTATTCTTCTGAAATCTAATCTTATTCTTAACGTATTGATTAATATGTTGTATGATTGAATCGCATAGAGCGGGATGAACATTATTATATAGTTCTAAATGTGTTTTAAATACAGCTGAGTTTAATGAGATTTTCTTCCTATATAAGAATTTAATTTCTTCTTTTATCCTGTATTTACTTGCAAATTGCTCGGTTTTTCTGGCTATTCTAGAGGTTTCGTTAATTTTGATTTTAGCGTAATTTGGGATAAGATTATTATATAGACAAATTTTATTAAATTTAATATTTAAATTAGTTTTAAATAGTTTAAGCTTTTGATTTTGAAGTGTATACGCAATTTTTACCTGGTAAGGTTCTAATTTCAATCTGTTCATGTTTTACGTACCGAGTCACTTTATGGTTAATATAATTAAATTACCTTATTCGGTCCACCTTAGTGACACTAGCTTCTTTCATTCAATGACACGTTTCGGGATGAAATCCCATCTTCAGATACACAATATCAATCAAAACGTAAATGTATACCACATTTTGTGGTTATGTCATAATTTAAAATGTTTAAAATCTTTTAAATAAAATATACAAAACGTAACAACTGAATCGCTCGGAGCGCTCGCATGCATGCACGCTGTACCGCGATTTCCTTACGACTGGCTATAATTATCATTCAACCGTATAGCAGTGTCAAACAGGTTATTAGATCCGAAGTTCATTTGATCATTTAATATGTTATTTTTGGTTGTTGCGTTTTTTGTAGCTTTATATATTTCGAACTCCTCTAGGCTATCCATTAATTTACCCTTCTTGCAAGTATGTAACGCTATGAAATTGTTTTCAAAACTAATATAATTATGACCTTTTGTAATTAAATGTTGTGCAAAACTGGTATTATCATTATTTGTTTTAGGAATATGCTCTAAAAATCTTGTATAAAAATCTCTGCCGGATTGGCCGATGTAGAATGCTGCACAATTATCGCATTTTATTTTATAGACTCCTGATTTATTTTTTAAAGGAATATTTATTTTAGTTTTGAAAAAATTGTTTAAATTATTACAGGTTTTGAATGAAATAGTATATCCTTTACTTTTAAAAACAGATTTTAAAATATTTGGCATCAAACCAGTATAATTAGCTGAAATGAATTTTTTATGTTTTTTATTATGTTGGTTAATAATGTTGGTATTTTTATTTTCTAAACGTTTTTTATGTTTAATTATCATTCTATCAATTATTACTGGCCTGTAACCATTATGTAGAGCTATTTGTTTTATAATATTTACTTCTTGATCATAGTCTTCGTTATTAAGGGGAACACAAAGTAATCTGTCAATAAAGCTGTTAAATGCAGCCATTTTTTGGGCTGGAGGATGAAATGACTTAGCATGTATAACCGTATCTGTGCATGTGTGCTTTCTGTATATTTTGTATTTCAGGTCATTACCGTTATTTGTTATGGTTAGATCGAGGAAATTAATATTTTTGTTATCTTCAATTTCCATAGTGAATTTTATTTTCTTATGTATTTTATTTAAATAGTTATTAAATGACTCGAGCTGTCTATTGTTACCATTGAAAATAACAAAGGTGTCGTCCACATATCTTGAATAATATACTATTTTATTGTCAAAATAATTGTTTTTTAAAATTTTAGTATTTTCTAAATGATTCAAATAAATATCAGCGAGGATACCTGAGAGTGGAGAACCCATTGCTAGGCCCTCATTTTGTTTGTAGTATGAACCATGAAACGAAAAATAGTTTTGATTAAGTACTATTTCTAATATTAACATTAGCTGATTAATTTTTCTTATTTCCAAGGTATTATTATTTATTAAATTTTGTTTGAGTAATTTTAAAGTTTCATCAATTGGGACATTGGTATACAGATCCACTATGTCAAAAGACACTAGCTTGTAACTAGGCTTAATATTAATATGACGTAATTTTTCAATAAAATCTTTATAACTTTTTATACTCTGGTTATTATCTAAGCTTATATGTTGTTTGATTATTTTTACCAAGGTTTTTGCTACTTTATAGCTCGGAGCGGTTGTAAAATTTACTAAAGGTCTAATCGGTGCGTCTTTTTTGTGTACTTTGGGTAGACTTTTTAAGCATGGTGCACTAGCTTTTATTGGTTTTAGTGAGTAGCATATATGTTTCTCAAATAGATCTGTACATTTATTTATTGTTTTATTCAATTCTAATGTGTATTTTTTGGTGGGATCATTATTTAGCTTTGTTATGTTGTTATTATTAATGAATTTGTATACCTTTTGTTTATATTCGTCCAAGTCTAACAATGCTATAGTATTGCCTTTATCAACCTTCGTTAAGTAAATGTTATTTTGTAAGAGTTTTTTATTTAGCTGTATAGCTGTTAGTTGTTCATGTTTTGTTTTTGTATAATTTAATTTCTTTTGTTTATGATAATTATTATTAATTGCTTTATTGAATCTATTATTTATTAATATTCGTAGTTCATTTCGTTCATTTAAGACTGGAACACACTTAATTACAGATTCGGCTTCAACTATTTCTTTAATTATGTTATTTTTATTTTTAAGATTCGGTGGAAAATTGTAATTCAGTCCTTTATTGATAAGACTTTCCTCTGTGTTCGTGAGAACCATGTTAGTCATGTTTATCAGTCTAGGGTAGAAAGCATGTTCATTATTGAATTTATTATTGTTTTGATTGCTTATCAAACGGCCAATTTTATTAGTTTGTTTATTCTTCTGAAATCTAATCTTATTCTTAACGTATTGATTAATATGTTGTATGATTGAATCGCATAGAGCGGGATGAACATTATTATATAGTTCTAAATGTGTTTTAAATACAGCTGAGTTTAATGAGATTTTCTTCCTATATAAGAATTTAATTTCTTCTTTTATCCTGTATTTACTTGCAAATTGCTCGGTTTTTCTGGCTATTCTAGAGGTTTCGTTAATTTTGATTTTAGCGTAATTTGGGATAAGATTATTATATAGACAAATTTTATTAAATTTAATATTTAAATTAGTTTTAAATAGTTTAAGCTTTTGATTTTGAAGTGTATACGCAATTTTTGCCTGGTAAGGTTCTAATTTCAATCTGTTCATGTTTTACGTACCGAGTCACTTTATGGTTAATATAATTAAATTACCTTATTCGGTCCACCTTAGTGACACTAGCTTCTTTCATTCAATGACACGTTTCGGGATGAAATCCCATCTTCAGATACACAATATCAATCAAAACGTAAATGTATACCACATTTTGTGGTTATGTCATAATTTAAAATGTTTAAAATCTTTTAAATAAAATATACAAAACGTAACAACTGAATCGCTCGGAGCGCTCGCATGCATGCACGCTGTACCGCGATTTCCTTACGACTGGCTATAATTATCATTCAACCGTATAGCAGTGTCAAACAGGTTATTAGATCCGAAGTTCATTTGATCATTTAATATGTTATTTTTGGTTGTTGCGTTTTTTGTAGCTTTATATATTTCGAACTCCTCTAGGCTATCCATTAATTTACCCTTCTTGCAAGTATGTAACGCTATGAAATTGTTTTCAAAACTAATATAATTATGACCTTTTGTAATTAAATGTTGTGCAAAACTGGTATTATCATTATTTGTTTTAGGAATATGCTCTAAAAATCTTGTATAAAAATCTCTGCCGGATTGGCCGATGTAGAATGCTGCACAATTATCGCATTTTATTTTATAGACTCCTGATTTATTTTTTAAAGGAATATTTATTTTAGTTTTGAAAAAATTGTTTAAATTATTACAGGTTTTGAATGAAATAGTATATCCTTTACTTTTAAAAACAGATTTTAAAATATTTGGCATCAAACCAGTATAATTAGCTGAAATGAATTTTTTATGTTTTTTATTATATTGGTTAATAATGTTGGTATTTTTATTTTCTAAACGTTTTTTATGTTTAATTATCATTCTATCAATTATTACTGGCCTGTAACCATTATGTAGAGCTATTTGTTTTATAATATTTACTTCTTGATCATAGTCTTCGTTATTAAGGGGAACACAAAGTAATCTGTCAATAAAGCTGTTAAATGCAGCCATTTTTTGGGCTGGAGGATGAAATGACTTAGCATGTATAACCGTATCTGTGCATGTGTGCTTTCTGTATATTTTGTATTTCAGGTCATTACCGTTATTTGTTATGGTTAGATCAAGGAAATTAATATTTTTGTTATCTTCAATTTCCATAGTGAATTTTATTTTCTTATGTATTTTATTTAAATGGTTATTAAATGACTCGAGCTGTCTATTGTTACCATTGAAAATAACAAAGGTGTCGTCCACATATCTTGAATAATATACTATTTTATTGTCAAAATAATTGTTTTTTAAAATTTTAGTATTTTCTAAATGATTCAAATAAATATCAGCGAGGATACCTGAGAGTGGAGAACCCATTGCTAGGCCCTCATTTTGTTTGTAGTATGAACCATGAAACGAAAAATAGTTTTGATTAAGTACTATTTCTAATATTAACATTAGCTGATTAATTTTTCTTATTTCCAAGGTATTATTATTTATTAAATTTTGTTTGAGTAATTTTAAAGTTTCATCAATTGGGACATTGGTATACAGATCCACTATGTCAAAAGACACTAGCTTGTAACTAGGCTTAATATTAATATGACGTAATTTTTCAATAAAATCTTTATAACTTTTTATACTCTGGTTATTATCTAAGCTTATATGTTGTTTGATTATTTTTACCAAGGTTTTTGCTACTTTATAGCTCGGAGCGGTTGTAAAATTTACTAAAGGTCTAATCGGTGCGTCTTTTTTGTGTACTTTGGGTAGACTTTTTAAGCATGGTGCACTAGCTTTTATTGGTTTTAGTGAGTAGCATATATGTTTCTCAAATAGATCTGTACATTTATTTATTGTTTTATTCAATTCTAATGTGTATTTTTTGGTGGGATCATTATTTAGCTTTGTTATGTTGTTATTATTAATGAATTTGTATACCTTTTGTTTATAACAAGTCTAACCTTTTTAACCTGTTTATACCTTTTTGTCCAAGTCTAACAATGCTATAGTATTGCCTTTATCAACCTTCGTTAAGTAAATGTTATTTTGTAAGAGTTTTTTATTTAGCTGTATAGCTGTTAGTTTTTTGTATAATTTAATTTCTTTTGTTTATGATAATTATTATTAATTGCTTTATTGAATCTATTATTTATTAGTATTCGTAGTTCATTTCGTTCATTTAAGACTGGAACACACTTAATTACAGATTCGGCTTCAACTATTTCTTTAATTATGTTATTTTTATTTTTAAGATTCGGTGGAAAATTGTAATTCAGTCCTTTATTGATAAGACTTTCCTCTGTGTTCGTGAGAACCATGTTAGTCATGTTTATCAGTCTAGGGTAGAAAGCATGTTCATTATTGAATTTATTATTGTTTTGATTGCTTATCAAACGGCCAATTTTATTAGTTTGTTTATTCTTCTGAAATCTAATCTTATTCTTAACGTATTGATTAATATGTTGTATGATTGAATCGCATAGAGCGGGATGAACATTATTATATAGTTCTAAATGTGTTTTAAATACAGCTGAGTTTAATGAGATTTTCTTCCTATATAAGAATTTAATTTCTTCTTTTATCCTGTATTTACTTGCAAATTGCTCGGTTTTTCTGGCTATTCTAGAGGTTTCGTTAATTTTGATTTTAGCGTAATTTGGGATAAGATTATTATATAGACAAATTTTATTAAATTTAATATTTAAATTAGTTTTAAATAGTTTAAGCTTTTGATTTTGAAGTGTATACGCAATTTTTACCTGGTAAGGTTCTAATTTCAATCTGTTCATGTTTTACGTACCGAGTCACTTTATGGTTAATATAATTAAATTACCTTATTCGGTCCACCTTAGTGACACTAGCTTCTTTCATTCAATGACACGTTTCGGGATGAAATCCCATCTTCAGATACACAATATCAATCAAAACGTAAATGTATACCACATTTTGTGGTTATGTCATAATTTAAAATGTTTAAAATCTTTTAAATAAAATATACAAAACGTAACAACTGAATCGCTCGGAGCGCTCGCATGCATGCACGCTGTACCGCGATTTCCTTACGACTGGCTATAATTATCATTCAACCGTATAGCAGTGTCAAACAGGTTATTAGATCCGAAGTTCATTTGATCATTTAATATGTTATTTTTGGTTGTTGCGTTTTTTGTAGCTTTATATATTTCGAACTCCTCTAGGCTATCCATTAATTTACCCTTCTTGCAAGTATGTAACGCTATGAAATTGTTTTCAAAACTAATATAATTATGACCTTTTGTAATTAAATGTTGTGCAAAACTGGTATTATCATTATTTGTTTTAGGAATATGCTCTAAAAATCTTGTATAAAAATCTCTGCCGGATTGGCCGATGTAGAATGCTGCACAATTATCGCATTTTATTTTATAGACTCCTGATTTATTTTTTATAGGAATATTTATTTTAGTTTTGAAAAAATTGTTTATATTATTACAGGTTTTGAATGAAATAGTATATCCTTTACTTTTAAAAACAGATTTTAAAATATTTGGCATCAAACCAGTATAATTAGCTGAAATGAATTTTTTATGTTTTTTATTATGTTGGTTAATAATGTTGGTATTTTTATTTTCTAAACGTTTTTTATGTTTCATTATCATTCTATCAATTATTACTGGCCTGTAACCATTATTTAGAGCTATTTGTTTTATAATATTTACTTCTTGAACATAGTCTTCGTTATTAAGGGGAACACAAAGTAATCTGTCAATAAAGCTGTTAAATGGAGCCATTTTTTGGGCTGGAGGATGAAATGACTTAGCATGTATAACCGTATCTGTGCATGTGTGCTTTCTGTATATTTTGTATTTCAGGTCATTACCGTTATTTGTTATGGTTAGATCGAGGAAATTAATATTTTTGTTATCTTCAATTTCCATAGTGAATTTTATTTTCTTATGTATTTTATTTAAATAGTTATTAAATGACTCGAGCTGTCTATTGTTACCATTGAAAATAACAAAGGTGTCGTCCACATATCTTGAATAATATACTATTTTATTGTCAAAATAATTGTTTTTTAAAATTTTAGTATTTTCTAAATCATTCAAATAAATATCAGCGAGGATACCTGAGAGTGGAGAACCCATTGCTAGGCCCTCATTTTGTTTGTAGTATGAACCATGAAACGAAAAATAGTTTTGATTAAGTACTATTTCTAATATTAACATTAGCTGATTAATTTTTCTTATTTCCAAGGTATTATTATTTATTAAATTTTGTTTGAGTAATTTTAAAGTTTCATCAATTGGGACATTGGTATACAGATCCACTATGTCAAAAGACACTAGCTTGTAACTAGGCTTAATATTAATATGACGTAATTTTTCAATAAAATCTTTATAACTTTTTATACTCTGGTTATTATCTAAGCTTATATGTTGTTTGATTATTTTTACCAAGGTTTTTGCTACTTTATAGCTCGGAGCGGTTGTAAAATTTACTAAAGGTCTAATCGGTGCATCTTTTTTGTGTACTTTGGGTAGACTTTTTAAGCATGGTGCACTAGCTTTTATTGGTTTTAGTGAGTAGCATATATGTTTCTCAAATAGATCTGTACATTTATTTATTGTTTTATTCAATTCTAATGTGTATTTTTTGGTGGGATCATTATTTAGCTTTGTTATGTTGTTATTATTAATGAATTTGTATACCTTTTGTTTATATTCGTCCAAGTCTAACAATGCTATAGTATTGCCTTTATCAACCTTCGTTAAGTAAATGTTATTTTGTAAGAGTTTTTTATTTAGCTGTATAGCTGTTAGTTGTTCATGTTTTGTTTTTGTATAATTTAATTTCTTTTGTTTATGATAATTATTATTAATTGCTTTATTGAATCTATTATTTATTAATATTCGTAGTTCATTTCGTTCATTTAAGACTGGAACACACTTAATTACAGATTCGGCTTCAACTATTTCTTTAATTATGTTATTTTTATTTTTAAGATTCGGTGGAAAATTGTAATTCAGTCCTTTATTGATAAGACTTTCCTCTGTGTTCGTGAGAACCATGTTAGTCATGTTTATCAGTCTAGGGTAGAAAGCATGTTCATTATTGAATTTATTATTGTTTTGATTGCTTATCAAACGGCCAATTTTATTAGTTTGTTTATTCTTCTGAAATCTAATCTTATTCTTAACGTATTGATTAATATGTTGTATGATTGAATCGCATAGAGCGGGATGAACATTATTATATAGTTCTAAATGTGTTTTAAATACAGCTGAGTTTAATGAGATTTTCTTCCTATATAAGAATTTAATTTCTTCTTTTATCCTGTATTTACTTGCAAATTGCTCGGTTTTTCTGGCTATTCTAGAGGTTTCGTTAATTTTGATTTTAGCGTAATTTGGGATAAGATTATTATATAGACAAATTTTATTAAATTTAATATTTAAATTAGTTTTAAATAGTTTAAGCTTTTGATTTTGAAGTGTATACGCAATTTTTACCTGGTAAGGTTCTAATTTCAATCTGTTCATGTTTTACGTACCGAGTCACTTTATGGTTAATATAATTAAATTACCTTATTCGGTCCACCTTAGTGACACTAGCTTCTTTCATTCAATGACACGTTTCGGGATGAAATCCCATCTTCAGATACACAATATCAATCAAAACGTAAATGTATACCACATTTTGTGGTTATGTCATAATTTAAAATGTTTAAAATCTTTTAAATAAAATATACAAAACGTAACAACTGAATCGCTCGGAGCGCTCGCATGCATGCACGCTGTACCGCGATTTCCTTACGACTGGCTATAATTATCATTCAACCGTATAGCAGTGTCAAACAGGTTATTAGATCCGAAGTTCATTTGATCATTTAATATGTTATTTTTGGTTGTTGCGTTTTTTGTAGCTTTATATATTTCGAACTCCTCTAGGCTATCCATTAATTTACCCTTCTTGCAAGTATGTAACGCTATGAAATTGTTTTCAAAACTAATATAATTATGACCTTTTGTAATTAAATGTTGTGCAAAACTGGTATTATCATTATTTGTTTTAGGAATATGCTCTAAAAATCTTGTATAAAAATCTCTGCCGGATTGGCCGATGTAGAATGCTGCACAATTATCGCATTTTATTTTATAGACTCCTGATTTATTTTTTAAAGGAATATTTATTTTAGTTTTGAAAAAATTGTTTAAATTATTACAGGTTTTGAATGAAATAGTATATCCTTTACTTTTAAAAACAGATTTTAAAATATTTGGCATCAAACCAGTATAATTAGCTGAAATGAATTTTTTATGTTTTTTATTATGTTGGTTAATAATGTTGGTATTTTTATTTTCTAAACGTTTTTTATGTTTAATTATCATTCTATCAATTATTACTGGCCTGTAACCATTATGTAGAGCTATTTGTTTTATAATATTTACTTCTTGATCATAGTCTTCGTTATTAAGGGGAACACAAAGTAATCTGTCAATAAAGCTGTTAAATGCAGCCATTTTTTGGGCTGGAGGATGAAATGACTTAGCATGTATAACCGTATCTGTGCATGTGTGCTTTCTGTATATTTTGTATTTCAGGTCATTACCGTTATTTGTTATGGTTAGATCGAGGAAATTAATATTTTTGTTATCTTCAATTTCCATAGTGAATTTTATTTTCTTATGTATTTTATTTAAATAGTTATTAAATGACTCGAGCTGTCTATTGTTACCATTGAAAATAACAAAGGTGTCGTCCACATATCTTGAATAATATACTATTTTATTGTCAAAATAATTGTTTTTTAAAATTTTAGTATTTTCTAAATGATTCAAATAAATATCAGCGAGGATACCTGAGAGTGGAGAACCCATTGCTAGGCCCTCATTTTGTTTGTAGTATGAACCATGAAACGAAAAATAGTTTTGATTAAGTACTATTTCTAATATTAACATTAGCTGATTAATTTTTCTTATTTCCAAGGTATTATTATTTATTAAATTTTGTTTGAGTAATTTTAAAGTTTCATCAATTGGGACATTGGTATACAGATCCACTATGTCAAAAGACACTAGCTTGTAACTAGGCTTAATATTAATATGACGTAATTTTTCAATAAAATCTTTATAACTTTTTATACTCTGGTTATTATCTAAGCTTATATGTTGTTTGATTATTTTTACCAAGGTTTTTGCTACTTTATAGCTCGGAGCGGTTGTAAAATTTACTAAAGGTCTAATCGGTGCGTCTTTTTTGTGTACTTTGGGTAGACTTTTTAAGCATGGTGCACTAGCTTTTATTGGTTTTAGTGAGTAGCATATATGTTTCTCAAATAGATCTGTACATTTATTTATTGTTTTATTCAATTCTAATGTGTATTTTTTGGTGGGATCATTATTTAGCTTTGTTATGTTGTTATTATTAATGAATTTGTATACCTTTTGTTTATATTCGTCCAAGTCTAACAATGCTATAGTATTGCCTTTATCAACCTTCGTTAAGTAAATGTTATTTTGTAAGAGTTTTTTATTTAGCTGTATAGCTGTTAGTTGTTCATGTTTTGTTTTTGTATAATTTAATTTCTTTTGTTTATGATAATTATTATTAATTGCTTTATTGAATCTATTATTTATTAATATTCGTAGTTCATTTCGTTCATTTAAGACTGGAACACACTTAATTACAGATTCGGCTTCAACTATTTCTTTAATTATGTTATTTTTATTTTTAAGATTCGGTGGAAAATTGTAATTCAGTCCTTTATTGATAAGACTTTCCTCTGTGTTCGTGAGAACCATGTTAGTCATGTTTATCAGTCTAGGGTAGAAAGCATGTTCATTATTGAATTTATTATTGTTTTGATTGCTTATCAAACGGCCAATTTTATTAGTTTGTTTATTCTTCTGAAATCTAATCTTATTCTTAACGTATTGATTAATATGTTGTATGATTGAATCGCATAGAGCGGGATGAACATTATTATATAGTTCTAAATGTGTTTTAAATACAGCTGAGTTTAATGAGATTTTCTTCCTATATAAGAATTTAATTTCTTCTTTTATCCTGTATTTACTTGCAAATTGCTCGGTTTTTCTGGCTATTCTAGAGGTTTCGTTAATTTTGATTTTAGCGTAATTTGGGATAAGATTATTATATAGACAAATTTTATTAAATTTAATATTTAAATTAGTTTTAAATAGTTTAAGCTTTTGATTTTGAAGTGTATACGCAATTTTTGCCTGGTAAGGTTCTAATTTCAATCTGTTCATGTTTTACGTACCGAGTCACTTTATGGTTAATATAATTAAATTACCTTATTCGGTCCACCTTAGTGACACTAGCTTCTTTCATTCAATGACACGTTTCGGGATGAAATCCCATCTTCAGATACACAATATCAATCAAAACGTAAATGTATACCACATTTTGTGGTTATGTCATAATTTAAAATGTTTAAAATCTTTTAAATAAAATATACAAAACGTAACAACTGAATCGCTCGGAGCGCTCGCATGCATGCACGCTGTACCGCGATTTCCTTACGACTGGCTATAATTATCATTCAACCGTATAGCAGTGTCAAACAGGTTATTAGATCCGAAGTTCATTTGATCATTTAATATGTTATTTTTGGTTGTTGCGTTTTTTGTAGCTTTATATATTTCGAACTCCTCTAGGCTATCCATTAATTTACCCTTCTTGCAAGTATGTAACGCTATGAAATTGTTTTCAAAACTAATATAATTATGACCTTTTGTAATTAAATGTTGTGCAAAACTGGTATTATCATTATTTGTTTTAGGAATATGCTCTAAAAATCTTGTATAAAAATCTCTGCCGGATTGGCCGATGTAGAATGCTGCACAATTATCGCATTTTATTTTATAGACTCCTGATTTATTTTTTAAAGGAATATTTATTTTAGTTTTGAAAAAATTGTTTAAATTATTACAGGTTTTGAATGAAATAGTATATCCTTTACTTTTAAAAACAGATTTTAAAATATTTGGCATCAAACCAGTATAATTAGCTGAAATGAATTTTTTATGTTTTTTATTATATTGGTTAATAATGTTGGTATTTTTATTTTCTAAACGTTTTTTATGTTTAATTATCATTCTATCAATTATTACTGGCCTGTAACCATTATGTAGAGCTATTTGTTTTATAATATTTACTTCTTGATCATAGTCTTCGTTATTAAGGGGAACACAAAGTAATCTGTCAATAAAGCTGTTAAATGCAGCCATTTTTTGGGCTGGAGGATGAAATGACTTAGCATGTATAACCGTATCTGTGCATGTGTGCTTTCTGTATATTTTGTATTTCAGGTCATTACCGTTATTTGTTATGGTTAGATCAAGGAAATTAATATTTTTGTTATCTTCAATTTCCATAGTGAATTTTATTTTCTTATGTATTTTATTTAAATGGTTATTAAATGACTCGAGCTGTCTATTGTTACCATTGAAAATAACAAAGGTGTCGTCCACATATCTTGAATAATATACTATTTTATTGTCAAAATAATTGTTTTTTAAAATTTTAGTATTTTCTAAATGATTCAAATAAATATCAGCGAGGATACCTGAGAGTGGAGAACCCATTGCTAGGCCCTCATTTTGTTTGTAGTATGAACCATGAAACGAAAAATAGTTTTGATTAAGTACTATTTCTAATATTAACATTAGCTGATTAATTTTTCTTATTTCCAAGGTATTATTATTTATTAAATTTTGTTTGAGTAATTTTAAAGTTTCATCAATTGGGACATTGGTATACAGATCCACTATGTCAAAAGACACTAGCTTGTAACTAGGCTTAATATTAATATGACGTAATTTTTCAATAAAATCTTTATAACTTTTTATACTCTGGTTATTATCTAAGCTTATATGTTGTTTGATTATTTTTACCAAGGTTTTTGCTACTTTATAGCTCGGAGCGGTTGTAAAATTTACTAAAGGTCTAATCGGTGCGTCTTTTTTGTGTACTTTGGGTAGACTTTTTAAGCATGGTGCACTAGCTTTTATTGGTTTTAGTGAGTAGCATATATGTTTCTCAAATAGATCTGTACATTTATTTATTGTTTTATTCAATTCTAATGTGTATTTTTTGGTGGGATCATTATTTAGCTTTGTTATGTTGTTATTATTAATGAATTTGTATACCTTTTGTTTATATTCGTCCAAGTCTAACAATGCTATAGTATTGCCTTTATCAACCTTCGTTAAGTAAATGTTATTTTGTAAGAGTTTTTTATTTAGCTGTATAGCTGTTAGTTGTTCATGTTTTGTTTTTGTATAATTTAATTTCTTTTGTTTATGATAATTATTATTAATTGCTTTATTGAATCTATTATTTATTAATATTCGTAGTTCATTTCGTTCATTTAAGACTGGAACACACTTAATTACAGATTCGGCTTCAACTATTTCTTTAATTATGTTATTTTTATTTTTAAGATTCGGTGGAAAATTGTAATTCAGTCGTTTATTGATAAGACTTTCCTCTGTGTTCGTGAGAACCATGTTAGTCATGTTTATCAGTCTAGGGTAGAAAGCATGTTCATTATTGAATTTATTATTGTTTTGATTGCTTATCAAACGGCCAATTTTATTAGTTTGTTTATTCTTCTGAAATCTAATCTTATTCTTAACGTATTGATTAATATGTTGTATGATTGAATCGCATAGAGCGGGATGAACATTATTATATAGTTCTAAATGTGTTTTAAATACAGCTGAGTTTAATGAGATTTTCTTCCTATATAAGAATTTAATTTCTTCTTTTATCTTGTATTTACTTGCAAATTGCTCGGTTTTTCTGGCTATTCTAGAGGTTTCGTTAATTTTGATTTTAGCGTAATTTGGGATAAGATTATTATATAGACAAATTTTATTAAATTTAATATTTAAATTAGTTTTAAATAGTTTAAGCTTTTGATTTTGAAGTGTATACGCAATTTTT
Source organism: Magicicada septendecula (assembly GCA_034769895.1). Classification (NCBI taxonomy): domain Eukaryota; kingdom Metazoa; phylum Arthropoda; class Insecta; order Hemiptera; family Cicadidae; genus Magicicada; species Magicicada septendecula. The sequence continues at coordinate 234,364,609 of CM068371.1, read as the reverse complement.
ACCTGGTAAGGTTCTAATTTCAATCTGTTCATGTTTCACGTACCGAGTCACTTTATGGTTAATATAATTAAATTACCTTATTCGGTCCACCTTAGTGACACCAGCTTCTTTCATTCAATGACACGTTTCGGGATGAAATCCCTTCTTCAGATACACAATATCAATCAAAACGTAAATGTATACCACATTTTGTGGTTATGTCATAATTTAAAATGTTTAAAATCTTTTAAATAAAATATACAAAACGTAACAACTGAATCGCTCGGAGCGCTCGCATGCATGCACGCTGTACCGCGATTTCCTTACGACTGGCTATAATTATCATTCAACCGTATAGCAGTGTCAAACAGGTTATTAGATCCGAAGTTCATTTGATCATTTAATATGTTATTTTTGGTTGTTGCGTTTTTTGTAGCTTTATATATTTCGAACTCCTCTAGGCTATCCATTAATTTACCCTTCTTACAAGTATGTAACGCTATGAAATTGTTTTCAAAACTAATATAATTATGACCTTTTGTAATTAAATGTTGTGCAAAACTGGTATTATCATTATTTGTTTTAGGAATATGCTCTAAAAATCTTGTATAAAAATCTCTGCCGGATTGGCCGATGTAGAATGCTGCACAATTATCGCATTTTATTTTATAGACTCCTGATTTATTTTTTAAAGGAATATTTATTTTAGTTTTGAAAAAATTGTTTAAATTATTACAGGTTTTGAATGAAATAGTATATCCTTTACTTTTAAAAACAGATTTTAAAATATTTGGCATCAAACCAGTATAATTAGCTGAAATGAATTTTTTATGTTTTTTATTATGTTGGTTAATAATGTTGGTATTTTTATTTTCTAAACGTTTTTTATGTTTCATTATCATTCTATCAATTATTACTGGCCTGTAACCATTATGTAGAGCTATTTGTTTTATAATATTTACTTCTTGATCATAGTCTTCGTTATTAAGGGGAACACAAAGTAATCTGTCAATAAAGCTGTTAAATGCAGCCATTTTTTGGGCTGGAGGATGAAATGACTTAGCATGTATAACCGTATCTGTGCATGTGTGCTTTCTGTATATTTTGTATTTCAGGTCATTACCGTTATTTGTTATGGTTAGATCGAGGAAATTAATATTTTTGTTATCTTCAATTTCCATAGTGAATTTTATTTTCTTATGTATTTTATTTAAATAGTTATTAAATGACTCGAGCTGTCTATTGTTACCATTGAAAATAACAAAGGTGTCGTCCACATATCTTGAATAATATACTATTTTATTGTCAAAATAATTGTTTTTTAAAATTTTAGTATTTTCTAAATGATTCAAATAAATATCAGCGAGGATACCTGAGAGTGGAGAACCCATTGCTAGGCCCTCATTTTGTTTGTAGTATGAACCATGAAACGAAAAATAGTTTTGATTAAGTACTATTTCTAATATTAACATTAGCTGATTAATTTTTCTTATTTCCAAGGTATTATTATTTATTAAATTTTGTTTGAGTAATTTTAAAGTTTCATCAATTGGGACATTGGTATACAGATCCACTATGTCAAAAGACACTAGCTTGTAACTAGGCTTAATATTAATATGACGTAATTTTTCAATAAAATCTTTATAACTTTTTATACTCTGGTTATTATCTAAGCTTATATGTTGTTTGATTATTTTTACCAAGGTTTTTGCTACTTTATAGCTCGGAGCGGTTGTAAAATTTACTAAAGGTCTAATCGGTGCGTCTTTTTTGTGTACTTTGGGTAGACTTTTTAAGCATGGTGCACTAGCTTTTATTGGTTTTAGTGAGTAGCATATATGTTTCTCAAATAGATCTGTACATTTATTTATTGTTTTATTCAATTCTAATGTGTATTTTTTGGTGGGATCATTATTTAGCTTTGTTATGTTGTTATTATTAATGAATTTGTATACCTTTTGTTTATATTCGTCCAAGTCTAACAATGCTATAGTATTGCCTTTATCAACCTTCGTTAAGTAAATGTTATTTTGTAAGAGTTTTTTATTTAGCTGTATAGCTGTTAGTTGTTCATGTTTTGTTTTTGTATAATTTAATTTCTTTTGTTTATGATAATTATTATTAATTGCTTTATTGAATCTATTATTTATTAATATTCGTAGTTCATTTCGTTCATTTAAGACTGGAACACACTTAATTACAGATTCGGCTTCAACTATTTCTTTAATTATGTTATTTTTATTTTTAAGATTCGGTGGAAAATTGTAATTCAGTCCTTTATTGATAAGACTTTCCTCTGTGTTCGTGAGAACCATGTTAGTCATGTTTATCAGTCTAGGGTAGAAAGCATGTTCATTATTGAATTTATTATTGTTTTGATTGCTTATCAAACGGCCAATTTTATTAGTTTGTTTATTCTTCTGAAATCTAATCTTATTCTTAACGTATTGATTAATATGTTGTATGATTGAATCGCATAGAGCGGGATGAACATTATTATATAGTTCTAAATGTGTTTTAAATACAGCTGAGTTTAATGAGATTTTCTTCCTATATAAGAATTTAATTTCTTCTTTTATCCTGTATTTACTTGCAAATTGCTCGGTTTTTCTGGCTATTCTAGAGGTTTCGTTAATTTTGATTTTAGCGTAATTTGGGATAAGATTATTATATAGACAAATTTTATTAAATTTAATATTTAAATTAGTTTTAAATAGTTTAAGCTTTTGATTTTGAAGTGTATACGCAGTTTTTACCTGGTAAGGTTCTAATTTCAATCTGTTCATGTTTTACGTACCGAGACACTTTATGGTTAATATAATTAAATTACCTTATTTGGTCCACCTTAGTGACACTAGCTTCTTTCATTCAATGACACGTTTCGGGATGAAATCCCATCTTCAGATACACAATATCAATCAAAACGTAAATGTATACCACATTTTGTGGTTATGTCATAATTTAAAATGTTTAAAATCTTTTAAATAAAATATACAAAACGTAACAACTGAATCGCTCGGAGCGCTCGCATGCATGCACGCTGTACCGCGATTTCCTTACGACTGGCTATAATTATCATTCAACCGTATAGCAGTGTCAAACAGGTTATTAGATCCGAAGTTCATTTGATCATTTAATATGTTATTTTTGGTTGTTGCGTTTTTTGTAGCTTTATATATTTCGAACTCCTCTAGGCTATCCATTAATTTACCCTTCTTGCAAGTATGTAACGCTATGAAATTGTTTTCAAAACTAATATAATTATGACCTTTTGTAATTAAATGTTGTGCAAAACTGGTATTATCATTATTTGTTTTAGGAATATGCTCTAAAAATCTTGTATAAAAATCTCTGCCGGATTGGCCGATGTAGAATGCTGCACAATTATCGCATTTTATTTTATAGACTCCTGATTTATTTTTTAAAGGAATATTTATTTTAGTTTTGAAAAAATTGTTTAAATTATTACAGGTTTTGAATGAAATAGTATATCCTTTACTTTTAAAAACAGATTTTAAAATATTTGGCATCAAACCAGTATAATTAGCTGAAATGAATTTTTTATGTTTTTTATTATGTTGGTTAATAATGTTGGTATTTTTATTTTCTAAACGTTTTTTATGTTTCATTATCATTCTATCAATTATTACTGGCCTGTAACCATTATGTAGAGCTATTTGTTTTATAATATTTACTTCTTGATCATAGTCTTCGTTATTAAGGGGAACACAAAGTAATCTGTCAATAAAGCTGTTAAATGCAGCCATTTTTTGGGCTGGAGGATGAAATGACTTAGCATGTATAACCGTATCTGTGCATGTGTGCTTTCTGTATATTTTGTATTTCAGGTCATTACCGTTATTTGTTATGGTTAGATCGAGGAAATTAATATTTTTGTTATCTTCAATTTCCATAGTGAATTTTATTTTCTTATGTATTTTATTTAAATAGTTATTAAATGACTCGAGCTGTCTATTGTTACCATTGAAAATAACAAAGGTGTCATCCACATATCTTGAATAATATACTATTTTATTGTCAAAATAATTGTTTTTTAAAATTTTAGTATTTTCTAAATGATTCAAATAAATATCAGCGAGGATACCTGAGAGTGGAGAACCCATTGCTAGGCCCTCATTTTGTTTGTAGTATGAACCATGAAACGAAAAATAGTTTTGATTAAGTACTATTTCTAATATTAACATTAGCTGATTAATTTTTCTTATTTCCAAGGTATTATTATTTATTAAATTTTGTTTGAGTAATTTTAAAGTTTCATCAATTGGGACATTGGTATACAGATCCACTATGTCAAAAGACACTAGCTTGTAACTAGGCTTAATATTAATATGACGTAATTTTTCAATAAAATCTTTATAACTTTTTATACTCTGGTTATTATCTAAGCTTATATGTTGTTTGATTATTTTTACCAAGGTTTTTGCTACTTTATAGCTCGGAGCGGTTGTAAAATTTACTAAAGGTCTAATCGGTGCGTCTTTTTTGTGTACTTTGGGTAGACTTTTTAAGCATGGTGCACTAGCTTTTATTGGTTTTAGTGAGTAGCATATATGTTTCTCAAATAGATCTGTACATTTATTTATTGTTTTATTCAATTCTAATGTGTATTTTTTGGTGGGATCATTATTTAGCTTTGTTATGTTGTTATTATTAATGAATTTGTATACCTTTTGTTTATATTCGTCCAAGTCTAACAATGCTATAGTATTGCCTTTATCAACCTTCGTTAAGTAAATGTTATTTTGTAAGAGTTTTTTATTTAGCTGTATAGCTGTTAGTTGTTCATGTTTTGTTTTTGTATAATTTAATTTCTTTTGTTTATGATAATTATTATTAATTGCTTTATTGAATCTATTATTTATTAATATTCGTAGTTCATTTCGTTCATTTAAGACTGGAACACACTTAATTACAGATTCGGCTTCAACTATTTCTTTAATTATGTTATTTTTATTTTTAAGATTCGGTGGAAAATTGTAATTCAGTCCTTTATTGATAAGACTTTCCTCTGTGTTCGTGAGAACCATGTTAGTCATGTTTATCAGTCTAGGGTAGAAAGCATGTTCATTATTGAATTTATTATTGTTTTGATTGCTTATCAAACGGCCAATTTTATTAGTTTGTTTATTCTTCTGAAATCTAATCTTATTCTTAACGTATTGATTAATATGTTGTATGATTGAATCGCATAGAGCGGGATGAACATTATTATATAGTTCTAAATGTGTTTTAAATACAGCTGAGTTTAATGAGATTTTCTTCCTATATAAGAATTTAATTTCTTCTTTTATCCTGTATTTACTTGCAAATTGCTCGGTTTTTCTGGCTATTCTAGAGGTTTCGTTAATTTTGATTTTAGCGTAATTTGGGATAAGATTATTATATAGACAAATTTTATTAAATTTAATATTTAAATTAGTTTTAAATAGTTTAAGCTTTTGATTTTGAAGTGTATACGCAATTTTTACCTGGTAAGGTTCTAATTTCAATCTGTTCATGTTTTACGTACCGAGTCACTTTATGGTTAATATAATTAAATTACCTTATTCGGTCCACCTTAGTGACACTAGCTTCTTTCATTCAATGACACGTTTCGGGATGAAATCCCATCTTCAGATACACAATATCAATCAAAACGTAAATGTATACCACATTTTGTGGTTATGTCATAATTTAAAATGTTTAAAATCTTTTAAATAAAATATACAAAACGTAACAACTGAATCGCTCGGAGCGCTCGCATGCATGCACGCTGTACCACGATTTCCTTACGACTGGCTATAATTATCATTCAACCGTATAGCAGTGTCAAACAGGTTATTAGATCCGAAGTTCATTTGATCATTTAATATGTTATTTTTGGTTGTTGCGTTTTTTGTAGCTTTATATATTTCGAACTCCTCTAGGCTATCCATTAATTTACCCTTCTTGCAAGTATGTAACGCTATGAAATTGTTTTCAAAACTAATATAATTATGACCTTTTGTAATTAAATGTTGTGCAAAACTGGTATTATCATTATTTGTTTTAGGAATATGCTCTAAAAATCTTGTATAAAAATCTCTGCCGGATTGGCCGATGTAGAATGCTGCACAATTATCGCATTTTATTTTATAGACTCCTGATTTATTTTTTAAAGGAATATTTATTTTAGTTTTGAAAAAATTGTTTAAATTATTACAGGTTTTGAATGAAATAGTATATCCTTTACTTTTAAAAACAGATTTTAAAATATTTGGCATCAAACCAGTATAATTAGCTGAAATGAATTTTTTATGTTTTTTATTATGTTGGTTAATAATGTTGGTATTTTTATTTTCTAAACGTTTTTTATGTTTCATTATCATTCTATCAATTATTACTGGCCTGTAACCATTATGTAGAGCTATTTGTTTTATAATATTTACTTCTTGATCATAGTCTTCGTTATTAAGGGGAACACAAAGTAATCTGTCAATAAAGCTGTTAAATGCAGCCATTTTTTGGGCTGGAGGATGAAATGACTTAGCATGTATAACCGTATCTGTGCATGTGTGCTTTCTGTATATTTTGTATTTCAGGTCATTACCGTTATTTGTTATGGTTAGATCGAGGAAATTAATATTTTTGTTATCTTCAATTTCCATAGTGAATTTTATTTTCTTATGTATTTTATTTAAATAGTTATTAAATGACTCGAGCTGTCTATTGTTACCATTGAAAATAACAAAGGTGTCGTCCACATATCTTGAATAATATACTATTTTATTGTCAAAATAATTGTTTTTTAAAATTTTAGTATTTTCTAAATGATTCAAATAAATATCAGCGAGGATACCTGAGAGTGGAGAACCCATTGCTAGGCCCTCATTTTGTTTGTAGTATGAACCATGAAACGAAAAATAGTTTTGATTAAGTACTATTTCTAATATTAACATTAGCTGATTAATTTTTCTTATTTCCAAGGTATTATTATTTATTAAATTTTGTTTGAGTAATTTTAAAGTTTCATCAATTGGGACATTGGTATACAGATCCACTATGTCAAAAGACACTAGCTTGTAACTAGGCTTAATATTAATATGACATAATTTTTCAATAAAATCTTTATAACTTTTTATACTCTGGTTATTATCTAAGCTTATATGTTGTTTGATTATTTTTACCAAGGTTTTTGCTACTTTATAGCTCGGAGCGGTTGTAAAATTTACTAAAGGTCTAATCGGTGCGTCTTTTTTGTGTACTTTGGGTAGACTTTTTAAGCATGGTGCACTAGCTTTTATTGGTTTTAGTGAGTAGCATATATGTTTCTCAAATAGATCTGTACATTTATTTATTGTTTTATTCAATTCTAATGTGTATTTTTTGGTGGGATCATTATTTAGCTTTGTTATGTTGTTATTATTAATGAATTTGTATACCTTTTGTTTATATTCGTCCAAGTCTAACAATGCTATAGTATTGCCTTTATCAACCTTCGTTAAGTAAATGTTATTTTGTAAGAGTTTTTTATTTAGCTGTATAGCTGTTAGTTGTTCATGTTTTGTTTTTGTATAATTTAATTTCTTTTGTTTATGATAATTATTATTAATTGCTTTATTGAATCTATTATTTATTAATATTCGTAGTTCATTTCGTTCATTTAAGACTTGAACACACTTAATTACAGATTCGGCTTCAACTATTTCTTTAATTATGTTATTTTTATTTTTAAGATTCGGTGGAAAATTGTAATTCAGTCCTTTATTGATAAGACTTTCCTCTGTGTTCGTGAGAACCATGTTAGTCATGTTTATCAGTCTAGGGTAGAAAGCATGTTCATTATTGAATTTATTATTGTTTTGATTGCTTATCAAACGGCCAATTTTATTAGTTTGTTTATTCTTCTGAAATCTAATCTTATTCTTAACGTATTGATTAATATGTTGTATGATTGAATCGCATAGAGCGGGATGAACATTATTATATAGTTCTAAATGTGTTTTAAATACAGCTGAGTTTAATGAGATTTTCTTCCTAAATAAGAATATAATTTCTTCTTTTATCCTGTATTTACTTGCAAATTGCTCGGTTTTTCTGGCTATTCTAGAGGTTTCGTTAATTTTGATTTTAGCGTAATTTGGGATAAGATTATTATATAGACAAATTTTATTAAATTTAATATTTAAATTAGTTTTAAATAGTTTAAGCTTTTGATTTTGAAGTGTATACGCAATTTTTACCTGGTAAGGTTCTAATTTCAATCTGTTCATGTTTTACGTACCGAGTCACTTTATGGTTAATATAATTAAATTACCTTATTCGGTCCACCTTAGTGACACCAGCTTCTTTCATTCAATGACACGTTTCGGGATGAAATCCCATCTTCAGATACACAATATCAATCAAAACGTAAATGTATACCACATTTTGTGGTTATGTCATAATTTAAAATGTTTAAAATCTTTTAAATAAAATATACAAAACGTAACAACTGAATCGCTCGGAGCGCTCGCATGCATGCACGCTGTACCGCGATTTCCTTACGACTGGCTATAATTATCATTCAACCGTATAGCAGTGTCAAACAGGTTATTAGATCCGAAGTTCATTTGATCATTTAATATGTTATTTTTGGTTGTTGCGTTTTTTGTAGCTTTATATATTTCGAACTCCTCTAGGCTATCCATTAATTTACCCTTCTTGCAAGTATGTAACGCTATGAAATTGTTTTCAAAACTAATATAATTATGACCTTTTGTAATTAAATGTTGTGCAAAACTGGTATTATCATTATTTGTTTTAGGAATATGCTCTAAAAATCTTGTATAAAAATCTCTGCCGGATTGGCCGATGTAGAATGCTGCACAATTATCGCATTTTATTTTATAGACTCCTGATTTATTTTTTAAAGGAATATTTATTTTAGTTTTGAAAAAATTGTTTAAATTATTACAGGTTTTGAATGAAATAGTATATCCTTTACTTTTAAAAACAGATTTTAAAATATTTGGCATCAAACCAGTATAATTAGCTGAAATGAATTTTTTATGTTTTTTATTATGTTGGTTAATAATGTTGGTATTTTTATTTTCTAAACGTTTTTTATGTTTCATTATCATTCTATCAATTATTACTGGCCTGTAACCATTATGTAGAGCTATTTGTTTTATAATATTTACTTCTTGATCATAGTCTTCGTTATTAAGGGGAACACAAAGTAATCTGTCAATAAAGCTGTTAAATGCAGCCATTTTTTGGGCTGGAGGATGAAATGACTTAGCATGTATAACCGTATCTGTGCATGTGTGCTTTCTGTATATTTTGTATTTCAGGTCATTACCGTTATTTGTTATGGTTAGATCGAGGAAATTAATATTTTTGTTATCTTCAATTTCCATAGTGAATTTTATTTTCTTATGTATTTTATTTAAATAGTTATTAAATGACTCGAGCTGTCTATTGTTACCATTGAAAATAACAAAGGTGTCGTCCACATATCTTGAATAATATACTATTTTATTGTCAAAATAATTGTTTTTTAAAATTTTAGTATTTTCTAAATGATTCAAATAAATATCAGCGAGGATACCTGAGAGTGGAGAACCCATTGCTAGGCCCTCATTTTGTTTGTAGTATGAACCATGAAACGAAAAATAGTTTTGATTAAGTACTATTTCTAATATTAACATTAGCTGATTAATTTTTCTTATTTCCAAGGTATTATTATTTATTAAATTTTGTTTGAGTAATTTTAAAGTTTCATCAATTGGGACATTGGTATACAGATCCACTATGTCAAAAGACACTAGCTTGTAACTAGGCTTAATATTAATATGACGTAATTTTTCAATAAAATCTTTATAACTTTTTATACTCTGGTTATTATCTAAGCTTATATGTTGTTTGATTATTTTTACCAAGGTTTTTGCTACTTTATAGCTCGGAGCGGTTGTAAAATTTACTAAAGGTCTAATCGGTGCGTCTTTTTTGTGTACTTTGGGTAGACTTTTTAAGCATGGTGCACTAGCTTTTATTGGTTTTAGTGAGTAGCATATATGTTTCTCAAATAGATCTGTACATTTATTTATTGTTTTATTCAATTCTAATGTGTATTTTTTGGTGGGATCATTATTTAGCTTTGTTATGTTGTTATTATTAATGAATTTGTATACCTTTTGTTTATATTCGTCCAAGTCTAACAATGCTATAGTATTGCCTTTATCAACCTTCGTTAAGTAAATGTTATTTTGTAAGAGTTTTTTATTTAGCTGTATAGCTGTTAGTTGTTCATGTTTTGTTTTTGTATAATTTAATTTCTTTTGTTTATGATAATTATTATTAATTGCTTTATTGAATCTATTATTTATTAATATTCGTAGTTCATTTCGTTCATTTAAGACTGGAACACACTTAATTACAGATTCGGCTTCAACTATTTCTTTAATTATGTTATTTTTATTTTTAAGATTCGGTGGAAAATTGTAATTCAGTCCTTTATTGATAAGACTTTCCTCTGTGTTCGTGAGAACCATGTTAGTCATGTTTATCAGTCTAGGGTAGAAAGCATGTTCATTATTGAATTTATTATTGTTTTGATTGCTTATCAAACGGCCAATTTTATTAGTTTGTTTATTCTTCTGAAATCTAATCTTATTCTTAACGTATTGATTAATATGTTGTATGATTGAATCGCATAGAGCGGGATGAACATTATTATATAGTTCTAAATGTGTTTTAAATACAGCTGAGTTTAATGAGATTTTCTTCCTAAATAAGAATATAATTTCTTCTTTTATCCTGTATTTACTTGCAAATTGCTCGGTTTTTCTGGCTATTCTAGAGGTTTCGTTAATTTTGATTTTAGCGTAATTTGGGATAAGATTATTATATAGACAAATTTTATTAAATTTAATATTTAAATTAGTTTTAAATAGTTTAAGCTTTTGATTTTGAAGTGTATACGCAATTTTTACCTGGTAAGGTTCTAATTTCAATCTGTTCATGTTTTACGTACCGAGTCACTTTATGGTTAATATAATTAAATTACCTTATTCGGTCCACCTTAGTGACACCAGCTTCTTTCATTCAATGACACGTTTCGGGATGAAATCCCATCTTCAGATACACAATATCAATCAAAACGTAAATGTATACCACATTTTGTGGTTATGTCATAATTTAAAATGTTTAAAATCTTTTAAATAAAATATACAAAACGTAACAACTGAATCGCTCGGAGCGCTCGCATGCATGCACGCTGTACCGCGATTTCCTTACGACTGGCTATAATTATCATTCAACCGTATAGCAGTGTCAAACAGGTTATTAGATCCGAAGTTCATTTGATCATTTAATATGTTATTTTTGGTTGTTGCGTTTTTTGTAGCTTTATATATTTCGAACTCCTCTAGGCTATCCATTAATTTACCCTTCTTGCAAGTATGTAACGCTATGAAATTGTTTTCAAAACTAATATAATTATGACCTTTTGTAATTAAATGTTGTGCAAAACTGGTATTATCATTATTTGTTTTAGGAATATGCTCTAAAAATCTTGTATAAAAATCTCTGCCGGATTGGCCGATGTAGAATGCTGCACAATTATCGCATTTTATTTTATAGACTCCTGATTTATTTTTTAAAGGAATATTTATTTTAGTTTTGAAAAAATTGTTTAAATTATTACAGGTTTTGAATGAAATAGTATATCCTTTACTTTTAAAAACAGATTTTAAAATATTTGGCATCAAACCAGTATAATTAGCTGAAATGAATTTTTTATGTTTTTTATTATGTTGGTTAATAATGTTGGTATTTTTATTTTCTAAACGTTTTTTATGTTTCATTATCATTCTATCAATTATTACTGGCCTGTAACCATTATGTAGAGCTATTTGTTTTATAATATTTACTTCTTGATCATAGTCTTCGTTATTAAGGGGAACACAAAGTAATCTGTCAATAAAGCTGTTAAATGCAGCCATTTTTTGGGCTGGAGGATGAAATGACTTAGCATGTATAACCGTATCTGTGCATGTGTGCTTTCTGTATATTTTGTATTTCAGGTCATTACCGTTATTTGTTATGGTTAGATCGAGGAAATTAATATTTTTGTTATCTTCAATTTCCATAGTGAATTTTATTTTCTTATGTATTTTATTTAAATAGTTATTAAATGACTCGAGCTGTCTATTGTTACCATTGAAAATAACAAAGGTGTCGTCCACATATCTTGAATAATATACTATTTTATTGTCAAAATAATTGTTTTTTAAAATTTTAGTATTTTCTAAATGATTCAAATAAATATCAGCGAGGATACCTGAGAGTGGAGAACCCATTGCTAGGCCCTCATTTTGTTTGTAGTATGAACCATGAAACGAAAAATAGTTTTGATTAAGTACTATTTCTAATATTAACATTAGCTGATTAATTTTTCTTATTTCCAAGGTATTATTATTTATTAAATTTTGTTTGAGTAATTTTAAAGTTTCATCAATTGGGACATTGGTATACAGATCCACTATGTCAAAAGACACTAGCTTGTAACTAGGCTTAATATTAATATGACGTAATTTTTCAATAAAATCTTTATAACTTTTTATACTCTGGTTATTATCTAAGCTTATATGTTGTTTGATTATTTTTACCAAGGTTTTTGCTACTTTATAGCTCGGAGCGGTTGTAAAATTTACTAAAGGTCTAATCGGTGCGTCTTTTTTGTGTACTTTGGGTAGACTTTTTAAGCATGGTGCACTAGCTTTTATTGGTTTTAGTGAGTAGCATATATGTTTCTCAAATAGATCTGTACATTTATTTATTGTTTTATTCAATTCTAATGTGTATTTTTTGGTGGGATCATTATTTAGCTTTGTTATGTTGTTATTATTAATGAATTTGTATACCTTTTGTTTATATTCGTCCAAGTCTAACAATGCTATAGTATTGCCTTTATCAACCTTCGTTAAGTAAATGTTATTTTGTAAGAGTTTTTTATTTAGCTGTATAGCTGTTAGTTGTTCATGTTTTGTTTTTGTATAATTTAATTTCTTTTGTTTATGATAATTATTATTAATTGCTTTATTGAATCTATTATTTATTAATATTCGTAGTTCATTTCGTTCATTTAAGACTGGAACACACTTAATTACAGATTCGGCTTCAACTATTTCTTTAATTATGTTATTTTTATTTTTAAGATTCGGTGGAAAATTGTAATTCAGTCGTTTATTGATAAGACTTTCCTCTGTGTTCGTGAGAACCATGTTAGTCATGTTTATCAGTCTAGGGTAGAAAGCATGTTCATTATTGAATTTATTATTGTTTTGATTGCTTATCAAACGGCCAATTTTATTAGTTTGTTTATTCTTCTGAAATCTAATCTTATTCTTAACGTATTGATTAATATGTTGTATGATTGAATCGCATAGAGCGGGATGAACATTATTATATAGTTCTAAATGTGTTTTAAATACAGCTGAGTTTAATGAGATTTTCTTCCTATATAAGAATTTAATTTCTTCTTTTATCCTGTATTTACTTGCAAATTGCTCGGTTTTTCTGGCTATTCTAGAGGTTTCGTTAATTTTGATTTTAGCGTAATTTGCGATAAGATTATTATATAGACAAATTTTATTAAATTTAATATTTAAATTAGTTTTAAATAGTTTAAGCTTTTGATTTTGAAGTGTATACGCAATTTTTACCTGGTAAGGTTCTAATTTCAATCTGTTCATGTTTTACGTACCGAGTCACTTTATGGTTAATATAATTAAATTACCTTATTCGGTCCACCTTAGTGACACTAGCTTCTTTCATTCAATGACACGTTCCGGGATGAAATCCCATCTTCAGATACACAATATCAATCAAAACGTAAATGTATACCACATTTTGTGGTTATGTCATAATTTAAAATGTTTAAAATCTTTTAAATAAAATATACAAAACGTAACAACTGAATCGCTCGGAGCGCTCGCATGCATGCACGCTGTACCGCGATTTCCTTACGACTGGCTATAATTATCATTCAACCGTATAGCAGTGTCAAACAGGTTATTAGATCCGAAGTTCATTTGATCATTTAATATGTTATTTTTGGTTGTTGCGTTTTTTGTAGCTTTATATATTTCGAACTCCTCTAGGCTATCCATTAATTTACCCTTCTTGCAAGTATGTAGCGCTATGAAATTGTTTTCAAAACTAATATAATTATGACCTTTTGTAATTAAATGTTGTGCAAAACTGGTATTATCATTATTTGTTTTAGGAATATGCTCTAAAAATCTTGTATAAAAATCTCTGCCGGATTGGCCGATGTAGAATGCTGCACAATTATCGCATTTTATTTTATAGACTCCTGATTTATTTTTTAAAGGAATATTTATTTTAGTTTTGAAAAAATTGTTTAAATTATTACAGGTTTTGAATGAAATAGTATATCCTTTACTTTTAAAAACAGATTTTAAAATATTTGGCATCAAACCAGTATAATTAGCTGAAATGAATTTTTTATGTTTTTTATTATGTTGGTTAATAATGTTGGTATTTTTATTTTCTAAACGTTTTTTATGTTTCATTATCATTCTATCAATTATTACTGGCCTGTAACCATTATGTAGAGCTATTTGTTTTATAATATTTACTTCTTGATCATAGTCTTCGTTATTAAGGGGAACACAAAGTAATCTGTCAATAAAGCTGTTAAATGCAGCCATTTTTTGGGCTGGAGGATGAAATGACTTAGCATGTATAACCGTATCTGTGCATGTGTGCTTTCTGTATATTTTGTATTTCAGGTCATTACCGTTATTTGTTATGGTTAGATCGAGGAAATTAATATTTTTGTTATCTTCAATTTCCATAGTGAATTTTATTTTCTTATGTATTTTATTTAAATAGTTATTAAATGACTCGAGCTGTCTATTGTTACCATTGAAAATAACAAAGGTGTCGTCCACATATCTTGAATAATATACTATTTTATTGTCAAAATAATTGTTTTTTAAAATTTTAGTATTTTCTAAATGATTCAAATAAATATCAGCGAGGATACCTGAGAGTGGAGAACCCATTGCTAGGCCCTCATTTTGTTTGTAGTATGAACCATGAAACGAAAAATAGTTTTGATTAAGTACTATTTCTAATATTAACATTAGCTGATTAATTTTTCTTATTTCCAAGGTATTATTATTTATTAAATTTTGTTTGAGTAATTTTAAAGTTTCATCAATTGGGACATTGGTATACAGATCCACTATGTCAAAAGACACTAGCTTGTAACTAGGCTTAATATTAATATGACGTAATTTTTCAATAAAATCTTTATAACTTTTTATACTCTGGTTATTATCTAAGCTTATATGTTGTTTGATTATTTTTACCAAGGTTTTTGCTACTTTATAGCTCGGAGCGGTTGTAAAATTTACTAAAGGTCTAATCGGTGCGTCTTTTTTGTGTACTTTGGGTAGACTTTTTAAGCATGGTGCACTAGCTTTTATTGGTTTTAGTGAGTAGCATATATGTTTCTCAAATAGATCTGTACATTTATTTATTGTTTTATTCAATTCTAATGTGTATTTTTTGGTGGGATCATTATTTAGCTTTGTTATGTTGTTATTATTAATGAATTTGTATACCTTTTGTTTATATTCGTCCAAGTCTAACAATGCTATAGTATTGCCTTTATCAACCTTCGTTAAGTAAATGTTATTTTGTAAGAGTTTTTTATTTAGCTGTATAGCTGTTAGTTGTTCATGTTTTGTTTTTGTATAATTTAATTTCTTTTGTTTATGATAATTATTATTAATTGCTTTATTGAATCTATTATTTATTAATATTCGTAGTTCATTTCGTTCATTTAAGACTGGAACACACTTAATTACAGATTCGGCTTCAACTATTTCTTTAATTATGTTATTTTTATTTTTAAGATTCGGTGGAAAATTGTAATTCAGTCCTTTATTGATAAGACTTTCCTCTGTGTTCGTGAGAACCATGTTAGTCATGTTTATCAGTCTAGGGTAGAAAGCATGTTCATTATTGAATTTATTATTGTTTTGATTGCTTATCAAACGGCCAATTTTATTAGTTTGTTTATTCTTCTGAAATCTAATCTTATTCTTAACGTATTGATTAATATGTTGTATGATTGAATCGCATAGAGCGGGATGAACATTATTATATAGTTCTAAATGTGTTTTAAATACAGCTGAGTTTAATGAGATTTTCTTCCTATATAAGAATTTAATTTCTTCTTTTATCCTGTATTTACTTGCAAATTGCTCGGTTTTTCTGGCTATTCTAGAGGTTTCGTTAATTTTGATTTTAGCGTAATTTGGGATAAGATTATTATATAGACAAATTTTATTAAATTTAATATTTAAATTAGTTTTAAATAGTTTAAGCTTTTGATTTTGAAGTGTATACGCAATTTTTACCTGGTAAGGTTCTAATTTCAATCTGTTCATGTTTTACGTACCGAGTCACTTTATGGTTAATATAATTAAATTACCTTATTCGGTCCACCTTAGTGACACTAGCTTCTTTCATTCAATGACACGTTTCGGGATGAAATCCCATCTTCAGATACACAATATCAATCAAAACGTAAATGTATACCACATTTTGTGGTTATGTCATAATTTAAAATGTTTAAAATCTTTTAAATAAAATATACAAAACGTAACAACTGAATCGCTCGGAGCGCTCGCATGCATGCACGCTGTACCGCGATTTCCTTACGACTGGCTATAATTATCATTCAACCGTATAGCAGTGTCAAACAGGTTATTAGATCCGAAGTTCATTTGATCATTTAATATGTTATTTTTGGTTGTTGCGTTTTTTGTAGCTTTATATATTTCGAACTCCTCTAGGCTATCCATTAATTTACCCTTCTTGCAAGTATGTAACGCTATGAAATTGTTTTCAAAACTAATATAATTATGACCTTGTAATTAAATGTTGTGCAAAACTGGTATTATCATTATTTGTTTTAGGAATATGCTCTAAAAATCTTGTATAAAAATCTATGCCGGATTGGCCGATGTAGAATGCTGCACAATTATCGCATTTTATTTTATAGACTCCTGATTTATTTTTTAAAGGAATATTTATTTTAGTTTTGAAAAAATTGTTTAAATTATTACAGGTTTTGAATGAAATAGTATATCCTTTACTTTTAAAAACAGATTTTAAAATATTTGGCATCAAACCAGTATAATTAGCTGAAATGAATTTTTTATGTTTTTTATTATATTGGGTAATAATGTTGGTATTTTTATTTTCTAAACGTTTTTTATGTTTCATTATCATTCTATCAATTATTACTGGCCTGTAACCATTATGTAGAGCTATTTGTTTTATAATATTTACTTCTTGATCATAGTCTTCGTTATTAAGGGGAACACAAAGTAATCTGTCAATAAAGCTGTTAAATGCAGCCATTTTTTGGGCTGGAGGATGAAATGACTTAGCATGTATAACCGTATCTGTGCATGTGTGCTTTCTGTATATTTTGTATTTCAGGTCATTACCGTTATTTGTTATGGTTAGATCGAGGAAATTAATATTTTTGTTATCTTCAATTTCCATAGTGAATTTTATTTTCTTATGTATTTTATTTAAATAGTTATTAAATGACTCGAGCTGTCTATTGTTACCATTGAAAATAACAAAGGTGTCGTCCACATATCTTGAATAATATACTATTTTATTGTCAAAATAATTGTTTTTTAAAATTTTAGTATTTTCTAAATGATTCAAATAAATATCAGCGAGGATACCTGAGAGTGGTTAACCCATTGCTAGGCCCTCATTTTGTTTGTAGTATGAACCATGAAACGAAAAATAGTTTTGATTAAGTACTATTTCTAATATTAACATTAGCTGATTAATTTTTCTTATTTCCAAGGTATTATTATTTATTAAATTTTGTTTGAGTAATTTTAAAGTTTCATCAATTGGGACATTGGTATACAGATCCACTATGTCAAAAGACACTAGCTTGTAACTAGGCTTAATATTAATATGACGTAATTTTTCAATAAAATCTTTATAACTTTTTATACTCTGGTTATTATCTAAGCTTATATGTTGTTTGATTATTTTTACCAAGGTTTTTGCTACTTTATAGCTGGGAGCGGTTGTAAAATTTACTAAAGGTCTAATCGGTGCGTCTTTTTTGTGTACTTTGGGTAGACTTTTTAAGCATGGTGCACTAGCTTTTATTGGTTTTAGTGAGTAGCATATATGTTTCTCAAATAGATCTGTACATTTATTTATTGTTTTATTCAATTCTAATGTGTATTTTTTGGTGGGATCATTATTTAGCTTTGTTATGTTGTTATTATTAATGAATTTGTATACCTTTTGTTTATATTCGTCCAAGTCTAACAATGCTATAGTATTGCCTTTATCAACCTTCGTTAAGTAAATGTTATTTTGTAAGAGTTTTTTATTTAGCTGTATAGCTGTTAGTTGTTCATGTTTTGTTTTTGTATAATTTAATTTCTTTTGTTTATGATAATTATTATTAATTGCTTTATTGAATCTATTATTTATTAATATTCGTAGTTCATTTCGTTCATTTAAGACTGGAACACACTTAATTACAGATTCGGCTTCAACTATTTCTTTAATTATGTTATTTTTATTTTTAAGATTCGGTGGAAAATTGTAATTCAGTCCTTTATTGATAAGACTTTCCTCTGTGTTCGTGAGAACCATGTTAGTCATGTTTATCAGTCTAGGGTAGAAAGCATGTTCATTATTGAATTTATTATTGTTTTGATTGCTTATCAAACGGCCAATTTTATTAGTTTGTTTATTCTTCTGAAATCTAATCTTATTCTTAACGTATTGATTAATATGTTGTATGATTGAATCGCATAGAGCGGGATGAACATTATTATATAGTTCTAAATGTGTTTTAAATACAGCTGAGTTTAATGAGATTTTCTTCCTAAATAAGAATATAATTTCTTCTTTTATCCTGTATTTACTTGCAAATTGCTCGGTTTTTCTGGCTATTCTAGAGGTTTCGTTAATTTTGATTTTAGCGTAATTTGGGATAAGATTATTATATAGACAAATTTTATTAAATTTAATATTTAAATTAGTTTTAAATAGTTTAAGCTTTTGATTTTGAAGTGTATACGCAATTTTTACCTGGTAAGGTTCTAATTTCAATCTGTTCATGTTTTACGTACCGAGTCACTTTATGGTTAATATAATTAAATTACCTTATTCGGTCCACCTTAGTGACACCAGCTTCTTTCATTCAATGACACGTTTCGGGATGAAATCCCATCTTCAGATACACAATATCAATCAAAACGTAAATGTATACCACATTTTGTGGTTATGTCATAATTTAAAATGTTTAAAATCTTTTAAATAAAATATACAAAACGTAACAACTGAATCGCTCGGAGCGCTCGCATGCATGCACGCTGTACCGCGATTTCCTTACGACTGGCTATAATTATCATTCAACCGTATAGCAGTGTCAAACAGGTTATTAGATCCGAAGTTCATTTGATCATTTAATATGTTATTTTTGGTTGTTGCGTTTTTTGTAGCTTTATATATTTCGAACTCCTCTAGGCTATCCATTAATTTACCCTTCTTGCAAGTATGTAACGCTATGAAATTGTTTTCAAAACTAATATAATTATGACCTTTTGTAATTAAATGTTGTGCAAAACTGGTATTATCATTATTTGTTTTAGGAATATGCTCTAAAAATCTTGTATAAAAATCTCTGCCGGATTGGCCGATGTAGAATGCTGCACAATTATCGCATTTTATTTTATAGACTCCTGATTTATTTTTTAAAGGAATATTTATTTTAGTTTTGAAAAAATTGTTTAAATTATTACAGGTTTTGAATGAAATAGTATATCCTTTACTTTTAAAAACAGATTTTAAAATATTTGGCATCAAACCAGTATAATTAGCTGAAATGAATTTTTTATGTTTTTTATTATGTTGGTTAATAATGTTGGTATTTTTATTTTCTAAACGTTTTTTATGTTTCATTATCATTCTATCAATTATTACTGGCCTGTAACCATTATGTAGAGCTATTTGTTTTATAATATTTACTTCTTGATCATAGTCTTCGTTATTAAGGGGAACACAAAGTAATCTGTCAATAAAGCTGTTAAATGCAGCCATTTTTTGGGCTGGAGGATGAAATGACTTAGCATGTATAACCGTATCTGTGCATGTGTGCTTTCTGTATATTTTGTATTTCAGGTCATTACCGTTATTTGTTATGGTTAGATCGAGGAAATTAATATTTTTGTTATCTTCAATTTCCATAGTGAATTTTATTTTCTTATGTATTTTATTTAAATAGTTATTAAATGACTCGAGCTGTCTATTGTTACCATTGAAAATAACAAAGGTGTCGTCCACATATCTTGAATAATATACTATTTTATTGTCAAAATAATTGTTTTTTAAAATTTTAGTATTTTCTAAATGATTCAAATAAATATCAGCGAGGATACCTGAGAGTGGAGAACCCATTGCTAGGCCCTCATTTTGTTTGTAGTATGAACCATGAAACGAAAAATAGTTTTGATTAAGTACTATTTCTAATATTAACATTAGCTGATTAATTTTTCTTATTTCCAAGGTATTATTATTTATTAAATTTTGTTTGAGTAATTTTAAAGTTTCATCAATTGGGACATTGGTATACAGATCCACTATGTCAAAAGACACTAGCTTGTAACTAGGCTTAATATTAATATGACGTAATTTTTCAATAAAATCTTTATAACTTTTTATACTCTGGTTATTATCTAAGCTTATATGTTGTTTGATTATTTTTACCAAGGTTTTTGCTACTTTATAGCTCGGAGCGGTTGTAAAATTTACTAAAGGTCTAATCGGTGCGTCTTTTTTGTGTACTTTGGGTAGACTTTTTAAGCATGGTGCACTAGCTTTTATTGGTTTTAGTGAGTAGCATATATGTTTCTCAAATAGATCTGTACATTTATTTATTGTTTTATTCAATTCTAATGTGTATTTTTTGGTGGGATCATTATTTAGCTTTGTTATGTTGTTATTATTAATGAATTTGTATACCTTTTGTTTATATTCGTCCAAGTCTAACAATGCTATAGTATTGCCTTTATCAACCTTCGTTAAGTAAATGTTATTTTGTAAGAGTTTTTTATTTAGCTGTATAGCTGTTAGTTGTTCATGTTTTGTTTTTGTATAATTTAATTTCTTTTGTTTATGATAATTATTATTAATTGCTTTATTGAATCTATTATTTATTAATATTCGTAGTTCATTTCGTTCATTTAAGACTGGAACACACTTAATTACAGATTCGGCTTCAACTATTTCTTTAATTATGTTATTTTTATTTTTAAGATTCGGTGGAAAATTGTAATTCAGTCCTTTATTGATAAGACTTTCCTCTGTGTTCGTGAGAACCATGTTAGTCATGTTTATCAGTCTAGGGTAGAAAGCATGTTCATTATTGAATTTATTATTGTTTTGATTGCTTATCAAACGGCCAATTTTATTAGTTTGTTTATTCTTCTGAAATCTAATCTTATTCTTAACGTATTGATTAATATGTTGTATGATTGAATCGCATAGAGCGGGATGAACATTATTATATAGTTCTAAATGTGTTTTAAATACAGCTGAGTTTAATGAGATTTTCTTCCTAAATAAGAATATAATTTCTTCTTTTATCCTGTATTTACTTGCAAATTGCTCGGTTTTTCTGGCTATTCTAGAGGTTTCGTTAATTTTGATTTTAGCGTAATTTGGGATAAGATTATTATATAGACAAATTTTATTAAATTTAATATTTAAATTAGTTTTAAATAGTTTAAGCTTTTGATTTTGAAGTGTATACGCAATTTTTACCTGGTAAGGTTCTAATTTCAATCTGTTCATGTTTTACGTACCGAGTCACTTTATGGTTAATATAATTAAATTACCTTATTCGGTCCACCTTAGTGACACCAGCTTCTTTCATTCAATGACACGTTTCGGGATGAAATCCCATCTTCAGATACACAATATCAATCAAAACGTAAATGTATACCACATTTTGTGGTTATGTCATAATTTAAAATGTTTAAAATCTTTTAAATAAAATATACAAAACGTAACAACTGAATCGCTCGGAGCGCTCGCATGCATGCACGCTGTACCGCGATTTCCTTACGACTGGCTATAATTATCATTCAACCGTATAGCAGTGTCAAACAGGTTATTAGATCCGAAGTTCATTTGATCATTTAATATGTTATTTTTGGTTGTTGCGTTTTTTGTAGCTTTATATATTTCGAACTCCTCTAGGCTATCCATTAATTTACCCTTCTTGCAAGTATGTAACGCTATGAAATTGTTTTCAAAACTAATATAATTATGACCTTTTGTAATTAAATGTTGTGCAAAACTGGTATTATCATTATTTGTTTTAGGAATATGCTCTAAAAATCTTGTATAAAAATCTCTGCCGGATTGGCCGATGTAGAATGCTGCACAATTATCGCATTTTATTTTATAGACTCCTGATTTATTTTTTAAAGGAATATTTATTTTAGTTTTGAAAAAATTGTTTAAATTATTACAGGTTTTGAATGAAATAGTATATCCTTTACTTTTAAAAACAGATTTTAAAATATTTGGCATCAAACCAGTATAATTAGCTGAAATGAATTTTTTATGTTTTTTATTATGTTGGTTAATAATGTTGGTATTTTTATTTTCTAAACGTTTTTTATGTTTCATTATCATTCTATCAATTATTACTGGCCTGTAACCATTATGTAGAGCTATTTGTTTTATAATATTTACTTCTTGATCATAGTCTTCGTTATTAAGGGGAACACAAAGTAATCTGTCAATAAAGCTGTTAAATGCAGCCATTTTTTGGGCTGGAGGATGAAATGACTTAGCATGTATAACCGTATCTGTGCATGTGTGCTTTCTGTATATTTTGTATTTCAGGTCATTACCGTTATTTGTTATGGTTAGATCGAGGAAATTAATATTTTTGTTATCTTCAATTTCCATAGTGAATTTTATTTTCTTATGTATTTTATTTAAATAGTTATTAAATGACTCGAGCTGTCTATTGTTACCATTGAAAATAACAAAGGTGTCGTCCACATATCTTGAATAATATACTATTTTATTGTCAAAATAATTGTTTTTTAAAATTTTAGTATTTTCTAAATGATTCAAATAAATATCAGCGAGGATACCTGAGAGTGGAGAACCCATTGCTAGGCCCTCATTTTGTTTGTAGTATGAACCATGAAACGAAAAATAGTTTTGATTAAGTACTATTTCTAATATTAACATTAGCTGATTAATTTTTCTTATTTCCAAGGTATTATTATTTATTAAATTTTGTTTGAGTAATTTTAAAGTTTCATCAATTGGGACATTGGTATACAGATCCACTATGTCAAAAGACACTAGCTTGTAACTAGGCTTAATATTAATATGACGTAATTTTTCAATAAAATCTTTATAACTTTTTATACTCTGGTTATTATCTAAGCTTATATGTTGTTTGATTATTTTTACCAAGGTTTTTGCTACTTTATAGCTCGGAGCGGTTGTAAAATTTACTAAAGGTCTAATCGGTGCGTCTTTTTTGTGTACTTTGGGTAGACTTTTTAAGCATGGTGCACTAGCTTTTATTGGTTTTAGTGAGTAGCATATATGTTTCTCAAATAGATCTGTACATTTATTTATTGTTTTATTCAATTCTAATGTGTATTTTTTGGTGGGATCATTATTTAGCTTTGTTATGTTGTTATTATTAATGAATTTGTATACCTTTTGTTTATATTCGTCCAAGTCTAACAATGCTATAGTATTGCCTTTATCAACCTTCGTTAAGTAAATGTTATTTTGTAAGAGTTTTTTATTTAGCTGTATAGCTGTTAGTTGTTCATGTTTTGTTTTTGTATAATTTAATTTCTTTTGTTTATGATAATTATTATTAATTGCTTTATTGAATCTATTATTTATTAATATTCGTAGTTCATTTCGTTCATTTAAGACTGGAACACACTTAATTACAGATTCGGCTTCAACTATTTCTTTAATTATGTTATTTTTATTTTTAAGATTCGGTGGAAAATTGTAATTCAGTCGTTTATTGATAAGACTTTCCTCTGTGTTCGTGAGAACCATGTTAGTCATGTTTATCAGTCTAGGGTAGAAAGCATGTTCATTATTGAATTTATTATTGTTTTGATTGCTTATCAAACGGCCAATTTTATTAGTTTGTTTATTCTTCTGAAATCTAATCTTATTCTTAACGTATTGATTAATATGTTGTATGATTGAATCGCATAGAGCGGGATGAACATTATTATATAGTTCTAAATGTGTTTTAAATACAGCTGAGTTTAATGAGATTTTCTTCCTATATAAGAATTTAATTTCTTCTTTTATCCTGTATTTACTTGCAAATTGCTCGGTTTTTCTGGCTATTCTAGAGGTTTCGTTAATTTTGATTTTAGCGTAATTTGCGATAAGATTATTATATAGACAAATTTTATTAAATTTAATATTTAAATTAGTTTTAAATAGTTTAAGCTTTTGATTTTGAAGTGTATACGCAATTTTTACCTGGTAAGGTTCTAATTTCAATCTGTTCATGTTTTACGTACCGAGTCACTTTATGGTTAATATAATTAAATTACCTTATTCGGTCCACCTTAGTGACACTAGCTTCTTTCATTCAATGACACGTTCCGGGATGAAATCCCATCTTCAGATACACAATATCAATCAAAACGTAAATGTATACCACATTTTGTGGTTATGTCATAATTTAAAATGTTTAAAATCTTTTAAATAAAATATACAAAACGTAACAACTGAATCGCTCGGAGCGCTCGCATGCATGCACGCTGTACCGCGATTTCCTTACGACTGGCTATAATTATCATTCAACCGTATAGCAGTGTCAAACAGGTTATTAGATCCGAAGTTCATTTGATCATTTAATATGTTATTTTTGGTTGTTGCGTTTTTTGTAGCTTTATATATTTCGAACTCCTCTAGGCTATCCATTAATTTACCCTTCTTGCAAGTATGTAGCGCTATGAAATTGTTTTCAAAACTAATATAATTATGACCTTTTGTAATTAAATGTTGTGCAAAACTGGTATTATCATTATTTGTTTTAGGAATATGCTCTAAAAATCTTGTATAAAAATCTCTGCCGGATTGGCCGATGTAGAATGCTGCACAATTATCGCATTTTATTTTATAGACTCCTGATTTATTTTTTAAAGGAATATTTATTTTAGTTTTGAAAAAATTGTTTAAATTATTACAGGTTTTGAATGAAATAGTATATCCTTTACTTTTAAAAACAGATTTTAAAATATTTGGCATCAAACCAGTATAATTAGCTGAAATGAATTTTTTATGTTTTTTATTATGTTGGTTAATAATGTTGGTATTTTTATTTTCTAAACGTTTTTTATGTTTCATTATCATTCTATCAATTATTACTGGCCTGTAACCATTATGTAGAGCTATTTGTTTTATAATATTTACTTCTTGATCATAGTCTTCGTTATTAAGGGGAACACAAAGTAATCTGTCAATAAAGCTGTTAAATGCAGCCATTTTTTGGGCTGGAGGATGAAATGACTTAGCATGTATAACCGTATCTGTGCATGTGTGCTTTCTGTATATTTTGTATTTCAGGTCATTACCGTTATTTGTTATGGTTAGATCGAGGAAATTAATATTTTTGTTATCTTCAATTTCCATAGTGAATTTTATTTTCTTATGTATTTTATTTAAATAGTTATTAAATGACTCGAGCTGTCTATTGTTACCATTGAAAATAACAAAGGTGTCGTCCACATATCTTGAATAATATACTATTTTATTGTCAAAATAATTGTTTTTTAAAATTTTAGTATTTTCTAAATGATTCAAATAAATATCAGCGAGGATACCTGAGAGTGGAGAACCCATTGCTAGGCCCTCATTTTGTTTGTAGTATGAACCATGAAACGAAAAATAGTTTTGATTAAGTACTATTTCTAATATTAACATTAGCTGATTAATTTTTCTTATTTCCAAGGTATTATTATTTATTAAATTTTGTTTGAGTAATTTTAAAGTTTCATCAATTGGGACATTGGTATACAGATCCACTATGTCAAAAGACACTAGCTTGTAACTAGGCTTAATATTAATATGACGTAATTTTTCAATAAAATCTTTATAACTTTTTATACTCTGGTTATTATCTAAGCTTATATGTTGTTTGATTATTTTTACCAAGGTTTTTGCTACTTTATAGCTCGGAGCGGTTGTAAAATTTACTAAAGGTCTAATCGGTGCGTCTTTTTTGTGTACTTTGGGTAGACTTTTTAAGCATGGTGCACTAGCTTTTATTGGTTTTAGTGAGTAGCATATATGTTTCTCAAATAGATCTGTACATTTATTTATTGTTTTATTCAATTCTAATGTGTATTTTTTGGTGGGATCATTATTTAGCTTTGTTATGTTGTTATTATTAATGAATTTGTATACCTTTTGTTTATATTCGTCCAAGTCTAACAATGCTATAGTATTGCCTTTATCAACCTTCGTTAAGTAAATGTTATTTTGTAAGAGTTTTTTATTTAGCTGTATAGCTGTTAGTTGTTCATGTTTTGTTTTTGTATAATTTAATTTCTTTTGTTTATGATAATTATTATTAATTGCTTTATTGAATCTATTATTTATTAATATTCGTAGTTCATTTCGTTCATTTAAGACTGGAACACACTTAATTACAGATTCGGCTTCAACTATTTCTTTAATTATGTTATTTTTATTTTTAAGATTCGGTGGAAAATTGTAATTCAGTCCTTTATTGATAAGACTTTCCTCTGTGTTCGTGAGAACCATGTTAGTCATGTTTATCAGTCTAGGGTAGAAAGCATGTTCATTATTGAATTTATTATTGTTTTGATTGCTTATCAAACGGCCAATTTTATTAGTTTGTTTATTCTTCTGAAATCTAATCTTATTCTTAACGTATTGATTAATATGTTGTATGATTGAATCGCATAGAGCGGGATGAACATTATTATATAGTTCTAAATGTGTTTTAAATACAGCTGAGTTTAATGAGATTTTCTTCCTATATAAGAATTTAATTTCTTCTTTTATCCTGTATTTACTTGCAAATTGCTCGGTTTTTCTGGCTATTCTAGAGGTTTCGTTAATTTTGATTTTAGCGTAATTTGGGATAAGATTATTATATAGACAAATTTTATTAAATTTAATATTTAAATTAGTTTTAAATAGTTTAAGCTTTTGATTTTGAAGTGTATACGCAATTTTTACCTGGTAAGGTTCTAATTTCAATCTGTTCATGTTTTACGTACCGAGTCACTTTATGGTTAATATAATTAAATTACCTTATTCGGTCCACCTTAGTGACACTAGCTTCTTTCATTCAATGACACGTTTCGGGATGAAATCCCATCTTCAGATACACAATATCAATCAAAACGTAAATGTATACCACATTTTGTGGTTATGTCATAATTTAAAATGTTTAAAATCTTTTAAATAAAATATACAAAACGTAACAACTGAATCGCTCGGAGCGCTCGCATGCATGCACGCTGTACCGCGATTTCCTTACGACTGGCTATAATTATCATTCAACCGTATAGCAGTGTCAAACAGGTTATTAGATCCGAAGTTCATTTGATCATTTAATATGTTATTTTTGGTTGTTGCGTTTTTTGTAGCTTTATATATTTCGAACTCCTCTAGGCTATCCATTAATTTACCCTTCTTGCAAGTATGTAACGCTATGAAATTGTTTTCAAAACTAATATAATTATGACCTTGTAATTAAATGTTGTGCAAAACTGGTATTATCATTATTTGTTTTAGGAATATGCTCTAAAAATCTTGTATAAAAATCTATGCCGGATTGGCCGATGTAGAATGCTGCACAATTATCGCATTTTATTTTATAGACTCCTGATTTATTTTTTAAAGGAATATTTATTTTAGTTTTGAAAAAATTGTTTAAATTATTACAGGTTTTGAATGAAATAGTATATCCTTTACTTTTAAAAACAGATTTTAAAATATTTGGCATCAAACCAGTATAATTAGCTGAAATGAATTTTTTATGTTTTTTATTATATTGGGTAATAATGTTGGTATTTTTATTTTCTAAACGTTTTTTATGTTTCATTATCATTCTATCAATTATTACTGGCCTGTAACCATTATGTAGAGCTATTTGTTTTATAATATTTACTTCTTGATCATAGTCTTCGTTATTAAGGGGAACACAAAGTAATCTGTCAATAAAGCTGTTAAATGCAGCCATTTTTTGGGCTGGAGGATGAAATGACTTAGCATGTATAACCGTATCTGTGCATGTGTGCTTTCTGTATATTTTGTATTTCAGGTCATTACCGTTATTTGTTATGGTTAGATCGAGGAAATTAATATTTTTGTTATCTTCAATTTCCATAGTGAATTTTATTTTCTTATGTATTTTATTTAAATAGTTATTAAATGACTCGAGCTGTCTATTGTTACCATTGAAAATAACAAAGGTGTCGTCCACATATCTTGAATAATATACTATTTTATTGTCAAAATAATTGTTTTTTAAAATTTTAGTATTTTCTAAATGATTCAAATAAATATCAGCGAGGATACCTGAGAGTGGTTAACCCATTGCTAGGCCCTCATTTTGTTTGTAGTATGAACCATGAAACGAAAAATAGTTTTGATTAAGTACTATTTCTAATATTAACATTAGCTGATTAATTTTTCTTATTTCCAAGGTATTATTATTTATTAAATTTTGTTTGAGTAATTTTAAAGTTTCATCAATTGGGACATTGGTATACAGATCCACTATGTCAAAAGACACTAGCTTGTAACTAGGCTTAATATTAATATGACGTAATTTTTCAATAAAATCTTTATAACTTTTTATACTCTGGTTATTATCTAAGCTTATATGTTGTTTGATTATTTTTACCAAGGTTTTTGCTACTTTATAGCTGGGAGCGGTTGTAAAATTTACTAAAGGTCTAATCGGTGCGTCTTTTTTGTGTACTTTGGGTAGACTTTTTAAGCATGGTGCACTAGCTTTTATTGGTTTTAGTGAGTAGCATATATGTTTCTCAAATAGATCTGTACATTTATTTATTGTTTTATTCAATTCTAATGTGTATTTTTTGGTGGGATCATTATTTAGCTTTGTTATGTTGTTATTATTAATGAATTTGTATACCTTTTGTTTATATTCGTCCAAGTCTAACAATGCTATAGTATTGCCTTTATCAACCTTCGTTAAGTAAATGTTATTTTGTAAGAGTTTTTTATTTAGCTGTATAGCTGTTAGTTGTTCATGTTTTGTTTTTGTATAATTTAATTTCTTTTGTTTATGATAATTATTATTAATTGCTTTATTGAATCTATTATTTATTAATATTCGTAGTTCATTTCGTTCATTTAAGACTGGAACACACTTAATTACAGATTCGGCTTCAACTATTTCTTTAATTATGTTATTTTTATTTTTAAGATTCGGTGGAAAATTGTAATTCAGTCGTTTATTGATAAGACTTTCCTCTGTGTTCGTGAGAACCATGTTAGTCATGTTTATCAGTCTAGGGTAGAAAGCATGTTCATTATTGAATTTATTATTGTTTTGATTGCTTATCAAACGGCCAATTTTATTAGTTTGTTTATTCTTCTGAAATCTAATCTTATTCTTAACGTATTGATTAATATGTTGTATGATTGAATCGCATAGAGCGGGATGAACATTATTATATAGTTCTAAATGTGTTTTAAATACAGCTGAGTTTAATGAGATTTTCTTCCTATATAAGAATTTAATTTCTTCTTTTATCCTGTATTTACTTGCAAATTGCTCGGTTTTTCTGGCTATTCTAGAGGTTTCGTTAATTTTGATTTTAGCGTAATTTGCGATAAGATTATTATATAGACAAATTTTATTAAATTTAATATTTAAATTAGTTTTAAATAGTTTAAGCTTTTGATTTTGAAGTGTATACGCAATTTTTACCTGGTAAGGTTCTAATTTCAATCTGTTCATGTTTTACGTACCGAGTCACTTTATGGTTAATATAATTAAATTACCTTATTCGGTCCACCTTAGTGACACTAGCTTCTTTCATTCAATGACACGTTCCGGGATGAAATCCCATCTTCAGATACACAATATCAATCAAAACGTAAATGTATACCACATTTTGTGGTTATGTCATAATTTAAAATGTTTAAAATCTTTTAAATAAAATATACAAAACGTAACAACTGAATCGCTCGGAGCGCTCGCATGCATGCACGCTGTACCGCGATTTCCTTACGACTGGCTATAATTATCATTCAACCGTATAGCAGTGTCAAACAGGTTATTAGATCCGAAGTTCATTTGATCATTTAATATGTTATTTTTGGTTGTTGCGTTTTTTGTAGCTTTATATATTTCGAACTCCTCTAGGCTATCCATTAATTTACCCTTCTTGCAAGTATGTAGCGCTATGAAATTGTTTTCAAAACTAATATAATTATGACCTTTTGTAATTAAATGTTGTGCAAAACTGGTATTATCATTATTTGTTTTAGGAATATGCTCTAAAAATCTTGTATAAAAATCTCTGCCGGATTGGCCGATGTAGAATGCTGCACAATTATCGCATTTTATTTTATAGACTCCTGATTTATTTTTTAAAGGAATATTTATTTTAGTTTTGAAAAAATTGTTTAAATTATTACAGGTTTTGAATGAAATAGTATATCCTTTACTTTTAAAAACAGATTTTAAAATATTTGGCATCAAACCAGTATAATTAGCTGAAATGAATTTTTTATGTTTTTTATTATGTTGGTTAATAATGTTGGTATTTTTATTTTCTAAACGTTTTTTATGTTTCATTATCATTCTATCAATTATTACTGGCCTGTAACCATTATGTAGAGCTATTTGTTTTATAATATTTACTTCTTGATCATAGTCTTCGTTATTAAGGGGAACACAAAGTAATCTGTCAATAAAGCTGTTAAATGCAGCCATTTTTTGGGCTGGAGGATGAAATGACTTAGCATGTATAACCGTATCTGTGCATGTGTGCTTTCTGTATATTTTGTATTTCAGGTCATTACCGTTATTTGTTATGGTTAGATCGAGGAAATTAATATTTTTGTTATCTTCAATTTCCATAGTGAATTTTATTTTCTTATGTATTTTATTTAAATAGTTATTAAATGACTCGAGCTGTCTATTGTTACCATTGAAAATAACAAAGGTGTCGTCCACATATCTTGAATAATATACTATTTTATTGTCAAAATAATTGTTTTTTAAAATTTTAGTATTTTCTAAATGATTCAAATAAATATCAGCGAGGATACCTGAGAGTGGAGAACCCATTGCTAGGCCCTCATTTTGTTTGTAGTATGAACCATGAAACGAAAAATAGTTTTGATTAAGTACTATTTCTAATATTAACATTAGCTGATTAATTTTTCTTATTTCCAAGGTATTATTATTTATTAAATTTTGTTTGAGTAATTTTAAAGTTTCATCAATTGGGACATTGGTATACAGATCCACTATGTCAAAAGACACTAGCTTGTAACTAGGCTTAATATTAATATGACGTAATTTTTCAATAAAATCTTTATAACTTTTTATACTCTGGTTATTATCTAAGCTTATATGTTGTTTGATTATTTTTACCAAGGTTTTTGCTACTTTATAGCTCGGAGCGGTTGTAAAATTTACTAAAGGTCTAATCGGTGCGTCTTTTTTGTGTACTTTGGGTAGACTTTTTAAGCATGGTGCACTAGCTTTTATTGGTTTTAGTGAGTAGCATATATGTTTCTCAAATAGATCTGTACATTTATTTATTGTTTTATTCAATTCTAATGTGTATTTTTTGGTGGGATCATTATTTAGCTTTGTTATGTTGTTATTATTAATGAATTTGTATACCTTTTGTTTATATTCGTCCAAGTCTAACAATGCTATAGTATTGCCTTTATCAACCTTCGTTAAGTAAATGTTATTTTGTAAGAGTTTTTTATTTAGCTGTATAGCTGTTAGTTGTTCATGTTTTGTTTTTGTATAATTTAATTTCTTTTGTTTATGATAATTATTATTAATTGCTTTATTGAATCTATTATTTATTAATATTCGTAGTTCATTTCGTTCATTTAAGACTGGAACACACTTAATTACAGATTCGGCTTCAACTATTTCTTTAATTATGTTATTTTTATTTTTAAGATTCGGTGGAAAATTGTAATTCAGTCCTTTATTGATAAGACTTTCCTCTGTGTTCGTGAGAACCATGTTAGTCATGTTTATCAGTCTAGGGTAGAAAGCATGTTCATTATTGAATTTATTATTGTTTTGATTGCTTATCAAACGGCCAATTTTATTAGTTTGTTTATTCTTCTGAAATCTAATCTTATTCTTAACGTATTGATTAATATGTTGTATGATTGAATCGCATAGAGCGGGATGAACATTATTATATAGTTCTAAATGTGTTTTAAATACAGCTGAGTTTAATGAGATTTTCTTCCTATATAAGAATTTAATTTCTTCTTTTATCCTGTATTTACTTGCAAATTGCTCGGTTTTTCTGGCTATTCTAGAGGTTTCGTTAATTTTGATTTTAGCGTAATTTGGGATAAGATTATTATATAGACAAATTTTATTAAATTTAATATTTAAATTAGTTTTAAATAGTTTAAGCTTTTGATTTTGAAGTGTATACGCAATTTTTACCTGGTAAGGTTCTAATTTCAATCTGTTCATGTTTTACGTACCGAGTCACTTTATGGTTAATATAATTAAATTACCTTATTCGGTCCACCTTAGTGACACTAGCTTCTTTCATTCAATGACACGTTTCGGGATGAAATCCCATCTTCAGATACACAATATCAATCAAAACGTAAATGTATACCACATTTTGTGGTTATGTCATAATTTAAAATGTTTAAAATCTTTTAAATAAAATATACAAAACGTAACAACTGAATCGCTCGGAGCGCTCGCATGCATGCACGCTGTACCGCGATTTCCTTACGACTGGCTATAATTATCATTCAACCGTATAGCAGTGTCAAACAGGTTATTAGATCCGAAGTTCATTTGATCATTTAATATGTTATTTTTGGTTGTTGCGTTTTTTGTAGCTTTATATATTTCGAACTCCTCTAGGCTATCCATTAATTTACCCTTCTTGCAAGTATGTAACGCTATGAAATTGTTTTCAAAACTAATATAATTATGACCTTGTAATTAAATGTTGTGCAAAACTGGTATTATCATTATTTGTTTTAGGAATATGCTCTAAAAATCTTGTATAAAAATCTATGCCGGATTGGCCGATGTAGAATGCTGCACAATTATCGCATTTTATTTTATAGACTCCTGATTTATTTTTTAAAGGAATATTTATTTTAGTTTTGAAAAAATTGTTTAAATTATTACAGGTTTTGAATGAAATAGTATATCCTTTACTTTTAAAAACAGATTTTAAAATATTTGGCATCAAACCAGTATAATTAGCTGAAATGAATTTTTTATGTTTTTTATTATATTGGGTAATAATGTTGGTATTTTTATTTTCTAAACGTTTTTTATGTTTCATTATCATTCTATCAATTATTACTGGCCTGTAACCATTATGTAGAGCTATTTGTTTTATAATATTTACTTCTTGATCATAGTCTTCGTTATTAAGGGGAACACAAAGTAATCTGTCAATAAAGCTGTTAAATGCAGCCATTTTTTGGGCTGGAGGATGAAATGACTTAGCATGTATAACCGTATCTGTGCATGTGTGCTTTCTGTATATTTTGTATTTCAGGTCATTACCGTTATTTGTTATGGTTAGATCGAGGAAATTAATATTTTTGTTATCTTCAATTTCCATAGTGAATTTTATTTTCTTATGTATTTTATTTAAATAGTTATTAAATGACTCGAGCTGTCTATTGTTACCATTGAAAATAACAAAGGTGTCGTCCACATATCTTGAATAATATACTATTTTATTGTCAAAATAATTGTTTTTTAAAATTTTAGTATTTTCTAAATGATTCAAATAAATATCAGCGAGGATACCTGAGAGTGGTTAACCCATTGCTAGGCCCTCATTTTGTTTGTAGTATGAACCATGAAACGAAAAATAGTTTTGATTAAGTACTATTTCTAATATTAACATTAGCTGATTAATTTTTCTTATTTCCAAGGTATTATTATTTATTAAATTTTGTTTGAGTAATTTTAAAGTTTCATCAATTGGGACATTGGTATACAGATCCACTATGTCAAAAGACACTAGCTTGTAACTAGGCTTAATATTAATATGACGTAATTTTTCAATAAAATCTTTATAACTTTTTATACTCTGGTTATTATCTAAGCTTATATGTTGTTTGATTATTTTTACCAAGGTTTTTGCTACTTTATAGCTGGGAGCGGTTGTAAAATTTACTAAAGGTCTAATCGGTGCGTCTTTTTTGTGTACTTTGGGTAGACTTTTTAAGCATGGTGCACTAGCTTTTATTGGTTTTAGTGAGTAGCATATATGTTTCTCAAATAGATCTGTACATTTATTTATTGTTTTATTCAATTCTAATGTGTATTTTTTGGTGGGATCATTATTTAGCTTTGTTATGTTGTTATTATTAATGAATTTGTATACCTTTTGTTTATATTCGTCCAAGTCTAACAATGCTATAGTATTGCCTTTATCAACCTTCGTTAAGTAAATGTTATTTTGTAAGAGTTTTTTATTTAGCTGTATAGCTGTTAGTTGTTCATGTTTTGTTTTTGTATAATTTAATTTCTTTTGTTTATGATAATTATTATTAATTGCTTTATTGAATCTATTATTTATTAATATTCGTAGTTCATTTCGTTCATTTAAGACTGGAACACACTTAATTACAGATTCGGCTTCAACTATTTCTTTAATTATGTTATTTTTATTTTTAAGATTCGGTGGAAAATTGTAATTCAGTCCTTTATTGATAAGACTTTCCTCTGTGTTCGTGAGAACCATGTTAGTCATGTTTATCAGTCTAGGGTAGAAAGCATGTTCATTATTGAATTTATTATTGTTTTGATTGCTTATCAAATGGCCAATTTTATTAGTTTGTTTATTCTTCTGAAATCTAATCTTATTCTTAACGTATTGATTAATATGTTGTATGATTGAATCGCATAGAGCGGGATTGAACATTATTATATAGTTCTAAATGTGTTTTAAATACAGCTGAGTTTAATGAGATTTTCTTCCTAAATAAGAATTTAATTTCTTCTTTTATCCTGTATTTACTTGCAAATTGCTCGGTTTTTCTGGCTATTCTAGAGGTTTCGTTAATTTTGATTTTAGCGTAATTTGGGATAAGATTATTATATAGACAAATTTTATTAAATTTAATATTTAAATTAGTTTTAAATAGTTTAAGCTTTTGATTTTGAAGTGTATACGCAATTTTTACCTGGTAAGGTTCTAATTTCAATCTGTTCATGTTTTACGTACCGAGTCACTTTATGGTTAATATAATTAAATTACCTTATTCGGTCCACCTTAGTGACACTAGCTTCTTTCATTCAATGACACGTTTCGGGATGAAATCCCATCTTCAGATACACAATATCAATCAAAACGTAAATGTATACCACATTTTGTGGTTATGTCATAATTTAAAATGTTTAAAATCTTTTAAATAAAATATACAAAACGTAACAACTGAATCGCTCGGAGCGCTCGCATGCATGCACGCTGTACCGCGATTTCCTTACGACTGGCTATAATTATCATTCAACCGTATAGCAGTGTCAAACAGGTTATTATATCCGAAGTTCATTTGATCATTTAATATGTTATTTTTGGTTGTTGCGTTTTTTGTAGCTTTATATATTTCGAACTCCTCTAGGCTATCCATTAATTTACCCTTCTTGCAAGTATGTAACGCTATGAAATTGTTTTCAAAACTAATATAATTATGACCTTTTGTAATTAAATGTTGTGCAAAACTGGTATTATCATTATTTGTTTTAGGAATATGCTCTAAAAATCTTGTATAAAAATCTCTGCCGGATTGGCCGATGTAGAATGCTGCACAATTATCGCATTTTATTTTATAGACTCCTGATTTATTTTTTAAAGGAATATTTATTTTAGTTTTGAAAAAATTGTTTAAATTATTACAGGTTTTGAATGAAATAGTATATCCTTTACTTTTAAAAACAGATTTTAAAATATTTGGCATCAAACCAGTATAATTAGCTGAAATGAATTTTTTATGTTTTTTATTATGTTGGTTAATAATGTTGGTATTTTTATTTTCTAAACGTTTTTTATGTTTCATTATCATTCTATCAATTATTACTGGCCTGTAACCATTATTTAGAGCTATTTGTTTTATAATATTTACTTCTTGATCATAGTCTTCGTTATTAAGGGGAACACAAAGTAATCTGTCAATAAAGCTGTTAAATGCAGCCATTTTTTGGGCTGGAGGATGAAATGACTTAGCATGTATAACCGTATCTGTTCATGTGTGCTTTCTGTATATTTTGTATTTCAGGTCATTACCGTTATTTGTTATGGTTAGATCGAGGAAATTAATATTTTTGTTATCTTCAATTTCCATAGTGAATTTTATTTTCTTATGTATTTTATTTAAATAGTTATTAAATGACTCGAGCTGTCTATTGTTACCATTGAAAATAACAAAGGTGTCGTCCACATATCTTGAATAATATACTATTTTATTGTCAAAATAATTGTTTTTTAAAATTTTAGTATTTTCTAAATGATTCAAATAAATATCAGCGAGGATACCTGAGAGTGGAGAACCCATTGCTAGGCCCTCATTTTGTTTGTAGTATGAACCATGAAACGAAAAATAGTTTTGATTAAGTACTATTTCTAATATTAACATTAGCTGATTAATTTTTCTTATTTCCAAGGTATTATTATTTATTAAATTTTGTTTGAGTAATTTTAAAGTTTCATCAATTGGGACATTGGTATACAGATCCACTATGTCAAAAGACACTAGCTTGTAACTAGGCTTAATATTAATATGACGTAATTTTTCAATAAAATCTTTATAACTTTTTATACTCTGGTTATTATCTAAGCTTATATGTTGTTTGATTATTTTTACCAAGGTTTTTGCTACTTTATAGCTCGGAGCGGTTGTAAAATTTACTAAAGGTCTAATCGGTGCGTCTTTTTTGTGTACTTTGGGTAGACTTTTTAAGCATGGTGCACTAGCTTTTATTGGTTTTAGTGAGTAGCATATATGTTTCTCAAATAGATCTGTACATTTATTTATTGTTTTATTGAATTCTAATGTGTATTTTTTGGTGGGATCATTATTTAGCTTTGTTATGTTGTTATTATTAATGAATTTGTATACCTTTTGTTTATATTCGTCCAAGTCTAACAATGCTATAGTATTGCCTTTATCAACCTTCGTTAAGTAAATGTTATTTTGTAAGAGTTTTTTATTTAGCTGTATAGCTGTTAGTTGTTCATGTTTTGTTTTTGTATAATTTAATTTCTTTTGTTTATGATAATTATTATTAATTGCTTTATTGAATCTATTATTTATTAATATTCGTAGTTCATTTCGTTCATTTAAGACTGGAACACACTTAATTACAGATTCGGCTTCAACTATTTCTTTAATTATGTTATTTTTATTTTTAAGATTCGGTGGAAAATTGTAATTCAGTCCTTTATTGATAAGACTTTCCTCTGTGTTCGTGAGAACCATGTTAGTCATGTTTATCAGTCTAGGGTAGAAAGCATGTTCATTATTGAATTTATTATTGTTTTGATTGCTTATCAAACGGCCAATTTTATTAGTTTGTTTATTCTTCTGAAATCTAATCTTATTCTTAACGTATTGATTAATATGTTGTATGATTGAATCGCATAGAGCGGGATGAACATTATTATATAGTTCTAAATGTGTTTTAAATACAGCTGAGTTTAATGAGATTTTCTTCCTAAATAAGAATTTAATTTCTTCTTTTATCCTGTATTTACTTGCAAATTGCTCGGTTTTTCTGGCTATTCTAGAGGTTTCGTTAATTTTGATTTTAGCGTAATTTGGGATAAGATTATTATATAGACAAATTTTATTAAATTTAATATTTAAATTAGTTTTAAATAGTTTAAGCTTTTGATTTTGAAGTGTATACGCAATTTTTACCTGGTAAGGTTCTAATTTCAATCTGTTCATGTTTTACGTACCGAGTCACTTTATGGTTAATATAATTAAATTACCTTATTCGGTCCACCTTAGTGACACTAGCTTCTTTCATTCAATGACACGTTTCGGGATGAAATCCCATCTTCAGATACACAATATCAATCAAAACGTAAATGTATACCACATTTTGTGGTTATGTCATAATTTAAAATGTTTAAAATCTTTTAAATAAAATATACAAAACGTAACAACTGAATCGCTCGGAGCGCTCGCATGCATGCACGCTGTACCGCGATTTCCTTACGACTGGCTATAATTATCATTCAACCGTATAGCAGTGTCAAACAGGTTATTATATCCGAAGTTCATTTGATCATTTAATATGTTATTTTTGGTTGTTGCGTTTTTTGTAGCTTTATATATTTCGAACTCCTCTAGGCTATCCATTAATTTACCCTTCTTGCAAGTATGTAACGCTATGAAATTGTTTTCAAAACTAATATAATTATGACCTTTTGTAATTAAATGTTGTGCAAAACTGGTATTATCATTATTTGTTTTAGGAATATGCTCTAAAAATCTTGTATAAAAATCTCTGCCGGATTGGCCGATGTAGAATGCTGCACAATTATCGCATTTTATTTTATAGACTCCTGATTTATTTTTTAAAGGAATATTTATTTTAGTTTTGAAAAAATTGTTTAAATTATTACAGGTTTTGAATGAAATAGTATATCCTTTACTTTTAAAAACAGATTTTAAAATATTTGGCATCAAACCAGTATAATTAGCTGAAATGAATTTTTTATGTTTTTTATTATGTTGGTTAATAATGTTGGTATTTTTATTTTCTAAACGTTTTTTATGTTTCATTATCATTCTATCAATTATTACTGGCCTGTAACCATTATTTAGAGCTATTTGTTTTATAATATTTACTTCTTGATCATAGTCTTCGTTATTAAGGGGAACACAAAGTAATCTGTCAATAAAGCTGTTAAATGCAGCCATTTTTTGGGCTGGAGGATGAAATGACTTAGCATGTATAACCGTATCTGTTCATGTGTGCTTTCTGTATATTTTGTATTTCAGGTCATTACCGTTATTTGTTATGGTTAGATCGAGGAAATTAATATTTTTGTTATCTTCAATTTCCATAGTGAATTTTATTTTCTTATGTATTTTATTTAAATAGTTATTAAATGACTCGAGCTGTCTATTGTTACCATTGAAAATAACAAAGGTGTCGTCCACATATCTTGAATAATATACTATTTTATTGTCAAAATAATTGTTTTTTAAAATTTTAGTATTTTCTAAATGATTCAAATAAATATCAGCGAGGATACCTGAGAGTGGAGAACCCATTGCTAGGCCCTCATTTTGTTTGTAGTATGAACCATGAAACGAAAAATAGTTTTGATTAAGTACTATTTCTAATATTAACATTAGCTGATTAATTTTTCTTATTTCCAAGGTATTATTATTTATTAAATTTTGTTTGAGTAATTTTAAAGTTTCATCAATTGGGACATTGGTATACAGATCCACTATGTCAAAAGACACTAGCTTGTAACTAGGCTTAATATTAATATGACGTAATTTTTCAATAAAATCTTTATAACTTTTTATACTCTGGTTATTATCTAAGCTTATATGTTGTTTGATTATTTTTACCAAGGTTTTTGCTACTTTATAGCTCGGAGCGGTTGTAAAATTTACTAAAGGTCTAATCGGTGCGTCTTTTTTGTGTACTTTGGGTAGACTTTTTAAGCATGGTGCACTAGCTTTTATTGGTTTTAGTGAGTAGCATATATGTTTCTCAAATAGATCTGTACATTTATTTATTGTTTTATTGAATTCTAATGTGTATTTTTTGGTGGGATCATTATTTAGCTTTGTTATGTTGTTATTATTAATGAATTTGTATACCTTTTGTTTATATTCGTCCAAGTCTAACAATGCTATAGTATTGCCTTTATCAACCTTCGTTAAGTAAATGTTATTTTGTAAGAGTTTTTTATTTAGCTGTATAGCTGTTAGTTGTTCATGTTTTGTTTTTGTATAATTTAATTTCTTTTGTTTATGATAATTATTATTAATTGCTTTATTGAATCTATTATTTATTAATATTCGTAGTTCATTTCGTTCATTTAAGACTGGAACACACTTAATTACAGATTCGGCTTCAACTATTTCTTTAATTATGTTATTTTTATTTTTAAGATTCGGTGGAAAATTGTAATTCAGTCCTTTATTGATAAGACTTTCCTCTGTGTTCGTGAGAACCATGTTAGTCATGTTTATCAGTCTAGGGTAGAAAGCATGTTCATTATTGAATTTATTATTGTTTTGATTGCTTATCAAAGGGCCAATTTTATTAGTTTGTTTATTCTTCTGAAATCTAATCTTATTCTTAACGTATTGATTAATATGTTGTATGATTGAATCGCATAGAGCGGGATGAACATTATTATATAGTTCTAAATGTGTTTTAAATACAGCTGAGTTTAATGAGATTTTCTTCCTATATAAGAATTTAATTTCTTCTTTTATCCTGTATTTACTTGCAAATTGCTCGGTTTTTCTGGCTATTCTAGAGGTTTCGTTAATTTTGATTTTTGCGTAATTTGGGATAAGATTATTATATAGACAAATTTTATTAAATTTAATATTTAAATTAGTTTTAAATAGTTTAAGCTTTTGATTTTGAAGTGTATACGCAATTTTTACCTGGTAAGGTTCTAATTTCAATCTGTTCATGTTTTACGTACCGAGTCACTTTATGGTTAATATAATTAAATTACCTTACTTGGTCCACCTTAAAGTGACACCAGCTTCTTTCATTCAATGACACGTTTCGAGATGAAATCCCATCTTCAGATACACAATATCAATCAAAACGTAAATGTATACCACATTTTGTGGTTATGTCATAATTTAAAATGTTTAAAATCTTTTAAATAAAATATACAAAACGTAACAACTGAATCGCTCGGAGCGCTCGCATGCATGCACGCTGTACCGCGATTTCCTTACGACTGGCTATAATTATCATTCAACCGTATAGCAGTGTCAAACAGGTTATTAGATCCGAAGTTCATTTGATCATTTAATATGTTATTTTTGGTTGTTGCGTTTTTTGTAGCTTTATATATTTCGAACTCCTCTAGGCTATCCATTAATTTACCCTTCTTGCAAGTATGTAACGCTATGAAATTGTTTTCAAAACTAATATAATTATGACCTTTTGTAATTAAATGTTGTGCAAAACTGGTATTATCATTATTTGTTTTAGGAATATGCTCTAAAAATCTTGTATAAAAATCTCTGCCGGATTGGCCGATGTAGAATGCTGCACAATTATCGCATTTTATTTTATAGACTCCTGATTTATTTTTTAAAGGAATATTTATTTTAGTTTTGAAAAAATTTTTTAAATTATTACAGGTTTTGAATGAAATAGTATATCCTTTACTTTTAAAAACAGATTTTAAAATATTTGGCATCAAACCAGTATAATTAGCTGAAATGAATTTTTTATGTTTTTTATTATATTGGTTAATAATGTTGGTATTTTTATTTTCTAAACGTTTTTTATGTTTAATTATCATTCTATCAATTATTACTGGCCTGTAACCATTATGTAGAGCTATTTGTTTTATAATATTTACTTCTTGATCATAGTCTTCGTTATTAAGGGGAACACAAAGTAATCTGTCAATAAAGCTGTTAAATGCAGCCATTTTTTGGGTTGGAGGATGAAATGACTTAGCATGTATAACCGTATCTGTGCATGTGTGCTTTCTGTATATTTTGTATTTCAGGTCATTACCGTTATTTGTTATGGTTAGATCGAGGAAATTAATATTTTTGTTATCTTCAATTTCCATAGTGAATTTTATTTTCTTATGTATTTTATTTAAATAGTTATTAAATGACTCGAGCTGTCTATTGTTACCATTGAAAATAACAAAGGTGTCGTCCACATATCTTGAATAATATACTATTTTATTGTCAAAATAATTGTTTTTTAAAATTTTAGTATTTTCTAAATGATTCAAATAAATATCAGCGAGGATACCTGAGAGTGGAGAACCCATTGCTAGGCCCTCATTTTGTTTGTAGTATGAACCATGAAACGAAAAATAGTTTTGATTAAGTACTATTTCTAATATTAACATTAGCTGATTAATTTTTCTTATTTCCAAGGTATTATTATTTATTAAATTTTGTTTGAGTAATTTTAAAGTTTCATCAATTGGGACATTGGTATACAGATCCACTATGTCAAAAGACACTAGCTTGTAACTAGGCTTAATATTAATATGACGTAATTTTTCAATAAAATCTTTATAACTTTTTATACTCTGGTTATTATCTAAGCTTATATGTTGTTTGATTATTTTTACCAAGGTTTTTGCTACTTTATAGCTCGGAGCGGTTGTAAAATTTACTAAAGGTCTAATCGGTGCGTCTTTTTTGTGTACTTTGGGTAGACTTTTTAAGCATGGTGCACTAGCTTTTATTGGTTTTAGTGAGTAGCATATATGTTTCTCAAATAGATCTGTACATTTATTTATTGTTTTATTCAATTCTAATGTGTATTTTTTGGTGGGATCATTATTTAGCTTTGTTATGTTGTTATTATTAATGAATTTGTATACCTTTTGTTTATATTCGTCCAAGTCTAACAATGCTATAGTATTGCCTTTATCAACCTTCGTTAAGTAAATGTTATTTTGTAAGAGTTTTTTATTTAGCTGTATAGCTGTTAGTTGTTCATGTTTTGTTTTTGTATAATTTAATTTCTTTTGTTTATGATAATTATTATTAATTGCTTTATTGAATCTATTATTTATTAATATTCGTAGTTCATTTCGTTCATTTAAGACTGGAACACACTTAATTACAGATTCGGCTTCAACTATTTCTTTAATTATGTTATTTTTATTTTTAAGATTCGGTGGAAAATTGTAATTCAGTCCTTTATTGATAAGACTTTCCTCTGTGTTCGTGAGAACCATGTTAGTCATGTTTATCAGTCTAGGGTAGAAAGCATGTTCATTATTGAATTTATTATTGTTTTGATTGCTTATCAAACGGCCAATTTTATTAGTTTGTTTATTCTTCTGAAATCTAATCTTATTCTTAACGTATTGATTAATATGTTGTATGATTGAATCGCATAGAGCGGGATGAACATTATTATATAGTTCTAAATGTGTTTTAAATACAGCTGAGTTTAATGAGATTTTCTTCCTATATAAGAATTTAATTTCTTCTTTTATCCTGTATTTACTTGCAAATTGCTCGGTTTTTCTGGCTATTCTAGAGGTTTCGTTAATTTTGATTTTAGCGTAATTTGGGATAAGATTATTATATAGACAAATTTTATTAAATTTAATATTTAAATTAGTTTTAAATAGTTTAAGCTTTTGATTTTGAAGTGTATACGCAATTTTTACCTGGTAAGGTTCTAATTTCAATCTGTTCATGTTTTACGTACCGAGTCACTTTATGGTTAATATAATTAAATTACCTTATTCGGTCCACCTTAGTGACACTAGCTTCTTTCATTCAATGACACGTTTCGGGATGAAATCCCATCTTCAGATACACAATATCAATCAAAACGTAAATGTATACCACATTTTGTGGTTGTCATAAT
Organism: Magicicada septendecula; assembly: GCA_034769895.1. Taxonomy (NCBI): domain Eukaryota; kingdom Metazoa; phylum Arthropoda; class Insecta; order Hemiptera; family Cicadidae; genus Magicicada; species Magicicada septendecula. Next base: position 234,320,679 of record CM068371.1, on the reverse strand, counting down.
TTAAAATGTTTAAAATCTTTTAAATAAAATATACAAAACGTAACAACTGAATCGCTCGGAGCGCTCGCATGCATGCACGCTGTACCGCGATTTCCTTACGACTGGCTATAATTATCATTCAACCGTATAGCAGTGTCAAACAGGTTATTATATCCGAAGTTCATTTGATCATTTAATATGTTATTTTTGGTTGTTGCGTTTTTTGTAGCTTTATATATTTCGAACTCCTCTAGGCTATCCATTAATTTACCCTTCTTGCAAGTATGTAACGCTATGAAATTGTTTTCAAAACTAATATAATTATGACCTTTTGTTATTAAATGTTGTGCAAAACTGGTATTATCATTATTTGTTTTAGGAATATGCTCTAAAAATCTTGTATAAAAATCTCTGCCGGATTGGCCGATGTAGAATGCTGCACAATTATCGCATTTTATTTTATAGACTCCTGATTTATTTTTTAAAGGAATATTTATTTTAGTTTTGAAAAAATTTTTTAAATTATTACAGGTTTTGAATGAAATAGTATATCCTTTACTTTTAAAAACAGATTTTAAAATATTTGGCATCAAACCAGTATAATTAGCTGAAATGAATTTTTTATGTTTTTTATTATGTTGGTTAATAATGTTGGTATTTTTATTTTCTAAACGTTTTTTATGTTTCATTATCATTCTATCAATTATTACTGGCCTGTAACCATTATTTAGAGCTATTTGTTTTATAATATTTACTTCTTGATCATAGTCTTCGTTATTAAGGGGAACACAAAGTAATCTGTCAATAAAGCTGTTAAATGCAGCAATTTTTTGGGCTGGAGGATGAAATGACTTAGCATGTATAACCTATGCATGTATAACCTAGCATGACTCAGATGTATAACATCTGTGCATGTGTGCTTTCTGTATATTTTGTATTTTAGGTCATTACCGTTATTTGTTATGGTTAGATCGAGGAAATTAATATTTTTGTTATCTTCAATTTCCATAGTGAATTTTATTTTCTTATGTATTTTATTTAAATAGTTATTAAATGACTCGAGCTGTCTATTGTTACCATTGAAAATAACAAAGGTGTCGTCCACATATCTTGAATAATATACTATTTTATTGTCAAAATAATTGTTTTTTAAAATTTTAGTATTTTCTAAATGATTCAAATAAATATCAGCGAGGATACCTGAGAGTGGAGAACCCATTGCTAGGCCCTCATTTTGTTTGTAGTATGAACCATGAAACGAAAAATAGTTTTGATTAAGTACTATTTCTAATATTAACATTAGCTGATTAATTTTTCTTATTTCCAAGGTATTATTATTTATTAAATTTTGTTTGAGTAATTTTAAAGTTTCATCAATTGGGACATTGGTATACAGATCCACTATGTCAAAAGACACTAGCTTGTAACTAGGCTTAATATTAATATGACGTAATTTTTCAATAAAATCTTTATAACTTTTTATACTCTGGTTATTATCTAAGCTTATATGTTGTTTGATTATTTTTACCAAGGTTTTTGCTACTTTATAGCTCGGAGCGGTTGTAAAATTTACTAAAGGTCTAATCGGTGCGTCTTTTTTGTGTACTTTGGGTAGACTTTTTAAGCATGGTGCACTAGCTTTTATTGGTTTTAGTGAGTAGCATATATGTTTCTCAAATAGATCTGTACATTTATTTATTGTTTTATTGAATTCTAATGTGTATTTTTTGGTGGGATCATTATTTAGCTTTGTTATGTTGTTATTATTAATGAATTTGTATACCTTTTGTTTATATTCGTCCAAGTCTAACAATGCTATAGTATTGCCTTTATCAACCTTCGTTAAGTAAATGTTATTTTGTAAGAGTTTTTTATTTAGCTGTATAGCTGTTAGTTGTTCATGTTTTGTTTTTGTATAATTTAATTTCTTTTGTTTATGATAATTATTATTAATTGCTTTATTGAATCTATTATTTATTAATATTCGTAGTTCATTTCGTTCATTTAAGACTGGAACACACTTAATTACAGATTCGGCTTCAACTATTTCTTTAATTATGTTATTTTTATTTTTAAGATTCGGTGGAAAATTGTAATTCAGTCCTTTATTGATAAGACTTTCCTCTGTGTTCGTGAGAACCATGTTAGTCATGTTTATCAGTGTAGGGTAGAAAGCATGTTCATTATTGAATTTATTATTGTTTTGATTGCTTATCAAACGGCCAATTTTATTAGTTTGTTTATTCTTCTGAAATCTAATCTTATTCTTAACGTATTGATTAATATGTTGTATGATTGAATCGCATAGAGCGGGATGAACATTATTATATAGTTCTAAATGTGTTTTAAATACAGCTGAGTTTAATGAGATTTTCTTCCTATATAAGAATTTAATTTCTTCTTTTATCCTGTATTTACTTGCAAATTGCTCGGTTTTTCTGGCTATTCTAGAGGTTTCGTTAATTTTGATTTTAGCGTAATTTGGGATAAGATTATTATATAGACAAATTTTATTAAATTTAATATTTAAATTAGTTTTAAATAGTTTAAGCTTTTGATTTTGAAGTGTATACGCAATTTTTACCTGGTAAGGTTCTAATTTCAATCTGTTCATGTTTTACGTACCGAGTCACTTTATGGTTAATATAATTAAATTACCTTACTCGGTCCACCTTAGTGACACCAGCTTCTTTCATTCAATAACACGTTTCGAGATGAAATCCCATCTTCAGATACACAATATCAATCAAAACGTAAATGTATACCACATTTTGTGGTTATGTCATAATTTAAAATGTTTAAAATCTTTTAAATAAAATATACAAAACGTAACAACTGAATCGCTCGGAGCGCTCGCATGCATGCACGCTGTACCGCGATTTCCTTACGACTGGCTATAATTATCATTCAACCGTATAGCAGTGTCAAACAGGTTATTAGATCCGAAGTTCATTTGATCATTTAATATGTTATTTTTGGTTGTTGCGTTTTTTGTAGCTTTATATATTTCGAACTCCTCTAGGCTATCCATTAATTTACCCTTCTTGCAAGTATGTAACGCTATGAAATTGTTTTCAAAACTAATATAATTATGACCTTTTGTAATTAAATGTTGTGCAAAACTGGTATTATCATTATTTGTTTTAGGAATATGCTCTAAAAATCTTGTATAAAAATCTCTGCCGGATTGGCCGATGTAGAATGCTGCACAATTATCGCATTTTATTTTATAGACTCCTGATTTATTTTTTAAAGGAATATTTATTTTAGTTTTGAAAAAATTTTTTAAATTATTACAGGTTTTGAATGAAATAGTATATCCTTTACTTTTAAAAACAGATTTTAAAATATTTGGCATCAAACCAGTATAATTAGCTGAAATGAATTTTTTATGTTTTTTATTATATTGGTTAATAATGTTGGTATTTTTATTTTCTAAACGTTTTTTATGTTTAATTATCATTCTATCAATTATTACTGGCCTGTAACCATTATGTAGAGCTATTTGTTTTATAATATTTACTTCTTGATCATAGTCTTCGTTATTAAGGCGAACACAAAGTAATCTGTCAATAAAGCTGTTAAATGCAGCCATTTTTTGGGTTGGAGGATGAAATGACTTAGCATGTATAACCGTATCTGTGCATGTGTGCTTTCTGTATATTTTGTATTTCAGGTCATTACCGTTATTTGTTATGGTTAGATCGAGGAAATTAATATTTTTGTTATCTTCAATTTCCATAGTGAATTTTATTTTCTTATGTATTTTATTTAAATAGTTATTAAATGACTCGAGCTGTCTATTGTTACCATTGAAAATAACAAAGGTGTCGTCCACATATCTTGAATAATATACTATTTTATTGTCAAAATAATTGTTTTTTAAAATTTTAGTATTTTCTAAATGATTCAAATAAATATCAGCGAGGATACCTGAGAGTGGAGAACCCATTGCTAGGCCCTCATTTTGTTTGTAGTATGAACCATGAAACGAAAAATAGTTTTGATTAAGTACTATTTATAATATTAACATTAGCTGATTAATTTTTCTTATTTCCAAGGTATTATTATTTATTAAATTTTGTTTGAGTAATTTTAAAGTTTCATCAATTGGGACATTGGTATACAGATCCACTATGTCAAAAGACACTAGCTTGTAACTAGGCTTAATATTAATATGACGTAATTTTTCAATAAAATCTTTATAACTTTTTATACTCTGGTTATTATCTAAGCTTATATGTTGTTTGATTATTTTTACCAAGGTTTTTGCTACTTTATAGCTGGGAGCGGTTGTAAAATTTACTAAAGGTCTAATCGGTGCGTCTTTTTTGTGTACTTTGGGTAGACTTTTTAAGCATGGTGCACTAGCTTTTATTGGTTTTAGTGAGTAGCATATATGTTTCTCAAATAGATCTGTACATTTATTTATTGTTTTATTCAATTCTAATGTGTATTTTTTGGTGGGATCATTATTTAGCTTTGTTATGTTGTTATTATTAATGAATTTGTATACCTTTTGTTTATATTCGTCCAAGTCTAACAATGCTATAGTATTGCCTTTATCAACCTTCGTTAAGTAAATGATATTTTGTAAGAGTTTTTTATTTAGCTGTATAGCTGTTAGTTGTTCATGTTTTGTTTTTGTATAATTTAATTTCTTTTGTTTATGATAATTATTATTAATTGCTTTATTGAATCTATTATTTATTAATATTCGTAGTTCATTTCGTTCATTTAAGACTGGAACACACTTAATTACAGATTCGGCTTCAACTATTTCTTTAATTATGTTATTTTTATTTTTAAGATTCGGTGGAAAATTGTAATTCAGTCCTTTATTGATAAGACTTTCCTCTGTGTTCGTGAGAACCATGTTAGTCATGTTTATCAGTGTAGGGTAGAAAGCATGTTCATTATTGAATTTATTATTGTTTTGATTGCTTATCAAACGGCCAATTTTATTAGATTGTTTATTCTTCTGAAATCTAATCTTATTCTTAACGTATTGATTAATATGTTGTATGATTGAATCGCATAGAGCGGGATGAACATTATTATATAGTTCTAAATGTGTTTTAAATACAGCTGAGTTTAATGAGATTTTCTTCCTATATAAGAATTTAATTTCTTCTTTTATCCTGTATTTACTTGCAAATTGCTCGGTTTTTCTGGCTATTCTAGAGGTTTCGTTAATTTTGATTTTAGCGTAATTTGGGATAAGATTATTATATAGACAAATTTTATTAAATTTAATATTTAAATTAGTTTTAAATAGTTTAAGCTTTTGATTTTGAAGTGTATACGCAATTTTTACCTGGTAAGGTTCTAATTTCAATCTGTTCATGTTTTACGTACCGAGTCACTTTATGGTTAATATAATTAAATTACCTTATTCGGTCCACCTTAGTGACACTAGCTTCTTTCATTCAATGACACGTTTCGGGATGAAATCCCATCTTCAGATACACAATATCAATCAAAACGTAAATGTATACCACATTTTGTGGTTGTCATAATTTAAAATGTTTAAAATCTTTTAAATAAAATATACAAAACGTAACAACTGAATCGCTCGGAGCGCTCGCATGCATGCACGCTGTACCGCGATTTCCTTACGACTGGCTATAATTATCATTCAACCGTATAGCAGTGTCAAACAGGTTATTAGATCCGAAGTTCATTTGATCATTTAATATGTTATTTTTGGTTGTTGCGTTTTTTGTAGCTTTATATATTTCGAACTCCTCTAGGCTATCCATTAATTTACCCTTCTTGCAAGTATGTAACGCTATGAAATTGTTTTCAAAACTAATATAATTATGACCTTTTGTTATTAAATGTTGTGCAAAACTGGTATTATCATTATTTGTTTTAGGAATATGCTCTAAAAATCTTGTATAAAAATCTCTGCCGGATTGGCCGATGTAGAATGCTGCACAATTATCGCATTTTATTTTATAGACTCCTGATTTATTTTTTAAAGGAATATTTATTTTAGTTTTGAAAAAATTTTTTAAATTATTACAGGTTTTGAATGAAATAGTATATCCTTTACTTTTAAAAACAGATTTTAAAATATTTGGCATCAAACCAGTATAATTAGCTGAAATGAATTTTTTATGTTTTTTATTATGTTGGTTAATAATGTTGGTATTTTTATTTTCTAAACGTTTTTTATGTTTCATTATCATTCTATCAATTATTACTGGCCTGTAACCATTATTTAGAGCTATTTGTTTTATAATATTTACTTCTTGATCATAGTCTTCGTTATTAAGGGGAACACAAAGTAATCTGTCAATAAAGCTGTTAAATGCAGCAATTTTTTGGGCTGGAGGATGAAATGACTTAGCATGTATAACCTATGCATGTATAACCTAGCATGACTCAGATGTATAACATCTGTGCATGTGTGCTTTCTGTATATTTTGTATTTTAGGTCATTACTGTTATTTGTTATGGTTAGATCGAGGAAATTAATATTTTTGTTATCTTCAATTTCCATAGTGAATTTTATTTTCTTATGTATTTTATTTAAATAGTTATTAAATGACTCGAGCTGTCTATTGTTACCATTGAAAATAACAAAGGTGTCGTCCACATATCTTGAATAATATACTATTTTATTGTCAAAATAATTGTTTTTTAAAATTTTAGTATTTTCTAAATGATTCAAATAAATATCAGCGAGGATACCTGAGAGTGGAGAACCCATTGCTAGGCCCTCATTTTGTTTGTAGTATGAACCATGAAACGAAAAATAGTTTTGATTAAGTACTATTTCTAATATTAACATTAGCTGATTAATTTTTCTTATTTCCAAGGTATTATTATTTATTAAATTTTGTTTGAGTAATTTTAAAGTTTCATCAATTGGGACATTGGTATACAGATCCACTATGTCAAAAGACACTAGCTTGTAACTAGGCTTAATATTAATATGACGTAATTTTTCAATAAAATCTTTATAACTTTTTATACTCTGGTTATTATCTAAGCTTATATGTTGTTTGATTATTTTTACCAAGGTTTTTGCTACTTTATAGCTGGGAGCGGTTGTAAAATTTACTAAAGGTCTAATCGGTGCGTCTTTTTTGTGTACTTTGGGTAGACTTTTTAAGCATGGTGCACTAGCTTTTATTGGTTTTAGTGAGTAGCATATATGTTTCTCAAATAGATCTGTACATTTATTTATTGTTTTATTCAATTCTAATGTGTATTTTTTGGTGGGATCATTATTTAGCTTTGTTATGTTGTTATTATTAATGAATTTGTATACCTTTTGTTTATATTCGTCCAAGTCTAACAATGCTATAGTATTGCCTTTATCAACCTTCGTTAAGTAAATGTTATTTTGTAAGAGTTTTTTATTTAGCTGTATAGCTGTTAGTTGTTCATGTTTTGTTTTTGTATAATTTAATTTCTTTTGTTTATGATAATTATTATTAATTGCTTTATTGAATCTATTATTTATTAATATTCGTAGTTCATTTCGTTCATTTAAGACTGGAACACACTTAATTACAGATTCGGCTTCAACTATTTCTTTAATTATGTTATTTTTATTTTTAAGATTCGGTGGAAAATTGTAATTCAGTCCTTTATTGATAAGACTTTCCTCTGTGTTCGTGAGAACCATGTTAGTCATGTTTATCAGTGTAGGGTAGAAAGCATGTTCATTATTGAATTTATTATTGTTTTGATTGCTTATCAAACGGCCAATTTTATTAGATTGTTTATTCTTCTGAAATCTAATCTTATTCTTAACGTATTGATTAATATGTTGTATGATTGAATCGCATAGAGCGGAATGAACATTATTATATAGTTCTAAATGTGTTTTAAATACAGCTGAGTTTAATGAGATTTTCTTCCTATATAAGAATTTAATTTCTTCTTTTATCCTGTATTTACTTGCAAATTGCTCGGTTTTTCTGGCTATTCTAGAGGTTTCGTTAATTTTGATTTTAGCGTAATTTGGGATAAGATTATTATATAGACAAATTTTATTAAATTTAATATTTAAATTAGTTTTAAATAGTTTAAGCTTTTGATTTTGAAGTGTATACGCAATTTTTACCTGGTAAGGTTCTAATTTCAATCTGTTCATGTTTTACGTACCGAGTCACTTTATGGTTAATATAATTAAATTACCTTATTCGGTCCACCTTAGTGACACTAGCTTCTTTCATTCAATGACACGTTTCGGGATGAAATCCCATCTTCAGATACACAATATCAATCAAAACGTAAATGTATACCACATTTTGTGGTTATGTCATAATTTAAAATGTTTAAAATCTTTTAAATAAAATATACAAAACGTAACAACTGAATCGCTCGGAGCGCTCGCATGCATGCACGCTGTACCGCGATTTCCTTACGACTGGCTATAATTATCATTCAACCGTATAGCAGTGTCAAACAGGTTATTAGATCCGAAGTTCATTTGATCATTTAATATGTTATTTTTGGTTGTTGCGTTTTTTGTAGCTTTATATATTTCGAACTCCTCTAGGCTATCCATTAATTTACCCTTCTTGTAAGTATGTAACGCTATGAAATTGTTTTCAAAACTAATATAATTATGACCTTTTGTTATTAAATGTTGTGCAAAACTGGTATTATCATTATTTGTTTTAGGAATATGCTCTAAAAATCTTGTATAAAAATCTCTGCCGGATTGGCCGATGTAGAATGCTGCACAATTATCGCATTTTATTTTATAGACTCCTGATTTATTTTTTAAAGGAATATTTATTTTAGTTTTGAAAAAATTTTTTAAATTATTACAGGTTTTGAATGAAATAGTATATCCTTTACTTTTAAAAACAGATTTTAAAATATTTGGCATCAAACCAGTATAATTAGCTGAAATGAATTTTTTATGTTTTTTATTATGTTGGTTAATAATGTTGGTATTTTTATTTTCTAAACGTTTTTTATGTTTCATTATCATTCTATCAATTATTACTGGCCTGTAACCATTATTTAGAGCTATTTGTTTTATAATATTTACTTCTTGATCATAGTCTTCGTTATTAAGGGGAACACAAAGTAATCTGTCAATAAAGCTGTTAAATGCAGCAATTTTTGGGCTGGAGGATGAAATGACTTAGCATGTATAACCTATGCATGTATAACCTAGCATGACTCAGATGTATAACATCTGTGCATGTGTGCTTTCTGTATATTTTGTATTTTAGGTCATTACCGTTATTTGTTATGGTTAGATCGAGGAAATTAATATTTTTGTTATCTTCAATTTCCATAGTGAATTTTATTTTCTTATGTATTTTATTTAAATAGTTATTAAATGACTCGAGCTGTCTATTGTTACCATTGAAAATAACAAAGGTGTCGTCCACATATCTTGAATAATATACTATTTTATTGTCAAAATAATTGTTTTTTAAAATTTTAGTATTTTCTAAATGATTCAAATAAATATCAGCGAGGATACCTGAGAGTGGAGAACCCATTGCTAGGCCCTCATTTTGTTTGTAGTATGAACCATGAAACGAAAAATAGTTTTGATTAAGTACTATTTATAATATTAACATTAGCTGATTAATTTTTCTTATTTCCAAGGTATTATTATTTATTAAATTTTGTTTGAGTAATTTTAAAGTTTCATCAATTGGGACATTGGTATACAGATCCACTATGTCAAAAGACACTAGCTTGTAACTAGGCTTAATATTAATATGACGTAATTTTTCAATAAAATCTTTATAACTTTTTATACTCTGGTTATTATCTAAGCTTATATGTTGTTTGATTATTTTTACCAAGGTTTTTGCTACTTTATAGCTGGGAGCGGTTGTAAAATTTACTAAAGGTCTAATCGGTGCGTCTTTTTTGTGTACTTTGGGTAGACTTTTTAAGCATGGTGCACTAGCTTTTATTGGTTTTAGTGAGTAGCATATATGTTTCTCAAATAGATCTGTACATTTATTTATTGTTTTATTCAATTCTAATGTGTATTTTTTGGTGGGATCATTATTTAGCTTTGTTATGTTGTTATTATTAATGAATTTGTATACCTTTTGTTTATATTCGTCCAAGTCTAACAATGCTATAGTATTGCCTTTATCAACCTTCGTTAAGTAAATGTTATTTTGTAAGAGTTTTTTATTTAGCTGTATAGCTGTTAGTTGTTCATGTTTTGTTTTTGTATAATTTAATTTCTTTTGTTTATGATAATTATTATTAATTGCTTTATTGAATCTATTATTTATTAATATTCGTAGTTCATTTCGTTCATTTAAGACTGGAACACACTTAATTACAGATTCGGCTTCAACTATTTCTTTAATTATGTTATTTTTATTTTTAAGATTCGGTGGAAAATTGTAATTCAGTCCTTTATTGATAAGACTTTCCTCTGTGTTCGTGAGAACCATGTTAGTCATGTTTATCAGTGTAGGGTAGAAAGCATGTTCATTATTGAATTTATTATTGTTTTGATTGCTTATCAAACGGCCAATTTTATTAGATTGTTTATTCTTCTGAAATCTAATCTTATTCTTAACGTATTGATTAATATGTTGTATGATTGAATCGCATAGAGCGGGATGAACATTATTATATAGTTCTAAATGTGTTTTAAATACAGCTGAGTTTAATGAGATTTTCTTCCTATATAAGAATTTAATTTCTTCTTTTATCCTGTATTTACTTGCAAATTGCTCGGTTTTTCTGGCTATTCTAGAGGTTTCGTTAATTTTGATTTTAGCGTAATTTGGGATAAGATTATTATATAGACAAATTTTATTAAATTTAATATTTAAATTAGTTTTAAATAGTTTAAGCTTTTGATTTTGAAGTGTATACGCAATTTTTACCTGGTAAGGTTCTAATTTCAATCTGTTCATGTTTTACGTACCGAGTCACTTTATGGTTAATATAATTAAATTACCTTATTCGGTCCACCTTAGTGACACTAGCTTCTTTCATTCAATGACACGTTTCGGGATGAAATCCCATCTTCAGATACACAATATCAATCAAAACGTAAATGTATACCACATTTTGTGGTTATGTCATAATTTAAAATGTTTAAAATCTTTTAAATAAAATATACAAAACATAACAACTGAATCGCTCGGAGCGCTCGCATGCATGCACGCTGTACCGCGATTTCCTTACGACTGGCTATAATTATCATTCAACCGTATAGCAGTGTCAAACAGGTTATTAGATCCGAAGTTCATTTGATCATTTAATATGTTATTTTTGGTTGTTGCGTTTTTTGTAGCTTTATATATTTCGAACTCCTCTAGGCTATCCATTAATTTACCCTTCTTGTAAGTATGTAACGCTATGAAATTGTTTTCAAAACTAATATAATTATGACCTTTTGTTATTAAATGTTGTGCAAAACTGGTATTATCATTATTTGTTTTAGGAATATGCTCTAAAAATCTTGTATAAAAATCTCTGCCGGATTGGCCGATGTAGAATGCTGCACAATTATCGCATTTTATTTTATAGACTCCTGATTTATTTTTTAAAGGAATATTTATTTTAGTTTTGAAAAAATTTTTTAAATTATTACAGGTTTTGAATGAAATAGTATATCCTTTACTTTTAAAAACAGATTTTAAAATATTTGGCATCAAACCAGTATAATTAGCTGAAATGAATTTTTTATGTTTTTTATTATGTTGGTTAATAATGTTGGTATTTTTATTTTCTAAACGTTTTTTATGTTTCATTATCATTCTATCAATTATTACTGGCCTGTAACCATTATTTAGAGCTATTTGTTTTATAATATTTACTTCTTGATCATAGTCTTCGTTATTAAGGGGAACACAAAGTAATCTGTCAATAAAGCTGTTAAATGCAGCAATTTTTTGGGCTGGAGGATGAAATGACTTAGCATGTATAACCTATGCATGTATAACCTAGCATGACTCAGATGTATAACATCTGTGCATGTGTGCTTTCTGTATATTTTGTATTTTAGGTCATTACCGTTATTTGTTATGGTTAGATCGAGGAAATTAATATTTTTGTTATCTTCAATTTCCATAGTGAATTTTATTTTCTTATGTATTTTATTTAAATAGTTATTAAATGACTCGAGCTGTCTATTGTTACCATTGAAAATAACAAAGGTGTCGTCCACATATCTTGAATAATATACTATTTTATTGTCAAAATAATTGTTTTTTAAAATTTTAGTATTTTCTAAATGATTCAAATAAATATCAGCGAGGATACCTGAGAGTGGAGAACCCATTGCTAGGCCCTCATTTTGTTTGTAGTATGAACCATGAAACGAAAAATAGTTTTGATTAAGTACTATTTCTAATATTAACATTAGCTGATTAATTTTTCTTATTTCCAAGGTATTATTATTTATTAAATTTTGTTTGAGTAATTTTAAAGTTTCATCAATTGGGACATTGGTATACAGATCCACTATGTCAAAAGACACTAGCTTGTAACTAGGCTTAATATTAATATGACGTAATTTTTCAATAAAATCTTTATAACTTTTTATACTCTGGTTATTATCTAAGCTTATATGTTGTTTGATTATTTTTACCAAGGTTTTTGCTACTTTATAGCTGGGAGCGGTTGTAAAATTTACTAAAGGTCTAATCGGTGCGTCTTTTTTGTGTACTTTGGGTAGACTTTTTAAGCATGGTGCACTAGCTTTTATTGGTTTTAGTGAGTAGCATATATGTTTCTCAAATAGATCTGTACATTTATTTATTGTTTTATTCAATTCTAATGTGTATTTTTTGGTGGGATCATTATTTAGCTTTGTTATGTTGTTATTATTAATGAATTTGTATACCTTTTGTTTATATTCGTCCAAGTCTAACAATGCTATAGTATTGCCTTTATCAACCTTCGTTAAGTAAATGTTATTTTGTAAGAGTTTTTTATTTAGCTGTATAGCTGTTAGTTGTTCATGTTTTGTTTTTGTATAATTTAATTTCTTTTGTTTATGATAATTATTATTAATTGCTTTATTGAATCTATTATTTATTAATATTCGTAGTTCATTTCGTTCATTTAAGACTGGAACACACTTAATTACAGATTCGGCTTCAACTATTTCTTTAATTATGTTATTTTTATTTTTAAGATTCGGTGGAAAATTGTAATTCAGTCCTTTATTGATAAGACTTTCCTCTGTGTTCGTGAGAACCATGTTAGTCATGTTTATCAGTGTAGGGTAGAAAGCATGTTCATTATTGAATTTATTATTGTTTTGATTGCTTATCAAACGGCCAATTTTATTAGATTGTTTATTCTTCTGAAATCTAATCTTATTCTTAACGTATTGATTAATATGTTGTATGATTGAATCGCATAGAGCGGGATGAACATTATTATATAGTTCTAAATGTGTTTTAAATACAGCTGAGTTTAATGAGATTTTCTTCCTATATAAGAATTTAATTTCTTCTTTTATCCTGTATTTACTTGCAAATTGCTCGGTTTTTCTGGCTATTCTAGAGGTTTCGTTAATTTTGATTTTAGCGTAATTTGGGATAAGATTATTATATAGACAAATTTTATTAAATTTAATATTTAAATTAGTTTTAAATAGTTTAAGCTTTTGATTTTGAAGTGTATACGCAATTTTTACCTGGTAAGGTTCTAATTTCAATCTGTTCATGTTTTACGTACCGAGTCACTTTATGGTTAATATAATTAAATTACCTTATTCGGTCCACCTTAGTGACACTAGCTTCTTTCATTCAATGACACGTTTCGGGATGAAATCCCATCTTCAGATACACAATATCAATCAAAACGTAAATGTATACCACATTTTGTGGTTATGTCATAATTTAAAATGTTTAAAATCTTTTAAATAAAATATACAAAACGTAACAACTGAATCGCTCGGAGCGCTCGCATGCATGCACGCTGTACCGCGATTTCCTTACGACTGGCTATAATTATCAACCGTATAGCAGTGTCAAACAGGTTATTAGATCCGAAGTTCATTTGATCATTTAATATGTTATTTTTGGTTGTTGCGTTTTTTGTAGCTTTATATATTTCGAACTCCTCTAGGCTATCCATTAATTTACCCTTCTTGTAAGTATGTAACGCTATGAAATTGTTTTCAAAACTAATATAATTATGACCTTTTGTTATTAAATGTTGTGCAAAACTGGTATTATCATTATTTGTTTTAGGAATATGCTCTAAAAATCTTGTATAAAAATCTCTGCCGGATTGGCCGATGTAGAATGCTGCACAATTATCGCATTTTATTTTATAGACTCCTGATTTATTTTTTAAAGGAATATTTATTTTAGTTTTGAAAAAATTTTTTAAATTATTACAGGTTTTGAATGAAATAGTATATCCTTTACTTTTAAAAACAGATTTTAAAATATTTGGCATCAAACCAGTATAATTAGCTGAAATGAATTTTTTATGTTTTTTATTATGTTGGTTAATAATGTTGGTATTTTTATTTTCTAAACGTTTTTTATGTTTCATTATCATTCTATCAATTATTACTGGCCTGTAACCATTATTTAGAGCTATTTGTTTTATAATATTTACTTCTTGATCATAGTCTTCGTTATTAAGGGGAACACAAAGTAATCTGTCAATAAAGCTGTTAAATGCAGCAATTTTTTGGGCTGGAGGATGAAATGACTTAGCATGTATAACCTATGCATGTATAACCTAGCATGACTCAGATGTATAACATCTGTGCATGTGTGCTTTCTGTATATTTTGTATTTTAGGTCATTACCGTTATTTGTTATGGTTAGATCGAGGAAATTAATATTTTTGTTATCTTCAATTTCCATAGTGAATTTTATTTTCTTATGTATTTTATTTAAATAGTTATTAAATGACTCGAGCTGTCTATTGTTACCATTGAAAATAACAAAGGTGTCGTCCACATATCTTGAATAATATACTATTTTATTGTCAAAATAATTGTTTTTTAAAATTTTAGTATTTTCTAAATGATTCAAATAAATATCAGCGAGGATACCTGAGAGTGGAGAACCCATTGCTAGGCCCTCATTTTGTTTGTAGTATGAACCATGAAACGAAAAATAGTTTTGATTAAGTACTATTTATAATATTAACATTAGCTGATTAATTTTTCTTATTTCCAAGGTATTATTATTTATTAAATTTTGTTTGAGTAATTTTAAAGTTTCATCAATTGGGACATTGGTATACAGATCCACTATGTCAAAAGACACTAGCTTGTAACTAGGCTTAATATTAATATGACGTAATTTTTCAATAAAATCTTTATAACTTTTTATACTCTGGTTATTATCTAAGCTTATATGTTGTTTGATTATTTTTACCAAGGTTTTTGCTACTTTATAGCTGGGAGCGGTTGTAAAATTTACTAAAGGTCTAATCGGTGCGTCTTTTTTGTGTACTTTGGGTAGACTTTTTAAGCATGGTGCACTAGCTTTTATTGGTTTTAGTGAGTAGCATATATGTTTCTCAAATAGATCTGTACATTTATTTATTGTTTTATTCAATTCTAATGTGTATTTTTTGGTGGGATCATTATTTAGCTTTGTTATGTTGTTATTATTAATGAATTTGTATACCTTTTGTTTATATTCGTCCAAGTCTAACAATGCTATAGTATTGCCTTTATCAACCTTCGTTAAGTAAATGTTATTTTGTAAGAGTTTTTTATTTAGCTGTATAGCTGTTAGTTGTTCATGTTTTGTTTTTGTATAATTTAATTTCTTTTGTTTATGATAATTATTATTAATTGCTTTATTGAATCTATTATTTATTAATATTCGTAGTTCATTTCGTTCATTTAAGACTGGAACACACTTAATTACAGATTCGGCTTCAACTATTTCTTTAATTATGTTATTTTTATTTTTAAGATTCGGTGGAAAATTGTAATTCAGTCCTTTATTGATAAGACTTTCCTCTGTGTTCGTGAGAACCATGTTAGTCATGTTTATCAGTGTAGGGTAGAAAGCATGTTCATTATTGAATTTATTATTGTTTTGATTGCTTATCAAACGGCCAATTTTATTAGATTGTTTATTCTTCTGAAATCTAATCTTATTCTTAACGTATTGATTAATATGTTGTATGATTGAATCGCATAGAGCGGGATGAACATTATTATATAGTTCTAAATGTGTTTTAAATACAGCTGAGTTTAATGAGATTTTCTTCCTATATAAGAATTTAATTTCTTCTTTTATCCTGTATTTACTTGCAAATTGCTCGGTTTTTCTGGCTATTCTAGAGGTTTCGTTAATTTTGATTTTAGCGTAATTTGGGATAAGATTATTATATAGACAAATTTTATTAAATTTAATATTTAAATTAGTTTTAAATAGTTTAAGCTTTTGATTTTGAAGTGTATACGCAATTTTTACCTGGTAAGGTTCTAATTTCAATCTGTTCATGTTTTACGTACCGAGTCACTTTATGGTTAATATAATTAAATTACCTTATTCGGTCCACCTTAGTGACACTAGCTTCTTTCATTCAATGACACGTTTCGGGATGAAATCCCATCTTCAGATACACAATATCAATCAAAACGTAAATGTATACCACATTTTGTGGTTATGTCATAATTTAAAATGTTTAAAATCTTTTAAATAAAATATACAAAACGTAACAACTGAATCGCTCGGAGCGCTCGCATGCATGCACGCTGTACCGCGATTTCCTTACGACTGGCTATAATTATCATTCAACCGTATAGCAGTGTCAAACAGGTTATTAGATCCGAAGTTCATTTGATCATTTAATATGTTATTTTTGGTTGTTGCGTTTTTTGTAGCTTTATATATTTCGAACTCCTCTAGGCTATCCATTAATTTACCCTTCTTGTAAGTATGTAACGCTATGAAATTGTTTTCAAAACTAATATAATTATGACCTTTTGTTATTAAATGTTGTGCAAAACTGGTATTATCATTATTTGTTTTAGGAATATGCTCTAAAAATCTTGTATAAAAATCTCTGCCGGATTGGCCGATGTAGAATGCTGCACAATTATCGCATTTTATTTTATAGACTCCTGATTTATTTTTTAAAGGAATATTTATTTTAGTTTTGAAAAAATTTTTTAAATTATTACAGGTTTTGAATGAAATAGTATATCCTTTACTTTTAAAAACAGATTTTAAAATATTTGGCATCAAACCAGTATAATTAGCTGAAATGAATTTTTTATGTTTTTTATTATGTTGGTTAATAATGTTGGTATTTTTATTTTCTAAACGTTTTTTATGTTTCATTATCATTCTATCAATTATTACTGGCCTGTAACCATTATTTAGAGCTATTTGTTTTATAATATTTACTTCTTGATCATAGTCTTCGTTATTAAGGGGAACACAAAGTAATCTGTCAATAAAGCTGTTAAATGCAGCAATTTTTTGGGCTGGAGGATGAAATGACTTAGCATGTATAACCTATGCATGTATAACCTAGCATGACTCAGATGTATAACATCTGTGCATGTGTGCTTTCTGTATATTTTGTATTTTAGGTCATTACCGTTATTTGTTATGGTTAGATCGAGGAAATTAATATTTTTGTTATCTTCAATTTCCATAGTGAATTTTATTTTCTTATGTATTTTATTTAAATAGTTATTAAATGACTCGAGCTGTCTATTGTTACCATTGAAAATAACAAAGGTGTCGTCCACATATCTTGAATAATATACTATTTTATTGTCAAAATAATTGTTTTTTAAAATTTTAGTATTTTCTAAATGATTCAAATAAATATCAGCGAGGATACCTGAGAGTGGAGAACCCATTGCTAGGCCCTAATTTTGTTTGTAGTATGAACCATGAAACGAAAAATAGTTTTGATTAAGTACTATTTATAATATTAACATTAGCTGATTAATTTTTCTTATTTCCAAGGTATTATTATTTATTAAATTTTGTTTGAGTAATTTTAAAGTTTCATCAATTGGGACATTGGTATACAGATCCACTATGTCAAAAGACACTAGCTTGTAACTAGGCTTAATATTAATATGACGTAATTTTTCAATAAAATCTTTATAACTTTTTATACTCTGGTTATTATCTAAGCTTATATGTTGTTTGATTATTTTTACCAAGGTTTTTGCTACTTTATAGCTGGGAGCGGTTGTAAAATTTACTAAAGGTCTAATCGGTGCGTCTTTTTTGTGTACTTTGGGTAGACTTTTTAAGCATGGTGCACTAGCTTTTATTGGTTTTAGTGAGTAGCATATATGTTTCTCAAATAGATCTGTACATTTATTTATTGTTTTATTCAATTCTAATGTGTATTTTTTGGTGGGATCATTATTTAGCTTTGTTATGTTGTTATTATTAATGAATTTGTATACCTTTTGTTTATATTCGTCCAAGTCTAACAATGCTATAGTATTGCCTTTATCAACCTTCGTTAAGTAAATGTTATTTTGTAAGAGTTTTTTATTTAGCTGTATAGCTGTTAGTTGTTCATGTTTTGTTTTTGTATTATTTAATTTCTTTTGTTTATGATAATTATTATTAATTGCTTTATTGAATCTATTATTTATTAATATTCGTAGTTCATTTCGTTCATTTAAGACTGGAACACACTTAATTACAGATTCGGCTTCAACTATTTCTTTAATTATGTTATTTTTATTTTTAAGATTCGGTGGAAAATTGTAATTCAGTCCTTTATTGATAAGACTTTCCTCTGTGTTCGTGAGAACCATGTTAGTCATGTTTATCAGTCTAGGGTAGAAAGCATGTTCATTATTGAATTTATTATTGTTTTGATTGCTTATCAAACGGCCAATTTTATTAGTTTGTTTATTCTTCTGAAATCTAATCTTATTCTTAACGTATTGATTAATATGTTGTATGATTGAATCGCATAGAGCGGGATGAACATTATTATATAGTTCTAAATGTGTTTTAAATACAGCTGAGTTTAATGAGATTTTCTTCCTAAATAAGAATTTAATTTCTTCTATTATCCTGTATTTACTTGCAAATTGCTCGGTTTTTCTGGCTATTCTAGAGGTTTCGTTAATTTTGATTTTAGCGTAATTTGGGATAAGATTATTATATAGACAAATTTTATTAAATTTAATATTTAAATTAGTTTTAAATAGTTTAAGCTTTTGATTTTGAAGTGTATACGCAATTTTTACCTGGTAACGTTCTAATTTCAATCTGTTCATGTTTTACGTACCGAGTCACTTTATGGTTAATATAATTAAATTACCTTATTCGGTCCACCTTAGTGACACCAGCTTCTTTCATTCAATGACATGTTTTGGGATGAAATCCCATCTTCAGATACACAATATCAATCAAAACGTAAATGTATACCACATTTTGTGGTTATGTCATAATTTAAAATGTTTAAAATCTTTTAAATAAAATATACAAAACGTAACAACTGAATCGCTCGGAGCGCTCGCATGCATGCACGCTGTACCACGATTTCCTTACGACTGGCTATAATTATCATTAAACCGTATAGCAGTGTCAAACAGGTTATTAGATCCGAAGTTCATTTGATCATTTAATATGTTATTTTTGGTTGTTGCGTTTTTTGTAGCTTTATATATTTCGAACTCCTCTAGGCTATCCATTAATTTACCCTTCTTGAAAGTATGTAACGCTATGAAATTGTTTTCAAAACTAATATAATTATGACCTTTTGTAATTAAATGTTGTGCAAAACTGGTATTATCATTATTTGTTTTAGGAATATGCTCTAAAAATCTTGTATAAAAATCTCTGCCGGATTGGCCGATGTAGAATGCTGCACAATTATCGCATTTTATGTTATAGACTCCTGATTTATTTTTTAAAGGAATATTTATTTTAGTTTTGAAAAAATTGTTTAAATTATTACAGGTTTTGAATGAAATAGTATATCCTTTACTTTTAAAAACAGATTTTAAATTATTTGGCATCAAACCAGTATAATTAGCTGAAATGAATTTTTTATGTTTTTTATTATATTGGTTAATAATATTGGTATTTTTATTTTCTAAACGTTTTTTATGTTTAATTATCATTCTATCAATTATTACTGGCCTGTAACCATTATGTAGAGCTATTTGTTTTATAATATTTACTTCTTGATCATAGTCTTCGTTATTAAGGGGAACACAAAGTAATCTGTCAATAAAGCTGTTAAATGCAGCCATTTTTTGGGCTGCAGGATGAAATGACTTAGCATGTATAACCGTATCTGTGCATGTGTGCTTTCTGTATATTTTGTATTTCAGGTCATTACCGTTATTTGTTATGGTTAGATCGAGGAAATTAATATTTTTGTTATCTTCAATTTCCATAGTGAATTTTATTTTCTTATGTATTTTATTTAAATAGTTATTAAATGACTCGAGCTGTCTATTGTTACCATTGAAAATAACAAAGGTGTCGTCCACATATCTTGAATAATATACTATTTTATTGTCAAAATAATTGTTTTTTAAAATTTTAGTATTTTCTAAATGATTCAAATAAATATCAGCGAGGATACCTGAGAGTGGAGAACCCATTGCTAGGCCCTCATTTTGTTTGTAGTATGAACCATGAAACGAAAAATAGTTTTGATTAAGTACTATTTCTAATATTAACATTAGCTGATTAATTTTTCTTATTTCCAAGGTATTATTATTTATTAAATTTTGTTTGAGTAATTTTAAAGTTTCATCAATTGGGACATTGGTATACAGATCCACTATGTCAAAAGACACTAGCTTGTAACTAGGCTTAATATTAATATGACGTAATTTTTCAATAAAATCTTTATAACTTTTTATACTCTGGTTATTATCTAAGCTTATATGTTGTTTGATTATTTTTACCAAGGTTTTTGCTACTTTATAGCTGGGAGCGGTTGTAAAATTTACTAAAGGTCTAATCGGTGCGTCTTTTTTGTGTACTTTGGGTAGACTTTTTAAGCATGGTGCACTAGCTTTTATTGGTTTTAGTGAGTAGCATATATGTTTCTCAAATAGATCTGTACATTTATTTATTGTTTTATTCAATTCTAATGTGTATTTTTTGGTGGGATCATTATTTAGCTTTGTTATGTTGTTATTATTAATGAATTTGTATACCTTTTGTTTATATTCGTCCAAGTCTAACAATGCTATAGTATTGCCTTTATCAACCTTCGTTAAGTAAATGTTATTTTGTAAGAGTTTTTTATTTAGCTGTATAGCTGTTAGTTGTTCATGTTTTGTTTTTGTATTATTTAATTTCTTTTGTTTATGATAATTATTATTAATTGCTTTATTGAATCTATTATTTATTAATATTCGTAGTTCATTTCGTTCATTTAAGACTGGAACACACTTAATTACAGATTCGGCTTCAACTATTTCTTTAATTATGTTATTTTTATTTTTAAGATTCGGTGGAAAATTGTAATTCAGTCCTTTATTGATAAGACTTTCCTCTGTGTTCGTGAGAACCATGTTAGTCATGTTTATCAGTCTAGGGTAGAAAGCATGTTCATTATTGAATTTATTATTGTTTTGATTGCTTATCAAACGGCCAATTTTATTAGTTTGTTTATTCTTCTGAAATCTAATCTTATTCTTAACGTATTGATTAATATGTTGTATGATTGAATCGCATAGAGCGGGATGAACATTATTATATAGTTCTAAATGTGTTTTAAATACAGCTGAGTTTAATGAGATTTTCTTCCTAAATAAGAATTTAATTTCTTCTATTATCCTGTATTTACTTGCAAATTGCTCGGTTTTTCTGGCTATTCTAGAGGTTTCGTTAATTTTGATTTTAGCGTAATTTGGGATAAGATTATTATATAGACAAATTTTATTAAATTTAATATTTAAATTAGTTTTAAATAGTTTAAGCTTTTGATTTTGAAGTGTATACGCAATTTTTACCTGGTAAGGTTCTAATTTCAATCTGTTCATGTTTTACGTACCGAGTCACTTTATGGTTAATATAATTAAATTACCTTATTCGGTCCACCTTAGTGACACCAGCTTCTTTCATTCAATGACATGTTTCGGGATGAAATCCCATCTTCAGATACACAATATCAATCAAAACGTAAATGTATACCACATTTTGTGGTTATGTCATAATTTAAAATGTTTAAAATCTTTTAAATAAAATATACAAAACGTAACAACTGAATCGCTCGGAGCGCTCGCATGCATGCACGCTGTACCACGATTTCCTTACGACTGGCTATAATTATCATTAAACCGTATAGCAGTGTCAAACAGGTTATTAGATCCGAAGTTCATTTGATCATTTAATATGTTATTTTTGGTTGTTGCGTTTTTTGTAGCTTTATATATTTCGAACTCCTCTAGGCTATCCATTAATTTACCCTTCTTGAAAGTATGTAACGCTATGAAATTGTTTTCAAAACTAATATAATTATGACCTTTTGTAATTAAATGTTGTGCAAAACTGGTATTATCATTATTTGTTTTAGGAATATGCTCTAAAAATCTTGTATAAAAATCTCTGCCGGATTGGCCGATGTAGAATGCTGCACAATTATCGCATTTTATGTTATAGACTCCTGATTTATTTTTTAAAGGAATATTTATTTTAGTTTTGAAAAAATTGTTTAAATTATTACAGGTTTTGAATGAAATAGTATATCCTTTACTTTTAAAAACAGATTTTAAATTATTTGGCATCAAACCAGTATAATTAGCTGAAATGAATTTTTTATGTTTTTTATTATATTGGTTAATAATATTGGTATTTTTATTTTCTAAACGTTTTTTATGTTTAATTATCATTCTATCAATTATTACTGGCCTGTAACCATTATGTAGAGCTATTTGTTTTATAATATTTACTTCTTGATCATAGTCTTCGTTATTAAGGGGAACACAAAGTAATCTGTCAATAAAGCTGTTAAATGCAGCCATTTTTTGGGCTGCAGGATGAAATGACTTAGCATGTATAACCGTATCTGTGCATGTGTGCTTTCTGTATATTTTGTATTTCAGGTCATTACCGTTATTTGTTATGGTTAGATCGAGGAAATTAATATTTTTGTTATCTTCAATTTCCATAGTGAATTTTATTTTCTTATGTATTTTATTTAAATAGTTATTAAATGACTCGAGCTGTCTATTGTTACCATTGAAAATAACAAAGGTGTCGTCCACATATCTTGAATAATATACTATTTTATTGTCAAAATAATTGTTTTTTAAAATTTTAGTATTTTCTAAATGATTCAAATAAATATCAGCGAGGATACCTGAGAGTGGAGAACCCATTGCTAGGCCCTCATTTTGTTTGTAGTATGAACCATGAAACGAAAAATAGTTTTGATTAAGTACTATTTCTAATATTAACATTAGCTGATTAATTTTTCTTATTTCCAAGGTATTATTATTTATTAAATTTTGTTTGAGTAATTTTAAAGTTTCATCAATTGGGACATTGGTATACAGATCCACTATGTCAAAAGACACTAGCTTGTAACTAGGCTTAATATTAATATGACGTAATTTTTCAATAAAATCTTTATAACTTTTTATACTCTGGTTATTATCTAAGCTTATATGTTGTTTGGTTATTTTTACCAAGGTTTTTGCAACTTTATAGCTCGGAGCGGTTGTAAAATTTACTAAAGGTCTAATCGGTGCGTCTTTTTTGTGTACTTTGGGTAGACTTTTTAAGCATGGTGCACTAGCTTTTATTGGTTTTAGTGAGTAGCATATATGTTTCTCAAATAGATCTGTACATTTATTTATTGTTTTATTCAATTCTAATGTGTATTTTTTGGTGGGATCATTATTTAGCTTTGTTATGTTGTTATTATTAATGAATTTGTATACCTTTTGTTTATATTCGTCCAAGTCTAACAATGCTATAGTATTGCCTTTATCAACCTTCGTTAAGTAAATGTTATTTTGTAAGAGTTTTTTATTTAGCTGTATAGCTGTTAGTTGTTCATGTTTTGTTTTTGTATAATTTAATTTCTTTTGTTTATGATAATTATTATTAATTGCTTTATTGAATCTATTATTTATTAATATTCGTAGTTCATTTCGTTCATTTAAGACTGGAACACACTTAATTACAGATTCGGCTTCAACTATTTCTTTAATTATGTTATTTTTATTTTTAAGATTCGGTGGAAAATTGTAATTCAGTCCTTTATTGATAAGACTTTCCTCTGTGTTCGTGAGAACCATGTTAGTCATGTTTATCAGTCTAGGGTAGAAAGCATGTTCATTATTGAATTTATTATTGTTTTGATTGCTTATCAAACGGCCAATTTTATTAGTTTGTTTATTCTTCTGAAATCTAATCTTATTCTTAACGTATTGATTAATATGTTGTATGATTGAATCGCATAGAGCGGGATGAACATTATTATATAGTTCTAAATGTGTTTTAAATACAGCTGAGTTTAATGAGATTTTCTTCCTATATAAGAATTTAATTTCTTCTTTTATCCTGTATTTACTTGCAAATTGCTCGGTTTTTCTGGCTATTCTAGAGGTTTCGTTAATTTTGATTTTAGCGTAATTTGGGATAAGATTATTATATAGACAAATTTTATTAAATTTAATATTTAAATTAGTTTTAAATAGTTTAAGCTTTTGATTTTGAAGTGTATACGCAATTTTTACCTGGTAAGGTTCTAATTTCAATCTGTTCATGTTTTACGTACCGAGTCACTTTATGGTTAATATAATTAAATTACCTTATTCGGTCCACCTTAGTGACACTAGCTTCTTTCATTCAATGACACGTTTCGGGATGAAATCCCATTTCAGATACACATTATCAATCAAAACGTAAATGTATACCACATTTTGTGGTTATGTCATAATTTAAAATGTTTAAAATCTTTTAAATAAAATATACTAAACGTAACAACTGAATCGCTCGGAGCGCTCGCATGCATGCACGCTGTACCGCGATTTCCTTATGACTGGCTATAATTATCATTCAACCGTATAGCAGTGTCAAACAGGTTATTAGATCCGAAGTTCATTTGATCATTTAATATGTTATTTTTGGTTGTTGCGTTTTTTGTAGCTTTATATATTTCGAACTCCTCTAGGCTATCCATTAATTTACCCTTCTTGCAAGTATGTAACGCTATGAAATTGTTTTCAAAACTAATATAATTATGACCTTTTGTTATTAAATGTTGTGCAAAACTGGTATTATCATTATTTGTTTTAGGAATATGCTCTAAAAATCTTGTATAAAAATCTCTGCCGGATTGGCCGATGTAGAATGCTGCACAATTATCGCATTTTATTTTATAGACTCCTGATTTATTTTTTAAAGGAATATTTATTTTAGTTTTGAAAAAATTTTTTAAATTATTACAGGTTTTGAATGAAATAGTATATCCTTTACTTTTAAAAACAGATTTTAAAATATTTGGCATCAAACCAGTATAATTAGCTGAAATGAATTTTTTATGTTTTTTATTATGTTGGTTAATAATGTTGGTATTTTTATTTTCTAAACGTTTTTTATGTTTCATTATCATTCTATCAATTATTACTGGCCTGTAACCATTATTTAGAGCTATTTGTTTTATAATATTTACTTCTTGATCATAGTCTTCGTTATTAAGGGGAACACAAAGTAATCTGTCAATAAAGCTGTTAAATGCAGCAATTTTTTGGGCTGGAGGATGAAATGACTTAGCATGTATAACCTATGCATGTATAACCTAGCATGACTCAGATGTATAACATCTGTGCATGTGTGCTTTCTGTATATTTTGTATTTTAGGTCATTACCGTTATTTGTTATGGTTAGATCGAGGAAATTAATATTTTTGTTATCTTCAATTTCCATAGTGAATTTTATTTTCTTATGTATTTTATTTAAATAGTTATTAAATGACTCGAGCTGTCTATTGTTACCATTGAAAATAACAAAGGTGTCGTCCACATATCTTGAATAATATACTATTTTATTGTCAAAATAATTGTTTTTTAAAATTTTAGTATTTTCTAAATGATTCAAATAAATATCAGCGAGGATACCTGAGAGTGGAGAACCCATTGCTAGGCCCTCATTTTGTTTGTAGTATGAACCATGAAACGAAAAATAGTTTTGATTAAGTACTATTTCTAATATTAACATTAGCTGATTAATTTTTCTTATTTCCAAGGTATTATTATTTATTAAATTTTGTTTGAGTAATTTTAAAGTTTCATCAATTGGGACATTGGTATACAGATCCACTATGTCAAAAGACACTAGCTTGTAACTAGGCTTAATATTAATATGACGTAATTTTTCAATAAAATCTTTATAACTTTTTATACTCTGGTTATTATCTAAGCTTATATGTTGTTTGATTATTTTTACCAAGGTTTTTGCTACTTTATAGCTCGGAGCGGTTGTAAAATTTACTAAAGGTCTAATCGGTGCGTCTTTTTTGTGTACTTTGGGTAGACTTTTTAAGCATGGTGCACTAGCTTTTATTGGTTTTAGTGAGTAGCATATATGTTTCTCAAATAGATCTGTACATTTATTTATTGTTTTATTCAATTCTAATGTGTATTTTTTGGTGGGATCATTATTTAGCTTTGTTATGTTGTTATTATTAATGAATTTGTATACCTTTTGTTTATATTCGTCCAAGTCTAACAATGCTATAGTATTGCCTTTATCAACCTTCGTTAAGTAAATGTTATTTTGTAAGAGTTTTTTATTTAGCTGTATAGCTGTTAGTTGTTCATGTTTTGTTTTTGTATTATTTAATTTCTTTTGTTTATGATAATTATTATTAATTGCTTTTTTGAATCTATTATTTATTAATATTCATAGTTCATTTCGTTCATTTAAGACTGGAACACACTTAATTACAGATTCGGCTTCAACTATTTCTTTAATTATGTTATTTTTATTTTTAAGATTCGGTGGAAAATTGTAATTCAGTCCTTTATTGAAAAGACTTTCCTCTGTGTTCGTGAGAACCATGTTAGTCATGTTTATCAGTCTAGGGTAGAAAGCTTGTTCATTATTGAATTTATTATTGTTTTGATTGCTTATCAAACGGCCAATTTTATTAGTTTGTTTATTCTTCTGAAATCTAATCTTATTCTTAACGTATTGATTAATATGTTGTATGATTGAATCGCATAGAGCGGGATGAACATTATTATATAGTTCTAAATGTGTTTTAAATACAGCTGAGTTTAATGAGATTTTCTTCCTATATAAGAATTTAATTTCTTCTTTTATCCTGTATTTACTTGCAAATTGCTCGGTTTTTCTGGCTATTCTAGAGGTTTCGTTAATTTTGATTTTAGCGTAATTTGGGATAAGATTATTATATAGACAAATTTTATTAAATTTAATATTTAAATTAGTTTTAAATAGTTTAAGCTTTTGATTTTGAAGTGTATACGCAATTTTTACCTGGTAAGGTTCTAATTTCAATCTGTTCATGTTTTACGTACCGAGTCACTTTATGGTTAATATAATTAAATTACCTTATTCGGTCCACCTTAGTGACACTAGCTTCTTTCATTCAATGACACGTTTCGGGATGAAATCCCATCTTCAGATACACAATATCAATCAAAACGTAAATGTATACCACATTTTGTGGTTATGTCATAATTTAAAATGTTTAAAATCTTTTAAATAAAATATACAAAACGTAACAACTGAATCGCTCGGAGCGCTCGCATGCATGCACGCTGTACCGCGATTTCCTTACGACTGGCTATAATTATCATTCAACCGTATAGCAGTGTCAAACAGGTTATTAGATCCGAAGTTCATTTGATCATTTAATATGTTATTTTTGGTTGTTGCGTTTTTTGTAGCTTTATATATTTCGAACTCCTCTAGGCTATCCATTAATTTACCCTTCTTGCAAGTATGTAACGCTATGAAATTGTTTTCAAAACTAATATAATTATGACCTTTTGTTATTAAATGTTGTGCAAAACTGGTATTATCATTATTTGTTTTAGGAATATGCTCTAAAAATCTTGTATAAAAATCTCTGCCGGATTGGCCGATGTAGAATGCTGCACAATTATCGCATTTTATTTTATAGACTCCTGATTTATTTTTTAAAGGAATATTTATTTTAGTTTTGAAAAAATTTTTTAAATTATTACAGGTTTTGAATGAAATAGTATATCCTTTACTTTTAAAAACAGATTTTAAAATATTTGGCATCAAACCAGTATAATTAGCTGAAATGAATTTTTTATGTTTTTTATTATGTTGGTTAATAATGTTGGTATTTTTATTTTCTAAACGTTTTTTATGTTTCATTATCATTCTATCAATTATTACTGGCCTGTAACCATTATTTAGAGCTATTTGTTTTATAATATTTACTTCTTGATCATAGTCTTCGTTATTAAGGGGAACACAAAGTAATCTGTCAATAAAGCTGTTAAATGCAGCCATTTTTTGGGCTGGAGGATGAAATGACTTAGCATGTATAACCTATGCATGTATAACCTAGCATGACTCAGATGTATAACATCTGTGCATGTGTGCTTTCTGTATATTTTGTATTTTAGGTCATTACCGTTATTTGTTATGGTTAGATCGAGGAAATTAATATTTTTGTTATCTTCAATTTCCATAGTGAATTTTATTTTCTTATGTATTTTATTTAAATAGTTATTAAATGACTCGAGCTGTCTATTGTTACCATTGAAAATAACAAAGGTGTCGTCCACATATCTTGAATAATATACTATTTTATTGTCAAAATAATTGTTTTTTAAAATTTTAGTATTTTCTAAATGATTCAAATAAATATCAGCGAGGATACCTGAGAGTGGAGAACCCATTGCTAGGCCCTCATTTTGTTTGTAGTATGAACCATGAAACGAAAAATAGTTTTGATTAAGTACTATTTCTAATATTAACATTAGCTGATTAATTTTTCTTATTTCCAAGGTATTATTATTTATTAAATTTTGTTTGAGTAATTTTAAAGTTTCATCAATTGGGACATTGGTATACAGATCCACTATGTCAAAAGACACTAGCTTGTAACTAGGCTTAATATTAATATGACGTAATTTTTCAATAAAATCTTTATAACTTTTTATACTCTGGTTATTATCTAAGCTTATATGTTGTTTGATTATTTTTACCAAGGTTTTTGCTACTTTATAGCTCGGAGCGGTTGTAAAATTTACTAAAGGTCTAATCGGTGCGTCTTTTTTGTGTACTTTGGGTAGACTTTTTAAGCATGGTGCACTAGCTTTTATTGGTTTTAGTGAGTAGCATATATGTTTCTCAAATAGATCTGTACATTTATTTATTGTTTTATTCAATTCTAATGTGTATTTTTTGGTGGGATCATTATTTAGCTTTGTTATGTTGTTATTATTAATGAATTTGTATACCTTTTGTTTATATTCGTCCAAGTCTAACAATGCTATAGTATTGCCTTTATCAACCTTCGTTAAGTAAATGTTATTTTGTAAGAGTTTTTTATTTAGCTGTATAGCTGTTAGTTGTTCATGTTTTGTTTTTGTATAATTTAATTTCTTTTGTTTATGATAATTATTATTAATTGCTTTATTGAATCTATTATTTATTAATATTCGTAGTTCATTTCGTTCATTTAAGACTGGAACACACTTAATTACAGATTCGGCTTCAACTATTTCTTTAATTATGTTATTTTTATTTTTAAGATTCGGTGGAAAATTGTAATTCAGTCCTTTATTGATAAGACTTTCCTCTGTGTTCGTGAGAACCATGTTAGTCATGTTTATCAGTCTAGGGTAGAAAGCATGTTCATTATTGAATTTATTATTGTTTTGATTGCTTATCAAACGGCCAATTTTATTAGTTTGTTTATTCTTCTGAAATCTAATCTTATTCTTAACGTATTGATTAATATGTTGTATGATTGAATCGCATAGAGCGGGATGAACATTATTATATAGTTCTAAATGTGTTTTAAATACAGCTGAGTTTAATGAGATTTTCTTCCTATATAAGAATTTAATTTCTTCTTTTATCCTGTATTTACTTGCAAATTGCTCGGTTTTTCTGGCTATTCTAGAGGTTTCGTTAATTTTGATTTTAGTTTAATTTGGGATAAGATTATTATATAGACAAATTTTATTAAATTTAATATTTAAATTAGTTTTAAATAGTTTAAGCTTTTGATTTTGAAGTGTATACGCAATTTTTACCTGGTAAGGTTCTAATTTCAATCTGTTCATGTTTTACGTACCGAGTCACTTTATGGTTAATATAATTAAATTACCTTATTCGGTCCACCTTAGTGACACTAGCTTCTTTCATTCAATGACACGTTTCGGGATGAAATCCCATCTTCAGATACACAATATCAATCAAAACGTAAATGTATACCACATTTTGTGGTTATGTCATAATTTAAAATGTTTAAAATCTTTTAAATAAAATATACTAAACGTAACAACTGAATCGCTCGGAGCGCTCGCATGCATGCACGCTGTACCGCGATTTCCTTACGACTGGCTATAATTATCATTCAACCCTATAGCAGTGTCAAACAGGTTATTAGATCCGAAGTTCATTTGATCATTTAATATGTTATTTTTGGTTGTTGCGTTTTTTGTAGCTTTATATATTTCGAACTCCTCTAGGCTATCCATTAATTTACCCTTCTTGCAAGTATGTAACGCTATGAAATTGTTTTCAAAACTAATATAATTATGACCTTTTGTTATTAAATGTTGTGCAAAACTGGTATTATCATTATTTGTTTTAGGAATATGCTCTAAAAATCTTGTATAAAAATCTCTGCCGGATTGGCCGATGTAGAATGCTGCACAATTATCGCATTTTATTTTATAGACTCCTGATTTATTTTTTAAAGGAATATTTATTTTAGTTTTGAAAAAATTTTTTAAATTATTACAGGTTTTGAATGAAATAGTATATCCTTTACTTTTAAAAACAGATTTTAAAATATTTGGCATCAAACCAGTATAATTAGCTGAAATGAATTTTTTATGTTTTTTATTATGTTGGTTAATAATGTTGGTATTTTTATTTTCTAAACGTTTTTTATGTTTCATTATCATTCTATCAATTATTACTGGCCTGTAACCATTATTTAGAGCTATTTGTTTTATAATATTTACTTCTTGATCATAGTCTTCGTTATTAAGGGGAACACAAAGTAATCTGTCAATAAAGCTGTTAAATGCAGCCATTTTTTGGGCTGGAGGATGAAATGACTTAGCATGTATAACCTATGCATGTATAACCTAGCATGACTCAGATGTATAACATCTGTGCATGTGTGCTTTCTGTATATTTTGTATTTTAGGTCATTACCGTTATTTGTTATGGTTAGATCGAGGAAATTAATATTTTTGTTATCTTCAGTTTCCATAGTGAATTTTATTTTCTTATGTATTTTATTTAAATAGTTATTAAATGACTCGAGCTGTCTATTGTTACCATTGAAAATAACAAAGGTGTCGTCCACATATCTTGAATAATATACTATTTTATTGTCAAAATAATTGTTTTTTAAAATTTTAGTATTTTCTAAATGATTCAAATAAATATCAGCGAGGATACCTGAGAGTGGAGAACCCATTGCTAGGCCCTCATTTTGTTTGTAGTATGAACCATGAAACGAAAAATAGTTTTGATTAAGTACTATTTCTAATATTAACATTAGCTGATTAATTTTTCTTATTTCCAAGGTATTATTATTTATTAAATTTTGTTTGAGTAATTTTAAAGTTTCATCAATTGGGACATTGGTATACAGATCCACTATGTCAAAAGACACTAGCTTGTAACTAGGCTTAATATTAATATGACGTAATTTTTCAATAAAATCTTTATAACTTTTTATACTCTGGTTATTATCTAAGCTTATATGTTGTTTGATTATTTTTACCAAGGTTTTTGCTACTTTATAGCTCGGAGCGGTTGTAAAATTTACTAAAGGTCTAATCGGTGCGTCTTTTTTGTGTACTTTGGGTAGACTTTTTAAGCATGGTGCACTAGCTTTTATTGGTTTTAGTGAGTAGCATATATGTTTCTCAAATAGATCTGTACATTTATTTATTGTTTTATTCAATTCTAATGTGTATTTTTTGGTGGGATCATTATTTAGCTTTGTTATGTTGTTATTATTAATGAATTTGTATACCTTTTGTTTATATTCATCCAAGTCTAACAATGCTATAGTATTGCCTTTATCAACCTTCGTTAAGTAAATGTTATTTTGTAAGAGTTTTTTATTTAGCTGTATAGCTGTTAGTTGTTCATGTTTTGTTTTTGTATAATTTAATTTCTTTTGTTTATGATAATTATTATTAATTGCTTTATTGAATCTATTATTTATTAATATTCGTAGTTCATTTCGTTCATTTAAGACTGGAACACACTTAATTACAGATTCGGCTTCAACTATTTCTTTAATTATGTTATTTTTATTTTTAAGATTCGGTGGAAAATTGTAATTCAGTCCTTTATTGATAAGACTTTCCTCTGTGTTCGTGAGAACCATGTTAGTCATGTTTATCAGTCTAGGGTAGAAAGCATGTTCATTATTGAATTTATTATTGTTTTGATTGCTTATCAAACGGCCAATTTTATTAGTTTGTTTATTCTTCTGAAATCTAATCTTATTCTTAACGTATTGATTAATATGTTGTATGATTGAATCGCATAGAGCGGGATGAACATTATTATATAGTTCTAAATGTGTTTTAAATACAGCTGAGTTTAATGAGATTTTCTTCCTAAATAAGAATTTAATTTCTTCTATTATCCTGTATTTACTTGCAAATTGCTCGGTTTTTCTGGCTATTCTAGAGGTTTCGTTAATTTTGATTTTAGCGTAATTTGGGATAAGATTATTATATAGACAAATTTTATTAAATTTAATATTTAAATTAGTTTTAAATAGTTTAAGCTTTTGATTTTGAAGTGTATACGCAATTTTTACCTGGTAAGGTTCTAATTTCAATCTGTTCATGTTTTACGTACCGAGTCACTTTATGGTTAATATAATTAAATTACCTTATTCGGTCCACCTTAGTGACACCAGCTTCTTTCATTCAATGACATGTTTCGGGATGAAATCCCATCTTCAGATACACAATATCAATCAAAACGTAAATGTATACCACATTTTGTGGTTATGTCATAATTTAAAATGTTTAAAATCTTTTAAATAAAATATACAAAACGTAACAACTGAATCGCTCGG
Source organism: Magicicada septendecula (assembly GCA_034769895.1). Lineage (NCBI taxonomy): Eukaryota > Metazoa > Arthropoda > Insecta > Hemiptera > Cicadidae > Magicicada > Magicicada septendecula. The sequence continues at coordinate 234,287,517 of CM068371.1, read as the reverse complement.
AGCGCTCGCATGCATGCACGCTGTACCGCGATTTCCTTACGACTGGCTATAATTATCATTAAACCGTATAGCAGTGTCAAACAGGTTATTAGATCCGAAGTTCATTTGATCATTTAATATGTTATTTTTGGTTGTTGCGTTTTTTGTAGCTTTATATATTTCGAACTCCTCTAGGCTATCCATTAATTTACCCTTCTTGCAAGTATGTAACGCTATGAAATTGTTTTCAAAACTAATATAATTATGACCTTTTGTAATTAAATGTTGTGCAAAACTGGTATTATCAATATTTGTTTTAGGAATATGCTCTAAAAATCTTGTATAAAAATCTCTGCCGGATTGGCCGATGTAGAATGCTGCACAATTATCGCATTTTATGTTATAGACTCCTGATTTATTTTTTAAAGGAATATTTATTTTAGTTTTGAAAAAATTGTTTAAATTATTACAGGTTTTGAATGAAATAGTATATCCTTTACTTTTAAAAACAGATTTTAAATTATTTGGCATCAAACCAGTATAATTAGCTGAAATGAATTTTTTATGTTTTTTATTATATTGGTTAATAATGTTGGTATTTTTATTTTCTAAACGTTTTTTATGTTTAATTATCATTCTATCAATTATTACTGGCCTGTAACCATTATGTAGAGCTATTTGTTTTATAATATTTACTTCTTGATCATAGTCTTCGTTATTAAGGGGAACACAAAGTAATCTGTCAATAAAGCTGTTAAATGCAGCCATTTTTTGGGCTGCAGGATGAAATGACTTAGCATGTATAACCGTATCTGTGCATGTGTGCTTTCTGTATATTTTGTATTTCAGGTCATTACCGTTATTTGTTATGGTTAGATCCAGGAAATTAATATTTTTGTTATCTTCAATTTCCATAGTGAATTTTATTTTCTTATGTATTTTATTTAAATAGTTATTAAATGACTCGAGCTGTCTATTGTTACCATTGAAAATAACAAAGGTGTCGTCCACATATCTTGAATAATATACTATTTTATTGTCAAAATAATTGTTTTTTAAAATTTTAGTATTTTCTAAATGATTCAAATAAATATCAGCGAGGATACCTGAGAGTGGAGAACCCATTGCTAGGCCCTCATTTTGTTTGTAGTATGAACCATGAAACGAAAAATAGTTTTGATTAAGTACTATTTCTAATATTAACATTAGCTGATTAATTTTTCTTATTTCCAAGGTATTATTATTTATTAAATTTTGTTTGAGTAATTTTAAAGTTTCATCAATTGGGACATTGGTATACAGATCCACTATGTCAAAAGACACTAGCTTGTAACTAGGCTTAATATTAATATGACGTAATTTTTCAATAAAATCTTTATAACTTTTTATACTCTGGTTATTATCTAAGCTTATATGTTGTTTGATTATTTTTACCAAGGTTTTTGCTACTTTATAGCTCGGAGCGGTTGTAAAATTTACTAAAGGTCTAATCGGTGCGTCTTTTTTGTGTACTTTGGGTAGACTTTTTAAGCATGGTGCACTAGCTTTTATTGGTTTTAGTGAGTAGCATATATGTTTCTCAAATAGATCTGTACATTTATTTATTGTTTTATTCAATTCTAATGTGTATTTTTTGGTGGGATCATTATTTAGCTTTGTTATGTTGTTATTATTAATGAATTTGTATACCTTTTGTTTATATTCGTCCAAGTCTAACAATGCTATAGTATTGCCTTTATCAACCTTCGTTAAGTAAATGTTATTTTGTAAGAGTTTTTTATTTAGCTGTATAGCTGTTAGTTGTTCATGTTTTGTTTTTGTATTATTTAATTTCTTTTGTTTATGATAATTATTATTAATTGCTTTTTTGAATCTATTATTTATTAATATTCATAGTTCATTTCGTTCATTTAAGACTGGAACACACTTAATTACAGATTCGGCTTCAACTATTTCTTTAATTATGTTATTTTTATTTTTAAGATTCGGTGGAAAATTGTAATTCAGTCCTTTATTGATAAGACTTTCCTCTGTGTTCGTGAGAACCATGTTAGTCATGTTTATCAGTCTAGGGTAGAAAGCATGTTCATTATTGAATTTATTATTGTTTTGATTGCTTATCAAACGGCCAATTTTATTAGTTTGTTTATTCTTCTGAAATCTAATCTTATTCTTAACGTATTGATTAATATGTTGTATGATTGAATCGCATAGAGCGGGATGAACATTATTATATAGTTCTAAATGTGTTTTAAATACAGCTGAGTTTAATGAGATTTTCTTCCTAAATAAGAATTTAATTTCTTCTATTATCCTGTATTTACTTGCAAATTGCTCGGTTTTTCTGGCTATTCTAGAGGTTTCGTTAATTTTGATTTTAGCGTAATTTGGGATAAGATTATTATATAGACAAATTTTATTAAATTTAATACTTAAATTAGTTTTAAATAGTTTAAGCTTTTGATTTTGAAGTGTATACGCAATTTTTACCTGGTAAGGTTCTAATTTCAATCTGTTCATGTTTTACGTACCGAGTCACTTTATGGTTAATATAATTAAATTACCTTATTCGGTCCACCTTAGTGACACCAGCTTCTTTCATTCAATGACATGTTTCGGGATGAAATCCCATCTTCAGATACACAATATCAATCAAAACGTAAATGTATACCACATTTTGTGGTTATGTCATAATTTAAAATGTTTAAAATCTTTTAAATAAAATATACAAAACGTAACAACTGAATCGCTCGGAGCGCTCGCATGCATGCACGCTGTACCGCGATTTCCTTACGACTGGCTATAATTATCATTCAACCGTATAGCAGTGTCAAACAGGTTATTAGATCCGAAGTTCATTTGATCATTTAATATGTTATTTTTGGGTGTTGCGTTTTTTGTAGCTTTATATATTTCGAACTCCTCTAGGCTATCCATTAATTTACCCTTCTTGCAAGTATGTAACGCTATGAAATTGTTTTCAAAACTAATATAATTATGACCTTTTGTTATTAAATGTTGTGCAAAACTGGTATTATCATTATTTGTTTTAGGAATATGCTCTAAAAATCTTGTATAAAAATCTCTGCCGGATTGGCCGATGTAGAATGCTGCACAATTATCGCATTTTATTTTATAGACTCCTGATTTATTTTTTAAAGGAATATTTATTTTAGTTTTGAAAAAATTGTTTAAATTATTACAGGTTTTGAATGAAATAGTATATCCTTTACTTTTAAAAACAGATTTTAAAATATTTGGCATCAAACCAGTATAATTAGCTGAAATGAATTTTTTATGTTTTTTATTATGTTGGTTAATAATGTTGGTATTTTTATTTTCTAAACGTTTTTTATGTTTCATTATCATTCTGTCAATTATTACTGGCCTGTAACCATTATTTAGAGCTATTTGTTTTATAATATTTACTTCTTGATCATAGTCTTCGTTATTAAGGGGAACACAAAGTAATCTGTCAATAAAGCTGTTAAATGCAGCCACTTTTTGGGCTGGAGGATGAAATGACTTAGCATGTATAACCGTATCTGTGCATGTGTGCTTTCTGTATATTTTGTATTTCAGGTCATTACCGTTATTTGTTATGGTTAGATCCAGGAAATTAATATTTTTGTTATCTTCAATTTCCATAGTGAATTTTATTTTCTTATGTATTTTATTTAAATAGTTATTAAATGACTCGGGCTGTCTATTGTTACCATTGAAAATAACAAAGGTGTCGTCCACATATCTTGAATAATATACTATTTTATTCTCAAAATAATTGTTTTTTAAAATTTTAGTATTTTCTAAATGATTCAAATAAATATCGGCGAGGATACCTGAGAGTGGAGAACCCATTGCTAGGCCCTCATTTTGTTGGTAGTATGAACCATCAAACGAAAAACAGTTTTGATTAAGGACTATTTCTAATATTAACATTAGCTGATTAATTTTTCTTATTTCCAAGGTATTATTATTTATTAAATTTTGTTTGAGTAATTTTAAAATACACATTAGAATTGAATAAAACATAAAATAAATGTACAGATCTATTTGAGAAACATATATGCTACTCACTAAAACCAATAAAAGCTAGTGCACCATGCTTAAAAGGTCTACCCAAAGTACACAAAAAAGACACACCGATTAGACCTTTAGTAAATTTTACAACCGCTCCGAGCTATAAAGTAGCAAAAACCTTGGTAAAAATAATCAAACAACATATAAGCTTAGATAATAACCAGAGTATAAAAAGTTATAAAGATTTTATTGAAAAATTACGTCATATTAATATTAAGCCTAGTTACAAGCTAGTGTCTTTTGACATAGTGGATCTGTATACCAATGTCCCAATTGATGAAACTTTAAAATTACTCAAACAAAATTTAATAAATAATAATACCTTGGAAATAAGAAAAATTAATCAGCTAATGTTAATATTAGAAATAGTACTTAATCAAAACTATTTTTCGTTTGATGGTTCATACTACAAACAAAATGAGGGCCTAGCAATGGGTTCTCCACTCTCAGGTATCCTCGCTGATATTTATTTGAATCATTTAGAAAATACTAAAATTTTAAAAAACAATTATTTTGACAATAAAATAGTATATTATTCAAGATATGTGGACGACACCTTTGTTATTTTCAATGGTAACAATAGACAGCTCGAGTCATTTAATAACTATTTAAATAAAATACATAAGAAAATAAAATTCACTATGGAAATTGAAGATAACAAAAATATTAATTTCCTCGATCTAACCATAACAAATAACGGTAATGACCTGAAATAAAAATATACAGAAAGCACACATGCACAGATATGGTTATACATGCTAAGTCATTTCGTCCTCCAGCCCAAAAAATGGCTGCATTTAACAGCTTTATTGACAGATTACTTTGTGTTCCCCTTAATAACGAAGACTATGATCAAGAAGTAAATATTATAAAACAAATAGCTCTAAATAATGGTTACAGGCCAGTAATAATTGATAGAATGATAATGAAACATAAAAAACGTTTAGAAAATAAAAATACCAACATTATTAACCAACATAATAAAAAACATAAAAAATTCATTTCAGCTAATTATACTGGTTTGATGCCAAATATTTTAAAATCTGTTTTTAAAAGTAAAGGATATACTATTTCATTCAAAACCTGTAATAATTTAAAAAATTTTTTCAAAACTAAAATAAATATTCCTTTAAAAAATAAATCAGGAGTCTATAAAATAAAATGCGATAATTGTGCAGCATTCTACATCGGCCAATCCGGCAGAGATTTTTATACAAGATTTTTAGAGCATATTCCTAAAACAAATAATGATAATTCCAGTTTTGCACAACATTTAATAACAAAAGGTCATAATTAGATTAGTTTTGAAAACAATTTCATAGCGTTACATACTTGCAAGAAGGGTAAATTAATGGATAGCCTAGAGGAGTTCGAAATATATAAAGCTACAAAAAACGCAACAACCAAAAATAACATATTAAATGATCAAATGAACTTCGGATCTAATAACCTGTTTGACACTGCTATACGGTTGAATGATAATTATAGCCAGTCGTAAGGAAATCGCGGTACAGCGTGCATGCATGCGAGCACTCCGAGCGATTCAGTTGTTACGTTTTGTATATTTTATTTAAAAGATTTTAAACATTTTAAATTATGACATAACCACAAAATGTGGTATACATTTACGTTTTGATTGATATTGTGTATCTGAAGATGGGATTTCATCCCGAAACATGTCATTGAATGAAAGAAGCTAGTGTCACTAAGGTGGACCGAATAAGGTAATTTAATTATATTAACCATAAAGTGACTCGGTACGTAAAACATGAACAGATTGAAATTAGAACCTTACCAGGTAAAAATTGCATATACACTTCAAAATCAAAAGCTTAAACTATTTAAAACTAATTTAAATATTAAATTTAATAAAATTTGTCTATATAAAAATCTTATCCCAAATTACGCTAAAATCAAAATTAACGAAACCTCTAGAATAGCCAGAAAACCGAGCAATTTGCAAGTAAATACAGGATAAAAGAAGAAATTAAATTCTTATATAGGAAGAAAATCTCATTAAACTCAGCTGTATTTAAAACACATTTAGAACTATATAATAATGTTCATCCCGCTCTATGCGATTCAATCATACAACATATTAATCAATACATTAAGAATAAGATTAGATTTCAGAAGAATAAACAAACTAATAAAATTGGCCGTTTGATAAGCAATCAAAACAATAATAAATTCAATAATGAACATGCTTTCTACCCTAGACTGATAAACATGACTAACATGGTTCTCACGAACACAGAGGAAAGTCTTATCAATAAAGGACTGAATTACAATTTTCCACCGAATCTTAAAAATAAAAATAACATAATTAAAGAAATAGTTGTAGCCGAATCTGTAATTAAGTGTGTTCCAGTCTTAAATGAACAAAATGAACTACGAATATTAATAAATAATAGATTCAATAAAGCAATTAATAATAATTATCATAAACAAAAGAAATTAAATTATACAAAAACAAAACATGAACAACTAACAGCTATACAGCTAAATAAAAACTCTTACAAAATAACATTTACTTAACGAAGGTTGATAAAGGCAATACTATAGCATTGTTAGACTTGGACGAATATAAACAAAAGGTATACAAATTCATTAATAATAACAACATAACAAAGCTAAATAATGATCCCACCAAAAAATACACATTAGAATTGAATAAAACAATAAATAAATGTACAGATCTATTTGAGAAACATATATGCTACTCACTAAAACCAATAAAAGCTAGTGCACCATGCTTAAAAAGTCTACCCAAAGTACACAAAAAAGACACACCGATTAGACCTTTAGTAAATTTTACAACCGCTCCAAGCTATAAAGTAGCAAAAACCTTGGTAAAAATAATCAAACAACATATAAGCTTAGATAATAACCAGAGTATAAAAAGTTATAAAGATTTTATTGAAAAATTACGTCATATTAATATTGATGCATGATCAGTAGTGACACCTGGTGTGGGAGGGAAATTTGAAAAGTCTTCTATGATGAAGTGATATTTTGAAACAATACAACTCAATTCAAATAATTTAACTCTTATCTTACCTTAGGGTTACTTCTCCAAGGTCGTACAGACGAAAATCAGCTGCAGAAAAAGGTTATCTGGGTTTAAGTTGCGCAATAATCACACTAACACACATTTTGAGGATTTTACCAAATTAACTTTCATTTATTAACCTGAACTATTTCATTTTGTTTTAACTCTACACTGCAATTTCAATAATAAGACAGGAATACATGTATATTTAATCTTTCAATATAAACTACTAATATGAAAATGAATTGACAATAACGTTATTATTTTAACCAACACTTTGCTACACTCTCACTCATACTCCTTACATTCCCTTACTGAGATCTCATTAACAAAATCTTTTAAATTGTGGCTATTAAACGGTACTTATGCTTTGATTAGAATTTTTGCTATTTTGTTTTTTAGTAAATTAGGTTCAGTACTGTTACCCATCAGCTGCGTGTTCATATGGCTGGTCAGACACTCGTGTTTGCCACTTGCTTCCGCCTACCGCACTCACGTAACTGTTTTCGTTGAACTTATTATGTCGTTAATTACTTCACCTCATTACTTTAAAACTCTTTAGGCACTGTAATGTATGTTTATATATTTTTTGATATAGCCGGCCGGCTTTTAAGATTCGCCCGGGCACTTAGGTGTTTAATGGTCGCGTGACCATAAGTTGCAAAGTTACAATGGAACTGTTTTTATGTTTTTGTTAGATAGGCCCTTTTCGCTTTAGGCCTATCTTGCACGCCCGAGGCCACTATTTTCAATTAACGAACTTGTAACTGCTCTTTACTACTGACTGATGTTCATGCAGTGGTGACAATCTGCATACTGTGATTCACAAGGACTGCTGCTGGGGCAGTTACGTAATACGTCTAGTCTAGTTGTCTAGACATCATTGTTTATGCTAACATTGTGTTGTACTGAGGCACCTCACAGGTGAAAGCTAACAATTGAAAATTAAAACTGAATTGATATAAAATAAAATTGAAACTGGGACGGCACACAATTCTGTACCGTTACAATATCCCCCCCCCCCAAGGAGAGGTTGAAGGTTGAAGCATTCAAACTCTTATTGCCTAGAACCTAAGAGGATCAGTGAAGATATGGCGCCACAACCCCCCTGAACTCTCTACTAAAATCATGGGTACTTACCCCCCTAGTCTGGCGACTGCGGCAGCACCCATCCGATCTTACTGGACTTCTCTCCTCTAGATCCCAACACCGTAAGCTCGGACGGATACGCACCACAGTATCACCCGACTCTGAAACATTCGAGTAAAATATCAAGAAAAGGCCTTTCATTATTCCATATCCATGACTGATTTGTATCCTCTTAGTAATACTGGTTCATTCTCAAAGTGCTGGTTCTTTTATTTGCAGAGTACTGGCTTGGTCTAAAATTGATAATATAAACTTACTATCTACTTACAGTTTAATCATATAAATTTCATACAAATGGAATAATGTTCACAATATTATTACTCCTCCAGCGTAACATTGATTATACAAAATACCAACCAAACAAAAAATTTTGTTTTTTTTCTACTACCCCCCTAATAGTCCCTTAATGAATGTTACAGTAATTAGTTTATTATTAAGAATCATCTTTTCAATTAATTTAATTACCAATTTAGTTTGATTTAATTCCACAAAATCTAAGTTACAGTAATCACCTCATTATTTCAATATTATTTGTTCAAAGCAAAATATTAATTGTATTACAATAAAAAGCCACCTTCATTTCAACACATCTTACATTTCTTTTGTTTCATTATAAGGTTTCACTGCTGGCGATGATTCAGCAGAATACAATAGTTATCAACTTCAACACCTGGCTGTAAACATTAGTCACAACAGACCACATACCTGTTTACATAAACAGTTGTATGCCAGACTGTTTTTATAAACACACTGTCTCAACACTCAAAATTACATCATCCCTTTTACCTGTACTTCTAATTTTCAATTTCTATAAATCTGTTAGTTAACATATTTATCAACTACTATCTGTTACAATTCAGATCAAATATGATTTTAATTCATTTGACCATGTTAGTAAAATTCACATTTTTAAATTGACTTCATTTCAACTCCAATCAGAACAGTTTAACTTTAATTACATTATTTAAAACAAATTTTTATATAATCACACAATTCAAAATAAAATTCATTATTATCTCTTGTTCATTGTTTTAGTGAATACCCTTTAGTAAATATTATTATGCCATTTGTTCTTATTACAAACATATGTTACACATAAGCTATACTGTACATTACAACAAAATAATATTAACACAATACATTTATTTACAAAAGTTTCATCATATTTTTTATCATTTACCGTACTTCAATACCTAAATCAGCCAGGTCATTACCATATACTAAAGTATTTAAAATGTCCATTCATTGAGTTTATATTCAACCTCCATCATCGAAAATTAGTCTTGTCCTTATATAACAGTGTTCAATTTTACTGATACACAACATACGGCTGTTTTTCGTTTTATAACCATAAGAACTTATTTTTTCCATTGTACCAAAATTATAATATATAAGGTTACCCCCCATAATTATGTTATCATAAATCAAGTCGACATTAGTATTTTTTATAAAGTCTCCGTCAGTGTTTGTTATTACCATTACATCATTATTACAATATTCTGCTACTACAAGTACACTATTTCTCCCCACAGGTAAATGTTTATCATCCATGTACTCATTGTTTATTATAATTCTCTTAATATTCATATTCTCTGTCAACTCTCCATAATCTCTATTTAGCTTAAACCACTCTTTCTCTCTCTCATAATTACTTTCATCACCACAACATTTCATATTCTCATTCCACACAGAGGGCCCCACTACTTTACTATGACACCATCTGGCTTTACCAGATAAAATGTACCACCAATAATTTCTTTGACATTTTAAAGACCTTTTGTCTTCTACAAAAACTATCGAGGAACCTTTGTCATCCAACACTACTGGTGAAACTTTTTCTTCACCTGTATCACAAGAAAAATTTGCCCTCATTTTATACTCTACATTTAAACTGTCTTCACGCTCTCTCTCACTCTCATCGGCATTTACTAACAACACTTCATTACTAAACTCTACTTCAACAAAATCTTCCTTATCACTCTCAACATTAATCTCCTTGTTCTCTACTACCACGTTTTTACACATATCATTATAATTCTCATTTGTTTTACATTCAAAATTACCTTTTGTATTTGTTTATCAATTTTTTCTACCACACTACTCTCTATTTTGTCAATTCTGTTATTCATACTTTTTAATGAATGGCTCAATGTTTCATTTAATTCGTATTTAAATTCATTAAAGTTACTCTCACACTTAATCTTAAGTTCGTCAAATTTTATGTTGAAATCGCTACTTAATTCATTTAATTTTACACTCTGTTCACTGAAATTAGTACACAACATTGTATTTTTCTCCAAAAGCAATTGCATCATTTTTATCATATCATTATCCTCAGATTGTTTATTTTTATTCATTACGGGTGGGGTTATCTGAATCCCTGAGTCATCTATGTCAGCTGACTTACTTGATTCTCTATTTTGAACTGGGATTGGGGTCGAATGGACCTCCAACCCACTCATGACCGTTGATTCGGTCAAACTATTATTTTCCATTTTTGTTTTATTATTTTTTACATATACAAAAATGCCTTGTTTTGCTTTACCCCTTTGTCATCACAGTCTACAATTTACAACCTTGCCCCACTCCCAAATAACCCGTTCTGCAGCTTAATTGGATCTGGCGAATGTAATTAAAACTTACACTCGCCGTCCCTGTATCGGGGGCCAATGAAACAATACAACTTAATTCAAATATAAAAATACTCTTCAAGTCCCTGTTCAGGCGCCAATGAAACAATACAACTTAATTCAAATAATTTAACTCTTATCTTACCTTAGGGTTACTTCTCCAAGGTCGTACAGACGAAAATCAGCTGCAGAAAAAGGTTATCTGGGTTTAAGTTGCGCAATAATCACACTAACACACATTTTGAGGATTTTACCAAATTAACTTTCATTTATTAACCTGAACTATTTCATTTTGTTTTAACTCTACACTGCAATTTCAATAATAAGACAGGAATACATGTATACTTAATCTTTCAATATAAACTACTAATATGAAAATGAATTGACAATAACGTTATTATTTTAACCAACACTTTGCTACACTCTCACTCATACTCCTTACATTCCCTTACTGAGATCTCATTAACAAAATCTTTTAAATTGTGGCTATTAAACGGTACTTATGCTTTGATTAGAATTTTTGCTATTTTGTTTTTTAGTAAATTAGGTTCAGTACTGTTACCCATCAGCTGCGTGTTCATATGGCTGGTCAGACACTCGTGTTTGCCACTTGCTTCCGCCTACCGCACTCACGTAACTGTTTTCGTTGAACTTATTATGTCGTTAATTACTTCACCTCATTACTTTAAAACTCTTTAGGCACTGTAATGTATGTTTATATATTTTTTGATATAGCCGGCCGGCTTTTAAGATTCGCCCGGGCACTTAGGTGTTTAATGGTCACGTGACCATAAGTTGCAAAGTTACAATGGAACTGTTTTTATGTTTTTGTTAGATAGGCCCTTTTCGCTTTAGGGCTATCTTGCACGCCCGAGGCCACTATTTTCAATTAACGAACTTGTAACTGCTCTTTACTACTGACTGATGTTCATGCAGTGGTGACAATCTGCATACTGTGATTCACAAGGACTGCTACTGGGGCAGTTACGTAATACGTCTAGTCTAGTTGTCTAGACATCATTGTTTATGCTAACATTGTGTTGTACTGAGGCACCTCACAGGTGAAAGCTAACAATTGAAAATTAAAACTGAATTGATATAAAATAAAATTGAAACTGGGACGGCACACAATTCTGTACCGTTACAATTTTTTTTAACTTACCCTGTTTATTTCTATCACAGGCCTAGTTGTCATTTCCCCAAAGATTTTCTAAGTCTGTTTTAAAGGAAATTTTCTTCTCTTTCCAATGATACCAGCCATAATATTGGGACACTGTAACTACAGTCTGTACACGGGGATTTGTAATTTAAGTTGTGGACATTTAAAAGAAAGTAATATTTCTTTTTTGAAGGCTCAAATGACCCTTCATAATGTGATTACAACAAATCTGATACAATATTTGAATTCTGCAGAAAATTTTACATAAGTATGGAAAATTTCAAATCTTTCCTACTTCAATTTTAGGAGAAATTAAATAAATTTAAAACTACTTATAAAATTCGCAACAGCCGCGGATGAATTTTTTTAGTATTTTAGGCTGAAAATCAGGCTGCTCTAGTTCTGAAACGGCTTAAGATAGAGGTCTGAAATTTTAAACCAGTCATTATATATGTAAACAAACCATGTGTACCAAAATTCATGAAAATCCGAGTCGGTGGGTTGCATACCGTGGTTCAGTTGATATGGAATGACCCTGTACAGACATTATTTAATTTCCCATTTTGTTGACTTTGTCAGATTTATTTTTTATAACAATTTCAAGATAAAAAAAGGACTTGTCAGGATTATTCTCATAAGGAAGCTGTATGTCAAGTTATGATTTAACGCTTTGAGTACCGTGGCGTTTGTGCATAGACCATCCCCTATGACCAGCGTTTTTTTTTTTAAAAAAGCACTGTTGTATAAACACTAATAAATACTTAATACAATGTAATACTAAAAAAAAATAATTATACCACACTTTTTCCTACTTTCCTCTTATGAAAATACTTATAATATTTTTATTATTGATTTTATATATTGCAACTAAAGCTGTTTAAAAATACGTTTTTTGTACAATTATTTTAACCAAAAAATTCTGTCAAATATTGTTTATCGATTTTGTAACTAATAATATAGTAATTAAAACAAACGCGCTCGCTGCTATCAATAACACACAAAATAAATACGAAATAACCTCAGAAAAATCGCAAACCTCACGTAAACAAAAATCGCAACTTCCACCTTGAACACGCAAAATGTAAACAAAGTCATGACGCTGCCAACTGTACAAGTTTTTCCTAAAATCTATTTTCTTCAGTCAGTGCTGCAATCTGATGGCAGAAACACGAACTAAAATGTCAAATAAAACTTCTGCATTCGTTCTGTGGCATAATAATATGACACGAAGCATTTGAAAGCATTGAAAAGTGAGTGGCATAATATTACACCGCCTGTCAAAATACCAAGTCCACTGGCGGCGCAATATTACGCCGTTGGTGCTCAAAGTGTTAAGAGATGAAAACTCTTGATGATGATCTAACAGGAAAGCTCTGAGAGGTCTGATATCCAATAAAAGTGTTCCATTTTGTTGTATGTTGTTTTGTTAGTGCAGGCATTCAATTCTATTTGAGTTTATGAGGTCATCTGTACATAGCTATGGGAGGTTTCTGTCTCAAATATAATTGTGATTAAAGAATGAGTAAAGAAACTGGTAACAGATTTGTATCTAAATAACAGTGGAATAGGTTTGTATATACAGTTAGACAGATGTGTTCAGTTATCATTACATAAATATTTACCTATTTTTCGCATTGAAAAATAAGGTGACGGATCATTTTCATTACTGTAGGCTTTTGGTATATAACAAATGTTTCTTTATGTACATATGTCCTTATAGCCTATGTATAAACACGGGAAAAAATATGTTCCATCATAATTAAGCTTTTCAGTAGTACAGAAATGTGAAAAACAGTTAAAAATAAAAAGTATATTAAAAATAATATGTAATAAAATATATTTTTATTTCTAAATAACATTTAGAAATTTTCTGAATCAATTATCCGTGTATTGTAATTAGAGCGAAAAATGACTCTATCATCGATAGTAATTAATGTTATATTTTTTTTTATTGAAATGTAACATTGGTGTTTAATGATGTATATGGGTGCATGTTCTAACAATACAGTTTTAAGAAGTCTAAATGTTATTATTTAGTTATTTATGAAATGAAAATTAATTTCACTCCACTAACGGTGTTTGCCAATTGGTAAATATTTAGTTTGTTGTTTAGTTATTGTTTTATAAGTTCGAGTAAACAATTTTTTAACTTTGTGTTTCGTTTAATCACTTTTAATCTAAGTCGACGATAAATCCGCACTTCACTGATGAGGTACAACGGTGGACTATCTGGCAGGCTTTGATAATCACTGGAGTCGGTTAACAGCGGACCTGTAGCTGTAAAAAGTAGCAAGTTAGGTGATATACTTAGTGCTGCATTCAGTCTCTTCGACTAACTGGAATGTCAATCGGTTCTTTAATAACTCAGGTTATTAGTTTAGAGTTAGTCGGTGCCACCTGTAGAATGCTTAATAAGTACCTGTAATATTCGTCTAGTCTACTAATAGATGCTCGTCAACTCAATTATGGTTTGTAACAAACAATGGTTTATTCACAATTTAGTTTAGTTGAAATATTCACAAATTAATTTGATTATTTGGCTGATGGCCTTTCTTTAACAAATTTTCATTTAAAATTAATAAGTTGTCTTAATCTCAGGGTATTTCAGACAGTTTAGTTTCATAAAACAATTTAACATAACATAATTAGTCATTTAACAATTCATATATTCAGGGTCCTTGTAGACTGCAAGATACAAAACAAATACATATGACAGGGCTACAAATTATACATAACACATTGTGATTCCTTAATCAGGTAATAAACAATTAATGAATCATTAGAAAAAACTCGGGTTAAACAATATTAACCTTTAGTTAACCTGTAATATTTAATTCACATTGAATAAAAATGGTTTAATGTTTGGTTAAAGAAGTGCATTTATTCTAGCACTGGGAATTTACATCCCTTATAAATCAAAAATAATTACTGTATTCATTAATTTGGACAGTGTCCACAACCAAAAGATTTCTCATTTAACAAAATTAAAATATATCATTGGTCCTACTAAATTGATCGGACAGTTAACTAAGTTTTATAAACTTTGAGATCATAAAATAAATTGATTACAATTCCTTAAAAAAATATTTGAGGTATTGTAATTTTGGTTAATGCCAAAATAAACTATCTCCTTTTTAATCACTGAAAAAAAAAACTTTCATTGAATTAAATTCGCTTGATCAGTTAAAATTATTAAAGTCATGGTACTATGTCCCTTGCTATTCTTGGTCTGTGTTGTTAATCAACATTGATAAGCATATTCGCCTTATTACACAAGTAGTTACACATTTTAATAAAAATCTTAATAATATTTACAAAAGTAATATTCAATAATAGTTGCGAGGTTCGTTGCCTCTATTGTTTTCTGTTCATTTTGTGTTATGGCCACACATGGCAATATTATGTATCATTGTCTCATGCTTTACGATAATAACAAACACCATACTTCCCTTTGTTCACTTTCAATTAATTCAAAAAATAACTTACCGAGATTATATGGGATTGTACACTATATAATCTGGTTCGCACTGGTGTATCACCTGTTTATCCTTTGGATATAACGAACAATTTGCACTTAGAAAAATTTGAGGGTTACTTAACCTCAACTTATTGTTATCGCGAACAGCTGATGTCGCGAGTTCGATGTACTCCGCACACGCCTCGTCCGTAGTTATATCTCTCACGGTCCAGACAATAATAATGAATTCCACTCTGGCTTGGCTGTTCCTTTTTTTCTCGAGCGATCTGCCTCCCCAATGGTTTGTGCCAATCTGATTGGATAAAAATTACGTCAGCCAATCTATGTCGTGTGGTTACTCCCTTCCGTAAACAATTAATTTCTTAAAATCCGATCGAATATGGGTTCGAGAGTAGCATTATGATGCGCTGGCTTTGTGCACAAAATGAACAGAATTCCTTAAATATAGTTTTACAAACTTATGCTACTATTTACACTAAATATAAATACACTATGCGCTTGCGTTTGCTTTGCTTGTAATTTTAAGTCCTTGCAAGACATGTCTAGCTATTATATTAACAAAGTTAGAAATTTTGTTAACATTTTTACATAATTCTGTCACAATAAGTATTTAAATATTGTTCTTTGACAATTACGAGTTGTATATCAACTGTATGTGACACTTTAAATACTTTTATCTCAGTTACAATCGTTATTATTTATCTAAAACAACAAATTACCAAGTTTAGGCCTAGGCTGGGTATGGCCTGCAATAGGGATTGTTTAATTTACATAATTTTTATACAATTCTCCCTCTGGGTATTTCTTTTGTTAGATAGTTCTTTTGAGATGTTCATTACAAGTTTTGTACACTTCAGATTTCGTGTACACTCAATTTATTTCCTGTTTTAAGCATTTTTAGCTCAGTAGGTCATTGACCTAATATGGGTCATTGACATAATTTCAAATAATTAACTTAATATCAACTTTTATTGAATTATACTTGATAGGTATCACTAATGATTGAGACTGAATGTTGTATAAAGCTTAGAGTTTTCCTAATTACTTACAGGTTTTACCTTGATTTATGTGTCTACACTTCGTACATCTAGTGTAGTTAGACACTTGCATTCATTTATGTTTATTTTGCCTTAATTGTTAGCTTATACTTCTAGTGTTATACAGTAATAGTAGTAACAGGAGTTGTATTACCTCTTTATGCAATAGTTTTATCATGGTTTACAAAATTAAAGTGTTATTGTAGTGTGTGAAGTGTGTACACTTTTGCTGTCTCTGTCAGTCCCATGTATTTACACTTAATACTCACTTATATCACTTTTAATCTGCTCACACTTAGTATTAGTTTTACCTCTATAATGTCCTTTATCATTATGGTAAGGTATATACTAATTTACATGCGTTTACTACTATTTAAATGTATTTATTTATGGTTTTGTACCATTTGTCAGGTTAGATGATGCCCATGTTGTTTGACAACAATGCTTTCATGTAAAATTGCTTTTTATGTCAATTTTGCCTCTAACTTTTAAGTTTTACTAACAATTATCTGCACATCAGTCTTACTTTAGTATTATTTACCATATTATTCACTCTTTATCTGTTTATACATGTAATTATCAGGTATTAATCCTGGTTTATTCAGCATGTCTATTGGTATTAATAAATGGGTTTATTCTGATTTCATCAGTTTGCTATTAATTATTGCAACGATACAGCCATACGCTGTATTAGGCATTAATTTAAATAAATATAAATTTTGTATAATTTGTATAAGTTACGGGTAAATGGACAGGTCTGAGATTGCAAAAATATTTCATTGTTAGATTAGGGGAGAGATTAACCTGTTTCGACAAGCAGTGAACACCTGCTCAATTGTATGTGTGTTACACGTGTATCTTGTGTGTGTTAGTGATGCAGGCAAAGACAGGAATCTCAGCAACCTGCCCCAAGTAATTAATAAAATAATTATTTTAATTCGCTGTGCGAAAACTAATTAGTGTATGATCAAACCAAAGGCACCAAAGTGTGTGTAAAATTTATAGTTATCCCCAGTGAAAAGATGATGTTAATAGAACACGTTATGCGAAGACAGTGAAAAATAAACGTGCTAAAAAATACATAAATTACCCTATGACGCTCAAATTAATATAGTGAGTGCTTAATCGAATTAGCTACGATTTGTGCTATCTTGATTCCGTGCAAAACATTGCTATTTGCTAATAATTGCAAATAGATGAAAAGGTTCGGGAGTGGGGGCTGTCACGAGATATGCAGGTATCGACAGGTCGATTTTGGAGCCAACTGGCGCGGAATCTCGAGAGGGTATAAATTAAGGGTTCGACCAAAAACCCTTCTCTTCATTTCAAGACACAGTTGCAGTCGGACATGCTGTCCGTCGGCAAAACAGTTTATTTTTATTACAAGTCGCAGTAACAAACGAAATAACGTTCGTTAAATTCACGACAATATTACGGAAAAAGTAAATACCGCAATAGTAAGCCTACCAAGAGTATATATGGAAATGCTGCTGTAGAGCGACGCTGGACTCTAGACGTATCCAGGAACACATACTGCTGGAGAGCAACGCTGGACTCTAAGACGTATCCAGGAACACATGCTGCTGTAGAGCGACGCTGGACTCTAGACGTATCCAGGACCACGCCAGGACAAGAGGAATGGAAAACTAACTCTGGACAATGCTGGACCCCGGACAACAGTCGTAAGATCATCAGAAATCGAAATGACATGCATAATGCATTTTAAATGATTTGTAAAAAAAAAAGAGCTCATAAAGACGATTTCAAAAGACAGTAAATTAAAACAATGAAAAGTTTATACTTAGTAATAATATGTTAAAAGGTAAATAAATGTTTAGTCGTAAGAATGAGCGACCACATATATATAAAAGCATTAATAAATGAAAGAGAATATAAAGTAAAGAGAGTAGAGTTTATTATCAAAGTAGATAGTAAAGTGATTAGATATTTGAAGTATAGAAAGATTAATTTAAAATTGAATATTAAAACAAAGGCCAGTCTACAAGCAATTAATATAAATTTAAATTGAATTTTAAACATTGGTATAGACTGAGCGAGTAGAGGTCAGATCTGAGATAAGACAATTTATTTCAATATAAAAATATTTTAATTTTATAATAAATTAATAAACCAATTATTTAACATGTCTAGATATAAGATTATTAACATGTTTAGATATAAGAGATTTTTTAAATATGTGTAATGTTGCATATCATAAGATATAAACATTTAATAATGAGGAATATCGTGACCGACAATTATTAATGATGTTTATGAATATTTATAATAATGAATAAATAATAAATATGAGTTTTAAATATTGATAAATAAAAATACTCTTATTATAAATACACCTGGTATAATTATACAACCTGCATGAATTACTGTATATCGAATTTACATATAAATTCGTGTATAATTTTGTATCCCTTGAATGTGAGGCCTGACATGCCCACATGTATATGTAATGTTGTATAATTTTGGCGCTCCAAGATCGTGGGGCTCCACAAATTTAAATTATATTAAATTCGTTGTATAATTTTGGCGCACATGAACGTGCGGCCTGATCCCCACCATTTAACTATTAGAAATTTTGTAGTTAAATGGTTGCTCTAAAAATAAAGGTGTGTTAAATAAAAAATATATTATATGTAATAATTATTTATATTAAAAATTAACTGCATGTTATGTTAATTGTTGTGTACTAAAACACAACTGGCGCTCAACAAAATAAACAGGTGTAATTGTAACATGAGTAAATAAAAATAAATAAATAATAACAGTTCAATGATAAATAAATGAAAGCTTGCATACAGTTCACTAATAATAATAAATTATAAATAAATATTTAAATACAAAATAATTCAACATGACAACTCCAGGAAATTTGGACATGGAGGCATTTCAAACCATGATGCGTGCTTGGGCAGATGAAATAAGCACAAAACAAACAGAAAATATAAATGCTAAGCTTAAAGAACAAACAGAAAGTTTAGAAAATAAATTAGAACAACAGACTGAAAATTTTAAATAGGACACCATAAAAATACGGAGAGTAGAAGAATTAACAGAAATAATTGTTGTTACTAACTTACGTATTGACACGCTAGAGAATAATTTTAAACAAGCCTTACATGAGCAAGTTGTACAGATTGAAAATAAACAAAAAGAATTACGTCTCGAGTGGAGAAAAGATTTAATAGAAACGTGTAAACAAATACATGATAATACAAATGATACTTTAACTACTATGACACGAGAGCAGGATGATAAAATTCAAACTGTTAGTAATATGTCACAAGCAAATACCAGTAAACTTAGAGACATAGAAACGCGTACTATAGTCATTGAGAATAGAATTGAAGAAACTACGAAGGACCGTTCGGGAGACGTCTCACCTATGAAAGAAGAAATCCAAGAGGAAATGAACCAGCTACGAAGTGAGTTGAGAAGACGACAAAACCAAAAGACCATGTTTCCTACACCATTGGAAGAAAGGACCAGACTTAAATTCTCAGGTGGTAAATGGGAGAACAGTATGGAATTCCTAGCTAGAGTGGAGAAGGAAATAGAGAAGATTGGCAGTGCAATAAATGACGACGAAAAGATAGACTTCGTCACGCGATATCTTAAAGATTCAGCCAGTCAATGGTATTCTATTATTAGAGATAACGTCAGTACATATCAGCAGTTTCGTGAGGCATTCGAAAACAGATACTGGAACGTGCATACCCAACGACAGGTGAGGGATAAACTCGAGTATGGAAAATTCAATGCACAAGGACAACAGAGTATTGAACAGTGCGCAATTGCGCAAATTGTACACGTAAAACATTTAAAACCAAAATTTTCTGAATATGAGATAGTGTCTAAGTTGTCTTACCATTTCCATAGAGATATCCAATTAGCTGTATATACACAGGGTGTCAAAACGATTGAACAATTGTTAATACTTGTCACTCAATCACAAAATATTAACAAGAGTAACACATCACCACACTATCAAAAACATGGATTAATTATCACAATAATTACGAACGTGATGATACGCAAAATCGTGATAATTATAGGCGAAATTTCATACCGCCAGCGCACAATGTAAAGCTACACACAGCTGTGAATAACACGCGAAACGTACAGAAGGAACCACACTCGGAAACGTGCGTGATACAAATTGGAAGAAAAGATTTAATAAAACACATGATCGCTCCGTATCCACAATGCAGAGCAAGAGAGAGAGTGCAGAGGGAGAAATCAAAGCGAAACCGCGACACAGCTCTGTTCAACCATCCTGTTCCCATGATACAGAACAATGACTGAAACACAGGACGTACGAGTACACAATGAACAATATATTTCCGTGCGATGTGAGAAATGAGTTATTAGACACCGACAGAAGGGTGACACCAAATCAACCAGAAATAAAGTGTCCGCTAATTAATGTACATATTAATGGAAGTAAAATTAAAATGTTAATCGATACAGGTAGCCAATTAACTGTACTAAGTAATAAGTGAATACAACAAAATAAAAAATATTTTAAACAAACGGCTATTTTACCTGTCAGTAATATGAATGTTATTACAGCCATGAATAAGAGAGAAAAAGTTAGACAGCAAGCTTACGTAACTTTAAATTGTAAGGACTTAGAAATAATATGTCCTATGATCATAATGCATAAACTTATTTATGATGGAATTATTGGAATGGATTTGTTAAATACTTTAAGTGCAAGAATTGATATCAATAACAATAAGATGTTACGTAATTATAAGAATGTTCTATATGAATTAATTATGAATGAAAATGAAGAAAATGGTGAGGTAAGTGAAAATCCTATTGTCATATCCAAGCCATGTATACGATATGCACCTACTCAGCATGCTAATTCAGCCGAAGAAGGAATGTCATCTTAGGAAGAAGCGAAGTTATTTAAATTAATAGAAGTGTATAATGCAGTATTCAGCGAGGTACCGACGCAGACCACAGTCTACGAACACGCTATTATGGTATCAGACCCTACAAAATTTGTCAGACGAACGTATCCAATACCCAGGAAGTACGAGGGAGAAGTTGAACTGGAAATACGACGGATGATAGAGAATAACGTCATTGAACGGTCGAACAGCAACTTTCTTAATCCTCTAGTTGTAGTAAAGAAGAAGAGTGGAGAAGTACGTTTATGCCTGGACATGAGGAGTTTGAATAGCGTTATTCTACGTGAATTCGATTGTGCACCACCTGCGGACGAGTTATTTGCCAAGTGTGAAGGAGCACGATATTTGACTAAGTTGGATTTAAGGTCAAGTTTCTGGCAAATTCCAATTAGAAGAGAAGATACATACATACATACATCCTCGGCGCTACAGCCCAGTCTGGGCCCTGGCCTCCAAAAGAAATCTTCCCCACTGGTCTCTACTCCCGGCCAATGTCCACCAGTTTGCTGCACCCAGCCTCACTGCCTCCTTACCAACCTGGTCCAGCCATCTTGTACGTGGTCTTCCCTTCCTTCTCCTTCCCATCAGCAAATAATTCATCACTCTTTTTGGGATTCTATCCTCCGCCATTCTCTGCACATGACCAGCCCAACGCAATCTGTTAATTTGTATGAGTTGCACGATCGGAAGATCTTTAAACCTTTCGTACAACTCTCGATTATGCAATCGCCTCCAAATGTTGTTTTCCCTCACAGGGCCATAGATACTCCTCAGTACCCTCCTCTCAAAAACGGATAGTTTCTGCTCATCTAGTTTTTTTACCACCCAGCATTCCGAGCCATACATCAGGACTGGTCTAATCAAGGTCTTGTATAGGGTGGCTTTTGTATCTTTACTTATTAATTTAGACTTAAAATGTATCACCAGTCCGTAGTAACACCTATTAGCAGATAATATCCGTCTTTCAATATCTCTAGAGGAGTCATTTCCAGAGTCCACATATGACCCGAGATATGGAAAACCCTGAACCTTTTCAAATTCATAATCGTTAATGCGCAGGGACAGGGCACGAGTGTTGGCACCTACAACCATATATTTGGTTTTGCTTTGGTTTATAACCAACCCCATAGCCTTAGCGGACAACTCCAGTTCCCGAAAGGCTTCCTTTAAGCCAGATTCAGACCTACTTATGACATCAATGTCATCGGCATAGGCCAGAAGTACCTCCTTGTGAAATATGTGTCCGCTAGTTTGAATTCCTGAATCCCTGATGACCTTTTCTAGAGCTATGTTGAACAACAGACACGCTAAGGCATCTCCTTGTTTCAACCCATTCAATGTTTTTAAGGAGTTAGATAGATTTGATTGTATTCTTATTTGGCACTTAGAATTGGACATAACTACTCCAACCATACGCACCAACTTAGATGGTATATTCAACTCCTTCATAGCTCTATATAGCATTTTCCAGTTGATTGAATCATACGCCGACTGGAAATCCACAAAGAGATGGTGAGTGGCCACTCCATATTCCAACGTTTTTTCTAGGATTTGCCTGAGTGTAAATATTTGGTCTGTTGTTGACCTATTCCGAGCGAATCCACAATGATATTCTTTTATGTTTTCCTCACCGTAGGGAAGCAGCCTAGAAAATATGATGTTGGACAATACCTTATACGCTGTATTAAGTAGAGAGATGCCCCTATAATTTTTACATATGAGCGGATCACCCTTTTTATGTATTAAACACACCACCCCATTGTTCCACTCATCAGGCATTACCTCCTCCAGCCATATTCACTCTATGAGATGGGCAAATTCCTTTATGAAATCTCCTCCTGCGCTCTTTAATAGTTCCCCTGGTAAACCATCAGAACCTGCTGCCTTGTTATTTTTAAGCTTTTCTAGAGCTTCATACACCTCGTCATAGGATGGCACCAACTCCTCTCTATCATCCTCGAATTCTCCTGCTTCCTCTTCATTCTCAGATGCCTCCATCGAAGCCTCCCCAACTGAGCCTAACAACTCTTCGAAGTGTTCTGTCCATCTCCTGATTACGCCAGCATTATCACTCACAAGGCCACCATTATTATCCCTACAGGCATTTGTTCTAGGCTGAAATTCCTGTCTCATATCATTCACCTTCCTGTACATATCTCGGCTCAGCCTTTTACTCTTATATTCCTATATCTCCTTCATCTGTCGCATCATATACTCCCTCTTTTTACCTCTATGAATCTTCTTTTCCATCCGCCTGGCCTTCCTGTATTCCTCTTGAACAGCCCTAGTGCATTTCCTTTGGATCATAAATTTGTATGTCTTGTTTTTGAAGTCAGTTGCCTCTTCACACTCCGTATCAAACCACTCATCTCGCCCATGTCCCTTCTTCAAACCAACGATTTCTTCTTCCGTGGTCATTAACATGTTTTTTAGATGAAGCCAGTGGTTTTCTATATCTTGTTCCTCACGGCATTCAAGTCTCCACTGTCTAATTTTCTCATTAGTAACTTCCTCGAACCTCCGTTTTATTTCTTCTTCCTTTAGTATTTCTGTATTATATCTAACAGTCTTTATTCCTTTTTCATTTCTATTATTGGAGATTCTAGCTCTCAGTTTTGCAATTACGAGATAGTGATCGCTATCCATGTTGGCACTTCTATAAACTCTAACGTCTTGTAAGTCTGACTTATGGCGGCCATCCAATAGGACATGATCTATTTGATTGACCGTTCTCCCGTCTGGAGAGATCCATGTGCCCTTATGTATGTCTTTGTGGTCGAAGAAAGTCCCTCCTATGATCATATTTTGACCAACTGCGAAGTTCAATAATCGGAAACCATTGTCTGAGTGTTCAGAGTGTAAACTATACTTTCCAATATTACTACAAGCATGGCTGCTTCCCACTTTGGCATTTAAGTCACCTATGATTATTTTTATGTCAGAAGAGAAGATAGAAAATAAAAATAAATGCCTTCCTATATAAAAATAAATGCTATCAACACAAGGTAGTTCCATTTGGTTTGAGCACGAGTTTGGCTGAAATTGTAAAATGTCTGGAGAAAGCATTGGGACCAGAAGTGGAGCCGTACACCATAGTGTTTGTGGATGACATCCTGGTAGTATCAAAAACGCTTGACGAACACATTGAACATCTTAACATTATATTCCACAAGTTTAAGGAAGCCCATGTTGTATAAAAACAAACTATTTATACATTTATTTCACTTGTTCATTACTTACCGATATTCCTAAGGGTCCCCAGAGTTCTTTTATAAGCGAGATCAGAAACAGTGTGAGGTTACAAAATAAATATTAATACACATTTTGTATGAAGAGAATTTACTTAATATTTATTAATCATTTAATATGCTCTGTTGCAAATTATTCATTACTAAATTCTGGTATGTTTACAAAACCTCTATAATTTTTAGTGTATTGTGCAACTGGAATACAGCTTCCTTGTAATAGGTACTTTTACATTATTGACTTACATACTATGGCTTACCTTATACATCACTCATAAATACACAAACACAAACACAAACAGCCCAGCTTTGCTCACTCACGCATACACACAGAAAATTATAAAGCCCTTATCATTTTTTTAAAAGAAAACCCCTTCCTGCCGGCACGTGGGAATATCTCGAGCACCACATTTCACTTCGTGATTTCTAATTGATGTGTCCGAAATTAATTTGATGTTTCTGAATGATTTTAGTTTCTGCTGCACTACTCCGTGTTCATTTTTTAACCGAAACTCACTTTGACGGATAATTATAACAAATTTTAGAAGAGCCCACCGGGCTTGGTACCTGCAGGTACTTTAGCTAGGCCTAAACTGCGCAGAGCGGCAAGGCGTTCAACGCTAACTGAATTTCGTCGTTTGTTGAGGAAACCAATGCCTGGTATTTGTTCGTCACAGTTTCGTCCTATTTCACTCATGCTGTAGGTGTTGCGTTAATTCGTATACGATCTTGGTGTGGCACTGGCTAACGTCACGAGCTGGGCGGTCCTTAAGTTTTGCATCCGCCGTTACACGACCATGTGCTCGTATAGTTTCTTGCTTTTAGCCATTTTGAGTTTCACAAACGCGTGGGTCAGCGCCCATGCTTGGTGGACGCATAGGTGCGCACTGCCACACTCTCGCCTAGTTCTTGGAAAACTAGGGTGGTAAATTCTTCGCTTACTGATTGCACAATGCTATTTCGTCTTGCCTTTGTTCCAAACTGTTCCATACACTTGGTCTGTCACAATAGAATTAATGTTTGCACAATATTTTTTTTTTTACAAAACCCCAAAAAATGAAATAAATAAAAATACAAATACCCCATAACCGCAATAAATGAAATGACCCAATTTTGACACGTTACAATACCCCCTCAATGAGAATTCTTCTGTCCAAAACAGAAGAAATCTCATTGATAAACCCCTAAGAGGACCGGTGAGGAACTGGTGCCAACAACCCCCTGGTTCTTAATCTGCATGGGTATACGACCCCCCTGGCTCGGCAACTATGGACGCATCTGAACGAGATCACTGGACTTCTCCGTAAGAGATCCCAACACCGAAAAATCGATCAGACACGCACCACGCCATACCTCACCTTCTAACATGCTACCCCCAAAATCCTCAATCCCTGGCTTAGATTATGCCAGATCCTCCACTATGTTTCCCCTTGTATGCAAGCTGGGCTGCCTTTAGCAGATACTGGGCTCACACACACTCACATCACATACTGACATTACATATCATAAAAATTAAAAAATTTTCAAAAGTTATTTAAATTACAACCCATTGGTTGTTTTCAGGTATAATCGATTCATAAATTTTGTATAAATTCTAAATTATTCTCTTCATTGGTTTCTGTTTTTATTTAAAATAAGTAGATTTAAACATTTCTTATAATTAAGAACATCCTTAACCTAACATGTGAATACTTAGTCTAACAATACAAGTCAATACAATAAATCAATAAAATAAACATGGTTAGCACACAAACAATAAAATAATCAAACTTAAAATATCCATTAGCTGGCAGGCGCAAAATCAAGATTTTTTTTTTCCAAAAAAAAAAAATTTTCCAAAAATTTTTACAATTCAAAGAACAAAAATTTAAATTTATCAAAAGGTTTCCTTTACATATAGAAATTGTTTAAAATTTGTTTAAATTGATCAAAAAACAAAAGTTGAATTGACTTCCTTGCTATTAACTTATATGACTTCACGATCAGCTGATCTAAACTAGGTCAAGTCCACAACCTTGACCCACATACCAGTTCTATCTGAAAATACATTTAACATCTGTAACATTCTAATTTTACACACAAAACATAATAAAATAACATTTAAAATTAACAAAATATTATAAATAATAAGCAAGTTGACATTTATATTATTCAAATAAACTTTACCTTTTCAAATTCTATCAAAATCTGTCACTGGTTTCAGAATAAAAATTTTATATCTTTATTATAAATCTCTCTCTTTGCTTGACAATCTTATTCTCCAATACTGTGGGTGATGTAAATATTTATCTCATTTAATTTACTACTTGATCTGTATACCTCTATAATCTTTCTCCCTATGATTCTAATACTCATCAACTTTAACTAACATGACACCCATCTCTATCTAAACATCTATCCAATAATCTCTAAACCCAACTTACCTCTGGCACCGCTCATCTTTGTACTAGGATGTGTGTTCCCAACTTGGCTATCTACATACGAACCAATGCCCCTCCAAAATATCGGCAAACACTCCCTTAAACTACTCTATCCCCGCCGCAACGCCACACGCTGCTCACACCTTACCACCTCACCCTTACTACAAAATATCATCAACAAATATATTTATATCTCATTCACATTACTCATCTCTGCATATACTCACTACTACTGTGTCAACATCAATACTTCTCAAATTCTATTGCATTATCTTACAACAACATTACATTAACTCAAAACAATATTTTTCTCTCTACTACCCCTTTAACTTCTACCTGGACTGATCTACATGTCCCACAAAATATTTATCACCCAAAACTATCTCTTGTTAGCTTTCACAAATTATTACTTTATTTCTCACATTATCAAATTACTTTTCTCATTACTTTAACTAGCAACTGTAATACATTGAAACATTACATTAAACATTAATTACCTGAAACATTTATCAACAATGTAACAGTGACACTCTACTACAGATCAGCTGATCTTATTAACACAATGAAAACACATCTCAAAATTGAGCAAATTACATGAAATATATATATTTATTTATCCTTACTTCTCATATCCTTGTTTCCCCTCTTTCTGATTCTGATAGTTTACGTTAACTGCCTGCCAGTTGGTTTAATTATTTACTTAGGTTCAAAAATACACACATAATGAAAACACATATTTTTATCAATGCTTATATCTAACTTACAACAATAAAATAATACATTTAAAACATAGAATGAATACCTTATATTGAATGTCTGAGCATGTAGTTATTTAAACAGAACACAAGCATTTTATTGGGTCAAAATTTGAGTTAGCAATTTTTTCATGTTATAAAATTTAAATTCGTGGCTCCTCTGAGCCACCTCCCATCCACACACTCTATTGCAAGTTATGTAAGGCTGTGGCGCCTCTTCGCTTCCACAAAGACGGCATATTTTGGAGTAGTTTGACCTCTCCGTGTCTTTGCTTCGGCTGTTACATTTTAACGTCTGAATATCAACATATTCGTGTCTATAATTAAACGCCCTTAAACGGGTCTACCACCTGGCTTTGCTGCCCCCACGCGGGCAGAGTGGTAGCCGCTGTTCCCTAGTTTGGTGATTCCCCTAAATTTCACCCCCCATCAATTTCAAAATGCACCTTGACAACGATAACAGCTATGGTCAGTTAAGGCAGAACGTGACGCAATGAGCCCCAACCATAGCTGTTAAAGCTAAACCGATTCCACGGTCAGGGTTCGGTGAGGCCGTGACCGCCCGAAAAGTTGGGGAATCACAAGTAAAATACCTTTTGTAACATTAAAATTAATAATTTATACTTAAATGACATCAGTTTGGATGGTGTTTTAACCTCCTATATCCCTAGCTTAAACTTCATTAACATAAAATATTAAGTACAAAAATTAAAACTTACTACCATTGCAGTTCCACACTCCACTGTTGTCACTTCTTTAAACACCAATATACCCCTTAAAATTACCCTTTAATCTTGTTTAATAACAAGTTCTTTTATTTAGTTTTTAAAATTTTTCACATAGACACTTCTGCAAGTCCAATCTTTCACTTTTCACTAACATTTTCTTTCTGACAAAATAGTAAGTACCACAATGGATCATCTTATACAGTTACATCAAAATAAAATACATTTGTGTTGTTTTCTGAGGGAAAACAATTCTTTGAAAATTGAAATATTCAAATTTCATATTCTTGGTTATTTCATTTTACAATTTCTAAGGCAAACTAAAATATTTCGTGAAGAGAAAAAATATATATATATACTACCTTTCCACGAAATTATGGGTCCCCCTCCCCGTTCAATGTATTGTAGTTAGTTTTCACCAATTTTGGCAGAGCCGGACCATCGTTGCGTTCACCGCCCGAAGGAAGATCCTCCAACCATGGCCCGTCTCCGAGTTCCGAATACCACGGCCAAGACTGGTAAGATCGTGACCGCCCGAAAATGGGGGAGACTCCCTTCTGTAAACATATAAAATCAGATTAAATTTCATTCAAACAATAATAATTAATAACAATCATGGTAAAATTCCTATGATGACCAATACAATTTCAAATTTGTAGCATTGTGTGTCCCTACTATCTCCCTTGTCTCTCTGTTCTGTAATACATACGAATTCTTCATCTTAACTTCTCTTACCTCATACGGTCCTTCATAGAGTAAGAAAAACTTCTTGATCTCTTTGTCCTGAGCGCTCGACAAATCATGTCTCCTCACCAATACCAATTGTCCTACTTCGTACTTCATCCACTTACCTTTTGCGTCGTGCCTACGTTTTCTTTGTTCTCCTTTACTTAATAAACTCTCATTTGCCAACCTGATTTTTATACTCACATCCGCTTTCTCACTCTCAGGTGGGTAATCAAACAACTGTTCCAAAATTCTCGGGGGGCGTGTTCCTTTGATCAACTCGTGAGGTGTATAGCCGGTGGACTCGTGGGTGGGTACTGTTCAGCCAAGTCTCTACTCTTCGGACGTACAACGGCCACTCGCTGTGTTTAGCGTGACAATAGGCTCTAAAGATCCTGCCTATCTCTCTCATTACACGCTCAGCCTGGTTGGACTGGGGATGGTACACAGCCGTATGTTTCGTGATGATTCCTTCCCATCCTAGGGTCTGACGCCATTTCCCACTGATGAACTGTGGCCCATGATCTGATAAAATTACTCTCGCCTTACCCACATGAATCATGTAGTCCTTTGTCACCTTCTCACTCAATACCTGACTGGTAGCTCTTTTAACGCTATACAATCTCACATATTTAGAAAAAGTGTCAAGCATCACAAAAATATACATCACTCCGCCTTTACCCTTCGGCAATGGCCCAAACAAATCTACTGCAACTAAATCGAAAGGTCTATTCACTTTTATAAAATTCATCTCCCCTTCTACTCTATAATTTACTACCTTTGATTTCTGACATAAATCACAACCCCTTAACAATTTTCTAACCCTTCTTTCCATATTTTTAAAAACACATGACTCTTTCAAAACATTAACACACTTCTTCGCCCCAGAATGACCATATCTTAAATGACAATCCCAAATAATCTTATCAGCTAACCCCTCTGGCATAACTAGTTTCCAATCCCGCTCACCCCCTACTACTTTCTTAAATAATAACCCCTGATAAATCTGAAAATGCTGATTATATTCTGACTCTGCTAATTCTGTTTCTAAACTATCCATAATCTTACCTGACTTACCATCTGCTCGTTGCATGGTTCTGATGTCCTTCAACTCTTCACCAAAAATTCTGTCTTCTCTGCTAATCTGAAAAATTTCAATTTCCTTTAAATCCCTACCTGTCTTATTGTCTAACATGTCTACCCGTGAAAGAGTGTCAGGTATCTTGTTGTCTGTTCCCTTGATGTACTCCCATTCGAAATTATATTCCTGTAAAACAAGTACCCACCTGGTTAGACGGCTGTGAGCGAGTTTACATGTATTTAAGAAGGATAATGCCTTGTGATCGGTGCGGATCACCGTCCTATTTCCCAAGATGTAAGTGCGAAATTTGCCGACGGCGAACACAATACTTAATAGTTCCTTTTCGGTGGTAGTGTAGTTTTTCTCTGCTATCAACAAGGATCTGCTTGCAAATGCGATGGTTAAGTGTTCTTTCTCTTCGTCCTCTTGGTAGAGTTCCGCACCTACGGCCACGTTACTAGCATCTGTCTGTAAGAAAAATATTTTATTAAAATCAGGGTGGTTCATCATTATCATTTTGCTAAATTTCTGTTTAATTTCGTTGAACGCCTCTCGTTCCACTAATCCCCATCTCCACTGTTTATTTTTCTGGAGTACCGCACTCAATCTTGCTGTTACATGTGCGTAGTTCTTCTGAAATTTTCGATAAAAATTACACAATCCCAGAAAACTCTGTAGCTGCTTGATGTTCTTCGGCTCAGGGAAGCGCATGATGGAGTCCACTTTATCCGGATTTGCTGAGATTCCTTCTGGTGTGATTATAAATCCTAAAAAATTTATTTGTGTTTGTAGGAATTTTGATTTGTCCCAATTTACAGTAAGTCCTCCTTCCTTTAATTTGGCTAACACATATCCTAAATGATCTAAATGGTCCTCAAAAGTTCTCGACGCAATTAAAATATCATCTACATATTCCGTTAAAAAATCTAAATCTTTGGGTTTTAAAATTTGGTCTAAGCATTTTATGAAGCTGGCTACGCTGGTATTTAATCCAAATGGCAATCTTTGAAATTGGTAGTTCTTGCCGTTAAACAGGAAAGCTGTATATTTCCTACTTACCTCCGCCAATGGTACCTGCCAATATCCTGCTGTTAGGTCCAATGACGTCATATATCTCACCCCGCTGAATTTCTGAAATATTTCATTGATTGACTCTGGTGATTCACGGTCTGGTATTATTATCTGGTTGATTCTCCTGGCATCTAAAAATAACCTAACTCTGCCATCTTTTTTAATTACTACAACTAATGGGTTCGAGTAGTGTGATACTGACCTTTCTATTATCCCTCCTTCCATCATCCTGTCCAGCTCCTCTTGCACCGCTCGTCTTTTGGAATAAGGCACGGGATAACTTCGCTGCATGAAAGGTGTGTGTTCCCGTATCTGCACTGTACATACATAATCCTTTGCCCTTCCTGGAATATCGGCAAACACTCCCTTAAACTTCTCGATCACTTGCCACAACGCCGCACGCTGATCTGCTTGTCTCAACGCCGCACGCTGGTCACTCCTTACCACCGCACCTCCACTACAAAATTCATCCGCCCTTATCTCCCATACTGCATTATTAATATTACTCATTTCACTTTCACGATCATCGATATACTCACTCTCTCTACATAAATTTACTCTAGTATCTATATCACTCTCGCCTACTCTCTTTTGTAATATTTTTACCCCCGTTGTTCTAACTTCATCTATTATTTGTTCAAAATTAACCTTTACAGACCGATCACCCCCGTCTAACTCTACTATTTTCTCCTTAAAGTTTATAATAGCTTTATTTCTTTGCAGGAAATCATTACCCAATATAATGTCTAAACTTAACCCTTTAACTACCAAAAATGTGTTCTCAAATTCTATGTCATTTATCAAGAAACTTAAGTGTATCTGTTTTGTTATTCTCTTACTGCGTACGCCTGTAACTCCTACTACTGTAACCCCAGCTACTGGTAAAATTGGAATATTTTTTATACTTTCTTTTAACTCTCCCAAAATGTTTTCAGCAATAACAGAAATCTCGCTACCTGTGTCTACAAGTGTTCTATAATATTTATTAGCTACATTTACCTGTATTTCTATTAGTCCCGCTCTCACCTCGATTGCATTGTTTTCTTCCTCCAGTAGATCGGCAACTATATCTGTTCTAATTACGTTACTCTTGACATCTTCTAACAGTTGGACCTCACTTGCTTCCCCGTACAGTGGTCTGGTCCGTGCTACCACTGTATGCTCTAGTTTTCCGGTTGTTGTCTATGGTTGCTTGTTGTGAGTATCTGGTGATCCCGCGGCGGTCCCTGGTGATAGTTATTTGTTCCTCTGTACTGCCTGGTTTCGTTTCTCCTCCTCTGCTCTTCTCTTGGTAAACTACATTTATAACATCGTTGTCTGCTGGCGAAATTTTCCCATTTGCACCTGGAACAACTCCACTCACCTGGTTTGTTTACATTATCTCTATGCACATTATTATTATACCCACGATAATTATTATTCTTATTTTGATTATATTCAACATGATGATTGTTATTATTCTGTTGTGTTCGCCTACCCCCTTCTCGATCTCTAATGCTCTGTAGTATATCTAGTATTCTCTCCAACTCGTTCATGTCTTCAATTTCTTTTGTCATTAAAGTGGTTTGTACATCTCTCGGTAAGTGTTTACTTACATGTCTAACAAAAGATTTAAATGGTATTTGCGGCTCTAAATACTTCGCTTCGTTATATAACTTAGTTACGTATATCGTTATATTATTATTATTGGGGTGTCCTAAAAAATCGCCCGTTCCCATTATACGGCTTCTTAGTATTTCTTGTTCATCTTCGGTCCAATATTTCCCTTTAAATGCTTTTTCGAATGTCTCATAACAGTCCCATTCTGACTTGCTTTTAGCCATTTTGAGTTTCACAAACGCGTGGGTCAGCGCCCATGCTTGGTGGACGCATAGGTGCGCACTGCCACACTCTCGCCTAGTTCTTGGAAAACTAGGGTGGTAAATTCTTCGCTTACTGATTGCACAACGCTATTTCGTCTTGCCTTTGTTCCAAACTGTTCCATACACTTGGTCTGTCACAATAGAATTAATGTTTGCACAATATTTTTTTTTTTTACAAAACCCCAAAAAATGAAATAAATAAAAATACAAATACCCCATAACCGCAATAAATGAAATGACCCAATTTTGACACGTTACAATGTATCCCTTAACCTAGACAAGTGTGAATTCATAAAATCCACAATCCAATTCCTAGGTCATATTATTTCATCCTCAGGTATTCAACCCGATCCCATAAAAATATCCAGTATTACCGATTTTCCTATACCTAAGAACATTAAAGGGTTACGAGCATTTTTGGGACTCACAGGGTATTATAGAAGATTCTCACAACTATACACAGAGAAAACCCAACCATTGCTGGAGTTAACAAGGAAAAATCACAAATGGAAGTGGGAGTAGAAACATCAAGATGCCTTCGACCAAGTCAAGAATTCATTCATGGAAAACATAATCCTTCATCATCCACAGCGAGATGGAAGATTCGTTATCTACGCAGACGCTAGTGACTACGCGTGTGGAAGTGTACTGTATCAACAGGATGCTACAGGAGATTACCGTGTCATTGCATATGCTAGTAGAGTATTCAAAGGAGCAGAGAAGCAGTACTTTACATCTGAGAAGGAGATACTTGCTATAGTCTACACTCTGAAACAGTTTTGATACTATATTTACGGAACACATTTTGAAATACATACGGACCATCAAGCGTTATCATTTCTATTAAAATGTAAAGTAACCAATGCTCGATTGTTACGATGGATCCTAGCAATCGGTGGTTATTCCTTTACTATAAAATATTGTAAAGGGAAAGATAATATTATAGCCGATACTGTGAGTAGATACGTCACAGAAAAGTGTGAAGAGTTCTATGAAAAGAAACATAATGAGTTACAACTGCTACCTATTAAATTTACTATTGGTAATGATATTAAACACATGTTAAAGAATCTAGCTCAACAACAAAACTTAGATGATGCTACGAGGGAATTTAAGCTACGAGATCACCTACCAGACAATTACAAGGTACAAAATGGAGTCTTATATAAACTAGTGAGGCAAGATTGGAAGATGGTATTAACAAATGATGTGTTGCATAAATTAATTCGACCAACACACAAAAGTTTAGCACATGCTGCTGCACTTAAATGTTACTTAAGCCTACGTGAAGATTTCACCATTAATAATATGTTCAGGAAGATTAAAAACGAATGTAAGAAATGTTATGAGTGTCAAACAGCAAAAGGACTGAATCTACATACCTATGTGGAAATGCAGAGTATTCAAAAAGACCAAAAAGGAGAGCTAATTGCAGTGGATTTTCTTGGACCACTCCCGAGATCAAGTCGCGGAGTGAAACACATACTTGTTTGTATAGACGTATTTTCCAAAGCCGTCCATCTGTATCCAATTATGCGACCCACAACTAAAGTTGTTTTAAAAATACTCTTGCAGAAATACATCCCTGCATATGGTAAAATGAAGAAGGTACTTAGCGATCAAGGAGTACAGTTCCAAAGCGAGGTATGGGAGAGAACTCTTCGTGAAAATGGAATCCAACCTGTGCTCACATCAGTACGACACCCACAGGGAAATCTGGCGGAAAGAGTAAATAAAGAGTTAGGTAAATATCTACGAATCTACTGTCACGATCAACACAACAAATGGACAGAGTACTTACCTTTCTTTGAGAAAGCAATAAATGAGAATTATAGCGAAGCAACAAGTTATATACCAATCGAGCTAGACGAAGACAAGAAACCTGTCAGATTCTGGACCAAATATGTAAGCAAGCCAGAGAATCAAAACGTACCTATTCCATTAAGTGTAAAGGTGGAGTATGCTAAACAACGCATCATGGAACAAGGTAACAAGAGGATAGAAACATACAATAGAACACATAAATTACAACGATTTGATGTAGGAGAACAAATTCTGTTGAAAGCTAATCCTGCAGGAAAACGCAATGACAACACAGCGAAGAAATTCTTCCGGTTGTACAACGGACCTTATACGTTGAAGCAACACGTAGGAAGACACACATTCATCGTATACGATGAGAGAAAGGATAAGGACATTGGCAAATATCATGCGACGTCATTCAAGAAATTCTACATATGAATAATGAGAAGAGAGAGTAAGGGTGGGACAAGGCCACTGAATCAGTACAAGGTCAACGCACCCATCAGCTGTATAATGGGGGTGAATATTGCATACCACCATGGTGAACGTTAGACTGACTTACTCATTATTATGTGTTTGTTTTACCGATGTATAAACTTAAGTTAAGTTAATATAACATGATTATATTTGTCTAGAACAAATAGACAAAAATTTAATAAATAAATATTTATTAATTTTTTTTCTTCTCAGGCAGAGGAATAATGCAACGATACAGCCATACGCTGTATTAGGCATTAATTTACATAAATATAAATTTTGTATAATTTGTATAAGTTACGGGTAAATGGACAGGTCCGAGATTGCAAAAATATTTCATTGTTAGATTAGGGGAGAGATTAACCTGTTTCGACAAGCAGTGAACACCTGCTCAATTGTATGTGTGTTACACGTGTATCTTGTGTGTGTTAGTGATGCAGGCAAAGACAGGAATCTCAGCAACCCGCCCCAAGTAATTAATAAAATAATTATTTTAATTCACTGTGCGAAAACTAATTAGTGTATATTGTAACGTGTAATATTTTGTTGTGTTGTCTTTATTGAGGATCTAGTTTTCTCTAACGCCTCACGTTGTTGGACGTCAATTTGTAACGACACAATCTTTTCGTTACCTTTAATAATTATCTTATGCCTCACTGTTGGTTACGCCAATTCTGTAACGTGTAATTTCATGTTACCCTCGAATTATATTGTACAAATCTACTAATCGTTCTTTCTAAATTATATTTTATTTAGCTTCACTATTAGGATAGCCAATTTGTTACATCTAGACTCGAATCTATGGTTATTTATCTGAATTTGTGTCTTGTTTAATTCTGTTATTATTTGTATATATTTTTGTTAATATTAAATTAAGGATGAGTATCTGTTCAGGGGGATGTTTGTTGAGCGCCAATTTGCAATCACCGTTTGCAAATAAGATTTTATTGGTGAAATATCAATAATAAATTTTTCTTGGATTTCGTTGTCCATGACGTGTCCGTTACTTAACTAAATATCACTATAATATTGACGACTCTGAACACTAAGTTTTTTATAAGTAAAAACGTAAAGTTTTACCTTACAGCCTAAACCGGCTTTCACCTATAGAAGGCTTCATCAGAGGCTGTCGTTAGTAGCGCTGCTCGTCTTGTTGTTGGCGACGAGATAGTGTTTCGAAAGATTGAAGCTGTGTGTGTGTGGTGAGATGTGTTCGAATAATGCGTGCGATTTGAATTGTGTCTGTTCGTTTAGGATGTCGTTTTTATTTGTTTTTGTGTGTTTGTATATTTCTAATTGTTCTAGAGTGTCTAGTTTTCGGCCTTTTGTGTGTACGTGTAGTATGTTCATGTTATTGTCGATGTTTTTATATGTGTGGTTTGCTTCAATGAGGTGGTTTGCGAAGGTAGATTCTGTAGTGGTGTGGAGTGCTTTTGTGTGTTCAATGTATCTCTGTTTGAAGCTACGTCCTGTCTGGCCTATGTAGAATTTACTGCAATTTGAACAATTTAGTTTATATACACCGGGTAGATCGAATTTGTTTTGTGCTTTGGGCATGCGTTTTGATAGTGTGTGTTCTGTTTTGTTAGTAGTTTTGTAAGCGATTCTGTATCCTGCTTTTTTGAATTTGTGGGCAATTTTTTCTGTTTGTTTGTTGATGTATGTTAGTGTTATGAATTTGTTGTTTTCTGTCTTTGTCTGTTGTTTGTTTTGTGTTTTGTGTAGGAGTTTACTGACTATTGTTCTGTCATAACCGTTAGATTCTGCTAGATATTTTATCGTGTTTAGTTCGTCTTTGTAGTCTATTTCATCTAAGGGGATGTTGTTAAGTCTATGTATCATGGTTCTAAAAGCAGCTAGTTTGTGTTGTATTGGGTGATTGGAGGTGTTGTGTATTAGTGTGTCAGTTGTAGTTGGTTTTCTGTATATACTGAATTTGTGCCTGTGTTCTAGTTTTGTGATGGAGAGGTCTAAGAAGTTTATGGTATTGTTGTGTTCGTATTCGGCAGTGAAGGTTATGTTTTTATGTATTTTGTTTATGTGCGTTAGTAACTGTTCACATTGTCTTTTGTTTCCCCTGTTTGACCTAGTAACAAAAATAAAAGACATACACATCCCGCATAACGCCACATTAGCCTCCTTTGACATTAAAAACCTGTACACAAACATCCCCATCTCTGAAACAATCACCATCCTACAAAACAAACTCAAACAGAACAACACACTAGACGAACTTATCAATGAAATAACAGAAACTCTGAACATTATCACAAAACAAAACTACTTTACTTATAACAATAAATACTACACACAGAACGATGGCCTACCCATGGGCTCCCCCATATCCAGCATTCTAGCAGAAGTCTTCCTCCAACACTTAGAAAAAACAAAAATACTCACAAACAATGACAGACACTCACATAAAATACTATATTGGCACAGATACGTTGATGACATTCTAATACTATACAGGGGAAACAAAAGACAATGTGAACAGTTACTAACGCACATAAACAAAATACATAAAAACATAACCTTCACTGCCGAATACGAACACAACAATACCATAAACTTCTTAGACCTCTCCATCACAAAACTAGAACACAGGCACAAATTCAGTATATACAGAAAACCAACTACAACTGACACACTAATACACAACACCTCCAATCACCCAATACAACACAAACTAGCTGCTTTTAGAACCATGATACATAGACTTAACAACATCCCCTTAGATGAAATAGACTACAAAGACGAACTAAACACGATAAAATATCTAGCAGAATCTAACGGTTATGACAGAAAAATAGTCAGTAAACTCTTACACAAAACACAAAACAAACAACAGACAAAGACAGAAAACAACAAATTCATAACACTAACATACATCAACAAACAAACAGAAAAAATTGCCCACAAATTCAAAAAAGCAGGATACAGAATCGCTTACAAAACTACTAACAAAACAGAACACACACTATCAAAATACATGCCCAAAGCACAAAACAAATTCGATCTACCCGGTGTATATAAACTAAATTGTTCAAATTGCAGTAAATTCTACATAGGCCAGACAGGACGTAGCTTCAAACAGAGATACATTGAACACACAAAAGCACTCCACACCACTACAGAATCTACCTTCGCAAACCACCTCATTGAAGCAAACCACACATATAAAAACATCGACAATAACATGAACATACTACACGTACACACAAAAGGCCGAAAACTAGACACTCTAGAACAATTAGAAATATACAAACACACAAAAACAAATAAAAACGACATCCTAAACGAACAGACACAATTCAAATCGCACGCATTATTCGAACACATCTCACCACACACACACACACACAGCTTCAATCTTTCGAAACACTATCTCGTCGCCAACAACAAGACGAGCAGCGCTACGAACGACAGCCTCTGATGAAGCCTTCTATAGGTGAAAGCCGGTTTAGGCTGTAAGGTAAAACTTTACGTTTTTACTTATAAAAAACTTAGTGTTCCGAGTCGTCAATATTATAGTGATATTTAATAAATTTTTGTTCAAATTTATATAAATAGTATGTGGTCTCTTTATTCTGTAATGAACTCTCTTTTATTCTTTTCTTTCAGCAATGGATATGATAATTTGTACTCATCACCACATTTTTTAAAAGAAATCTGCTAAGATTTTCAATTGATGAGTGTTGCCAACTTAATCTAATTACTGAGGTCAACTCACAGTATCAGATATTTTGTTCAGAATATCATACCCTTTTTGTTTTCATGAAATAAGAAACAAATAAACCTTTTTCTGTAATTTGTAAACTGAAATCCTTTATTTAGTCTTTAATTTGTTCTAAATGAAAAAACATAATTTCTAACAAAGTTTGGCCAGCTGTATTTTTATAAGCTCAGAGTGGCAGCAGTAACTCTTAGATCTCAAGGCTTTTCAAAACATTTTATATTTTGTATTTAATAAATAAAATACAATTATGATGTTCTGTAGGTCATTTCGACTACGATATAACAACAGTATTGACAGGGAAAGTACCAAAATACATATGATGAGAAATAGTCACAATGTATCTTAAAAGGATTATATTAAGAGTGTAAAACAGTTCAGTGTATAGGTTAAGTTATAAAAATGTTTTTTAGACTTAATTAGCTTTAAATTATGTTAGCACTATATATCACTGGTGTCTTATGCTTTTATGTCCATATTATTAATAATTATTGTTCTTAGTGAAAGTCAATTATGGTTTTTATAAAAAGTGTATTCAAAGTTTTTTGAAACCTTTAGATCAGGTTTAACAGGGAATATTTCAAATTAATTTTAGATCAGAAAATACTTCTCTCCCTTTGTCAATTGGTCCAATTTCTTCAGAGATGTCCTGGTTTGATTCTGTAGATTCTTGTAGCAATTCTTTCTTCTATTTTGATCTTTATATTTATAATTATTCTATTGTTTATCTGGAGATGCACTGATATCACATATATTATAATTTATTTTTCACTATAAGTATTTAAATCAACCTTTTTGCATTCAGTTGTTTTAGAATCAATCTATTTTTTTTTTCCTCAACATATATGTTGCTAAGGCCTCTCTTAGATATCTCCTTGGTTTCCAAGTAACATTTTTATATCACCCTGGTGACATCATAAGAATAATATAAACAAACCTTTTACTATTTTATGTCATTTTCTTTTAAAAGGATATACCTTTTTTATAAAAGCTCTTATCTTCTTTTTATTTGTTCCTTTGTTCTTCTGATAAAAAACTGATCATTTTGACATCACTCTTGACTATTTTCTGATCTATATTTCCTGAGTTAATGATTCACTTTTTATTCATTTTTGTTACAAACTTATTTATTATTTCTTTTTTGTACCTTTCACTTTCTTAAATTTATTTTATACATTTGGTAATCTTTTAACATAAACTGACATTGTTTCCTTATTATTTTAATAGAAATCTTATTCATATAATTTGACCGACTATGATTTTGGTACTTTCTTGTTAAGACTAACATTAGTGTTATTAACACTAGTATACATAATATTATTAAATGTGACAAAAACTGATTACTAATAACTATTAGTAATATGTTATAATTCCCCTTAACTGACTGTGTTTATAACTCTACAGTCTGCACACAAAAAACAAATTTCATAAGTAAGTTCTTACTTTAATTATAATAAACATAACATACAATAAACAGTTAAAATTAAACATATTCAATTAAGTCTTTCTTAAAATATTATGTCTCCTGGTACTTTTAATAATACAATCATTGTATATTTATGTTACTAGGGCCTGGTAAAAATGTCATGTAACAATATGTAACGTTGTATTATATTCTATGTAATAACCAGTTCCTTCAATATTTTTATTATCAGTTAACATTTTTATATATCGAGTAGTCAATGTCAAGTCTTTTGTCATACTCTGGTTTATGTATGTCATTACTTTAGGTACTCATTTGCTGGTACATTTCCTAACTTGTATTCTCTTCTTATTCTGGTATTATTGGTTCCTGTTTCTTCATATTCTTCTGTCTTCTTCTTCCTTGTTGTGGTTGTAATTATTGGTGGGGTTGTGTCCTCTCACTTACCATCTATTGGGTTATTTGTGTTAAATCGTATCGTACTGTTGTTTTCCAAGTTTTGTTCTGTTGATTGCTACTTTTCTTCTTTCATATGTCACTTTTATTATTACATTTAGTTGTTTGACCGGATAATCATATTAAATATACATTTCTTTATACATTATTCATCCCTTCTAATTTACAGTGTTAATTATTTAGTATCCTATCTTTCTTATGTTGCTTCTTAAATGCATGGTGAAGATATGTACCCTTACAATGTATGCATTCACATAATAAACAATATGTGTATATTTGTTCACGTGTGTTTTCTGAAAGCAATAGCTAATTCTATATAATGGATTTGGTAATTTGCTGGTTTTCCCTACAGATTTTTAATGTACTGTAAAGTGTACATTGCGTATCGCTCATGATGCTAAATGGTATGATAAATAGTACTAGTTATATCGGATATGGTATACTGCACCAACAGTACCTCTGTAGCGATGACCATTAACAAATTGTTGCTTGAGAGCCTTAACTTAGAAACACTGTACGTACACATTCTTGTAAACTGTTGCACCCATGTATTGTAACAGTCTATCTAAAAAGGATGGTTATTTGTTTTGGTTATTGATGTGCTTGTGAATACCTGTTTACTTTTCTCTTAACTAAATAAAGGAAACTGCCTCCATCTGTAATGCCAGATGTTAGATCGACACTCCTGCGTTCCTGTTTTGATAAAGTGTTTGCTAATGAAGGGATACATCAGTTTGATGAGAAGGAAAAGAAGGGAGATTCAAGTCAGCTATTAAAAAACTTAGGTGCGTAATTTAAATTTTCTTATAAACTTTGGTTTTTGTCTAATCTTAGACATTTGCTATGTTGAAGATTATTGTAAAAAACGATAATTCTAACCAGTTTATAATGGCATGGTTTTATGTGAATCAGATTAAAGAGTGTGTGAGTATGTGAAATTGTGAAAATGTATTTGTGAATGTTATAAAATAGTTTGTTGACAATTGCAATCGTGTTTCATTGTCATAATTTTTTTACAAAAAATGTTTCTAGCAAGAATATAACTCCGATGTGTGCCTCTGATGCCAAAAGTTGGTGTTGTTAGGTTAACATGCAAATTAAAATTACACATGGGAACCAATATGACTATACAATAATACTCCCTCTTTGAGAAATCCACGTAAAAAAGAAAACATCTCAATGTAAGATTATTGCCTGTCACTATCGTGTCTCTCTTTTTTTGTTACGGATCTCGTTTTTTTTTTTTAATAATATTCGGCTTTTGTGCACATCACAGAAAAAGAAGCCAATTAGAAGTAAGGCAGGGTGACCCAAGGGCTATTATTATACAGTGAAATCTGCCTAAGCCGGACGCCCTATATACTGGAAACTGGACAAACGGAAAATAAATTTCGGAACGGAGTTATTTCCTATATAAAATAATACTCTAAACTGGAAAACTGCCTAACGTGGAAACGGAATAATTTTCGGGAACCGTTTGCGTAAATAACCTAACTAAGACGGATTATTTTATGCGTAGTACATAGCTACGTACTAAATTTTTTTGATCATTTTAAATTTTGAAAAAGTAATAGGCATTAATTTTGAGCGCGACTATACTTGCACCGAAGTTCTAGGAACCATTAACTTTAATCTTTCTAAATATCACTGTTGTTTGACGACTCGGAACACTAAGTTTTTTATAAGTAAAATCGTAAAGATTTACCTTACAGCCTAAACCGGCTTTCACCTTTAGAAGGCTTCATCAGAGGTTGCCGTAGGTTGTCTTGTTGTTGGCGACGGGATAGATTTTCGAAAGA
The DNA here is from genome assembly GCA_034769895.1 of Magicicada septendecula. Lineage (NCBI taxonomy): Eukaryota > Metazoa > Arthropoda > Insecta > Hemiptera > Cicadidae > Magicicada > Magicicada septendecula. Next base: position 234,244,437 of record CM068371.1, on the reverse strand, counting down.
TCGATACTGTGTGTGTGTGGTGAGATGTGTTCGAATAATGCGTGCGATTTGAATTGTGTCTGTTCGTTTAGGATGTCGTTTTTATTTGTTTTTGTGTGTTTGTATATTTCTAATTGTTCTAGAGTGTCTAGTTTTCGGCCTTTTGTGTACGTGTAGAATGCTCATGTTATTGTCGATGTTTTTATATGTGTGGTTTGCTTCAATGAGGTGGTTTGCAAAGGTGGACACTACAGAATGAGTGTACTCTAGTTTTTTGGAGTGTTGCCTTCAAAGACACTGACTGTACGTGGTGATAAATGCACAGGTGGCAAGCTGTCTAAAGAAAGACTTACATTATTTATTTGTGCTAACATGACTGGTGAAATTGAAAAACCTATAGTGATTGGAAAATCAGCATGTCCCAGGCCCTTCCGACATGTGGATCGTAATTCCCTCCCAGTCAGTTGGCGATCTAATAAAAAAGCCTGGATGACCAGTGCTATAATGGAAGAGTGGCTTCTTTCTTTTAATGGAAGAATGAAAAGTCAAAGTCGTTAGGTCATTTTGTTCTTGGACAATGCAACCTATCATCCAAGGATTGATTTGTCTAATGTGAAGCTAGCCTATTTCCCCCCCCCCAACACAACTTCAATTACACAAACTATGGATCAGGGTGTAATTTATACACTTAAATCCTTGTATAGGAAGTTTGTACTGCGGTCACTTGTTGCTAAAATCAACACCAGTACCAATGTTTCTCAGCTTGTTAAACAGATTAATGTCCTTGATGCTGTTAACTGGATCCATCAGGCGAAGAAGAAAATTCTCCCCGAAACAGTGAAGAAGTGTTTCCTTAAAGCTGGTTTTCCTGCACAAGCATCGGCGGATACACAAGATGTTACAGTGGAAAATTTACAGGAAATTTCCATTCTCTGTAAGCAAGGAAATCTCCCAGATGAAGCTGAAGATGTAGTAAATTTTGATAATGAACTTGCCACGACTGATGACATTCAAAGTGCAGCTGATATTGCTGCCGAAAACAGCAGGTGTGAAGTCATGGAAGAAATGGACGACGACGAAGGCAACGAAAGGGAGCTAAAAATACGCACTTTTGGAGAAGCACTATCTGTTGTGAGTGACCTTCAGGAATTTGCAGCTTCCAAGAATGTTTCAGAACTCCTGGAGTTGATGCAGGATGCAAAGGAGATCGTACAACGTTCTCTTGTGAAGAAGTCGCGACAATGCACTTTGAAAGACATGTGGGGACAGAGAAACTAGGAGAGAAACTGCAATTATTGTACGTAAGTTGAAAATACAGTAATACAATACATATGAACCTATTTTTTATTTACAGACTTTTATTTTAAATTATTCCTTCATTGTAATCCTATGCGATCATATTTTTTGTACTTTGTTTTATTAAAACACAACCCTTTGTAAGACGGAAACCTGTGAAAACGGAAAAAAATACTGGAACGATCGCGTTCCGTTTTAGGCAGGTTTTACTGTACATGTTTCCCCTTTTTGTCGCAGAACTTGTTTTCCACTAATACTCGGATTTGTGCAGATCACTAGAAAAGCAACCAACTCAACTTGAAGGAATTCAGGATGTTATACGTGTCTCCAGTTGTTTTGTATTTCGCACAAAATTTGTTTCCATTCCAGTGAAGTTTCCAAGATTTTACTGAATAACTTAAAAGAATATTGACCACCTAATGAATAACAAATCTTGTTTTCATTTGTCAATACTTTTTTTTTTTTTTTAATCTTACTGTTCAGGCATAATTGTATTTTACATTTTATGTTGTTTTGTTAAAAATACATTATGTTCTTTGTTTTTAATGTTTCTCTCTTTCAAGTGTGTAGACACATTAAACATCATATATTTCCTAACCATGGCTTTTATTCTTTAAACAGTAAGCTAAAAACCAAAAACCATTATTATCTCTTACAAATGAAACCAACACATATTTTTGCTTAACATTAAGAAATAGAACAGTTTACAATTAATGCATTTCTTCTTCACATTGTAGTATATCGATACAATCGCATATTCAGAACAGCGGAAATGTAGTGTGAGTACGGATATTGGGACAGTTCTTGCTGTTTACATATTTTGTAACTTGCAAATTTCATTAAACAGATGTATTTAATTATTCTCATTTATTCATGTGTGAACCAGAGTTCACTAACACATGTAAAATACATATGTATACAGAGGCATCCCCTATTCATCGTACAAAACAAGTATGGGCTGGTAGATCACACACACACACACACACACACACACACACACACACACACACACACACACACACACACACACACACACACACACACACACAGCATAAAATTGACAGGTGTTCATAACTGACAGGCAACAGTCTGTTATCTTTCCCTGTACATTCCTGCTTACACCACTTAAAATTATTTTTAACAGTTTCTATATTAATGCATAGAAAAATATTACCATTGTGTGTGTGTGTGTGTGTGTGTGTGTGTGTGTGTGTGTGTGTGTGTGTGTGTGTGTGTGTGTGTGTGTGTGTGTGTGTGTGTGTGTACATGCTACAACCTAATAAATGGACAAAGTTTATGTGACTGCCTAATATGAGGACATAAACCTTCTTATATTATTAAGTAGACAGTCCACTCATTGGTTGGGTCATATAAACTAGTAAGGGTCGTAATGTGAATTATGCATGGCAAAAATCATTATCCACAGCTGCCATAAATCTTTGTTAGACTGAATGTCCCTTTCTTCCTATAATTCTCCTAGCTAGGAAGAAATTTGCTGGGTACCAAATATGTGTAGCATGTGTATTCTTGTTCAAACAGACGGATGACTGTTATGCCTCACTACACGTCTGTTATTATTGTACACCCACTGGCTCCTACCTAGTGCTGTAAGGTTCTAAGCAAGAAGGCCCCAATACTTACCTACCTTACCGTTCCAGAAAACCACCCAAAACACCACATTTTGAGAGGCAGAATGTGGAAACTGCAACTCTGACTCCATGAAAATAACATAAATACTTGAAAACCATATTTTCATGTAAAAGAATTTTTCCAGATTCATTTAGACGAACTCGTTAAGCACAGGTTAGGTTAAGGTGAGGTGACGTTCGAAATGACTTAACTCATATTGTAACGTAACAAAGTTAAGGTCTCCGACATTACATAAAAACTTTGTCAATATAACATAAAACAATACCCAATGTATGCCATAATTAAGGTCAGGAAGGTAAACCTCACCTAATAAATATATTAATAATACCTAGTGAGGTTACTAGGTAATAAAATAGTAAAAATGTCTATAAGTATAAAATATGGAGTGATCAGTGGAAGATGTAAACAATAAACACAGTGTCTAATGAGATGAATTTACTATAGACAAGTTTGAAAAAAGTAGACTGTTTAATTGATATTTAATGTTTTATAATGATGTACATGTTGTTGTGCTTTATCATGATATTTTGTTTACATGATATTTATTCTGTGTTTTGTATGTAGCAGGTGTGAAGCCATTGCTTTAAGAAAGTATTGAGTAATGGATACTAATTTCATTCATGTTAAACTTGTATTTAAGTAATTAAATACAAGTGTATTTATTATGTATTGTATCATGTTAAGAGTATTCATTTTGAGTAATTAATGAAGATATCGTAAGATAATATTTGTAAACTTGGCCAGGAAGACAATAATTGTTAATAAATTGTCAAGGGGTCATTGTAATTATGTTACAAACAGATGAAGGGTTCAATGATAAAATAAATAATAATAATAATAAATTGAAATCAGGAAATTAAAATTAGAATAATTGGCCATAAGCCAATACATCACAGTACAGTACATGTACAGTAGGTCAGGTCAGAAAAATTAAATTAAAAACAAAAAATTATAACACATGTAATAAAACCAATAGGCCTAAAATTAGTATTTTGTAAAATGAAATTAATATCTTTTAAAATAAGTTGATCAAGAAGAAAATGTAGTAAAATGTATATGGTTTAATAATGCATATTAGGTGAAAGTTTTATGTGATTTAATGCAATTCTAATAAGGGAGTATTTTATTAAAAAGGTGTAAGAATATTTCCTAATTATGGCTCTAGGATAACAAATATTATCCAATAACAGAAGAAGAAATGGTTGTTAGGGACGACTGAATGCAAGATATCTTGTTGATTTTCAACACTCAATTGTTATATGTGAATGGGTAAAGTTCAGAATACAAATTTAAAAGGAGAAAACCAAAACTAAATGAATTAAATTAAATAAATCAAATTTCATAAAAAGAAATCCATTTAAAAGGATTGAGTAGTAACTTCTGAATGTATCTCTCAGCAAATATAATTCTGTATATCATTAAAGTTAACCGAATTCAAAAAATAACTCATTCAACCTACTTACAGTAAAAGAGTAATGATGAAAATGAACTATAATTAAATAAAGATGATCCGTAGACGAGGGATGCCAAATTAATTAAAATATATTAAAAAACAAACGAAGAAATTTTGTATTAAAATACTAAACCTCACTTTCCACAACCGAACGAAGTCTTAATACTACACAAATTCCATTGTGACCTGCAACTACCGGAACCGTGAAGAATAACGAAGACTAGAACTGAAACTTCTACTACATTCTTGGACATCAATACCAAACTTTTATTGTGAAGCTGGAGGCTGTTTTTATTCAAGAGCTGAATCACCATTCTGTTCTCGTCTCGTCGTAGCCAAAACACTGCCACATTAAGTGTCTGGTCCAAGTTGGTAAAAAACCTGCTTATATTTAATTTTATATAATAAGATTTTATAACAATATTGTAATACTTAGTAACCTTAAAATTGCATTACCTGACCTTACTAATAGTTAAAAGAACTACATGTACCCTGAGATAAAAAACAAACTGAAAATTATAATTAAATTTTAACCCATCTAAAACCCGAATTCAATAACAAATCGATTACGTATTGTATAATCGATATGGTGTATTAGTAGCAAGAGGAAGCAGCTGTTGGAATTAAAACATATATAAAATAAAGAATCCTTCTTGAATTTGACGATTTCTTGTTATTTGTAGAATAATTAGTGTATTTCGAATAGGGGTAATTTACAGAGAAAGGAACGTGAGAAACACCTCAAGCGGAACGACTTAACCTATAATAACTGGTCGTTCGCAAACCACAGCGCTCGTTTGTTGACAGCTGGTGAATACGGGAGAATAGAGAACTAACTTTATTTCTCCGCTCTCTTCTCTTTATACTTTCGATAGTATATACAGACTAGGGTTGGAGAAAAATATTGAATTATTCAATATAATAACTGGAATAGAGCGTTTTTCTCTTGTAAAACCCTTAATAACTATTTAATACAGATCTATTATCAAGAACCAAATAATATCAACCACATAATAAATATTTTTCTTTATAAATAAATTAACATTGATTTGCAGGAGACCTCATCTAGAGTAAAATATTACAAATTGACGCATTCAACAGTGGAGCTTTCGAACATCATCTTGTTCAATAAATACATCGAGTCTCGCATATATATAGATAACAAATTGACGCTCATAACGTGGGGCTGAATTAACTATAAACCCGCAACACTAGTTACTCATTCACTGTTTCTTTACAATTTGGCGCTCAACGAGTGGGCTTTAGTTAAGTAAAAAATCGACTATATCGCTATTACTTAACTGGAGCAGGCAACTATTAGAGGCACAGGAATGCATACGAGAGGTGTTTCTAAAAGGATAGCGAAGGACCAAGAAACGGAAGAAGATAAACGGGAAGAAGAAGCAGAGATAATTACAGACACCGAAATGGAACAACAGGCGGGTGACAAGGAGGAAGCCAGAGGAGGCCTAGATTTACAAAAATTATGGGAATTAATTAAAGAAGATTCCAAGAAACAGAAGGAAGAATTAAACAAAAAATTTGAAGAAAACTCAGAAAAGCTAGAAAATAAAATAGACAGTATCAAAGAAGATAATAGACAAACTAATGAAAAAATAGACAGTATCAAAGAAGATAATAGACAAACTTATGAAATAATAGACAGTATTAAAGAAGATAATAGAGAAACTAATGAAAAAGTAGACAGTATTAACGAAAACTGAAAAAAACAAAACGAAATTTTGAGTGAGAACTTAATAAAACTAATGAACGAGAAATTTGACAGAAATAAAGAGGAAACCGATGAGAATAACCGGCTGATAAATGAAAGCTTAAACCAAATTAATGAAAGGTTTGACAGGAATGACGAGAGCTTAAGGCAGATTCAGGAAAATAACAAACAAATAGACGAAAAAATTGAAAACAGTAATAAGGATTTACGGCAAATTATAAATGAACAAAACCAAGCATTGAGGGAAGTCATCAATGAAAGGATTGCCAATGTCGATGAAACACTTAGCAAAAGGGTGGATGATTACGAAAAGGAAGTAAGACAGCAAATAACTGAAACTAAGGTAGGTCTAGAAAAGACAGATGAAACCATCATACAACTTGGAGTGGAAGTAGAGGCCAAAATAAATCAAGTAGAAAACAATAACAAAACTAGAATAAAAGAGGTACAATTAGAAACCCAAGGAAAATTGGACGAAGTGCAAATTAACATAGCTGGGAGAATTGAGATAGTTAACAATGAAATAACGCAAATAAAAACCCAAGTGGATCAAAATAAAGGGACCGTTGAAAACATACAGAATCAGGAGTTGATTAATATCAAGGAGTCAGTAGAAAATTTACAAAATCGACCAATGTACCTGGCACATCACATAGCCCCTGAGCAAAAAGAAAACATCAATTTCAAAATTTATAGAGGAAACCCCATAGAATTTTTAGAGAGAATAGATGAATGGTTTGGTAGAATTAAAGTGACCCGATGGAACATAATCAAAAATTTGTTGGATGACTGTTTTAAAAGCATAAATGATAATTGGTGGTCAGCGGTTCGAAACGAAACAAGTAGTTATGAAGAGTTTAAGAAGGCTTTTAGGTCAAAATACTGGTCGGATTCCGTACAGAACATGATTAGGGACAACATTACCAATGGAAGATTCAACATTAATCAAGAGCAGTCCCCAACTACCTACTTTTTGGGAAAGGTGTGTTTGGCGCGTCATTTGGAACCGCGAATACTAGAGGAATGTTTAGTGAATAAACTATCTTATCATTTCGAAGAAGAAATAGTTCGTGCCAGACGCAGTGGACAAGTGAAGACAGTAGGAGCAATGGAAACCTTGTTAGCCAGCTATGAAATGGAAGACTATTATCAGAGGTCTCGAAGACAGACAAAGTGACTATTCAAACAATAGGAGAGAGGAGCAAAATCAAGAATCGCGTCAGGGAATGAATAGGTATAACCACAATAATTATAACTGAAATGTTAATGACCATTATATGAATAACCGCTACCGCAATAACAGTTACCAAAACAATAATCATTATAATAACCCTAATAATAACCAATACAGCACTGGCTGCAGGAATTTGGACAATGGGAGAGACTATTGGAATAGTAACCGAGGGAACGATCATGGAAGAAATCAAAACAGAAATAGGAGCGTCGAGAATGATGGAGGAAGCAGGGAACAAAGGAGAGACATACCCTCGGAAAATCAACCAAGTAATGACCAGGGAACCCATATAGCTCGAATAAACTATATCATGGCTAATGAGAGGGATAACCAAGAGTACCATCGTGGAAACCGTAAACCTAATCCCGATTCTGGGAATGCTGAGGGAAGGAATAGACGGAACGAGGAGAACATAGAACCGTATGTGTATGATCCATACTGCGACAATGCCATAGAAAGATTTACAACCGCATATAATCTACGGAATCCACCGGAAAACCATATTGGTAGAGCAGCCCGAACAGTGGCCAATACAGAATAGTTAAGATAAATTATTTGGAATCAATTAAAAAATATCAAAATTCAAAATATAATAAGCACAACTTATTGAAGATAAACGAGAAAAATAATTTAGCAAGAAAAAAAATAACACTGATTAAACCTAATAAAAATCATCAAAACCAAAAAACAAAATGAATGTATCTGATGTAATATAATAGTGAGAAATGTAATTAGAATGTAAAAAGAATAATAATGATTGTGTCAGAAGAATATAATTACACGATGTAATGTATAACACTAACCAAAATCTCATAACAAGCTGTATTAGTAATAAAGGAATTTGAACCAAGGAAAATAAGAGAATGAAGAAGCCAAAATGGAACCGTCAAAAGGATCACAAGAAAAGAAAAAAAAAACAAATAGTTAAGAATTATCTGTAAGAAAGCCAATTAATAAATGTCAATAAAATAGCCAAGTATTGGAGATGAGAAGTGTATAATAGAAGGAAGAATTAATATGAAGAAATAATATGATCTGAGTTAAAGTACTGTGAATAATCCCTTGAGTATTATTATTATTAATTATTTTATTGAAGGTCACATGATGACTACCTTACGAGGTTTATTATTGAAGATTGACTGTAGAATATTCCAGCAATCATTTAACTGGGCAGAGATGATGTTCCTCTGATCTCGGAAAGTATGTAATGGACGACGGTATTAGGTAAGCCGATAGAGCACCACCGATTCGATTCCAGTTATAATGTTAGGGAGGTTTAGGAAAATTAAATATTAGAGGGAAAACTCACAAATAAATATAGATAAATAAATAAAACCAGATCCAAGATGTATAATTAATAAAGAATGTCACAAGAATGATTATAGAAGTAAGATTTAAACGTGGGAAATAATTGATTTTAAGAAGGAAAGAAGATATAATAGTAATACGACGGATAATTTCATATATAAATAAAGGAATAGGAATTCTGAAATAAAGCATACAGGAAATCATATCCTATACCTCAATCCCTAAAACTAGCAGAGAAGGGAAATACAGAGTATGATGGAACTTAGAAGAAGAAAACATTCCCAGAGATGAACTATAAGTTTATTTCAACTAAACGATATTCAGCTAAAATAAACTTCTTTCGGAAGGGGAGTATTATGTAACGTAACAAAGTTAAGGTCCCCGACGTTACATAAAAACTTTGTCAATATAACTTAAAACAATACCCAATGTGTGCCGTAATTAAGGTCAGGAAGGTAAACCTCACCTAATAAATATATTAATAATACCTAGTGAGGTTACTAGGTAATAAAATAGTAAAAATGTCTATAAGTATAAAATATGGAGTGATCAGTGGAAGATGTAAACAATAAACACAGTGTCTAATGAGATGAATTTACTATAGACAAGTTTGAAAAAAGTAGACTGTTTAATTGATATTTAATGTTTTATAATGATGTACATGTTGTTGTGCTTTATCATGATATTTTGTTTACATGATATTTATTCTGTGTTTTGTATGTAGCAGGTGTGAAGCCATTGCTTTAAGAAAGTATTGAGTAATGGATACTAATTTCATTCATGTTAAACTTGTATTTAAGTAATTAAATACAAGTGTATTTATTATGTATTGTATCATGTTAAGAGTATTCATTTTGAGTAATTAATGAAGATATCGTAAGATAATATTTGTAAACTTGGCCAGGAAGACAATAATTGTTAATAAATTGTCAAGGGGTCATTGTAATTATGTTACAAACAGATGAAGGGTTCAATGATAAAATAAATAATAATAATAATAAATTGAAATCAGGAAATTAAAATTAGAATAATTGGCCATAAGCCAATACATCACAGTACAGTACATGTACAGTAGGTCAGGTCAGAAAAATTAAATTTAAAACAAAAAATTATAACACATGTAATAAAACCAATAGGCCTAAAATTAGTATTTTGTAAAATGAAATTAATATCTTTTAAAATAAGTTGATCAAGAAGAAAATGTAGTAAAATGTATATGGTTTAATAATGCATATTAGGTGAAAGTTTTATGTGATTTAATGCAATTCTAATAAGGGAGTATTTTATTAAAAAGGTGTAAGAATATTTCCTAATTATGGCTCTAGGATAACAAATATTATCCAATAACAGAAGAAGAAATGGTTGTTAGGGACGACTGAATGCAAGATATCTTGTTGATTTTCAACACTCAATTGTTATATGTGAATGGGTAAAGTTCAGAATACAAATTTAAAAGGAGAAAACCAAAACTAAATGAATTAAATTAAATGAATCAAATTTCATAAAAAGAAATCCATTTAAAAGGATTGAGTAGTAACTTCTGAATCTATCTCTCAGCAAATATAATTCTGTATATCATTAAAGTTAACCGAATTCAAAAAATAACTCATTCAACCTACTTACAGTAAAAGAGTAATGATGAAAATGAACTATAATTAAATAAAGATGATCCGTAGACGAGGGATGCCAAATTAATTAAAATATATTAAAAAACAAACGAAGAAATTTTTGTATTAAAATACTAAACCTCACTTTCCACAACCGAACGAAGTCTTAATACTACACAAATTCCATTGTGACCTGCAACTACCAGAACCGTGAAGAATAACGAAGACTAGAACTGAAACTTCTACTACATTCTGGGACATCAATACCAAACTTTTATTGAGAAGCTGGAGGCTGTTTTTATTCAAGAGCTGAATCACCATTCTGTTCTCTTCTCGTTGTAGTCAAAACACTGCCATATTAAGTATCTGGTCCAAGTTGGTAAAAAACCTGCTTATATTTAATTTTATATAATAAGATTTTATAACAATATTGTAATACTTAGTAACCTTAAAATTGCATTACCTGACCTTACTAATAGTTAAAAGAACTACATGTACCCTGAGAAAAAAAACAAACTGAAAATTATAATTAAATTTTAACCCATCTAAAACCCGAATTCAATAACAAATCGATTACGTATTGTGTAATCGATATGGTGTATTAGTAGCAAGAGGAAGCAGCTGTTGGAATTAAAACATATATAAAATAAAGAATCCTTCTTGAATTTGACGATTTCTTGTTATTTGTAGAATAATTAGTGTATTTCGAATAGGGGTAATTTACAGAGAAAGGAACGTGAGAAACACCTCAAGCGGAACGACTTAACCTATAATAACTGGTCGTTCGCAAACCACAGCGCTCGTTTGTTGACAGCTGGTGAATACGGGAGAATAGAGAACTAACTTTATTTCTCCGCTCTCTTCTCTTTACACTTTCGATAGTATATACAGACTAGGGTTGGAGAAAAATATTGAATTATTCAATATAATAACTGGAATAGAGCGTTTTTCTCTTGTAAAACCCTTAATAACTATTTAATACAGATCTATTATCAAGAACCGAATAATATCAACCACATAATAAATATTTTTCTTTATAAATAAATTAACATTGATTTGCAGGAGACCTCATCTAGAGTAAAATATTACAAATTGACGCATTCAACAGTGGAGCTTTCGAACATCATCTTGTTCAATAAATACATCGAGTCTCGCATATATATAGATAACAAATTGACGCTCATAACGTGGGGCTGAATTAACTATAAACCCGCAACACTAGTTACTCATTCACTGTTTCTTTACAATATTCATTTTAACGTATAATTATTTATTGGTAATTGGTAACTATTAATCATATTGCTACGACAGCACAGAACAATCTACGCGTTTATCGAATGCGCCAGAAAGATCTCGACGTAAGCGTGTTGTGTACGTGCTACTAGACGCATTTTGCGAGAATTTTCTCGACTGAGCCAGGCTTCACTCGGGCGCTCGGACTGTGTCAAGGCCGTAGCAATTACGTAGTTCGCGAGAGATAAGACGCAGTTTGGAAGCTTCTGGTGTGTGAGCGTAACTATAAATACATCGCGTCGCGGCCTTAGTTCAGTTCAATGCGAGATTTTTGACTGTGCGGTCCGAGAGTATTAGTGCGATATATTTACAGAGCGGTTCGAGTTATTACGGTGTACGTTCAAGTAGTTATTAGTGAAGTGTTTATATTCGGACGGTATAATTGTAATACAGTTGAGTTTTAATATTAGTGGACATTTTATTGCGTATGAACAATCTTCATTTGATTTGTTGTAGACACTGTGTTGTTAATTACGAACTGTTTTACTATAACAATTAAAGGTGTGATTAGTGACTTAATTGGTGTCTTGTAATTATTTTGTTTCCACTGTAACTACGACGATCGTGTAGACCGTCGTAACAGTGGTGTCAGAACTGGGATAGAACGATTAACAGTGGAAACAGTGGATACTTTGTACAAGACGAGTGTTATTCGTAATTAATCGAAAAACAATGGATGCCAGTCAGATGATGGAAAATTTCCAGGCGCTGTTGTTGCAGACACAAGAACGACGACGACAGGAGGCGGAAGAAGCAGAAAAACGACAGGATGAGAAACGCAGGCAGGAGGCGGAAGAAGCAGAAAAACGACAGGATGAAAAACGTAAGCAAGAAGCAGATAAAACGGAAGCTCTCTTTGAAGTTATGCAGAAGCAGATGCAAGAACATACTACCGCAGAATTGGGTCTCCTACGTGGTGACGTAGGTGAATTACGAGGTGAGCTCAACAATCAGATTACCAGAATATCTGACGTAGAAGAATCCATGTCAAATAAAATAGCTAAAGTAGAAAAATCTGTCTTGACTGTAGAAGAAGTTATGTCAACAAAAATATCTGCAGTAGAAAACTCAATGGCAAACATAAGAGAACAAATTAAAATTGAAGTTGAACAGTGCATGAAGATTCAACCAAAACAAATTTCTGAACAGACTGTACCAGTGATCAAGACAGAAAAATACACAGAAAATAAGTTAACAGAGAAAGTCACTTTGCCTGCAGTAGGGACAGTTCATGTCAAAGCTCCAACCTTTGACGGAAGCACTCACTGGGCAACGTACCTCCGCCAATTTGAAGCTGCTGCATGCGCAAATAATTGGACAGAAAAAGACAAGGCTGTTTCACTTGTTCTTGCATTAAAAGGACCCGCAGCAGAACTACTACAGAAAGTGCCACCTGACAGCCAGAACACCTATGCCGAGTTGATAAAAGCTCTGGAATTACGGTATGGTGATAAACATTTGCGAGATGTGTACTGCACCCAGTTGAGAGCAAGGCGACAGCATTCCGGGGAAAGTCTTCAAGAGTTTGAAGCAAGTATCGACAGACTAATTAGACTGGCCTATCCTGAAGCGCCAGAAGATTTTCGAACGCGTTTTGCGATGCAGACATTTACTGCCGGTGTCTGAGATAACGAACTACAGCAAGTGTTACGAATGGCAAGACACCAGAACAGTGCGGACGCCCTGATACATGCTTTGCAATTTGAGGGCGCCTAATCAGCGTCTGGTTGGACAAGTCATAAAGTGCGCGAGCTAAAAGATCGCAACGGCACAGACGATGAGGAAGAAGAACAAGGAACAGAGACTCGACGGTCGGTGCCACAGAATAAAATAAGAAAGGATGGAAGACGAAGTGTTATCGATGTGGGAAACCTGGACATCTACAATGAGATTGTCGGGTTAGAATTCAGCAGCAGGGAAACGAGCAATAGTTGGTGCAACGGGGCGTGTGCTGACTAACTGGAGGAACGAAGCCCCTAGAGAATACGCAATTTCTACGCTTCAGAAAAACACCGGGAGCTTGGTAGTTACCGGATTTGTTCAAGAAAGGCCAACCTCGATTACAGTTGACACAGGCGCAACAGTTTCTATTGTGCGCCCCGACGTGGTGAAAGATCTCAAGCCAATCTGGTGCTCTTGCAGCTTGCGAACAGCTACTGGACGGCCTGTAAAAGTGTATGGAAAAGTGGAGATACACCTACGCCTCGGTAGACTAAAGTTTAATCATCAAGTACTTGTTGCAGACATTGTGGATGAAGCAATTCTTGGTGTGGACGTTATGAACGCATACGGATTTATAGTCGACTTCAAAAACAATGTCTTGAGAATCGGAGGCGAAGAGGTAATGCTATCAACAATGACGACAGCAGAAAAATCGATGGACGTCATAAACCAAGTGGCCGTAACTGTTCCGCCAAACTCCGAAAAGATCATCATGGTTAGAACTGCGGTAGATACTAGGGGCAATCAGTGCTCTATATTCGAACCCCAGGTAGTCAGCACACCGGGCATACTAATTGCCAGAAGTTTAGTAAAACCTGACGAAACCGGAAATGTACCTATTAGAGTGGCGAATATTTTGGATCAAGCTATCACTTTACAAAGCAATACGCTCCTAGGCAAATTGACTCCTGTGGCCTGGGTAGCCGGAATAACGCAACGAAGACGCAGTTCTTCGGATACTTCTAAATTACCAGAGGAACTGCAAGAATTATTGAACAGATCTTCTAACGACCTCTCAAGTGGTGAGGTAAAAGAACTCGGACAGTTTTTACACGAATTCAAAGATTGTTTTGCAGTTCGGGGACAGTCACTGGGAAGAACCTCTCTTGTGCAACATCGCATCAATACCGGGGACACAACACCGATACGCCAACCTCCTCGAAGGCCTCCATTATCTAAACAAGAGGAGATGTCTCGGTTAGTACAGGACATGTTGACAGAGGGAGTAATTGAACCTTCGTCAAGTGCTTGGTCTTCCTCTGTAGTGCTGGTAGCGAAGAAGGATGGTGGATTGCGTTTCTGCGTAGACTACCGGAGGTTAAATGACGTTACAAAGAAAGACTGCTATCCATTACCTCGCGTTGACGATACACTCGACACGTTGTCCGGAGCACAGTGGTTTTCCACATTGGACCTGAAGAGTGGATATTGGCAAGTGGGTCTTCATCAAGAAGACGACGAAAAGACCGCTTTCTCGACCCCAAGTGGCTTATTCCAATTTAACGTCATGCCATTTGGACTCTGTAATGCACCGGCAACATTTGAGAGATCGATGGACATGATACTCCGAGGCCTGACGTGGAAAACTTGCCTTGTTTACTTAGACGATGCCATAGTGATCGGGAAGACTTTCGAAGATCATTTGGAAAACCTTAAGGAAGTTCTAACTAGAATTCACGGTGCACAACTGAAGCTGAGCCCAAAGAAGTGTTCTCTATTCCAGAAGGAAGTACAGTATTTGGGCCATCTGGTTTCGGCAGCGGGCGTTAGCATGGATCCTAATAAAGTAGACACCGTAAGAGACTGGCCAGTTCCGAAGAATAAACACGAAGTTCGGAGTTTCCTGGGGTTATGCTCATATTACCGACGTTTTGTGAAAGGCTTCGCTACTATTGCTAAACCACTACATGAGCTAATGGAAAATAAACGAAACTTCCAATGGTCGAGAGAGTGTGAACAAGCATTTAGAACGTTGAAGATTGCATTATGTTCGCAGCCAATTCTCGCTTTTCCAGCTTCCGAAGGGAAGTACATCGTAGACACAGACGCAAGCAATACTGGTCGAGGAGCAGTTTTGTCTCAAGTGCAGAACGGTGAAGAACGAGTAATAGCGTATTACAGCAAGACGCTTTCTAAACCAGAGAGAAATTATTGTGTTACAAGAAGAGAGTTGTTGGCAATTGTCAGAGCTTTGGAGCACTTCCATAAATGCCTCTATGGGAGAGAGTTTTCACTACGTACTGACCATGCTGCACTTGCATGGCTCTTGAGATTTAAAAATCTGGAAGGACAGTTGGCAAGGTGGCTCGAACGTCTGCAAGAGTGCAACTTCAAGGTACAACATCGGCGGGCACGGTAATGCAGATGGCTTATCACGAAGACCATGCTCGGAAGACTGCCGACATTGCCACAGAAAGGAAGAACAAAACTCAAGCGAACATGTTCAAGCCATCACTGTAGATTTCCTGGCTGATGGCTGGACAACACAAGACTGTCGACAAGAACAGATGACTGATGAAGACATTGGACCGATCTTGACAGCAAAAGAGGAAGGTCGCCGCCCGGGTTGGCAAGATATCTACCATGGTTCCGAAGTGCTGAAGGGCTACTGGGCACAATGGGAATCTCTCACTTTAGAAAACGGATTGCTGAAAAGGGCTTGGGAAAGTGCAGATGGACAAGACATGGTCATGCAGTTGATAGTTCCCCGAAGTAAAGTGCAGTCTGTTTTGAAGGAGATGCATGATGGAACATCTGGAGGCCATCTTGGCGTTAACAAAACCCTTGACAAAATACGGAAGCGATTCTATTGGCTTCATCTTCGCCACGACGTAGAGGAATGGGTTCGGATGTGTGAAATATGTGCTGCAAGCAAGGGCCCACAAACCAGAAGCAGGGGAAAAATGAGACAGTATAACGTTGGACGACCTTTCAAGAGAATTACCATAGACATTGCTGGACCATTCCCAGTTACTGACGATGGAAACCGGTACATCATGGTTGTAGGTGACTACTTTACTAAGTGGGTGGAAGCCTACGCAATTCCAAATCAGGAGGTTACCACTGTGGCAAAGGAATTAGTTCACAACTTCTGTTGCCGTTATGGAGCCCCTATGGAAATCCATACAGATCAAGGGAGAAATTTCGAATCAGGAGTGTTTAAAGAATTATGCCGTCTACTTGGAATTCGAAAGACCAGGACAACGCCTCTGCATCCTCAGTCGGACGGGATGGTTGAGAGATTCAACAGGACACTTGAGCAGCATCTTTCGATAGTTGTTGACGAGAACCAAACAGACTGGGACCAAGGTATACCACTATTCCTTATGGCGTATAGGTCATCAGTACATGACACAACCGGCATGACTCCAGCAAAATTGGTGTTTGGGCGGGAGATTCGTCTTCCTGGGGACTTGATGTTTGGATCACCTGAGACTCAGTCCCAAGAGCCAAAGAACTATTCCTCACAATTAGAAAACCAACTGCGAGAAATGAATCGCTTGGTAAGAGGACGGCTGAAGATTGCCAGTGATAAAATGAAAACTCGGTATGACATTCGCAGCAATAGTGTGGGTTTCCAAGAAGGAGATCAGGTCTGGTTGTTCAATCCAAAGCGCCGTCGTGGTCGCTCACCTAAGCTTCAGTCTAACTGGGAAGGACCCTACACTGTAAAAAAAAGGATTAACGATGTTGTTTATCGGATTCAACAGGAAGGACAGCGAAAGTTCAAGGTCGTCCACCTAGATCGCCTGGCTAAATACAAATTTAGAGACGCTTTGCCAGTTCGGGACGAACAGGCTTAAGGAGGGGGCAGTGCTACGACAGCACAGAACAGTCTACGCGTTTATCGAATGCGCCAGAAAGATCTCGACTTAAGCGTGTTGTGTACGTGTTACTAGATGCATTTTGCGAGAATTTTCTCGACTGAGCCAGGCTTCGCTCGGGCGCTCGGACTGTGTCAAGGCCGTAGCAGTTACGTAGTTCACGAGAGATAAGACGCAGTTTGGAAGCTTCTGGTGTGTGAGCGTAACTATAAATACATCGCGTCGCGGCCTTAGTTCAGTTCAATGCGAGATTTTTGACTGTGCGGTTCGAGAGTATTAGTGCGATATATTTACAGAGCGGTTCGAGTTATTACGGTGTACGTTCAAGTAGTTATTAGTGAAGTGTTGCGTTTTATATTCGGACGGTATAATTGTAATACAGTTGAGTTTTAATATTAGTGGACATTTTATTGCGTATGAACAATCTTCATTTGATTTGTTGTAGACACTGTGTTGTTAATTACGAACTGTTTTACTATAACAATTAAAGGTGTGATTAGTGACTTAATTGGTGTCTTGTAATTATTTTGTTTCCACTGTACCTACGACGATCGAATAGACCGTCGTAACAATATGAATTATGTTTACTGAATATTGTTGTTTCTTCCTTGCATTGAACCACATCTGCCATTCAAATTATTTACCAGTTGTTAAAATTTTGATTTGGCACATTAAATTTTTATTTACATTTTTATATGTATTATTAACAATGTTAAAAAAACTGGTTCAGTAAAGAAGTTGAAAAATCTCTTAGCAAAATTATAAACAAACAAAGCGTTATATTCAACTTGCAAAGTTACCTTCAGTGGTGCACTTGTTTTATGTTGAATTTGTCTTATATTTAATTATTTAAAAATTAATAAAGAAATATTTTTGAATAAAGTTCTTCTATTACCTTCTATTTGCATATAATTAATATTATGAAAATAATCAATTCTAATCAGTACTTAGTGATAGGTTAATGCTCTCTCTTCTCTTTTTCCCCTTTTTCTCACTCTCTCACCCCCACAGGTGCTAATGCCATATTTCTTTTGCAGTTTTACTCACACACATCACTTATCTGTGTACACTTGTGGTTGATGCCATAATTGTGGTATTGTCTGGTGAGTTCCTCCATCCATCGGTTTCCAACAAGTGGAAAGTATTTTCCATTACTTTCCACTTACGTTTAATTTGTTCCACTGTTTGCTTCAAACGTTTTATGATAAAACTGTCTCCGAAAGACTTTAGGTACGTATTGTTGTCTGAAAATGTTACATTTTGTTTATTATTTTATTCCTTTTAAAGATAGGCCTACAACCTGTCCGCAGGTCCGAGTCATCGTTTTTTCCATCCGTTCTGTTGGGTAGTTCGAAAGCGACTGCCCATACTCCATACTGTCTATCAGCATTCCATAGCTCAGAACTCCCATTCCACAGATCTTCTCTGTTTATTCTATGGGAATGATAACACCTTTTCATCTGGCACAAGACTCCTAAACGTGCAAAAATACGTTTTGAGTTACAAACTGTGCATTTTCTCATGCACAAGTCACACACAAAAATTCAATGCGGTCCGATGTTCTGTTTCATACACAAAATCTGTCTCTGTATTATGCTGAGTAAAATGTCTCATTACCCCCCCCCCCCCCAAATGAGAGGTTTTATGTCTCAAAACATAAAAACTCTCATTTCCCTAAAACCTAGGTGGATCAGTGAGGATATGGCACCACGACCCCCTTACTTCATGATCAATCTGGGCACTTACCCCCTTCCCCCCAATTCAGTGACCATGGCCGTGTACCCATATGACTGCTGGACTTCCTTCATCAGGATCCCAACACCATAAAACCACACAGCACAAGCTTACCCCTACAGATCCACACAGATATTATACACTGTATATTTTAACGTACAGCCTGACACAAAATGTGCAGTGATAAATTAAATTGTGCAGTGATAAAATTGGAAAATGTGCAGTAATAAACTTTTGAGAAAAAATTTGGGAAAATAAATTAACTGACATTTGAGTAAAAAAATAATGTAATGAAACTATATTTAGCCTTATTAAAAACGAAAGCAGTTTTAACCCAAGCTTAACATATTTCATTTTAATTATTGTCTTTAAAACTCTTGTCTAAAAAGTCTCACTCTTCATTTTCTTTTCCTCGAGGCCTTCTTCTTCCTGCTCTTTGCTTTCACGGCTCTTCTTGCTTGCCTCTGGAAAAACCCCTGAAAAATAAAACTGCTCTGTTGCTTTTGGAGTCTCCCTGACTCATTATTCATCCATGTAAGCACTGGATTGAGGGGATTCCACACCGACAATGATGGCATGTTAAAATGAATATACAAGTGGAGATTTTCAGTGTCAATATTAAGGCGTTGGCAGTGATCAGTTTTCAGCATGTTACTGGCACTTACAATTCTTTCTACATCCGCACTGTGGGGCTTGGCTGCTAAGATTCTAGCCAATATGACACAAGTGTTTGAAAAATTGTTTGATTGGGAAAAAAATTTGCTTTTTCTGAAAGGGGTTTTTTCTTCAATGCCTCCAGTTCAGGATGTTCTTGGATATCTCCAGATTCGTGTGCAAGAGATAACAAATCAAGATCTGACCCCCAAATTTTGGCCAACGCTCTTACATCACAAGATGATTCAAAGTTCACAAAGGGCCGTGTTTCTTCAATCACTTTTTCATCAATCTTCATTCTTTCCTCCAAAAAATTACAAAGAGATTCCTTTACCTCAACTGAAACTTCTGAAGTGCCCTGCTTTTCCTTTTCCGTCACATAAAGATGGTGCTGAGCACGCCTTCTGGGTTTGTTTTCTTCGATTTGTATGGCTTTTAGCTTGAGACCATCTGGTTCCCTTTTCATTTTTTTTTTTTTTTTTTGTAGAGCTCCTACCCAACCACCAATAAGTGGGGTTTCTAAAATCTTGGTGATACTGAGAAGTTACTGATTAATAACAAAATAATATTTAATAAACATACAAATCCCTTACCTGCATCAGGTCCCAGAGTCTTCACGTGAACTCGTTACCTATAAGTGATTTGGGGTTATTTTCAGTAATAATTACTCTCATTTACTGTTAACTATTTAAAATTCATTTATTATTCTTTTTTATGACTCTCTTTTTTATGAATCCATTAAAACCATGCCTTCTCCTTCTCTAACATTTCCATTAAACAAAATTAAACATCCTTTATTTCTTATAACTAATTTAAACTATTTATTAGATTAATCAATTAAAAGGCGACCCAGCATTTTGCTCACACACACACACTCACATCTTTTAACCCCTTCTATTTAGCGCTTTTATGATAATTTCATAATTTTTTGTTTATTATACTGTACTTGGCTGGTGTAGTACTGGCAGACCTCGTGGCACACTTATTACATTTTTGTTTCCTGGTTTGTGTCCGAAAAGGTTTTCTGTTTGTTCACTGATTGGATTGTTAATGTTTCACTGTTAGTCACTTCTATTTGATTCACAATTTTTTGTTATTTTATAAAAATTATGCACACGAGTCGATGGGTTCACCCGGCCGGGTTAAAATTGTCTTGTCGACTGGGTGGGGGGGGAGAGTGCTCCAAACTCCCCACTAAACCTTGTTAACCAAACGGAAAAGCACAGCCATCAGGCTGTGAAATTTTCATCAACGTCCATGAAGTGTGGATTGTCAATGTGCCCACAAGGTTGACGATATTAAACGGTGACGATACAGGAGGCACAGGTAGGTGGAGCCTCTACCTGATTTCCATCGTCTACAGAGCACATGGAAATAAAATCCTTATGCCTCGCCATTTTTCGTGGCGTCGGTTTTTGCTGTTTATGCGTAGTAGCTGCGCTCCGTCGAGTGTCTGTGCGTATCATACGTGCCAATCATTGAATTCACAAACGAGTTGCATTCTTCAACTACACTCTGCCCAAAAATTTACGTTATTGTTCTTTGTTTGAATACAGCCGTATTTTACATGGGACTTGCAATTAAAAGTTTAAATAAATTTAATAAAAATAAAAAACCCCCATTTTGCCACATTACAATACCCCCCCAATGAGAGGTTTTCTGCCGAAACAGAAAAACTCTCATCGCTAAACCTTAAGAGGATCGGTGAGGATATGTCGCCAACAACCCCCTTTTATTTTTAACAAATGGGTAAACTACCCCCCTAGCTCGGCGACTATGGCTGCACCTGAACGAGATTATTGGACTTCTCTGTTCGAGATCCCAACACCGTAAAATCGGACAGATACTCACCATAGTACCACCCAACCTCAACTAATTCCATCAAAAAATAAAAAAAACTGGCCTTACACCATACCAGATCCTCAATCGATATGTTCCCCCTTACATGCATACTGGGTTGCCTTTAGCAAATACTGGGTGCGTACATATATTGTAACGTGACAGATATTCCACTAATAATTAATTCAATTAAGATCATATAAATAATTAAATTACATATAACCAAGAATTTCAAATGAAAATAAAATCACACTTCAAAGAAAAACACCAGTATAAAAGAAAAACAGTAATTCAGTAATAAAAATGCAACAATAAAATTCAAGCCAATAAATTAAAAGGAAACTCATATTAAAAAATCAGGAGATTACCCAGGTAATTTAGGAGCAGGTGATAAAGAAGATACCCCAAACACAAGAAGAAACAAGAAGAGGAAGTTTATTAGCAGGTGATTAACAAGATATCCCGAAATCAAGGAAGAAGAGTAAAGTTGGTTAGATAATAAAGAAGATACACCGAACCCAAGAAGAAAGAAGAAATTTATAAGCAGATGATAAAGAAGATACCCTGAACCAACCATCGGACAAAATAAAACAAAGTACCTTGGTTTACCCAAGAAGGAAGAAGAGAAGAAAGGAAGATATAGGATAGGAGAACCACAATAAAAAACCTATTATTAACTACCATGAACCCCAAACCAAATGTTAATACCATTAAAGAAAGTATAACACCCCAAAAACCTTATGAAATTGTAATTTAATTATAGATAGAAGTATTGAGTAGTATGATAAGAAGTGCACCAACTAAAGTTATTATATGGTAAAATAAACAAATCTTCACTGTCCATTATGACTAAAGGTCTGGTCTGAGAATATAATAAAAATCAACATAAGTCAGAACCAACAGTGAATGTGTACCAGTGTAGTGTTTTTAAATGTAATAAACTTCAAGTTAATGTGTAACTATAACTTAAACAAGGTGCTATTAAATATTTAGGTATGGATGCTGTATTAATTTGTAAAATGTTTAAAATGTATGTTCAAAATAGTTCCAGCAAAAATGTCTAACTTTGAAGACTGCTAGTAAATGTCAAATATTATTTTTTGTGTTAGTAGCATGAATTAGATGCTACAAATATTAATAATTATATAAACAATTTTATTTCATGTTATGTTAACTTTTAAAAGTCAGAGGAGGTGTAGAATTAACTTTATTTGAAAGAACCATATATGTAAAATACTAAACTCTAGGCCAAATAATGAATTCAGAAAAATTAATATAAACTAGTTAATTAACCAATGAACCATGTAAACTAACAAGATTTAGGTAAGGTGGATCAATAACTAACTACTGTAAATGATCCTATGATTTAAAAGAGTAATATAGAAAAATGTCTTAAATTATTAAAAATTTTTGAATTAAAAAAATAACTATTTCAGAGGAGAAATAGTAAATTAATGAATTATCACTAAAAGACAGTTCAAATGTTAAATTTATAAGGAATTAAGGACAGTTCAAATGTTAAATTTATAAGGAATTAAGGAAAGAGAAAGATTTGTGACCATCTGAAATTTATTATAATTATATTTATAACACCTAAAATGGCAGGAATTTTGTACAAGAACAGGATGTAGGTTTTTGGGCCTAGATTTCCAAAAAGAAAGAAATATGGCTATTTTAACAAAAATCTCAACAAATATGGACTATGACATATCAAATTAAACAGAATGAGATAAATAAACCAATTAGGTGGTTAATAGTTCATGAAAGCAATCAATAAACTAAAAATATTCCATATATAATGTACTTTATAATTATGTAGAAAGGAAATGAAAATTATTTTAACAATACTTTTCCAATATTAACTTGGCAAGATATTTCCTAAGACGAAGGAAGTAAGTTAGTTCTTTGTTAACAGTCAACGGGAACGGTCGATGCTGAATCGCGTTCTGAAACCGTATAACGAAGTGTAATGGAGTAAAAGTTGAAAATCAGTGAAATACGAGAGTTACCTAAATTAACACTTTTTGACTTAAAAACAGTGAAATACTCTACCACAATAGTGAAAACAAATGATACACAACACAATACAAGTGAATTAAACCGTTCAAACAACCTAACATTAATAATTCACTCCATAACAACTTTTCGATTTTTTCGTCATAACCAGCAAACTTTCAGTACATATAAAATAAGACAATTAACACCTGTGAACACTGAACACTTATCCAGGATGCCAGAACAACACAATAGACAATATACACTATCACGGAGACCAATAAAACAGTTGTGAAGGGGAATTTATTATCAGAATTTCCAACCATCAGTTTGCAGTAATATTCCACAGCGAGACGTGCCGCCATTTTGATCTTCCCGTGATGCAAAGTATCAACCAGCAACGAAGCAGTCGAGTCACTATTGGGTATAAAGTGTATACTACAAACATTATATATTATTCACAAATTGTCATTTTTTACTTTTAAGACTTATATTTTTGTGCATGTTATACTTTCTAGGCCTACCCTTCTCTGACTATATAAATATAATCGTTATAAGAACCTTTTTCAATATTTTATATAAATATAACCTGTTATTGCAAATCGATATATCCCTGTGAAAGAGTCGAATAGTTGCTCAACATCGATTTTGAATCGATTGTTAAGAATTATTATTAATAAATCAATCTATTTCAATGATCTGGATTTTATAATTATTTCACATCTTAAATTAAGAGTTTAACTAACTACAGGACTTACTGGAAGAAGATAAATCTTAACTGAAAGTGATATACTGGAGCAGCGCTGAAAATCACTAATCGATTACAGCAAGAAGATAATCTGATTAACTCCGGATTTAGTTAAGGTCTACCAGAAGTGTAAAATTTAACCAAAATAAACTCACAGAATTTTAAATTTTCAAACAAAACACAGAACCAGGATTATTTCTAAATTATAACAATAACAAACAAACATAAAAATTTTTTTTGAACAAAATTTTTTTTGTAATAAAATTTTTTTTTATCTTTTCTTTGAACCTACACAAATAAATATATTATTTGTAACCAGTGAAAACAGGTCTAGTTACAAATCGACGCTCACCACAGAGGAGCGTAACAACGTTGAAGAACAAAGAAGGTTTTAAACGAACCTCACATCATTTATTTGTATAGTTACAATATTCATTACTATATTATAAACAAACTCCATACTTTTAATTCGTAAAGTATTTTATCTTTCCAATTCCATTCCTTTTCTCAAAAATTTATGTTACAGTTTCAAATCAAAAATAAATCAAACAAATCAAATTTAAATCATTTAGACTTCGTTCACCTACAGAAATGAATCTAATTTCAATATCAAAGATTTCCTATTACCATTAATTTCCTCATCCCCCTTCCATTTACTTCCAAATCTTCTACATGAATTTAAAACTCTTCCTAATTAACTGCTAACCATCATAAAAAACAAAATAAATTGAACACCTTATTAAATCATAAATTCCCTTCTCATTACTTTTGTTTACAACACGTATAATATGAACAATATAAATCAATTAATACCTTAGCCATACATATAATCCACAAAATATTTTGAATATCAAAACAATCTGTACTTCAAGCAAAATTAAAATTTTTTTTTTTTTTTCAGAAAAAACTTTTTGATTCCTAAAAAGAATCATTCTGTTAACAAAATTTACTATTTAATCATTTCAGTATTGATTAACAAAATCTACGAATCAATTGTAGGAAACATACTACATATCAAACATCAGTCATCAGCTGATCTCTCTGGGTCAAGTGAATGACCTCATCCTAGATACACTTCAAAAGTATATAATGCAAAATACATGACATATGTTTATACCTTATAGTTTCTACTCTTACACCCTAACATAGTACAAATAATAACACAATAAAACATAATAAACAAAATATGATAAACATCTTCTATACTTGCAATAATCTTTTCCAAAATCAGTAAAATCCTCTATAAAATTATTATACAGAGCATAACATTTTTAAATTAATTACTTCTAAACTGACTATCTACTACAATAGTATTTCTTGAATCAAAACAAAATCATTATAATTGACCCTAACACTTAAAATCGTTCGTTCTCATAAGTGAAATACATCACTAATCATTGAATCATAGTTATAGCAACTGTTACTGAACAGGAACTGGGTCGTCAACCACCAACTCTCTCCTTAGAGTCAGTGAAGTTGATCGGCCCGCTGTTTACAGATGTCGTCACCCTCTCACTGATTTCTCAGTTACCACTCCTACTACATCGTTTACTTAATTCCCCCCTTGTACCCAGTTACAATTAGGTAACCACCCGCCGGATAAACCGGATCGAGCGTTTGCCTTATGCACAGATGCGGTATCTGTGCCCCTGGCTTGTAATGGCCAGCTCCTTTTCCACACACACTATTGTTTCCTGAGGGTGGACTGTGGCGCCCATTTGCATCCTTAAGAACTAAAGTTTATATAGGGTATAGACGCTGCCTATACCGTTCTTGGTTCAGCGTTATAAAAAATTCGGCATTACTGATGTCCGAGAACACCAGTAATCCTACTATAAGATTCACACACCCTTATTACGGCACTATCACCACCTTCGATGATAGCCGCTGTTCCATAGTTATGTAGATTCCCCCGAGTTACCCCCCCCCCGGTTAATTTCTAAGTTCACCAATTTAGAATATATTTACATTATAAATCTACAGTCAGGGTTCGGTGAAGCCGTGACCGCCCGAAATGTAGGGGAAACTACCAAAATACATATAAGGTTCACACTTATACTGCGACTACAGTTCACAGAGGGTAAATTCTTATATGCTTGGATATATTATTATTTAATTCTCCTACACCCTAACAAACATAATACAACATCATAAAACATAGTATACTCATAATCAACATTGTTGTTATTACCTTAAAATAAACAATTCGCATTTAAGTTTGACCCAAAATTACACACCTTACATCTTTAAATTTGCATATAAAATTATAGACATTATATTTTAATTTTATTTTCAAATTCTATTAACTATTGACAATTCTTTTATATCAACTTTTAATTATTTATAATTTACTACCATTTAATTCTCCACAAAAATTCAAATTTATTATCAACCTTTATTTTACATTACCTTTCAGTTATTATTACCTTTCAACCTGCGAATTTTCTGTTATTTTACCTTTTCATCATTGATTAGTTTGGGTGACTCATTTATTCCCCATGATTCTATTTATATGGGCATTAACATATATCTAACCTTACTCACCTTCTTCCTTCTAACAACCAACAGATTTCCATAGGGTGACACCCGTCTCTAATAATAACCCCCTTCAACACTAATTCCACTTAAATCGTTCTACTCTTATAATAAAATATCTAATACCCTCTTTGTAACTTAGGATGTGTGTTCCCTAACCTGGAAATTCCATGCATAACCTTTTGCCCCTCCACCAAATACCGGCAAACACTCTACGACCCTCCACAACTACCTGTCCAATGACGCACATTGATCACTCCCTACAACATCACCCTCACTACAAAATATCACCATCAACTATTTATTCTCTAATTACATTACTCACCTTCTCTACATATAATCACTCCCTCTACTGTGTCCCTACTATTACCCTGTTTCTGTATTACTTGTATTTCGTATTTCAACTTTTTATTCTCTCTAACTCCCATTAAAATTAACTCTAATTAACTCACATGCCTTATTTAAATAATCATCATCACCCAAACTCCCTTTTTTACCACCTTTTACATTACTATGATCATTGAAAATTACACTAGAAAACTCACCACTTACCTCATAATAACAATATAACTCAACACCCAACCTATTGTATGGTTACACTTACTATTCATTATAGAATCTAAATCTCAGAAAAATTATTTAAATTCATTATCAAAATTTATTTGTATAACAATCATTAATCAATTAATCCATCTCAAATTATTTCATTCAATCAGTTCTTGAAAACACAAGTTATTTTAGTTAATTTCTTCCAAAACAATTACAATTCATTTATTACTCTCGTTATTTATTTTATCTAATAAAATATTATATTTATTAAAATCAATTTCTACTACATACACACATTGTTTACATAAAATATATTTTACAACACAAACAATTAATTTCACTATCAGTGTATTTACAATTTCTTGTCATTATTTTTCTGTTTACCACACCTCATTTTATAAGTTAGCAAGGTCATAACCATAAACTAAAATAGTTAAAATGTCCATTCACTGATTTTTATTTAACCCCCATCATCATACAATGGTCTTATTTTTATATAACAATTATCATTCTTACTCACACTCCATTCATTATTATTATTTATATAATAATTCTCTAATATTTCACATTGTTCCGTAAAACCCATATAATAATCTACTGGATTATCCCACATTATTATCAAATCATATACCCTGTGTAAATCATTGATTTTGGTCTTGTCACCATCTGTATTATTATCTATCACCCCTAAGTATTTTAACCTCTCAATTTCAGAATCGTCTATTATTAATACTCCACGTCTATGCACAGGTAAGCATTCAATATAATTATCAACGTTATCATTATTTATTTCTGCACTATCTTCGTAACAAGGTAAGTCAACAATAGTACTAATTCTCTCTCTCTCTCTTTAATTTCTCTAGTAGCTCTTTGTAACTTCTAACAACATCAAATAATATTATCTCTCTCTCTCTCTCTCTCTCTCTCTCTCTCTCTCTCTCTCTCTCTCTCTCAATGTGAATAATTCTACCACTCTCTCACAAAACCACTCATCATGACAACATCTCACTTTGTCTCTATCACTCCACACAAAAGGCAACATAACGTTATCATAACCCATCCTGATTCTTTCAGGGAACTCATGATACACAAAAGGGGACCTACTTAGAGACACCTTGCCTCTATAACCATGAGAGGAAACTCTGTCCTCTTAACTCACTATTGGAGTCTTGACTCCATTTAAATCACGGGAAAAATTTGCCCTTTGTGTTATCTTTCAAATTATATACTTATGTAATTGTATATTACAAATACCCAGTAACTATCTTTAACATAATTATTGTGTTTAATAACGGGCGCCATGTTGGAAATTACCAACAGCTGATATTACATTTACTTTACGGGCCAGACTTCGTGTTAAGCGAACGATATTGTAGAACGGGAAGTGTTATCTGAAATAAATACTCTGAAATGGTTATATAAAAAAAACTTATTATTAACAGAAAGTTTTACATATATATTTGACTCGACCATGCGCCAAATACGCCTCGGGGCGTAGTTCTGTGTATCATTAAATAAACAAACATATTTAAAATTGAAACTTGTAAATCTAAACATATAATAAACATATAGTAGAACAAACAAAACAACTTTAAGATATATGTGTATGCACAACCCAGGCACTTAGAAATTATACACTCGCCCTCTCACTCTCTCTCTCTCATTCTGGTACAATTCTTTTTTCATGAGCTCATTTCATTTGAATTTACTTTGAAATTTTTATTTTGGTCATTTGAATTTTGATTTTGTATTAATGTTTGGAACGTTCTCACCAAATTTCCAGATGCGGTTTTACGTTCTCTCTGTACGGTAAACTTCGCGTACCGCGAGTTTACCAATTTCACTTCCCGGTCACATTTTATAGTTGTAGATTCAGCACTGTATTTAAATAGTTATTTAACCACTTTTAGTGGTTCAAAAGTTAAAATTCACTATTTGTGAACGATTTGCCGGCCGGCTGCGATCACGTTCCCTGTTGAAATGACACCGAGTCTTTGTTCCATATTTCCGAAGTAGGGTGAATCTACGTCACTCGTCTATTGTCTGTTTGTTGACAGCATCGTGTTGTTTACAAAAACAAATTCCTGGCCGCTGACGTCATCAAGGATCGTCGCTTTTATCGCAATAAATGACATACTGTTTTTTTTGAGGCTTCACGTTTTTTGCTCTGAAACCGTCCGAATCCTGGCAAATATTATGTAGTCCACTCACGGTATATTCATAAAGGTTATTAAATGTTTATTTAATTTTGACCAAATGAAGGAATACAATATTTATGGTTCTTTATACCATATTTAGGGTGATTAAAATTTGTACCATAATTGTACCATTACAAAACCCCCTCAATGAAAGATTTTGTGTCGAAGCACAAAAACTTTCATTGACCCTTTCATACTTCCTAAAGGGATCAGCCAGGATAGGTCGCCACAACCCCCTTACAATTTATATAAAAGAAAATAATAACTCACCCTTGGTCTGATGATGATGACCGTACCTACATGACCTTACTGGACTTCTCCTTCGAGATCCCAACACCATAAGGCCACTTAGGCACGTAACGCCCCTGCTCTGACGCACTGGCCAGCTCAGGACCGCCGTCATAACACCAAACACTGAAACAATAAATAATAAATATTAAAATAGTGGCTTGGCAAATTACTCTACCCTTAACTGATCTGGTTCCCCTTAGCTAGGTGCTGGTTTGTGCTAATAAGCACTGGGTTTGCTTGATATATGATTAAAATCTAGTTATAAAAATTATACTACTAAAAACGTAACTCCCAAGAATTATAAAGAATTTCCTTTCGCAATATGGACAACCCTGAATTTATAAATTGTTTCGATTTCCATCGATAATATTTACCTCTTTCCATTTTATAATTAGTATAATTATAAAAGAAACACATTGATATAAAAAAATTACATTATAATGGAAAATATGGAAATTCCCCTATAAATCTCCCAAACATGGAGAAAACAAATTATAGAAACACAAAATAATTAATAAATCTGTATGGTATTATTTATTCATAAATCTTATTGAATTGTTAAATTAAAATTATTATTATTATTATTATTATTATTAACAGGTAATAATATGGCATTAACAGCGCCAATTATAGTTACCCCTTCATACACATTATTTCCATACATGTTAAAAATTTTATAACATAAATACATAATACATTTTACATAATAATACACATTGATACATTTAATACATTGAAATGATTTATTCATTTTTAATCTTGAGTAAGATTTGCACTAAAATTTGCATATTCTATTTATTTAAATTTGCATTTAAATTATTTAAATTTACAATTTCAATTAATTAATTATTTAGACATCAATTATAATAATATTATTATTTCACATTTATTATTAATATTCATATTACATTATTATTACTTCATTATTCACTCCCTATTACTTTTTTATTCTGAGTTTTCTACCTCACTAACTACCTAACCTTTCACATTCTAATCATTGTTTAGTCTGGGTGACTCCTATATTCACTATGCTCATTATATTTTTACTCACCTTCTTCTAACTGACAACCAAATTTACCTTTCATGACACCAATATCTCAATTATAAACACCCTTACTAATTTCATTTAAATCCTATGGCACCGCTCGTCTTTGCACAGAGATGGGTGTTCCCTAACTGGCTATATACATTCATATTATTTTGCCCTTCCAAAATTCGGCAAACACTCCCTTAAACTACGCTAATACCTGCCACAACACTATTGGTTGGCTACTCCTTATCACCTCACCCCCACTACAAAATATCATCAATAACAATTATATGTTTATACCTTTACTTTATTCACCTCTACAAATAATCACTAACTACTGTGTCCCTAAATATCTAATAATTCTTTTTGCATTATTTCAAAATTCTTAACTATCTAACTCCCATGTCATTAATTAATTAACTCACCTGCATTTTATCTATCCCCAGGCTCTATCCCTGTTTAAACATTCCACCTTACTGTAATCATTAACAATTGTCTTATAAAATTCATCTCTCCCCTACTCATAATAGTACTTCTCACTTCTCAAATATATATTCTTACTTATTTAATCATTTATTTAATCATTCATTAGTAATTACCTTCATTACAAAGTAAACAATAATTGAACTTCATTAAAAACTTTCTATTAATTACTAATTTACTTCTGTTATAAAGGTAGCACAACTTTCTTTTGTACTATTTTAATTAAGTAATAAAGAATGATTACTCTTTAATTGTTATTCCATTATTTAAAAAATATTACTATTAAGCATGTTAATTATTAAAATACATCATAACTAGGGTACACAAAATATACCTGTAATACAGCATCAAAAATACATAAACACATTGATATATAAATACATATAAAACAATGAAAAATATACACTCCAACTCATTATTTTGTTATTTATCAAACGCAGTCCATAGCAGTCCAATTCAATACCACTTTTCACATATATTTAATGTTCATTACACAATTGAAACAGTCTATCCTCCATCGTTGAATAACATTCGAATCTTAGGTCTATTGAATTTATTTTTTAATAAATAAATTTTATGATTAGCAATATTATATTCATTTTCATTTATAAAACTGTTATCAACCAAATATTTCAAGTCACGATCTAGTAGGGTTCCGTTTATCTCAGTAATATCATATGTTATTAATTGGTTATTTATTTTATAATTATCCTCATAATTTTCTACCACAGGTAAGTACTTAATACCATTATCATCATTTATTGTTATTTCGATTTCATTGTTACTATAAGGTACGTATTCCTTATTTTCATCCACCTTATCTAACCCTAACCTTTCTACCAATTGTCTGTATTTTCTATTTACTTTAAAAAATTTTATTACTTTCTTTTTCTCACAATATCTCTCTATACTTTCTTTCTTAATACATTTCTCTCCATAACACCAAATTACACTCTCTCTCTCCAAATATGCAGGGGTCCCTAACATAAAATTATTGCACCACTTATTAGGTACACAAAAACACAAAGAAACTTTATTTGTAGACCTATCGTCTTCCAAATATAAATTGAAGGAACTCTTATCCTTATAAAAATTACGTGAAGACTTTTCTTCACCCCCTAACACAACATCAAAAGAAAATTCTACCCCCTGTACTCCTTGTACAAAAATACTTTCTCCAATCTCTCTTTCTGACTCAATACACTCAAACACTTCATTATCACTCATAATACTTTCATTATCATTTTCTAATATTATATTCTTACTACTTGTAATATTCTTACTATCTGTAAATTCATTATTCACATTATCATTTTTAATTACGTTATTAGTCAGTACTTCATTTTTCTGGGTACTATTTACCTTCTGGGTTTCTAATTGATTTAAATTCTTGTCTAATTTTGTGATGACCTTGTCAAGCTGTTTAATGAGCTTATCGTGACCTATTTTAATTTCATTGTTTAGTTCACTGAAATTAATTTTAATTTGATCATTTTGCTCATCAAATTTGTATTAAAACTACTTTGAATCTCTTTAATTTCGCCTTTCTGCTCATCCAATTTTTGTCAAAATTATCAAATTTATTTAATAAGAGTTGCATCATAGCAGCAGTACTGTCAGATTTAATTTCTGAACGAACAGGCATGGATGTAGAGACCTTCTCTGCTTCTACATATACAACAGATACATGTGTATCTGTTTCGTCAATCTGACTAATTTGAGTTGGTTGAACATCCATTTCACTCATAACTATTTCGTCAGTGAGGCTGACTTTTTCAGTTTTATCTTCATTAGTATTCATATTTGCAATTTATAATACAGTCATGCATCCAATAGTATAACCTAACTTCGTAAAATTTGGTTATGTTTAAAATTTCTTTATTACCTCAGATAACTCCATTCTCTTCGTAGGCTTACCCCACATAAAATTATATTATATAGAGTCCCTGTTCGCAGGCGACCATATGTTATCTTTCAAATTATATACTTATGTAATTGTATATTACAAATACCCAGTAACTATCTTTAACATAATTATTGTGTTTAATAACGGGCGCCATGTTGGAAATTACCAACAGCTGATATTACATTTACTTTACGGGCCAGACTTCGTGTTAAGCGAACGATATTGTAGAACGGGAAGTGTTATCTGAAATAAATACTCTGAAATGGTTATATAAAAAAAACTTATTATTAACAGAAAGTTTTACATATATATTTGACTCGACCATGCACCAAATACGCCTCGGGGCGTAGTTCTGTGTATCATTAAATAAACAAACATATTTAAAATTGAAACTTGTAAATCTAAACATATAATAAACATATAGTAGAACAAACAAAACAACTTTAAGATATATGTGTATGCACAACCCAGGCACTTAGAAATTATACACTCGCCCTCTCACTCTCTCTCTCTCATTCTGGTACAATTCTTTTTTCATGAGCTCATTTCATTTGAATTTACTTTGAAATTTTTATTTTGGTCATTTGAATTTTGATTTTGTATTAATGTTTGGAACGTTCTCACCAAATTTCCAGATGCGGTTTTACGTTCTCTCTGTACGGTAAACTTCGCGTACCGCGAGTTTACCAATTTCACTTCCCGGTCACATTTTATAGTTGTAGATTCAGCACTGTATTTAAATAGTTATTTAACCACTTTTAGTGGTTCAAAAGTTAAAATTCACTATTTGTGAACGATTTGCCGGCCGGCTGCGATCACGTTCCCTGTTGAAATGACACCGAGTCTTTGTTCCATATTTCCGAAGTGGGGTGAATCTACGTCACTCGTCTATTGTCTGTTTGTTGACAGCATCGTGTTGTTTTACAAAAACAAATTCCTGGCCGCTGACGTCATCAAGGATCGTCACTTTTATCGCAATAAATGACATACTGTTTTTTGTGAGGCTTCACGTTTTTTGCTCTGAAACCGTCCGAATCCTGGCAAATATTATATAGTCCACTCACGGTATATTCATAAAGGTTATTAAATGTTTATTTAATTTTGACCAAATGAAGGAATACAATATTTATGGTTCTTTATACCATATTTAGGGTGATTAAAATTTGTACCATAATTGTACCATTACATTTGTAAACCCAACCTCTTTTCAACCACTATCTTATTGCTACTCTCTATTTCCACTAAAACTTCATCTCCACTATTATTATTCACTTTATTTTCTAACTCATTTTAATTATCTCGTTGTTATCACTTGTTAACTCATTATTATAATTATCGGCACTCACCTTGTCTACCGCTACCTGTTTTGCATCTAAACTACCACCACTACTGTTAATACATATATCCCCGTTATTTTCATTTATTTTGCTCTTACCTGTATTTATTACCCACACTCCAATTCTCTCAATATTTCGTTCTAATTTGCTAACGTTACTGGTAAATATCTCATTGGTTTTCTCAATATTTTTATTGATTTCTTTAATATCGTTTTTTAATTAATTGAAACTGCTTTCGCATTTGATTTTTTGTTCGTGTATTTCACGACTTAATTTATCTAATTTATTATTAAACTTCTCATTACTATCAAAACGATTATTTATTTTATCGAATTGACTTAGTAAAATACTCATCATGTCATCATCAAATTTATTACATTTTGTTGAGGTTGGGGTTAATTGAACCCTCGAGTCCTCTGTCACATTTGTTTCATCTGTTACACTTATATTCATAGTTTTATTGTCTTGACCTACATTCGGAGTTGAATGTACTTCAGTGCTACTCATGACAGCTGATTCATTAAACTTACTTATTTCATTTATATCAGTTTCATTATTTTCTGCCATTTTCATAAATTTACTTACATATAAAACATCTTATACTTAACTCAAAATCATTTCATCACTCCCTGTTGCGGTTTGGAAGCTCTTGAAGAATCGCAAGTTATTCCAAAGACGCTAATAAGGAAGGCTGGATTGTTTGTTAGAAAGAAGTGGACTGTATTTGAGATATTGAACATGCGTTTATTGAATAATTTGGTTTGTTAGTTACGATCGGCACGTGCGGATGCGTTTTGAGGCGATAATGCCCGAAATCAACTTTGAATGAAATCGCGGTCCATGGTAGATGGACGCAGGTAGACGATTAAAGTTGAATGTTACAAATGTATGCTGAATAATAGCCAAAAGCAGCGGCTGCAAGAGAAGTGCTTAACGAGAGTTGCGCTCGGAGTCGTGTTATAAACTAAACTAATACTGGCTTGCAGTCGGCTAGGCTGGCCGATTGCAAGGTTTGATAAAAGCGTGACGTCATCCGCGCGTGCCGTGCAATGTTAGTAGGCTGCTTACAACTGACAAAACAGTACAAAGTTTAAACATACTGCCCGCCAAAATCGGGACGATTTTGTACATTAACGGTTAAATTGAACAATATAATACTTAGACTTACATGTCGTAAGCGATACAATAATTGGCGCACTGGCCAGAGATCATAGACATAATAAACATAATATACTTGAAGACTTATACATAAAATTTGTAGAAAACAAAAATCATTAATCTAGCACAAAGCTTAAGTCAAAACAAAACAATTTCTGTGCTAGAAAAGGTACAACAAATAAAAAATCGTGATAAAAATGAACCTTTACATAACTGAACATGATCTCTCTTGAAGCGTAACATATGGATAAAAAATACATATATTTAAACCTTGACAAACGTAAATAATAATCTTAAATTATATAAGAGAAACCATCTTGATCACTGCTTCATATATAGTAATAGAAATAATAGAAACATAATGTTATCATAATCGTATCAAAGTTCAATGGTACATGACATTGAAAAATACAATACACATATAGAATAATTGACACTTGTGGTTCTCAGAATTTGAATCACACAAACATATTAACGATACACAACATTCATAATGATTGATAGTACATAGTAGACATAGTCACTGTTGCTGTAATAGCTAGCGACACTTAACAATGTTACAATGCTTATGATACAATTGACTTGTATGCTCGCCCCGGGAAATGTCCCGGGCGTGTTCCATGTAATGTGACACGCACACACACACACACACACATACACACACACACATACACACACACACACCTCGTGTGTCTCGTATGGCACGCATACGATTAGCTTGTTGCCACCGGAAGGGGGCATAATTTGTGGATGGGTCGGCGTAAGATACCTAGCGCGGTGCGTACTTCTGCGACGCGTACTAAGGAATCTTGACCCGGAAAAACATTGGTAATTACCCCACGCTTCCATTCTAAAGGGGGGGAATTGTCATCCAAAATGAGGACAAGTTGTCCGACCTTCAAATTTTTAAATGGGGTGCGCCATTTGTTGCGCTGCTGCAGCTGGTGCAGATAATCCCTAGACCGCCGTTTCCAGATGGTCTGCGTAAATTTTTGGAGCAGAAGCCATCTGCCCAAATGAGTATTATTGCCTTGTGTATAGTCGGGTTCCGGAAGTGCCGTCAGTGGAGCACCGACCAAAAAATGAGCGGGTGTTAAGGGTTCAGGGTCTCTAGCATCGTCGGACACGGCGCATAACGGGCGTGAATTAAGGCAAGCCTCAATTTGAGAAAGAAGGGTAGAATATTCCTCAAAATTCAAGATCGTACCGCCAATTACGCGACGTAAATGGTCTTTAACACTCCTTACACCACTTTCCCACAAACCACCGAAATGAGGGGCTGAAGGGGGGATAAAGGACCATTTAATGCCGTGGAGACCGCAAAACTCCAGAGAAGATTGTTCAACTTCCTTGGAGGTTAAAAATTTGTACCAATCATGCAACGTGTGGTTGGCACGACAAAAATTCGTGCCATTATCCGAAAATATTTGCGCGGGAATACCTCTGCGCGATATGAACCTTTTTAAAGCCGCTATAAAGGCGTTGGAAGTAAGATCCGACACCAATTCTAAATGGATGGCCCTAGTACACATGCATATAAATAGAGCGATATATGCCTTGGTCGTGGACTTAGAGCGCTGCCCGCCATGGCGCAAAAACACCGGACCTGCGTAATCCACGGCCGACTGTGAGAATGGGCTTGACGGCGTGACCCTAGAAGAGGGTAATTGACCGAGTAATTGATTCGCGCCTTTAGCCCGGAAACGAAAACAAGTGACACACTTATGTATCACTGAGCGGATATAGGACTTATCGTGTATGATCCAATACTTAAGCCTAAGCGAAGCTTGAGTTGATTGCACTCCAGCGTGCAACAAACGGATGTGTTCGTATTCAATTATTAATCTCGTGAGATGAGAGTGCGGGTGTAAAATTATTTGGTGTTTAGTCTCGTAGCTAAGTGGGGAGAATTGCAAGCGTCCACCCACTCTTAAAATGCCTGATTTATCCAGGAATGGGTTGAGAGCAAGAATTTTACTACTGCGTGGAAGGCACCGGTGTGCCTCAAGTTCCCTAACCTCTACGTCGAAATGCAACTTCTGAGATTGCCGGACAAAAACCAAGAGCGTCTCAGACAATTCTTGAGCCGACAAAAAGGACGTGTCTCTATCAACCACCGCGAGCCTAGAATTGCGAAGAAATCGACGGCAGTATGCGAAGACGCGAATAAGCCTCGTAAGAGATGAATAGTTTTCAATGTAACTATGTGTTGAGGACGCGACAATTAGTGAGGTTTGAGCCTGCTTGCGACGTTCCTCTTCAATGTCGGGAAAGGTACAGGGAGTATTAATGTCGAACGCGCTGACCGGCCATGAGGCCGCATCACGAGCCAACCAGGAGGGACCATGCCACCATTGAGCATGACAGTGCAGACCACGAGGGAGGCAACCGCGCGATAGAACGTCGGCAGGGTTGTCATTCGATACTACATGACGCCAAATTCCCCTGCTGCTAACAAGACGCTGTATTTCTGCGACACGGTTAGCCACAAATACCTTCCAGCGGGAAGATTGCTGATGTATCCAGTACAATGCTATCATCGAATCCGAATAAAGATATAATCCGTCAAAATTGTAATCGACGGCATTTAAAACCTTGGACGTTAATTGAGCCAACAATAAACAAGCACAAAGTTCAAGTCTAGGAAGCGTTATCTGTTTCAGCGGAGCGACCCTAGATTTAGCACACAACAAGTTTGATGATATGGCGCCGTTCGAATAGACCGCCCGCACATAAATGCAACACGCGTAACCTTTAACCGAAGCGTCGGCGAATCCGTGCAGCTGCAATGAACTAACTGGGCAACTGTTCGAACTCTTAACCGACCTCGTAATCTCAAAATGGGTGTCAGAAACTAATTGTGCGTATAATTCCGACCATTGATCGGCTAGTGACCCGGACAAGGGTTCGTCCCAATCAGTGCCCGCCAACCACAACTGCTGCACGAAATGCTTGCAGCAAAATGTGATGGGAGCAATTAGACCTAGTGGATCATAGATCCCGGCAATGATTGACAACACGCTTCTCTTGTTGAGAACGGTTAGATTGTCATCACCCCTAACGGTGTACAAAAAGTTATCCCCCTCAACATTCCACTGTATGCCCAAGGTACGCACGTTTTGACCCTTGCTGAAGTCACGGGTTACTTGGGCGCGAAGAGTCATAATCTTACGGTGGTTAGAGAACCATTTGTGTAACGAAAAACCATAACTCCTCAACAACTTCTCGATCTCGCCTTTCATTTCAGCTAAGCTGTTCGGATCATCCGAACCCGTTATGAGATCGTCTACGTAAAAGTCATTTGCTATGGCCTTAGCAGCGGTAGGGTAGTCGGCTTTATTTTCATATGCTATTTGAGCCAGACAACGCGTAGCAAGGAAGGAGGCACTAGCAGTGCCATATGTAACCGTCCTTAACGCGTAATGTCGCAATTCCTTATGCGGTGCATCACGCCAAACAATGCGTTGCAAGTTTGAATCCTTAGGATTAACAATGATCTGGCGATACATCTTTTCAATGTCCGCAATAAGTACGTATCGGTGGGTGCGGAACCGAACCATTATCGAAAACAGATCCTGCTGGATCGTAGGACCGACCATTAAAGTGTCGTTAAGGGACAAATTATTGGTGGTTTTAGCGGATGCGTCAAATACCACGCGCAATTTAGTGGTTAAGCTAGAGTCTTTGAAGACTGCGTGATGGGGCAGATAAAAGATCTCTGACCTGTCAAGCGACAGATCGTATTCATTAAGCGGCGACATGTGGCCAAGTCTTAAGTAGTCATTCATGAACTCACTATAATCCTTGTAAAGGGTAGGGTTCTGCTTGAATTTGAATTCTAACGATTGGAATCTGTGTATTGCTCCGCGGAGAGAATCTCCCAAATACGATTTATCAGATCTGCGGGGCAGGGCTACCACGAATCTCCCGTCGCGATTGCGGCTAGTGTTTTTCACGAAATGCCTTTCACACGGTGAGTCCTCAGATCGGGTTTCGCGACTAGAGATTTCCTCCAACTTCCAAAATTCCTTTAGTTGCGAGGAAACCTGATTATCATCCTTACAGACCATAAATGAAGAAACCGTTTTAGTCACATCGACGTTGAATGGTAAGTCACCGGCCAAAATAAATCCTAACTTGGTTTCCTGAATTATAGGAAAGTGTGGTCCGCACGTATATTTCACAGGTTCAATTAATTGTAGAAAATATTGAGCGCCGATTAATATATCGACTTGCGATGAGCAATGTAGGTGAGGATCCGCCACGAATATGCGCTTGGGTAAATTTAAAGAGGTAAGATTGAATGACTCCGCCGGTAAATTATTAGTTATACTGGGTAATACGGCACAATGTACGTTTAACGTGAAGGGTTTATAGCGTGAATGTAGCCTTACATTAGTGCTGAAGTCAGCCTGGGAAAGCGAGCTGTTTATACCCGTGATGGGCAATTGCGATTTAACTAATTGGAGGCCCAACCTGCGGGCGAAATCCATTGTGCAAAAGTTCGCTTGAGAACCGGAATCCAGTAATATCCTAACGGGAAATTTTTTGCCGACCTTATTGTATGTCATACAGACGGCGGTAGATAACAATACCGATTTATTGGTCTGTGATTTCAGTGAGCACTGGTTGTTAACAGAAGTTACGTCCCTGTTGGGGACATGAATCATGGTGTGGTGACGCCTAGAACATTTTTTACACGAAAATTTGGAGGGACATTTTGAACCCTCGTGTCCCGAACGGAGACAGTTTAAGCAAAGTTTGTTTTTTAGTAACGCATTTTTTCTATCAGGGATAGACAGCGATATAAATTGTGGGCAATCGTTAAGTCTATGTTCACCGTTACATAGCCTGCATAAATTATTTCTAATATGCGAGTGGAATGCGCCCTTTGGATTGCTTATCTGTTTAACTGCTTTGCGATAAGGAGACTTATCGCTTTTGTTCAACCTGCTCGTTGGGCTAGTCGCGTTATCGATATTTTGCAGTAGTTTCCTACGTGAATTTAAAAAATTTATAAAATTATTAAAATCAGGGAGTTTATGCTCCGATAAACTCTCTTTCCACAAACGTAAAGTGTAACTGTCAAGTTTTTTGGCTAGATAATTTACGACAATAATTTCAAACGTGTTGACTGGCAGTTTGAGATTATTTAAAGCGTTTATATTTCCAGAGATTTGATCAATAAATTGCGATATGCTACCTTGGGATTCCTGCTGAACTAATGGTACGTCTAGGACATTCCACACGTGGTGAGCGGAGATAATCAGCTTACTATCATATCTATTCCTCAACAGATCGATAGCCACCGCGTAATTCTCATGTGTTATGGGTAATGATTTTATTACGTTAAGCGCCTCGCCATGTAATGACGAGTGCAAATAATGAAGCTTCTGTATATCTGTCAGGTCTGTTCTGACATGAATTAGTTCCATAAAAATATGGTAATAATGTTGCCATTCCACAATACTACCCTCGAACCGTGGCAATTTTATTGGTTCCAATTGAATGGGGGTTGTTTTAGGCTGTTTACCATCAGTATTAATTAGTGGTTTTTGGTTCAAGTGCTCAGATTGCTCCAACAAGTGTTGCAATTTGCATTCTATAGCACAGAGATCGTCCTCCGTTTGCACTCTATCACTTGTTGACGCAACGTCTGCTTCCTCAGCCTCGATTTGTGACTGTATCTCGTCATATTTGGTGGATAATTCCATCAAATGACGCAGTTTTATTTTGAGCGCATGAGGATCGCTGTTTAACACATCAAAATTATCCGCGAAGGTATTTATTCGGGATATTGAGGCCTTAATTGTACCTCGTTTTTTTATCAGAGCCCTTACATCGGCCATTATTACAGTTTGAGATAAAAAAGGGAAAGATATTTAGAAACAATTGAGCATCGAGCATGTGAACCACAAACTTAATTTTGAATGAGTTTAAATACGTTTGGTAGCTAGCGATCGTTGGTTTGAACATAAACTTACTCTCTCTAACTAATCAAACTCGTTGGCAGTTAAATTATTGAAATTATAAATCTAAATGATTACAAAGTATAGCTTTATCTTTAAAGTTCTGACTGATAATGAGCTGCCAACCATCTATTAATTTATATTGTGTAATAAGTTAATTGTTTATATAAATATGTCAAAAATACACACTGGGTGAAATATTATTAAAAATAAATCAAATATAGGTAAAGTTTATAGTCACGTGGCCGTCGATCCATTCGTGATGAAGCTGGCTTCGATCCCGTTTGGAGCTGCTACACCTCCTGTCTCTGCCGGTTAGCCGTTGTCTCATGTTGTACCCTCCATCATTTAAAGCTGTGGAATCTCGTAAATGTTGTCCTGTTTCGTCCCGTCGTCTCTGGTCTACTGCTTGGCTGAATCTTGTCGAGATGACTGCGACGTGCTTCACGATAATGGTGTCGCTCAGGACGAAAATGATGCCCGTCTGTCGTGATTAACTTCAGATTGGTTTTTCCAGAAATGATGTAT
The DNA here is from genome assembly GCA_034769895.1 of Magicicada septendecula. Taxonomy (NCBI): domain Eukaryota; kingdom Metazoa; phylum Arthropoda; class Insecta; order Hemiptera; family Cicadidae; genus Magicicada; species Magicicada septendecula. The sequence goes on along the minus strand of CM068371.1, from coordinate 234,202,385 downwards.
ATAAATAAATGTTGTCGCCTGTGTACTCAGGTATGAGAAATCTGTGCCGTTGGGACCAAAAATGATGTAGTTTGTTTTGGCCTGAAAATATGATATCCTGCCTGGTTGGACCAAAAATGATGTCGTTTTTGGCCTGAAATGTGAAATCCGGTCCGGTGGGACCAAAAATGTTGCGGTTTGGAAGCTCTTGAAGAATCGCAAGTTATTCCAAAGACGCTAATAAAGAAGGCTGGATTGTTTGTTAGAAAGAAGTGGACTATATTTGAGATATTCAACATGCGTTTATTGAATAATTTGGTTTGTTAGTTACGATCGGCACGTGCGGATGCGTTTTGAGGCGATAATGCCCGAAATCAACTTTGAATGAAATCGCGGTCCATGGTAGATGGACGCAGGTAGACGATTAAAGTTGAATGTTACAAATGTATGCTGAATAATAGCCAAAAGCAGCGGCTGCAAGAGAAGTGCTTAACGAGAGTTGCGCTCGGAGTCGTGTTATAAACTAAACTAATACTGGCTTGCAGTCGGCTAGGCTGGCCGATTGCAAGGTTTGATAAAAGCGTGACGTCATCCGCGCGTGCCGTGCAATGTTAGTAGGCTGCTTACATCTGACAAAACAGTACAAAGTTTAAACACTCCCTTAACCTAACATTGACGTACTATTTTATTTATGCTACGTAATTTGTACGTATTGTTGCTTAACCTCCAAATCACTTATTTCGAGTAGACGTGGTCTACACAAATTATGAATTTGCGTAGACTGTCCCTGTTCTCGGGCGTCATTGAGAAGTTACTGATTAATAACAAAATAATATTTAATAAACATACAAATCCCTTACCTGCATCAGGTCCCAGAGTCTTCACGTGAACTTGTTGCCTATAAGTGATTTGGGGTTATTTGTAGTAATAATTACTCTCATTTACTGTTAACTATTTAAAATTCATTTATTATTCTTTTTTATGACTCTTTTTTATGAATCCATTAAAACCATGCCTTCTCCTTCTCTAACATTTCCATTAAACAAAATTAAACATCCTTTATTTCTTATAACTAAATTAAACTATTTATTAGATTAATCAATTAAAAGGCGACCCAGCATTTTGCTCACGCACACACACACATTCACATCTTTTAACCCCTTCTATTTAGCGCTTTTATGATAATTTCATAATTTTTTGTTTATTATACTGTACTTGGCTGGTGTAGTACTGGCAGACCTCGTGGCACACTTATTGCATTTTTGTTTCCTGGTTTACGTCCGAAAAGGTTTTCTGTTTGTTCACTGAGTGGATTGTTAATGTTTCACTGTTAGTCACTTCTATTTGATTCACAATTTTTTGTTATTTTATAAAAATTATGCACACGAGTTGATGGGTTCACCCGGCCGGGTTAAAATTGCCAACCAAACTCCCCACTAAACCTGTTAACCAAACGGAAAAGCACAGCCATCAGGCTGTGAAATTTTCGTCAACGTTTATGAAGTGTGGATTGTCAATGTGCCCACGAGGTTGACGATATTAAACGGCGACGATACAGGAGGCTCAGGTAGGTGGAGCCTCTACCTGATTTCCGTCGTCTACAGAGCACGTGGAAATAAAATCCTTATGCCTCGCCATTTTTCGTGGCGTCGGTTTTTGCTGTTTATGCGTAGTAGCTGCGCTCCGTCGAGTGTCTGTGCATATCATACGTGCCAATCATTGAAGTCACAAACGAGTGTCGCATTCTTCAACTACACTCCGCCCAAAAATTTACGTTATTGTTCTTTGTTTGAATACAGCAGTATTTTACATGGGACTTGCAGTTAAAATTTAAATAAATTTAATAAAAACAACCCCCCCCATTTTGCCACATTACAATATGACTACAAACAGAAACAGTAAGTCTTTTCATATCAAGAAGAGTAGTCTCATCGGCCTACAGTTGTTTTTAGTAGCGGTTGAAAAGAAATAGCACATCTGCTACAAAACAGAGAAGGTGCAGATTATGCTCTTGCAAGATATTTCAGAAACCCTGCACTTGCACTTTCATCAGATTGTTTGAAGTAAGTTACAAGAGCTGCCCACAAACGGAGAATCGCCTCACACAATGAGTGTGTATACTGTGACCACCTGACCTCGAAGTAAGTTGGGAAAGAAACTAAGTCAAAACTCTTTTGTTCTGCCAATTTATGTAATTCAGAAGATCTTATTCCTGACGTATGGAAAAAGCTGCTGATGCCATTCAATGTTGTTATGGTTTTTCGAATTTCTGGCATAGAGTCTGTAACAGTTGTCCAGGCTAAATTAGTACGAAGTACACAGCACCATATCTTAACTAGAAGCGGGGAAACTTCATTGTCGTCACATTTCACTCTCTTATCTTCAAAAAGTTTCCAAAGTCCAGTGCTATGACCAGTGTTAACAGATGCTCCATCAGTCACAGTAGAGGATGATTTTGTAAAAACTAAATGTGTTGCATTAGTCCTGATAGTATTAATACAAGCTTCTTCCACGGCTTCCAAAAGACCTGGGCTACCACGTTTTGCTGACTCTCGAGCTCCAAAGAAACAATCTTCCACTTTACCGTTCTTTAAAACTACTTTTGCTGATACATATATTTTGTCTCTTCGAGTCCTAGCAACTGATCCATCACATCTCAGAGAAACTGCAAGAGCCTCTTCACATAGCTTTTTCTCAATATTTTCTTTGTTGCTTTCTACTATACATTCAAGGAGATCCCTGTAGCTTGAAGGGCTTACAACTGAAAATCGTAAGAGCTTTTTTGAGTAGTCGAATGTGGAGAGTTAAAACTAAATGCCTGGCTTAAGTTACCAGCAAACATTCTGGCTGGAAATGTATTCCCACTAGCTGGTGGGAGAGATGATAATGTGTATTTTTTAAAGGCATGTACATGTGCATTGCAAGACATGAGTTCAGAAACTGTGCTTTCATGATATATTGTACCACCGTTTTGGGCTATTGGTGGAATTCGACCTCTGTGTGAAAATAGTTTTACAGTTGGGATATTGTCACTATAAGGAATGCACTGTACATAATGTCTTCCATCTCTGTGAGTATGAAGCAACTCTGGATATTGAGTATGAAGCAACTCTGGATATTCTTCATTCTTCCCATGTTTTATTCCTTTTTGTAAGTGATTTTTCTCCCGACTCCATTGTGTTTACAATAATATCAGAATTTTTTGCAGTTTCAATAAGCTTGTCCTCATTTTCTAAGATTAACTCATCGTTAGAACTCAATTCAGTTGATTTAACAATGTTAATATTGGTACATTTTGCAGTTTCAACAGGCTTGCCCTCATTTTCTAAGTTTGATTTTCAGTTAGAACTTGATTCGATAGACTTTTCAGTTGTACTTGATGTATTAACTGGTGCAGATGTTTTAGAGTGCTCGTTACTTTGATTGGGCTTGAACCATGTTTTTAGAGAATTTGTTGTTTTCCTGACATATTTCCCCAAAAAAATTAAACGATTTACAGAAACCTTTGTTAATATCAAAGGTATCAATCTCTACACTGGGAGAAATTTCTGATTGAATTAACCATACATTTCTGGTTGAAATACATCAACGATACATATGGTTATTTTGAAGAACACATGGTCAATAATTAAATCTTATAACTTTTTGCTATGCAATTTTGATTACGAGTAGTTATATGTAAAAGAATTTTTTAACAAACAATGGATATTATTTTTGGTTTCATTTAATTATTATGAATTAATAAAAGCGTATATGGAGAATCATAAAGATGAAACAAGTATACATTTAAAAAATTCGTTTTTCTTTGACCCGAATAAATATTTAAGAAATTACAGTAGACTCTCAACTATCCGACCTAATGTGGCGGTCGGCCGGGTCGGATAGCAAAAAAGTCTGATACACAGGAGCCGTAGGCATACCAGCCTCTGTAAGGTCAATGACCGCCACCCTATTGCGTTGAATGTACTTGTTGCTATTTGGATGCGTACGTCATATCAGTTTGTCCTTATAAATGACGTACAGTAATAAATGAATTAGAAATAAATGAAATAAGAATTCGCAACTACAGTATCTTTCACAAAACCTTTATTTGAAGGACGAAACAAAATGTGTAGTTAACAATAAGTTGAATGAGTTTTACTATGAGTTTTAATTTATACGAAAGCTTTCAACCAAATTAGTTGTTAATATAAATCAAATTATAATAACCTAAAACTACGTACTGTATAATGAAAGAACAAGTGAAACTTACATTGTCTAAGGTTTGAAAAAGTCTGTAATTGAGACCTGCTTCTTTCCTCGCCGCTATATCCTTCCACTTACGTAAACATATTGCTACGACAGCACAGAACAATGTACGCGTTTATCGAATATGCCAGAAGGATCTCGATGTAAGCGTGTGGTGTACGTGCTACTAGACGCATTTTGCGAGAATTTTCTCGACTGTGCCGGGCTTCGCTCGGGCGCTCGGACTGTGTCAAGGGCGTAGTAATTACATAGTTCACGGGAGATAAGACGCAGTTTGGAAGCTTCTGGTGTGTGAGCGTGACTATAAATACATCGGATAGCGGCCTTAGTTTTTCAGTTCAATGCGAGATATTTGATAGTGCGGTTCGAGAGTATTAGTGCGATATATTTCCAGAGCGGTTCGAGTTATTACTGTGTACGTTCAAGTAGTTATTATTGAAGTGTTGCGTTTTATATTCGGACGGTATAATTGTAATACAATTGAGTTTTAATATTAGTGGACATTTTATTGCGTGTGAACAATTTTCATTTGATTTGCTGTAGACACTGTTGTTAATTACGAAATGTTTTACTGTAACAATTAAAGGTGTGATTAGTGACTTAATTGGTGTCTTGTACTTATTTTGTTTCCACTGTACCTACGACGATCGAGTAGACCGTCGTAACAATATGATGTCTGCTGGTGTTGCTTCTTCTTGCTGGCCAATGTATTCCACTGCTGTCTCGATCGCCTTCAGGCCTTCGGAGTGGGTTATACGATCGGAGGGTTCATCACCTTGTTCCTCTTCAATCGGCTGTTCATTTAATACCATCGCTACAATATCTTCATCTGCAATTTCTTCGATTTCGTCCTTTGCCAACCATTCTGTGATGTCTTCTAATAAAGCTTCCTCACATCCGGGAACTTTTTCTAACAGCGATACAAGCGCAGTGTTGTCAGTTGCATTTTCCACATCACATTGCTGTTCTACCTCTTCCCACTTATCACTGGCTCTGTGATCCAGCAAAATTTTCCACGATCGCACAAGTGTTAAAGATGGAATTTCATCCCATGCCTCGGACACCCATCTGATGACGTCAAGCATGTCTACTGACTGTAGTGCCGTCGCAACTTCTGTATTATCAATTGTCGCGATGATATAGCTTAGTAGCCTACGTCGATATTTCTTTTTCAAAGCTTGGAGCACTCCCTGATCCATTGGCTGACATATAGATGTAACATTTGCATTCAAGAACAAAGCTTTTATGTCTCCATCTTTTAATTGGTCATTTGCTGGATGTGAAGGAGCGTTATCCAAAACTAGATTGCTTTCCTTGTTAAATTGTTTTCAGCTAAATGTTTTTCAACTTGTGGCACAAATTCCTGTTCAAACCAATTTTTGAAAATTTCTTCATTCATCCACGCCTTTTTTTGATGGGTATAATGCAGGGGCAAAGAACTTAAATCTTTAAGATTTTTAAAAGCCCTAGGCTTGCGAGATTTTCCAATTGAGGTCAGCCTCAGCTTGTGGTTTCCGGTTGCGTTACTACAAGCTAAAACTGTAACGCGGTCCTTGCTCTTCTTGAACCCTGGTGTGGCCTTTTCCTGTTTAGACGCTAGTGTTTTAGACGGCAACATACGGTAATTCAAACCCATCTCATCACAGTTGTACACTTGTTCTCCGGAAATACCTTCCTCATCAAGCAGGTCAAAAAAGTGTTTTTTAAAGTCAGGGACAGCGTCCTTATTAGCAGACAATGCTTCACCACTAATCGTCATCTGACAAACACCAAAACGTTTCTTCCAGCGATCAAGCCATCCGTCACTGGCAGTAAACTCACCATCGTCTCCTTCGATCTGTTTTTTAAACTGAATCGCTTTTTCTTGGAGCAAGGGGCCTGAAACCGTCAATCCTTTCCCCCTCACATTTTCATACCACAGATATAAAGCCTCTTCAACTTCCACATGTTTCCTTTTTGCATAGTTTTTCTAACTTTCATGCCACTGCCACTTGCTTGCTTAGAACACCATTTTTCAATCTCTGCGCGATTTCTTCGCCAATCACCCACAGTAGTTTTTCCAACTCCTAACTCCAGTGCAATTTTGTTTACCGACTCACCAGAATCCATTCTTTTTATTGCTTGCAGTTTTTCTTCCAAAGTTACTACCACTTTCTTTCGTTTGTCACCCATATTTCACTTAAAAATAAAAGCCACCAACAATACTGTATACACACTTTATAACAAATTCAGTAGTTTTTCCAACTCCTAACTCCAGTGCAATTTTGTTTACCGACTCACCAGAATCCATTCTTTTTATTGCTTGCAGTTTTTCTTCCAAAGTTACTACCACTTTCTTTCGTTTGTCACCCATATTTCACTTAAAAATAAAAGCCACCAACAATACTGTATACACACTTTATAACAAATTAACAATCCACGAACGACTGAACCGCACGGACTGACTTCTGGATACAGACTGACTGATGCACCTGTTACACACTCAAGTAGGAACACGAAACTTTCCTGTCACAACATGAATCAATTGGCGTACTGTATTGGTAACTGGTGATTCACGTGTAAGCGCCTTCACCCGCGTGGCGGGATTGCTCACATGACGTTTGAAGGCGCTAGTAATCGGATTGGAAATACTGCATATGTACTGTACTCAAAATACTTTTTCTTTTTTTTTTTTGAGTAGCGGGTCGGATAGGCCGGAGGTCGAATAGGCGGGAGTCGGATAGCCGAGAGTCTACTGTATAATAAATTAATAATTTTTATATGTCATTGGAGACTTTTGATTATATAAATTTCCAAATAATAAATACATCTTTTTAATAATAGTTTCTTAAATGTAAGAAATAAATAAATAACTACTCAGTATACTGAGTACATATCCATTTATTACTAACATGAATGTTAATAAACTAAAGAATTCTTCAAATTAAAAATTATTTACCACTAAATGCGAACTATTTATTGTATATTTTTCTATAATATGTATTGCTAAGTCGAGTTATACATACATGCGTAAAAGTAAGCAAACGAAGAATTCGTTAAACTGAGAATTGCATGTGAGCTCTCTTTTTACTAAATATTTTTGTTTTAACATGCTCACCCGACGATCCTTTCATTGTGTACACACCTAGGTTTCCGCTGAAATCGCATAATGTTTTGGGCCAAACTTAATTTCATTTGGCCAATACAATTTATTTACTCAGCTACTTTACAATAAAATTTTAACTTACCTCTCTAGTTTTACTGATACGGCTACTGCGATATCGATGGCAAACTGTAGCAACCTAAAATATAAAAAAACTTTATAATCATGTTATCACAATACACTCAATAAATTTCAATTTTATGGCACAATATTTCTTTTAACTTTTTGTATCAAATAATAAACATATTGCTATGACGGTCTACTTTATCGTCATAGGTACAGTGGAAACAAAATAAGTACAAGACACCAATTATGTCACTAATCACCAGCTTTAATTTTTACAGTTAAACAGTTCGTAATTAACAACACAGTCTGTTATAACAAATCAAATAAAAATTGTTCACACGCAAATAAATGTCAACTAATATTAAAACACAATTGTATTACAATATACCATCCGATTATAAAATACAACACTTAACTAATAACCACTTGAACGCGCACAGTAATATCGCCCGATAATAACTCTCGAACCGTACTGTAAATATATCGCTACTATACTGAAACTTAAGGCCGTTGCCTCCATGTATTTATACCTGCGCTCACAGACCAGAACGTTCCTAATTGCGTCTTAGCGCCGATGTGAACTACATAATTAACTGTGGCCTTGACACAGTCAGCGCGGCTGGCGCCTTCGAGAAAACTCTCGCGGATGCATTGACAGTCACGTATGCCACATACATTAGAGCGAGATTCTTCTGGCACATTCGACAAACATGTAGACTGTTCTGTAATGTCATAACACTGCCTCCTCCTTAAGCCTTTTCGTCCCGAACTGACAAACCATCTCTGAAGTAACACTCGACCAGGCGATCTAGGTGGATGTCCTTGCGAAAGATAATTCTCCGGTTCTTCGAATTCAGTCTCGTGTGATCCGAACATCACTTTCCCAGGAATGCGAGTCTTCCGCTCAACCACTAGTTTTGCTGGAATCACTTCCGTTGCGTCATGTACTGATGGTCTAACACCACTGGCTGATCCAAGTTTGTTTGGTTCTCATCAACAACCTCTTGCATAACCTCATCTTCAGCCACTTTGCCCTCAGGCGCTTCTGTCACCTCAGGAACAAGGAAGAGTTTTGTCTTGACACCCATAGTTGGCTTTCCAATCACTTCTTTTGTCGTTACACTTATTTGTATTTCCTCTGTTAGTTCTTCTTCCATTTCCGCTTGCAATAGGGAGGGTTCCTCTTGACCAGACCTGTTGACTTTTTCTTCGACTAATGCCACTAGCTTAATCGAATGTTTGGTAGACTCTGTCATTTTAGCCGTGCAAAGCTGTATCTTCTCTTGGCCAACCTTCAGGACATTCTTTCTTAAGTCCACAACGAATCCGTAGGCATTCATAATGTCCGTGCCAAGAATCACTTCATCGACAATGTCTGCAATGAGCATTTGGTGGCTAAACTCGAGAAGACCCAGGCGTACACGTACGTCTACCTTTCCTTGCACCTTGACGGGGCTTCCAGTCACAGTCTGTATTGTACAAGAGCTTATTAGAGGCTGGCGGTTGCTGACTAAGTCAGGGTGCACAATGGACACTGTTGCGCCTGTGTCAACTGTAAATGATGTTGGTGTTTACCTTCCGCAAATCCATTAACGATCAAGTTTCCACTGGTCTTATGTAGCGTGGAAACTGTGTACTGTTCTGGGACTTTACTTCTCCAATTGGTGTGATCACTCTCTTCTCTCGGTATCTTTTTCTTCCAACAGTCTACCTGTAGATGACCACGTTTTCCACAGTTGTAACATTTCGGTCTTCTGTCTTTTTCAAATCGTTGCGACTCTCGTGAACTTTTGAATTGTTTGTCCGACAACATTGTTTTTCTGCACCCATCATAACGGCAATGTGATACAGGGATCTTCTGACTGCATGATGGCACAAACCCATTAATGTAGCGGGACGCTGACTTGGCAGCTTCAAACTCTAGGGCGTGAACAAGAGCTTCTGAGCTATTTCGGTGTCTTGCCATTTGTAACACTTGCTGAAGTTCACAATCTCCGATGCCATCAATAAATGTCTGCACCACAAACCTTATTCGGAAATCTTCTGGTGCTTCAGGATAGTCCAATCTAATCAATCTGTTGATACTTGCTTCAAACTCTTAAAGACTCTCCCCGGAACGTTGTCGTCTTGTTCTCAACTGAGCGTAGTACACCTCTCGCAAATGTTTATCACCGTAGCGTAATTCTAGAGCTTTTATCAACTCGGCATAGTTGTTCTGGCTGTCAGGTGGCACATTCTGTACTAATTCTGCCACTGATCCTTTTAATGCGAGAACGAGTGAGACTGCCTTGTCTTTCTCTGTCCAATTATTTGCGAATGCAGCAGCTTCAAATTGGTGGAGGTATGTTGCCCAGTGACTGCTTCCGTCAAAGGTTGGAGCTTTGACATGAACTGTCCCTACTGCAGGCAAAGTGACTTTCTCTGTTAAATTATTTTACAATGTGCAATTATGCTAATTTATGCAAATTCAATTATTCAATTGATTAAATGTGTCAAATTGATTTATTTATGTGTATATATTAATTACTCTGATATAATTAACTGTATTCATTAACGATTAGCATAATTACTGAGACTCTTTGGTGTCGTTATAAAACGATATAAGAAAATTTATTACAAACAATTCAATTAACGTTAGCGTTTCGTTACTAAGGTTTGTAACAATAATGAATGCATGAAATACTTAACAAATAAATACTTATTTATTAAACATCATTCAAATAAACTTCTGATACATAAATGTAAATTATGACTTGAAAATACATTCAAGAAAACATATAAGAATATGAATCACAATATATATTGTAACGTTACATAACCCAGTCCCAAAAATGATAACTTAATCACCCCACTATAAAGTCAGAAATGGGTATAATATACCTAGCTCTAGATTACTTTGTATCACAAAACATTATAAACGATAAATAAGTGATATAAAGAGTACAAAGTGAGTTATAGTGTACCCAGTGAGAAAATAAGTGGTTTTAAAAGGAGCATCTCACAGACTTATGCTGTAGATGGAGAAACATTTGATTATAATAGTATACTATATTGCTACTGACCAATTATGTGTTTTGTTTGAATACTGTATAATGTGTATTGTGTAGACCACAAAGATTTTGTACCTAGGTCTATGTTTTTATTTAATAAGAATAATTATGTTTGAATATAAAATAACCCAGGGTTAAATATAAAATAATAATACAAATAAAATAATACTGTATGAGTAAAATGGCAGAAGAAAATAGTTTAGTGTAAGGATACTATAAGAAATTACAATTAAAGGAAATAAAAATGTTAAAGACCTATATATAAAGTTAAGAGGAAATAAAAGGAAAAACCTTATATAAATCAGATTGGATAATAAACCAAATTTAAAAAGGATTATTTTTCTATAAATAAGAAATAAATTTATAATAATTAAACACAGCCTGTATACTCAAAAGTATATAGATGCACCAATAAAAAATGATATAAAAATTATTGGTTACTAACAGTAACCACCTAACAAGATATGAATTAATTGTTAAAACGATTGAAAACCGTTTGTTTGGAAAAAGTGGAATGCCATCAAAAATTTAATAAAACCTTATGAAAACTTTTGGAAACAGTGCTAAATTTAATAAAAATTAACTAGTAGTATCCACCTTATGTTAGAACTCCTTCAAATATCAACTTTAACGTCCTTTATTCGATGAAAATTTGAAATAACCCAGCTACCAGATCAGGCCTAGTTGGACGGCACTTCAAGATTTTGGTGAGATTGTATCTTATGAAAATTTAACGAAATTACAAAACAACTATAACTCCAACACTAGAAACAGCACCATCCAAGTAGACACTTCGAGAAAAGAGGTAAAATAAACTTTATTAATAATTGTTAACCAAGAAATCCTCATGTCGAATCTTTGTGCAGTTCAAATATTTAGTAACTGATTTCGTGTTTATAATAAAGACATAACCTGTACTCTAGCGGATAAACCCAGAACTACATACTACAAAAAAAAAAAAAAAAAAAAATAGAAATTTATATTTTTTTTTCTTGTAAAGCGTAGTATATTATTATTCATTTTTGACCGTCTCATAACACAAAGAACTTACCCTTAACCCTGGGGAAATTAATAAATGAATTCTTTATTGTTCAATGTTTAATCAAGGATAAAAAAAAATAATTTGTTATAATTCCAATGTTTACATAATTAGATCGAACCAATGTGGTGTTGACAGAAAAAATTGATTATAATATTTTTGTACTGGGAGAAGAGAAAATCAGTGTATTACATAAATAAATACTCTGAATATTTTGTTATCAATAATAAAACGTGTATTATTTCTTGTAGAGGGTAGTTGTTACAGAGTTTCAGGAAGCCAAGAAGAGGACGAACTGCCAGGAAGTATTACCGACAATTGGTGTTTGTTTAACCTAAAATTTGGAGACAGACGTCAAAATCAGCTGGTCTTATGAGCGGCGAATATAAAATAAGTAATTGTGTACTCCGGGGTTAATATCCTTGGTCCTCCTCTCTCTCCTAACTACGATTAAACAACTCCATTAATCTCTCCGAAATCACACACACTCGATTTCAGTATTTTTGGTAAACATAAAAATATAACCGCATTGAACATTAGCAAATATAATTCATAAGTGACGATCGCAAAAGGTACTCTGACTGCTCTGAGGCTTTCACGATAAAAACCCGCGACACGTTACAGAATGACGTACTAACGTGGGGAATAATTAGGAAAGCTGAACAAAAATAAACGGAGTGGACGGAGAGAAGCACACGGGACGTTACAGATTGGCGCTCAAAGTAAAAGGGCTGTAATTAGAAAAGAATTTTGAGATATTTAACAAAATAATATAACAAAAAACCTAATTATCATCGGCAGTTATGAGAAAACAAGAAATGCATAATACCAGAGGCAGATCGAAGAAGAGGGCAGAAGAAAAGTAGAAGGAAGAAGGTGGACAGGAACGAGAGATAGAAATATTTACGGACAGTGAAATGGAACAACCAATGGGTGATAAAGAAGAAACTGAAGCAATTATGAACACGGAAAAGGAAATAGTTGAAGAGGATGCCCAAGGAGACCAACCAGACAAAGCGGAACCAGAAGAGAACCAAATTGGCAAGACATGATGAGATTTATAGCCGAGAAATTTGATAAAATAGATGAAAATTTTAAGAAACAGGAGGAAAACTCTAAGCAAACCAATGAGGAAAATAAGGAAAATTTTAAGAAACAGGAGGAAAACTCGAAGCAAACTAATGAGGAAAATAAGGAAAATTTTAGGAAACAGGAGGAACAAAACAGACAAACCAATGAGAAAATAGATAGCATTCAGGAAAGTTTGGTCAAACAACAAAACGAAAAAATAGAGAACATTCAGGGAAATATCAGAGAAACCATGAATGAACAAAACCAGGAATTGAGAGAAATTATTAACAGTCAAAGGGAAGAGATGAACACCAAAATTGAAGAAAATAATAAAAATATACAACAAATTCGGGAGAAAATTGAAATGGTCCATAATACACTCATTCAAAGAGTAGTTGAATATAAGGAAGATCAGAAAAGAAATTAATAGAAACCAATCAAAGATTAGATAAAACAGAGGAAAAAATGGAACAAATTAAAACAGGAATAGATGCCCGAATGGACCGAGAGGAACAAAGTAATCAAGTTCGTATAATGGCCATACGCCAAGAAAACAATGACCAGTTAGATAGTATAAAAAGCAGTCTAAACTGTAAATTCACAGATTTTCACGAAACGGTAGAAAATGTCAAGAATCAGTTCCATAGTCAAGTAGAGAAATTAGATAATTTACAACAACTACAAACAAATTTACAAGGGGATGTAGATGGAATTGGTTCCAGATCTACATGCAACACTCAACATGTTATCCAAGATAGTAGGGAAAGTGTAAACTTTAGGGATTATCGAAGAAACCCACTCGAATTTTTAGGGAGAGTAGATGAAATTTTGAATAGGTCAAAGGAGAACCGATGGAACATGATCAAAGGGATATTAGACGAATCTTTCAAAAACATTAACGATAATTGGTGGACTGTAATCAGGAACGAGGTGTGTGATTATGGGAATTTCAAAACAATGTTCAAACTTAAGTACTGGTCGGAGTCAGTGCAAAACATTATTAGAGACGATATCTGTCATGGTAGGTATGACCGCAATATAGGACAAACGCCTACTGCTTATTTTTTGGGGAAGGTGTGTGTGGCAAAATATTTAGACCCAAAGATCCCTGAAGAGTGTTTGGTGACCAAGATTGCGTATCACCAATATAAGTGCTCGATAAAAAGAGGAAAAGATTATAAGTGCTCGATTAAGCGGACAAATAAAAACTATTGGAGGCATGGAAACGCTACTAGAGAATTATGAGCAAGAATCTTATTACAGGAGGAGTAGATGGAGGTCAGGGAATACCGAGGAGCGGAAAAATGAACCACCTAGAGATAATCGACCGAGAGTAAATTATGTACGTGCCAATAACAATTATTTTAATAACAGGTATCGAGGAAGAGGGCAAAATTATAACAATCAAAATTATAGAAATGATTCTTATCAGAGAGAAGAAGGTCCACAAAGAAGTAGGAGTGAAGAACAACCTAGATTCAGAGCTAGTGAGGAAGAAAGAAGACCAGTAAACAATATTCAACATAATGAAAATGTTGAACCAAATAATAATAATGATGGAAATCGGGGAAACGGGTACCAGCAGTGAGAAGATGTGACTGCCCGTCACTGCTAGAAACAACCGGGCTCAGAATTTACCACAGACCTAATCATAATAATAAATTAAACAGATCAATAATAATAACAATTATCAGAAATCATTATTTAAAAAATATACAGGCGGAATTAATGGAAGAAAGAGCAATTAAAGAGTCATCACCAAACAATGATATAGTCTATATACAAATAAAATTAAATGGAGTGTTAGCAGAGGCCATGATTGATACAGGAGCAAATTTTTCAATTATTGATCAATTAGAACTTGACCGGATTACTGAACTAACTACTGAGAGAATACCTACTTTACTAATTAATAATTTAACAATTATTGGCGCCACCGGGAAGCAAAATAAAACAATCAGAAAACAAGTGTCTTTGAATGTTACTACTAGTGGGATAGGAATACCTATGGGATTTTTAGTAGCTAAAGGGCTACCTTTTAGGGTGTTAATAGGGTGTGATATGCTACGGCGACACACTGCAGTTATAAATCTGGCCAGTGGTATAGTAACCCTGAGCACAGAAGAAGGTGAGTTAGTGGCTGAGATAATTGGTAGCCAAAGTGCCCCTCAGTGTACGAGCTCATTTTTTATTAGGGAGGATAATAGATTAACCCTAGGTAAAAATACAGAAGTAACAGAATCAAAGATTTGGCAAGAGAAGATAGAAGAGATCATCGAGTTTCAAAATAGGCAGGCCCAGGAAATAATTAATGTAGAACAAAAACAACAGCTTATACAAATTTATAATAAAGATAAATCAGTATTCTCAGAGTCACCAGGAAAAGCAAAAAACTTCCTGTGTGAACTAAAGTTAAAAGAAAATGTAAATTTTAATAAACGGTCATATCCCATTGCTCAAGCTTTGAAATAAGCAGCAAGAAAAGAAAGTCAAAGAATGATATTGGAAGATATAATTGAAAGAAGTAGTTCTCCGTATACTAGCCCATTGGTAGCTATACCGAAGAAAGATGGTCAAGTAAGACTATGCCTTGATGCTCGGGAGTTGAATAAAATGCTCATTAACGATCGCACGTCTCCAGGTGAGATTGAAGAAATAATGAAAAAATTCTATGGATGTAAGTACATGAGTACTTGGGATGCCGTCTGTGGATATTGGCAAATAGAGTTGCACCCTAACAGCAGCCAATATGTTGCTTTCATATTCGAAGGATGAAATTATCATTTTAAACGTTTGCCTTTCGGATTGGTAAATTCTGTGGCCGTGTTCATCCAATGCATGGATCAAATTTTGGGTAAGGAAGTTTTAGATTTTACTACAATATATGGTGATGACATATTAATTACGTCTTGTACATGGGAGGAACATTGTAATAGAGTGGAAACAGTGTTAAATAAACTGTTACAATATAATATAACTTTGAAACTAGATAAATCTAAATTTATCACACATGAATTAGCATTTTTAGGATTCATTCTGTCAGCTACTGGAATTAAACCATCTCCTGAGAAGGTAAAGGCTATCCAAGATTTCCCTAAACCAAAAAACTTAAAACAATTACAATCCTTTCTGGGGATCTGCAACTATTATAGGAAATTTCAACAGAATTATTCAGAAATAACAGCAAAATTCCAATATTTACTTTCGAAGAAAAACAAGTGGAAATGGGAAGAAAGTGAAGATAATAATTTTAAGATAAAAAATAAATTTCTGGACAGCATCATGCTACACCACCCAAATTTCAATAAACGTTTTTTCATAAATTGTGATGCTAGCAACATTAGCTTTGGAAGTGAGCTATATCAGGAAGATGAGGAAGGAAATCATTGGGTCATCAGTTTTGCAAGCAGAGTACTGAGTAGTTGTGAGAGGAATTATACAGTAACTGAAAAAGAACTGCTGAGTGTTGTGTTCTCATGTATAAAATTCCGAACATTTATATTGGGATACCCAGTACCCATAAGAACCGATCATAGATCAATTTCATTTTTAAAAAACTGTAAACTTAACCATGGTAGACTCACAAGATGGGTATTAATACTTCAAGAGTATAATTTAGACTGGGAATATATCCCGGGTAAGAAGAATGTAATTGCAGACCGATTGTCACGGATTAACCTAGAAAAAGGAACTTGTGAAATAGAACCAGAGAGTATTGGAAAGATATATTACATTATCAAAGTGAAAAAGGAGTTACAAGATATAATTAGTAAAATAAAGATAGATCAGAAAATGGACACTAAATTAACAAAAATTAAAGACCGGATATTACAAAGGGATCCTATAATAACAAAATTTTTCTGTGTTTATGAAGAAATCCTTTTTATCCGTCCAACCATTAAGGATCATGTGTGGAAAATGTATGTACCAGAAGCAATGGAAGTAGCCCTAATAAAGGACTACCATGAAAGATATGGTCACATGGGACCACTCAAAGTTATTAAAGCTTTATCTGAACAGTTATGTAAAAGCAATAAATAAGAGAGTAAGATTAATAGTAAAAAACTGCAACATACGCCAGCTAGTAAAAATAAATAATGAGAAGAGAACGGGAGCCATGATTACAATAAAATCTAACAGTAAACTTGAGAAGACCTTCTTATATATGTGGACCTTTTCCCAGAAGTGGAGGGAGACATAAATTTAAATATATAATTATTATATTTGATCATTATACCAAATATACGAAACTCTACGCTATCAGTAGAGCCACTACGAAGAAAATTTTAGAAGTAATCATTCAAAAATACTTACCTGAAGTGGGAAAACCTGAAACCATAATAACGGATCATGGGACGCAATTTAGAGGTAAAAGGTGGAAAGAAGAATTGAGGAAATGGCAAATAAGGACATACAAAACATCAGTATACCACCCTAGTAGTAATCCTGCCAGACGCGTCTTAAGGGAAGTTGGTAGAATTCTACGTACATACTGTCACCAAGAACATAAAAAATGGAGCCAGTACATTGAACCAGCAGAGACTTTCCTTAATTGGTCATACCATGACACTATCGGAACCAACCCTTATCAGGTAATGTTTGATAGACCACCACCAAGAGAAATCACATCATTAATAAATTTTCCTCCAGGAGAGAGAGCGGAATTCAATAAAATCGAAATGCACAACGATTGTTGCATAAAGCGGAACTTCAACATAAAAGGGATACAGAGAAAAGGAAAAGAATAGATACATACCAAATAGGAGATAAGATATTAATAAAAAATAGACAACTACCCAGTTCTATAGAGGGTATTGCGAGAAAATTACTTTTACTTTATACTGGGCCCTACATCATAACCCAAGTGAAAGGGAATAAATAATACATATGAAATCAGCAATTAACAATAACCGAATAAAAGGAGTATATAACCAGTCCGAAATGAAAAGATATCACGAAGAATAAAACAAGACTATGAAGATTGAAGAAGTCAACAAATTATTTTGAAACAAGTAAAACGAAAATAAATTTGTTCTAGTGGGGGGGGGCTTTATGTAACGTTACATAACCCAGTCCCAAAAATGATAACTTAATCACCCCACTATAAAGGTCAGAAATGGGTATAATATACCTAGCTCTAGATTACTTTGTATTACAAAACATTATAAACGATAAATAAGTGATATAAAGAGTACGAAGTGAGTTATAGTGTACCCAGTGAGAAAGTAAGTGGTTTTAAAAGGAGCATCTCACAGACTTATGCTGTAGATGGAGAAACAATTGATTATAATAGTAGACTATATTGCTACTGACCAATTATGTGTTTTGTTTGAATATTGTATAATGTGTATTGTGTAGACCACAAAGATTTTGTACCTAGGTCTAATTTTATATTTAATAAGAATAATTGTGTTTGAATATAAAATAACCCAGGGTTAAATATAAAAGGGTTAAATATAAAATAATAATAAAAATAAAATAATACTGTATGAGTAAAATGGCAGAAGAAAATAGTTTCGTGTAAGGATACTATAAGAAATTAACAAATAATATATAAATACAATTAAAGGAAATAAAAATATTAAAGACCTATATATAAAGTTAAGAGGAAATAAAAGGAAAACCCTTATATAAATCAGATTGGATAATAAACCAAATTTAAAAAGAATTATTTTTCTATAAATAAGAAATAAATTTGTAATAATTAAACACAGCCTATATACTCAAAAGTATATAGATGCACCAATAAAAAATGATATAAAAATTATTGGTTACTAACAGTAACCACCTAACAAGATATGAATTAATTGTTAAAACGATTGAAAACCGTTCGTTTGGAAAAAGTGAAATGCCATAAAAAATTTAATAAAACCTTATGAAAACTTTTGGAAACAGTGCTAAATTTGATAAAAATTAACTAGTAGTATCCACCTTATGTTAGAACTCCTTCAAATATCAACTTTAACGTCCTTTATTCGATGAAAATTTGAAATAACCCAGCTACCAGATCAGGCCTAGTTGGACGGCACTTCGAGATTTTGGTGAGATTGTATCTTATGAAAATTTAACGAAATTACAAAACAACTATAACTCCAACACTAGAAACAGCACCATCCAAGTAGACACTTCGAGAAAAGAGGTAAAATAAACTTTATTAATAATTGTTAACAAAGAAATCCTCATGTCGAATCTTTGTGCAGTTCCAATATTTAGTAACTGATTTCGTGTTTATAATAAAGACATAACCTGTACTCTAGCGGATAAACCCGGAACTACATACTACGAAAAAAAAATAGAAATTTATATTTTTTTTCTTGTAAAGCGTAGTATATTATTATTCATTTTTGACCATCTCATAACACAAAGAACTTACCCTTAACCCTGGGGAAATTAATAAATGAATTCTTTATTGTTCAACGTTTAATCAAGGATAAACAAAAAATAATTTGTTATAATTCCAATGTTTACATAGTTAGATCGAACCAATGTGGTGTTGACAGAAAAAATTGATTATAATATTTTTGTACTGGGAAAAGAGAAAATCAGTGTATTACATAAATAAATACTCTGAATATTTTGTTATCAATAATAAAACGTGTATTATTTCTTGTAGAGGGTAGTTGTTACAGAGTTTCAGGAAGCGAAGAAGAGGACAACCGCCGGGAAGTATTACCGACAATTGGTGTTTGTTTAACCTAAAATTTGGAGACAGACGTCAAAATCAGCTGGTCTTATGAGCGGCGAATATAAAATAAGTAATTGTATACTCCGGGGTTAATATCCTTGGTCCTCCTCTCTCTCCTAACTACGATTAAACAACTCCATTAATCTCTCCGAAATCACACACACTCGATTTCAGTATTTTTGGTAAACATAAAAATATAACCGCTTTGAACATAGCAAATATAATTCATAAGTGACAATCGCAAAAGGTACTCTGACTGCTCTGAGACTTTCACGATAAAAACCCGCGACACGTTACAGAATGACGTACTAACGTGGGGAATAATTAGGAAAGCTGAACAAAAATAAACGGAGTGGACGGAGAGAAGCACGCGGGACATTGCAATATATATATATATATATCTGTTTCGTTGCTCGCTGTAAAACATAACATACAATACAATAAATATACACAAACATAGACAATAAAATATTATTTATCCTACACTAATGCCTCAGATGAGTAGCTTTTTATGTTTAATATTATCATTACGATTGATCTAATTTCTCAAAGTGTGGTTTCTTGGAAAAGAGACAGAGCAGTAGTTTTATTATAATATTAATAACATGAGGATTTTACTTGAGATAGTGAATATCCAAAGCTCCATGGGTGAGGATTCCTGTTCACTTATGATCCCATATAAGTAGAAGTTCCGTAGATTAGGTGTTTGTCATCACTTTGCACACACGGATAAGATTCACTCGCAGTCTGTGTCGTTGCCGTTGGCGTCGTCCGTTAATAGTAAAGTTTATAGAGTCTTGCATAAGTGCATTCATTATTAGTGGTTATGTACAGTTAACTGTCTGTCGCTAAACTGCTTTGTGTCATTATATAAGTTTAATTTAGTTGGATCATGATTGTCTGCAATGTTGAGCACAAGTGTTATGAGCGTTGAGTCACTTACTGCTTCTGAGTTCGCACGACTGAGATAGTTATACCTGAATCATGGTGCATTCTGATATCGATCACTTTGTTCGTAATTGTCGCGCAAAAGTTCTAACATCGAGTCGTTCGTTCACTTATTAATGTTTGGTTTGCATGACGATATACTTTTAAAGTTTATAGTATCAGACTCAAAATCTAGCGATACTTATATCACTGCACACTTCGCGTTACTGCGGTAAACTTCTGTAAACTTAGTGAAATACTGACATAAAGTTTTGTAAGACTGTTATTAAAATTCAAGACTGATTAACTGAGTAACTTTTGAATAACTGACTTAGTTTTGAACAACTGGTAACTGAGTAATACCGATTGACTGATTGAAAAACTGCGTGACTGGTAGCTCGCGTACCCCGTAAACAGTTTTTATTAAACGTCTTCTACCATAATGCAACTTTCTGTCAAACACACCTATGGCCGTCCTCGATAGGTCCAATATTTCCTTCCACTGTGAAGATCTATGGTTCTCGACACCCTGATTCGCTGTTCTGGTTGTCACCATGACGACAGTCCTCTCCACTTGCTTCTTTGGAAGATGCTAGACTCTGGTTGGCTATCGGACATCCCCTAAAATACATGGCGAAAGGGCTTCGCACTACTTCTGAGAATGTAGAGTAATTGCTCGCCTGTCCGTGAAATCTTTGTTCTTGTGAGTTTCCCAAGGCCTGCTGTTATTCCCTTACTAACAATACGTAGCGCCTCGTTCATTGTCTGACTACCCTTCGTCTTTTTTCTGCCAATTAACAGTTTCTTGCTCGTCGTCATCCCAAGATGCCTCCACGGTCTCTCATCATAAATATCATTTGTCATCCTAACGTTGTTTTCACACTGTGTGACACCCTTGACTGTATTCATTTGGTGTACGTTGTTTTGTCTCGTACTTGTAAGACCTTTCTAAATCCTTTGTTAGTAAGTATCCTTTTCTTAGGTTCACACGCTTTAATTTTAACCCTACAGCATGTGCTCGCTTCAATTTCTGTGTATCCGTGCCACTGGACTCTGCTTTTGTTCAGTTTGTTGTGGTGTTGTAAATCTGAGTTGAGCTTGGTCTGTCACATTCAATCCTTTTTCCTTTTGTTGTGTTATGTCAGGCGTTCTCTCATTGTCTTGTAGCTAGCGTCGGGTTGACGTGTTGTTAAATTGTCCTTATTTATTACTCTGGCTTGGGTCGGTGGCTTGACCTGTGCAAACGCACTTCTCGATCAGAAAATTATGAAATTGAAATTTTTGATCGCTATAGCGTCCCCAAATTGGATTGGATGTTGGGTTCTCAGGAGACAATCTAATCCAATTTCCGCGCTCTGTCCTTGTTGTGGGTGTCTTCTTTGGGAAAGGTCATGGTCAGTTGACCTAATTTCCTATGTCTGGTGTATATTGATAGATATTCCCTATCTTTTGGTATTAATTGACTATAGGAATTTATTGCCATGCATCTGAGTAAGGATGAACGCATTTTTACACATGATACATGTGTAAATAGATCATATAAGCTTTTATAATAATAATAAATGAGGATACCTATGTTATATACCTACAACATAATAAATGATATAACGATCTCTTAACATTAAATTCAATTAATCATGTATTGTGTTAATCATACTACAATAAATAATGTCTTTAACTTATTTCAAGTGTTCCAAAAACTACAATTTATAAACAAATAAACACATATTGTAACGTCCCGAGTGCTTCTCTCCGTCTACTCCGTTTATTATTGTTCAGCTTTCCTAATTAATCCCCACGTTAGTACGTCATTCTGTAACGTGTCGCGGGTTTTTATCGTGAAAGTCTCAGAGCAGTCAGAGTACCTTTTGCGATCGTCACTTATGAATTATATTTGCTAATGTTCAAAGCGGTTATATTTTTATGTTTACCAAAAATACTGAAATCGAGTGTGTGTGATTTCGGAGAGATTAATGGAGTTGTTTAATCGTAGTTAGGAGAGAGAGGAGGACCAAGGATATTAACCCCGGAGTATACAATTACTTATTTTATATTCGCCGCTCATAAGACCAGCTGATTTTGACGTCTGTCTCCAAATTTTAGGTTAAACAAACACCAATTGTCGGTAATACTTCCCGGCGGTTCGTCCTCTTCTTCGCTTCCTGAAACTCTGTAACAACTACCCTCTACAAGAAATAATACACGTTTTATTATTGATAACAAAATATTCAGAGTATTTATTTATGTAATACACTGATTTTCTCTTCTCCCAGTACAAAAATATTATAATCGATTTTTTCTGTCAACACCACATTGGTTCGATCTAATTATGTAAACATTGGAATTATAACAAATTATTTTTTTTTATCCTTGATTAAACATTGAACAATAAAGAATTCATTTATTAATTTCCCCAGGGTTAAGGGTAAGTTCTTTGTGTTATGAGACGGTCAAAAATAAATAATAATATACTACGCTTTACAAGAAAAAAAATATAAATTTCTATTATTTTTTTCGTAGTATGTAGTTCCGGGTTTATCCGCTAGAGTACAGGTTATGTCTTTATTATAAACACGAAATCAGTTACTAAATATTGGAACTGCACAAAGATTCGACATGAGGATTTCTTGGTTATTAATAAAGTTTATTTTACCTCTTTTCTCGAAGTGTCTACTTGGATGGTGCTGTTTCTCGTGTTGGAGTTATAGTTGTTTTGTAATTTCGTTAAATTTTTATAAGATACAATCTCACCAAAATCTCGAAGTGCCGTCCAACTAGGCCTGATCTGGTAGCCGGGCTATTTCAAATTTTCATCGAATATAGGACGTTAAAGTTGATATTTGAAGGAGTTCTAACATAAGGTGGATACTACTAGTTAATTTTTATCAAATTTAGCACTGTTTCCAAAAGTTTTCATAAGGTTTTATTAAATTTTTGATGGCATTCCACTTTTTCCAAACGAACGGTTTTCAATCGTTTTAACAATTAATTCATATCTTGTTAGGTGGTTACTGTTAGTAACCAATAATTTTTATATCATTTTTTATTGGTGCATCTATATACTTTTGAGTATATAGGCTGTGTAAATTTATTTCTTATTTATAGAAAAATAATACTTTTTAAATTTGGTTTATTATCCAATCTGATTTATGTAAGGTTTTTCCTTTTATTTCCTCTTAACTTTATATATAGTCTTTAATATTTTTATTTCCTTTAATTGTATTTATTTATTATTTATTAATTTCTTATAGTATCCTTACACTACACTATTTTCTTGAGCCATTTTACTCATACAGTATTATTTTATTTTTATTATTATTTTATATTTAACCGTTTTATATTTAACCCTTTTATATTTAACCCTGGGTTATCTTATATTCAAACACAATTATTCTTATTAAATATAAAATTAGACCTAGGTACAAAATCTTTGTGGTCTACACAATACACATTATACAATATTCAAACAAAACACATAATTGGTCAGTAGCAATATAGTCTACTATTATAATCAATTGTTTCTCCATCTACAGCATAAAGTCTGTGGGATGCTCCTTTTAAAACCACTTATTTTCTCACTGGGAAGACTATAACTCACTTTGTACTCTTTATATCACTTAATTATAGTTTATAATGTTTTGTGATACAAAGTAATCTAGAGCTATGTATATTATACCCATTTCTGACCTTTATAGTGGGGTGATTACGTTATCATTTTTGGGACTGGGTTATGTATCGTTACAATATATAGAATCACTAATCATCAGCAAAAATCACTTACAATACACATTACTATTGTTTATATTAATTGACAAAATATATACATAACCTATGAACAACTAAGGGTTCATTTCATATCATTGTAATCTTTGACAACTTTGTTCTATAAGGTTTCGAATGATCAACCTCATATTTGAATAGTTGATTCTACACTACTTGTTTGTTTTATATGTCCATTCACGTGCTCACTGTAATTTCTCAGCAATTTATTGCTGCACATTCGATTAAATTCTCGCACCATAAGTGTCTTTTATTCATGGTACGTGCTATCGAAATGCTTCATAAATATTAGTTACTTGACATCTGATTAGTGTCATTAATTAAATACATTGTGATCTAAGAAATCACGTAAATTTTCAATTATATATGTTACTATGTAACACATCTTATTATTTAGCTAGCTGGCCTGGCTTCGCGGGTCAATCACGTAATGCTTGTGCTCCCGTCCCCACAGTCAACTAACTGCTGATGTCACTTTCACCTCCTTGCGTAGCTTGTACCTTCTCCACCTGCTCGTAGTACTTCTTGATCTGCCGTATATTGAATTTTCCTCGTACTTTGTTGTTGTTGTCGCAGTCAACAAGTTCGTATGTAGCATCTCTGAGTATTCGGTTAATTTTGTACGGTCCTGCATAAAGTTCAAAAAATTTATCAATTTTCTTCATTGCAGCATCCGCTTGATAATAGGTCCTTATCAGTACTTTATCGCCAATTGCAAATTTCGTGATCTTTTTATTTTCATTGCTGCGTTTTGCATGCTTCTCTCTTTTTTCTTTAATCTTCACGAATATGTTGCTGTTCGAGCTTCCCTTAATGTCGATAACTTCCTTATCTAACCATTTTTCCCATGCACGAGTCGGTCTCTTGCCTAAGTGCGCTTCATGAGGGGTTATTTCAATCATCTCATGGTACACTTCATTTATGCATGTTTCAATCAGTCTTTTGTACCGTGACCACTTGCTGTGTTGGTCATGTACAAAAATTCGAAATAGGTTTCCAAGCTGACGGTTGATCCTTTCGGCTAGGTTGGCACAAGGATTCCGTATTGCTGTATAATTTGGTTGTATGTTTAATTCCTTGAGTCCATTGACCCATTTCTTTGAGGTGAATTGAGTCCCGTTATTGGTCAGAATGACCTTTGGTCGTCCAAACTCCTCGCAGTAATCTTTTACTCTTCGTAACGTTGTGGTAGTTGTCGCTCTCCGCAGCGTAAACAACTTGACGAATTTTTTAAAATTGTCTACCATTACAAGTAGATACTTGACACCTCCTGCTCCCATTGGTAGGGGTCCATAGTAGTCTGCACTGACGAGATCTCTCGCTGAAGGTATCACAGCTCTGGTCCCTCCAAACCGCATCTTGTTGTTAGTGTCCTTGCACTTCTGACATGTGTCACATGTTTGAACGTACGCTTTCACTTTCCAAATGTAAAGTGTTCTTGTAACATCTTAATACACTTTTTCGGCCCTAGATGTCCATACATCCTATGTATTTCCGCAATTAAATTATTAGACACATTATTGGGTATGTACAGCTTCCATTCATCTCGTTGTCGTCTATATAATTTATTGCTAACATACTTATAAAATTTACTTAGTTTATGGTCTAAATTCTTGTCCTTGATCTTATCAATAATTATCCTAAGTTTATCGTCATCACGCTGGTGTCTTCCAATGTCTTTAATGATCTTACCTACATTATGATTCATCTTAATGACTAAGTGGTTAATTAAATATTCATGTGTGTCGTCGTTGACCTCATCTGGTTTCGCGTCGGCTGGGTATCTGCTTAAAATATCTGCAACTACATTATCCTTGCCTTTACAATGGATAATGTCAAATTTGTATTCTTGCACGGCGAGAATCCATCGTGTAATTCGTGAGTTATTTAGGTGACATTTATGCATAAACGTTAATGCCTTGTTGTCGGTAATTATTGTCAATGGTTGACCAAGGATATACATACGGAATTTCTCTAAACATCGAACGATACTCAAGAGTTCCTTCTCCGTCGCATAATAGTTCCGTTCCGCACCTTTAAAATGTCTTGCTAGTAAAAGCAATCACACCAATCTTCCCTTCTTCGTCTAGTTGATAAAGTTGGCCACCATACGCAAAATTGCTAGCATCACACTGAATGTAATATCTTTGGTTCGGCCGTGGAAACCTTAGAATTACAGTATCTACAAACAAATTCTTGACCTTCTGAAAGCAATCACTTAGTTCTTTTATCCAAGAAAACTTTCATCCTTTCTTTAATATTTCATGCAACGGTTGCGTCGCCTCCGCGTACTTACTTGTAAATCGATTATAAAAGTTGGTAAGGCCTAAGAAACCTTTTAATTGTTTCTGGTTCTTGGGTGTAGGGAAATTCATAATAGCTTTTATCTTGTCGTCGGTTGCTTGGATTCCTCGTGTCATTAGTCGGTATCCAAGGTACGAGATCTCTTGCCTAAAGAATTGTGACTTGGTGAGGTTGACGGTTATGTTCGCTTTATTGAGGTTGTTCAATAACGCTTCCAAGT
Organism: Magicicada septendecula; assembly: GCA_034769895.1. Taxonomy (NCBI): domain Eukaryota; kingdom Metazoa; phylum Arthropoda; class Insecta; order Hemiptera; family Cicadidae; genus Magicicada; species Magicicada septendecula. The sequence continues at coordinate 234,175,874 of CM068371.1, read as the reverse complement.
GTTCCAAGTGTGTTTGGATGTTGTTGGAATAACATAAACAATCATCCACGTAGATTATTGTGTTCTTCTTAATTTCTTCTTCTAGGGCTACATCCAATCATCGCGTCAGCGCCGCAGAACTGGTGCTGAGTCCGAATGGTGTCACTGTGAATCGGTAGCATCTTCCCTCATACATGAACGCCGTGAAGTCCCTGCATTCTGATTTCAATGGAACTTGCCAAAAACTGCTGGATAAATTGACTGTTGATAGATACCGCATCTCACTACATCTCGCTAATATCTCGTTTATCGGGGAAACGCCTTCGTAGTCTGGTATTGTCACACTATTTACTTTTCTTGCGTCAAGGCACAGGCGAACCCTTCCATCCCTCTTGATCACCGTGACGATTGGGTTGATGTACGGACTGGTGCAGCGTTCAATCACCCCGTATCGCAGCATCCGGTTGATCTCATCATTCACCTTGTCCTTGTAGGCAAGTGGCACAGGCCAACCCTTTTGAAAGTAAGGCATTCTATCTGTAACTTGAAATTCGTGTGCGTACCCTTCTATTCTCCCCGGACATTCCCTGAAGACATTCCTATTCTTTATTAAAATCTCCTTCAGACGTTCCAATATACTTTCATCCTCACAATCTATACTTCCTATCTTCTCGTCGATGCATCGCAGTATCTCCTCTTCCTCTTCACTATTTAGCAATTCAGTGTTCATGATTGGTACAGCATACTCCTCTTCATCAGCTTTATTTTTTAACTCGATTATCTTATTTCCAATGTCGATACGACATCCCATTTCTTGTAAAAAACTAATTCCTAATATACATGGTTTAATAAGCTCTGGTATTATTAAGAAGACACGCTCGTTTCTAACACCATCAATTTCAATGTCATACAATATTTGCTTTCTAATTAACTTAGACTTATTCCCTACAACACTTATAATAAGAGTATTTGTCATCGGTAGTATTTCATAAGGTTCGATGCTTTTCTTGTGATTGTTGAACCACGCTTCAGATAAGCCATTAATCACACTTCCTGTATCTATCAAAGCTGGTACGGTAACACCATTATTAAACTTAATGATGATTTCTGGACATTTCAGTATTTGCTTAGTGATAGTTTCATCGTCTTCTTGTAATAAATCACTCCTTATATCCGATAGTAAAATGTTTACATTGTCGGGTGAGACTGGGTCACTGAAAATATCTATCTCATTTACTGAGTCTCATTTACTGTCATTAACCGCTCCGCTTGTACTCGCACCCCCGTTAGTAAATTGCATAGTGTTTACTGTGTTGACGTATTGCTTATTTTCAAAACGACCCTTTTGCTGTCGGTCCGGCCAAACCCGTTTCTTGTCGGTTTCACTTTTATTGTAAAAGCTTTCTCTCCCTCAACTATTCACCTTCTCTTCATTAGTAGGTCTGTAATGTAACCTACGGTTGTTTTTGTTACATGGCTGTATGTTCGTGTATTCAGTAATTAACGCCTCGAAATTTGGTATTGTCATAATTCCTCGTGTAATTACGGCAAGCTGTAAATCTCTTCCAAAATGGCGAGAAATCTTTTTAATCAGCTGACGGTCAGTTAACGTGGGTGTTAACTGCGTGCTCTCCAATAAAATTCTTTCGATGTACTGTATGGCTGTGATCGGTCCATTCCACTCGTACCTTCCGTACTCGAGGTTATCACGGATATTATCTTGACGCTTCTGTCCCCAGTACTTCAAGGTAAATGCCTCCTTGAATTCCTCGAACGTGGATATCTTGTTTCGTATCATGCGCCACCATATTCCAGCATCCATCTCCAAATGCTTCCCTATCCATTTGATGTCGTTGTTAGTGTAATACAAATCTTGGATCTCCGATAATTCCTTGAGGAATTCCATTGGGAATCTATCGGTCCCATTGTACTTGAGTTCAACATGTACCTGTCTGTTGACCCTGTTAATCGGTCCAATTTCACCTTCGATTAGCTGTCGTTGTATTCGTTCTATGTGACACTTCAGTTCGCTTATACGAGTTGTCTTCTCCCTGGCGTTTTCATCCAGTTTCAGCTCCGTCGTTTTTTGTCTTCTGTCTACTTCGTCAATCTTCTGTTGTATTGTGTTGTTCGTGTCTCCCTGTTCTTGTTGTAACTGTCTTACTGTTTGATATAGCTCGACCTTCAACTCCTCCTGTTTCTTGTGGTTGTCTTTAATGTGCGTCTCTAATTTGCTATTGATCTTTTTAATATTCGTTTGTGTTTTGGGATATGTTTTTCAATTCTTGGCGGTCTGCTCCTCTGGTTTCTCATATTTCTTCGAACTTCTTATTAGTGTCGTCTTTCAATTCTTTTATGGTTTCGTCCTGCTGCTTCTGGACTTCGTTTATTTTCTGAACACAAGTACTCTTAAACTCAAGCATTTCTGCGCGCATTTGCATGATCTGCTCGGCCACCTGTTGCGTGACTTCTTCCTTATGCTTGTCCAGCTTTTCGCTGAGCAACTTGTGGTTTTCTTCTAGTTTATCGAATTTCTCATTCTGTTCTCTTCTGTTTTCATTCTGTTCTCTTCTGACTTCTTCCAATTTTTCATTCTGTTCTCTTCTGTTTTCATTCAAATTTTCATTAATTACTTTAAGGCTTTTACTCTGTGCGCGCATGAAGTCCATTAATGATCGAAATGTCACCTCTTCTTGTGGTTGGGACTCCTGTCCCCGCGCTCTAACGTTTGACGTCTCCTCAGTCATTTGTGACTCAATCGGCGAGTCTTCACCTTCGTTATCGGGCACACCTTGTGGGTTGTTGACCTCAAAGTTCATGCTATCGGAACTGCTAGTCATTTTTGCCGCCTTACTTCGCGTTAGCATTCAGTCAAACTAGCCTTACACTTATAAATCTTATTCTAATAACTAATATGTTGATCTACTTATTCTACCTACTGCCTGCTCTTTTCCCATGCGATGGGCGCCATTTATACAATGTGCAATTATGCTAATTTATGCAAATTCAATTATTCAATTGATTAAATGTGTCAAATTGATTTATTTATGTGAATATATTAATTACTCTGATATAATTAACTGTATTCATTAACAATTGTCGTGTTTCCTACGATTTAATTAATTACAAAATGATCTTAAACTCCCACTTACCTTCTATTTGTCACTCTCTGGCCAGATCGTCTAGTGGTGTAACCCTATTTCGTATAGCGAATTTACCAGCACAGAAAATGAAATTAGGTACTTGAAATGATTATTCTAACACATATATATCAAGTGAAATAATGTAATGGATTTATTCTTTTTAATACATTTCTTTATATTCTCTCTTTTCAAATTTCTTACTCTTTATCTTTTCTTTGAACAAATACTGATACTAATGTTACATCGGAAATTTAATATAGCTTTCCTGCTCTAGTTAGCTTAAATATTTCTTCCTTATATCTATAGATAAGACAGCCCAGTATCTGCACATACATACATCTCTCATTCACCCACATACCATATTTAATTAAGCGCTTTTTCTTTTTTTATTTAAGTTTTCATAAGTAATTTGTTTGATATACGGTTACGTGTTATCGGCGTCCCTGCAGGTCACTTGTTGATCTCCACAAATTTTGTTCACTTTTGTCTGAATATTTCTCACTGTTAATTTTGAATACTAACGATTGGAGAAATAATAAGAAATTACGGTGAAGAGATTGTAGCGTCGAGACGGGTGTGTGTTGGCATTGGTATGTGGAGGGCGCGCCCGCGCTTTCAACCGCGCACTCGGACGGCCAACTTTCCCAGAGTTTGGTCACGTATTAAGAAATTCTTTCACTGTATGCGCGCAAAAAACTCCGCAGTCTATTGAGAGACCTAACCCCGGCCGGGCGTAAACACATAGACTCGTCAGTATAAAACTTTACTTTATACTTTCAAAATTTTATAATGTGATTGAAGAACAAAAACGGAGTTATACAAAACGTGTGAGTTCCGTTTAACTATAACCTAAAATGGATTAGAGGTACGAACAATTACAATTTGGTGATGCAAAAAATAAAAGGTTGGAGAAATAATGTGATACAATAGTGAAACTGTCATTTATTTGGACACCATAATCCTCCGTCGACAACGGTCGGGTCTGGTTCTCCATTGTCTCTCTTAGTTTACCGCCGATGTGCTCGCCACTCCGGGGTTGTACCCACCTCCGCTCCGGTTCACCTGTTCGTTACCTCTTGGCGCTCCTCTTTGGCCCTCTCCTCTTCTCTGGTATGCATGGTTATTCTGCTCGGGTTGTGTTCCCTGTCGCTGACCATGCCTCTCTCTCCTACATCTAAAACAAAAATTTTGTGATGCATAATTTTCCTGCAAACACGCCGGACAAGTCCACATTGGGCCTCGATTATTTTGTTCTCGTCTGGGGTATGCCGGTCCCCTCTGCGGTCCCTGGTTCCCTCCGTTGTTCATATTCTGTTGGTTGTGACGACGACTCATTTCTTGGTCATGGATGTTCTGAAACACATCTAAAATGTTTTCTAACTCGCTAATAGTTGCTACCTCCCGCATCATCAATGTTATTTGCACCTCCCTTGGCAAGTGCTTACTTATATGTCTCACGAGGGATCTGAATGGCAGTGGCGGTTCTAGGTATTTCGCCTCACTAAATATTTTCATTACATACCCTGTTATGTTATTATTGGGTCCCCCAAAATTCCCGGTTCCCATAATTCTGCTATGCAACACTTCTTGGTCTTCTTCAGACCAATATTTATTTCTGAATGCGGCCTCGAAACTTTCGAAACACCCCCACTCTGTTTTGTGTACCTCGGCCCATATCTCCGAACTACCTTTGAAACATTTAAAATTTTTTAATAATTGTACCTCCCAGCTACTAGTATTAAATTTATTAAACTCCCTCACTCTATTAAGGAATTGCATAGGATGCACTCTTTTAGTTTCACAACTAAATGACTCTAATTCAACGTCACTGCTTACGTCGCGAGTCATAATTACTCGTTCGGTAACAGTGTTTACTTGTTGGATGATGGCCATACTCAACTTATTTTTTACATTCATAAAATTCTTTTCAACGTTTATTAATTTATTGTTATTATCAGATTCAAGGTCACTTATTGTATTGTGTATTGTTTTAAATTCAATCTTACAACTATTTTCTATTTCACTTATTTTATGGTCATTACTTTCAATTTTATTCATAGCATAACTAACCTTACATTCAGTATTAGCGTTGCATTCATTTATCTCTTTCTCGACAATTGTGTTTATTACACTATATTGTTCCGTGATTTGTTTTTCTACTTTATTTGTTATCTCATTTTGTATATCAGAAACACGGCACTCTAATTGCTCGTTCATAGACTCTGCCAATTGTACTTTGATATTTTCACAACGTTCATCAACACGTTTACATAGTACATTATTCAGATAATCAAACTTTACATTTATACTCTGCTCAAACTTAATATTTTGTTCTTTAAGTTCTTTAAAATTGATATCATTTTTAATATTATTTTTAATATTCTGTTGTTCACATTTTATTTTATGTTCTTTAATGTCATTACTTAAAATCTCAAATTTTTCGTCATTTGCATCAAAACGTTTATTTATTTTATCGAATTTTTCGTCACTACTATCAAAACGTTTATTTAATACATTGAAATCACTATTTTTTACCATGTTTTCAGACATAGTTTGTATCAGGTTGAATATATCATTCATTGACAACTCTTTTTCTTTTGTTTTTGTCACTACAGGAGTAGATTGTGCTTCTGCATTATCGATTATAATTGACCCGGTTAGGTCAGCGTTAGTTAATGATTGAACGCTCAAGTCAGCTGTTGGCATTGACTGACTTAATTCGCCCACACTTGGTGACGGGTCCATTGACCCAAGGCCACTCTCACTCATAACTGAATTTATCAAATTGTTCTCTTTTTCGTTGTCAGACATTTTATACTGTTCTATTAAATACTTATTAAATTTTACTTGTACTCTAACATGCACAATTTCTCAACACCTCGTAATTTTATTTTGCGTATGTTACGTAAATTTTACGTAAGTTATTTTCGGCTTCCGCCAACCTTATTCCATTCTCTGTGCTTTAAAATAGGCCAATTTGGAATAAATACATTATTTATTCCAAATCCTGGTCACAGCACCATTGTCGTTTTTCCTACGATTTAATTAATTACAAAATGATCTTAAACTCCCACTTACCTTCTATTTGTCACTCTCTGGCCAGATCGTCTAGTGGTGTAACCCTATTTCGTATAGCGAATTTACCAGCACAGAAAATGAAATTAGGTACTTGAAATGATTATTCTAACACATATATATCAAGTGAAATAATGTAATGGATTTATTCTTTTTAATACATTCTTTATATTCTCTCTTTTCAAATTTCTTACTCTTTATATTCTTTTCTTTGAACAAATACTGATACTAATGTTACATCGGAAATTTAATATAGCTTTCCTGCTCTAGTTAGCTTAAATATTTCTTCCTTATATCTATAGATAAGACAGCCCAGTATCTGCACATACATACATCTCTCATTCACCCACATACCATATATAATTAAGCGCTTTTTCTTTTTATATTTAAGTTTTCATAAGTAATTAGTTTGATATACGGTTACGTGTTATCGGCGTCCCTGCAGGTCACTTGTTGATCTCCACAAATTTTGTTCACTTTTGTCCGAATATTTCTCACTGTTAATTTTGAATACTAACGATTTATTACAGTTTCACTATTGTATCACATTATTTCTCCAACCTTTTATTTTTTGCGTCACCAAATTGTAATTGTTCGTACCTCTAATCCATTTTAGGTTATAGTTAAACGGAACTCACACGTTTTGTATAACTCCGTTTTTGTTCTTCAATCACATTATAAAATTTTGAAAGTATAAAATAAAGTTTTATACTGACGAGTCTATGTGTTTACGCCCGGCCGAGGTTAGGTCTCTCAATAGACTGCGGAGTTTTTTGCGCGCACACAGTGAAAGAATTTCTTAATACGTGACCAAACTCTGGGAAAGTTGGCCGTCCGAGTGCGCGGTTGAAAGCGCGGGCGCGCCCTCCACATACCAATGCCAATACACATCCGTCTCGACGCTACAGTCTCTTCACCGTAATTTCTTAGTTGCAAATAATATTGAAAAGATTTTATTTCCAAAGCCCTATAGGTCTGTACCGTTACACGATTAGCATAATTACTGAGACTCTTTGGTGTCGTTATAAAACGATATAAGAAAATTTATTACAAACAATTCAATTAACGTTAGTGTTTCATTACTAAGGTTTGTGACAATAATGAACGTATGAAATACTTAACAAATAAATACTTATTTATTAAACATCATTCAAATAAACTTCTGATACATAAATGTAAATTATGACCTGAAAATACATTCAAGAAAACATAAGAATATGAATAACAATATATATATATCCGTTTCGTTGCTCGCTGTAAAACATAACATACAATACAATAAATATACACAAACATAGACAATCAAATATCTAGCAGTATCTAACGGTTATGACAGAACAATAGTCAGTAAACTCCTACAAAAAACACAAAACAAACAACAGACAGAGACAGAAAACAACAAATTCATAACACTAACATACATCAACAAACAAACAGAAAAAATTGCCCACAAATTCAAAAAAGCAGGATACAGAATCGCTTACAAAACTACTAACAAAACAGAACACACACTATCAAAACACATGCCCAAAGCACAAAACAAATTCGATCTACCCGGTGTATATAAGCTAAATTGTTCAAATTGCAATAAATTCTACATAGGCCAGACAGGACATAGCTTCAAGCAGAGATACATTGAACACACAAAAGCACTCCACACCACTACAGAATCTACCTTTGCAAACCACCTCATTGAAGCAAACCACACATCTAAAAACATCGACAATAACATGAACATGCTACACATACACACAAAAGGCCGAAAACTAGACACTCTAGAACAATTAGAAATATACAGACACACAAAAACAAATAAAAACGACATCCTAAACGAACAGACACAATTCAGATCGCACGCATTATTCGAACACATCTCACCACACACACACACAGCTTTGATCTTTCGAAAAACTATCTCGTCGCCAACAACAAGACGAACAGCGCTACCTACAACAGCCTCTGATGAAGTCTTCTATAGGTGAAAGCCGGTTTAGGCTTTAAGGTAAAACTTTACGTTTTTACTTATAAAAAACTTAGTGTTCCGAGTCGTCAATAATATAGTGATATTTATTTAAATATTATTTATCCTACACTAACGCGTTCATTTTGCCTCAGATGAGTAGCTTTTTATGTTTAATATTATCATTACGATTGATCTAATTTCTCAAAGTGTGGTTTCTTGGAAAAGAGACAGAGCAGTAGTTTTATTATAATATTAATAACATGAGGATTTTACTTGAGATAGTGAATATCCAAAGCTCCATCGGTGAGGATTCCTGTTCACTGATGATCCCATGTAAGTAGAAGTTCTGTAGATTAGGTGTTTGTCATCACTTTGCACATGCGGATAAGATTCACTCGCGGTCTGTGTCGTTGCCGTTGGCGTCGCCTGTTAATAATGAAAGTTTATAGAGTCTTGTGTTGCATAAGTGCATTCATTATTAGTGGTTGTGTACAAATAACTGTCTGTCGCTAAACTGCTTTGTGTGATTATATAAGTTTAATTTAGTTGGATCATGATTGTGTGCAATGTTGAGCACGAGTGTTATGAGCGTTGAGTCACTTATTGCTTCTGAGTTTGCACGACAGATAGTTATACCTGAATCATGGTGCATTCTGATATCGATCACTGTGTTTTTAATTGTCGCGCCAGAGTTCCAACATCGAGTCGTTCGTTCACTTATTAATGTTTGGTTTGCATGACGAAATACTTTTAAAGTTTATAGTATCAAACTCAAAATCTAGCGATACTTATATCACTGTGCACTTCGCGTTACTGCGGTAAACTTCTGTAAACTTAGTGAAATACTAACAAAGTTTTGTAAGACTGTTATTAAAATTGAGGACTGCTTAACTGAGTAACTTTTGAATAACTGACTTAGTTTTGAACAACTGGTAACTGAGTAATACCTATTGACTGATTGAAAAACTGCATGACTGAGAGCTCGCGTACCCCATAAACAGTTTTTATTAAACGTCTTCTACCATAATGCAACTTTCTGTCGAACACGCCTATGGCCGTCCTCGATAGGTCCAATATTTCCTTCCACTGTGAAGATCTATGGTTCTCGACACCCTGATTCGCTGTTCTGGTTGTCACCATGATGACCGTCCTCTCCACTTGCTTCTTTGGAAGATCCTAGACTCTGGTTGGCTATCGGACATCCCCTAAAATACACGGCGAAAGGGCTTCGCACTACTTCTGAGAATGTAGAGTAATTGCTCGCCTGTCCGTCAAACCTTTGTTCTTGTGAACTTCCCAAGGCCTGCTGTTATTCCCTTACTAACAATACGTAGCACCTCGTTCATTGTCTGACTACCCTTCGTCTTTTTTCTGCCAATTAACAGTTTCTTGCTCGTCGTCATCCCAAGATCCCTCCACGGTCTCTCGTCATAAATATCAGTTGTTATCCTAACGCTTTCACGCTGTGCGACACCCTTGACTGTATTCATTTGGTGTACATTGCTTTGTCTCGTACTTGTTAAGACCTTTCTAAATACTTTGTTAGTAAGTATCCTTTTCTTAGGTTCACACGCTTTAATTTTAACCCTACAGCATGTGCTCGCTTCAATTTCTGCATATCCGTGCCACTGGACTCTGCTTTTGTTCAGTTTGTTGTGGTGTTGTAAATCTGAGTTGAGCTTGGTCTGTCACATTCGATCCTGTTTCCTTTTGTTGTGTTATGTCAGGCGTTCTCTCATTGTCTTGTAGCTAGCGTCGGGTTGACATGTTGTTAAATTGTCCTTATTTATTACTCTGGCTTGGGTTGGTGGCTTGACCTGTGCAAACGCACTTCTCGATCAGAAAATTATGAAATTGAAATTTTTGATCGCTATAATTTTCTGCATCTTTTTCTGTCTTTATCATTGGTACAGTCTGTTCACAAAGTTGTTTTGGTTGTAACTTCAGACACTGCTCGACTTCATGTTTAATCTGCTCTTTTATATTTGTAATTGAGTCTTCTATTTTTGTTGACATAGCTTTTTCCACACTCAAGACAGATTTTTCTACTTCAGCTATTTTATTTGACATGGATTCTTCTACGTCAGATATTCAGGTAATTTGATTGTTAAGCTCACCTCGTAATTTACCTACGTCACCACGTAGGAGACCCAATTCTGCTGTAGTATGTTCTTGCATCTGCTTTTGCTCTTGAATTAACGCTTTGATGTCATCTGCTTCCTGCTTACGTTTTTCATCTGTCGTTTTTCTGCTTCTTCTCTTTCTTCTCTTTCTTGTCTTCGTTCTTCTTTTTGTCGTCTTTCTGCTTCTTCCGCCTCCTGCTTGCATTTCTCATCCTGTCATTTTCTGCTTCTTCCGCCTCCTGTCTGTGTTTCTCATCCTGTCGTTTGTGTGCTTCTTCCACCTCCTGACTGCGATTCTCATCCTGTCGTTTTTCTGTCTGTAACAGCAGCGCCTGCAAATTTTCCATCATCTGACTGGCATCCATTGTTTTCCGATTAATTTTGAAATACACTCGTCTTGTACAAAGTGTCCACTGTTTCCACTGTTAACCGTTCTATCCCACATCTGACACCACTGTTACGACAGTCTATTTGATCGTCGTAGGTACAGTGGAAACAAAATAAGTACAAGACACCAATTATATCACTAATCACCAGCTTTAATTTTTACAGTTAAACAATTCGTAAATAACAACAGCCTCTTATAACAAATCAAATAAAAATTGTTCACACGCAAATAAATGTCAACTAGTATTAAAACACAATTGTATTACAATATACTGTCCAATTATAAAACACAACACTTAACTAATAACCACTTGAACGTGCACAGTAATATCGCCCGATAATAACTCAAACCGTACTATAAATATATCGCTACTATACTGAAACTTAAGGCCGCTGCCTCCATGTATTTATACCTGTGCTCACAGACCAGAACGTTCCTAATTGCATCTCAGCGCCCATGTGAACTATGTAATTAACTGCGGCCTTGACACAGTCTGCGCGGCTGGCGCCTTCGAGGAAACTCTCGTGGATGCGTTGACAGTCACGTATGCCATATACATTAGAGTGAGATTCTTCTGGCACATTCGACAAACATGTAGACTGTTCTGTAATGTCGTAACAATATATTCATGCACTAAATCACTTTTGTCAGCAGAATTATTTGCATACATGCCTCTACACTGAGTGATGCGCTGTCACTGTTTTAAAACTCAGGTTGCAGCATCTTGCAATGCAGGGTTACCACCTTAAAGTTAAAGCTTTTTACATTTCCCTGGATCGGTAAAATCCAAAAATGCATAAAGTTACGTTTTGGCAGATACATTTTTTAAAACATTTTCTGAACAATTAAATAAGACTAGAAATGCATTAAAATTAAATTTTAACAAATATACTTTTGTATTTCAAAATCCTTTTTGACATTTTTAGAAAAATCCAGAAATTTTTGTACTGTACTAAATTAAAAAAATGCAGTTTATCAAGATGAATGCAGTTTTTTTTGTTTTCTGGAAATTAGGGAAGACTAGAAAAGGAGGATTAACTCTTTGCAAACATGTTACAAACTATTCCTACAAAAACTAAAACATTTCAGAAAAAGGAGAATTTATTTTACTTGTTTTGCAAAGTTTTGGCAAAATTCTTCCAAAATGATGCCTTCTGAAATTGTTACTTGTATTTGAAAATTGTAAATGCATGCCAAGTAAAAAAAACATGAACTTGAAATTTAAAATGTTTGTAATCCATTTGTGTGTGTACACACTATTACTTCTATGTGCATTCTGTTGTATTGTAAACTGAGATTGGTTTGTTTTAATAGGCAAGTGTTCTCAATTATATTCTGATTATATTTTGCTTTTGAGGTTAGACAAGGCTAATGCCTAACTATTAAACAGAGATATACCCATTGATCAGTACACAATCAGAAATGTACAAGCTTAGTGTCAGTTATGTGTAGAGTGAAGTGAGAAAGATTGGGTAAAAATGTTACAAAAAATGTGGTTCAGTGATACTAGAATGTGGTGTCTTATCCACGTACATTGTAATGGGGCGAATTAGGAGGTTTTTTATTTTACTAATTTTGGTCTGGATCTTATTAAAATTGCACAATTCACTTCATATATGTGAGCTACCCCAGTTTAATTTTATATTAATTCAAATCATCCATTCAGTCACTTTCAAATTGCCAGACTTCACCTGTGAGGAGCCCCCAGTACAGCAATGCACATTGTTAGCCAAAACAATTGCACAGACGTATTGCGTAACCGCCCAGCAGCAGGCTCTTTGTGAAACACAGTCTGCAGTCTGCCATCAGAGAGTGAATAGTAGATAGCCAGTAGCAGCATAAAGTGCAGAAAACAGTAAAACAGTGGCCTCGGGAGTGTAAGATAGGCTGTAATAAATAGCCGGCCTATCTATTCAAGTGTTAAAACAATTAATAAAAAGCGTACAAACAGTATAACGTGCCCAGTCGATTAACAATATCGGCCGCGCTTAGGTCATATAAACATTTCACTTGAGCGTAACTAGTGTCGGCCGACCTAACCAGTGAGACCCCATAAAAATTGTATAAAAAGTGAAGCGGTAAATCAGAACTGAACCAGTGAAGTGAACGAATCTAAAATAAAATGTGGTGAAGGGAAAAAGACAAACTTTCGGACATATACGTACAACGCGACGCATGATGACGAGAGGAACGACGCCGGTTGGGTAATCCTCGATCAATATAATTATGTCATTTTTAAAGGGGTTGTAAATAATTAAAATGGGGAATTAAAAATTGTGTGAGTGTCGAGTGTGGGCATTGCTGGGTCGTCTCAGAAAATAGAATTTAAGTAATACTTTAAGAACTTTATAGTTTTTTTTTCAGTAAAGAATAATATTAGAGAATATGTAGTATTTATTTATATGGTTTGGAAAATAACTCTCGGAGAAAGACAATTCAAAAACAATGAATCTTCACAGTATATCAGAATAGATAAACTACTATGTTTGGTGGACATATGTTTTATTTTTAAATGATAAAAACGATCAATGTTAGTTTTTGAGATGAAATGAAAGAGTACAACAATAAAATTTAATGTCAAAGAATGAGTAAATAAATACAACTATTTCTGAATACAATTGAGAGTATGATTTATTGAATAAGGTTAACCTAAATCACGCTTATTCTTCACGACTTCGTGCTAAGAACTTTGGACCCGAGAAAGGTAAGAGTTGTGAGGAGTGTCTATTATTTTTAATAATTTTTTTATAATAAATCACTAGCTTCTCAATGGCACCCGAACAGGGACTCGAGTTTATAAATGTAATTTTGAATAAACCGCACCTAAATGTGAAAATAAGCGTGGGTTAGGAGTACGTAAAAAAGTACAAAAAGTGAGGTTATACGTAAGAAATAATTAAGGGATACTTAAGGTATGTAAGATAAGAAGTGTTAAAATATAGTATAATAAAATAAATGTGGTAATTTTACAATTAAGAATGGCAGATAACAAAAATAACATAAATGAAACGACTAGTGTCGAAATTTTTGACAAGTCAAACATGAGTAATTTTGAGATACATTCGACTCCAAGTGCGAGTCAAGAGAAAACAGAGTTAAATTTAAGTGACCAGAGTAATGTAACTGAAGATTCGGGTGTGCAATTGACCCCGACTTCAACGAAATGTAACGTCCAATTCAATAGTGATGTAATGAGTATGTTACAATTACTCTTAGAACAAAGCAAAGAACAGAAGAGTGATTCTGACGCTAAATTCAATGTATTAACAAATCAGAATAATGAGTTAGATATGAAATTCAAAGCACAGAATAACAAATTTAACGACTTAAATAATCGTTTTGATGAAATTAAAGACCGAAATTAAAAGCGAATTTAATTGTAAATTTGATGTACTCAAATTGGACATTGATGAAGTAAAAATAAAATGCGATAATAGTTGTAACGAATTGAAACAAGATATTGAGAGAATAGTAGAGTCAGTAGAAGAACGGATCAAAAGTAAGAATAATAATGACAGTAAGAAATTAACAAGTGATAACAATAATGTCGAAAATGAGAATATAATTAAAAATGTGGTAGTAGAGAGTAAGATAACAAATGTTAACGATGATATTGGAAATGGTAATGTGATTGAAAGGGTGGTATCAGAGAGTGAGAGTACGTTGAAAGTAGATAGGGAAATAGTGAGTGAGAGAGAGAGCGTTATATGTTGTAACGAGGTAGTAATTAGTGTCAATGAATTAGAAAAAGAATGGAGAGAGAGAGTAGCTGAATGTGTAGGACAGAGGGTAAATTGTTCCCTTATTTGTGATGAACCGAGGTGTTCAAAAATGTTATTATTGGAGGGCAAGAGACCCTATTTAATGGAAGATTTGAGTTGTATCCCTTTTTTGTATAAATTAGTACCCTCTGTGTGGAATGGGGTTGAAAATGTGATATGGTGTTATGATGAGAGAGATTTAGATAGAGAATTGTGTGTTGATAAAGAAATAGAATTATATAAGTTGCAGAGAAATTATAATGAGTTGAAAGAGATGTTAAGTGATTTGAAGTACTTACCTGTTAAAATAGAGAGTGAGAATTGTTTTGATGATACATGTTTAAATAATAATAATTTACTTTATGATGAAAAAATAATTGACTTGATAATGAATATAACTACTAATGGAGACTTAACCGATGTACTTAACGTTGACTTGTTTTATGATTATTTCGGTAAAATGAATGAATTTGGTTTTTATGGTGACGACACACAAAACGGTAATTTGTGTGTTAATGAAATTGAACAATGTTATATAAAACAAAGACTTATCTATGACGATGGAGGATAGGCTATAAAACGATAAAGGACAGTTATAAATATTTTGTTTTATGGTTTTGACCTGCCAGACTTGGACAATGAAGTGTGGAAAAACGGAACAGTGAATAACAAAAGTTTGTAAATAATTGTAGTAAATTTGTTTGTGTGCATTGTAGAATGTTAAGCTAACAAGTGTGTGTAGAGGGTTGTAATAATAATATTAATATTTTGGCAATTTAAATAAATAAACAGAATTAATTTTGAAAGACAGTAATTGGCGAATTGTAATTGTTTTGATAGCAACTTGTATGTTCAATAATTAATTTAATTAAAATAATTTGAAATGTTTAAATATTTTGATTGACTTAAATGTTATACGGTTGAATTTTTCTAATGGATTTAAATTGTTTTATGAGATTTGATATTAATGTTCAATGGTTTGTATGAAATAACATTGTTTTTAAATGTTTCAGAGGCTACGTGGAGATATTGGTATGTGTGGGTGTGGTGTGTATTTTGTGTTCAGGTCAATAGGTGGATAAGGTACTGTAAGTATAAAGTTTATAATACCGATTAGATAAAATTAAATGTTTATAGGTGTGAAAAGAGTTTAATTCCATAATATAAATTGAGATAATGGTATTAAATAGAAACTGTAATTCAAAAGTAATAATAACTGAAAGGTGAATTAAAGTATATTTGGTTTGAATTGTAATAAATAGACATTGATAAATATGTTAACATTAAAAGATTTATAGAAACAAAAAATTTGTAAGAAGTATATGTGTCAGTATATCACGAAACCTTGAGGGTTGAGACAGAGTGTTTATAACACCAGTCTGGCAGACTACTGTTTATGTAAACAGGTGTGTTGTATGTTGTGACTAATGTCTACAGACATACTTGGTGACAATAACAAATTGTTGTAGTCTGTTGAATCATTGCCAGCAGCAAAATCTTATTGTGAAATAAAAGGAAATACCATATGTGAAGAAAGGAATGTAATTTTTTGAATAATGTAGGTAATATTTTATGTCGGATCATTTTGCAAAATGTAATTAATTTTGAAATTGTTAATTAAAACAATATGAATTAAATTTAATGAAAGATAATTAAATAAATTAAAAAGACAATTTTTAATAAGGACTTTAAATCTATGTTGATCTGAATGATAAAATAAATAACATAATGATTAAAATATGCATTTAAAATTGAAAATTGAAGGAAATGTTTGAGCTGAAACGGTGTTTGGAAAATAAGATGTATATATTACTGCCCAAGTAACTTGTATCAATAACAATCTACATTTTATGTTTTAACTGTAGATTCTCCACCTAAGTGCGGTCATGACCTCACCGGACCATGACCGTGGAAATAGTTAATTATGGCAAATCATAAATTTTACTTGATATAACCGGCTTGTGGTTTGTTTTATTTTGTTAACCCGATGGTTTGTTAGATTTAGTGGAGGGGGTTATTTTTTGGGGGAATCTACTAAATTTTGGAACAGGGCTATTTTCACCCAGATAGGGGTGGTAGTCCATTAGGGGCGTATAAATAAAAACTAGTAGGTGTAATACCGAATTTTATTGTAACGCCGAAGCAAGGATGGGGGTGGAATAAAAGAAAAAAATGTCCACCCCTTCCGCATCAGTCCTTGTGAAAGCAACTAGACGCTACAGTCTAGGGGGGGTAATAGTGAGTGTGGATGGGCGGTGACCCAGTTACAGGTCACGAGGGAGATGTGATTACGGCTAGATTGAGGTCTGCGAGGGCCAAGAAGTCAAGTTCTGCACACAGTAGAATGTAACGGGTATCAGGGGTTAAGGGATTAAAAGGGGGGTAGAAGAAAAAAAAATGTTTTTGGTGCCTGCCATCAAGTTGATGTTTGTATTAATTCTGATTGTATTATTGCTTATGCGTATTAATAGCGTTATTGAATTATATTGTTTAGGATATAGGTATAATCAAATGTTAAGATAAGGCAGTTCATGTTTTAATTAAATATTCAATTTATTTTTTTTTTTTCAGTAATAATAACAAAGAGATTTAATCTATTCAGATAAGAGATTTTGTTTTGTTTTGATACGCTCTGATTTTGAACTTAAATTTTAAAGGATAAGTTTGTTTAGAAAATATTATAGGTGTATGTCTGCGCCCAGTATTTGCCAAAGGCGACCCAGTTTGCATGAAGGGGGAACATATCGGTTGAGGATCTGGCATGATATAAGCCAGGGATTTGGATTTTTTGGGGAAACATGTTAGAAGGTGAGGCGCTCTGTGGTGCGTGTCTGTTCAATTTTTCGGTGTTGGGATCTCTTACAGAGAAGTCTAGTGATCTCGTTCAGATGCGTCCATAGTCACCGAGCCAGGGGGGTTGTGTACCCATGAGGTATAAGAACAAATGGGGGGTTGTTGGCACCATATCCTCACCGGTCCTCTTAGGGGTTTAGCAATGAGATTTCTTCTGTTTCGACAGAAGACTTCTCATTGGGGGGGGGGGGTATTGTAATGGGGCAAATTAGGAGGTTTTTTATTTTACTAATTTTGGTCTGGATCTTATTAAAATTGCACAATTCACTTCATATATGTGAGCTACCCCAGTTTAATTTTATATTAATTCAAATCATCCATTCAGTCACTTTCAAATTGCCAGGACTTCACCTGTGAGGAGCCCCCAGTACAGCAATGCACATTGTTAGCCAAAACAATTGCACAGACGTATTGCGTAACCGCCCAGCAGCAGGCTCTTTGTGAAACACAGTCTGCAGTCTGCCATCAGAGAGTGAATAGTAGATAGCCAGTAGCAGCATAAAGTGCAGAAAACAGTAAAACAGTGGCCTCGGGAGTGTAAGATAGGCTGTAATAATTAGCCGGCCTATCTATTCAAGTGTTAAAACAGTTAATAAAAAGTGTACAAACAGTATAACGTGCCAAGTCGACTAACAATATCGGCCGCGCTTAGGTCATATAAACATTTCACTTGAGCGTAACTAGTGTCGGCCGACCTAACCAGTGAGACCCCGTAAAAATTGTATAAAAAGTGAAGCGGTAAATCAGAACTGAACCAGTGAAGTGAATGAATCTAAAATAAAATGTGAAGGGAAAAAGACAAACTTTCGGATATATACGTACAACGCAACGCATGATGACGAGAGGAACGACGCCGGTTGGGTAATCCTCGATCAATATAATTGTCATTTTTAAAGGGGTTGTAAATAATTAAAATGGGGAATTAAAAATTGTGTGAGTGTCGAGTGTGGGCATTGCTGGGTTGTCTCAGAAAATAGAATTTAAGTAATACTTTAAGAACTTTATAGTTTTTTTTTTCAGTAAAGAATAATATTAGAGAATATGTAGTATTTATTTATATGGTTTGGAAAATAACTCTCGGAGAAAGACAATTCAAAAACAATGAATCTTCACAGTATATCAGAATAGATAAACTACTATGTTTGGTGGACATATGTTTTTTTTTTTAAATGATAAAAACGATCAATGTTAGTTTTTGAGATGAAATGAAAGAGTACAACAATAAAATTTAATGTCAAAGAATGAGTAAATAAATACAACTATTTCTGAATACAATTGAGAGTATGATTTATTGAATAAGGTTAACCTAAGTCACGCTTATTCTTCACGACTTCGTGCTAAGAACTTTGGACCCGAGAAAGGTAAGAGTTGTGAGGAGTGTCTATTATTTTTAATAATTTTTTTATAATAAATCACTAGCTTCTCAACATATGAGTACTTATATTTGAATGACCGCTGCACCTGATTATATATATTTGATTTACCAACCATTAATGATTTCTGTATATGTAAGTGTAAGATATTATTGAGTTTTCTGTAATTACAATTCAGGTATCCTAGTGGAAGAACTGTTACTGCATGATGTGAGCCCTGCTACTTTAGATGATATTTCTACATTACTGGAACCATGGCTGATTCAACAAAATGTAAAACAGAGGGCAGCAGCTATGTTCATCCTAAAAATAACGCTGCATGGCTATTTTCATAATATGAAATTTGCATATGAGGTAATGTATGTGAGCAGTATAATATCAGTTGCTTAACTTCACTTCAGAAGCAATTTTGAGTCAACACTTATATAATTTTTTTATTAATATTGTAACGTCCCACGTGCTTCCCTCCGTCCACTCCGTTTATTTTTGTTAAGCTTTCCTAATTATTCCCCACGTTAGTACGTCATTCTGTAACGTGTCGCGGGTTTTTATCGTGAAAGTCTCAGAGCAGTCAGAGTACCTTTTGCGATCGTCACTTATGAATTATATTTGCTAATGTTCAAAGCGGTTATATTTTTATGTTTACCAAAAATACTGAAATCGAGTGTGTGTGATTTCGGAGAGATTAATGGAGTTGTTTAATCGTAGTTAGGAGAGAGAGGAGGACCAAGGATATTAACCCCGGAGTATACAATTACTTATTTTATATTCGCCGCTCATAAGACCAGCTGATTTTGACGTCTGTCTCCAGATTTTAGGTTAAACAAACACCAATTGTCGGTAATACTTCCCGGCGGTTCGTCCTCATCTTGGCTTCCTGAAACTCGGTAACAACTACCCTCTACAAGAAATAATACACGTTTTATTATTGATAACAAAATATTCAGAGTATTTATTTATGTAATACACTGAATTTCTTTTCTACAGTACAGAAATATTATAATCGATTTTTTCTGTCATTGGTTCGATCTAATTATGTAAACATTGGAATTATAACAAATTATTTTTTTTTTTATTCTTGATTAAACATTGAACAATAAAGAATTCATTTATTAATTTCACCAGGGTTAAGGGTAAGTTCTTTGTGTTATGAGACGGTCAAAAATGAATAATAATATACTACGCTTTACAAGAAAAAAAATATAAATTTCTATTTTTTTTGGTTTTTTCGTAGTATGTAGTTCCGGGTTTATCCGCTAGAGTACAGGTTATGTCTTTATTATAAACACGAAATCAGTTACTAAATATAGGAACTGCACAAAGATTCGACATGAGGATTTCTTGGTTAACAATTATTAATAAAGTTTATTTTACCTCTTTTCTCGAAGTGTCTACTTGAATGGTGCTGTTTCTAGTGTTGGAGTTATAGTTGTTTTGTAATTTCGTTAAATTTTCATAAGATACAATCTCACCAAAATCTCGAAGTGCCGTCCAACTAGGCCTGATCTGGTAGCTGGGTTATTTCAAATTTTCATCGAATAAAGGACATTAAAGTTGATATTTGAAGGAGTTCTAACATAAGGTGGATACTACTAGTTAATTTTTATTAAATTTAGCACTGTTTCCAAAAGTTTTCATAAGGTTTTATTAAATTTTTGATGGCATTCCACTTTTTCCAAACAAACGGTTTTCAATCGTTTTAACAATTAATTCATATCTTGTTAGGTGGTTACTGTTAGTAACCAATAATTTTTATATCATTTTTTATTGGTGCATCTATATACTTTTGAGTATATAGGCTGTTTTTAATTATTATAAATTTATTTCTTATTTATAGAAAAATAATCCTTTTTATATTTGGTTTATTATCCAATTTGATTTATATAAGGTTTTTCCTTTTATTTCTTCTTAACTTTATATATAGGTCTTTAATATTTTTATTTCCTTTAATTGTATTTATATATTATTTGTTAATTTCTTATAGTATCCTTACACTAAACTATTTTCTTCTGCCATTTTACTCATACAGTATTATTTTATTTTTATTATTATTTTATATTTAACCCTTTTATATTTAACCCTAGGTTATTTTATATTCAAACACAATTATTCTTATTAAATATAAAATTAGACGTAGGTACAAAATCTTTGTGGCCTACACAATACAAATTATCAATATTCAAACAAGACACATAATTGGTCAGTAGCAATATAGTCTACTATTATAATCAATTGTTTCTCCATCTACAGCATAAGTCTGTGAGATGCTCCTTTTAAAACCACTTATTTTCTCACTGGGTACACTATAACTCACTTTGTACTCTTTATATCACTTAATTATAGTTTATAAAGTTTTGTGATACAAAGTAATCTAGAGCTATGTATATTATACCCATTTCTGACCTTTATAGTGGGGTGATTACGTTATTATTTTTGGGACTGGGTTATGTAACGTTACAATATTTAAGTTAGTATTGTCAACAAAAATTAACACTTCTCTCTTATGGATTTAAATGTATGAAACTTGGGGGTTATTTATTTATAGTAAAACGTTACGAGTTTAAAAATAAATAGTAAAAATCTAAAAATCTGTGCCTATTAATAAGCGGCAACTGAAACTTTACTTGTTTTTTTGTTAAAGTGAAAAAAAAAATTAAATTTGTACCACTTACCTTCTTCGCGAATTATCAGGGTGTCGTCTGATGTACTTAGGCAGAGAAAAACAACAGGCAATCCAATGATTAACACATATTTTGCAAGCACAATAAAAATGGCATTTTATTTGTTTCATGACATTTTTCTGTTTACTTTCTTTTATTTTACTTGATATTCATTTTCGACTCAAACTACTACTATTATTTTTCTTAAAGAATTACAAGAACTTGGACTTATTTTTACATGACCAATACACTAAAATAACTAGTTGCAACTTAAAAAACTGACAAACTACTTAACTAAACTACTAAGACGACCCATATTGCTCGCTCTCTCCCTCTCATACTGTAAAATTCCCCATAATTTAGTTATAACCCCTTTTTTAATAATTTGAAAATTAATTGATGAATTTAAATTTGAGTCGGCTACTTAACCCGCGTCCTTCTGATGACCACGTGCTGCATCTCGTATGTGTATGAATGTTTCGTTTATTTGTCACATTTCTCGCTTTTGCTGTCCACTCCGCTAACTTCGTCTAAACTGTCGGATTTAACTGTTTCTCTTCAAACTTTCTGTTACACTTCGGAATATGTTAAAATACAAAATTTAAAGTTCGCGAACTGCGTAACTTGTCCCGGCCGGGAACGGGTGATTTCGTCGACTAGTGACGCTACAGGTGCGTTGGTCAAAAACCATTTCCGTCAGCTCGCGCTGTGATTGGCTGCGGCTCCTATATGGCCGGTTCCGGTGATCGACTTTGGTGTCGAGAGTACAGATAGCGGCACACGAGCGCACACTCACCGCCACATTCCATTGTAGTTGGGCGTTATTTACGAAGTTTTTGTTACTTGTCCCCAACGGAGGATACACGCAGGTGCGCATAGGGTTAGATTCCAACGCTGTTATCGCTTGTGCCAAGCACGGACTGATACGGAATTGCATACAGGGTGTCCAAACAAGTGTTAGTGGTCTCGGTGACCGTAAAGGGTGTCCAAACAGATCACTCTTAATATTGTTATTAAATGAAATAAAAACATACATCCCTCAAAATTGCCCCATTACAATACCCCCCCAATGAGAGATCTTCTGCCGAAACAGAAGAAATCTCATTGCTAGAAAACCCTTAAGAGGATCGGAGAGGATATGGTACCAACAACCCCCCATTTGCTCTTATACATCATGGGTAAACTACCCCCCTGGCTCGGCGACCATGGCCGCATCTGAACGAGATCACTGGACTTCTCTATACGAGATCCCAACACCATAAAATCGAACAGACACGCAACACAGTGCACCTAACCTTTTAACATGCCACCCCAAACTCCAAATCCCTGGCCTTACTCCATGCCAGATCCTCAACCGATATGTTCCCCCTTATCATGCACACTGGGTCACCTTCAGCAATACTGGGCCCATACACATACTTGTCAATACATTTTTTAAATTCAAAAATATTCATTGTTAAATCAAACTCATTTATCCTAACCTTTGATTATACCTACATACTACACAATACAATTCCATAAAAAACACTAGTACTACACCTAAACAATAATATAATCAGAAGTCAAAACATCAATCAGATGGCAGGCACAGAGAATCAATTTTTTTTTTTCAAACAAAAAATTTTAATTTATCAAAATTTTATTCTTTATTTATTTCGAAAATATCTAAAATTATTTAAATCCATTAAGCATCAAAAGTGGCATTACTTCATTGCCAAAACTGGTCTAGTATAGAACATCACCCATCAGCTGATCAAACTGGGTCAAGTCAGAACCTTGACCTACATAAGTTATACATAAGTTACATCAGAAAATACATTGAACCTCTTTAAAATACTATCTTTTAAACACAAAAACATAATAAAATAAGACATCTAAAATTAACAAAGTATTATTATAATTAACAGTAAAATTGATATTTAAATTAATCCAAAATTACACAGTTTACAACTTTACATTTTCAAATTCTATAAAATTGTCACTTGTTTCAATCAAAATTTTATATTTTTACTATAACTTTCTTTATTTAACAATATTCTCCATTCGTTTGGGTGATTTAATTATTCATACTAACTTGAAAAAATTGCAAATCATTCATAAGTGATATTCTACAGCTGATCAGCTGATTTTCTCAGCAAGGTGGATGACCTTACTACCAACACATTTCAAAATTATATAAGTCACATATTTTATCAATCCTTATCTCTAACATAATAAAATAATACATTTATGTGACAAAAGAAACATAGTATAATAAACATATGAACACCTCTTTATCAAATCGTACTACGAGCGTTTAGTTAGTGCAAAAATGAGTTATCATCTTTCATTTATAAAATTTAAATTCGTTGCTCACCTGAGCAACCCCCAAACCACACACACTATTGTTTTGTTCTGTTGGACTGTAGCGCCCATTGGCCTCCACAAGGACGGCATAGTTGGAGGAATTGAACATCTTGTCCTTGCTTTAGCATTACATTTTAAAGATTTTAGATATCAACATATCTTCGTTTTATATTTACTCGCCCTTAATGCGGGTCTACCACCTGTCTATGCTGTCCCTACTCGGACAGAGTGGCAGCCGCTGTTCCATAGTTTCTGGGATTTCCCCTAGTTTCACCCCCCTGTTAATTTCTAATATCAACAAATTTCAAGTCAGCTATGGTCAAGGGACTTGATTATGGCCATAGCTGACCGCTAGCCAAAACCACGATTAGTGCTGGTAAGGCAGTAATCGCCCGAAAAGTCGGGGAAATCAGACTCTACCTTCAAGCATGTTACATCGTCATTAACTTGCACGGCACGAAAGTCTATCATGGTACAATATACAATCGTACAAAAAGGGTGTGCCGTGCATTTTCGCCATTTTGGCCTCCGATGGGGGTAACACTCTCTATTACCCCCAACCCATTCCGCTATCTACTGGGGCACATGCCACCCCAGCAATAGCACACTAATAGCTAAACTAAAACATTCTACATTTGCAGTCTATACACTCCATTATTATACCACTTCTATGAGCACCAAACTACCCCCCCAAAATTACCCACATATCTTGTATGATAACAAGTTTTTATTTTATTTAACACATTTTTTACACAGTAACACATTTTTTACACAGACACCTTTGCAAGTCCAAACTTTTTCTCTATGACCAAAATAGGAACTACAACAATGGATTATCTTACAAATTTACCTTAAAAGTACAATACGTTTTGTTTTCTGAAGGAAAACAATTTCTTGAAAAGTTAAGTATTTAAATTACATAATTTCGGTTGTTCCATTCTGAAATTTTCCAATTTCAATTTCTAGAACAACCTACTGTAGTTCGTGGAATTTTTCTTTTTTTTTTACCTTTCCACGAAACTAGGGGTCCCCCTCCCCGTTCAATGATAATGTTAAATTTCTAGTTTACACCAATTTGTGGACTCGGACCATTGTTGATTTCACCCTTTGCGGGGCTACCGTCAACCATGGTCTGCCTCCAGAATGCCAAAAACCACGATCAGAGGTGGTGAATCTGTGACCCCCCGAAAATGGGGGAGGATCCCTTCTACTTTTAAGATACCATAACATGTGTATAAATAATAATAAAAAAATTGTAATAATAAAATATAAAAATGTCTGTTTGTATATAAAAATTTTAATAAACACAAAAATATCTATCATCACTCAGCTAGATAATACTTTTTTAATTGGGTCACATTATAAGTTCCTTTTATTTCTCGAGTTTGCAAATCTACTAAAACAAGCATTCTCCATTTTCATTTGGCTAACCTCATATGGACCGTCATACAATAGGAAGAATTTTTTTATTTCTTTGTCCAACGCTGATGATTGATAGTGATTTTTTATTAATACTAGTTGTCCTACCTCGTATTGTATGGGTGTTAAATTCCGGTCATGTCTCCGTTTCTGCTGTTCGGCCTTACTCAGCAGGCGCTCCCTAGCGATTACCAATTTCCTATCATGTGGTATTTCCGTCTGGGTTGGAAATTTTACTAGCTCTTCTAATATGCGTGATGGCCTTCTCTGAAACATTAACTCACATGGGCTGTAACTAGTGGATTCATGTAAACTATTGTTAATATACCCTTCCATCTTGCCCACAAAGAATGTTTTTTATGGCAAAAAGTCCTAAACATTCCCCCTAACCCCTGCATAACACGTTCACTTGGATTCGACTGTGGATGATACACTGATGTATGTTTAATTAAAATATTTTCCCAACCTAAAGTTTCCTGCCAGGTGTTGCTGGTGAACTGCGAACCATGATCTGACAATACTACTTTAGGCTTACCTACTTCGATAAGGTATTCATTTACTATCTTCCTAGCCAATACTGATGAGGTTGCCTTTTTAATCGGGTACAATTTTACAAATTTAGTAAAAATATCTAACACAACAAATAAATAATTTACCCCGCCACGACCTTTGGGGAAGGGGCCATATAAATCACAGGGTGTCCACATTCTGGAAAGTCAGGGAAATAAACAAAAAATCTGGAAAGTCAGGGAAATCTTCCCCGATGACAGACTTGAGGGTAATTTTTTACTCTAGTCTGCCGCAACCCGTGAAAAATCTGAAAAGTCAGGGAAATCTTCCCCGATGATGGATTTGAGGGGAATTTTGAATGCTCTAGTCTGCCGTAACCCAGACTATTGTAGCATTTTTTCCAGGTATTTTTCACAAGAAGTGCACAACAATTATATATTTTTTGTTGTGCCCTTGTGTCCTTTTTTCAACCGATTTAGCTAATTCTTTTTCTATTTTCAGTTTTTTTAGGCTGCTGACTTAAACTCATTACAATGGCTAACAAGAAATTTTTGTTTAATAAACTTTGGCTGGACAGTAAAGTGTTTCCGGAATTTAGTGGTTGGTTGGACTTGGTGGTTAGTGATGCAAATTCGGCTTATTGTCAAGTGTGTCTAAAATCTTTTAAACTAAGCAATATGGGGAAACAAGCAATTGTTTCTCATGCTAAGGGACCAACTCATGTAAAAAACATGAGAGCAAAGGCTTCCCAGCCGGCAATTTCTTTTTTTACTACTCCATCTCCATTAAAAGATGTGCAGCCAACACCTTCAACTTCAGCTACAAAAGAATGATTAGTAGTGCCAGGAACAAGTCAAACAAGTTTAAAGAGTTTCATTGTGAATGAAGATGATGTTACTTCAGCCAAAGCAATATGGGCTCTCCACGTCATCACTGGGAAAATGTCTCTAAACTCTTGTGATGAAACCTCTGCAGCCTTCAAAAATATGTTTCCAGACAGTAAAATCGCTCGGAGCTTTTCTATGGGCAAGACTAAAGCTTCCTATGTAATAAATCATGGGTTAGCCCCATATTTTCAAGAAATGTTGCAAAATAACATGAAATGTTGTTTGTTTTGATGAATCTCTGAACAAATTTGTTCAAAGAGGACAAATGGACTTGTGTGTAAGGTTTTGGGAAGTAAACCTTCAGAAAGTTTCAACACGATATTGGAATAGTGTATTTTTAGGCAGGGCAACTGCAGATCACTTGTTAGATGGGTTTATTCAAGGGCTCTCCTTACCTTTAGGAAATATTTTGCAAATCTCAATGGACGGGCCGAATGTTAACCTCAGTTTTATGAAAAAACTCGAGAGCCATTTGCAAGTCTTAAATCCAGAGGGAAAGTCCCTTCTTAATATTGGCATATGCAGTTTGCATACAGTTAATGGAGCCCTGAAGACTGGGATTTCCAAAACTGGTTGGGAACTTTTTCACTTTTTTAGATCTCTCTACAGTCTTTTCAAAGATATCCCAGCTCGGCGAGCAAAATACTCAGATATTACAACCAGCACCTCTTTCCCTTTTAAGTTCACAGCAATAAGATGGCTGGAAAATGGTCGCTGTGTAGATCAAGCTCTCAAAATATTTGATCATGTCGATAAATTTGTAAAAGAATACAACGAAAAAGACAACAAAAACCTGCAATACCTTAGAGAAGCTATGAAAAATCCATTTTTTAAGGCAAAACTAAATGCTTTCAGAAGCATATTGTCAGACGTTGAGCCGTTCCTGAGAAGGTTACAAAGTCAGAAGCCTATGGTCCCTTATCTCTTTACTTCACTTGAACAACTTATGAAAAACCTAATGATGAGATTTGTAAAATATAAAATATAGCTGAAGCAAGTACTACTCAAAAATTAATGAACTTGGACTTGCAAGACAGTGCCAATCTGGTTTCAGTAGAAAAGGTCGACGTTGGTTATGCTGCAGAAAGCTTAATGAAACAAATTAAATGCTCAGAAAAAGAGAAACTTGTTTTTAAAAATGAGTTCAAAAATGTCCTTACCACCATGATAGAAAAACTCAGAGAGAAAAGTCCTTTGAAATCACATTTAGCACGAGGCCTCACTGCCTTAGACCCTAAAATGATAATGCTCAAACCCAGTTTGGCAATAAAAAGGATTGATGTTGTTCTAGAAAACCTGCACAGCCATAGAAGAATATGTGATAAAAGTGCTGAAAAGGCCAAACGACAGTTTTCTTTGCTAACTGAAGAAGCTAACGATTTCATTTCCAAAACATCTGATGACATGGGATTGGACGAATTTTACTACGGCCTTTTAGGAGAAGATAAGAAATATGAAGATCTCTGGTCTGTAATGAAGCTGTGTTTCATTTTATCCCATGGTAATGCATCAGTTGAATCTGGCTTTTCTGTCAATAAGCATTTACTAGTTGAAAATCTTCTAGAAGAATCCCTTGTGTCCCAAAGAGTTATTTGTGATAGCATAAAGCATCTAGATGGTTTGAGGAATGTGACTATCAACAGAAGTATGCTTACCTCGGTCAGATCTTCAAGAAGAAGATATCAATCATATTTGGAAAAGAAAAAAGAAATGCAGTCAGAAGAGGAAAAAAAGAAAATAGAGGAAAGGAAAATTGAATTACAGTTGAAAGAGTTGGAAGAAAAAAGAAAAAACTGCTGGAGAACATGAAGAGATCACACTAGTAAATTTTGAAGGAGTCAATTTTTTATTTTATTTGAAGGAGTGCATATTTTTCTTTTTCATTCTCATCCTGTCGGACTGGTTCATTTTCAATTTTGAAAGCTATAGCTGATTATTATAATTATTTGTTACCATGTAAGTTGTTCTATTAATTAGCCCATTTTATCTTGTTCATATATTATTTTATTAAGTTCTAGTGAAAATACTCTCATTCTTACGTTACCTAAGTGTTACCTTTAGGTAATAATGGAAATATTTATTTTTAAAATGCCATCAATGTATTTATATTTTTCAATAAATAAATAATAAAAAATAAATAAAATAAAAGAGGAAGAAAAAAAAAAGTGGAGAGAGAATTAGGCCAGCTATGGGGAAGGTGGAGGCTAGGTTTTCTTTTTTCTTCCTTGTAAAATATAATGCTCAAAGAATTAACGTACTATGCATTTTAGTGAGTCAGGGAAATTTCTGTAAGTAGGTCAGGGAAAGTCAGGGAAAATTAAAACAGAATTTCTGTGGACACCCTGAATCAACGGCAACTAATGCTAAAGGACTGTCCGGCATTACATGCTGCATTAAACCCTCCTGTTTACGATTGTTTACTTTAGCTTTCTGACAAATTTCGCATGTTTGTAATATTTTACGCACCGTTCTTTCCATATTGTTGAATTTACATGACTCTTTTAATATGTCACTACATTTCTTGGGGCCTATATGACCATACCCTAGACGGCAATCTCTCACTACTTCAGGTATTATAACTTTAGGGATGCACACCTTCCAATCATCAACAATCCCTGTTCATGTGCCCGGTGAAATAAGTGTTTATTAAACAAACTAAAATGTTTCTCCCACTT
Source organism: Magicicada septendecula (assembly GCA_034769895.1). Classification (NCBI taxonomy): domain Eukaryota; kingdom Metazoa; phylum Arthropoda; class Insecta; order Hemiptera; family Cicadidae; genus Magicicada; species Magicicada septendecula. The sequence goes on along the minus strand of CM068371.1, from coordinate 234,146,719 downwards.
GTGAGGTACGTTAGGTATTTGACTCAAAGCTAATATTATTTTATTAAGTTCGGCGTCTCTTTCTTGTTCTGTTGCTAAGTTACTTATTACTTTTTTCATATTTACTTCCCCCACTTCTTTTACTATAAATATTTTATATGTATTTGCTATGTCTACTTCGGTATTATTATCAAAATCTGTTCTGGATAGGACATCAGCTGCTATATTTTCTTTACCCTTACAATACTCAATTGTTAAGTCATATTCTTGTAATATTAGCATCCACCACACTAACCTACCATGTGTTAATTTACAGTTCTTTAAAAACGTTAAAGCTTGATGGTCGGATCTTATGATTACCTTATTTCCTAATAAGTATGTTTGAACTTTCTACAGGCGAAAACTATTGATAACGCCTCCTTCTCCGTCGTAGTATAGTTCTTTTCACTAGTTAATAGAGATCTACTTGCAAAAGCTACTACTCTGTGGTTACCACTCCCATCTAACTGAAACAGCTCTACCCCCAAAGCAATGTCTGATGCGTCTGTGTGTATATAAAATGGTTCTGAAAACTTAGGATGAGCTAATATGACTGTGTTTAAGAATTTATTCTTTATCAGCTCGAATATATTTTGCTCTTTTAAATTCCACTGCCACCGATTTTCTTTATTTAATAAATGTCCCAATTGTACTGTTAAATATGAATATTTGTCTACAAATTGCCTATAATAATTGCATAAACCTAAGAAACTTTGCAACTGTTTAACATTTTTTGGTATTGGAAAGTTTTGTATTATTTCTACTTTTTTAGGGTCTGTACTGATACCCCTTGCTGAAATTATATGTCCTAAAAAATTAACTTGTTCTTTCAAAAATTCTGACTTCTTAAATTTAACTGTTATGCCATATTCATGCAGTCTACTTAGTACCCTATCTAACCTTTCACAGTGTGTATCAATGTCTGGTGACGTAATTACTATATCGTCTACATAAACGGTTGTGAATTCTAAAATCTCTCTCCCTAGCACATATTCCAGGCATTTGATAAAAATTGAAACACTTACGTTGAGTCCAAAAGGTAGCCTGCGAAATTGGTAATTCCTACCGTTGTATAGAAAGGCCACATACTGTCGAGACTCCTCTTCCAGCTCTATCTGCCAGTAGCCTGCAGTCAGGTCTAAGGTGGTGATGTATTTGGTCCCCCTAAAACGTTGCAGAATTTCGCTTACTGGTTCCGGTGATTCTCTGTCTGGAACAATTATTCTGTTTACTTGTCTTGCGTCTAAACATAATCTTATCGATAAATCTTTCTTTGTCACCACTACTAAAGGGTTGGAATATGGTGATGTAGATTTTTCTATTACACCTTCGCTCAACATTTTATTTATTTCCTCCTGTACTAAACCCCTCTTGGAGTATGGTACCGGATAGGTTTTAGGTGCAAAGGGTGTTTTTTCTTTAACGACTAATTTACCCTTAAAATTCTTTACTAAACCGGGTTCGTCTGAAAAAACTGATTTATTTTTGTTTATTATTAGTACTATTTTTTCTCTGTCTTGGTAGCTAAATTCCCCATCTTGATATAGGATTTTATTCATTTTCTCCTCCCAATTATTTTCATTTTCAAATAACTCATTACTATTTACTCTCAAGTTACAATAATTTATCATTAAGGGCCTACACTCGTTTATATCATTGTCAGAAATTAAAATTCCCTTACTAATTATTTTTAAAGCTTTCATTCCTACAGTTTTCTTTTGTATGAATGGTATTTCAATTATATTATTATTATTGTTTAATTTCATAGTCTGCGTGTAATAGTTTAACTCTACTTTGAAATTATTTAAAAAATCATTACGTATTATAGCTCCCATATTTAATCCTGGAATAACTAAGAAAGGTACATTTATTGTGTTCCCGCGTACTTTTAATTGTAGCATTATTTGTTTAGTTACTTTTTTACTGCGAACACCCGTTACTCCTATAACACTAATTCCCAGTACGGGTAATTGGGGAATTGTCTCTGTAGTCTGATTTTTGATTTTTTCAAACATTCTGTCGTCTATAGCAGTCAGTTCACTCCCTGAATCTACTAGAAAAATGTATTTAGAATTAAACACTTCGGCTTCAAATTCTGCCATCCCAAAAGTATTACTACTCTCTCCTGCTTCTTCATCGGATAGATCATTATGGATATTGGTAATTAGTGACCCTATTTTCAGGTGATTACTAGACGGCTGGGGGCATTCTTTTTCAACCGCCCTGATTAGTTTAACGGTATTGGAGGTGGTGGTTCACTGTAAACCTCCCCTACTGTTTTGATTATGAGCTGGTGTTTCCACGCCCCGAGTTTCGTTTGGGTTACTAACATATTCCCCTCTCCCTCTATGATTCCCTCTAAACTGATCGAAACCCCTATTATAATTCTCCATTCTCCCTCGGGCACTCTCCCTTGGACCCTGACACCGGTAACATTGATTCCGCGACCCGTTATAATTACTAGCTCCACAACTAGGGTTTGGACACAACCACGCCCCCTCCCCTGATCTACTCACATTACTAATAAAATGGTCTGGTTGTCTTATGTCAGTATTTATTTGATTTGATTTATTAATTCTAAACTGTTATTTATTATCTTCTTCCTCTTTCATACTCTGGTATGCTTCTAGTATTTTTTCTAATTCTGCGATATTAGCAAACTCCCGGGTTCTGATTGTGGACCGTATGTCCTTAGGCAAATGTTTACTAATGTATCTTATAAAAGATGAAAGAGGCACTGGTGGTTCTAAATATTTAACCTGACTATATAGTCTCGTCACATACGATGTAATACTCCTGTTTTTTATATTAAAATTTCCCCACCCCATTATGGTACTACGTAACCCTCTTGTTTCTCTTCTGACCAGTACTTATTTCTAAATGCTTGCTCAAACTCATTAAAATCTACCCAGTTATCGTTATGAGCATCCGCCCATATTTTAGTATCCCCTTTAAAGTACTTTAAAATTCTTACTAATTTAATCTCCCAACTTTCTTGGTTATATTTATTAAAACTTTTTATAGAGTTCAAAAATTGTATGGGGTTCACTCCCCTATTTTCATTACTAAAATATCCTAATTCTACTTCCACATTCACTCTCTCACTCACATTAGTTAATTTCTGATTAATGGTTACACTCAAGTCTTCTCTGACTTTAATTATTTCACGCTCATGTTCTGCTTGTTTATTTTTTAAACTAGTTACATTAATCTTAATTGCATCAACTTGTTCAAAGTTACTTCTGAATTCATCATTTATATTTTCTTGTATTTCACTTGCTCGTTTAATTTGTTCACACTCATTGATTATACATTGAACATTACTGTCAATTTTGTCATTTTGCTTTTTAATTTTATCATTAAATTTACTTGTCAGTGTGTCAAATTTTTTATTTGTCTCTAACATTTTCTCTTTTTGTTTTTCGGTAATTATTTTTATCTCGTTTTTCATTTCTGTTTGTATCTTATTTATATCACTAGTCAGTTCATCTTTCACTCCAACAATAGCCTCATTCATACTTTCCAAGCGGCTATTCATATTTATTTCACTCACTTTCAATTCGCTCCTTACGTTCATGAACTCGTTATTTAAATCGGTAAGTTTAATATTTACGGCATTTATTTCTGATTTGATTTCAGTTTTTAAATTATTATTTTCTGATTTCATTTTCTCGTTTACTACGTTTATTTCTGATTTGATTTCAATTTTTAAATTATTATTTTCTGTTTTCATTTCAGTTCTCATTCCTGACATCATCTCCATTATTAACGCTAATTGGTTAAATATATTTACGTTATCGCTCTTATTACTACATTCAACATTTACCGTTTCAGTTACATTTGGTATTTCTAATTGTACATTCTCATCGCTACTTTCGTTTGTTGAAATTAAATTGTCTTGAGTAACGTTTAACATAGATTCTTCTACCCTACTTTCACCTAAATCTGCATCCTTATTTTTCTCTGCCATTTTCGATCAGTTTGTAAATTAATTTAATTTAATTTAATTTACAAAGTCACTGTTAACGGGCGCCATTAAAACGTTACGAGTTTAAAAATAAATAGTAAAAATCTGTGCCTATTAATAAGCGGCAACTGAAACTTTACTTGTTTTTTTGTTAAAGTGGAAAAAAAAATTTTAATTTGTACCACTTACCTTCTTCGCGAATTATCAGGGTGTCGTCTGGTGTACTTAGGCAGAGAAAAACAACAGGCAATGCAATGATTAACACATATTTTGCAAGCACAATAAAAATGGCATTTTATTTGTTTCATGACATTTTTCTGTTTACTTTCTTTTATTTTACTTGATATTCATTTTCGACTCAAACTACTACTATTATTTTTCTTAAAGAATTACAAGAACTTGGACTTATTTTTACATGACCAATACACTAAAATAACTAGTTGCAACTTAAAAAACTGACAAACTACTTAACTAAACTACTAAGACGACCCATATTGCTCGCTCTCTCCCTCTCATACTGTAAAATTCGCCATAATTTAGTTATAACCCCTTTTTTAATAATTTGAAAATGAATTGATGAATTTAAATTTGAGTCGGCTACTTAACCCGCGTCCTTCTGATGACCACGTGCTGCATCTCGTATGTGTATGAATGTTTCGTTTATTTGTCACATTTCTCGCTTTTGCTGTCCACTCTGCTAACTTCATCTAAACTGTTGGATTTAACTGTTTCTCTTCAAACTTTCTGTTACACTTCGGAATATGTTAAAATACAAAATTTAAAGTTCGCGAACTGCGTAACTTGTCCCGGCCGGGAACGGGTGATTTCGTCGACTAGTGACGCTACAGGTGCGTTGGTCAAAAAACATTTCTGTCAGCTCGTGCTGTGATTGGCTGCGGCTCTTATATGGCCGGTTCCGGTGATCGACTTTGGTGTCGAGAGTACAGATAGCGGCACACGAGCGCACACTCACCGCCACATTCCATTGTAGTTGGGCGTTATTTACGAAGTTTTTGTTACTTCTCCCCAACGGAGGATACACGCAGGTGCGCATAGGCTTCTGTTATCGCTTGTGCCAAGCACGGACTGATACGGAATTGCATACAGGGTGTCCAAACAAGTGTTAGTGGTCTCGGTGGCCGTAAAGGGTGTCCAAACAGATCACTCTTAATATTGTTATTAAATGAAATAAAAACATACATCCCTCAAAATTGCCCCATTACAATAGTTGTTTTGATAGTTCATTTTCTTTTTTCACAGCAATAAATTAATATAGATTATTAAACTTTCACTTGTGAAACTTACTTTGTTTCCTCCCGTACGCGTTTCGGCGTGATGTGCCCCTTTGTCAGCGGTGTGAGACAGACTGCCAGTAACTTGTAACAGTTTTAGTTGGTGGTTGAGTGGGGGTGTTGTGTGGTGGAAGGGAATTGGCGCGGGGATCCGAATTACTGTTTGTTTTATGTATAATTGTGTCAAAGAGTGTGTGCGATTTATAGTGTAATTGGTGGTTAAGTATGCAGTTTGGTTGTGTTGTGTAGTGTTTGTATATTTCATATTGTTCTGCTGTGTTAAGTTTTCGACTTTTAGGTAAGTAGTGTAATATCTCAAGATTAGTATCTATGTTGATGTAGCTGTGGTTTTTTGTGTGTATGTGTGTGGCGAATGCGGAATGTATGTTGTTACTGGATAGAGCTTTTATGTGTTCAGAGTAACGTGATGAAAAAGATCTTCCCGTCTGGCCTATATAGAAACTATTACAATCATTACAGTTTAATTTGTAAACACCTGTTTTGTTGTATTTGTCTATGTCTGTGTTTGTATCATTGATGTGTTTTTTGATGGTATTGTTTGTTCTGTATGCTATTTTGTTTCCTGAATGTGTTGACGATTTTGTGTGTGTTGGAGTTATGGTATGTGAGTGTGATGTATTTATTTTGTTGTGTGTTGTTGGTATTTATTGTTTTGTTGTTTATGTTGTGTTTGTGTAGTTTGTTAATTAAATTAGGGTTGTAGCCATGTTTTATTGCTATATATTTGATTGTGTTGAGTTCTTTGTTATAATCCTGTTTACTTAATGGTATTTTTGTTAGTCTATGGGGCATATGGTTGAATGCCGCATGTTTGTGTTGCGTTGGATGGTTTGATGTGTTGTGTATGACCATGTCAGTTGTGGTTGGTTTTCTGTATATTTTATACGTGTGTGTGTGTGTTGTTTGTTTTGTTAATTGTTAGGTCCAGAAAATTTATACTATTGTTTTGTTCTATTTCCAGTGTAAATTTTAGTTTGTGGTGTATTGTGTTTATGTATTTGTTGAAGTTTTCGACCCGTCTTGTATTGCCATTGAATAGAAGTAATATATCATCCACGTACCTATGCCAATAAATGATTTTGTTGGTGTATTGTTGTTGTTTATTATATGGTTTTGTTCCATGTTGTGTATGAATATTTCAGCCAGTATTCCTGATATGGGGGATACCATAGGGAGGCCGTCTGTTTGTGTGTATATCTTTTTGTTGTATGTGAAGTAATTTTGTTCTGTAATTATTTTGGTGAGTGTGATGATCTCATGTATATGTGTTTCGGGTGTGTTGTTTTGTCTGAGTAAATGTTCAAGTGTTTGTATGGTGTCTTTAATGGGTACATTGGTGTATAAATTGGTTATGTCAAAAGATGCTAATGTTGAATTGTGTGGGATGTGGATGTGTTCGGTTTTCTTGACCAGTTCTATGTTGTTTTTGACAGAAGTGTTGTTACTGAGATTAATGTTTTTCCTGATTATTTTGTCTAGGTGTCTTGGGATTTTGTGGGAGGGTGCTTGTGTGTTGTTTATTAAGGGTCTGATGGGAATATTAGGTTTGTGTATTTTCGGTAAAGCGTTTAGTTTTGGGGGGTTAGGTTTGATTTGTTTGAGGTATTTGGTGCTTTCTGGTTGGATTATGTGTTTTGCGTTATTTATAAATTTGTGTATTTGTTTTTGATATTTTACTGTGGGGTCCTTATTTATTTTTGTTATATTGTTTTCGGTGAAGAAAATCACAACTTTAGTGTTTAGTTCATGTTTGTCCATTATGACGTTTATGTTCCCTTTATCAGCTTTTAATACCGTTATGTTGTGTTCAAGTAGCTTTTGTTTTACATTATTTAGCGTTTTAATTTCGTTGTTGTGTCCTTTTGGTTGTTTTTGTGTGTGTTGTAATTTACGTTTTATGTCATGTCATGTATGGAATCTTGATCGTTAATGTGCGTGTTTTGTACAGCTGTTTCGGTGTCTGTGATTAAGTCGCGTATATGTCTATTGTGGTTGTTGTTGTTGGGTGTATTGTTTTTTAAATTATGTTTGAGTCCTTTGTTTAATAAAGTTATTTCGTCATTTGTGAAACTAACGTCAGTTGTGTTTACTGTGTGTGTGTGGAATTTGTGTGTTGATGTGGGAATTGTTTCTATTGGTATGTTGTGATGTTTGTTATTTTTTTGTTATGTTGATCTTGTATAATCGATTTGAGTTTGTTTATATTATCTTGCGTGTGTTGTATTAGACAAACTAAAATAGATTTTTGAAAAAATAACAAACCTCACAACACGCACAAACCGTTACCACTTACTGGCAGTCTGTCTCACACCGCTGACGAAGGCGCACATCACGCCGAAAAGCGTACGGGAGGAAACAAAGTAAGTTTCACAAGTGAAAGTTTAATAATTATATTTATTTGTATCACACACTTTTGTTATAAGACTGAAATATAACCACGTCTGTTACAGAGTCCAAGTAAATTCAACCAGGCAGGGGTACTTCTTGGACGCACCGTGTTGCGTTGCCTTGATTTAGATGACCAGATACATGCTATTGCTTTGGATTGTGCACGGTACATCCTGTTGATTACTGCCAAATACGAAGGTCATACTGCTGTAACAGACCCTCAGCTCGATGATATATTTAACAAGATGAAAGCTCCAGATTGTCAGAATTATACTTCAGAATTAGCCTCAGTAAGTTTTATTATGAAATATATAAGTACATTATTTGAAAAGTACAGTCAGCTCCTGTTATGTTTTCTTTCTTTTTGTTATTTTATTAATTGAGTTACATACTGTTTACTTTCTGTATTAACTATTTCGGGCGCCATGTTGTTATCAACAAAGAAAAACTCAAATATCAATAAAGAAAAACCTTCTTGGGCCAGTCTCGTTTAAGCGAACCAGAAACAGCGGATCTTGTTACTTGAAATAACTTACTCTTAATTGTAAGATTTACCAATGACATTACCCTTTATTATCAAGCCACACATAGTTACATGAGATTCTACTTCGGAAACAAAACACATTGCTATTCGCCATGAGGCGTAGTTATTGAATCAAGTTAAAATTTCTTTCCCATTTATAATTTTATTAAATAAACATAATCCCACCAAAATAAACATAATCAATCATGTCTTAAATTATAGATTATATATATTTCACAACCCAGCACTGCTTAAATTTTATATTTTTTATATTCACGCAATCACACACTCATTCATGCGGTACAATTTCATGGACTTCCCTAACTGAGCTCATTTTATTGAATCTACATAAAGTACTGAAAATTTGGTTTTATCTCTTATTTTTACTTAGCTGCAAATCTGTCCAGAAGACATCTCATCGTTACACGCGCACTACAGTTGTTGGTTTTCTAATGTTCACTGACTTTAAGTATTTTTAAACTGCTAATACATCCTGATAAAGTTATAAGTTGGTTATTTTATTATACTTGCTGTGTTCACATTTTGGTTGCGGGCGTAAAGGTACGCAGCCAACGGCGAGCAGAAATGCTCACATCCGCACTGTTTGATATTAACTGTTTTTACTGTTTTCTCGAATTCACTTTGGTATACATTTTAATAAAATTTTGGCTCGTGAGCCTATGTATTCACCCGGCCGGGGGAGTGGTTTTAAGTTGACTGCTTTGTTCAGGGCGTGCACAGCGCTGAGGTATGTAGTCAAATGTGACCGAGCGCCTGAGAACCTTGGCCGAGGAAGTGCACGCTTGGCGGCACGTACGCCCCCTCGTCAATAACTCCACATTCCTTTGTCAATTCACACCAACCTTGATGCTATACTTGGGCGAAATAAAAGTGTGAATATTCCAATCCCAAATACCCGTAGGTTTGTACCGTTACAAAACCCCCTCAATGAGAGGTTTTATGCTGAAGCATAAACAGTCTCATTGACACATTCATACTCTCTAAAGGGATCAGCTAGGATATGTCACCACAACCCCTTGTATTGTTTATATAAAAGAATATAGATAACTTACCCTGGGTCCAGTGGCCGTGACCGCACCTGAATGACCTTACTGGACTTCTCTCTTGAGATCCCAACACCGCAAGGCCAGTCAGGCACTTGACGCTCCTGCTCTGACGCGCTGGCCAGCTCAGGACCGCCGCCACAGCATCACCAGACACTGAAATATCAAATAAAAATATCATATAGTGGCCTTGTATAATACCATATCCCTAACTGATCTGGTTCCCCTTAGCTGTGTGCTGGTTTGTGTTAAGAAGCACTGGGTTTTCTTTAACTCCTAACACCTATATGATTACAAGATTTATTATACAGACGTTCCATTCTCTTAGTTCACTCCCATTAACATTTATAGAATTTTCTATTCCAATCGATAATAATTAATCCTTTCCCATTAACAAGAAGAAATATACTCTTATACTAATGCAATAATATGTCAAATAATTAGTCAAATTCACCAAAATCAACAAACAATTTATCTATATATTGATTATATAGCACCAAATCACAAATTCATTATTGCAAAATAATCTATTCAAAATTCATTGATCAGTTTTCCTGATACTAATACTTCTTCAAAGCAAAATCATAATTATTTTTTATGCTCAACACCATTATCAACATCATCTACTTAATATTTGATATTCATTTAACGTTACTACCCCCTGTAGTAACCACCTTCCACACACACTATGACCCCCCTGGACTTTGGCGTCCAGTTGCTTCCACAAGGACTGAATTAGTGGAGGAATTTTGTCGTCTCCTGTCCTTGCTTCGGCCTTACATTTTTTTTAATTGCCAGATATCATCATATCTGAATGTTACGTAGTTATACCCTTAAGACGGGTCTGTCACCTGTTTTTCTGTTCCTACTCGAACAAGGTGATAGCCGCTGTTCCATAGTTCCGGGGATTTCCCCTAAGTGGCCCCCTGTTAATTTAAATTTTTACCAATTTCATGGGCAACCAACCATGGTCAGTTTTACAATTGCTGCCCACAGCTGTGTGTCGTCCAAAACCACGATTAGTGCTGGAAAGACAGTAATCACCCGAAAAGGCGGGGAAATCATCTTCATTCGCATGTTTTCACTCCAACGTCATTAATACACTGTACGGTTAAAAATCATATATAATATAAAATTATATCAAGGTTGTACAGCGTATGTACGCCTTCTTGAGGCCTCCGATGATGGTAACATAACTGGACGTTACTCATCAACCCGTACCGCTATCTACAGTGGCACATACCGCCACTGCAATAGCCTACTTATATCTAACCTTATGTCCTTCCACATTTGCTGTCTCTACATTCCACAATTGATTTACACTTCTAATAACACCAAACAACCCCCAAAATCACCCATGAATCTTGTATAATAACATAATATACATGAACAATTAACCAAACAATTCACATTTAAATAATTTATATAAAAATTATAAACACCTACTATTATCATTTCCATCAACTCTTTTATATCAAACTTTTAATTATTCATTATTGTACCATTTAATTCTATAAAATTTCAAATTTATTATTAACATTCATCTTACCTCACATTTCATTTCTTATTACCTTTCTACTATGAATTCTCTATTTAACATTTCACATTTTGATCATTAATTAGTTTGGGTGACTCTCCGTTATTCACGATGATCCAACTTATTGAATGGGCATTTATATCTATAATCTTACTCCCTTTCTTCCTACTAACAATCACTAACAGATTACATAGGGTGACACCAATCTCTCACTAATAACCCCCTTCAGCACTAATTCCACTTATACCATTCTCCTCTTTTATAATCAAATATATAATACCCTCTTTGTAACTAGGATGTGTGTTCCTGACCTTGGCAATTCCATTCATCACATTTTGCCCTTCCCAATAATCTCGGCAAACACTCCTCGACCCTTCACAATTTCCTGCCCAACGTTGCACGTTGATCACTCCTTACCACCTCACCCTTACTACAAAATATCACCATCACCTATTTATTCACCATTTACAGTACTCACCTTCTCTACATATATGCACTATCTACTGTGTCCCTATCACTACCCTGTTTTTGTATTATTTACTCTTATTCCCAAAATTCTTATTTCTCTAACACCCATCTACTTTGGTTGACTCAAATGCCTTATTTTAAATAATTATTACCCAAACTCTATCCCTTTTTAACATTTTACATTACTATGATCATTAACAATACCGTGGAAAATTCATCACTCACCTCATAATAACAATATAACACCCTATCCAAACATATTGTATGTTTAATCATTTGTTAATCATTAGATAATCTGAATCTCAGCAAATTATTTAAATTCGTCACAACATTAATTAATTAATTAACTACTTTTCAATTATTTAAAATTTCACCATTACTTTAATTACCCTAAACTTCACAATTATTCTCATTTCATTTATTTAGTCTGAAAAAAAAATGTTATAACTATTATTCAATCAACTCCTATTACCTACATTGTTTACATAACATATAATACACAACATAATGCAATACACAAATACATTTAACATTTACACATAAAAAAAAAATATACAATCCAACTTATTATTTGTTATCATTGACCAAAATCGTTTCACAAGATAATCCATTTCAAAACCACACTGTTCATATAATTAAATGTTCATACCCAATAAAACACTTATCCACCATCATCAAATAACCATCTAATCTTAGGTCTATACAAATCATTTTTTATTGAATACCTTATATTATGATTCTCAATGTAACGATTATTCAATTTTTTATAATTTTTCACAATACTATTATAATCAATATGATCACTCCATATCATTATCTCATATAATTTGTCACGATTGAGTATGGTCCTGTCGCCTTTAGTATCATCTGTCCCAAGTAGGTAAGTTATAAAGTCATTATTATCGTCATCATAGTTATCTACTACTACACCCGTTAGACCATAAGGTAAGTGCTTGTTATCTTTGTTATCATCATTTTTATCTACTACTGCTGTACTTATTACTTCACAAGGTAAGCCTTTTATATAATCAACTCTCTCGTTATTTATTTTCTCTATTAACTCTTTATAATTCCTCCCAACCTCAAACAACTCTATTTTCCTATCACCATACCTCTCTCTCTCAAAATATGCATTATCATAACACCAAGTCACACTCTCTCTCTCAATATATGCAGGGGACACTACAACTTTACTACTGCACCACCTATCAGATGCACAAAAAATCGAGGGACAACTATTTGCATACCATATGTCTCCCAAATACACTCGTGAAGCCTTTTCTTCACCCCCAACTACAACATCACGGGAAAAATTTACCCCCTGCACCCCTCTACCTGTATACTCTCTCTCCACTTTCTCTCTGACTCATCAACACACACTAACACTCCATTATTACATGTTACTTCCTCTAAAATTTCATCACCACTATTTTTAATTATCTCATTGTAATTCTCACCCCTACTTACCTCATTATATGTCATCTGACCGTCTTTATTTACGTTTATTTATCTGTTTATCCACTATTCTCTACCCCCATGTTACTCTCATAATTGTCCTCTGCTTTATTCATTTTCAATTTATTAATAATGTCGTCTACTCTGGCAGTTTGTTTATCAAACACCTGATCGATAGCTTCTATGATCTGTTCTTGAATATTTTCATAACGTGTATTGATTTCGTTAATTTGTTTATCAAAATTAAAATTTTGTTTTGTAATTTCCTCTTTCACTTCATCAAACTTCTCATCAAATTTGGTATTTATTTTATCGTATTTCAGATTGGAATCACTTTTTTGTTCATCCAACTTTACATCAAATTTATTTAACATTACATCGAATTTATTAAATTTTTCATCAAATTTATTTAGCTTTACACTCTGTTCATTGAAAAGCAATTGCATCATTTTTATCATATCATTTTCCTCGGCTTTTTTACTCGGGACTGGCGTTGAATGAATTAATTCACCCATAATTTTCGACTCAGTTCCGCTTAATTCTATAGTTATTTGGCTCTCATTTTCAGTGTCAGTTAAGCTGACATTTTCATTATTATCTGCCATCTCAAAATTTATATTTTCTCTTTTTCAGACTACTACTATGTAATATTACACAAACTTATTATTAAAAGAAAATATTCTATTTAAACTATTTACCCTACCACATGTAGTCACAACATAACCTTATCTTTACGTCTATATTTACGTATCTCCAAATTGTATATTACCTCAAGTAACTGTTCCGCTCCTTCCAGTAGGCTTACTCTACATAAAATGAAATTTTATGTAGAGTCCCTGTTCGGGCACCATCTGTTATGTTTTCTTTCTTTTTATTATTTTATTAATTGAGTTACATACTCTTTACTTTCTGTATTAACTATTTCGGGCGCCATGTTGTTATCAACAAAGAAAAACTCAAATATACGTACCTTCTTGGGCCAGTTTCGTTTAAGCGAACCAGAAACAGCGGATCTTGTTACTTGAAATAACTTACTCTTAATTGTAAGATTTACCAATGACATTACCCTTTATTATCAAGCCACACATAGTTACATGAGATTCTACTTCGGAAACAAAACACATTGCTATTCGCCATGAGGCGTAGTTATTGAATCAAGTTAAAATTTCTTTCCCATTTATAATTTTATTAAATAAACATAATCCCACCAAAATAAACATAATCAATCATGTCTTAAATTATAGAATTATATATATTTCACAACCCAGCACTGCTTAAATTTTATATTTTTTATATTCACGCAATCACACACTCATTCATGCGGTACAATTTCATGGACTTCCCTAACTGAGCTCATTTTATTGAATCTACATAAAGTACTGAAAATTTGGTTTTATCTCTTATTTGTTACTTAGCTGCAAATCTGTCCAGAAGACGTCTCATCGTTACACGCGCACTACGGATGTTGGTTTTTTAATGTTCACTGACTTTAAGTATTTTTAAACTGCTAATACATCCTGATAAAGTTATAAGGTGGTTATTTTATTATAATTGCTGTGTTCACATTTTGGTTGCGGGCGTAAAGGTACGCAGCCGACGGCGAGCAGAAATGCTCACATCCGCCCTGTTTGATATTAACTGTTTTTACTGTTTTCTCGAATTCACTTTGGTATACATTTTAATAAAATTTTGGTTCGTGAGCCTATGTATTCACCCGGCCGGGGGAGTGGTTTTAAGTCAACTGCTTTGTTCAGGGCGTGCACAGCGCTGAGGTATGTAGTCAAACGTGACCGAGCGCCTGAGAACCTTGGCCGAGGAAGTGCACGCTTGGCGGCACGTACGCCCCCTCGTCAATAACTGCACATTCCTTTGTCAATTCACACCAACCTTGATGGTATACTTGGGCGAAATAAAAGTGTGAATATTCCAATCCCAAATACCTGTAGGTTTGTACCGTTACAAAACCCCCTCAATGAGAGGTTTTATGCCGAAGCATAAACAGTCTCATTGACACATTTATACTCCCTAAAGGGATCAGCTAGGATATGTCACCACAACCCCTTGTATTGTTTATATAAAAGAATATAGATAACTTACCCTGGGTCCAGTGGCCGTGACCGCACCTGAATGACCTTACTGGACTTCTCTCTTGAGATCCCAACACCGCAAGGCCAGTCAGGCACTTGACGCTCCTGCTCTGATGCGCTGGCCAGCTCAGGACCGCCGCCACAGCATCACCAGACACTGAAACATCTAATTAAAATATCAAATAGTGGCCTTGTATAATACCATATCCCTAACTGATCTGGTTCCCCTTAGCTGTGTGCTGGTTTGTGTTAAGAAGCACTGGGTTTTCTTTAACTCCTAACACCTATATGATTACAAGATTTATTATACAGACGTTCCATTCTCTTAGTTCACTCCCATTAACATTTATAGAATTTTCTATTCCATTCGATAATAATTAATCCTTTCCCATTAACTAGAAGAAATATACTCTTATACTAATGCAATAATATGTCAAATAATTAGTCAAATTCACCACAATCAACAAACAATTTATCTATATATTGATTATATAGCACCAAATCACAAATTCATTATTGCAAAATAATCTATTCAAAATTCATTAATCAGTTTTCCTGATACTAATACTTCTTCAAAGCAAAATCATAATTATTTTTTATGCTCAACACCATTATCAACATCATCTACTTAATATTTGATATTCATTTAACGTTACTACCCCCTGTAGTAACCACCTTCCACACACACTATGACCCCCCTGGACTGTGGCGTCCAGTTGCTTCCACAAGGACTGAATTAGTGGAGGAATTTTGTCGTCTCCTGTCCTTGCTTTGGCCTTACATTTTTTTAAATTGCCAGATATCATATCTGAATGTTACATAGTTATACCCTTAAGACGGGTCTATCACCTGTTTTGCTGTTCCTACTCGAACTATTCCATACTTCCGGGGATTTCCCCTAAGTGGCCCCCTGTTAATTTAAATTTTTACCAATTTCATGGGCAACCAACCATGGTCAGTTTTACAATTGCTGCCCACAGCTGTGTGTCGTCCAAAACCACGATTAGTGCTGGTAAGACAGTAATTACCCGAAAAGGCGGGGAAATCATCTTCATTCGCATGTTTTCACTCCAACGTCATTAATACACTGCACGGTTAAAAATCATATATAATATAAAATTATATCAAGGTTGTACAGTGTATGTATGCCTTCTTGAGGCCTCCGATGATGGTAAAATAACTGGACGTTACTCATCAACCCGTACCGCTATCTACAGTGGCACATGCCGCCACTGCAATAGCCTACTTATATCTAACCCTATGTCCTTCTACATTTGCTGTCTCTACATTCCACAATTGATTTACACTTCTAATAACACCAAACAACCCCCAAAATAACCCATGAATCTTGTATAATAACATAATATACATGAACAATTAACCAAACAATTCACATTTAAATAATTTATATAAAAATTATAAACACTACTATTATCATTTCCATCAACTCTTTTATATCAAACTTTTAATTATTCATTATTGTACCATTTAATTCTATAAAATTTCAAATGTATTATTAACATTCATGTTACCTTACATTTCATTTCTTATTACCTTTCTACTATGAATTCTCTATTTAACATTTCACATTTTGATTATTAATTAGTTTGGGTGACTCTCCGTTATTCACGATGATCCAACTTATTGAATGGGCATTTATATCTATAATCTTACTCCCTTTCTTCCTACTAACAATCACTAACAGATTACATAGGGTGACACCAATCTCTCACTAATAACCCCCTTCAGCACTAATTCCACTTATACCATTCTCCTCTTTTATAATCAAATATATAATACCCTCTTTGTAACTAGGATGTGTGTTCCTGACCTTGGCAATTCCATTCATCACATTTTGCCCTTCCCAATAATCTCGGCAAACACTCCTCGACCCTTCACAATTTCCTGCCCAACGACGCACGTTGATCACTCCTTACCACCTCACCCTTACTACAAAATATCACCATCACCTATTTATTCACCATTTACATTACTCACCTTCTCTACATATATGCACTATCTACTGTGTCCCTATCACTACCCTGTTTTTGTATTATTTACTCTTATTCCCAAAATTCTTATTTCTTTAACACCCATCTACTTTGGTTGACTCAAATGCCTTATTTTAAATAATTATTACCCAAACTCTATCCCTTTTTAACATTTTACATTACTATGATCATTAACAATACCGTGGAAAATTCATCACTCACCTCATAATAACAATATAACACCCTATCCAAACATATTGTATGTTTAATCATTTGTTAATCATTAGATAATCTGAATCTCAGCAAATTATTTAAATTCGTCACAACATTAATTAATTAATTAACTACTTTTCAATTATTTAAAATTTCACCATTACTTTAATTACCCTAAACTTCACAATTATTCTCATTTCATTTATTTATCTGAAAAAAAAATGTTATAACTATTATTCAATCAACTCCTATTACCTACATTGTTTACATAACATATAATACACAACATAATGCAATACACAAATACATTTAACATTGACACATAAAAAAAAATATACAATCCAACTTATTATTTGTTATCATTGACCAAAATCGTTTCACAAGATAATCCATTTCAAAACCACACTGTTCATATAATTAAATGTTCATACCCAATAAAACACTTATCCACCATCATCAAATAACCATCTAATCTTAGGTCTATACAAATCATTTTTTATTGAATACCTTATATTATGATTCTCAATGTAACGATTATTCAATTTTTTATAATTTTTCACAATACTATTATAATCAATAGGATCACTCCATATCATTATCTCATATAATTTGTCACAATTGAGTATGGTCCTGTCGCCTTTAGTATCATCTGTCCCAACTAGGTAAGTTATAAAGTCATTATTATCGTCATCATAGTTATCTACTACTACACCCGTTAGACCATAAGGTAAGTGCTTGTTATCTTTGTTATCATCATTTTTATCTACTACTGCTGTACTAATTACTTCACAAGGTAAGCCTTTTATATAATCAACTCTCTCGTTATTTATTTTCTCTATTAACTCTTTATAATTCCTCCCAACCTCAAACAACTCTATTTTCCTATCACCATACCTCTCTCTCTCAAAATATGCCTTATCATAACACCAAGTCACACTCTCTCTCTCTCAATATATGCAGGGGACACTACAACTTTACTACTGCACCACCTATCAGATGCACAAAAAGTCAAGGGACAACTATTTGCATACCATATGTCTCCCAAATACACTCGTGAAGCCTTTTCTTCACCCCCAACTACAACATCACGGGAAAAATTTACCCACTGCACCCCTCTACCTGTATACTCTCTCTCCACTTTCTCTCTGACTCATCAACACACACTAACACTCCATTATTACATGTTACTTCCTCTAAAATTTCATCACCACTATTTTTAATTATCTCATTGTAATTCTCACCCCTACTTACCTCATTATATGTCATCTGACCGTCTTTATTTACGTTTATTTATCTGTTTATCCACTATTCTCTACCCCCATGTTACTCTCATAATTGTCCTCTGCTTTATTCATTTTCAATTTATTAATAATGTCGTCTACTCTGGCAGTTTGTTTATCAAACACCTGATCGATAGCTTCTATGATCTGTTCTTGAATATTTTCATAACGTGTATTGATTTCGTTAATTTGTTTATCAAAATTAAAATTTTGTTTTGTAATTTCCTCTTTCACTTCATCAAACTTCTCATCAAATTTGGTATTTATTTTATCGTATTTCAGATTGGAATCACTTTTTTGTTCATCCAACTTTACATCAAATTTATTTAACATTACGTCGAATTTATTAAATTTTTCATCAAATTTATTTAGCTTTACACTCTGTTCATTGAAAAGCAATTGCATCATTTTTATCATATCATTTTCCTCGGCTTTTTTACTCGGGACTGGCGTTGAATGAATTAATTCACCCATAATTTTCGACTCAGTTCCGCTTAATTCTATAGTTATTTGGCTCTCATTTTCAGTGTCAGTTAAGCTGACATTTTCATTATTATCTGCCATCTCAAAATTTATATTTTCTCTTTTTCAGACTACTACTATGTAATATTACACAAACTTATTATTAAAAGAAAATATTCTATTTAAACTATTTACCCTACCACATGTAGTCACAACATAACCTTATCTTTACGTCTATATTTACATATCTCCAAATTGTATATTACCTCAAGTAACTGTTCCGCTCCTTCCAGTAGGCTTACTCTACATAAAATGAAATTTTATGTCGAGTCCCTGTTTTTGGCGCCATCTGTTATGTTTTATTTCTTTTTATTATTTTATTAATTGAGTTACATACTGTTTACTTTCTGTATTAACTATTTCGGGCGCCATGTTGTTATCAACAAAGAAAAACTCAAATATACGTACCTTCTTGGGCCAGTTTCGTTTAAGCGAACCAGAAACAGCGGATCTTGTTACTTGAAATAACTTACTCTTAATTGTAAGATTTACCAATGACATTACCCTTTATTATCAAGCCACACATAGTTACATGAGATTCTACTTCGGAAACAAAACACATTGCTATTCGCCATGAGGCGTAGTTATTGAATCAAGTTAAAATTTCTTTCCCATTTATAATTTTATTAAATAAACATAATCCCACCAAAATAAACATAATCAATCATGTCTTAAATTATAGAATTATATATATTTCACAACCCAGCACTGCTTAAATTTTATATTTTTTATATTCACGCAATCACACACTCATTCATGCGGTACAATTTCATGGACTTCCCTAACTGAGCTCATTTTATTGAATCTACATAAAGTACTGAAAATTTGGTTTTATCTCTTATTTGTTACTTAGCTGCAAATCTGTCCAGAAGACGTCTCATCGTTACACGCGCACTACGGATGTTGGTTTTTTAATGTTCACTGACTTTAAGTATTTTTAAACTGCTAATACATCCTGATAAAGTTATAAGGTGGTTATTTTATTATAATTGCTGTGTTCACATTTTGGTTGCGGGCGTAAAGGTACGCAGCCGACGGCGAGCAGAAATGCTCACATCCGCCCTGTTTGATATTAACTGTTTTTACTGTTTTCTCGAATTCACTTTGGTATACATTTTAATAAAATTTTGGTTCGTGAGCCTATGTATTCACCCGGCCGGGGGAGTGGTTTTAAGTCAACTGCTTTGTTCAGGGCGTGCACAGCGCTGAGGTATGTAGTCAAACGTGACCGAGCGCCTGAGAACCTTGGCCGAGGAAGTGCACGCTTGGCGGCACGTACGCCCCCTCGTCAATAACTGCACATTCCTTTGTCAATTCACACCAACCTTGATGGTATACTTGGGCGAAATAAAAGTGTGAATATTCCAATCCCAAATACCTGTAGGTTTGTACCGTTACAAAACCCCCTCAATGAGAGGTTTTATGCCGAAGCATAAACAGTCTCATTGACACATTTATACTCCCTAAAGGGATCAGCTAGGATATGTCACCACAACCCCTTGTATTGTTTATATAAAAGAATATAGATAACTTACCCTGGGTCCAGTGGCCGTGACCGCACCTGAATGACCTTACTGGACTTCTCTCTTGAGATCCCAACACCGCAAGGCCAGTCAGGCACTTGACGCTCCTGCTCTGATGCGCTGGCCAGCTCAGGACCGCCGCCACAGCATCACCAGACATTGAAACATCTAATTAAAATATCAAATAGTGGCCTTGTATAATACCATATCCCTAACTGATCTGGTTCCCCTTAGCTGTGTGCTGGTTTGTGTTAAGAAGCACTGGGTTTTCTTTAACTCCTAACACCTATATGATTACAAGATTTATTATACAGACGTTCCATTCTCTTAGTTCACTCCCATTAACATTTATAGAATTTTCTATTCCATTCGATAATAATTAATCCTTTCCCATTAACTAGAAGAAATATACTCTTATACTAATGCAATAATATGTCAAATAATTAGTCAAATTCACCACAATCAACAAACAATTTATCTATATATTGATTATATAGCACCAAATCACAAATTCATTATTGCAAAATAATCTATTCAAAATTCATTAATCAGTTTTCCTGATACTAATACTTCTTCAAAGCAAAATCATAATTATTTTTTATGCTCAACACCATTATCAACATCATCTACTTAATATTTGATATTCATTTAACGTTACTACCCCCTGTAGTAACCACCTTCCACACACACTATGACCCCCCTGGACTGTGGCGTCCAGTTGCTTCCACAAGGACTGAATTAGTGGAGGAATTTTGTCGTCTCCTGTCCTTGCTTTGGCCTTACATTTTTTTAAATTGCCAGATATCATCATATCTGAATGTTACATAGTTATACCCTTAAGACGGGTCTATCACCTGTTTTGCTGTTCCTACTCGAACTATTCCATACTTCCGGGGATTTCCCCTAAGTGGCCCCCTGTTAATTTAAATTTTTACCAATTTCATGGCAACCAACCATGGTCAGTTTTACAATTGCTGCCCACAGCTGTGTGTCGTCCAAAACCACGATTAGTGCTGGTAAGACAGTAATTACCCGAAAAGGCGGGGAAATCATCTTCATTCGCATGTTTTCACTCCAACGTCATTAATACACTGTACGGTTAAAAATCATATATAATATAAAATTATATCAAGGTTGTACAGTGTATGTATGCCTTCTTGAGGCCTCCGATGATGGTAACATAACTGGACGTTACTCATCAACCCGTACCGCTATCTACAGTGGCACATGCCGCCACTGCAATAGCCTACTTATATCTAACCTTATGTCCTTCTACATTTGCTGTCTCTACATTCCACAATTGATTTACACTTCTAATAACACCAAACGACCCCCAAAATAACCCATGAATCTTGTATAATAACATAATATACATGAACAATTAACCAAACAATTCACATTTAAATAATTTATATAAAAATTATAAACACTACTATTATCATTTCCATCAACTCTTTTATATCAAACTTTTAATTATTCATTATTGTACCATTTAATTCTATAAAATTTCAAATGTATTATTAACATTCATGTTACCTTACATTTCATTTCTTATTACCTTTCTACTATGAATTCTCTATTTCACATTTCACATTTTGATCATTAATTAGTTTGGGTGACTCTCCGTTATTCACGATGATCCAACTTATTGAATGGGCATTTATATCTATAATCTTACTCCCTTTCTTCCTACTAACAATCACTAACAGATTACATAGGGTGACACCAATCTCTCACTAATAACCCCCTTCAGCACTAATTCCACTTATACCATTCTCCTCTTTTATAATCAAATATATAATACCCTCTTTGTAACTAGGATGTGTGTTCCTGACCTTGGCAATTCCATTCATCACATTTTGCCCTTCCCAATAATCTCGGCAAACACTCCTCGACCCTTCACAATTTCCTGCCCAACGACGCACGTTGATCACTCCTTACCACCTCACCCTTACTACAAAATATCACCATCACCTATTTATTCACCATTTACATGACTCACCTTCTCTACATATATGCACTATCTACTGTGTCCCTATCACTACCCTGTTTTTGTATTATTTACTCTTATTCCCAAAATTCTTATTTCTCTAACACCCATCTACTTTGGTTGACTCAAATGCCTTATTTTAAATAATTATTACCCAAACTCTATCCCTTTTTAACATTTTACATTACTATGATCATTAACAATACCGTAGAAAATTCATCACTCACCTCATAATAACAATATAACACCCTATCCAAACATATTGTATGTTTAATCATTTGTTAATCATTAGATAATCTGAATCTCAGCAAATTATTTAAATTCGTCACAACATTAATTAATTAATTAACTACTTTTCAATTATTTAAAATTTCACCATTACTTTAATTACCCTAAACTTCACAATTATTCTCATTTCATTTATTTAGTCTGAAAAAAAAATGTTATAACTATTATTCAATCAACTCCTATTACCTACATTGTTTACATAACATATAATACACAACATAATGCAATACACAAATACATTTAACATTGACACATAAAAAAAAATATACAATCCAACTTATTATTTGTTATCATTGACCAAAATCGTTTCACAAGATAATCCATTTCAAAACCACACTGTTCATATAATTAAATGTTCATACCCAATAAAACACTTATCCACCATCATCAAATAACCATC
This sequence comes from Magicicada septendecula, assembly GCA_034769895.1. Lineage (NCBI taxonomy): Eukaryota > Metazoa > Arthropoda > Insecta > Hemiptera > Cicadidae > Magicicada > Magicicada septendecula. The sequence continues at coordinate 234,123,692 of CM068371.1, read as the reverse complement.
TAATCTTAGGTCTATACAAATCATTTTTTATTGAATACCTTATATTATGATTCTCAATGTAACGGTTATTCAATTTTTTATAATTTTTCACAATACTATTATAATCAATATGATCACTCCATATCATTATCTCATATAATTTGTCACAATTGAGTATGGTCCTGTCGCCTTTAGTATCATCTGTCCCAACTAGGTAAGTTATAAAGTCATTATTATCGTCATCATAGTTATCTACTACTACACCCGTTAGACCATAAGGTAAGTGCTTGTTATCTTTGTTATCATCATTTTTATCTACTACTGCTGTACTAATTACTTCACAAGGTAAGCCTTTTATATAATCAACTCTCTCGTTATTTATTTTCTCTATTAACTCTTTATAATTCCTCCCAACCTCAAACAACTCTATTTTCCTATCACCATGCCTCTCTCTCTCAAAATATGCCTTATCATAACACCAAGTCACACTCTCTCTCTCTCAATATATGCAGGGGACACTACAACTTTACTACTGCACCACCTATCAGATGCACAAAAAGTCAAGGGACAACTATTTGCATACCATATGTCTCCCAAATACACTCGTGAAGCCTTTTCTTCACCCCCAACTACAACATCACGGGAAAAATTTACCCACTGCACCCCTCTACCTGTATACTCTCTCTCCACTTTCTCTCTGACTCATCAACACACACTAACACTCCATTATTACATGTTACTTCCTCTAAAATTTCATCACCACTATTTTTAATTATCTCATTGTAATTCTCACCCCTACTTACCTCATTATATGTCATCTGACCGTCTTTATTTACGTTTATTTATCTGTTTATCCACTATTCTCTACCCCCATGTTACTCTCATAATTGTCCTCTGCTTTATTCATTTTCAATTTATTAATAATGTCGTCTACTCTGGCAGTTTGTTTATCAAACACCTGATCGATAGCTTCTATGATCTGTTCTTGAATATTTTCATAACGTGTATTGATTTCGTTAATTTGTTTATCAAAATTAAAATTTTGTTTTGTAATTTCCTCTTTCACTTCATCAAACTTCTCATCAAATTTGGTATTTATTTTATCGTATTTCAGATTGGAATCACTTTTTTGTTCATCCAACTTTACATCAAATTTATTTAACATTACATCGAATTTATTAAATTTTTCATCAAATTTATTTAGCTTTACACTCTGTTCATTGAAAAGCAATTGCATCATTTTTATCATATCATTTTCCTCGGCTTTTTTACTCGGGACTGGCGTTGAATGAATTAATTCACCCATAATTTTCGACTCAGTTCCGCTTAATTCTATAGTTATTTGGCTCTCATTTTCAGTGTCAGTTAAGCTGACATTTTCATTATTATCTGCCATCTCAAAATTTATATTTTCTCTTTTTCAGACTACTACTATGTAATATTACACAAACTTATTATTAAAAGAAAATATTCTATTTAAACTATTTACCCTACCACATGTAGTCACAACATAACCTTATCTTTACGTCTATATTTACGTATCTCCAAATTGTACATTACCTCAAGTAACTGTTCCGCTCCTTCCAGTAGGCTTACTCTACATAAAATGAAATTTTATGTCGAGTCCCTGTTCGGGCGCCATCTGTTATGTTTTCTTTCTTTTTATTATTTTATTAATTGAGTTACATACTGTTTACTTTCTGTATTAACTATTTCGGGCGCCATGTTGTTATCAACAAAGAAAAACTCAAATATACGTACCTTCTTGGGCCAGTTTCGTTTAAGCGAACCAGAAACAGCGGATCTTGTTACTTGAAATAACTTACTCTTAATTGTAAGATTTACCAATGACATTACCCTTTATTATCAAGCCACACATAGTTACATTAGATTCTACTTCGGAAACAAAACACATTGCTATTCGCCATGAGGCGTAGTTATTAAATCAAGTTAAAATTTCTTTCCCATTTATAATTTTATTAAATAAACATAATCCCACCAAAATAAACATAATCAATCATGTCTTAAATTATAGAATTATATATATTTCACAACCCAGCACTGCTTAAATTTTATATTTTTTATATTCACGCAATCACACACTCATTCATGCGGTACAATTTCATGGACTTCCCTAACTGAGCTCATTTTATTGAATCTACATAAAGTACTGAAAATTTGGTTTTATCTCTTATTTGTTACTTAGCTGCAAATCTGTCCAGAAGACGTCTCATCGTTACACGCGCACTACGGATGTTGGTTTTTTAATGTTCACTGACTTTAAGTATTTTTAAACTGCTAATACATCCTGATAAAGTTATAAGGTGGTTATTTTATTATAATTGCTGTGTTCACATTTTGGTTGCGGGCGTAAAGGTACGCAGCTGACGGCGAGCAGTAATGCTCACATCCGCCCTGTTTGATATTAACTGTTTTTACTGTTTTCTCGAATTCACTTTGGTATACATTTTAATAAAATTTTGGTTCGTGAGCCTATGTATTCACCCGGCCGGGGGAGTGGTTTTAAGTCAACTGCTTTGTTCAGGGCGTGCACAGCGCTGAGGTATGTAGTCAAACGTGACCGAGCGCCTGAGAACCTTGGCCGAGGAAGTGCACGCTTGGCGGCACGTACGCCCCCTCGTCAATAACTGCACATTCCTTTGTCAATTCACACCAACCTTGATGGTATACTTGGGCGAAATAAAAGTGTGAATATTCCAATCCCAAATACCTGTAGGTTTGTACCGTTACAAAACCCCCTCAATGAGAGGTTTTATGCCGAAGCATAAACAGTCTCATTGACACATTTATACTCCCTAAAGGGATCAGCTAGGATATGTCACCACAACCCCTTGTATTGTTTATATAAAAGAATATAGATAACTTACCCTGGGTCCAGTGGCCGTGACCGCACCTGAATGACCTTACTGGACTTCTCTCTTGAGATCCCAACACCGCAAGGCCAGTCAGGCACTTGACGCTCCTGCTCTGATGCGCTGGCCAGCTCAGGACCGCCGCCACAGCATCACCAGACACTGAAACATCTAATTAAAATATCAAATAGTGGCCTTGTATAATACCATATCCCTAACTGATCTGGTTCCCCTTAGCTGTGTGCTGGTTTGTGTTAAGAAGCACTGGGTTTTCTTTAACTCCTAACACCTATATGATTACAAGATTTATTATACAGACGTTCCATTCTCTTAGTTCACTCCCATTAACATTTATAGAATTTTCTATTCCATTCGATAATAATTAATCCTTTCCCATTAACTAGAAGAAATATACTCTTATACTAATGCAATAATATGTCAAATAATTAGTCAAATTCACCACAATCAACAAACAATTTATCTATATATTGATTATATAGCACCAAATCACAAATTCATTATTGCAAAATAATCTATTCAAAATTCATTAATCAGTTTTCCTGATACTAATACTTCTTCAAAGCAAAATCAGAATTATTTTTAATGCTCAACACCATTATCAACATCATCTACTTAATATTTGATATTCATTTAACGTTACTACCCCCTGTAGTAACCACCTTCCACACACACTATGACCCCCCTGGACTGTGGCGTCCAGTTGCTTCCACAAGGACTGAATTAGTGGAGGAATTTTGTCGTCTCCTGTCCTTGCTTTGGCCTTACATTTTTTTAAATTGCCAGATATCATCATATCTGAATGTTACATAGTTATACCCTTAAGACGGGTCTATCACCTGTTTTGCTGTTCCTACTCGAACTATTCCATACTTCCGGGGATTTCCCCTAAGTGGCCCCCTGTTAATTTAAATTTTTACCAATTTCATGGCAACCAACCATGGTCAGTTTTACAATTGCTGCCCACAGCTGTGTGTCGTCCAAAACCACGATTAGTGCTGGTAAGACAGTAATTACCCGAAAAGGCGGGGAAATCATCTTCATTCGCATGTTTTCACTCCAACGTCATTAATACACTGTAGGTTAAAAATCATATATAATATAAAATTATATCAAGGTTGTACAGTGTATGTATTCCTTCTTGAGGCCTCTGATGATGGTAACATAACTGGACGTTACTCATCAACCCGTACCGCTATCTACAGTGGCACATGCCGCCACTGCAATAGCCTACTTATATCTAACCTTATGTCCTTCTACATTTGCTGTCTCTACATTCCACAATTGATTTACACTTCTAATAACACCAAACAACCCCCAAAATAACCCATGAATCTTGTATAATAACATAATATACATGAACAATTAACCAAACAATTCACATTTAAATAATTTATATAAAAATTATAAACACTACTATTATCATTTCCATCAACTCTTTTATATCAAACTTTTAATTATTCATTATTGTACCATTTAATTCTATAAAATTTCAAATGTATTATTAACATTCATGTTACCTTACATTTCATTTCTTATTACCTTTCTACTATGAATTCTCTATTTAACATTTCACATTTTGATTATTAATTAGTTTGGGTGACTCTCCGTTATTCACGATGATCCAACTTATTGAATGGGCATTTATATCTATAATCTTACTCCCTTTCTTCCTACTAACAATCACTAACAGATTACATAGGGTGACACCAATCTCTCACTAATAACCCCCTTCAGCACTAATTCCACTTATACCATTCTCCTCTTTTATAATCAAATATATAATACCCTCTTTGTAACTAGGATGTGTGTTCCTGACCTTGGCAATTCCATTCATCACATTTTGCCCTTCCCAATAATCTCGGCAAACACTCCTCGACCCTTCACAATTTCCTGCCCAACGACGCACGTTGATCACTCCTTACCACCTCACCCTTACTACAAAATATCACCATCACCTATTTATTCACCATTTACATTACTCACCTTCTCTACATATATGCACTATCTACTGTGTCCCTATCACTACCCTGTTTTTGTATTATTTACTCTTATTCCCAAAATTCTTATTTCTCTAACACCCATCTACTTTGGTTGACTCAAATGCCTTATTTTAAATAATTATTACCCAAACTCTATCCCTTTTTAACATTTTACATTACTATGATCATTAACAATACCATAGAAAATTCATCACTCACCTCATAATAACAATATAACACCCTATCCAAACATATTGTATGTTTAATCATTTGTTAATCATTAGATAATCTGAATCTCAGCAAATTATTTAAATTCGTCACAACATTAATTAATTAATTAACTACTTTTCAATTATTTAAAATTTCACCATTACTTTAATTACCCTAAACTTCACAATTATTCTCATTTCATTTATTTAGTCTGAAAAAAAAATGTTATAACTATTATTCAATCAACTCCTATTACCTACATTGTTTACATAACATATAATACACAACATAATGCAATACACAAATACATTTAACATTGACACATAAAAAAAAATATACAATCCAACTTATTATTTGTTATCATTGACCAAAATCGTTTCACAAGATAATCCATTTCAAAACCACACTGTTCATATAATTAAATGTTCATACCCAATAAAACACTTATCCACCATCATCAAATAACCATCTAATCTTAGGTCTATACAAATCATTTTTTATTGAATACCTTATATTATGATTCTCAATGTAACGATTATTCAATTTTTTATAATTTTTCACAATACTATTATAATCAATATGATCACTCCATATCATTATCTCATATAATTTGTCACAATTGAGTATGGTCCTGTCGCCTTTAGTATCATCTGTCCCAACTAGGTAAGTTATAAAGTCATTATTATCGTCATCATAGTTATCTACTACTACACCCGTTAGACCATAAGGTAAGTGCTTGTTATCTTTGTTATCATCATTTTTATCTACTACTGCTGTACTAATTACTTCACAAGGTAAGCCTTTTATATAATCAACTCTCTCGTTATTTATTTTCTCTATTAACTCTTTATAATTCCTCCCAACCTCAAACAACTCTATTTTCCTATCACCATACCTCTCTCTCTCAAAATATGCCTTATCATAACACCAAGTCACACTCTCTCTCTCTCAATATATGCAGGGGACACTACAACTTTACTACTGCACCACCTATCAGATGCACAAAAAGTCAAGGGACAACTATTTGCATACCATATGTCTCCCAAATACACTCGTGAAGCCTTTTCTTCACCCCCAACTACAACATAACGGGAAAAATTTACCCCCTGCACCCCTCTACCTGTATACTCTCTCTCCACTTTCTCTCTGACTCATCAACACACACTAACACTCCATTATTACATGTTACTTCCTCTAAAATTTCATCACCACTATTTTTAATTATCTCATTGTAATTCTCACCCCTACTTACCTCATTATATGTCATCTGACCGTCTTTATTTACGTTTATTTATCTGTTTATCCACTATTCTCTACCCCCATGTTACTCTCATAATTGTCCTCTGCTTTATTCATTTTCAATTTATTAATAATGTCGTCTACTCTGGCAGTTTGTTTATCAAACACCTGATCGATAGCTTCTATGATCTGTTCTTGAATATTTTCATAACGTGTATTGATTTCGTTAATTTGTTTATCAAAATTAAAATTTTGTTTTGTAATTTCCTCTTTCACTTCATCAAACTTCTCATCAAATTTGGTATTTATTTTATCGTATTTCAGATTGGAATCACTTTTTTGTTCAACCAACTTTACATCAAATTTATTTAACATTACATCGAATTTATTAAATTTTTCATCAAATTTATTTAGCTTTACACTCTGTTCATTGAAAAGCAATTGCATCATTTTTATCATATCATTTTCCTCGGCTTTTTTACTCGGGACTGGCGTTGAATGAATTAATTCACCCATAATTTTCGACTCAGTTCCGCTTAATTCTATAGTTATTTGGCTCTCATTTTCAGTGTCAGTTAAGCTGACATTTTCATTATTATCTGCCATCTCAAAATTTATATTTTCTCTTTTTCAGACTACTACTATGTAATATTACACAAACTTATTATTAAAAGAAAATATTCTATTTAAACTATTTACCCTACCACATGTAGTCACAACATAACCTTATCTTTACGTCTATATTTACGTATCTCCAAATTGTATATTACCTCAAGTAACTGTTCCGCTCCTTCCAGTAGGCTTACTCTACATAAAATGAAATTTTATGTAGAGTCCCTGTTCGGGCGCCATCTGTTATGTTTTCTTTCTTTTTATTATTTTATTAATTGAGTTACATACTGTTTACTTTCTGTATTAACTATTTCGGGCGCCATGTTGTTATCAACAAAGAAAAACTCAAATATACGTACCTTCTTGGGCCAGTTTCGTTTAAGCGAACCAGAAACAGCGGATCTTGTTACTTGAAATAACTTACTCTTAATTGTAAGATTTACCAATGACATTACCCTTTATTATCAAGCCACACATAGTTACATGAGATTCTACTTCGGAAACAAAACACATTGCTATTCGCCATGAGGCGTAGTTATTGAATCAAGTTAAAATTTCTTTCCCATTTATAATTTTATTAAATAAACATAATCCCACCAAAATAAACATAATCAATCATGTCTTAAATTATAGAATTATATATATTTCACAACCCAGCACTGCTTAAATTTTATATTTTTTATATTCACGCAATCACACACTCATTCATGCGGTACAATTTCATGGACTTCCCTAACTGAGCTCATTTTATTGAATCTACATAGAGTACTGAAAATTTGGTTTTATCTCTTATTTGTTACTTAGCTGCAAATCTGTCCAGAAGACGTCTCATCGTTACACGCGCACTATGGATGTTGGTTTTTTAATGTTCACTGACTTTAAGTATTTTTAAACTGCTAATACATCCTGATAAAGTTATAAGGTGGTTATTTTATTATAATTGCTGTGTTCACATTTTGGTTGCGGGCGTAAAGGTACGCAGCCGACGGCGAGCAGAAATGCTCACATCCGCCCTGTTTGATATTAACTGTTTTTACTGTTTTCTCGAATTCACTTTGGTATACATTTTAATAAAATTTTGGTTCATGAGCCTATGTATTCACCCGGCCGGGGGAGTGGTTTTAAGTCAACTGCTTTGTTCAGGGCGTGCACAGCGCTGAGGTATGTAGTCAAACGTGACCGAGCGCCTGAGAACCTTGGCCGAGGAAGTGCACGCTTGGCGGCACGTACGCCCCCTCGTCAATAACTGCACATTCCTTTGTCAATTCACACCAACCTTGATGCTATACTTGGGCGAAATAAAAGTGTGAATATTCCAATCCCAAATACCTGTAGGTTTGTACCGTTACAAAACCCCCTCAATGAGAGGTTTTATGCCGAAGCATAAACAGTCTCATTGACACATTTATACTCCCTAAAGGGATCAGCTAGGATATGTCACCACAACCCCTTGTATTGTTTATATAAAAGAATATAGATAACTTACCCTGGGTCCAGTGGCCGTGACCGCACCTGAATGACCTTACTGGACTTCTCTCTTGAGATCCCAACACCGCAAGGCCAGTCAGGCACTTGACGCTCCTGCTCTGATGCGCTGGCCAGCTCAGGACCGCCGCCACAGCATCACCAGACACTGAAACATCTAATTAAAATATCAAATAGTGGCCTTGTATAATACCATATCCCTAACTGATCTGGTTCCCCTTAGCTGTGTGCTGGTTTGTGTTAAGAAGCACTGGGTTTTCTTTAACTCCTAACACCTATATGATTACAAGATTTATTATACAGACGTTCCATTCTCTTAGTTCACTCCCATTAACATTTATAGAATTTTCTATTCCATTCGATAATAATTAATCCTTTCCCATTAACTAGAAGAAATATACTCTTATACTAATGCAATAATATGTCAAATAATTAGTCAAATTCACCACAATCAACAAACAATTTATCTATATATTGATTATATAGCACCAAATCACAAATTCATTATTGCAAAATAATCTATTCAAAATTCATTAATCAGTTTTCCTGATACTAATACTTCTTCAAAGCAAAATCATAATTATTTTTTATGCTCAACACCATTATCAACATCATCTACTTAATATTTGATATTCATTTAACGTTACTACCCCCTGTAGTAACCACCTTCCACACACACTATGACCCCCCTGGACTGTGGCGTCCAGTTGCTTCCACAAGGACTGAATTAGTGGAGGAATTTTGTCGTCTCCTGTCCTTGCTTTGGCCTTACATTTTTTTAAATTGCCAGATATCATCATATCTGAATGTTACATAGTTATACCCTTAAGACGGGTCTATCAACTGTTTTGCTGTTCCTACTCGAACTATTCCATACTTCCGGGGATTTCCCCTAAGTGGCCCCCTGTTAATTTAAATTTTTACCAATTTCATGGGCAACCAACCATGGTCAGTTTTACAATTGCTGCCCACAGCTGTGTGTCGTCCAAAACCACGATTAGTGCTGGTAAGACAGTAATTACCCGAAAAGGCGGGGAAATCATCTTCATTCGCATGTTTTCACTCCAACGTCATTAATACACTGTACGGTTAAAAATCATATATAATATAAAATTATATCAAGGTTGTACAGTGTATGTATGCCTTCTTGAGGCCTCCGATGATGGTAACATAACTGGACGTTACTCATCAACCCGTACCGCTATCTACAGTGGCACATGCCGCCACTGCAATAGCCTACTTATATCTAACCTTATGTCCTTCTACATTTGCTGTCTCTACATTCCACAATTGATTTACACTTCTAATAACACCAAACAACCCCCAAAATAACCCATGAATCTTGTATAATAACATAATATACATGAACAATTAACCAAACAATTCACATTTAAATAATTTATATAAAAATTATAAACACTACTATTATCATTTCCATCAACTCTTTTATATCAAACTTTTAATTATTCATTATTGTACCATTTAATTCTATAAAATTTCAAATGTATTATTAACATTCATGTTACCTTACATTTCATTTCTTATTACCTTTCTACTATGAATTCTCTATTTCACATTTCACATTTTGATCATTAATTAGTTTGGGTGACTCTCCGTTATTCACGATGATCCAACTTATTGAATGGGCATTTATATCTATAATCTTACTCCCTTTCTTCCTACTAACAATCACTAACAGATTACATAGGGTGACACCAATCTCTCACTAATAACCCCCTTCAGCACTAATTCCACTTATACCATTCTCCTCTTTTATAATCAAATATATAATACCCTCTTTGTAACTAGGATGTGTGTTCCTGACCTTGGCAATTCCATTCATCACATTTTGCCCTTCCCAATAATCTCGGCAAACACTCCTCGACCCTTCACAATTTCCTGCCCAACGACGCACGTTGATCACTCCTTACCACCTCACCCTTACTACAAAATATCACCATCACCTATTTATTCACCATTTACATGACTCACCTTCTCTACATATATGCACTATCTACTGTGTCCCTATCACTACCCTGTTTTTGTATTATTTACTCTTATTCCCAAAATTCTTATTTCTCTAACACCCATCTACTTTGGTTGACTCAAATGCCTTATTTTAAATAATTATTACCCAAACTCTATCCCTTTTTAACATTTTACATTACTATGATCATTAACAATACCGTAGAAAATTCATCACTCACCTCATAATAACAATATAACACCCTATCCAAACATATTGTATGTTTAATCATTTGTTAATCATTAGATAATCTGAATCTCAGCAAATTATTTAAATTCGTCACAACATTAATTAATTAATTAACTACTTTTCAATTATTTAAAATTTCACCATTACTTTAATTACCCTAAACTTCACAATTATTCTCATTTCATTTATTTAGTCTGAAAAAAAAAATGTTATAACTATTATTCAATCAACTCCTATTACCTACATTGTTTACATAACATATAATACACAACATAATGCAATACACAAATACATTTAACATTGACACATAAAAAAAAATATACAATCCAACTTATTATTTGTTATCATTGACCAAAATCGTTTCACAAGATAATCCATTTCAAAACCACACTGTTCATATAATTAAATGTTCATACCCAATAAAACACTTATCCACCATCATCAAATAACCATCTAATCTTAGGTCTATACAAATCATTTTTTATTGAATACCTTATATTATGATTCTCAATGTAACGGTTATTCAATTTTTTATAATTTTTCACAATACTATTATAATCAATATGATCACTCCATATCATTATCTCATATAATTTGTCACAATTGAGTATGGTCCTGTCGCCTTTAGTATCATCTGTCCCAACTAGGTAAGTTATAAAGTCATTATTATCGTCATCATAGTTATCTACTACTACACCCGTTAGACCATAAGGTAAGTGCTTGTTATCTTTGTTATCATCATTTTTATCTACTACTGCTGTACTAATTACTTCACAAGGTAAGCCTTTTATATAATCAACTCTCTCGTTATTTATTTTCTCTATTAACTCTTTATAATTCCTCCCAACCTCAAACAACTCTATTTTCCTATCACCATGCCTCTCTCTCTCAAAATATGCCTTATCATAACACCAAGTCACACTCTCTCTCTCTCAATATATGCAGGGGACACTACAACTTTACTACTGCACCACCTATCAGATGCACAAAAAGTCAAGGGACAACTATTTGCATACCATATGTCTCCCAAATACACTCGTGAAGCCTTTTCTTCACCCCCAACTACAACATCACGGGAAAAATTTACCCACTGCACCCCTCTACCTGTATACTCTCTCTCCACTTTCTCTCTGACTCATCAACACACACTAACACTCCATTATTACATGTTACTTCCTCTAAAATTTCATCACCACTATTTTTAATTATCTCATTGTAATTCTCACCCCTACTTACCTCATTATATGTCATCTGACCGTCTTTATTTACGTTTATTTATCTGTTTATCCACTATTCTCTACCCCCATGTTACTCTCATAATTGTCCTCTGCTTTATTCATTTTCAATTTATTAATAATGTCGTCTACTCTGGCAGTTTGTTTATCAAACACCTGATCGATAGCTTCTATGATCTGTTCTTGAATATTTTCATAACGTGTATTGATTTCGTTAATTTGTTTATCAAAATTAAAATTTTGTTTTGTAATTTCCTCTTTCACTTCATCAAACTTCTCATCAAATTTGGTATTTATTTTATCGTATTTCAGATTGGAATCACTTTTTTGTTCATCCAACTTTACATCAAATTTATTTAACATTACATCGAATTTATTAAATTTTTCATCAAATTTATTTAGCTTTACACTCTGTTCATTGAAAAGCAATTGCATCATTTTTATCATATCATTTTCCTCGGCTTTTTTACTCGGGACTGGCGTTGAATGAATTAATTCACCCATAATTTTCGACTCAGTTCCGCTTAATTCTATAGTTATTTGGCTCTCATTTTCAGTGTCAGTTAAGCTGACATTTTCATTATTATCTGCCATCTCAAAATTTATATTTTCTCTTTTTCAGACTACTACTATGTAATATTACACAAACTTATTATTAAAAGAAAATATTCTATTTAAACTATTTACCCTACCACATGTAGTCACAACATAACCTTATCTTTACGTCTATATTTACGTATCTCCAAATTGTACATTACCTCAAGTAACTGTTCCGCTCCTTCCAGTAGGCTTACTCTACATAAAATGAAATTTTATGTCGAGTCCCTGTTCGGGCGCCATCTGTTATGTTTTCTTTCTTTTTATTATTTTATTAATTGAGTTACATACTGTTTACTTTCTGTATTAACTATTTCGGGCGCCATGTTGTTATCAACAAAGAAAAACTCAAATATACGTACCTTCTTGGGCCAGTTTCGTTTAAGCGAACCAGAAACAGCGGATCTTGTTACTTGAAATAACTTACTCTTAATTGTAAGATTTACCAATGACATTACCCTTTATTATCAAGCCACACATAGTTACATTAGATTCTACTTCGGAAACAAAACACATTGCTATTCGCCATGAGGCGTAGTTATTAAATCAAGTTAAAATTTCTTTCCCATTTATAATTTTATTAAATAAACATAATCCCACCAAAATAAACATAATCAATCATGTCTTAAATTATAGAATTATATATATTTCACAACCCAGCACTGCTTAAATTTTATATTTTTTATATTCACGCAATCACACACTCATTCATGCGGTACAATTTCATGGACTTCCCTAACTGAGCTCATTTTATTGAATCTACATAAAGTACTGAAAATTTGGTTTTATCTCTTATTTGTTACTTAGCTGCAAATCTGTCCAGAAGACGTCTCATCGTTACACGCGCACTACGGATGTTGGTTTTTTAATGTTCACTGACTTTAAGTATTTTTAAACTGCTAATACATCCTGATAAAGTTATAAGGTGGTTATTTTATTATAATTGCTGTGTTCACATTTTGGTTGCGGGCGTAAAGGTACGCAGCTGACGGCGAGCAGTAATGCTCACATCCGCCCTGTTTGATATTAACTGTTTTTACTGTTTTCTCGAATTCACTTTGGTATACATTTTAATAAAATTTTGGTTCGTGAGCCTATGTATTCACCCGGCCGGGGGAGTGGTTTTAAGTCAACTGCTTTGTTCAGGGCGTGCACAGCGCTGAGGTATGTAGTCAAACGTGACCGAGCGCCTGAGAACCTTGGCCGAGGAAGTGCACGCTTGGCGGCACGTACGCCCCCTCGTCAATAACTGCACATTCCTTTGTCAATTCACACCAACCTTGATGCTATACTTGGGCGAAATAAAAGTGTGAATATTCCAATCCCAAATACCTGTAGGTTTGTACCGTTACAAAACCCCCTCAATGAGAGGTTTTATGCCGAAGCATAAACAGTCTCATTGACACATTTATACTCCCTAAAGGGATCAGCTAGGATATGTCACCACAACCCCTTGTATTGTTTATATAAAAGAATATAGATAACTTACCCTGGGTCCAGTGGCCGTGACCGCACCTGAATGACCTTACTGGACTTCTCTCTTGAGATCCCAACACCGCAAGGCCAGTCAGGCACTTGACGCTCCTGCTCTGATGCGCTGGCCAGCTCAGGACCGCCGCCACAGCATCACCAGACACTGAAACATCTAATTAAAATATCAAATAGTGGCCTTGTATAATACCATATCCCTAACTGATCTGGTTCCCCTTAGCTGTGTGCTGGTTTGTGTTAAGAAGCACTGGGTTTTCTTTAACTCCTAACACCTATATGATTACAAGATTTATTATACAGACGTTCCATTCTCTTAGTTCACTCCCATTAACATTTATAGAATTTTCTATTCCATTCGATAATAATTAATCCTTTCCCATTAACTAGAAGAAATATACTCTTATACTAATGCAATAATATGTCAAATAATTAGTCAAATTCACCACAATCAACAAACAATTTATCTATATATTGATTATATAGCACCAAATCACAAATTCATTATTGCAAAATAATCTATTCAAAATTCATTAATCAGTTTTCCTGATACTAATACTTCTTCAAAGCAAAATCAGAATTATTTTTAATGCTCAACACCATTATCAACATCATCTACTTAATATTTGATATTCATTTAACGTTACTACCCCCTGTAGTAACCACCTTCCACACACACTATGACCCCCCTGGACTGTGGCGTCCAGTTGCTTCCACAAGGACTGAATTAGTGGAGGAATTTTGTCGTCTCCTGTCCTTGCTTTGGCCTTACATTTTTTTAAATTGCCAGATATCATCATATCTGAATGTTACATAGTTATACCCTTAAGACGGGTCTATCACCTGTTTTGCTGTTCCTACTCGAACTATTCCATACTTCCGGGGATTTCCCCTAAGTGGCCCCCTGTTAATTTAAATTTTTACCAATTTCATGGCAACCAACCATGGTCAGTTTTACAATTGCTGCCCACAGCTGTGTGTCGTCCAAAACCACGATTAGTGCTGGTAAGACAGTAATTACCCGAAAAGGCGGGGAAATCATCTTCATTCGCATGTTTTCACTCCAACGTCATTAATACACTGTAGGTTAAAAATCATATATAATATAAAATTATATCAAGGTTGTACAGTGTATGTATTCCTTCTTGAGGCCTCTGATGATGGTAACATAACTGGACGTTACTCATCAACCCGTACCGCTATCTACAGTGGCACATGCCGCCACTGCAATAGCCTACTTATATCTAACCTTATGTCCTTCTACATTTGCTGTCTCTACATTCCACAATTGATTTACACTTCTAATAACACCAAACAACCCCCAAAATAACCCATGAATCTTGTATAATAACATAATATACATGAACAATTAACCAAACAATTCACATTTAAATAATTTATATAAAAATTATAAACACTACTATTATCATTTCCATCAACTCTTTTATATCAAACTTTTAATTATTCATTATTGTACCATTTAATTCTATAAAATTTCAAATGTATTATTAACATTCATGTTACCTTACATTTCATTTCTTATTACCTTTCTACTATGAATTCTCTATTTAACATTTCACATTTTGATTATTAATTAGTTTGGGTGACTCTCCGTTATTCACGATGATCCAACTTATTGAATGGGCATTTATATCTATAATCTTACTCCCTTTCTTCCTACTAACAATCACTAACAGATTACATAGGGTGACACCAATCTCTCACTAATAACCCCCTTCAGCACTAATTCCACTTATACCATTCTCCTCTTTTATAATCAAATATATAATACCCTCTTTGTAACTAGGATGTGTGTTCCTGACCTTGGCAATTCCATTCATCACATTTTGCCCTTCCCAATAATCTCGGCAAACACTCCTCGACCCTTCACAATTTCCTGCCCAACGACGCACGTTGATCACTCCTTACCACCTCACCCTTACTACAAAATATCACCATCACCTATTTATTCACCATTTACATTACTCACCTTCTCTACATATATGCACTATCTACTGTGTCCCTATCACTACCCTGTTTTTGTATTATTTACTCTTATTCCCAAAATTCTTATTTCTCTAACACCCATCTACTTTGGTTGACTCAAATGCCTTATTTTAAATAATTATTACCCAAACTCTATCCCTTTTTAACATTTTACATTACTATGATCATTAACAATACCATAGAAAATTCATCACTCACCTCATAATAACAATATAACACCCTATCCAAACATATTGTATGTTTAATCATTTGTTAATCATTAGATAATCTGAATCTCAGCAAATTATTTAAATTCGTCACAACATTAATTAATTAATTAACTACTTTTCAATTATTTAAAATTTCACCATTACTTTAATTACCCTAAACTTCACAATTATTCTCATTTCATTTATTTAGTCTGAAAAAAAAATGTTATAACTATTATTCAATCAACTCCTATTACCTACATTGTTTACATAACATATAATACACAACATAATGCAATACACAAATACATTTAACATTGACACATAAAAAAAAATATACAATCCAACTTATTATTTGTTATCATTGACCAAAATCGTTTCACAAGATAATCCATTTCAAAACCACACTGTTCATATAATTAAATGTTCATACCCAATAAAACACTTATCCACCATCATCAAATAACCATCTAATCTTAGGTCTATACAAATCATTTTTTATTGAATACCTTATATTATGATTCTCAATGTAACGATTATTCAATTTTTTATAATTTTTCACAATACTATTATAATCAATATGATCACTCCATATCATTATCTCATATAATTTGTCACAATTGAGTATGGTCCTGTCGCCTTTAGTATCATCTGTCCCAACTAGGTAAGTTATAAAGTCATTATTATCGTCATCATAGTTATCTACTACTACACCCGTTAGACCATAAGGTAAGTGCTTGTTATCTTTGTTATCATCATTTTTATCTACTACTGCTGTACTAATTACTTCACAAGGTAAGCCTTTTATATAATCAACTCTCTCGTTATTTATTTTCTCTATTAACTCTTTATAATTCCTCCCAACCTCAAACAACTCTATTTTCCTATCACCATACCTCTCTCTCTCAAAATATGCCTTATCATAACACCAAGTCACACTCTCTCTCTCTCAATATATGCAGGGGACACTACAACTTTACTACTGCACCACCTATCAGATGCACAAAAAGTCAAGGGACAACTATTTGCATACCATATGTCTCCCAAATACACTCGTGAAGCCTTTTCTTCACCCCCAACTACAACATAACGGGAAAAATTTACCCCCTGCACCCCTCTACCTGTATACTCTCTCTCCACTTTCTCTCTGACTCATCAACACACACTAACACTCCATTATTACATGTTACTTCCTCTAAAATTTCATCACCACTATTTTTAATTATCTCATTGTAATTCTCACCCCTACTTACCTCATTATATGTCATCTGACCGTCTTTATTTACGTTTATTTATCTGTTTATCCACTATTCTCTACCCCCATGTTACTCTCATAATTGTCCTCTGCTTTATTCATTTTCAATTTATTAATAATGTCGTCTACTCTGGCAGTTTGTTTATCAAACACCTGATCGATAGCTTCTATGATCTGTTCTTGAATATTTTCATAACGTGTATTGATTTCGTTAATTTGTTTATCAAAATTAAAATTTTGTTTTGTAATTTCCTCTTTCACTTCATCAAACTTCTCATCAAATTTGGTATTTATTTTATCGTATTTCAGATTGGAATCACTTTTTTGTTCAACCAACTTTACATCAAATTTATTTAACATTACATCGAATTTATTAAATTTTTCATCAAATTTATTTAGCTTTACACTCTGTTCATTGAAAAGCAATTGCATCATTTTTATCATATCATTTTCCTCGGCTTTTTTACTCGGGACTGGCGTTGAATGAATTAATTCACCCATAATTTTCGACTCAGTTCCGCTTAATTCTATAGTTATTTGGCTCTCATTTTCAGTGTCAGTTAAGCTGACATTTTCATTATTATCTGCCATCTCAAAATTTATATTTTCTCTTTTTCAGACTACTACTATGTAATATTACACAAACTTATTATTAAAAGAAAATATTCTATTTAAACTATTTACCCTACCACATGTAGTCACAACATAACCTTATCTTTACGTCTATATTTACGTATCTCCAAATTGTATATTACCTCAAGTAACTGTTCCGCTCCTTCCAGTAGGCTTACTCTACATAAAATGAAATTTTATGTCGAGTCCCTGTTCGGGCGCCATCTGTTATGTTTTCTTTCTTTTTATTATTTTATTAATTGAGTTACATACTGTTTACTTTCTGTATTAACTATTTCGGGCGCCATGTTGTTATCAACAAAGAAAAACTCAAATATACGTACCTTCTTGGGCCAGTTTCGTTTAAGCGAACCAGAAACAGCGGATCTTGTTACTTGAAATAACTTACTCTTAATTGTAAGATTTACCAATGACATTACCCTTTATTATCAAGCCACACATAGTTACATGAGATTCTACTTCGGAAACAAAACACATTGCTATTCGCCATGAGGCGTAGTTATTGAATCAAGTTAAAATTTCTTTCCCATTTATAATTTTATTAAATAAACATAATCCCACCAAAATAAACATAATCAATCATGTCTTAAATTATAGAATTATATATATTTCACAACCCAGCACTGCTTAAATTTTATATTTTTTATATTCACGCAATCACACACTCATTCATGCGGTACAATTTCATGGACTTCCCTAACTGAGCTCATTTTATTGAATCTACATAAAGTACTGAAAATTTGGTTTTATCTCTTATTTGTTACTTAGCTGCAAATCTGTCCAGAAGACGTCTCATCGTTACACGCGCACTACGGATGTTGGTTTTCTAATGTTCACTGACTTTAAGTATTTTTAAACTGCTAATACATCCTGATAAAGTTATAAGTTGGTTATTTTATTATAATTGCTGCGTTCACATTTTGGTTGCGGGCGTAAAGGTACGCAGCCGACGGCGAGCAGAAATGCTCACATCCGCACTGTTTGATATTAACTGTTTTTACTGTTTTCTCGAATTTACTTTGGTATTCATTTTAATAAAATTTTGGCTCGTGAGCCTATATATTCACCCGGCCGGGGGAGTGGTTTTAAGTCGAATGCTTTGTTCAGGGCGTGCACAGCGCTGAGGTATGTAGTCAAACATGACCGAGCGCCTGAGAACCTTGGCCGAGGAAGTGCACGCTTGGCGGCACGTACGCCCCCTCGTCAATAACTGCACATTCCTTTGTCAATTCACACCAACCTTGATGCTATACTTGGGCGAAATAAAAGTGTGAATATTCCAATCCCAAATACCCGTAGGTTTGTACCGTTACAAAACCCCCTCAATGAGAGGTTTTATGCCGAAGCATAAACAGTCTCATTGACACATTCATACTCCCTAATCCCAAATACCCATAGGTTTGTATCGTTACACTCCCGATTATCCGGTATAATCACTGGCAGGGTGATCATGGGTAAGTCAAAATCCCGGTTAAAGCAAAAATTGTAACCTAGTGCTTATATGAAGGTCTTAGTTAAAAATAAAATATGTGCATATAATAAAGTAGTACATACCTTTTATTACACAATAAAAATTAGTCATATCACGTTTTAGTCAATTAAAATAGTATAGCAGAACAAGCAGAATAATATGTACAGAGTCAGTGTTTATAGACGCTGAAAATAATCTGTTAATAATTTTTGCTTCTTAGCACTTGCAGTTTTCTTTAAAATAGATGACCTTATTTTGCATAAAGCCAACTTGTTGCACAACAAAGTGTCTTATTGTCCTTCTAAATAGTCAAGAAGCCCCTTCACATAATTGAGCGCTGTCCCATGTGTGACTTTGGGCTCGGAAACATATTCGTCACTCCCCTCCCCCTCATCATCACTAGCACTCTCACTTTCTACTATGCCCTGCGCGTGCATCAATATTTCGTTGTTTGTCAAAACCTCAAACGTGGGCATGTTAGCATCGACTTCAAACCACTCGTTTATGTTAACTTGATCAACGTTTCACAACCTGTGACAGTGTTTGCTAACTGGGCCAAGTCAGCTGAGGTTGCAACGTCATCCTCAAACCCAGCAAAATCCTCATCCTCTGATATGTCGAGAAATATTTTTTCCACAACTTTGTCATCGTAGTGGGTTTAACTTTGTCCCACGCAGCTGCAGTCAAATAGATCACATCCAGAACATGTAGTCCCTTAAAAAAGGTCTTCAAATCGTTCCCTTCCTCTATAAACTTTCTCAAAATACTTTACCGATAGTTACGTTTTACAGAAGCTATTGCCCCTTGATCCATTTAACAATGATCTGTATGTCGTTGGATCTGAGCAACATTTCACTTGGATGTGATTTAGCATTGTCTAACACTAACAATGCTTTTGGGGGAAGTCCTTGTGATTTTAAAAATTCTCGAACTTGTGGACAAAACTTATTGTGGAACCAATCATAAAAAATGTCTTTATTTATTCAACCTTTCTTTTGATTGTGGTAAATTACAGGCATGCTACCTGTAAAAGGAAACTGCTCGTGTTCCTGTAAAGGATCGTGGTTTTTTTATTTTCCTATCACTAGGAGCTTAAGTTTATATGTCCCAGTCACGTTAGAGCAACACATTACCATTATTCGTTCCTTACTAACTTTGTGTCTCGGTGCACTTTTTTCATTTTCAGATGCTAAAGATTTCATAGGTAAGCACTTCCAAAATAATCCCGACTCGTTGGAATTGTAAATTTGTGCTGGTTGTAAATTTTCATCCAAAACAAACTGATTAAAGTCTTTGCAAAAGTGTTCTTGTGCCGTTTGATCGCCACTCAATTTTTCTCCGCAGATTTCCAACTCTCTTATGCCGTTTGAAACGTGTCACCCAGCCAGATGATGCGTCGAAATTTCCTTCTAGGCCTAAAGCTTCGAAAATAAACTTAGCTTTTTCGGCGCATATTTGTCCACTTACAGGATTCCCTTGTGCTTCTTGATTATTGAACCACCCAAGTAAAGCTTGGTCCAAGTCTTCGTATGTCGACTTCTTCATAGTTTTCCGTTTCTTCATGCCAGATGATGAGTCAGAAGAACACGCAAATTTTAAAAGTTTCACTTTTTTCTTAACCAAATCATGACCGTTTGATCACCAATATTCGTTCGTTAACGATTTAACAGTTTGGCCCTTCTCAAATTTTTCTATAATCTCTAGTTTTTTCTGAATCGATAAAACTATCCTTATACGGTTTTTATCCATTTCAAAACTCAAATCACAAACTAAACATGTGAACACAACAAAACAACACGGGAAGGTAAACAATACGCAGAATTCGGTCAAGCACGGCAGAATAGATTACAGAGTCACAATGCAACGAATGACTGAACTGTCAAGGTCAAACTCGGCCCATGCCGCCACACTCTGTGCCTAAAGCCAGTTCGGGCTAAGATGAGCCATGTGATTTGATGCAGTGCGTTGCGTCTTCTAATCGCGCACGCATGCAGTGTTACGAGGGCGTCAAATTGTATCGTACACATTAAACAGACTGTCATTTGCGTATAATAATTACAACTAGTGGTTTATATGCTACAGTACTACACTGAAAATAATAGGCTTAAGGATACTGTAATAAATTAAAGTCATTATAAGCATAGTATGTATCAATATTTTTGCTAAAACTAAAATTTTTTTAAATCATTTTTCCTGGTTGATCTGCAACCCGGTTGACCCGATCCCAGAAAATCGGGAGTTGACTGTATATACGAGGGACATTCACGTCAGTCTGGGACTATCAATTTTTAATAAATATAGAACACATTTATGATAGTAAAAAGTACGTTTATTTCTCAATGTAATCCCCTGCTACATTTATACATTTATCCCAGCGTTTCACTAGTGCCTGGACACTCGCAGTATAGAAAGATTTGTCGTTACGTCGAAACCAAGATAGAACTGACTGCTTCACCTCATCGTCACTGTTGGAATGCTGGCCTCCCAGGAACAACTTCAAGGGGCGGAACAGGTGAAAATCGTTGGGAGCGAGTTCCGGACTGTAAGGGGGGTGGCAGTAACTCCCAGCCAAGATCTTGTAGCGTGCATGTCGTGCGATGGGCGGTATGCAGGCGTGCATTGTCCTGCAGAAATAGAATGCCTTTAGTGATCGCACCAGGCCGTTTTTTCTTGAGAGCATTGTGCACATCTTGAAGAACTATGCAGTAGTACTTACTGTTAATATTGACTCCACGGGGTAGAAAAATTGACGTGAATGATGCCATTTGTATCCCAAAAAATTGAGGCCATAACGTAGCCTGCAGAAGCAATTGTTCAAAATTTTTAGGGAGGAGGTGAGTCCATATGCTTCCACTGCTTTGATGCATGTTTTGATTCTGGGGTGAAATGATGGACCCACGTTTCATCGCAGGTAACAATTCAATCGAGAAAAAGCTGCCCTTCTTTGTCAAAACGTTGCTTTAACTCCTTGCAGATTTGCAATCTTCTTTGCCAGTCGAAAGCAGAAAGCTGTCTTGGTATCCAATGTGCACTAACCTTACTGAACTTCAGATGTTCATGAATGATTTTGTTTACAGTTCCCACAGACACATTTATTTATTTTGGAATTTGCTGACAAGTTAGCCGTCGATTATCAAGGATCAGTTCTTCCACTCGCTGAATGTTCATGGGAATGACTACAGTAGGCTCCGAACCACCTCGACCCGTATCGTCACTCACTGATACACGGCCTTCTTTAAAACGTTTGCACGACTCAAATGTTTTACTGTGACTAAGAGTCTAATCACTGTACTGTGCAAGGAGTCGCGAATAAATCTTACCAGGTTTTACGCCTTCATTCACGAGAAATTTTATTACAACACGCTGTTCCACATGTGCATTGGATGCCATGTTCTTTATGACTGACTGTTGTTGTTGTTTAACGTGTAAACAATACAGCGCGCCATACGGTAATAGCTGATAGCTGACACTTGTACTTCACATGTACAACCAGTAGAATGCGCAGGAACCTCCATTTACACTCTAGTCTAACAAAAGACCCTGATTGACGTGAACGTCCCTCGTAGTAGGCTGTTTTTTCAAACATATGCAACAGTGAGAAACGTGTCTTGAGTACGGTACATTAAAATATGTTGACAATTGTAAACGCATGCATGTGTACATGTGCACACGCATATTAAAGCACATTTGTATTTCCAGGTTGCAGCAAGCAAGTTACCACATTATCAGTTAAACCACTTTGTATCAAGTTTGCTTGATGGCTTGACTGATCTGATACCAGTTAACCTGGCTAGCCTTGGAGAACTTCTAGTCAATTTTTTTCAGATAAAGGGTGGAGAACTCTACCATCATATAAATGACATCCTTGGTAAGTTATTTTGAGAAGTATTCTGTATCATAAAAAGTATGTATAATTTTGCAGATAGAAACAAAGTGTTCACTATTTGTGACACATGTGTATTTTGGGATTTGAATGATTTCAAGCAATTGATACATTTTTATTGGATTATGTATATAATAGTTCCTTTACATACATTTTTATTGATATTGTATATTAAGATTGTATTATAAATATCTACTGATTATAGAAATGCTATTGTTACAGGAGTATTGCTGTTACGGCTGTCTGCATTAAATATTAGAAGTAGAAAATGCACAATAAATATTATTGTAGCTGTTACCAAACACCATCCAAAAGCAGTGCTTACAATATTGCTAAGCCAACCATTACCATTCCATCCGTAAGTTATTGTTGTTCCAAAATTAAATTGTATATTTTGTATGCAACAAGTAGGCAAGCACATGTTTATACTGTTTTGTGTGTGTGTATTTATTTTTGTTGTATAAGAAAAAGCTTTCTAACTGCTATAATGTAATGTATGAGGGCTATACCAAAATTAACCTCCCAGTCGTTAATAAAGAGAGAAAATACTGTGTTATGTACAAAAGTTAAGTACATATTTACGCCATCACCGTCACTTTCACATAATCACCATCCACATACACGTGCTCATTATATTGTTGCACATGCTTTTGCATTTCCTCGTTGAAAAACTGTTAAGTTTTATTTACTTTAATTATTTAATATCTGTCTATCGGTACATAACCACTTGTTGACGTCTGTATTCAGGCGCCATCTTTAAAGTTAGCCAACTGAAAACATAGGTACTTACCAAAATCGGGTTCTTTTCAGCGAACACAGGAGAACAGAATTATGGCTGTTTGTAATAAAGAAAGCTTTATTTATTTCCCATAATTAAGTTTTATTGACATTTAATTATTTCTTTCATCATTATATATTTTTTAAAACATCATTGACAAACTATCTCTTCACATAGAAAAATTGAAACATGGTATAAAAAATTTCAAATAATAAAATATCAAGAAATGAAATATAACTAATTTTTAAAACACAAACCAGCCTTCTTTATTTTCATAGTTCCACTCACGCACATGCACACAGTTACTTTATACCCTTAGAGATCTCATTTCTTTTTAAAATATAATAATAATGTTAAATTTGTGATTTCCGCTCTTATTCAAATTTGTTTGATTTCTTTGCTACTTAACTGAGTTTGAGTCTTGAAGACGTCGCTTTGCTCTACACGCACATTTTATTTTCACTGATAATTTATTCAATGAATAATTGCCAAAACTGTTATTAAATAAAGAAAACTGTCATTCACCTCATTTATGTGTAAATTTCGTATTTTATATCACATTTTTTAAACTGTTATTTACATTTTTGTTGTTTTGTGGGCGCGACGAAAATTACACCCAGCCGGCGGACGTGACGATTGCTTGCGTCCGTATCTATTGGATGTTCATAGCCGACTGCCTTTGTTCTCTGTGTGTCAACGAAGCTGCTGGCGTTGACACTCCTACATTCCAGCGTTATGTAAGGCACTGACGTAAGATCGTCCGATGTTGTTACATAATCGGTTAGTCACTGGTTTGTAACAGGACAAAAAGCCTGATGTCAGATTTATCGTACAAGAGGTATCAAATTATTGTATTTCATTATATTTTACACACATATGTATGGTAGGACAATTTTCCCTTTGTTTGACGAAAACGACGCAGTTACATCTGTGCAGACGATTCCAAGGCCAAAGGCAGATGTGCGAAACAGAACACTTTCAATGGTTGCATGAGTTAATACAGACTCTTAATATAATTGTTTCATTGGTCAACAATGCAAGGCGTCATTAACAAAATGAATGACGTAACGAAAATACGCATAAACCAGGGCGTTTCCTCGCCTTGAGACAAAGAACAATGACGTACACACACACGCGTACGTAAAAAGTGCGCAGTGCCTCACCCCAGTCTTCACAACGCCGCCAAAGCGGCAACATGTTATATAAAATTCGCCGGCAAGTAATGCCAGAAAAGTGTGTTTAAAACAACCAAAAATGTAATTAAACAGTACCTGTACGTTCAAAATGAATTAGCAGCAGTGAATAACAGTTTCAAAATTAAAAAATTAGAGTCAGTGCAACAGTAAAGAAAACAAAAGCAACCAGGAGATTCTCGGCCGAACAACCATGTAACACCATCCACTAGAACTTCTAGTCTACAGTCAGGAAAGTCAAACTTATCATAAACTCCATTTGAGCTCAAAAATAACTATACAGTAAACCGAAAAATGTATCTAATATTTTCATAATGAGCGAGTGAGAGTGCAAAAGAAAGCGTGTCTGATATACTGCCGGCAGCCAAGCTGAGGCGTTGGTTTGCATTTAATACCAATATAAATTAAATAGAAGCATTTTATTAAACTAGCAGCTGCAAAATAACCAAGAGATGTGTAGTTTGATCAAAAATATAATAGAATTTAAATATCATGCTTAATGAAGAAATGTAAGGAACGACCGCCTGTGAAGTTAATTACATTTTAATACATTTAAAATCATAAAAATTATTGCTCTTCCACTTACCTCTAAAATCTTCTCCAGCCCAGGGTTCGTCACACGAACGATGTAATGCAAGTTTAAGGTTACGCAACAAACGTACGCTACACTCATTTGTTGATGGAATTCAAAAATTTATTAGCCTTACTTCATTTTAAATAAATTTCAATTAGCTCAACTTTTCAACAGATAAAACATGTACATTTATGGAAACATATTCTTATTCTAACATATATATATTCTACTAATCAAGGCGAACCCAGCTTGCCACACACTCACATTCAGACAAATTTATAAAAACCCCATATTTATTTAAGTTAGGCTTTTGAAAGAAAGTAATTGAATTGAATACAGTTACTTGCTCCGTAGCGTCGCTGCCGACCGCATGGTGCGTCCGATAATATTCTCGCACTATAAACGATTGACAGTTCCCTTTCTACTACACACTCACTGTTTTTTCATCTTCCAGATTACTATCAACTCTTCATACTATTTTATACAAACTTGGTTAGTCGGCCGACTTAATAAAACGAAAATTTACCCGGGTAGAAAGTTTAGATGACCGTGCACGGTCTGTGTTGGTAGTCAACTGGAGATACATGAGGCCGGACATCACTGCCTTGCCTGCTAACAAATTTCATCGCTGTTCCCAGCCTTCATTGTTAAAGTCTTAGTCATTGCACACAAAACACGTGTTATTTGTGTGTCTTGGACGTCGATGAAATTTCACTGCCACTGGTTTTGTCACAAAGATAGGCGGGATTTCGTCAAGACTTCCGCCATCTCCCGGCAGCATTGCAAACAGATTTTATAAAATTAGCCATATTGTTTTACCATCTCGGCGTCGGTGGCGCGCCTGCTGGTGTTTGCGCGTCACTCGGCACTACAGTTGTTGGAATGGTATTGCGTCGTTGCACACCGGACGCATTCCTTTGTTGCTGGTTGTTAGCCACAAAGGTTTTGTCTCTTCTCCACAACGGAAAGCACAGGCACGTGCGCACTGGAATTCTGTGAATTAACTCTTGTTGACCACGCCGCACCCAACGCACTGAGCCGTTCTATGTAGGTGACTCGCTGTTTTGGTCCCGTATAAATTGAAATAAACGGAATGAAATTACAATAAAAATAATACCCCTTTTTGCCCCGTTACCAGCCATTTTGTTTTGGTCACTATGAGATGGCCATTGTCTGGTAATTACGATTTATGTGTACTAATGGAAAATAATAAAAAACTAAATTGATTTCAATTCATATAGATGTTGGTACTTTTATTTCAAGGCCCAACTCAGTCTCTATTCACGCTTAATTCGAAACTCTGGACCCATGGTGAACAAATGTACTTATGTCAATGTGTATAGACCAAATTATGGTAAGTACGGTAATTATGGTATGTTTAGCATACATAAATAAATATGCAAAAAATAAGTAAGAAAAGTGTATAAGCACAATTGTCGACCCGAACTAGGGACTTATTTATGGATATAAGCACAATTGGTGCCCGAACTGGTGACTATATAAAAATATCCTTTTATATTTTTATATAATAAGCCTGAATATAGAGACGGAGTGGGTATTGAAGCCAGGAGTATGATTGTAGGTTATGTTGTGACGTCTGTAGAAGACAACAGTTCATTAAAATTTTTTTTTACAATGGCAAATAAGAACGAAACAAGTACAACAGAATCAGAAATAATGAGTGACAGTGTTCACTCGACACCAGCCCCAACAAAAAGAGTTGAGGAGAATGATATAATATGAATGATGAAATTACTTTTTAACGAACAGAGTATTAAGTTCGATACAAAATTAGACAATTTCAATGATAAATTAGATGAGCAAAACACTAAATTAGACAATTTTAATGATAAATTAAACCAGTTTGATGAACAACTTAATGATATAAAAAAGGAAATCAAGAAACAAAATTGTCATATTGATAAAAGAATAAATGAGATACATGCACGGTTAGACGAGATATAGTTAGAAAATAAGAAAGTAATAGACAATTTGAACATAAATAAAGACAAGGTAAGTAGGGGAGAGAATTGTAATAATAAAAATAAAAGTATGATGTTAGAAAATGATTATGTAAACATGGGTAGTGATAATGAGAGTTTAATGGGAATTGAATTTGATAATGATGAAATGTTAATGTATAGTAATAAATCAGAGAGAAGGAGGGAGAGTGTAATTGTAAAAGAGTTGCAGGGGGTAAATTTTTCCCTTAATGATGGAGTAGGGGGTGAAGTAAAAACTTCACATGTGTTGAGGAAGGACGAGAGTGCCTTCAATGTGTATTTGGGAGACATATGGTCTACAAATAAAATTGTCCCTGGTTTTTTTTGTGCACTTCACAGGTGGTGCAATAGTTATGAATTAGTGTCCCCTGCAAATATTGAAAGAGAGAATGTAGTTTGGTGTGATAGAAAGAGATATATTGAGAGAGAGGGGTGTTGTGAGAGATATGGTGAGAGAAAGAGAGAAATAGAGATTTTTAAGACGAGTAGAACTTATGAAGAATTTATGGAAAAGTTAGGAGTAGAGATGATGTATAATAAAAATAAGAACTTACCTTGTAATGAAGCTGATATAGCAGTAGGAGAAGATGATAATGGAAATAATGACTTTATAACATACCCAGTGGTGACTAATTATACTGGAGGTGACAGGACAATAACCAATCATGACCGATTATATGAGTTTGCGGAAAATGATGAAAATTTGAATGGTATATGCATTTATGATGTTAATATAAGAGATTCAATAATAAGCAATGTATATAGATATAAGATAAGATTATTGTTTGACGATGGAGGATAATTATTTTATTGTGTTGATGAACATTTAAATATGCGGACAGTGTTTTTGAAATGGACTGTTTATGACTGATTTATGGTAAATGATTAAATGATAATGTGGATTGTATATTTTTGTGTGTATTAATGTCAATGTCAATGTATTTGTGTATTCTTGATATTATGTATTTTATATATTTTTTTATGTAAACCATGTACTGTAGAATTTTGAATAATTGAAGAAAGTTTGATGATGATTTTAAATAATTATGAGATTTAGATTCGAAGGGATAATAAATGATTAAACATGTAATATATTTGGATATTGAGAGGTATTGTTATTAGTAGGTGAGAGATGAATTTTCTAATGCAATTGTAAATGATCACAGAAATGTAAAATGTTAAAAAGGGGATACAGTTTGGGGGATAGTGATCAATAAGGCATTTGAGTTAGTTAAGCAGAGTTATTGGGAGTTAGAGAAAAAAGAATGTTGAGATACAGATGATACACAAATAGGGTGTTAGATATTTTAGGGGCACAGTAGTTAGTGATTATATGTAGAGAGGTGAGTAATGTCAATGGTAAATATATTTGTTGATGATGATATTTTGTAGTAAGGGTAGTGGTGTAAGGAGTGATCAGCGTGCGACGTGGCAAGAGACCAGCGTTCAGCGTTGTGGCAGGCTGAATTTGGGGTTAGAGTGTTAGCCGATATTTGGTGGAGGGCAAATGGTTAAGTATGTGTATGGCCAGGTAGGGAACACACATCCTAGTACAAAGACGAGCGGTGCCAGAGGATTTAAATGGAATTAGTGAAGGAGTTTATAATTGAGATATTGGTGTCATAATATGTTAATGGTTGTTAGTAGCGGTTGTTAGTAGTTAAAAAGAGGTGAGTCAGGTTAGAGAGATGAGTGCCAAAATAAGAGATAGATAATAGTGAATAACGGTGTCACCCAAACTAGATAAGGATTGAGGAAAGGTTAGAAAAAGAAAATTCATGGTAGGAAGGTGAGGTAACTGAAAGGTAAATAATAAATTTGAAATTGTTTGTATAGAATCTAATGATATAACACATGTTAAATAATAAAAGTTGAATAGAGAATTGATAGTGATAATGGTATAAAGTTTGATACAAGTTGTGTAAATGTGAATTATGTAATGTAAATGTAACAATGCTAATGTTTGATGTACAATGTTTTATTATGTTTTTATTATGTTGATGGTACAATAGTGTGTGTGGTTAGGAGGTCGTTACAGGGGTAGCGACGGTAACAAATGCTAATGTGAAAAAGATAAGATTAAAAATGGTTTTGAACAAAAGATATGATTTAGTTCTGTTGCAAAGAAATATGAGAATAAAGAAAAATGAGTAAAGAAATTTTAAAATGTTTGAAATATTTGCCATAATAGTTACATTTTGTTGATGTAATAAAGATGATAAGTTGTTCTTGTTTTGAAATTTAAAAGGTTTGTTTTACGTGTTAGGGTATTACTGTAAGAATATATATTTTCTCTTTTGATGGAAGGAGTGAGTTAGTAATGACTGACGGCCAGTTTTGGAGAAGAGTGTAAGATAAAAGGAGAAGGCCATTCTATTTTTTAATCTTGTGACTTGTTGTTTGAAAATTGTAGAATTAAGCAAACCAATGCCTCAAAACGCAAACCAATGCACTAAGGGGAGACATATCAGTTGGGGATATGGAGATAGATGAGGCCACTATTTAAAATTTGTATTGCATGTTTCAGAGTTTGGTGGTGTTGTGACAGCGGTCCTGAGCTGGCCGGCGCGTCAGACCAGGAGCGTAAAGTGCCTAATGGCCTTATGGTGTTGGGATCTCTCCTGAGAAGTCCAGTAAGGTCAGATGGTACGATCATCATCATTGGACCAAGGGTAAGTGATTGTATTTCTTTTATATTAACACTACAGGGGGTTGTGGCGACATCTGGGCTGATCCCTTTAGAACGTGTGAATGGGTCAATGAAAGTTTTTATGCTTCGGCATAAAACCTTTCATTGAGGGGGTTTTGTAACAGGACAAAAAGCCTGATGTCAGATTTATGGTACGAGAGGTATCAAATTATTGTATTTCATTATATTTTACACACATATGTATGGTAGGACAATTTTCCCTTTGTTTGACGAAAACGACGCAGTTACATCTGTGCAGACGATTCCAAGGCCAATGGCAGATGTGCGAAACAGAACACTTTCAATGGTTGCATGAGTTAATACAGACTCTTAATATAATTGTTTCATTGGTCAACAATGCAAGGCGTCATTAACAAAATGAATGACGTAACGAAAATACGCATAAACCAGGGCGTTTCCTCGCCTTGAGACAAAGAACAATGACGTACACACACACACGTACGTAAAAAGTGCGCAGTGCCTCACCCCAGTCTTCACAACGCCGCCAAAGCGGCAACATGTTATATAAAATTCGCCGGCAAGTAATGCCAGAAAAGTGTGTTTAAAACAACCAAAAATGTAATTAAACAGTACCTATACGTTCAAAATGAATTAGCAGCAGTGAATAACAGTTTCAAAATTAACAAATTAGAGTCAGTGCAACAGTAAAGAAAACAAAAGCAACCAGGAGATTCTCGGCCGAACAACCATGTAACACCATCCACTAGAACTTCTAGTCTACAGTCAGGAAAGTCAAACTTATCATAAACGCCATTTGAGCTCAAAATTAACCATACAGTAAACCAAAAAATGTATCTAATATTTTCATAATGAGCGAGTGAGAGTGCGAAAGAAAGCGTGTCTGATATACTGTCGGCAGCCAAGCTGAGGCGTTGGTTTGCGTTTAATACCAATATAAATTAAATAGAAGCATTTTATTAAACTAGCAGCTGCAAAATAACCAAGAGATGTGTAGTTTGATCAAAAATATAATAGAATTTGAATATTATGCTTAATGAAGAAATGTAAGGAACGACCGCCATTTTGTTTTGGTCACTATGAGATGGCCATTGTCTGGTAATTACGATTTATGTGTACTAATGGAAAATAATAAAAAACTAAATTGATTTCAATTCATATAGATGTTGGTACTTTTATTTCAAGGCCCAACTCAGTCTCTATTCACGCTTAATTCGAAACTCTGGACCCATGGTGAACAAATGTACTTATGTCAATGTGTATAGACCAAATTATGGTAAGTACGATAATTATGGTATGTTTAGCATACATAAATAAATATGCAAAAAATAAGTAAGAAATGTGTATAAGCACAGGTTCTCAAACTAACTGTTTTACTTGCATCTGAAGCTGACCTTGACACATTTTCGCTTGTTGTTTACTACGTCTTTATAATTTATGCATAATATTTTATAATCACTCCTGCCAATTTCGCTACCAATAAAATTTACCTTTCTTCTCAATTTATGTTTATATTTCCCAAAATTACTATTACATCATAAAAATGCTATTTATTTTTATTTAAGTACAATTTATTTATTTCCCCGGGTAGGCCAAAATGTCCCGTTACAATACCCCCTCAATGAGAGGTTTTATGCCGAAGCATAAAAACTCTCATTGACACACTCATACTTGCTAAAGGGATCAGCCAGGATATGTCGCCACAACCCCCTTTACGGTTTACAAACAAAAAAATATAATTAACTCACCCTCGGTCCAGTGACTGTGACCGCACCTGAATGACCTTACTGGACTTCTCTCTCGAGATCCCAACACCATAAAGTCAGCCAGGTACTTAACGCCCCTGCTCTGACGCGCTGGCCAGCTCAGGACCGCCGCCACAGCATCACCAAACTCTGAAACAACAAATCAAAATATCAACTAGTGGCCTTGTACAATACTATATCCCTAACTGATCTGTTTCCCCTTAGCTGTGCTGGTTTGCGTTAAGAAGCACTGGTTTTTTATCTTAACCTCTAACATATATATGAACACATAACCTAACATGATACATATTTTAAATCTCATTCTATCTACTTTCTCTTGTTAACTTTTATCCCAAAATTCAAAAAAAATTCCTCTGATTCTATCAGAACTTAAATAAACATTTCCCATTACCATATTATAAATCTCTCTCATCCCCAATTTACATTTAAAATATTTAAATTCATAAAATTCTCTTAAACACTAACAAACATAATACAACACAATAAAACATAGTATATTCATAATTCACATTGTCATTTATTACCTTAAGATAAACAATTTGCATTTACGTTTGACCAAAAATTACACACTTTACATCTTTAAATTTGCATATAAAATTATAAAAATTACATTTTAATGTCAATCGAACTTTTATTAATTCATTTCCCAAAAAAAAATGTTTTTTCCAACCTTCATTTTACATAACATTTCATTTATTATTCCATTTTATTAATTTGGGTGATTCTCAGTTAT
Organism: Magicicada septendecula; assembly: GCA_034769895.1. Classification (NCBI taxonomy): domain Eukaryota; kingdom Metazoa; phylum Arthropoda; class Insecta; order Hemiptera; family Cicadidae; genus Magicicada; species Magicicada septendecula. Next base: position 234,090,607 of record CM068371.1, on the reverse strand, counting down.
TCATTATAATTCACTTTATCAACTTGGCATTTACCCATAATCTTCCCCCCTTTTATGACTCTAACGCTCCCTTACAAAGTCTTTATCTAGTATGACACCCATCTACCAAAACATCTACCAACCCTTCTCTACCTCTAACTTACTACTCTAACTCATTTCGCATCATTCTACCCTTATAACAAAATACTCTCTACCCCTTTGTACTCAGGATGTGTGTTCCCTTCCCAATGCTCATTCCCTTATTTGGTTCCCGGACTCCCCCTGGGTAACCCTTTCCGGCGCATAACGGTTCACCTCCCGCCACAACGCTTTTCGTTGAGGACTCCTTATCACACCACACCCCCTTACAATATTCCTCTATCAACTAATTACTCTCCCATTACATCACTTTCATTTACAAAATATCTCCATATATTTATTACCTCAATATATCAATCATTACTCTACATATTTTCCCCATAGCTACTGTGTCACTATCAATATTCAAATTCTACATTATTTGTATTTCACCTCTTATTCTCTCTAACACCCATCTATACTCAAATTGGACTGACTCAAATGTCTTACTTAAACAGTTACTATCACCCAACTTCTATCTTTTACAACCCATTGAAAATTTTAACTATCTCAAATTTATTTCATTATTTATTTAAAATCTTTAAACACATTGAAAATTTATTCTATAAACTATTATTACATTTTTATAATCCTTATCCCTAACATACTACATGCAATTAACACAATAAAACATAATAAACACAATATAAGAAATATCTAGTGTACCCATTTCTCAAATCAAAACAAAATTATTTAGTCAGCTCAGTAATGAGTCATCATTATTAAGTTACAACAAATTTTTATTTCGTTACTCCCCTGAGTAACCTCCCTTTCCACACACACTATGACCCCCCTGGACTATGGCGTCCAGTTGCGTCCACAAGGACTGAAGTTTTGGAGGAATTTTGTCATCTCCTTGTCCTTGCTTCTGCGTTACATTTTTCAAAAACTATATATAATATCTAAAGTTAAAGATTTATACGCCCTTAATGCGGGTCTATCACCTGGTTAACTGTTCCCATGCGAACAGAGTGATACCCGCTGTTCCATAGTTCCAGGGGTTTCCCCTAAGTCACCCCCCAGTAATTTCAAATCTATACCAATTTCAAGCCAACTATGGTCAGGTTTACAATTGCTGCCCATAGCTGGCTGTCATCCAAAACCACAATTAGTGCTGGTAAGGCAGTAATCGCCCGAAAAGGCGGGGAAATCATCTTTCATCTCAGGCATGTTATACTTCATCTTTATGATACACTGCACAGCAACAAATCAACATATAATCTGAAATTATACAACAAGTTGTGCAGTGTATATTACGCCAGTTTGGCCTCTGATGATGGTAACGTACCTTGATGTTACCACCAACACTCATCGCTATCTGCAGTGGCACATGCCACCACTGCAGTAGCATAACTAATAACTAACTTAACGCTTCTACTGCTGCAGTCTCTACTTTCCATAATTATTTCACTTCTATTAACACCAAACAACCCCCCAAAATTGCCCATATATCTTGTATAATATAACATAATAAACATGAACAGTATCATTGCTACATTTAACCAAACAATTCACTTTTAAATAATGTTTATAAAAAATTATCAACATTACAACTTGAACTTTCTATTAACTCTTTTTATTTATACTCTATTTATTCTTATTTAACATTTATTGGACCATTAGATTCTCCCAAAAAATTCAAATTTATTATTAACACTCATTTTGCATCATTTCACAATAATATTTATCTAAGTTAGCTTCTTTCAAACTTTTTTAGTGTCATTATAAGACGTTTACTTTACTTCAAGGTCATTATCAAATTCATACTTACATATGGTCCATCACTCATACACTATCATAGATAAACAAATATAAACATCCAACACCAATAACTCCATTGTTATTACACTCTTTTACACACAAACATTTATATTTATGTAAATGTAAATATTACCATAATATTGTAAACACGTGTACTTACCGATTTTAATTACGTGAGAGCACGTGCTTTTCTTTTTATGATACTTTCTTCCTAAGGGACCAGGGTTCATTCTCAGCGAGATTTAGATTCAAAAAAGGTGACATAAATGATAACACTGCTTCTTGATTGAGTATAATTATTAGTTTTAATTTCAGGAACAAAATAAACATACATTAAATGGTGCCCAAAATGGCGTCACGTGTTATTACTAAAACAAAATGGTGGCTATATTTCTCCAAACTTATTCAGTCATTGTGATTGTATATTAATTGTGAATCTTGTTACTATCTCTTTGTATATATGTTTTCTTTTGTTTTCTAGCTGCAGCGCTTATCATGTAATTAGTTATAGGATCATACATTTCACAAACCAATGCCCTCTATGTATGGAAGCATGGCCATGCGTTCGTTCGATCGCACACTCATACACACTCACTGTTACAATTACATTTTATACCATTTATGGGTTTACTTAATGAGCTCATTAATACGAAAATAAAAGTGATATGGTTGACTTCTCTGAAAACTGTGTAGCGTCGCTCCCTCGCTGGTATCAGATGTTCCCCAGGAGTATGGCCGGTGTTCGCCTCATCATTATTGTTCTTAAATCATCTTGCACTGACTCTACATTTAATGTCTTTACTGTGTATTGTTACTTAATTGTTTTCTGACTTTATTCTCACATTTCTTTAATTTTGAATAATACTTTTTACAACTTTTGTATGAAAACTGGGTCGACAGCGATACATCGCTGTGGCCTCTTTGGCGTGCTGTGCTGAACTGAGACAGATGAATATGCAAATTTATGCTTGTGTTACTGCGTTTGACGTTATCAGGTTTTGTTCGATGGGACAACGCCTAGTTACATGCGTTGTGTTTTATGCGTCATTGTCTTTTGTTATGACGAAACAGCGTTATGGACCAATCACAATGAATATTTATAGTCAGTCATCATAAACACCGCCATTTCGCGCGTCCAACGGTGACCTTGGCATGGTACTCATCTCACCGAATCTGCGTTGTTCCTTCGTATATAGGGACAATGGACCTAACCATTCTGTATTTGACAATTATACAATAAAACATGGAAAAATAACCTCAGATCCCATAATTAAAGCATGGGGCCTTTATGTACTGTTACAAACCCCCTCAATGAAAGATTTTGTGTCGAGACACAAAAACTTTCATTGACTCATTCATACGGTTCTAAATAGGATCAGCCTAGATATGTCACCACAACCCCCTGTAATGTCACTATATAAAATTTGTCATCACTTACCCTTGGTCCAATGATGCTGATCGCACCCTCTGACCTTACTGGACTTCTCCGTAGAGATCCCTACACCATAAGGCCATGAGGCACTCTACGCTCCTGTTCTGACGCTCCAGCCAGCCCAGGACTGCGGTCACAACACCACAAAACTCTGAAACATTGAATACAAAAATTTAGAATAGTGGTCTAATATACTTCCATATCTACAACTGATATGTTTCCCTTTAGATGCATTGGTTTGTGTCCGGGGCATTGGTTTGTTCTAATTTAAAAGTTTCAACATAACATCAACAAGACTTCAACATGTACTGATTTTTTACCACCACCAAATTCAATCTCTTCCTTATAAGAGAAAAATATAGATATCCCTACAACTAACACAATACATAAACAATTCTTTAATCTTCCCCAAAACACCTTCACCTAATTATTTCTACAAAATTCAACCTATAACTACTATGGCAGACAAGTTTAGTATTCAAATTTTATTACTCAACTTATAATCATTTATCTCTTTTGCAACTGGTATCATACTATATTTTGCTCAACTTCATTTGTACCTTTAGACTTTCAACCTTTAAAAGCTACTATTCTTTGACATTTGTTACCGTCATTACCAATAACAATAAAACATCATAGAACATTAGACATTACACATTAACGTTGTTACATTTATACTAAACAATTTACATTTACATGACTTGTACCAAAACTTTATCACATCATTACTATCAACCATTCTGTATTAACTTTTAGTTATTTAACATTGATTAGATTCTATACAAAAAATTTTCAAATTTATCATTACCCTTCAGTTACAATTACCTTCCTACCATGAATTTTCTTTTTCTAACCCTTTTATCCTTATTAGTTTGGGTGACTCTCTATTATTCACCATTTTCTCTGTCTTATTTTGGCATTTGTCAATCTAACCTTACTCACCTCTTTTTTACACTAACCGCTTCTAACCATTAATATATCATGACACCAATATCTCAATAATAACCCCCTTCACAAATCCCATTTAAATCCTCTGGCACCGCTCATTTTTTTGTACTAGTATGTGTGTTCCCTATCTATGCTCATTCCTTTATCGGTTCCAGACCCTTTCAGATAACCCTTTCCGGCACACAACGGTCCCTTCCTGTCCCAACACTTTTCGTTGCGGACTCCCTACACCAATACCCTTATTACCATCAACAAATATATATATATATATACCATTCACATTACTCACCTCTACATATAATCACTAACCACTGTGTCCCTAAAATATCTAACACCTCTTTATATATTATCAGTATCTCAACATTCTTATTTTCACTAACTCCCATTAACTCTATTTAACTAACTTCAATGCCCTTATTTAATAATTATCACCCAAATTCTTTTACAACATTTCACCTTAATATACCACTAGAAAATTCATCCTTTATCTACTAACAACAATACCTCTCAATATCCGAATATATCATATGCGTAATCATTTACTAACCATTAGAATCTAAATCTCATAATATCATTTAAAATCATCAAACTTCCTTAAATTATTTAAAATTCTACAATACATGTTTACATAAAAAAAATATATAAAGAACACAACAGCAAAAATACACAATTACATTGACATTAATATACACAAAATATACAATCCACAATTATCATCTTATCATTTACCAAAATCAGTCATAAACAGTCCATTTTAAAACACTGTCCACATAATTAAATGTTTATAAACACAATAAAATGTTTATCCTCCATCGTCAAATAATAGTCTTACCTTAAAACTATATACATTGTTTAATATTGAATATTTTATCTTATCATTGTACATACATATACAATTCAAATGTTCATCATTATCCCCAAACTCATTTAACCTGTCATGATTGGCCATTGTCCTGTCACCTCCTGTATAATCAGTCATAATTCAGTATTTTATATTATCATTGTTATCAACATTATCTCTTACTACCTCAGTTTCAATACAAGGTAAGTTTTTATTATATTTATCACTTCTCTCTCCACCTAACCTTTCTATAAACTCTTCATAATCTCTACTTATCTTAAAAATCTCTACTTCTCTTTTTCTCTCACAATACCTCTCACTTTTAAAACATCTCTCTCTATCACACCAAGCTACATTCTGTCTCTCAGTATATGCAGGGGACACTACAACTTTATTCTCGCACCACCTATCAGGTGCACAAAATATCCAGGGACAAATGTTTTCAGACCTTTTGTCTCCCAAATCTACATCGAAGGCACCCTCGTCCTTCCTAAACACATGTATATCACCCCCAAATACACCATTAAGGGAAAAATCTAACCCCTGCAATTCTTTTACAATTATACTCTTTCTACACACTCTCTTCAACCCTTCAACACACATTATCATTCCATCATTATTATATTCTATTCCCCATAAAACCTCATTATTACTACCCCTGTTTACATAATCATTTTCCAATATCATACTTTTATTTATATTATCATAATTTTCTACCCCACTTACCTTGTCATCTTTGTTTATCTCTAACTTGTCTACCTTGTCAATATTACAATTTTGTCTCTGTATTTCATTTTTTGATTTTTCTAATTTCTCCTCTAATTGATCTAATTTTACGTTTTGTAAGTAGTTTTGTTTCTTTAGTTCATTCTCAAGACTATCAAACTTTTCGTCAATTTCTTTTAATACGCTATTTTGTGTTTTAATTATTATAAACAGATCTTCCAGCGATATTTTATTCTCGATTGCCCTAGGTGTAGAATTCGCGCTTATTTTGTCTAATAAAATAGATTCTGTGTCTGTATTATTTATTTCCATACTATTATTTCTTTCTGCCATTTTGACACTTTTAATATTAAAATGATTATTTAGTTATATTTGTAATTAGTCATACAATTACTACTCACTATGTTTGTCAACATAACCTCTTGTGTACTGGGTTATGTATCGTTCTATCACCTTCTCTGTTTCTAAATCTGGCCTATATCTTATATAAAAATAGCTTTATATAAGTTCCAAGTTCGGGGGCCATTTGTTATTTACACTCTTTTACACACAAACATTTATATTTATGTAAATGTAAATATTACCATAATATTGTAAACACGTGTACTTACTGATTTTAATTACGTGAGAGCACGTGCCTTTCTTTTTATGATACTTTCTTCCTAAGGGGCCAGGGTTCATTCTCAGCGAGATTTAGATTCAAAAAAGGTGACATAAATGATTACACTGCTTCTTGATTGAGTATAATTATTAGTTTTAATTTCAGGAACAAAATAAACATACATTAAATGGTGCCCAAAATGGCGTCACGTGTTATTACTAAAACAAAATGGTGGCTATATTTCTCCAAACTTATTCAGTCATTGTGATTGTATATTAATTGTGAATCTTGTTACTATCTCTTTGTATATATGTTTTCTTTTGTTTTCTAGCTGCAGCGCTTATCATGTAATTAGTTATAGGATCATACATTTCACAAACCAATGCCCTCTATGTATGGAAGCATGGCCATTCGTTCATTCGATCGCACACTCATACACACTCACTGTTACAATTACATTTTATATAATTTATGGGTTTACTTAATGAGCTCATTAATACGAAAATAAAAGTGATATGGTTGACTTCTCTGAAAACTGTGTAGCGTCGCTCCCTCGCTGGTATCAGATGTTCCCCAGGAGTATGGCCGGTGTTCGCCTCATCATTATTGTTCTTAAATCATCTTGCACTGACTCTACATTTAATGTCTTTACTGTGTATTGTTACTTAATTGTTTTCTGACTTTATTCTCACATTTCTTTAATTTTGAATAATACTTTTTACAACTTTTGTATGAAAACTGGGTCGACAGTGATACATCGCTGTGGCCTCTTTGGTGTGCTGTGCTGAACTGAGACAGATGAATATGCAAATTTATGCTTGTGTTAGTGCGTTTGACGTCATCAGGCTTTGTTCGATGGGACAACGCCTAGTTACATGCGTTGTGTTTTATGCGTCATTGTCTTTTGTTATGACGAAACAGCGTTATGAACCAATCACAATGAATATTTATAGTCAGTCGTCATAAACACCGTCATTTCCTCGACCGGCTCTCGCGCGTCCAACGGTGACCTTGGCATGGTACTCATCTCACCGAATCTGCGCTGTTCCTTCGTATATAGGGACAATGGACCTAACCATTCTGTATTTGACAATTATACAATAAAACATGGAAAAATAACCTCAGATCCCATAATTAAAGCATGGGGCCTTTATATACTGTTACAAACCCCCTCAATGAAAGATTTTGTGTCGAGACACAAAAACTTTCATTGACTCATTCATACGGTTCTAAATAGGATCAGCCTAGATATGTCACCACAACCCCCTGTAATGTCACTATATAAAATTTGTCATCACTTACCCTTGGTCCAATGATGCTGATCGCACCCTCTGACCTTACTGGACTTCTCCGTAGAGATCCCTACACCATAAGGCCATGAGGCACTCTACGCTCCTGTTCTGACGCTCCAGCCAGCCCAGGACCGCGGTCACAACACCACAAAACTCTGAAACATTGAATACAAAAATTTAAAATAGTGGTCTAATATACTTCCATATCTACAACTGATATGTTTCCCTTTAGATGCATTGGTTTGTGTCCGGGGCATTGGTTTGTTCTAATTTAAAAGTTTCAACATAACATCAACAAGACTTCAACATGTACTGATTTTTTACCACCACCAAATTCAATCTCTTCCTTATAAGAGAAAAATATAGATATCCCTACAACTAACACAATACATAAACAATTCTTTAATCTTCCCCAAAACACCTTCACCTAATTATTTCTACAAAATTCAACCTATAACTACTATGGCAGACAAGTTTAGTATTCAAATTTTATTACTCAACTTATAATCGTTTATCTCTTTTGCAACTGGTATCATACTATATTTTGCTCAACTTCATTTGTACCTTTAGACTTTCAACCTTTAAAAGCTACTATTCTTTGACATTTGTTACCGTCATTACCAATAACAATAAAACATCATAGAACATTAGACATTACACATTAACGTTGTTACATTTATACTAAACAATTTACATTTACATGACTTGTACCAAAACTTTATCACATCATTACTATCAACCATTCTGTATTAACTTTTAGTTATTTAACATTGATTAGATTCTATACAAAAAATTTTCAAATTTATCATTACCCTTCAGTTACAATTACCTTCCTACCATGAATTTTCTTTTTCTAACCCTTTTATCCTTATTAGTTTGGGTGACTCTCTATATTCACTATTTTCTCTGTCTTATTTTTGGCATTTGTCAATCTAACCTTACTCACCTCTTTTTTACACTAACCGCTTCTAACCATTAATATATCATGACACCAATATCTCAATAATAACCCCCTTCACAAATCCCATTTAAATCCTCTAGCACCGCTCATTTTTTTGTACTAGTATGTGTGTTCCCTATGTATGCTCATTCCTTTATCGGTTCCAGACCCTTTCAGATAACCCTTTCCGGCACACAACGGTCCCTTCCTGTCCCAACACTTTTCGTTGCGGACTCCCTACACCAATACCCTTATTACCATCAACAAATATATATATATATATACCATTCACATTACTCACCTCTACATATAATCACTAACCACTGTGTCCCTAAAATATCTAACACCTCTTTATATATTATCAGTATCTCAACATTCTTATTTTCACTAACTCCCATTAACTCTATTTAACTAACTTCAATGCCCTTATTTAATAATTATCACCCAAATTCTTTTACAACATTTCACCTTAATATACCACTAGAAAATTCATCCTTTATCTACTAACAACAATACCTCTCAATATCCGAATATATCATATGCGTAATCATTTACTAACCATTAGAATCTAAATCTCATAATATCATTTAAAATCATCAAACTTCCTTAAATTATTTAAAATTCTACAATACATGTTTACATAAAAAAAATATATAAAGAACACAACAGCAAAAATACACAATTACATTGACATTAATATACACAAAATATACAATCCACAATTATCATCTTATCATTTACCAAAATCAGTCATAAACAGTCCATTTTAAAACACTGTCCACATAATTAAATGTTTATAAACACAATAAAATGTTTATCCTCCATCGTCAAATAATAGTCTTACCTTAAAACTATATACATTGTTTAATATTGAATATTTTATCTTATCATTATACATACATATACAATTCAAATGTTCATCATTATCCCCAAACTCATTTAACCTGTCATGATTGGCCATTGTCCTGTCACCTCCTGTATAATCAGTCATAATTCAGTATTTTATATTATCATTGTTATCAACATTATCTCCTACTACCTCAGTTTCAATACAAGGTAAGTTTTTATTATATTTATCACTTCTCTCTCCACCTAACCTTTCTATAAACTCTTCATAATCTCTACTTATCTTAAAAATCTCTACTTCTCTTTTTCTCTCACAATACCTCTCACTTTTAAAACATCTCTCTCTATCACACCAAGCTACATTCTCTCTCTCAGTATATGCAGGGGACACTACAACTTTATTCTCGCACCACCTATCAGGTGCACAAAATATCCAGGGACAAATGTTTTCAGACCTTTTGTCTCCCAAATCTACATCGAAGGCACCCTCGTCCTTCCTAAACACATGTATATCACCCCCAAATACACCATTAAGGGAAAAATCTAACCCCTGCAATTCTTTTACAATTATACTCTTTCTACACACTCTCTTCAACCCTTCAACACACATTATCATTCCATCATTATTATATTCTATTCCCCATAAAACCTCATTATTACTACCCCTGTTTACATAATCATTTTCCAATATCATACTTTTATTTATATTATCATAATTTTCTACCCCACTTACCTTGTCATCTTTGTTTATCTCTAACTTGTCTACCTTGTCAATATTACAATTTTGTCTCTGTATTTCATTTTTTGATTTTTCTAATTTCTCCTCTAATTGATCTAATTTTACGTTTTGTAAGTAGTTTTGTTTCTTTAGTTCATTCTCAAGACTATCAAACTTTTCGTCAATTTCTTTTAATACGCTATTTTGTGTTTTAATTATTATAAACAGATCTTCCAGCGATATTTTATTCTCGATTGCCCTAGGTGTAGAATTCGCGCTTATTTTGTCTAATAAAATAGATTCTGTGTCTGTATTATTTATTTCCATACTATTATTTCTTTCTGCCATTTTGACACTTTTAATATTAAAATGATTATTTAGTTATATTTGTAATTAGTCATACAATTACTACTCACTATGTTTGTCAACATAACCTCTTGTGTACTGGGTTATGTATCGTTCTATCACCTTCTCTGTTTCTAAATCTGGCCTATATCTTATATAAAAATAGCTTTATATAAGTTCCAAGTTCGGGGGCCATTTGTTATTTACACTCTTTTACACACAAACATTTATATTTATGTAAATGTAAATATTACCATAATATTGTAAACACGTGTACTTACCGATTTTAATTACGTGAGAGCACGTGCTTTTCTTTTTATGATACTTTCTTCCTAAGGGGCCAGGGTTCATTCTCAGCGAGATTTAGATTCAAAAAAGGTGACATAAATGATTACACTGCTTCTTGATTGAGTATAATTATTAGTTTTAATTTCAGGAACAAAATAAACATACATTAAATGGTGCCCAAAATGGCGTCACGTGTTATTACTAAAACAAAATGGTGGATATATTTCTCCAAACTTATTCAGTCATTGTGATTGTATATTAATTGTGAATCTTGTTACTATCTCTTTGTATATATGTTTTCTTTTGTTTTCTAGCTGCAGCGCTTATCATGTAATTAGTTATAGGATCATACATTTCACAAACCAATGCCCTCTATGTATGGAAGCATGGCCATTCGTTCGTTCGATCGCACACTCATACACACTCACTGTTACAATTACATTTTATATAATTTATGGGTTTACTTAATGAGCTCATTAATACGAAAATAAAAGTGATATGGTTGACTTCTCTGAAAACTGTGTAGCGTCGCTCCCTCGCTGGTATCAGATGTTCCCCAGGAGTATGGCCGGTGTTCGCCTCATCATTATTGTTCTTAAATCATCTTGCACTGACTCTACATTTAATGTCTTTACTGTGTATTGTTACTTAATTGTTTTCTGACTTTATTCTCACATTTCTTTAATTTTGAATAATACTTTTTACAACTTTTGTATGAAAACTAGGTCGACAGCGATACATCGCTGTGGCCTCTTTGGTGTGCTGTGCTGAACTGAGACAGATGAATATGCAAATTTATGCTTGTGTTAGTGCGTTTGACGTCATCAGGCTTTGTTCGATGGGACAACGCCTAGTTACATGCGTTGTGTTTTATGCGTCATTGTCTTTTGTTATGACGAAACAGCGTTATGAACCAATCACAATGAATATTTATAGTCAGTCGTCATAAACACCGTCATTTCCTCGACCGGCTCTCGCGCGTCCAACGGTGACCTTGGCATGGTACTCATCTCACCGAATCTGCGCTGTTCCTTCGTATAGGGACAATGGACCTAACCATTCTGTATTTGACAATTATACAATAAAACATGGAAAAATAACCTCAGATCCCATAATTAAAGCATGGGGCCTTTATATACTGTTACAAACCCCCTCAATGAAAGATTTTGTGTCGAGACACAAAAACTTTCATTGACTCATTCATACGGTTCTAAATAGGATCAGCCTAGATATGTCACCACAACCCCCTGTAATGTCACTATATAAAATTTGTCATCACTTATCCTTGGTCCAATGATGCTGATCGCACCCTCTGACCTTACTGGACTTCTCCGTAGAGATCCCTACACCATAAGGCCATGAGGCACTCTACGCTCCTGTTCTGACGCTCCAGCCAGCCCAGGACCGCGGTCACAATGATACAGTATTAAACAAACTGATATTTGATAAACCTAAGGGATTTGGTTATTTAATTCAATTATTTACTAAATAGCTCCTTCGAGCGCCATCTTTATTGCCAACTGTGCATATTTACCCAGGTTCGGTTCAGCGGACCGGGAAATGCAGAACAGGTTATTTAAGAAAATACTATTGGCTTGCCATCACAACTATTTTAATTCATTTTCATATTAAAATATGGTTTTATAAAAGAAAACATGAAAGTATAGCACGTAACCTAATTGCAAGTGTTATATAGAAAAATGTTCCCCTTCCCTTCTACTTTTGCGATCTTATAGAAAAAACAATAACATTTATTATGCATGATTAGAAATAAACCCATATTGTAAACTTAGAATTAGTTTTGAAAAAAACGGAAACCAGCACTTCATAATATTTGATAATATAATTAAACTAAAACCCCCACACTCGCTCACATACTACCCCAGAATTACATTATATCTTTTTTTTTTCAACTTTATAAGGTATGAAAAAGCCGGCATTTTAATTATTATTAATATTTTAAATGTCTACTTTCCTTTTGATGCCTAGAAGTCCGACACCTGGGTGTCTCCTCATGGCGTACACTAGTTGCTGTTTTATAGGTCGCACTTTGATTTTTTACGGCCGAACTGTCAATTTACTGCAATTACGTTAATTATGGATGATTATTGGCCAATAAAAACTGTTTGTATTTTACATTTTGTGGTTCTGCGGGCCCGCACTTACTGCCGAAAACTTTTGATAGCTACCACTCGCGATTGGTGATGAGATGTTACTGGGAATATTTACAGGCGCTACTTTGTGAAGCGGCTGTTGTTCGTTCAATTCTTATTGGTTTACAGTTTGTATCCTTGCGCCAGTGGACTGTTTTGGGCTTGTTGACAAAACTGGTGACACACATCGTTATATAATTTGCTGACGCAACACATCGCCTGACACGATTATGTCATTTGTTGTTACATAACGTGTTTACGTTTTCCGTGTTCGTCATTGTCCTTGAACTGACTTTGGTACAGTTATTAAACTGTCCACACAATATCATTAAATAATTGTCACAGTCAATGCTGCCACGTTGCGATCGCTTCCGCAATAACAAATTTACCTCTCGGTCACAAAATTTTCCTATCACTCAACAAGTTATTTATTATTTATAAAAAAAAATACAAATTCTGTTATCACCCCAGGTATGCCCAAAAATGCCCCGCTACAATACCCCCTCAATGAGATATTTTATGCCGAAGCATAAAAAATCTCATTGACACATTCATACTTGCTAAAGGGATCAGCCAGGATATGTCGCCACAACCCCCTGCATGGTTTACAAAAAAGAATAATCAACTCACCCTTGGTCCGGTGACTGTGACCGCATCTGCATGACAATACTGGACTTCTCTCTCGAGATCCCAACACCGTAGAGTCAGACAGATACTCCACGCCCCTGCTCTGATGCGCAGGCCAGCTCAGGTCCGCCGCCACAGCACCACCAAACACTGAAACAACAAATCAAAATATTAAATAGTGGCCTTATACAACACCATATCCCCAACTGATCTGTTTCCCCCTAGCGGTGCTGGTTTGCGCTAAGAAGCACTGGTTTTGTTTTTCATTTATCGCTAACATGTATATATCATAACATATTTACCAACAATATATATATACCCCTCTTAAAATTCCATCTACTTACCATTATCAACTTTACCCCAAAATTAAAAATCATTGCCCTGATTCCCATCAGAATTTAAGCAAACAGACGACTGACTTATTAACATTTCCCATTACCATATTACATTTCTCTCATCCCCAATTTAAAAATGCATTTAAAATAGTTAACTTCATAAAATTCTCTTAAACTAACAAACACAATATAACATAAGAAAATATAATACACTTCTAATTCACATTAAAATAAACAATTGGTATTTAAAATGTTACACACATTAAGTTGGCATATAAAATCAGAAAATTACTTTTAAACTTGATTTACTCTTATTAATTCGTTTCTCAAAATTACGAAAATTATTTTATTTTATTTATTTTTTTTTTTTTTTTCAATTCTGGCCATCATTATTCCATTTCATTACTTTGGGTGATTCTACGTTATTCATTATAATTTACTTTATCCACTTGGCATTTACTCATAATCTTACCCTTTTTATTACTCTAACGTTCCCTTACAAAATCTCTAACTAGTATGACACCCCTCTATCAAAATTTTACTAACCCTTCTCTACCTCTAACTACTTACTATTTTAACACCAATCGCCACCTTCTACTCTTATATTAAAAAAAATACTCTCTAACCCTTTGTACATAGGATACGTGTTTCCCCCCCCAAAAAAGCTCAATTCCCGTTCTCTGGCCCCTGGATTTTTACCTAAGGCGGCCCCTTCCCACTAAAACTATACCAAATCCCGCCCCAACCCTTATGTTGCGGACTCCCACATTACACTACCATTACTACAAAATTGCCATCCCCAAAAAATCTCACTCTCATAACTTCACTACAACTACAACAAATTAACATCAACAAATAAACAATATATCGCTCAAAACTCTACATAAAATCTCCATAACTGCTGTGTCTCCACTTATACTTCTCAAAATTCTATAACATATACTAACTCAAAACAACATTGCATTATTTTCATCTCTCATTCTCTTTAACTTTTACTTCGATTTGAACAGATCTATATGTCCCACAAAATTCAACTTGAATTGACTCAAACATTTTATTCAACTAATTACTATCACCCATTTCTATCTTTTACAACCCATTGAAAATTTTACCTATCACAACTATTTTTCATTTTATTTTTAAATCTATAAACACATTGAAAACATATTATTATATTTTTATAATACTTATTCCTAACATACTAATGCAATCAACACAATAAGACATAATAACACAATATAAGAAGTATTTAGTGCATCTATTTTTTAAATTCAAACAAAATTTATTATTGAGTAGCAAATCATCATTATTAATTAAAATATATCAAATTTTTAATACGTTATCCCCTTGGATAACCTCCCAGCCACACACACTATTTCAATTATGTAAGACTGTGGCGCCTTTTCGCTTCCACAGAGACTATATAATTTTGGAGCAGGGTTTTACCTCTCCGTGTCTCTGCTTCCGCTATTAAGTTTAAAATTGGTGAACATCAACATGTTCTCGTTAATAATCATGCACCCTTAAACGGATCTACCACCTGGCTCTGCTGTTCCTTCTCGAACAGAGTGGCAGCCGCTGTTCCATAGTTTGGTGATTCCCCTTTTATTACCCCCCATCAATTTCAAAATACACCTTTACAACGATAACAGCTATGGCCAGTTATGGTCAGCGCGTAATCGTAATGTGCCCCAACCATAGCTGTTAAAGCTAAACCAATTCCACGGTCAGGGTTCGGTGAGGCCGTGACCGCCCGAAAAGTTGGGGAATCACAAGTAAAATATCTTTCGTAATATTAAATTTACTAATTTATATTTAAATGACAATATTAATTTAGATGGGTTTTTAACCCACTTTATATGGAAGCTTAACCATTATTAACATAAAATATTAAATACAAAATCAACAACCTTCCCCCATAGCAGTTCCACACTACACTGTTATAATACATCACATAATACAATACACAAATAGCAATCAACCTGGATTATTAGCATACATCAAACAAACAATTCTCTTTTAAATAATTTATATAAAAATTTATAAACATTATTATTTAAAATTTTTTCATTAACTCTTTTTATTTATCATCATTATGAATTTATCCTGTGTTGTAATCAGATTTTCAAAAATTCTAAATTTATTATTAACATATATTTTTAACCATTATTTTTATTTAGCGCAATTATTTCAAAATATTTCATTACTGAATTAACATATCAATCACTCCTGTCAACCTTTTTGTTATACATTATTCATATTGTAAAATTTCAATACTTACAGCCCATTTCTCAAAACATATGCAACATACCACAATACTCTCACCTCACCACTGAAACATTTCACAACATATTAGTTCACCTCAAATAATTCAGCCATCTATTATCAAAATGATTTAAATTCCTTAAAAAGTTAATTATACAATATTGAAATAGTCAAACAAAATATTTAACATGTATTAAATTGTTTAATTAAATCCATTATTAACAATACAAAATTCATTACCATGAACTATTATTATTCAATACTGTTTCTCAATATTAATGTTATTACTTATTTAACTGGCAAAATATTATTATTCTTATTACCACAATTACACACATTTATTTATTCAACATTCCACATATACACAATCAAAGTTACTACATTATTATTTACAAATTTCAAATTTACAAAATATTCGTCAACAACTGTTCAAGTGTATCTCACTTCATGTCCAAATCAGCAAGGTCATTACCAGAATTTACCGTATCTAACAAGGTCTATACACTGATATTCTAGTTCAGCCACCATCGTCATATATATATCTAGTGTATTTGTAACATTCATCATTTTTATCAACATACAAATTATTATAATTGTTGCTATCATAATAACCCATCAACTGTACTTCATCCATTATACCATTATACATCATGTCAACATCAGTTAGGATTGTCCCGTCTATCTTAGTATTATCGTTTAACGCCAGGTAATTTGCTTTCTCATCAGGTAAGTCATTATCATTTATAAAAACATTATCAAAATAATTCACCCCTACTACTCTTTCTCTCAATTCATCATAATCTCTTGTTAGCTTATACCATTCTATTTCTTTCTCAACACACAAATCTCTCTCTTCATAATACCACATCACATTCTCACCATTATTACGGACAGAGGGTACAACATTATACAACATTACTTCATTTAACAATAAGGGTCTCTTGCCCTGAAAAAACAACATTAAATCATCATCATCATTATAAACAATAAGGGGAAAATTTGCCCTCTGTCCCCATTCAATTACTACATTATTTTTCCACTCTCTCTCTATTTCATAAACACTCATTAACATTTCATTATCGCATTCTAAAACTTCATCAGTACTATTTGTTATTATCACCCCCACTATACTCTCAAAATTGTCTACTATTTCGTCATTTTTACATTTTGTCTTACTTAAAACATTGTCACCTAATTTCTCGAACTTCTGTTCTAACTTATTTAAACTGTTTCTTATTATCTCGTTAGTGCTTTCTAAATGTTTATTCATTTCTTGTATTTCATGTTTCAACTCTTTATTCTGATTTTTTAATAACTCCTCAAAACTATTCTTTTGAATATCTAACTTCTCATTGATTTCGTTTTTTTGTTCATTAAACAGCAATTTCATCATCTTGATTAAATCATTATCTTCAGCCGTTTTATTCGCGACTGGTGTTGAGTGAACACCTTCATGCATGATTTGAGATTCAGTTATGCTTATCTGGCTTTCATCTACACTGTCAGTGACGCTGACAGTTTCATGATTGTCTGCCATTTTACTTAAAACAATTTTTTATATATATTTCTTAGCAAAATATTATTTTGTCATACATAATTATTATTGAGAAAAGAAAAAAAATGTTCTGCTCACTCATACTACAAAACATGACATAACCTTATTCTATATGTCTATTTTACGTATGCAAAAAAAAAAATTATTTTACCTTAAACAACCATTCTGCTTTCCCAGTGGGCCTATATTTATATAATATTATTATATAATATTTGGTTATTTAATTCAATTATTTACTAAATAGCTCCTTCGAGCGCCATCTTTATTGCCAACTGTGCATATTTACCCAGGTTCGGTTCAGCGGACCGGGAAATGCAGAACAGGTTATTTAAGAAAATACTATTGGCTTGCCATCACAACTATTTTAATTCATTTTCATATTAAAATATGGTTTTATAAAAGAAAACATGAAAATATAGCACGTAACCTAATTGCAAGTGTTATATAGAAAAATGTTCCCCTTCCCTTCTACTTTTGCGATCTTATAGAAAAAACAATAACATTTATTATGCATGATTAGAAATAAACCCATATTGTAAACTTAGAATTAGTTTTGAAAAAAACGGAAACCAGCCCTTCATAATATTTGATAATATAATTAAACTAAAACCCCCACACTCGCTCACATACTACCCCAGAATTACATTATATCTTTTTTTTTTTCAACTTTATAAGGTATGAAAAAGCCGGCATTTTAATTATTATTAATATTTTAAATGTCTACTTTCCTTTTGATGCCTAGAAGTCCGACACCTGGGTGTCTCCTCATGGCGTACACTAGTTGCTGTTTTATAGGTCGCACTTTGATTTTTTACGGCCGAACTGTCAATTTACTGCAATTACGTTAATTATGGATGATTATTGGCCAATAAAAACTGTTTGTATTTTACATTTTGTGGTTCTGCGGGCCCGCACTTACTGCCGAAAACTTTTGATAGCTACCACTCGCGATTGGTGATGAGATGTTACTGGGAAGATTTACAGGCGCTACTTTGTGAAGCGGCTGTTGTTCGTTCAATTCTTATTGGTTTACAGTTTGTATCCTTGCGCCAGTGGACTGTTTTGGGCTTGTTGACAAAACTGGTGACACACATCGTTATATAATTTGCTGACGCAACACATCGCCTGACACGATTATGTCATTTGTTGTTACATAACATGTTTACGTTTTCCGTGTTCGTCATTGTCCTTGAACTGACTTTGGTACAGTTATTAAACTGTCCACACAATATCATTAAATAATTGTCACAGTCAATGCTGCCACATTGCGATCGCTTCCACAATAACAAATTTACCTCTCGGTCACAAAATTTTCCTATCACTCAACAAGTTATTTATTATTTATAAAAAAAAATACAAATTCTGTTATCACCCCAGGTATGCCCAAAAATGCCCCGCTACAACAACACCACAAAACTCTGAAACATTGAATACAAAAATTTAAAATAGTGGTCTAATATACTTCCATATCTACAACTGATATGTTTCCCTTTAGATGCATTGGTTTGTGTCCGGGGCATTGGTTTGATCTAATTTAAAAGTTTCAACATAACATCAACAAGACTTCAACATGTACTGATTTTTTACCACCACCAAATTCAATCTCTTCCTTATAAGAGAAAAATATAGATATCCCTACAACTAACACAATACATAAACAATTCTTTAATCTTCCCCAAAACACCTTCACCTAATTATTTCTACAAAATTCAACCTATAACTACTATGGCAGACAAGTTTAGTATTCAAATTTTATTACTCAACTTATAATCGTTTATCTCTTTTGCAACTGGTATCATACTATATTTTACTCAACTTCATTTGTACCTTTAGACTTTCAACCTTTAAAAGCTACTATTCTTTGACATTTGTTACCGTCATTACCAATAACAATAAAACATCATAGAACATTAGACATTACACATTAACGTTGTTACATTTATACTAAACAATTTACATTTACATGACTTGTACCAAAACTTTATCACGTCATTACTATCAACCATTCTGTATTAACTTTTAGTTATTTAACATTGATTAGATTCTATACAAAAAATTTTCAAATTTATCATTACCCTTCAGTTACAATTACCTTCCTACCATGAATTTTCTTTTTCTAACCCTTTTATCCTTATTAGTTTGGGTGACTCTCTATTATTCACTATTTTCTCTGTCTTATTTTTGGCATTTGTCAATCTAACCTTACTCACCTCTTTTTTACACTAACCGCTTCTAACCATTAATATATCATGACACCAATATCTCAATAATAACCCCCTTCACAAATCCCATTTAAATCCTCTAGCACCGCTCATTTTTTTGTACTAGTATGTGTGTTCCCTATCTATGCTCATTCCTTTATCGGTTCCAGACCCTTTCAGATAACCCTTTCCGGCACACAACGGTCCCTTCCTGTCCCAACACTTTTCGTTGCGGACTCCCTACACCAATACCCTTATTACCATCAACAAATATATATATATATACCATTCACATTACTCACCTCTACATATAATCACTAACCACTGTGTCCCTAAAATATCTAACACCTCTTTATATATTATCAGTATCTCAACATTCTTATTTTCACTAACTCCCATTAACTCTATTTAACTAACTTCAATGCCCTTATTTAATAATTATCACCCAAATTCTTTTACAACATTTCACCTTAATATACCACTAGAAAATTCATCCTTTATCTACTAACAACAATACCTCTCAATATCCGAATATATCATATGCGTAATCATTTACTAACCATTAGAATCTAAATCTCATAATATCATTTAAAATCATCAAACTTCCTTAAATTATTTAAAATTCTACAATACATGTTTACATAAAAAAAATATATAAAGAACACAACAGCAAAAATACACAATTACATTGACATTAATATACACAAAATATACAATCCACAATTATCATCTTATCATTTACCAAAGTCAGTCATAAACAGTCCATTTTAAAACACTGTCCACATAATTAAATGTTTATAAACACAATAAAATGTTTATCCTCCATCGTCAAATAATAGTCTTACCTTAAAACTATATACATTGTTTAATATTGAATATTTTATCTTATCATTATACATACATATACAATTCAAATGTTCATCATTATCCCCAAACTCATTTAACCTGTCATGATTGGCCATTGTCCTGTCACCTCCTGTATAATCAGTCATAATTCAGTATTTTATATTATCATTGTTATCAACATTATCTCCTACTACCTCAGTTTCAATACAAGGTAAGTTTTTATTATATTTATCACTTCTCTCTCCACCTAACCTTTCTATAAACTCTTCATAATCTCTACTTATCTTAAAAATCTCTACTTCTCTTTTTCTCTCACAATACCTCTCACTTTTAAAACATCTCTCTCTATCACACCAAGCTACATTCTCTCTCTCAGTATATGCAGGGGACACTACAACTTTATTCTCGCACCACCTATCAGGTGCACAAAATATCCAGGGACAAATGTTTTCAGACCTTTTGTCTCCCAAATCTACATCGAAGGCACCCTCGTCCTTCCTAAACACATGTATATCACCCCCAAATACACCATTAAGGGAAAAATCTAACCCCTGCAATTCTTTTACAATTATACTCTTCTACACACTCTCTTCAACCCTTCAACACACATTATCATTCCATCATTATTATATTCTATTCCCCATAAAACCTCATTATTACTACCCCTGTTTACATAATCATTTTCCAATATCATACTTTTATTTATATTATCATAATTTTCTACCCCACTTACCTTGTCATCTTTGTTTATCTCTAACTTGTCTACCTTGTCAATATTACAATTTTGTCTCTGTATTTCATTTTTTGATTTTTCTAATTTCTCCTCTAATTGATCTAATTTTACGTTTTGTAAGTAGTTTTGTTTCTTTAGTTCATTCTCAAGACTATCAAACTTTTCGTCAATTTCTTTTAATACGCTATTTTGTGTTTTAATTAGTATAAACAGATCTTCCAGCGATATTTTATTCTCGATTGCCCTAGGTGTAGAATTCGCGCTTATTTTGTCTAATAAAATAGATTCTGTGTCTGTATTATTTATTTCCATACTATTATTTCTTTCTGCCATTTTGACACTTTTAATATTAAAATGATTATTTAGTTATATTTGTAATTAGTCATACAATTACTACTCACTATGTTTGTCAACATAACCTCTTGTGTACTGGGTTATGTATCGTTCTATCACCTTCTCTGTTTCTAAATCTGGCCTATATCTTACATAAAAATAGCTTTATATAAGTTCCAAGTTCGGGGGCCATTTGTTATTTACACTCTTTTACACACAAACATTTATATTTATGTAAATGTAAATATTACCATAATATTGTAAACACGTGTACTTACCGATTTTAATTACGTGAGAGCACGTGCTTTTCTTTTTATGATACTTTCTTCCTAAGGGGCCAGGGTTCATTCTCAGCGAGATTTAGATTCAAAAAAGGTGACATAAATGATAACACTGCTTCTTGATTGAGTATAATTATTAGTTTTAATTTCAGGAACAAAATAAACATACATTAAATGGTGCCCAAAATGGCGTCACGTGTTATTACTAAAACAAAATGGTGGCTATATTTCTCCAAACTTATTCAGTCATTGTGATTGTATATTAATTGTGAATCTTGTTACTATCTCTTTGTATATATGTTTTCTTTTGTTTTCTAGCTGCAGCGCTTATCATGTAATTAGTTATAGGATCATACATTTCACAAACCAATGCCCTCTATGTATGGAAGCATGGCCATTCGTTCGTTCGATCGCACACTCATACACACTCACTGTTACAATTACATTTTATATAATTTATGGGTTTACTTAATGAGCTCATTAATACGAAAATAAAAGTGATATGGTTGACTTCTCTGAAAACTGTGTAGCGTCGCTCCCTCGCTGGTATCAGATGTTCCCCAGGAGTATGGCCGGTGTTCGCCTCATCATTATTGTTCTTAAATCATCTTGCACTGACTCTACATTTAATGTCTTTACTGTGTATTGTTACTTAATTGTTTTCTGACTTTATTCTCACATTTCTTTAATTTTGAATAATACTTTTTACAACTTTTGTATGAAAACTGGGTCGACAGCGATACATCGCTGTGGCCTCTTTGGTGTGCTGTGCTGAACTGAGACAGATGAATATGCAAATTTATGCTTGTGTTAGTGCGTTTGACGTCATCAGGCTTTGTTCGATGGGACAACGCCTAGTTACATGCGTTGTGTTTTATGCGTCATTGTCTTTTGTTATGACGAAACAGCGTTATGAACCAATCACAATGAATATTTATAGTCAGTCGTCATAAACACCGTCATTTCCTCGACCGGCTCTCGCGCGTCCAACGGTGACCTTGGCATGGTACTCATCTCACCGAATCTGCGCTGTTCCTTCGTATATAGGGACAATGGACCTAACCATTCTGTATTTGACAATTATACAATAAAACATGGAAAAATAACCTCAGATCCCATAATTAAAGCATGGGGCCTTTATATACTGTTACAAACCCCCTCAATGAAAGATTTTGTGTCGAGACACAAAAACTTTCATTGACTCATTCATACGGTTCTAAATAGGATCAGCCTAGATATGTCACCACAACCCCCTGTAATGTCACTATATAAAATTTGTCATCACTTACCCTTGGTCCAATGATGCTGATCGCACCCTCTGACCTTACTGGACTTCTCCGTAGAGATCCCTACACCATAAGGCCATGAGGCACTCTACGCTCCTGTTCTGACGCTCCAGCCAGCCCAGGACCGCGGTCACAACACCACAAAACTCTGAAACATTGAATACAAAAATTTAAAATAGTGGTCTAATATACTTCCATATCTACAACTGATATGTTTCCCTTTAGATGCATTGGTTTGTGTCCGGGGCATTGGTTTGTTCTAATTTAAAAGTTTCAACATAACATCAACAAGACTTCAACATGTACTGATTTTTTACCACCACCAAATTCAATCTCTTCCTTATAAGAGAAAAATATAGATATCCCTACAACTAACACAATACATAAACAATTCTTTAATCTTCCCCAAAACACCTTCACCTAATTATTTCTACAAAATTCAACCTATAACTACTATGGCAGACAAGTTTAGTATTCAAATTTTATTACTCAACTTATAATCGTTTATCTCTTTTGCAACTGGTATCATACTATATTTTGCTCAACTTCATTTGTACCTTTAGACTTTCAACCTTTAAAAGCTACTATTCTTTGACATTTGTTACCGTCATTACCAATAACAATAAAACATCATAGAACATTAGACATTACACATTAACGTTGTTACATTTATACTAAACAATTTACATTTACATGACTTGTACCAAAACTTTATCACATCATTACTATCAACCATTCTGTATTAACTTTTAGTTATTTAACATTGATTAGATTCTATACAAAAAATTTTCAAATTTATCATTACCCTTCAGTTACAATTACCTTCCTACCATGAATTTTCTTTTTCTAACCCTTTTATCCTTATTAGTTTGGGTGACTCTCTATTATTCACCATTTTCTCTGTCTTATTTTGGCATTTGTCAATCTAACCTTACTCACCTCTTTTTTACACTAACCGCTTCTAACCATTAATATATCATGACACCAATATCTCAATAATAACCCCCTTCACAAATCCCATTTAAATCCTCTGGCACCGCTCATTTTTTTGTACTAGTATGTGTGTTCCCTATCTATGCTCATTCCTTTATCGGTTCCAGACCCTTTCAGATAACCCTTTCCGGCACACAACGGTCCCTTCCTGTCCCAACACTTTTCGTTGCGGACTCCCTACACCAATACCCTTATTACCATCAACAAATATATATATATATATACCATTCACATTACTCACCTCTACATATAATCACTAACCACTGTGTCCCTAAAATATCTAACACCTCTTTATATATTATCAGTATCTCAACATTCTTATTTTCACTAACTCCCATTAACTCTATTTAACTAACTTCAATGCCCTTATTTAATAATTATCACCCAAATTCTTTTACAACATTTCACCTTAATATACCACTAGAAAATTCATCCTTTATCTACTAACAACAATACCTCTCAATATCCGAATATATCATATGCGTAATCATTTACTAACCATTAGAATCTAAATCTCATAATATCATTTAAAATCATCAAACTTCCTTAAATTATTTAAAATTCTACAATACATGTTTACATAAAAAAAATATATAAAGAACACAACAGCAAAAATACACAATTACATTGACATTAATATACACAAAATATACAATCCACAATTATCATCTTATCATTTACCAAAATCAGTCATAAACAGTCCATTTTAAAACACTGTCCACATAATTAAATGTTTATAAACACAATAAAATGTTTATCCTCCATCGTCAAATAATAGTCTTACCTTAAAACTATATACATTGTTTAATATTGAATATTTTATCTTATCATTATACATACATATACAATTCAAATGTTCATCATTATCCCCAAACTCATTTAACCTGTCATGATTGGCCATTGTCCTGTCACCTCCTGTATAATCAGTCATAATTCAGTATTTTATATTATCATTGTTATCAACATTATCTCTTACTACCTCAGTTTCAATACAAGGTAAGTTTTTATTATATTTATCACTTCTCTCTCCACCTAACCTTTCTATAAACTCTTCATAATCTCTACTTATCTTAAAAATCTCTACTTCTCTTTTTCTCTCACAATACCTCTCACTTTTAAAACATCTCTCTCTATCACACCAAGCTACATTCTGTCTCTCAGTATATGCAGGGGACACTACAACTTTATTCTCGCACCACCTATCAGGTGCACAAAATATCCAGGGACAAATGTTTTCAGACCTTTTGTCTCCCAAATCTACATCGAAGGCACCCTCGTCCTTCCTAAACACATGTATATCACCCCCAAATACACCATTAAGGGAAAAATCTAACCCCTGCAATTCTTTTACAATTATACTCTTTCTACACACTCTCTTCAACCCTTCAACACACATTATCATTCCATCATTATTATATTCTATTCCCCATAAAACCTCATTATTACTACCCCTGTTTACATAATCATTTTCCAATATCATACTTTTATTTATATTATCATAATTTTCTACCCCACTTACCTTGTCATCTTTGTTTATCTCTAACTTGTCTACCTTGTCAATATTACAATTTTGTCTCTGTATTTCATTTTTTGATTTTTCTAATTTCTCCTCTAATTGATCTAATTTTACGTTTTGTAAGTAGTTTTGTTTCTTTAGTTCATTCTCAAGACTATCAAACTTTTCGTCAATTTCTTTTAATACGCTATTTTGTGTTTTAATTATTATAAACAGATCTTCCAGCGATATTTTATTCTCGATTGCCCTAGGTGTAGAATTCGCGCTTATTTTGTCTAATAAAATAGATTCTGTGTCTGTATTATTTATTTCCATACTATTATTTCTTTCTGCCATTTTGACACTTTTAATATTAAAATGATTATTTAGTTATATTTGTAATTAGTCATACAATTACTACTCACTATGTTTGTCAACATAACCTCTTGTGTACTGGGTTATGTATCGTTCTATCACCTTCTCTGTTTCTAAATCTGGCCTATATCTTATATAAAAATAGCTTTATATAAGTTCCAAGTTCGGGGGCCATTTGTTATTTACACTCTTTTACACACAAACATTTATATTTATGTAAATGTAAATATTACCATAATATTGAAAACACGTGTACTTACCGATTTTAATTACGTGAGAGCACGTGCCTTTCTTTTTATGATACTTTCTTCCTAAGGGGCCAGGGTTCATTCTCAGCGAGATTTAGATTCAAAAAAGGTGACATAAATGATTACACTGCTTCTTGATTGAGTATAATTATTAGTTTTAATTTCAGGAACAAAATAAACATACATTAAATGGTGCCCAAAATGGCGTCACGTGTTATTACTAAAACAAAATGGTGGCTATATTTCTCCAAACTTATTCAGTCATTGTGATTGTATATTAATTGTGAATCTTGTTACTATCTCTTTGTATATATGTTTTCTTTTGTTTTCTAGCTGCAGCGCTTATCATGTAATTAGTTATAGGATCATACATTTCACAAACCAATGCCCTCTATGTATGGAAGCATGGCCATTCGTTCGTTCGATCGCACACTCATACACACTCACTGTTACAATTACATTTTATATAATTTATGGGTTTACTTAATGAGCTCATTAATACGAAAATAAAAGTGATATGGTTGACTTCTCTGAAAACTGTGTAGCGTCGCTCCCTCGCTGGTATCAGATGTTCCCCAGGAGTATGGCCGGTGTTCGCCTCATCATTATTGTTCTTAAATCATCTTGCACTGACTCTACATTTAATGTCTTTACTGTGTATTGTTACTTAATTGTTTTCTGACTTTATTCTCACATTTCTTTAATTTTGAATAATACTTTTTACAACTTTTGTATGAAAACTGGGTCGACAGCGATACATCGCTGTGGCCTCTTTGGTGTGCTGTGCTGAACTGAGACAGATGAATATGCAAATTTATGCTTGTGTTAGTGCGTTTGACGTCATCAGGCTTTGTTCGATGGGACAACGCCTAGTTACATGCGTTGTGTTTTATGCGTCATTGTCTTTTGTTATGACGAAACAGCGTTATGAACCAATCACAATGAATATTTATAGTCAGTCGTCATAAACACCGTCATTTCCTCGACCGGCTCTCGCGCGTCCAACGGTGACCTTGGCATGGTACTCATCTCACCGAATCTGCGCTGTTCCTTCGTATATAGGGACAATGGACCTAACCATTCTGTATTTGACAATTATACAATAAAACATGGAAAAATAACCTCAGATCCCATAATTAAAGCATGGGGCCTTTATATACTGTTACAAACCCCCTCAATGAAAGATTTTGTGTCGAGACACAAAAACTTTCATTGACTCATTCATACGGTTCTAAATAGGATCAGCCTAGATATGTCACCACAACCCCCTGTAATGTCACTATATAAAATTTGTCATCACTTACCCTTGGTCCAATGATGCTGATCGCACCCTCTGACCTTACTGGACTTCTCCGTAGAGATCCCTACACCATAAGGCCATGAGGCACTCTACGCTCCTGTTCTGACGCTCCAGCCAGCCCAGGACCGCGGTCACAACACCACAAAACTCTGAAACATTGAATACAAAAATTTAAAATAGTGGTCTAATATACTTCCATATCTACAACTGATATGTTTCCCTTTAGATGCATTGGTTTGTGTCCGGGGCATTGGTTTGTTCTAATTTAAAAGTTTCAACATAACATCAACAAGACTTCAACATGTACTGATTTTTTACCACCACCAAATTCAATCTCTTCCTTATAAGAGAAAAATATAGATATCCCTACAACTAACACAATACATAAACAATTCTTTAATCTTCCCCAAAACACCTTCACCTAATTATTTCTACAAAATTCAACCTATAACTACTATGGCAGACAAGTTTAGTATTCAAATTTTATTACTCAACTTATAATCGTTTATCTCTTTTGCAACTGGTATCATACTATATTTTACTCAACTTCATTTGTACCTTTAGACTTTCAACCTTTAAAAGCTACTATTCTTTGACATTTGTTACCGTCATTACCAATAACAATAAAACATCATAGAACATTAGACATTACACATTAACGTTGTTACATTTATACTAAACAATTTACATTTACATGACTTGTACCAAAACTTTATCACATCATTACTATCAACCATTCTGTATTAACTTTTAGTTATTTAACATTGATTAGATTCTATACAAAAAATTTTCAAATTTATCATTACCCTTCAGTTACAATTACCTTCCTACCATGAATTTTCTTTTTCTAACCCTTTTATCCTTATTAGTTTGGGTGACTCTCTATATTCACTATTTTCTCTGTCTTATTTTTGGCATTTGTCAATCTAACCTTACTCACCTCTTTTTTACACTAACCGCTTCTAACCATTAATATATCATGACACCAATATCTCAATAATAACCCCCTTCACAAATCCCATTTAAATCCTCTAGCACCGCTCATTTTTTTGTACTAGTATGTGTGTTCCCTATGTATGCTCATTCCTTTATCGGTTCCAGACCCTTTCAGATAACCCTTTCCGGCACACAACGGTCCCTTCCTGTCCCAACACTTTTCGTTGCGGACTCCCTACACCAATACCCTTATTACCATCAACAAATATATATATATATATATATATATATATATATATATACCATTCACATTACTCACCTCTACATATAATCACTAACCACTGTGTCCCTAAAATATCTAACACCTCTTTATATATTATCAGTATCTCAACATTCTTATTTTCACTAACTCCCATTAACTCTATTTAACTAACTTCAATGCCCTTATTTAATAATTATCACCCAAATTCTTTTACAACATTTCACCTTAATATACCACTAGAAAATTCATCCTTTATCTACTAACAACAATACCTCTCAATATCCGAATATATCATATGCGTAATCATTTACTAACCATTAGAATCTAAATCTCATAATATCATTTAAAATCATCAAACTTCCTTAAATTATTTAAAATTCTACAATACATGTTTACATAAAAAAAATATATATAGAACACAACAGCAAAAATACACAATTACATTGACATTAATATACACAAAATATACATACCACAATTATCATCTTATCATTTACCAAAATCAGTCATAAACAGTCCATTTTAAAACACTGTCCACATAATTAAATGTTTATAAACACAATAAAATGTTTATCCTCCATCGTCAAATAATAGTCTTACCTTAAAACTATATACATTGTTTAATATTGAATATTTTATCTTATCATTATACATACATATACAATTCAAATGTTCATCATTATCCCCAAACTCATTTAACCTGTCATGATTGGCCATTGTCCTGTCACCTCCTGTATAATCAGTCATAATTCAGTATTTTATATTATCATTGTTATCAACATTATCTCCTACTACCTCAGTTTCAATACAAGGTAAGTTTTTATTATATTTATCACTTCTCTCTCCACCTAACCTTTCTATAAACTCTTCATAATCTCTACTTATCTTAAAAATCTCTACTTCTCTTTTTCTCTCACAATACCTCTCACTTTTAAAACATCTCTCTCTATCACACCAAGCTACATTCTCTCTCTCAGTATATGCAGGGGACACTACAACTTTATTCTCGCACCACCTATCAGGTGCACAAAATATCCAGGGACAAATGTTTTCAGACCTTTTGTCTCCCAAATCTACATCGAAGGCACCCTCGTCCTTCCTAAACACATGTATATCACCCCCAAATACACCATTAAGGGAAAAATCTAACCCCTGCAATTCTTTTACAATTATACTCTTTCTACACACTCTCTTCAACCCTTCAACACACATTATCATTCCATCATTATTATATTCTATTCCCCATAAAACCTCATTATTACTACCCCTGTTTACATAATCATTTTCCAATATCATACTTTTATTTATATTATCATAATTTTCTACCCCACTTACCTTGTCATCTTTGTTTATCTCTAACTTGTCTACCTTGTCAATATTACAATTTTGTCTCTGTATTTCATTTTTTGATTTTTCTAATTTCTCCTCTAATTGATCTAATTTTACGTTTTGTAAGTAGTTTTGTTTCTTTAGTTCATTCTCAAGACTATCAAACTTTTCGTCAATTTCTTTTAATACGCTATTTTGTGTTTTAATTAGTATAAACAGATCTTCCAGCGATATTTTATTCTCGATTGCCCTAGGTGTAGAATTCGCGCTTATTTTGTCTAATAAAATAGATTCTGTGTCTGTATTATTTATTTCCATACTATTATTTCTTTCTGCCATTTTGACACTTTTAATATTAAAATGATTATTTAGTTATATTTGTAATTAGTCATACAATTACTACTCACTATGTTTGTCAACATAACCTCTTGTGTACTGGGTTATGTATCGTTCTATCACCTTCTCTGTTTCTAAATCTGGCCTATATCTTATATAAAAATAGCTTTATATAAGTTCCAAGTTCGGGGGCCATTTGTTATTTACACTCTTTTACACACAAACATTTATATTTATGTAAATGTAAATATTACCATAATATTGTAAACACGTGTACTTACCGATTTTAATTACGTGAGAGCACGTGCTTTTCTTTTTATGATACTTTCTTCCTAAGGGGCCAGGGTTCATTCTCAGCGAGATTTAGATTAAAAAAAGGTGACATAAATGATTACACTGCTTCTTGATTGAGTATAATTATTAGTTTTAATTTCAGGAACAAAATAAACATACATTAAATGGTGCCCAAAATGGCGTCACGTGTTATTACTAAAACAAAATGGTGGCTATATTTCTCCAAACTTATTCAGTCATTGTGATTGTATATTAATTGTGAATCTTGTTACTATCTCTTTGTATATATGTTTTCTTTTGTTTTCTAGCTGTAGCGCTTATCATGTAATTAGTTATAGGATCATACATTTCACAAACCAATGCCCTCTATGTATGGAAGCATGGCCATTCGTTCGTTCGATCGCACACTCATACACACTCACTGTTACAATTACATTTTATATAATTTATGGGTTTACTTAATGAGCTCATTAATACGAAAATAAAAGTGATATGGTTGACTTCTCTGAAAACTGTGTAGCGTCGCTCCCTCGCTGGTATCAGATGTTCCCCAGGAGTATGGCCGGTGTTCGCCTCATCATTATTGTTCTTAAATCATCTTGCACTGACTCTACATTTAATGTCTTTACTGTGTATTGTTACTTAATTGTTTTCTGACTTTATTCTCACATTTCTTTAATTTTGAATAATACTTTTTACAACTTTTGTATGAAAACTAGGTCGACAGCGATACATCGCTGTGGCCTCTTTGGTGTGCTGTGCTGAACTGAGACAGATGAATATGCAAATTTATGCTTGTGTTAGTGCGTTTGACGTCATCAGGCTTTGTTCGATGGGACAACGCCTAGTTACATGCGTTGTGTTTTATGCGTCATTGTCTTTTGTTATGACGAAACAGCGTTATGAACCAATCACAATGAATATTTATAGTCAGTCGTCATAAACACCGTCATTTCCTCGACCGGCTCTCGCGCGTCCAACGGTGACCTTGGCATGGTACTCATCTCACCGAATCTGCGCTGTTCCTTCGTATAGGGACAATGGACCTAACCATTCTGTATTTGACAATTATACAATAAAACATGGAAAAATAACCTCAGATCCCATAATTAAAGCATGGGGCCTTTATATACTGTTACAAACCCCCTCAATGAAAGATTTTGTGTCGAGACACAAAAACTTTCATTGACTCATTCATACGGTTCTAAATAGGATCAGCCTAGATATGTCACCACAACCCCCTGTAATGTCACTATATAAAATTTGTCATCACTTATCCTTGGTCCAATGATGCTGATCGCACCCTCTGACCTTACTGGACTTCTCCGTAGAGATCCCTACACCATAAGGCCATGAGGCACTCTACGCTCCTGTTCTGACGCTCCAGCCAGCCCAGGACCGCGGTCACAATGATACAGTATTAAACAAACTGATATTTGATAAACCTAAGGGATTTGGTTATTTAATTCAATTATTTACTAAATAGCTCCTTCGAGCGCCATCTTTATTGCCAACTGTGCATATTTACCCAGGTTCGGTTCAGCGGACCGGGAAATGCAGAACAGGTTATTTAAGAAAATACTATTGGCTTGCCATCACAACTATTTTAATTCATTTTCATATTAAAATATGGTTTTATAAAAGAAAACATGAAAATATAGCACGTAACCTAATTGCAAGTGTTATATAGAAAAATGTTCCCCTTCCCTTCTACTTTTGCGATCTTATAGAAAAAACAACATTTATTATGCATGATTAGAAATAAACCCATATTGTAAACTTAGAATTAGTTTTGAAAAAAACGGAAACCAGCACTTCATAATATTTGATAATATAATTAAACTAAAACCCCCACACTCGCTCACATACTACCCCAAAATTACATTATATCTTTTTTTTTTTTTCAACTTTATAAGGTATGAAAAAGCCGGCATTTTAATTATTATTAATATTTTAAATGTCTACTTTCCTTTTGATGCCTAGAAGTCCGACACCTGGGTGTCTCCTCATGGCGTACACTAGTTGCTGTTTTATAGGTCGCACTTTGATTTTTTACGGCCGAACTGTCAATTTACTGCAATTACGTTAATTATGGATGATTATTGGCCAATAAAAACTGTTTGTATTTTACATTTTGTGGTTCTGCGGGCCCGCACTTACTGCCGAAAACTTTTGATAGCTACCACTCGCGATTGGTGATGAGATGTTACTGGGAAGATTTACAGGCGCTACTTTGTGAAGCGGCTGTTGTTCGTTCAATTCTTATTGGTTTACAGTTTGTATCCTTGCGCCAGTGGACTGTTTTGGGCTTGTTGACAAAACTGGTGACACACATCGTTATATAATTTGCTGACGCAACACATCGCCTGACACGATTATGTCATTTGTTGTTACATAACGTGTTTACGTTTTCCGTGTTCGTCATTGTCCTTGAACTGACTTTGGTACAGTTATTAAACTGTCCACACAATATCATTAAATAATTGTCACAGTCAATGCTGCCACGTTGCGATCGCTTCCACAATAACAAATTTACCTCTCGGTCACAAAATTTTCCTATCACTCAACAAGTTATTTATTATTTATAAAAAAAAATACAAATTCTGTTATCACCCCAGGTATGCCCAAAAATGCCCCGCTACAATACCCCCTCAATGAGATATTTTATGCCGAAGCATAAAAAATCTCATTGACACATTCATACTTGCTAAAGGGATCAGCCAGGATATGTCGCCACAACCCCCTGCATGGTTTACAAAAAAGAATAATCAACTCACCCTTGGTCCGGTGACTGTGACCGCATCTGCATGACAATACTGGACTTCTCTCTCGAGATCCCAACACCGTAGAGTCAGACAGATACTCCACGCCCCTGCTCTGACGCGCAGGCCAGCTCAGGTCCGCCGCCACAGCACCACCAAACACTGAAACAACAAATCAAAATATTAAATAGTGGCCTTATACAACACCATATCCCCAACTGATCTGTTTCCCCCTAGCGGTGCTGGTTTGCGCTAAGAAGCACTGGTTTTGTTTTTCATTTATCGCTAACATGTATATATCATAACATATTTACCAACAATATATATATACCCCTCTTAAAATTCCATCTACTTACCCTTATCAACTTTACCCCAAAATTCAAAATCATTGCCCTGATTCCCATCAGAATTTAAGCAAACAGACGACTGACTTATTAACATTTCCCATTACCATATTACATTTCTCTCATCCCCAATTTAAAAATGCATTTAAAATAGTTAACTTCATAAAATTCTCTTAAACTAACAAACACAATATAACATAAGAAAATATAATACACTTCTAATTCACATTAAAATAAACAATTGGTATTTAAAATGTTACACACATTAAGTTGGCATATAAAATCAGAAAATTACTTTTAAACTTGATTTACTCTTATTAATTCGTTTCTCAAAATTACGAAAATTTTTTTTTTTTTTTTTTTTTTTTTTTTTTTTTTTTTTTTTTCAATTCTGGCCATTATTATTCCATTTCATTACTTTGGGTGATTCTACGTTATTCATTATAATTTACTTTATCCACTTGGCATTTACTCATAATCTTACCCTTTTTATTACTCTAACGTTCCCTTACAAAATCTCTAACTAGTATGACACCCCTCTATCAAAATTTTACTAACCCTTCTCTACCTCTAACTACTTACTATTTTAACACCAATCGCCACCTTCTACTCTTATATAAAAAAAAAATACTCTCTAACCCTTTGTACATAGGATACGTGTTTCCCCCCCCCCCCAAAAAAGCTCAATTCCCGTTCTCTGGCCCCTGGATTTTTACCTAAGGCGGCCCCTTCCCACTAAAACTATACCAAATCCCGCCCCAACCCTTATGTTGCGGACTCCCACATTACACTACCATTACTACAAAATTGCCATCCCCAAAAAATCTCACTCTCATAACTTCACTACAACTACAACAAATTAACATCAACAAATAAACAATATATCGCTCAAAACTCTACATAAAATCTCCATAACTGCTGTGTCTCCACTTATACTTCTCAAAATTCTATAACATATACTAACTCAAAACAACATTGCATTATTTTCATCTCTCATTCTCTTTAACTTTTACTTCGATTTGAACAGATCTATATGTCCCACAAAATTCAACTTGAATTGACTCAAACATTTTATTCAACTAATTACTATCACCCATTTCTATCTTTTACAACCCATTGAAAATTTTACCTATCACAACTATTTTTCATTTTATTTTTAAATCTATAAACACATTGAAAACATATTATTATATTTTTATAATACTTATTCCTAACATACTAATGCAATCAACACAATAAGACATAATAACACAATATAAGAAGTATTTAGTGCATCTATTTTTTAAATTCAAACAAAATTTATTATTGAGTAGCAAATCATCATTATTAATTAAAATATATCAAATTTTTAATACGTTATCCCCTTGGATAACCTCCCAGCCACACACACTATTTCAATTATGTAAGACTGTGGCGCCTTTTCGCTTCCACAGAGACTGTATAATTTTGGAGCAGGGTTTTACCTCTCCGTGTCTCTGCTTCCGCTATTAAGTTTAAAATTGGTGAACATCAACATGTTCTCGTTAATAATCATGCACCCTTAAACGGATCTACCACCTGGCTCTGCTGTTCCTTCTCGAACAGAGTGGCAGCCGCTGTTCCATAGTTTGGTGATTCCCCTTTTATTACCCCCCATCAATTTCAAAATACACCTTTACAACGATAACAGCTATGGCCAGTTATGGTCAGCGCGTAATCGTAATGTGCCCCAACCATAGCTGTTAAAGCTAAACCAATTCTACGGTCAGGGTTCGGTGAGGCCGTGACCGCCCGAAAAGTTGGGGAATCACAAGTAAAATATCTTTCGTAATATTAAATTTACTAATTTATATTTAAATGACAATATTAATTTAGATGGGTTTTTAACCCACTTTATATGGAAGCTTAACCATTATTAACATAAAATATTAAATACAAAATCAACAACCTTCCCCCATAGCAGTTCCACACTACACTGTTATAATACATCACATAATACAATACACAAATAGCAATCAACCTGGATTATTAGCATACATCAAACAAACAATTCTCTTTTAAATAATTTATATAAAAATTTATAAACATTATTATTTAAAATTTTTTCATTAACTCTTTTTATTTATCATCATTATGAATTTATCCTGTGTTTGTAATCAGATTTTCAAAAATTCTAAATTTATTATTAACATATATTTTTAACCATTATTTTTATTTAGCGCAATTATTTCAAAATATTTCATTACTGAATTAACATATCAATCACTCCTGTCAACCTTTTTGTTATACATTATTCATATTGTAAAATTTCAATACTTACAGCCCATTTCTCAAAACATATGCAACATACCACAATACTCTCACCTCACCACTGAAACATTTCACAACATATTAGTTCACCTCAAATAATTCAGCCATCTATTATCAAAATGATTTAAATTCCTTAAAAAGTTAATTATACAATATTGAAATAGTCAAACAAAATATTTAACATGTATTAAATTGTTTAATTAAATCCATTATTAA
This sequence comes from Magicicada septendecula, assembly GCA_034769895.1. Classification (NCBI taxonomy): domain Eukaryota; kingdom Metazoa; phylum Arthropoda; class Insecta; order Hemiptera; family Cicadidae; genus Magicicada; species Magicicada septendecula. Next base: position 234,053,958 of record CM068371.1, on the reverse strand, counting down.
CAATACAAAATTCATTACCATGAACTATTATTATTCAATTACTGTTTCTCAATATTAATGTTATTACTTATTTAACTGGCAAAATATTATTATTCTTATTACCACAATTACACACATTTATTTATTCAACATTCCACATATACACAATCAAAGTTACTACATTATTATTTACAAATTTCAAATTTACAAAATATTCGTCAACAACTGTTCAAGTGTATCTCACTTCATGTCCAAATCAGCAAGGTCATTACCAGAATTTACCGTATCTAACAAGGTCTATACACTGATATTCTAGTTCAACCACCATCGTCATATATATATCTAGTGTATTTGTAACATTCATCATTTTTATCAACATACAAATTATTATAATTGTTGCTATCATAATAACCCATCAACTGTACTTCATCCATTATACCATTATACATCATGTCAACATCAGTTAGGATTGTCCCGTCTATCTTAGTATTATCGTTTAACGCCAGGTAATTTGCTTTCTCATCAGGTAAGTCATTATCATTTATAAAAACATTATCAAAATAATTCACCCCTACTACTCTTTCTCTCAATTCATCATAATCTCTTGTTAGCTTATACCATTCTATTTCTTTCTCAACACACAAATCTCTCTCTTCATAATACCACATCACATTCTCACCATTATTACGGACAGAGGGTACAACATTATACAACATTACTTCATTTAACAATAAGGGTCTCTTGCCCTGAAAAAACAACATTAAATCATCATCATCATTATAAACAATAAGGGGAAAATTTGCCCTCTGTCCCCATTCAATTACTACATTATTTTTCCACTCTCTCTCTATTTCATAAACACTCATTAACATTTCATTATCGCATTCTAAAACTTCATCAGTACTATTTGTTATTATCACCCCCACTATACTCTCAAAATTGTCTACTATTTCGTCATTTTTACATTTTGTCTTACTTAAAACATTGTCACCTAATTTCTCGAACTTCTGTTCTAACTTATTTAAACTGTTTCTTATTATCTCGTTAGTGCTTTCTAAATGTTTATTCATTTCTTGTATTTCATGTTTCAACTCTTTATTCTGATTTTTTAATAACTCCTCAAAACTATTCTTTTGAATATCTAACTTCTCATTGATTTCGTTTTTTTGTTCATTAAACAGCAATTTCATCATCTTGATTAAATCATTATCTTCAGCCGTTTTATTCGCGACTGGTGTTGAGTGAACACCTTCATGCATGATTTGAGATTCAGTTATGCTTATCTGGCTTTCATCTACACTGTCAGTGACGCTGACAGTTTCATGATTGTCTGCCATTTTACTTAAAACAATTTTTTATATATATTTCTTAGCAAAATATTATTTTGTCATACATAATTATTATTGAGAAAAGAAAAAAAATGTTCTGCTCACTCATACTACAAAACATGACATAACCTTATTCTATACGTCTATTTTACGTATGCAAAAAAAAAATTTATTTTACCTTAAACAACCATTCTGCTTTCCCAGTGGGCCTATATTTATATAATATTATTATATAAATCGTCCCTACGTTCGGAAGCCACTGATACAGTATTAAACAAACTGATATTTGATAAACCTAAGGGATTTGGTTATTTAATTCAATTATTTACTAAATAGCTCCTTCGAGCGCCATCTTTATTGCCAACTGTGCATATTTACCCAGGTTCGGTTCAGCGGACCGGGAAATGCAGAACAGGTTATTTAAGAAAATACTATTGGCTTGCCATCACAACTATTTTAATTCATTTTCATATTAAAATATGGTTTTATAAAAGAAAACATGAAAATATAGCACGTAACCTAATTGCAAGTGTTATATAGAAAAATGTTCCCCTTCCCTTCTACTTTTGCGATCTTATAGAAAAAACAATAACATTTATTATGCATGATTAGAAATAAACCCATATTGTAAACTTAGAATTAGTTTTGAAAAAAACGGAAACCAGCCCTTCATAATATTTGATAATATAATTAAACTAAAACCCCCACACTCGCTCACATACTACCCCAGAATTACATTATATCTTTTTTTTTTTTTCAACTTTATAAGGTATGAAAAAGCCGGCATTTTAATTATTATTAATATTTTAAATGTCTACTTTCCTTTTGATGCCTAGAAGTCCGACACCTGGGTGTCTCCTCATGGCGTACACTAGTTGCTGTTTTATAGGTCGCACTTTGATTTTTTATGGCCGAACTGTCAATTTACTGCAATTACGTTAATTATGGATGATTATTGGCCAATAAAAACTGTTTGTATTTTACATTTTGTGGTTCTGCGGGCCCGCACTTACTGCCGAAAACTTTTGATAGCTACCACTCGCGATTGGTGATGAGATGTTACTGGGAAGATTTACAGGCGCTACTTTGTGAAGCGGCTGTTGTTCGTTCAATTCTTATTGGTTTACAGTTTGTATCCTTGCGCCAGTGGACTGTTTTGGGCTTGTTGACAAAACTGGTGACACACATCGTTATATAATTTGCTGACGCAACACATCGCCTGACACGATTATGTCATTTGTTGTTACATAACGTGTTTACGTTTTCCGTGTTCGTCATTGTCCTTGAACTGACTTTGGTACAGTTATTAAACTGTCCACACAATATCATTAAATAATTGTCACAGTCAATGCTGCCACGTTGCGATCGCTTCCACAATAACAAATTTACCTCTCGGTCACAAAATTTTCCTATCACTCAACAAGTTATTTATTATTTATAAAAAAAAATACAAATTCTGTTATCACCCCAGGTATGCCCAAAAATGCCCCGCTACAACAACACCACAAAACTCTGAAACATTGAATACAAAAATTTAAAATAGTGGTCTAATATACTTCCATATCTACAACTGATATGTTTCCCTTTAGATGCATTGGTTTGTGTCCGGGGCATTGGTTTGTTCTAATTTAAAAGTTTCAACATAACATCAACAAGACTTCAACATGTACTGATTTTTTACCACCACCAAATTCAATCTCTTCCTTATAAGAGAAAAATATAGATATCCCTACAACTAACACAATACATAAACAATTCTTTAATCTTCCCCAAAACACCTTCACCTAATTATTTCTACAAAATTCAACCTATAACTACTATGGCAGACAAGTTTAGTATTCAAATTTTATTACTCAACTTATAATCGTTTATCTCTTTTGCAACTGGTATCATACTATATTTTGCTCAACTTCATTTGTACCTTTAGACTTTCAACCTTTAAAAGCTACTATTCTTTGACATTTGTTACCGTCATTACCAATAACAATAAAACATCATAGAACATTAGACATTACACATTAACGTTGTTACATTTATACTAAACAATTTACATTTACATGACTTGTACCAAAACTTTATCACATCATTACTATCAACCATTCTGTATTAACTTTTAGTTATTTAACATTGATTAGATTCTATACAAAAAATTTTCAAATTTATCATTACCCTTCAGTTACAATTACCTTCCTACCATGAATTTTCTTTTTCTAACCCTTTTATCCTTATTAGTTTGGGTGACTCTCTATTATTCACTATTTTCTCTGTCTTATTTTTGGCATTTGTCAATCTAACCTTACTCACCTCTTTTTTACACTAACCGCTTCTAACCATTAATATATCATGACACCAATATCTCAATAATAACCCCCTTCACAAATCCCATTTAAATCCTCTAGCACCGCTCATTTTTTTGTACTAGTATGTGTGTTCCCTATCTATGCTCATTCCTTTATCGGTTCCAGACCCTTTCAGATAACCCTTTCCGGCACACAACGGTCCCTTCCTGTCCCAACACTTTTCGTTGCGGACTCCCTACACCAATACCCTTATTACCATCAACAAATATATATATATATATACCATTCACATTACTCACCTCTACATATAATCACTAACCACTGTGTCCCTAAAATATCTAACACCTCTTTATATATTATCAGTATCTCAACATTCTTATTTTCACTAACTCCCATTAACTCTATTTAACTAACTTCAATGCCCTTATTTAATAATTATCACCCAAATTCTTTTACAACATTTCACCTTAATATACCACTAGAAAATTCATCCTTTATCTACTAACAACAATACCTCTCAATATCCGAATATATCATATGCGTAATCATTTACTAACCATTAGAATCTAAATCTCATAATATCATTTAAAATCATCAAACTTCCTTAAATTATTTAAAATTCTACAATACATGTTTACATAAAAAAAATATATAAAGAACACAACAGCAAAAATACACAATTACATTGACATTAATATACACAAAATATACAATCCACAATTATCATCTTATCATTTACCAAAGTCAGTCATAAACAGTCCATTTTAAAACACTGTCCACATAATTAAATGTTTATAAACACAATAAAATGTTTATCCTCCATCGTCAAATAATAGTCTTACCTTAAAACTATATACATTGTTTAATATTGAATATTTTATCTTATCATTATACATACATATACAATTCAAATGTTCATCATTATCCCCAAACTCATTTAACCTGTCATGATTGGCCATTGTCCTGTCACCTCCTGTATAATCAGTCATAATTCAGTATTTTATATTATCATTGTTATCAACATTATCTCCTACTACCTCAGTTTCAATACAAGGTAAGTTTTTATTATATTTATCACTTCTCTCTCCACCTAACCTTTCTATAAACTCTTCATAATCTCTACTTATCTTAAAAATCTCTACTTCTCTTTTTCTCTCACAATACCTCTCACTTTTAAAACATCTCTCTCTATCACACCAAGCTACATTCTCTCTCTCAGTATATGCAGGGGACACTACAACTTTATTCTCGCACCACCTATCAGGTGCACAAAATATCCAGGGACAAATGTTTTCAGACCTTTTGTCTCCCAAATCTACATCGAAGGCACCCTCGTCCTTCCTAAACACATGTATATCACCCCCAAATACACCATTAAGGGAAAAATCTAACCCCTGCAATTCTTTTACAATTATACTCTTTCTACACACTCTCTTCAACCCTTCAACACACATTATCATTCCATCATTATTATATTCTATTCCCCATAAAACCTCATTATTACTACCCCTGTTTACATAATCATTTTCCAATATCATACTTTTATTTATATTATCATAATTTTCTACCCCACTTACCTTGTCATCTTTGTTTATCTCTAACTTGTCTACCTTGTCAATATTACAATTTTGTCTCTGTATTTCATTTTTTGATTTTTCTAATTTCTCCTCTAATTGATCTAATTTTACGTTTTGTAAGTAGTTTTGTTTCTTTAGTTCATTCTCAAGACTATCAAACTTTTCGTCAATTTCTTTTAATACGCTATTTTGTGTTTTAATTAGTATAAACAGATCTTCCAGCGATATTTTATTCTCGATTGCCCTAGGTGTAGAATTCGCGCTTATTTTGTCTAATAAAATAGATTCTGTGTCTGTATTATTTATTTCCATACTATTATTTCTTTCTGCCATTTTGACACTTTTAATATTAAAATGATTATTTAGTTATATTTGTAATTAGTCATACAATTACTACTCACTATGTTTGTCAACATAACCTCTTGTGTACTGGGTTATGTATCGTTCTATCACCTTCTCTGTTTCTAAATCTGGCCTATATCTTATATAAAAATAGCTTTATATAAGTTCCAAGTTCGGGGGCCATTTGTTATTTACACTCTTTTACACACAAACATTTATATTTATGTAAATGTAAATATTACCATAATATTGTAAACACGTGTACTTACCGATTTTAATTACGTGAGAGCACGTGCTTTTCTTTTTATGATACTTTCTTCCTAAGGGGCCAGGGTTCATTCTCAGCGAGATTTAGATTCAAAAAAGGTGACATAAATGATAACACTGCTTCTTGATTGAGTATAATTATTAGTTTTAATTTCAGGAACAAAATAAACATACATTAAATGGTGCCCAAAATGGCGTCACGTGTTATTACTAAAACAAAATGGTGGCTATATTTCTCCAAACTTATTCAGTCATTGTGATTGTATATTAATTGTGAATCTTGTTACTATCTCTTTGTATATATGTTTTCTTTTGTTTTCTAGCTGCAGCGCTTATCATGTAATTAGTTATAGGATCATACATTTCACAAACCAATGCCCTCTATGTATGGAAGCATGGCCATTCGTTCGTTCGATCGCACACTCATACACACTCACTGTTACAATTACATTTTATATAATTTATGGGTTTACTTAATGAGCTCATTAATACGAAAATAAAAGTGATATGGTTGACTTCTGTGAAAACTGTGTAGCGTCGCTCCCTCGCTGGTATCAGATGTTCCCCAGGAGTATGGCCGGTGTTCGCCTCATCATTATTGTTCTTAAATCATCTTGCACTGACTCTACATTTAATGTCTTTACTGTGTATTGTTACTTAATTGTTTTCTGACTTTATTCTCACATTTCTTTAATTTTGAATAATACTTTTTACAACTTTTGTATGAAAACTGGGTCGACAGCGATACATCGCTGTGGCCTCTTTGGTGTGCTGTGCTGAACTGAGACAGATGAATATGCAAATTTATGCTTGTGTTAGTGCGTTTGACGTCATCAGGCTTTGTTCGATGGGACAATGCCTAGTTACATGCGTTGTGTTTTATGCGTCATTGTCTTTTGTTATGACGAAACAGCGTTATGAACCAATCACAATGAATATTTATAGTCAGTCGTCACAAAACACCGCCATTTCCTCGACCGGCTCTCGCGCGTCCAACGGTGACCTTGGCATGGTACTCATCTCACCGAATCTGCGCTGTTCCTTCGTATATAGGGACAATGGACCTAACCATTCTGTATTTTACAATTATACAATAAAACATGGAAAAATAACCTCAGATCCCATAATTAAAGCATGGGGCCTTTATATACTGTTACAAACCCCCTCAATGAAAGATTTTGTGTCGAGACACAAAAACTTTCATTGACTCATTCATACGGTTCTGAATAGGATCAGCCTAGATATGTCACCACAACCCCCTGTAATGTCACTATATAAAATTTGTCATCACTTACCCTTGGTCCAATGATGCTGATCGCACCCTCTGACCTTACTGGACTTCTCCGTAGAGATCCCTACACCATAAGGCCATGAGGCACTCTACGCTCCTGTTCTGACGCTCCAGCCAGCCCAGGACCGCGGTCACAACACCACAAAACTCTGAAACATTGAATACAAAAATTTAAAATAGTGGTCTAATATACTTCCATATCTACAACTGATATGTTTCCCTTTAGATGCATTGGTTTGTGTCCGGGGCATTGGTTTGTTCTAATTTAAAAGTTTCAACATAACATCAACAAGACTTCAACATGTACTGATTTTTTACCACCACCAAATTCAATCTCTTCCTTATAAGAGAAAAATATAGATATCCCTACAACTAACACAATACATAAACAATTCTTTAATCTTCCCCAAAACACCTTCACCTAATTATTTCTACAAAATTCAACCTATAACTACTATGGCAGACAAGTTTAGTATTCAAATTTTATTACTCAACTTATAATCGTTTATCTCTTTTGCAACTGGTATCATACTATATTTTGCTCAACTTCATTTGTACCTTTAGACTTTCAACCTTTAAAAGCTACTATTCTTTGACATTTGTTACCGTCATTACCAATAACAATAAAACATCATAGAACATTAGACATTACACATTAACGTTGTTACATTTATACTAAACAATTTACATTTACATGACTTGTACCAAAACTTTATCACATCATTACTATCAACCATTCTGTATTAACTTTTAGTTATTTAACATTGATTAGATTCTATACAAAAAATTTTCAAATTTATCATTACCCTTCAGTTACAATTACCTTCCTACCATGAATTTTCTTTTTCTAACCCTTTTATCCTTATTAGTTTGGGTGACTCTCTATTATTCACTATTTTCTCTGTCTTATTTTTGGCATTTGTCAATCTAACCTTACTCACCTCTTTTTTACACTAACCGCTTCTAACCATTAATATATCATGACACCAATATCTCAATAATAACCCCCTTCACAAATCCCATTTAAATCCTCTAGCACCGCTCATTTTTTTGTACTAGTATGTGTGTTCCCTATCTATGCTCATTCCTTTATCGGTTCCAGACCCTTTCAGATAACCCTTTCCGGCACACAACGGTCCCTTCCTGTCCCAACACTTTTCGTTGCGGACTCCCTACACCAATACCCTTATTACCATCAACAAATATATATATATATATATACCATTCACATTACTCACCTCTACATATAATCACTAACCACTGTGTCCCTAAAATATCTAACACCTCTTTATATATTATCAGTATCTCAACATTCTTATTTTCACTAACTCCCATTAACTCTATTTAACTAACTTCAATGCCCTTATTTAATAATTATCACCCAAATTCTTTTACAACATTTCACCTTAATATACCACTAGAAAATTCATCCTTTATCTACTAACAACAATACCTCTCAATATCCGAATATATCATATGCGTAATCATTTACTAACCATTAGAATCTAAATCTCATAATATCATTTAAAATCATCAAACTTCCTTAAATTATTTAAAATTCTACAATACATGTTTACATAAAAAAAATATATAAAGAACACAACAGCAAAAATACACAATTACATTGACATTAATATACACAAAATATACAATCCACAATTATCATCTTATCATTTAACAAAGTCAGTCATAAACAGTCCATTTTAAAACACTGTCCACATAATTAAATGTTTATAAACACAATAAAATGTTTATCCTCCATCGTCAAATAATAGTCTTACCTTAAAACTATATACATTGTTTAATATTGAATATTTTATCTTATCATTATACATACATATACAATTCAAATGTTCATCATTATCCCCAAACTCATTTAACCTGTCATGATTGGCCATTGTCCTTTCACCTCCTGTATAATCAGTCATAATTCAGTATTTTATATTATCATTGTTATCAACATTATCTCCTACTACCTCAGTTTCAATACAAGGTAAGTTTTTATTATATTTATCACTTCTCTCTCCACCTAACCTTTCTATAAACTCTTCATAATCTCTACTTATCTTAAAAATCTCTACTTCTCTTTTTCTCTCACAATACCTCTCACTTTTAAAACATCTCTCTCTATCACACCAAGCTACATTCTCTCTCTCAGTATATGCAGGGGACACTACAACTTTATTCTCGCACCACCTATCAGGTGCACAAAATATCCAGGGACAAATGTTTTCAGACCTTTTGTCTCCCAAATCTACATCGAAGGCACCCTCGTCCTTCCTAAACACATGTATATCACCCCCAAATACACCATTAAGGGAAAAATCTAACCCCTGCAATTCTTTTACAATTATACTCTCTCTACACACTCTCTTCAACCCTTCAACACACATTATCATTCCATCATTATTATATTCTATTCCCCATAAAACCTCATTATTACTACCCCTGTTTACATAATCATTTTCCAATATCATACTTTTATTTATATTATCATAATTTTCTACCCCACTTACCTTGTCATCTTTGTTTATCTCTAACTTGTCTACCTTGTCAATATTACAATTTTGTCTCTGTATTTCATTTTTTGATTTTTCTAATTTCTCCTCTAATTGATCTAATTTTACGTTTTGTAAGTAGTTTTGTTTCTTTAGTTCATTCTCAAGACTATCAAACTTTTCGTCAATTTCTTTTAATACGCTATTTTGTGTTTTAATTAGTATAAACAGATCTTCCAGCGATATTTTATTCTCGATTGCCCTAGGTGTAGAATTCGCGCTTATTTTGTCTAATAAAATAGATTCTGTGTCTGTATTATTTATTTCCATACTATTATTTCTTTCTGCCATTTTGACACTTTTAATATTAAAATGATTATTTAGTTATATTTGTAATTAGTCATACAATTACTACTCACTATGTTTGTCAACATAACCTCTTGTGTACTGGGTTATGTATCGTTCTATCACCTTCTCTGTTTCTAAATCTGGCCTATATCTTATATAAAAATAGCTTTATATAAGTTCCAAGTTCGGGGGCCATTTGTTATTTACACTCTTTTACACACAAACATTTATATTTATGTAAATGTAAATATTACCATAATATTGTAAACACGTGTACTTACCGATTTTAATTACGTGAGAGCACGTGCTTTTCTTTTTATGATACTTTCTTCCTAAGGGGCCAGGGTTCATTCTCAGCGAGATTTAGATTCAAAAAAGGTGACATAAATGATAACACTGCTTCTTGATTGAGTATAATTATTAGTTTTAATTTCAGGAACAAAATAAACATACATTAAATGGTGCCCAAAATGGCGTCACGTGTTATTACTAAAACAAAATGGTGGCTATATTTCTCCAAACTTATTCAGTCATTGTGATTGTATATTAATTGTGAATCTTGTTACTATCTCTTTGTATATATGTTTTCTTTTGTTTTCTAGCTGCAGCGCTTATCATGTAATTAGTTATAGGATCATACATTTCACAAACCAATGCCCTCTATGTATGGAAGCATGGCCATTCGTTCGTTCGATCGCACACTCATACACACTCACTGTTACAATTACATTTTATATAATTTATGGGTTTACTTAATGAGCTCATTAATACGAAAATAAAAGTGATATGGTTGACTTCTCTGAAAACTGTGTAGCGTCGCTCCCTCGCTGGTATCAGATGTTCCCCAGGAGTATGGCCGGTGTTCGCCTCATCATTATTGTTCTTAAATCATCTTGCACTGACTCTACATTTAATGTCTTTACTGTGTATTGTTACTTAATTGTTTTCTGACTTTATTCTCACATTTCTTTAATTTTGAATAATACTTTTTACAACTTTTGTATGAAAACTGGGTCGACAGCGATACATCGCTGTGGCCTCTTTGGTGTGCTGTGCTGAACTGAGACAGATGAATATGCAAATTTATGCTTGTGTTAGTGCGTTTGACGTCATCAGGCTTTGTTCGATGGGACAATGCCTAGTTACATGCGTTGTGTTTTATGCGTCATTGTCTTTTGTTATGACGAAACAGCGTTATGAACCAATCACAATGAATATTTATAGTCAGTCGTCACAAAACACCGCCATTTCCTCGACCGGCTCTCGCGCGTCCAACGGTGACCTTGGCATGGTACTCATCTCACCGAATCTGCGCTGTTCCTTCGTATATAGGGACAATGGACCTAACCATTCTGTATTTTACAATTATACAATAAAACATGGAAAAATAACCTCAGATCCCATAATTAAAGCATGGGGCCTTTATATACTGTTACAAACCCCCTCAATGAAAGATTTTGTGTCGAGACACAAAAACTTTCATTGACTCATTCATACGGTTCTAAATAGGATCAGCCTAGATATGTCACCACAACCCCCTGTAATGTCACTATATAAAATTTGTCATCACTTACCCTTGGTCCAATGATGCTGATCGCACCCTCTGACCTTACTGGACTTCTCCGTAGAGATCCCTACACCATAAGGCCATGAGGCACTCTACGCTCCTGTTCTGACGCTCCAGCCAGCCCAGGACCGCGGTCACAACACCACAAAACTCTGAAACATTGAATACAAAAATTTAAAATAGTGGTCTAATATACTTCCATATCTACAACTGATATGTTTCCCTTTAGATGCATTGGTTTGTGTCCGGGGCATTGGTTTGTTCTAATTTAAAAGTTTCAACATAACATCAACAAGACTTCAACATGTACTGATTTTTTACCACCACCAAATTCAATCTCTTCCTTATAAGAGAAAAATATAGATATCCCTACAACTAACACAATACATAAACAATTCTTTAATCTTCCCCAAAACACCTTCACCTAATTATTTCTACAAAATTCAACCTATAACTACTATGGCAGACAAGTTTAGTATTCAAATTTTATTACTCAACTTATAATCATTTATCTCTTTTGCAACTGGTATCATACTATATTTTGCTCAACTTCATTTGTACCTTTAGACTTTCAACCTTTAAAAGCTACTATTCTTTGACATTTGTTACCGTCATTACCAATAACAATAAAACATCATAGAACATTAGACATTACACATTAACGTTGTTACATTTATACTAAACAATTTACATTTACATGACTTGTACCAAAACTTTATCACATCATTACTATCAACAATTCTGTATTAACTTTTAGTTATTTAACATTGATTAGATTCTATACAAAAAATTTTCAAATTTATCATTACCCTTCAGTTACAATTACCTTCCTACCATGAATTTTCTTTTTCTAACCCTTTTATCCTTATTAGTTTGGGTGACTCTCTATTATTCACTATTTTCTCTCTTATTTTGGCATTTGTCAATCTAACCTTACTCACCTCTTTTTTACACTAACCGCTTCTAACCATTAATATATCATGACACCAATATCTCAATAATAACCCCCTTCACAAATCCCATTTAAATCCTCTGGCACCGCTCATTTTTTTGTACTAGTATGTGTGTTCCCTATCTATGCTCATTCCTTTATCGGTTCCAGACCCTTTCAGATAACCCTTTCCGGCACACAACGGTCCCTTCCTGTCCCAACACTTTTCGTTGCGGACTCCCTACACCAATACCCTTATTACCATCAACAAATATATATATATATATATATACACCATTCACATTACTCACCTCTACATATAATCACTAACCACTGTGTCCCTAAAATATCTAACACCTCTTTATATATTATCAGTATCTCAACATTCTTATTTTCACTAACTCCCATTAACTCTATTTAACTAACTCCAATGCCCTTATTTAATAATTATCACCCAAATTCTTTTACAACATTTCACCTTAATATACCACTAGAAAATTCATCCATTATCTACTAACAACAATACCTCTCAATATCCAAATATATCATATGCGTAATCATTTACTAACCATTAGAATCTAAATCTCATAATATCATTTAAAATCATCAAACTTCCTTAAATTATTTAAAATTCTACAATACATGTTTACATAAAAAAAATACATAAAGTACACAACAGCAAAAATACACAAGTACATTGACATTAATATACACAAAATATACAATCCCCAATTATCATCTTATCATTTACCAAAATCAGTCATAAACAGTCCATTTTAAAACACTGTCCACATAATTAAATGTTTATAAACACAATAAAATGTTTATCCTCCATCGTCAAATAATAGTCTTACCTTAAAACTATATACATTGTTTAATATTGAATATTTTATCTTATCATTATACATACATATACAATTCAAATGTTCATCATTATCCCCAAACTCATTTAACCTGTCATGATTGGTCATTGTCCTGTCACCTCCTGTATAATCAGTCCTAATTCGGTATTTTATATTATCATTGTTATCAACATTATCTCCTACTACCTCAGTTTCAATACAAGGTAAGTTTTTATTATATTTATCACTTCTCTCTCCACCTAACCTTTCTATATACTCTTCATAATCTCTACTTATCTTAAAAATCTCTACTTCTCTTTTTCTCTCACAATACCTCTCACTTTTAAAACATCTCTCTATATCACACCAAGCTACATTCTCTCTCTCAGTATATGCAGGGGACACTACAACTTTATTCTCGCACCACCTATCAGGTGCACAAAATATCCAGGGACAAATGTTTTCAGACCTTTTGTCTCCCAAATCTACATCGAAGGCACCCTCGTCCTTCCTAAACACATGTATATCACCCCCAAATACACCATTAAGGGAAAAATCTAACCCCTGCAATTCTTTTACAATTATACTCTCTCTACACACTCTCTTCAACCCTTCAACACACATTATCATTCCATCATTATTATATTCTATTCCCCATAAAACCTCATTATTACTACCCCTGTTTACATAATCATTTTCCAATATCATACTTTTATTTATATTATCATAATTTTCTACCCCACTTACCTTGTCATCTTTGTTTATCTCTAACTTGTCTACCTTGTCAATATTACAATTTTGTCTCTGTATTTCATTTTTTGATTTTTCTAATTTCTCCTCTAATTGATCTAATTTTACGTTTTGTAAGTAGTTTTGTTTCTTTAGTTCATTCTCAAGACTATCAAACTTTTCGTCAATTTCTTTTAATACCCTATTTTGTGTTTTAATTAGTATAAACAGATCTTCCAGCGATATTTTATTCTCGATTGCCCTAGGTGTAGAATTCGCGCTTATTTTGTCTAATAAAATAGATTCTGTGTCTGTATTATTTATTTCCATACTATTATTTCTTTCTGCCATTTTGACACTTTTAATATTAAAATGATTATTTAGTTATATTTGTAATTAGTCATACAATTACTACTCACTATGTTTGTCAACATAACCTCTTGTGTACTGGGTTATGTATCGTTCTATCACCTTCTCTGTTTCTAAATCTGGCCTATATCTTATATAAAAATAGCTTTATATAAGTTCCAAGTTCGGGGGCCATTTGTTATTTACACTCTTTTACACACAAACATTTATATTTATGTAAATGTAAATATTACTATAATATTGTAAACACGTGTACTTACCGATTTTAATTACGTGAGAGCACGTGCTTTTCTTTTTATGATACTTTCTTCCTAAGGGGCCAGGGTTCATTCTCAGCGAGATTTAGATTCAAAAAAGGTGACATAAATGATAACACTGCTTCTTGATTGAGTATAATTATTAGTTTTAATTTCAGGAACAAAATAAACATACATTAAATGGTGCCCAAAATGGCGTCACGTGTTATTACTAAAACAAAATGGTGGCTATATTTCTCCAAACCTATTCAGTCATTGTGATTGTATATTAATTGTGAATCTTGTTACTATCTCTTTGTATATATGTTTTCTTTTGTTTTCTAGCTGCAGCGCTTATCATGTAATTAGTTATAGGATAATACATTTCACAAACCAATGCCCTCTATGTATGGAAGCATGGCCATTCGTTCGTTCGATCGCACACTCATACACACTCACTGTTACAATTACATTTTATATAATTTATGGGTTTACTTAATGAGCTCATTAATACGAAAATAAAAGTGATATGGTTGACTTCTCTGAAAACTGTGTAGCGTCGCTCCCTCGCTGGTATCAGATGTTCCCCAGGAGTATGGCCGGTGTTCGCCTCATCATTATTGTTCTTAAATCATCTTGCACTGACTCTACATTTAATGTCTTTACTGTGTATTGTTACTTAATTGTTTTCTGACTTTATTCTCACATTTCTTTAATTTTGAATAATACTTTTTACAACTTTTGTATGAAAACTGGGTCGACAGCGATACATCGCTGTGGCCTCTTTGGTGTGCTGTGCTGAACTGAGACAGATGAATATGCAAATTTATGCTTGTGTTAGTGCGTTTGACGTCATCAGGCTTTGTTCGATGGGACAACGCCTAGTTACATGCGTTGTGTTTTATGCGTCATTGTCTTTTGTTATGACGAAACAGCGTTATGAACCAATCACAATGAATATTTATAGTCAGTCGTCACAAAACACCGCCATTTCCTCGACCGGCTCTCGCGCGTCCAACGGTGACCTTGGCATGGTACTCATCTCACCGAATCTGCGCTGTTCCTTCGTATATAGGGACAATGGACCTAACCATTCTGTATTTGACAATTATACAATAAAACATGGAAAAATAACCTCAGATCCCATAATTAAAGCATGGGGCCTTTATATACTGTTACAAACCCCCTCAATGAAAGATTTTGTGTCGAGACAGAAAAACTTTCATTGACTCATTCATACGGTTCTAAATAGGATCAGCCTAGATATGTCACCACAACCCCCTGTAATGTCACTATATAAAATTTGTCATCACTTACCCTTGGTCCAATGATGCTGATCGCACCCTCTGACCTTACTGGACTTCTCCGTAGAGATCCCTACACCATAAGGCCATGAGGCACTCTACGCTCCTGTTCTGACGCTCCAGCCAGCCCAGGACCGCGGTCACAACACCACAAAACTCTGAAACATTGAATACAAAAATTTAAAATAGTGGTCTAATATACTTCCATATCTACAACTGATATGTTTCCCTTTAGATGCATTGGTTTGTGTCCGGGGCATTGGTTTGTTCTAATTTAAAAGTTTCAACATAACATCAACAAGACTTCAACATGTACTGATTTTTTACCACCACCAAATTCAATCTCTTCCTTATAAAAGAAAAATATAGATATCCCTACAACTAACACAATACATAAACAATTCTTTAATCTTCCCCAAAACACCTTCACCTAATTATTTCTACAAAATTCAACCTATAACTACTATGGCAGACAAGTTTAGTATTCAAATTTTATTACTCAACTTATAATCATTTATCTCTTTTGCAACTGGTATCATACTATATTTTGCTCAACTTCATTTGTACCTTTAGACTTTCAACCTTTAAAAGCTACTATTCTTTGACATTTGTTACCGTCATTACCAATAACAATAAAACATCATAGAACATTAGACATTACACATTAACGTTGTTACATTTATACTAAACAATTTACATTTACATGACTTGTACCAAAACTTTATCACATCATTACTATCAACCATTCTGTATTAACTTTTAGTTATTTAACATTGATTAGATTCTATACAAAAAATTTTCAAATTTATCATTACCCTTCAGTTACAATTACCTTCCTACCATGAATTTTCTTTTTCTAACCCTTTTATCCTTATTAGTTTGGGTGACTCTCTATTATTCACTATTTTCTCTGTCTTATTTTGGCATTTGTCAATCTAACCTTACTCACCTCTTTTTTACACTAACCGCTTCTAACCATTAATATATCATGACACCAATATCTCAATAATAACCCCCTTCACAAATCCCATTTAAATCCTCTGGCACCGCTCATTTTTTTGTACTAGTATGTGTGTTCCCTATCTATGCTCATTCCTTTATCGGTTCCAGACCCTTTCAGATAACCCTTTCCGGCACACAACGGTCCCTTCCTGTCCCAACACTTTTCGTTGCGGACTCCCTACACCAATACCCTTATTACCATCAACAAATATATATATATATATATATATATATATATATATATATACACCATTCACATTACTCACCTCTACATATAATCACTAACCACTGTGTCCCTAAAATATCTAACACCTCTTTATATATTATCAGTATCTCAACATTCTTATTTTCACTAACTCCCATTAACTCTATTTAACTAACTCCAATGCCCTTATTTAATAATTATCACCCAAATTCTTTTACAACATTTCACCTTAATATACCACTAGAAAATTCATCCATTATCTACTAACAACAATACCTCTCAATATCCAAATATATCATATGCGTAATCATTTACTAACCATTAGAATCTAAATCTCATAATATCATTTAAAATCATCAAACTTCCTTAAATTATTTAAAATTCTACAATACATGTTTACATAAAAAAAATACATAAAGTACACAACAGCAAAAATACACAAGTACATTGACATTACATACACAAAATATACAATCCACAATTATCATCTTATCATTTACCAAAATCAGTCATAAACAGTCCATTTTAAAACACTGTCCACATAATTAAATGTTTATAAACACAATAAAATGTTTATCCTCCATCGTCAAATAATAGTCTTACCTTAAAACTATATACATTGTTTAATATTGAATATTTTATCTTATCATTATACATACATATACAATTCAAATGTTCATCATTATCCCCAAACTCATTTAACCTGTCATGATTGGTCATTGTTTTGTCAGCTCCTGTATAATCAGTCCTAATTCGGTATTTTATATTATCATTGTTATCAACATTATCTCCTACTACCTCAGTTTCAATACAAGGTAAGTTTTTATTATATTTATCACTTCTCTCTCCACCTAACCTTTCTATAAACTCTTCATAATCTCTACTTATCTTAAAAATCTCTACTTCTCTTTTTCTCTCACAATACCTCTCACTTTTAAAACATCTCTCTCTATCACACCAAGCTACATTCTCTCTCTCAGTATATGCAGGGGACACTACAACTTTATTCTCGCACCACCTATCAGGTGCACAAAATATCCAGGGACAAATGTTTTCAGACCTTTTGTCTCCCAAATCTACATCGAAGGCACCCTCGTCCTTCCTAAACACATGTATATCACCCCCAAATACACCATTAAGGGAAAAATCTAACCCCTGCAATTCTTTTACAATTATACTCTCTCTACACACTCTCTTCAACCCTTCAACACACATTATCATTCCATCATTATTATATTCTATTCCCCATAAAACCTCATTATTACTACCCCTGTTTACATAATCATTTTCCAATATCATACTTTTATTTATATTATCATAATTTTCTACCCCACTTACCTTGTCATCTTTGTTTATCTCTAACTTGTCTACCTTGTCAATATTACAATTTTGTCTCTGTATTTCATTTTTTGATTTTTCTAATTTCTCCTCTAATTGATCTAATTTTACGTTTTGTAAGTAGTTTTGTTTCTTTAGTTCATTCTCAAGACTATCAAACTTTTCGTCAATTTCTTTTAATACGCTATTTTGTGTTTTAATTAGTATAAACAGATCTTCCAGCGATATTTTATTCTCGATTGCCCTAGGTGTAGAATTCGCGCTTATTTTGTCTAATAAAATAGATTCTGTGTCTGTATTATTTATTTCCATACTATTATTTCTTTCTGCCATTTTGACACTTTTAATATTAAAATGATTATTTAGTTATATTTGTAATTAGTCATACAATTACTACTCACTATGTTTGTCAACATAACCTCTTGTGTACTGGGTTATGTATCGTTCTATCACCTTCTCTGTTTCTAAATCTGGCCTATATCTTATATAAAAATAGCTTTATATAAGTTCCAAGTTCGGGGGCCATTTGTTATTTACACTCTTTTACACACAAACATTTATATTTATGTAAATGTAAATATTACTATAATATTGTAAACACGTGTACTTACCGATTTTAATTACGTGAGAGCACGTGCTTTTCTTTTTATGATACTTTCTTCCTAAGGGGCCAGGGTTCATTCTCAGCGAGATTTAGATTCAAAAAAGGTGACATAAATGATAACACTGGTTCTTGATTGAGTATAATTATTAGTTTTAATTTCAGGAACAAAATAAACATACATTAAATGGTGCCCAAAATGGCGTCACGTGTTATTACTAAAACAAAATGGTGGCTATATTTCTCCAAACCTATTCAGTCATTGTGATTGTATATTAATTGTGAATCTTGTTACTATCTCTTTGTATATATGTTTTCTTTTGTTTTCTAGCTGCAGCGCTTATCATGTAATTAGTTATAGGATAATACATTTCACAAACCAATGCCCTCTATGTATGGAAGCATGGCCATTCGTTCGTTCGATCGCACACTCATACACACTCACTGTTACAATTACATTTTATATAATTTATGGGTTTACTTAATGAGCTCATTAATACGAAAATAAAAGTGATATGGTTGACTTCTCTGAAAACTGTGTAGCGTCGCTCCCTCGCTGGTATCAGATGTTCCCCAGGAGTATGGCCGGTGTTCGCCTCATCATTATTGTTCTTAAATCATCTTGCACTGACTCTACATTTAATGTCTTTACTGTGTATTGTTACTTAATTGTTTTCTGACTTTATTCTCACATTTCTTTAATTTTGAATAATACTTTTTACAACTTTTGTATGAAAACTGGGTCGACAGCGATACATCGCTGTGGCCTCTTTGGTGTGCTGTGCTGAACTGAGACAGATGAATATGCAAATTTATGCTTGTGTTAGTGCGTTTGACGTCATCAGGCTTTGTTCGATGGGACAACGCCTAGTTACATGCGTTGTGTTTTATGCGTCATTGTCTTTTGTTATGACGAAACAGCGTTATGAACCAATCACAATGAATATTTATAGTCAGTCGTCACAAAACACCGCCATTTCCTCGACCGGCTCTCGCGCGTCCAACGGTGACCTTGGCATGGTACTCATCTCACCGAATCTGCGCTGTTCCTTCGTATATAGGGACAATGGACCTAACCATTCTGTATTTGACAATTATACAATAAAACATGGAAAAATAACCTCAGATCCCATAATTAAAGCATGGGGCCTTTATATACTGTTACAAACCCCCTCAATGAAAGATTTTGTGTCGAGACACAAAAACTTTCATTGACTCATTCATACGGTTCTAAATAGGATCAGCCTAGATATGTCACCACAACCCCCTGTAATGTCACTATATAAAATTTGTCATCACTTACCCTTGGTCCAATGATGCTGATCGCACCCTCTGACCTTACTGGACTTCTCCGTAGAGATCCCTACACCATAAGGCCATGAGGCACTCTACGCTCCTGTTCTGACGCTCCAGCCAGCCCAGGACCGCGGTCACAACACCACAAAACTCTGAAACATTGAATACAAAAATTTAAAATAGTGGTCTAATATACTTCCATATCTACAACTGATATGTTTCCCTTTAGATGCATTGGTTTGTGTCCGGGGCATTGGTTTGTTCTAATTTAAAAGTTTCAACATAACATCAACAAGACTTCAACATGTACTGATTTTTTACCACCACCAAATTCAATCTCTTCCTTATAAGAGAAAAATATAGATATCCCTACAACTAACACAATACATAAACAATTCTTTAATCTTCCCCAAAACACCTTCACCTAATTATTTCTACAAAATTCAACCTATAACTACTATGGCAGACAAGTTTAGTATTCAAATTTTATTACTCAACTTATAATCATTTATCTCTTTTGCAACTGGTATCATACTATATTTTGCTCAACTTCATTTGTACCTTTAGACTTTCAACCTTTAAAAGCTACTATTCTTTGACATTTGTTACCGTCATTACCAATAACAATAAAACATCATAGAACATTAGACATTACACATTAACGTTGTTACATTTATACTAAACAATTTACATTTACATGACTTGTACCAAAACTTTATCACATCATTACTATCAACAATTCTGTATTAACTTTTAGTTATTTAACATTGATTAGATTCTATACAAAAAATTTTCAAATTTATCATTACCCTTCAGTTACAATTACCTTCCTACCATGAATTTTCTTTTTCTAACCCTTTTATCCTTATTAGTTTGGGTGACTCTCTATTATTCACTATTTTCTCTCTTATTTTGGCATTTGTCAATCTAACCTTACTCACCTCTTTTTTACACTAACCGCTTCTAACCATTAATATATCATGACACCAATATCTCAATAATAACCCCCTTCACAAATCCCATTTAAATCCTCTGGCACCGCTCATTTTTTTGTACTAGTATGTGTGTTCCCTATCTATGCTCATTCCTTTATCGGTTCCAGACCCTTTCAGATAACCCTTTCCGGCACACAACGGTCCCTTCCTGTCCCAACACTTTTCGTTGCGGACTCCCTACACCAATACCCTTATTACCATCAACAAATATATATATATATATACACCATTCACATTACTCACCTCTACATATAATCACTAACCACTGTGTCCCTAAAATATCTAACACCTCTTTATATATTATCAGTATCTCAACATTCTTATTTTCACTAACTCCCATTAACTCTATTTAACTAACTCCAATGCCCTTATTTAATAATTATCACCCAAATTCTTTTACAACATTTCACCTTAATATACCACTAGAAAATTCATCCATTATCTACTAACAACAATACCTCTCAATATCCAAATATATCATATGCGTAATCATTTACTAACCATTAGAATCTAAATCTCATAATATCATTTAAAATCATCAAACTTCCTTAAATTATTTAAAATTCTACAATACATGTTTACATAAAAAAAATACATAAAGTACACAACAGCAAAAATACACAAGTACATTGACATTAATATACACAAAATATACAATCCCCAATTATCATCTTATCATTTACCAAAATCAGTCATAAACAGTCCATTTTAAAACACTGTCCACATAATTAAATGTTTATAAACACAATAAAATGTTTCTCCTCCATCGTCAAATAATAGTCTTACCTTAAAACTATATACATTGTTTAATATTGAATATTTTATCTTATCATTATACATACATATACAATTCAAATGTTCATCATTATCCCCAAACTCATTTAACCTGTCATGATTGGTCATTGTCCTGTCACCTCCTGTATAATCAGTCCTAATTCGGTATTTTATATTATCATTGTTATCAACATTATCTCCTACTACCTCAGTTTCAATACAAGGTAAGTTTTTATTATATTTATCACTTCTCTCTCCACCTAACCTTTCTATATACTCTTCATAATCTCTACTTATCTTAAAAATCTCTACTTCTCTTTTTCTCTCACAATACCTCTCACTTTTAAAACATCTCTCTCTATCACACCAAGCTACATTCTCTCTCTCAGTATATGCAGGGGACACTACAACTTTATTCTCGCACCACCTATCAGGTGCACAAAATATCCAGGGACAAATGTTTTCAGACCTTTTGTCTCCCAAATCTACATCGAAGGCACCCTCGTCCTTCCTAAACACATGTATATCACCCCCAAATACACCATTAAGGGAAAAATCTAACCCCTGCAATTCTTTTACAATTATACTCTCTCTACACACTCTCTTCAACCCTTCAACACACATTATCATTCCATCATTATTATATTCTATTCCCCATAAAACCTCATTATTACTACCCCTGTTTACATAATCATTTTCCAATATCATACTTTTATTTATATTATCATAATTTTCTACCCCACTTACCTTGTCATCTTTGTTTATCTCTAACTTGTCTACCTTGTCAATATTACAATTTTGTCTCTGTATTTCATTTTTTGATTTTTCTAATTTCTCCTCTAATTGATCTAATTTTACGTTTTGTAAGTAGTTTTGTTTCTTTAGTTCATTCTCAAGACTATCAAACTTTTCGTCAATTTCTTTTAATACCCTATTTTGTGTTTTAATTAGTATAAACAGATCTTCCAGCGATATTTTATTCTCGATTGCCCTAGGTGTAGAATTCGCGCTTATTTTGTCTAATAAAATAGATTCTGTGTCTGTATTATTTATTTCCATACTATTATTTCTTTCTGCCATTTTGACACTTTTAATATTAAAATGATTATTTAGTTATATTTGTAATTAGTCATACAATTACTACTCACTATGTTTGTCAACATAACCTCTTGTGTACTGGGTTATGTATCGTTCTATCACCTTCTCTGTTTCTAAATCTGGCCTATATCTTATATAAAAATAGCTTTATATAAGTTCCAAGTTCGGGGGCCATTTGTTATTTACACTCTTTTACACACAAACATTTATATTTATGTAAATGTAAATATTACTATAATATTGTAAACACGTGTACTTACCGATTTTAATTACGTGAGAGCACGTGCTTTTCTTTTTATGATACTTTCTTCCTAAGGGGCCAGGGTTCATTCTCAGCGAGATTTAGATTCAAAAAAGGTGACATAAATGATAACACTGCTTCTTGATTGAGTATAATTATTAGTTTTAATTTCAGGAACAAAATAAACATACATTAAATGGTGCCCAAAATGGCGTCACGTGTTATTACTAAAACAAAATGGTGGCTATATTTCTCCAAACCTATTCAGTCATTGTGATTGT
Source organism: Magicicada septendecula (assembly GCA_034769895.1). Taxonomy (NCBI): domain Eukaryota; kingdom Metazoa; phylum Arthropoda; class Insecta; order Hemiptera; family Cicadidae; genus Magicicada; species Magicicada septendecula. Next base: position 234,030,219 of record CM068371.1, on the reverse strand, counting down.
ATATTAATTGTGAATCTTGTTACTATCTCTTTGTATATATGTTTTCTTTTGTTTTCTAGCTGCAGCGCTTATCATGTAATTAGTTATAGGATAATACATTTCACAAACCAATGCCCTCTATGTATGGAAGCATGGCCATTCGTTCGTTCGATCGCACACTCATACACACTCACTGTTACAATTACATTTTATATAATTTATGGGTTTACTTAATGAGCTCATTAATACGAAAATAAAAGTGATATGGTTGACTTCTCTGAAAACTGTGTAGCGTCGCTCCCTCGCTGGTATCAGATGTTCCCCAGGAGTATGGCCGGTGTTCGCCTCATCATTATTGTTCTTAAATCATCTTGCACTGACTCTACATTTAATGTCTTTACTGTGTATTGTTACTTAATTGTTTTCTGACTTTATTCTCACATTTCTTTAATTTTGAATAATACTTTTTACAACTTTTGTATGAAAACTGGGTCGACAGCGATACATCGCTGTGGCCTCTTTGGTGTGCTGTGCTGAACTGAGACAGATGAATATGCAAATTTATGCTTGTGTTAGTGCGTTTGACGTCATCAGGCTTTGTTCGATGGGACAACGCCTAGTTACATGCGTTGTGTTTTATGCGTCATTGTCTTTTGTTATGACGAAACAGCGTTATGAACCAATCACAATGAATATTTATAGTCAGTCGTCACAAAACACCGCCATTTCCTCGACCGGCTCTCGCGCGTCCAACGGTGACCTTGGCATGGTACTCATCTCACCGAATCTGCGCTGTTCCTTCGTATATAGGGACAATGGACCTAACCATTCTGTATTTGACAATTATACAATAAAACATGGAAAAATAACCTCAGATCCCATAATTAAAGCATGGGGCCTTTATATACTGTTACAAACCCCCTCAATGAAAGATTTTGTGTCGAGACACAAAAACTTTCATTGACTCATTCATACGGTTCTAAATAGGATCAGCCTAGATATGTCACCACAACCCCCTGTAATGTCACTATATAAAATTTGTCATCACTTACCCTTGGTCCAATGATGCTGATCGCACCCTCTGACCTTACTGGACTTCTCCGTAGAGATCCCTACACCATAAGGCCATGAGGCACTCTACGCTCCTGTTCTGACGCTCCAGCCAGCCCAGGACCGCGGTCACAACACCACAAAACTCTGAAACATTGAATACAAAAATTTAAAATAGTGGTCTAATATACTTCCATATCTACAACTGATATGTTTCCCTTTAGATGCATTGGTTTGTGTCCGGGGCATTGGTTTGTTCTAATTTAAAAGTTTCAACATAACATCAACAAGACTTCAACATGTACTGATTTTTTACCACCACCAAATTCAATCTCTTCCTTATAAAAGAAAAATATAGATATCCCTACAACTAACACAATACATAAACAATTCTTTAATCTTCCCCAAAACACCTTCACCTAATTATTTCTACAAAATTCAACCTATAACTACTATGGCAGACAAGTTTAGTATTCAAATTTTATTACTCAACTTATAATCATTTATCTCTTTTGCAACTGGTATCATACTATATTTTGCTCAACTTCATTTGTACCTTTAGACTTTCAACCTTTAAAAGCTACTATTCTTTGACATTTGTTACCGTCATTACCAATAACAATAAAACATCATAGAACATTAGACATTACACATTAACGTTGTTACATTTATACTAAACAATTTACATTTACATGACTTGTACCAAAACTTTATCACATCATTACTATCAACCATTCTGTATTAACTTTTAGTTATTTAACATTGATTAGATTCTATACAAAAAATTTTCAAATTTATCATTACCCTTCAGTTACAATTACCTTCCTACCATGAATTTTCTTTTTCTAACCCTTTTATCCTTATTAGTTTGGGTGACTCTCTATTATTCACTATTTTCTCTGTCTTATTTTGGCATTTGTCAATCTAACCTTACTCACCTCTTTTTTACACTAACCGCTTCTAACCATTAATATATCATGACACCAATATCTCAATAATAACCCCCTTCACAAATCCCATTTAAATCCTCTGGCACCGCTCATTTTTTTGTACTAGTATGTGTGTTCCCTATCTATGCTCATTCCTTTATCGGTTCCAGACCCTTTCAGATAACCCTTTCCGGCACACAACGGTCCCTTCCTGTCCCAACACTTTTCGTTGCGGACTCCCTACACCAATACCCTTATTACCATCAACAAATATATATATATATATACACCATTCACATTACTCACCTCTACATATAATCACTAACCACTGTGTCCCTAAAATATCTAACACCTCTTTATATATTATCAGTATCTCAACATTCTTATTTTCACTAACTCCCATTAACTCTATTTAACTAACTCCAATGCCCTTATTTAATAATTATCACCCAAATTCTTTTACAACATTTCACCTTAATATACCACTAGAAAATTCATCCATTATCTACTAACAACAATACCTCTCAATATCCAAATATATCATATGCGTAATCATTTACTAACCATTAGAATCTAAATCTCATAATATCATTTAAAATCATCAAACTTCCTTAAATTATTTAAAATTCTACAATACATGTTTACATAAAAAAAATACATAAAGTACACAACAGCAAAAATACACAAGTACATTGACATTAATATACACAAAATATACAATCCCCAATTATCATCTTATCATTTACCAAAATCAGTCATAAACAGTCCATTTTAAAACACTGTCCACATAATTAAATGTTTATAAACACAATAAAATGTTTCTCCTCCATCGTCAAATAATAGTCTTACCTTAAAACTATATACATTGTTTAATATTGAATATTTTATCTTATCATTATACATACATATACAATTCAAATGTTCATCATTATCCCCAAACTCATTTAACCTGTCATGATTGGTCATTGTCCTGTCACCTCCTGTATAATCAGTCCTAATTCGGTATTTTATATTATCATTGTTATCAACATTATCTCCTACTACCTCAGTTTCAATACAAGGTAAGTTTTTATTATATTTATCACTTCTCTCTCCACCTAACCTTTCTATATACTCTTCATAATCTCTACTTATCTTAAAAATCTCTACTTCTCTTTTTCTCTCACAATACCTCTCACTTTTAAAACATCTCTCTCTATCACACCAAGCTACATTCTCTCTCTCAGTATATGCAGGGGACACTACAACTTTATTCTCGCACCACCTATCAGGTGCACAAAATATCCAGGGACAAATGTTTTCAGACCTTTTGTCTCCCAAATCTACATCGAAGGCACCCTCGTCCTTCCTAAACACATGTATATCACCCCCAAATACACCATTAAGGGAAAAATCTAACCCCTGCAATTCTTTTACAATTATACTCTCTCTACACACTCTCTTCAACCCTTCAACACACATTATCATTCCATCATTATTATATTCTATTCCCCATAAAACCTCATTATTACTACCCCTGTTTACATAATCATTTTCCAATATCATACTTTTATTTATATTATCATAATTTTCTACCCCACTTACCTTGTCATCTTTGTTTATCTCTAACTTGTCTACCTTGTCAATATTACAATTTTGTCTCTGTATTTCATTTTTTGATTTTTCTAATTTCTCCTCTAATTGATCTAATTTTACGTTTTGTAAGTAGTTTTGTTTCTTTAGTTCATTCTCAAGACTATCAAACTTTTCGTCAATTTCTTTTAATACCCTATTTTGTGTTTTAATTAGTATAAACAGATCTTCCAGCGATATTTTATTCTCGATTGCCCTAGGTGTAGAATTCGCGCTTATTTTGTCTAATAAAATAGATTCTGTGTCTGTATTATTTATTTCCATACTATTATTTCTTTCTGCCATTTTGACACTTTTAATATTAAAATGATTATTTAGTTATATTTGTAATTAGTCATACAATTACTACTCACTATGTTTGTCAACATAACCTCTTGTGTACTGGGTTATGTATCGTTCTATCACCTTCTCTGTTTCTAAATCTGGCCTATATCTTATATAAAAATAGCTTTATATAAGTTCCAAGTTCGGGGGCCATTTGTTATTTACACTCTTTTACACACAAACATTTATATTTATGTAAATGTAAATATTACCATAATATTGTAAACACGTGTACTTACCGATTTTAATTACGTAGAGCACGTGCTTTTCTTTTTATGATACTTTCTTCCTAAGGGGCCAGGGTTCATTCTCAGCGAGATTTAGATTCAAAAAAGGTGACATAAATGATAACACTGCTTCTTGATTGAGTATAATTATTAGTTTTAATTTCAGGAACAAAATAAACATACATTAAATGGTGCCCAAAATGGTGTCACGTGTTATTACTAAAACAAAATGGTGGCTATATTTCTCCAAACTTATTCAGTCATTGTGATTGTATATTAATTGTGAATCTTGTTACTATCTCTTTGTATATATGTTTTCTTTTGTTTTCTAGCTGCAGCGCTTATCATGTAATTAGTTATAGGATCATACATTTCACAAACCAATGCCCTCTATGTATGGAAGCATGGCCATTCGTTCGTTCGATCGCACACTCATACACACTCACTGTTACAATTACATTTTATATAATTTATGGGTTTGCTTAATGAGCTCATTAATACGAAAATAAAAGTGATATGGTTGACTTCTCTGAAAACTGTGTAGCGTCGCTCCCTCGCTGGTATCAGATGTTCCCCAGGAGTATGGCCGGTGTTCGCCTCATCATTATTGTTCTTAAATCATCTTGCACTGACTCTACATTTAATGTCTTTACTGTGTATTGTTACTTAATTGTTTTCTGACTTTATTCTCACATTTCTTTAATTTTGAATAATACTTTTTACAACTTTTGTATGAAAACTGGGTCGACAGCGATACATCGCTGTGGCCTCTTTGGTGTGCTGTGCTGAACTGAGACAGATGAATATGCAAATTTATGCTTGTGTTAGTGCGTTTGACGTCATCAGGCTTTGTTCGATGGGACAACGCCTAGTTACATGCGTTGTGTTTTATGCGTCATTGTCTTTTGTTATGACGAAACAGCGTTATGAACCAATCACAATGAATATTTATAGTCAGTCGTCATAAACACCGCCATTTCCTCGACCGGCTCTCGCGGGTCCAACGGTGACCTTGGCATGGTACTCATCTCACCGAATCTGTGCTGTTCCTTCGTATATAGGGACAATGGACCTAACCATTCTGTATTTGACAATTATACAATAAAACATGGAAAAATAACCTCAGATCCCATAATTAAAGCATGGGGCCTTTATATACTGTTACAAACCCCCTCAATGAAAGATTTTGTGTCGAGACACAAAAACTTTCATTGACTCATTCATACGGTTCTAAATAGGATCAGCCTAGATATGTCACCACAACCCCCTGTAATGTCACTATATAAAATTTGTCATCACTTACCCTTGGTCCAATGATGCTGATCGCACCCTCTGACCTTACTGGACTTCTCCGTAGAGATCCCTACACCATAAGGCCATGAGGCACTCTACGCTCCTGTTCTGACGCTCCAGCCAGCCCAGGACCGCGGTCACAACACCACAAAACTCTGAAACATTGAATACAAAAATTTAAAATAGTGGTCTAATATACTTCCATATCTACAACTGATATGTTTCCCTTTAGATGCATTGGTTTGTGTCCGGGGCATTGGTTTGTTCTAATTTAAAAGTTTCAACATAACATCAACAAGACTTCAACATGTACTGATTTTTTACCACCACCAAATTCAATCTCTTCCTTATAAGAGAAAAATATAGATATCCCTACAACTAACACAATACATAAACAATTCTTTAATCTTCCCCAAAACACCTTCACCTAATTATTTCTACAAAATTCAACCTATAACTACTATGGCAGACAAGTTTAGTATTCAAATTTTATTACTCAACTTATAATCATTTATCTCTTTTGCAACTGGTATCATACTATATTTTGCTCAACTTCATTTGTACCTTTAGACTTTCAACCTTTAAAAGCTACTATTCTTTGACATTTGTTACCGTCATTACCAATAACAATAAAACATCATAGAACATTAGACATTACACATTAACGTTGTTACATTTATACTAAACAATTTACATTTACATGACTTGTACCAAAACTTTATCACATCATTACTATCAACCATTCTGTATTAACTTTTAGTTATTTAACATTGATTAGATTCTATACAAAAAATTTTCAAATTTATCATTACCCTTCAGTTACAATTACCTTCCTACCATGAATTTTCTTTTTCTAACCCTTTTATCCTTATTAGTTTGGGTGACTCTCTATTATTCACTATTTTCTCTGTCTTATTTTGGCATTTGTCAATCTAACCTTACTCACCTCTTTTTTACACTAACCGCTTCTAACCATTAATATATCATGACACCAATATCTCAATAATAACCCCCTTCACAAATCCCATTTAAATCCTCTGGCACCGCTCATTTTTTTGTACTAGTATGTGTGTTCCCTATCTATGCTCATTCCTTTATCGGTTCCAGACCCTTTCAGATAACCCTTTCCGGCACACAACGGTCCCTTCCTGTCCCAACACTTTTCGTTGCGGACTCCCTACACCAATACCCTTATTACCATCAACAAATATATATATATATATACACCATTCACATTACTCACCTCTACATATAATCACTAACCACTGTGTCCCTAAAATATCTAACACCTCTTTATATATTATCAGTATCTCAACATTCTTATTTTCACTAACTCCCATTAACTCTATTTAACTAACTCCAATGCCCTTATTTAATAATTATCACCCAAATTCTTTTACAACATTTCACCTTAATATACCACTAGAAAATTCATCCATTATCTACTAACAACAATACCTCTCAATATCCAAATATATCATATGCGTAATCATTTACTAACCATTAGAATCTAAATCTCATAATATCATTTAAAATCATCAAACTTCCTTAAATTATTTAAAATTCTACAATACATGTTTACATAAAAAAAATACATAAAGTACACAACAGCAAAAATACACAAGTACATTGACATTAATATACACAAAATATACAATCCCCAATTATCATCTTATCATTTACCAAAATCAGTCATAAACAGTCCATTTTAAAACACTGTCCACATAATTAAATGTTTATAAACACAATAAAATGTTTCTCCTCCATCGTCAAATAATAGTCTTACCTTAAAACTATATACATTGTTTAATATTGAATATTTTATCTTATCATTATACATACATATACAATTCAAATGTTCATCATTATCCCCAAACTCATTTAACCTGTCATGATTGGTCATTGTCCTGTCACCTCCTGTATAATCAGTCCTAATTCGGTATTTTATATTATCATTGTTATCAACATTATCTCCTACTACCTCAGTTTCAATACAAGGTAAGTTTTTATTATATTTATCACTTCTCTCTCCACCTAACCTTTCTATATACTCTTCATAATCTCTACTTATCTTAAAAATCTCTACTTCTCTTTTTCTCTCACAATACCTCTCACTTTTAAAACATCTCTCTCTATCACACCAAGCTACATTCTCTCTCTCAGTATATGCAGGGGACACTACAACTTTATTCTCGCACCACCTATCAGGTGCACAAAATATCCAGGGACAAATGTTTTCAGACCTTTTGTCTCCCAAATCTACATCGAAGGCACCCTCGTCCTTCCTAAACACATGTATATCACCCCCAAATACACCATTAAGGGAAAAATCTAACCCCTGCAATTCTTTTACAATTATACTCTCTCTACACACTCTCTTCAACCCTTCAACACACATTATCATTCCATCATTATTATATTCTATTCCCCATAAAACCTCATTATTACTACCCCTGTTTACATAATCATTTTCCAATATCATACTTTTATTTATATTATCATAATTTTCTACCCCACTTACCTTGTCATCTTTGTTTATCTCTAACTTGTCTACCTTGTCAATATTACAATTTTGTCTCTGTATTTCATTTTTTGATTTTTCTAATTTCTCCTCTAATTGATCTAATTTTACGTTTTGTAAGTAGTTTTGTTTCTTTAGTTCATTCTCAAGACTATCAAACTTTTCGTCAATTTCTTTTAATACCCTATTTTGTGTTTTAATTAGTATAAACAGATCTTCCAGCGATATTTTATTCTCGATTGCCCTAGGTGTAGAATTCGCGCTTATTTTGTCTAATAAAATAGATTCTGTGTCTGTATTATTTATTTCCATACTATTATTTCTTTCTGCCATTTTGACACTTTTAATATTAAAATGATTATTTAGTTATATTTGTAATTAGTCATACAATTACTACTCACTATGTTTGTCAACATAACCTCTTGTGTACTGGGTTATGTATCGTTCTATCACCTTCTCTGTTTCTAAATCTGGCCTATATCTTATATAAAAATAGCTTTATATAAGTTCCAAGTTCGGGGGCCATTTGTTATTTACACTCTTTTACACACAAACATTTATATTTATGTAAATGTAAATATTACTATAATATTGTAAACACGTGTACTTACCGATTTTAATTACGTGAGAGCACGTGCTTTTCTTTTTATGATACTTTCTTCCTAAGGGGCCAGGGTTCATTCTCAGCGAGATTTAGATTCAAAAAAGGTGACATAAATGATAACACTGCTTCTTGATTGAGTATAATTATTAGTTTTAATTTCAGGAACAAAATAAACATACATTAAATGGTGCCCAAAATGGCGTCACGTGTTATTACTAAAACAAAATGGTGGCTATATTTCTCCAAACCTATTCAGTCATTGTGATTGTATATTAATTGTGAATCTTGTTACTATCTCTTTGTATATATGTTTTCTTTTGTTTTCTAGCTGCAGCGCTTATCATGTAATTAGTTATAGGATAATACATTTCACAAACCAATGCCCTCTATGTATGGAAGCATGGCCATTCGTTCGTTCGATCGCACACTCATACACACTCACTGTTACAATTACATTTTATATAATTTATGGGTTTACTTAATGAGCTCATTAATACGAAAATAAAAGTGATATGGTTGACTTCTCTGAAAACTGTGTAGCGTCGCTCCCTCGCTGGTATCAGATGTTCCCCAGGAGTATGGCCGGTGTTCGCCTCATCATTATTGTTCTTAAATCATCTTGCACTGACTCTACATTTAATGTCTTTACTGTGTATTGTTACTTAATTGTTTTCTGACTTTATTCTCACATTTCTTTAATTTTGAATAATACTTTTTACAACTTTTGTATGAAAACTGGGTCGACAGCGATACATCGCTGTGGCCTCTTTGGTGTGCTGTGCTGAACTGAGACAGATGAATATGCAAATTTATGCTTGTGTTAGTGCGTTTGACGTCATCAGGCTTTGTTCGATGGGACAACGCCTAGTTACATGCGTTGTGTTTTATGCGTCATTGTCTTTTGTTATGACGAAACAGCGTTATGAACCAATCACAATGAATATTTATAGTCAGTCGTCACAAAACACCGCCATTTCCTCGACCGGCTCTCGCGCGTCCAACGGTGACCTTGGCATGGTACTCATCTCACCGAATCTGCGCTGTTCCTTCGTATATAGGGACAATGGACCTAACCATTCTGTATTTGACAATTATACAATAAAACATGGAAAAATAACCTCAGATCCCATAATTAAAGCATGGGGCCTTTATATACTGTTACAAACCCCCTCAATGAAAGATTTTGTGTCGAGACACAAAAACTTTCATTGACTCATTCATACGGTTCTAAATAGGATCAGCCTAGATATGTCACCACAACCCCCTGTAATGTCACTATATAAAATTTGTCATCACTTACCCTTGGTCCAATGATGCTGATCGCACCCTCTGACCTTACTGGACTTCTCCGTAGAGATCCCTACACCATAAGGCCATGAGGCACTCTACGCTCCTGTTCTGACGCTCCAGCCAGCCCAGGACCGCGGTCACAACACCACAAAACTCTGAAACATTGAATACAAAAATTTAAAATAGTGGTCTAATATACTTCCATATCTACAACTGATATGTTTCCCTTTAGATGCATTGGTTTGTGTCCGGGGCATTGGTTTGTTCTAATTTAAAAGTTTCAACATAACATCAACAAGACTTCAACATGTACTGATTTTTTACCACCACCAAATTCAATCTCTTCCTTATAAAAGAAAAATATAGATATCCCTACAACTAACACAATACATAAACAATTCTTTAATCTTCCCCAAAACACCTTCACCTAATTATTTCTACAAAATTCAACCTATAACTACTATGGCAGACAAGTTTAGTATTCAAATTTTATTACTCAACTTATAATCATTTATCTCTTTTGCAACTGGTATCATACTATATTTTGCTCAACTTCATTTGTACCTTTAGACTTTCAACCTTTAAAAGCTACTATTCTTTGACATTTGTTACCGTCATTACCAATAACAATAAAACATCATAGAACATTAGACATTACACATTAACGTTGTTACATTTATACTAAACAATTTACATTTACATGACTTGTACCAAAACTTTATCACATCATTACTATCAACCATTCTGTATTAACTTTTAGTTATTTAACATTGATTAGATTCTATACAAAAAATTTTCAAATTTATCATTACCCTTCAGTTACAATTACCTTCCTACCATGAATTTTCTTTTTCTAACCCTTTTATCCTTATTAGTTTGGGTGACTCTCTATTATTCACTATTTTCTCTCTTATTTTGGCATTTGTCAATCTAACCTTACTCACCTCTTTTTTACACTAACCGCTTCTAACCATTAATATATCATGACACCAATATCTCAATAATAACCCCCTTCACAAATCCCATTTAAATCCTCTGGCACCGCTCATTTTTTTGTACTAGTATGTGTGTTCCCTATCTATGCTCATTCCTTTATCGGTTCCAGACCCTTTCAGATAACCCTTTCCGGCACACAACGGTCCCTTCCTGTCCCAACACTTTTCGTTGCGGACTCCCTACACCAATACCCTTATTACCATCAACAAATATATATATATATACACCATTCACATTACTCACCTCTACATATAATCACTAACCACTGTGTCCCTAAAATATCTAACACCTCTTTATATATTATCAGTATCTCAACATTCTTATTTTCACTAACTCCCATTAACTCTATTTAACTAACTCCAATGCCCTTATTTAATAATTATCACCCAAATTCTTTTACAACATTTCACCTTAATATACCACTAGAAAATTCATCCATTATCTACTAACAACAATACCTCTCAATATCCAAATATATCATATGCGTAATCATTTACTAACCATTAGAATCTAAATCTCATAATATCATTTAAAATCATCAAACTTCCTTAAATTATTTAAAATTCTACAATACATGTTTACATAAAAAAAATACATAAAGTACACAACAGCAAAAATACACAAGTACATTGACATTACATACACAAAATATACAATCCACAATTATCATCTTATCATTTACCAAAATCAGTCATAAACAGTCCATTTTAAAACACTGTCCACATAATTAAATGTTTATAAACACAATAAAATGTTTATCCTCCATCGTCAAATAATAGTCTTACCTTAAAACTATATACATTGTTTAATATTGAATATTTTATCTTATCATTATACATACATATACAATTCAAATGTTCATCATTATCCCCAAACTCATTTAACCTGTCATGATTGGTCATTGTTTTGTCAGCTCCTGTATAATCAGTCCTAATTCGGTATTTTATATTATCATTGTTATCAACATTATCTCCTACTACCTCAGTTTCAATACAAGGTAAGTTTTTATTATATTTATCACTTCTCTCTCCACCTAACCTTTCTATAAACTCTTCATAATCTCTACTTATCTTAAAAATCTCTACTTCTCTTTTTCTCTCACAATACCTCTCACTTTTAAAACATCTCTCTCTATCACACCAAGCTACATTCTCTCTCTCAGTATATGCAGGGGACACTACAACTTTATTCTCGCACCACCTATCAGGTGCACAAAATATCCAGGGACAAATGTTTTCAGACCTTTTGTCTCCCAAATCTACATCGAAGGCACCCTCGTCCTTCCTAAACACATGTATATCACCCCCAAATACACCATTAAGGGAAAAATCTAACCCCTGCAATTCTTTTACAATTATACTCTCTCTACACACTCTCTTCAACCCTTCAACACACATTATCATTCCATCATTATTATATTCTATTCCCCATAAAACCTCATTATTACTACCCCTGTTTACATAATCATTTTCCAATATCATACTTTTATTTATATTATCATAATTTTCTACCCCACTTACCTTGTCATCTTTGTTTATCTCTAACTTGTCTACCTTGTCAGTATTACAATTTTGTCTCTGTATTTCATTTTTTGATTTTTCTAATTTCTCCTCTAATTGATCTAATTTTACGTTTTGTAAGTAGTTTTGTTTCTTTAGTTCATTCTCAAGACTATCAAACTTTTCGTCAATTTCTTTTAATACGCTATTTTGTGTTTTAATTAGTATAAACAGATCTTCCAGCGATATTTTATTCTCGATTGCCCTAGGTGTAGAATTCGCGCTTATTTTGTCTAATAAAATAGATTCTGTGTCTGTATTATTTATTTCCATACTATTATTTCTTTCTGCCATTTTGACACTTTTAATATTAAAATGATTATTTAGTTATATTTGTAATTAGTCATACAATTACTACTCACTATGTTTGTCAACATAACCTCTTGTGTACTGGGTTATGTATCGTTCTATCACCTTCTCTGTTTCTAAATCTGGCCTATATCTTATATAAAAATAGCTTTATATAAGTTCCAAGTTCGGGGGCCATTTGTTATTTACACTCTTTTACACACAAACATTTATATTTATGTAAATGTAAATATTACTATAATATTGTAAACACGTGTACTTACCGATTTTAATTACGTGAGAGCACGTGCTTTTCTTTTTATGATACTTTCTTCCTAAGGGGCCAGGGTTCATTCTCAGCGAGATTTAGATTCAAAAAAGGTGACATAAATGATAACACTGCTTCTTGATTGAGTATAATTATTAGTTTTAATTTCAGGAACAAAATAAACATACATTAAATGGTGCCCAAAATGGCGTCACGTGTTATTACTAAAACAAAATGGTGGCTATATTTCTCCAAACCTATTCAGTCATTGTGATTGTATATTAATTGTGAATCTTGTTACTATCTCTTTGTATATATGTTTTCTTTTGTTTTCTAGCTGCAGCGCTTATCATGTAATTAGTTATAGGATAATACATTTCACAAACCAATGCCCTCTATGTATGGAAGCATGGCCATTCGTTCGTTCGATCGCACACTCATACACACTCACTGTTACAATTACATTTTATATAATTTATGGGTTTACTTAATGAGCTCATTAATACGAAAATAAAAGTGATATGGTTGACTTCTCTGAAAACTGTGTAGCGTCGCTCCCTCGCTGGTATCAGATGTTCCCCAGGAGTATGGCCGGTGTTCGCCTCATCATTATTGTTCTTAAATCATCTTGCACTGACTCTACATTTAATGTCTTTACTGTGTATTGTTACTTAATTGTTTTCTGACTTTATTCTCACATTTCTTTAATTTTGAATAATACTTTTTACAACTTTTGTATGAAAACTGGGTCGACAGCGATACATCGCTGTGGCCTCTTTGGTGTGCTGTGCTGAACTGAGACAGATGAATATGCAAATTTATGCTTGTGTTAGTGCGTTTGACGTCATCAGGCTTTGTTCGATGGGACAACGCCTAGTTACATGCGTTGTGTTTTATGCGTCATTGTCTTTTGTTATGACGAAACAGCGTTATGAACCAATCACAATGAATATTTATAGTCAGTCGTCACAAAACACCGCCATTTCCTCGACCGGCTCTCGCGCGTCCAACGGTGACCTTGGCATGGTACTCATCTCACCGAATCTGCGCTGTTCCTTCGTATATAGGGACAATGGACCTAACCATTCTGTATTTGACAATTATACAATAAAACATGGAAAAATAACCTCAGATCCCATAATTAAAGCATGGGGCCTTTATATACTGTTACAAACCCCCTCAATGAAAGATTTTGTGTCGAGACACAAAAACTTTCATTGACTCATTCATACGGTTCTAAATAGGATCAGCCTAGATATGTCACCACAACCCCCTGTAATGTCACTATATAAAATTTGTCATCACTTACCCTTGGTCCAATGATGCTGATCGCACCCTCTGACCTTACTGGACTTCTCCGTAGAGATCCCTACACCATAAGGCCATGAGGCACTCTACGCTCCTGTTCTGACGCTCCAGCCAGCCCAGGACCGCGGTCACAACACCACAAAACTCTGAAACATTGAATACAAAAATTTAAAATAGTGGTCTAATATACTTCCATATCTACAACTGATATGTTTCCCTTTAGATGCATTGGTTTGTGTCCGGGGCATTGGTTTGTTCTAATTTAAAAGTTTCAACATAACATCAACAAGACTTCAACATGTACTGATTTTTTACCACCACCAAATTCAATCTCTTCCTTATAAGAGAAAAATATAGATATCCCTACAACTAACACAATACATAAACAATTCTTTAATCTTCCCCAAAACACCTTCACCTAATTATTTCTACAAAATTCAACCTATAACTACTATGGCAGACAAGTTTAGTATTCAAATTTTATTACTCAACTTATAATCATTTATCTCTTTTGCAACTGGTATCATACTATATTTTGCTCAACTTCATTTGTACCTTTAGACTTTCAACCTTTAAAAGCTACTATTCTTTGACATTTGTTACCGTCATTACCAATAACAATAAAACATCATAGAACATTAGACATTACACATTAACGTTGTTACATTTATACTAAACAATTTACATTTACATGACTTGTACCAAAACTTTATCACATCATTACTATCAACAATTCTGTATTAACTTTTAGTTATTTAACATTGATTAGATTCTATACAAAAAATTTTCAAATTTATCATTACCCTTCAGTTACAATTACCTTCCTACCATGAATTTTCTTTTTCTAACCCTTTTATCCTTATTAGTTTGGGTGACTCTCTATTATTCACTATTTTCTCTCTTATTTTGGCATTTGTCAATCTAACCTTACTCACCTCTTTTTTACACTAACCGCTTCTAACCATTAATATATCATGACACCAATATCTCAATAATAACCCCCTTCACAAATCCCATTTAAATCCTCTGGCACCGCTCATTTTTTTGTACTAGTATGTGTGTTCCCTATCTATGCTCATTCCTTTATCGGTTCCAGACCCTTTCAGATAACCCTTTCCGGCACACAACGGTCCCTTCCTGTCCCAACACTTTTCGTTGCGGACTCCCTACACCAATACCCTTATTACCATCAACAAATATATATATATATATACACCATTCACATTACTCACCTCTACATATAATCACTAACCACTGTGTCCCTAAAATATCTAACACCTCTTTATATATTATCAGTATCTCAACATTCTTATTTTCACTAACTCCCATTAACTCTATTTAACTAACTCCAATGCCCTTATTTAATAATTATCACCCAAATTCTTTTACAACATTTCACCTTAATATACCACTAGAAAATTCATCCATTATCTACTAACAACAATACCTCTCAATATCCAAATATATCATATGCGTAATCATTTACTAACCATTAGAATCTAAATCTCATAATATCATTTAAAATCATCAAACTTCCTTAAATTATTTAAAATTCTACAATACATGTTTACATAAAAAAAATACATAAAGTACACAACAGCAAAAATACACAAGTACATTGACATTACATACACAAAATATACAATCCACAATTATCATCTTATCATTTACCAAAATCAGTCATAAACAGTCCATTTTAAAACACTGTCCACATAATTAAATGTTTATAAACACAATAAAATGTTTATCCTCCATCGTCAAATAATAGTCTTACCTTAAAACTATATACATTGTTTAATATTGAATATTTTATCTTATCATTATACATACATATACAATTCAAATGTTCATCATTATCCCCAAACTCATTTAACCTGTCATGATTGGTCATTGTTTTGTCAGCTCCTGTATAATCAGTCCTAATTCGGTATTTTATATTATCATTGTTATCAACATTATCTCCTACTACCTCAGTTTCAATACAAGGTAAGTTTTTATTATATTTATCACTTCTCTCTCCACCTAACCTTTCTATAAACTCTTCATAATCTCTACTTATCTTAAAAATCTCTACTTCTCTTTTTCTCTCACAATACCTCTCACTTTTAAAACATCTCTCTCTATCACACCAAGCTACATTCTCTCTCTCAGTATATGCAGGGGACACTACAACTTTATTCTCGCACCACCTATCAGGTGCACAAAATATCCAGGGACAAATGTTTTCAGACCTTTTGTCTCCCAAATCTACATCGAAGGCACCCTCGTCCTTCCTAAACACATGTATATCACCCCCAAATACACCATTAAGGGAAAAATCTAACCCCTGCAATTCTTTTACAATTATACTCTCTCTACACACTCTCTTCAACCCTTCAACACACATTATCATTCCATCATTATTATATTCTATTCCCCATAAAACCTCATTATTACTACCCCTGTTTACATAATCATTTTCCAATATCATACTTTTATTTATATTATCATAATTTTCTACCCCACTTACCTTGTCATCTTTGTTTATCTCTAACTTGTCTACCTTGTCAATATTACAATTTTGTCTCTGTATTTCATTTTTTGATTTTTCTAATTTCTCCTCTAATTGATCTAATTTTACGTTTTGTAAGTAGTTTTGTTTCTTTAGTTCATTCTCAAGACTATCAAACTTTTCGTCAATTTCTTTTAATACGCTATTTTGTGTTTTAATTAGTATAAACAGATCTTCCAGCGATATTTTATTCTCGATTGCCCTAGGTGTAGAATTCGCGCTTATTTTGTCTAATAAAATAGATTCTGTGTCTGTATTATTTATTTCCATACTATTATTTCTTTCTGCCATTTTGACACTTTTAATATTAAAATGATTATTTAGTTATATTTGTAATTAGTCATACAATTACTACTCACTATGTTTGTCAACATAACCTCTTGTGTACTGGGTTATGTATCGTTCTATCACCTTCTCTGTTTCTAAATCTGGCCTATATCTTATATAAAAATAGCTTTATATAAGTTCCAAGTTCGGGGGCCATTTGTTATTTACACTCTTTTACACACAAACATTTATATTTATGTAAATGTAAATATTACTATAATATTGTAAACACGTGTACTTACCGATTTTAATTACGTGAGAGCACGTGCTTTTCTTTTTATGATACTTTCTTCCTAAGGGGCCAGGGTTCATTCTCAGCGAGATTTAGATTCAAAAAAGGTGACATAAATGATAACACTGCTTCTTGATTGAGTATAATTATTAGTTTTAATTTCAGGAACAAAATAAACATACATTAAATGGTGCCCAAAATGGTGTCACGTGTTATTACTAAAACAAAATGGTGGCTATATTTCTCCAAACCTATTCAGTCATTGTGATTGTATATTAATTGTGAATCTTGTTACTATCTCTTTGTATATATGTTTTCTTTTGTTTTCTAGCTGCAGCGCTTATCATGTAATTAGTTATAGGATAATACATTTCACAAACCAATGCCCTCTATGTATGGAAGCATGGCCATTCGTTCGTTCGATCGCACACTCATACACACTCACTGTTACAATTACATTTTATATAATTTATGGGTTTACTTAATGAGCTCATTAATACGAAAATAAAAGTGATATGGTTGACTTCTCTGAAAACTGTGTAGCGTCGCTCCCTCGCTGGTATCAGATGTTCCCCAGGAGTATGGCCGGTGTTCGCCTCATCATTATTGTTCTTAAATCATCTTGCACTGACTCTACATTTAATGTCTTTACTGTGTATTGTTACTTAATTGTTTTCTGACTTTATTCTCACATTTCTTTAATTTTGAATAATACTTTTTACAACTTTTGTATGAAAACTGGGTCGACAGCGATACATCGCTGTGGCCTCTTTGGTGTGCTGTGCTGAACTGAGACAGATGAATATGCAAATTTATGCTTGTGTTAGTGCGTTTGACGTCATCAGGCTTTGTTCGATGGGACAACGCCTAGTTACATGCGTTGTGTTTTATGCGTCATTGTCTTTTGTTATGACGAAACAGCGTTATGAACCAATCACAATGAATATTTATAGTCAGTCGTCACAAAACACCGCCATTTCCTCGACCGGCTCTCGCGCGTCCAACGGTGACCTTGGCATGGTACTCATCTCACCGAATCTGCGCTGTTCCTTCGTATATAGGGACAATGGACCTAACCATTCTGTATTTGACAATTATACAATAAAACATGGAAAAATAACCTCAGATCCCATAATTAAAGCATGGGGCCTTTATATACTGTTACAAACCCCCTCAATGAAAGATTTTGTGTCGAGACACAAAAACTTTCATTGACTCATTCATACGGTTCTAAATAGGATCAGCCTAGATATGTCACCACAACCCCCTGTAATGTCACTATATAAAATTTGTCATCACTTACCCTTGGTCCAATGATGCTGATCGCACCCTCTGACCTTACTGGACTTCTCCGTAGAGATCCCTACACCATAAGGCCATGAGGCACTCTACGCTCCTGTTCTGACGCTCCAGCCAGCCCAGGACCGCGGTCACAACACCACAAAACTCTGAAACATTGAATACAAAAATTTAAAATAGTGGTCTAATATACTTCCATATCTACAACTGATATGTTTCCCTTTAGATGCATTGGTTTGTGTCCGGGGCATTGGTTTGTTCTAATTTAAAAGTTTCAACATAACATCAACAAGACTTCAACATGTACTGATTTTTTACCACCACCAAATTCAATCTCTTCCTTATAAGAGAAAAATATAGATATCCCTACAACTAACACAATACATAAACAATTCTTTAATCTTCCCCAAAACACCTTCACCTAATTATTTCTACAAAATTCAACCTATAACTACTATGGCAGACAAGTTTAGTATTCAAATTTTATTACTCAACTTATAATCATTTATCTCTTTTGCAACTGGTATCATACTATATTTTGCTCAACTTCATTTGTACCTTTAGACTTTCAACCTTTAAAAGCTACTATTCTTTGACATTTGTTACCGTCATTACCAATAACAATAAAACATCATAGAACATTAGACATTACACATTAACGTTGTTACATTTATACTAAACAATTTACATTTACATGACTTGTACCAAAACTTTATCACATCATTACTATCAACAATTCTGTATTAACTTTTAGTTATTTAACATTGATTAGATTCTATACAAAAAATTTTCAAATTTATCATTACCCTTCAGTTACAATTACCTTCCTACCATGAATTTTCTTTTTCTAACCCTTTTATCCTTATTAGTTTGGGTGACTCTCTATTATTCACTATTTTCTCTCTTATTTTGGCATTTGTCAATCTAACCTTACTCACCTCTTTTTTACACTAACCGCTTCTAACCATTAATATATCATGACACCAATATCTCAATAATAACCCCCTTCACAAATCCCATTTAAATCCTCTGGCACCGCTCATTTTTTTGTACTAGTATGTGTGTTCCCTATCTATGCTCATTCCTTTATCGGTTCCAGACCCTTTCAGATAACCCTTTCCGGCACACAACGGTCCCTTCCTGTCCCAACACTTTTCGTTGCGGACTCCCTACACCAATACCCTTATTACCATCAACAAATATATATATATATATACACCATTCACATTACTCACCTCTACATATAATCACTAACCACTGTGTCCCTAAAATATCTAACACCTCTTTATATATTATCAGTATCTCAACATTCTTATTTTCACTAACTCCCATTAACTCTATTTAACTAACTCCAATGCCCTTATTTAATAATTATCACCCAAATTCTTTTACAACATTTCACCTTAATATACCACTAGAAAATTCATCCATTATCTACTAACAACAATACCTCTCAATATCCAAATATATCATATGCGTAATCATTTACTAACCATTAGAATCTAAATCTCATAATATCATTTAAAATCATCAAACTTCCTTAAATTATTTAAAATTCTACAATACATGTTTACATAAAAAAAATACATAAAGTACACAACAGCAAAAATACACAAGTACATTGACATTAATATACACAAAATATACAATCCCCAATTATCATCTTATCATTTACCAAAATCAGTCATAAACAGTCCATTTTAAAACACTGTCCACATAATTAAATGTTTATAAACACAATAAAATGTTTCTCCTCCATCGTCAAATAATAGTCTTACCTTAAAACTATATACATTGTTTAATATTGAATATTTTATCTTATCATTATACATACATATACAATTCAAATGTTCATCATTATCCCCAAACTCATTTAACCTGTCATGATTGGTCATTGTCCTGTCACCTCCTGTATAATCAGTCCTAATTCGGTATTTTATATTATCATTGTTATCAACATTATCTCCTACTACCTCAGTTTCAATACAAGGTAAGTTTTTATTATATTTATCACTTCTCTCTCCACCTAACCTTTCTATATACTCTTCATAATCTCTACTTATCTTAAAAATCTCTACTTCTCTTTTTCTCTCACAATACCTCTCACTTTTAAAACATCTCTCTCTATCACACCAAGCTACATTCTCTCTCTCAGTATATGCAGGGGACACTACAACTTTATTCTCGCACCACCTATCAGGTGCACAAAATATCCAGGGACAAATGTTTTCAGACCTTTTGTCTCCCAAATCTACATCGAAGGCACCCTCGTCCTTCCTAAACACATGTATATCACCCCCAAATACACCATTAAGGGAAAAATCTAACCCCTGCAATTCTTTTACAATTATACTCTCTCTACACACTCTCTTCAACCCTTCAACACACATTATCATTCCATCATTATTATATTCTATTCCCCATAAAACCTCATTATTACTACCCCTGTTTACATAATCATTTTCCAATATCATACTTTTATTTATATTATCATAATTTTCTACCCCACTTACCTTGTCATCTTTGTTTATCTCTAACTTGTCTACCTTGTCAATATTACAATTTTGTCTCTGTATTTCATTTTTTGATTTTTCTAATTTCTCCTCTAATTGATCTAATTTTACGTTTTGTAAGTAGTTTTGTTTCTTTAGTTCATTCTCAAGACTATCAAACTTTTCGTCAATTTCTTTTAATACCCTATTTTGTGTTTTAATTAGTATAAACAGATCTTCCAGCGATATTTTATTCTCGATTGCCCTAGGTGTAGAATTCGCGCTTATTTTGTCTAATAAAATAGATTCTGTGTCTGTATTATTTATTTCCATACTATTATTTCTTTCTGCCATTTTGACACTTTTAATATTAAAATGATTATTTAGTTATATTTGTAATTAGTCATACAATTACTACTCACTATGTTTGTCAACATAACCTCTTGTGTACTGGGTTATGTATCGTTCTATCACCTTCTCTGTTTCTAAATCTGGCCTATATCTTATATAAAAATAGCTTTATATAAGTTCCAAGTTCGGGGGCCATTTGTTATTTACACTCTTTTACACACAAACATTTATATTTATGTAAATGTAAATATTACTATAATATTGTAAACACGTGTACTTACCGATTTTAATTACGTGAGAGCACGTGCTTTTCTTTTTATGATACTTTCTTCCTAAGGGGCCAGGGTTCATTCTCAGCGAGATTTAGATTCAAAAAAGGTGACATAAATGATAACACTGCTTCTTGATTGAGTATAATTATTAGTTTTAATTTCAGGAACAAAATAAACATACATTAAATGGTGCCCAAAATGGCGTCACGTGTTATTACTAAAACAAAATGGTGGCTATATTTCTCCAAACCTATTCAGTCATTGTGATTGTATATTAATTGTGAATCTTGTTACTATCTCTTTGTATATATGTTTTCTTTTGTTTTCTAGCTGCAGCGCTTATCATGTAATTAGTTATAGGATAATACATTTCACAAACCAATGCCCTCTATGTATGGAAGCATGGCCATTCGTTCGTTCGATCGCACACTCATACACACTCACTGTTACAATTACATTTTATATAATTTATGGGTTTACTTAATGAGCTCATTAATACGAAAATAAAAGTGATATGGTTGACTTCTCTGAAAACTGTGTAGCGTCGCTCCCTCGCTGGTATCAGATGTTCCCCAGGAGTATGGCCGGTGTTCGCCTCATCATTATTGTTCTTAAATCATCTTGCACTGACTCTACATTTAATGTCTTTACTGTGTATTGTTACTTAATTGTTTTCTGACTTTATTCTCACATTTCTTTAATTTTGAATAATACTTTTTACAACTTTTGTATGAAAACTGGGTCGACAGCGATACATCGCTGTGGCCTCTTTGGTGTGCTGTGCTGAACTGAGACAGATGAATATGCAAATTTATGCTTGTGTTAGTGCGTTTGACGTCATCAGGCTTTGTTCGATGGGACAACGCCTAGTTACATGCGTTGTGTTTTATGCGTCATTGTCTTTTGTTATGACGAAACAGCGTTATGAACCAATCACAATGAATATTTATAGTCAGTCGTCACAAAACACCGCCATTTCCTCGACCGGCTCTCGCGCGTCCAACGGTGACCTTGGCATGGTACTCATCTCACCGAATCTGCGCTGTTCCTTCGTATATAGGGACAATGGACCTAACCATTCTGTATTTGACAATTATACAATAAAACATGGAAAAATAACCTCAGATCCCATAATTAAAGCATGGGGCCTTTATATACTGTTACAAACCCCCTCAATGAAAGATTTTGTGTCGAGACACAAAAACTTTCATTGACTCATTCATACGGTTCTAAATAGGATCAGCCTAGATATGTCACCACAACCCCCTGTAATGTCACTATATAAAATTTGTCATCACTTACCCTTGGTCCAATGATGCTGATCGCACCCTCTGACCTTACTGGACTTCTCCGTAGAGATCCCTACACCATAAGGCCATGAGGCACTCTACGCTCCTGTTCTGACGCTCCAGCCAGCCCAGGACCGCGGTCACAACACCACAAAACTCTGAAACATTGAATACAAAAATTTAAAATAGTGGTCTAATATACTTCCATATCTACAACTGATATGTTTCCCTTTAGATGCATTGGTTTGTGTCCGGGGCATTGGTTTGTTCTAATTTAAAAGTTTCAACATAACATCAACAAGACTTCAACATGTACTGATTTTTTACCACCACCAAATTCAATCTCTTCCTTATAAGAGAAAAATATAGATATCCCTACAACTAACACAATACATAAACAATTCTTTAATCTTCCCCAAAACACCTTCACCTAATTATTTCTACAAAATTCAACCTATAACTACTATGGCAGACAAGTTTAGTATTCAAATTTTATTACTCAACTTATAATCATTTATCTCTTTTGCAACTGGTATCATACTATATTTTGCTCAACTTCATTTGTACCTTTAGACTTTCAACCTTTAAAAGCTACTATTCTTTGACATTTGTTACCGTCATTACCAATAACAATAAAACATCATAGAACATTAGACATTACACATTAACGTTGTTACATTTATACTAAACAATTTACATTTACATGACTTGTACCAAAACTTTATCACATCATTACTATCAACAATTCTGTATTAACTTTTAGTTATTTAACATTGATTAGATTCTATACAAAAAATTTTCAAATTTATCATTACCCTTCAGTTACAATTACCTTCCTACCATGAATTTTCTTTTTCTAACCCTTTTATCCTTATTAGTTTGGGTGACTCTCTATTATTCACTATTTTCTCTGTCTTATTTTGGCATTTGTCAATCTAACCTTACTCACCTCTTTTTTACACTAACCGCTTCTAACCATTAATATATCATGACACCAATATCTCAATAATAACCCCCTTCACAAATCCCATTTAAATCCTCTGGCACCGCTCATTTTTTTGTACTAGTATGTGTGTTCCCTATCTATGCTCATTCCTTTATCGGTTCCAGACCCTTTCAGATAACCCTTTCCGGCACACAACGGTCCCTTCCTGTCCCAACACTTTTCGTTGCGGACTCCCTACACCAATACCCTTATTACCATCAACAAATATATATATATATATACACCATTCACATTACTCACCTCTACATATAATCACTAACCACTGTGTCCCTAAAATATCTAACACCTCTTTATATATTATCAGTATCTCAACATTCTTATTTTCACTAACTCCCATTAACTCTATTTAACTAACTCCAATGCCCTTATTTAATAATTATCACCCAAATTCTTTTACAACATTTCACCTTAATATACCACTAGAAAATTCATCCATTATCTACTAACAACAATACCTCTCAATATCCAAATATATCATATGCGTAATCATTTACTAACCATTAGAATCTAAATCTCATAATATCATTTAAAATCATCAAACTTCCTTAAATTATTTAAAATTCTACAATACATGTTTACATAAAAAAAATACATAAAGTACACAACAGCAAAAATACACAAGTACATTGACATTAATATACACAAAATATACAATCCCCAATTATCATCTTATCATTTACCAAAATCAGTCATAAACAGTCCATTTTAAAACACTGTCCACATAATTAAATGTTTATAAACACAATAAAATGTTTCTCCTCCATCGTCAAATAATAGTCTTACCTTAAAACTATATACATTGTTTAATATTGAATATTTTATCTTATCATTATACATACATATACAATTCAAATGTTCATCATTATCCCCAAACTCATTTAACCTGTCATGATTGGTCATTGTCCTGTCACCTCCTGTATAATCAGTCCTAATTCGGTATTTTATATTATCATTGTTATCAACATTATCTCCTACTACCTCAGTTTCAATACAAGGTAAGTTTTTATTATATTTATCACTTCTCTCTCCACCTAACCTTTCTATATACTCTTCATAATCTCTACTTATCTTAAAAATCTCTACTTCTCTTTTTCTCTCACAATACCTCTCACTTTTAAAACATCTCTCTCTATCACACCAAGCTACATTCTCTCTCTCAGTATATGCAGGGGACACTACAACTTTATTCTCGCACCACCTATCAGGTGCACAAAATATCCAGGGACAAATGTTTTCAGACCTTTTGTCTCCCAAATCTACATCGAAGGCACCCTCGTCCTTCCTAAACACATGTATATCACCCCCAAATACACCATTAAGGGAAAAATCTAACCCCTGCAATTCTTTTACAATTATACTCTCTCTACACACTCTCTTCAACCCTTCAACACACATTATCATTCCATCATTATTATATTCTATTCCCCATAAAACCTCATTATTACTACCCCTGTTTACATAATCATTTTCCAATATCATACTTTTATTTATATTATCATAATTTTCTACCCCACTTACCTTGTCATCTTTGTTTATCTCTAACTTGTCTACCTTGTCAATATTACAATTTTGTCTCTGTATTTCATTTTTTGATTTTTCTAATTTCTCCTCTAATTGATCTAATTTTACGTTTTGTAAGTAGTTTTGTTTCTTTAGTTCATTCTCAAGACTATCAAACTTTTCGTCAATTTCTTTTAATACCCTATTTTGTGTTTTAATTAGTATAAACAGATCTTCCAGCGATATTTTATTCTCGATTGCCCTAGGTGTAGAATTCGCGCTTATTTTGTCTAATAAAATAGATTCTGTGTCTGTATTATTTATTTCCATACTATTATTTCTTTCTGCCATTTTGACACTTTTAATATTAAAATGATTATTTAGTTATATTTGTAATTAGTCATACAATTACTACTCACTATGTTTGTCAACATAACCTCTTGTGTACTGGGTTATGTATCGTTCTATCACCTTCTCTGTTTCTAAATCTGGCCTATATCTTATATAAAAATAGCTTTATATAAGTTCCAAGTTCGGGGGCCATTTGTTATTTACACTCTTTTACACACAAACATTTATATTTATGTAAATGTAAATATTACCATAATATTGTAAACACGTGTACTTACCGATTTTAATTACGTGAGAGCACGTGCTTTTCTTTTTATGATACTTTCTTCCTAAGGGGCCAGGGTTCATTCTCAGCGAGATTTAGATTCAAAAAAGGTGACATAAATGATAACACTGCTTCTTGATTGAGTATAATTATTAGTTTTAATTTCAGGAACAAAATAAACATACATTAAATGGTGCCCAAAATGGCGTCACGTGTTATTACTAAAACAAAATGGTGGCTATATTTCTCCAAACCTATTCAGTCATTGTGATTGTATATTAATTGTGAATCTTGTTACTATCTCTTTGTATATATGTTTTCTTTTGTTTTCTAGCTGCAGCGCTTATCATGTAATTAGTTATAGGATAATACATTTCACAAACCAATGCCCTCTATGTATGGAAGCATGGCCATTCGTTCGTTCGATCGCACACTCATACACACTCACTGTTACAATTACATTTTATATAATTTATGGGTTTACTTAATGAGCTCATTAATACGAAAATAAAAGTGATATGGTTGACTTCTCTGAAAACTGTGTAGCGTCGCTCCCTCGCTGGTATCAGATGTTCCCCAGGAGTATGGCCGGTGTTCGCCTCATCATTATTGTTCTTAAATCATCTTGCACTGACTCTACATTTAATGTCTTTACTGTGTATTGTTACTTAATTGTTTTCTGACTTTATTCTCACATTTCTTTAATTTTGAATAATACTTTTTACAACTTTTGTATGAAAACTGGGTCGACAGCGATACATCGCTGTGGCCTCTTTGGTGTGCTGTGCTGAACTGAGACAGATGAATATGCAAATTTATGCTTGTGTTAGTGCGTTTGACGTCATCAGGCTTTGTTCGATGGGACAACGCCTAGTTACATGCGTTGTGTTTTATGCGTCATTGTCTTTTGTTATGACGAAACAGCGTTATGAACCAATCACAATGAATATTTATAGTCAGTCGTCACAAAACACCGCCATTTCCTCGACCGGCTCTCGCGCGTCCAACGGTGACCTTGGCATGGTACTCATCTCACCGAATCTGCGCTGTTCCTTCGTATATAGGGACAATGGACCTAACCATTCTGTATTTGACAATTATACAATAAAACATGGAAAAATAACCTCAGATCCCATAATTAAAGCATGGGGCCTTTATATACTGTTACAAACCCCCTCAATGAAAGATTTTGTGTCGAGACACAAAAACTTTCATTGACTCATTCATACGGTTCTAAATAGGATCAGCCTAGATATGTCACCACAACCCCCTGTAATGTCACTATATAAAATTTGTCATCACTTACCCTTGGTCCAATGATGCTGATCGCACCCTCTGACCTTACTGGACTTCTCCGTAGAGATCCCTACACCATAAGGCCATGAGGCACTCTACGCTCCTGTTCTGACGCTCCAGCCAGCCCAGGACCGCGGTCACAACACCACAAAACTCTGAAACATTGAATACAAAAATTTAAAATAGTGGTCTAATATACTTCCATATCTACAACTGATATGTTTCCCTTTAGATGCATTGGTTTGTGTCCGGGGCATTGGTTTGTTCTAATTTAAAAGTTTCAACATAACATCAACAAGACTTCAACATGTACTGATTTTTTACCACCACCAAATTCAATCTCTTCCTTATAAAAGAAAAATATAGATATCCCTACAACTAACACAATACATAAACAATTCTTTAATCTTCCCCAAAACACCTTCACCTAATTATTTCTACAAAATTCAACCTATAACTACTATGGCAGACAAGTTTAGTATTCAAATTTTATTACTCAACTTATAATCATTTATCTCTTTTGCAACTGGTATCATACTATATTTTGCTCAACTTCATTTGTACCTTTAGACTTTCAACCTTTAAAAGCTACTATTCTTTGACATTTGTTACCGTCATTACCAATAACAATAAAACATCATAGAACATTAGACATTACACATTAACGTTGTTACATTTATACTAAACAATTTACATTTACATGACTTGTACCAAAACTTTATCACATCATTACTATCAACCATTCTGTATTAACTTTTAGTTATTTAACATTGATTAGATTCTATACAAAAAATTTTCAAATTTATCATTACCCTTCAGTTACAATTACCTTCCTACCATGAATTTTCTTTTTCTAACCCTTTTATCCTTATTAGTTTGGGTGACTCTCTATTATTCACTATTTTCTCTGTCTTATTTTGGCATTTGTCAATCTAACCTTACTCACCTCTTTTTTACACTAACCGCTTCTAACCATTAATATATCATGACACCAATATCTCAATAATAACCCCCTTCACAAATCCCATTTAAATCCTCTGGCACCGCTCATTTTTTTGTACTAGTATGTGTGTTCCCTATCTATGCTCATTCCTTTATCGGTTCCAGACCCTTTCAGATAACCCTTTCCGGCACACAACGGTCCCTTCCTGTCCCAACACTTTTCGTTGCGGACTCCCTACACCAATACCCTTATTACCATCAACAAATATATATATATATATACACCATTCACATTACTCACCTCTACATATAATCACTAACCACTGTGTCCCTAAAATATCTAACACCTCTTTATATATTATCAGTATCTCAACATTCTTATTTTCACTAACTCCCATTAACTCTATTTAACTAACTCCAATGCCCTTATTTAATAATTATCACCCAAATTCTTTTACAACATTTCACCTTAATATACCACTAGAAAATTCATCCATTATCTACTAACAACAATACCTCTCAATATCCAAATATATCATATGCGTAATCATTTACTAACCATTAGAATCTAAATCTCATAATATCATTTAAAATCATCAAACTTCCTTAAATTATTTAAAATTCTACAATACATGTTTACATAAAAAAAATACATAAAGTACACAACAGCAAAAATACACAAGTACATTGACATTAATATACACAAAATATACAATCCCCAATTATCATCTTATCATTTACCAAAATCAGTCATAAACAGTCCATTTTAAAACACTGTCCACATAATTAAATGTTTATAAACACAATAAAATGTTTCTCCTCCATCGTCAAATAATAGTCTTACCTTAAAACTATATACATTGTTTAATATTGAATATTTTATCTTATCATTATACATACATATACAATTCAAATGTTCATCATTATCCCCAAACTCATTTAACCTGTCATGATTGGTCATTGTCCTGTCACCTCCTGTATAATCAGTCCTAATTCGGTATTTTATATTATCATTGTTATCAACATTATCTCCTACTACCTCAGTTTCAATACAAGGTAAGTTTTTATTATATTTATCACTTCTCTCTCCACCTAACCTTTCTATATACTCTTCATAATCTCTACTTATCTTAAAAATCTCTACTTCTCTTTTTCTCTCACAATACCTCTCACTTTTAAAACATCTCTCTCTATCACACCAAGCTACATTCTCTCTCTCAGTATATGCAGGGGACACTACAACTTTATTCTCGCACCACCTATCAGGTGCACAAAATATCCAGGGACAAATGTTTTCAGACCTTTTGTCTCCCAAATCTACATCGAAGGCACCCTCGTCCTTCCTAAACACATGTATATCACCCCCAAATACACCATTAAGGGAAAAATCTAACCCCTGCAATTCTTTTACAATTATACTCTCTCTACACACTCTCTTCAACCCTTCAACACACATTATCATTCCATCATTATTATATTCTATTCCCCATAAAACCTCATTATTACTACCCCTGTTTACATAATCATTTTCCAATATCATACTTTTATTTATATTATCATAATTTTCTACCCCACTTACCTTGTCATCTTTGTTTATCTCTAACTTGTCTACCTTGTCAATATTACAATTTTGTCTCTGTATTTCATTTTTTGATTTTTCTAATTTCTCCTCTAATTGATCTAATTTTACGTTTTGTAAGTAGTTTTGTTTCTTTAGTTCATTCTCAAGACTATCAAACTTTTCGTCAATTTCTTTTAATACCCTATTTTGTGTTTTAATTAGTATAAACAGATCTTCCAGCGATATTTTATTCTCGATTGCCCTAGGTGTAGAATTCGCGCTTATTTTGTCTAATAAAATAGATTCTGTGTCTGTATTATTTATTTCCATACTATTATTTCTTTCTGCCATTTTGACACTTTTAATATTAAAATGATTATTTAGTTATATTTGTAATTAGTCATACAATTACTACTCACTATGTTTGTCAACATAACCTCTTGTGTACTGGGTTATGTATCGTTCTATCACCTTCTCTGTTTCTAAATCTGGCCTATATCTTATATAAAAATAGCTTTATATAAGTTCCAAGTTCGGGGGCCATTTGTTATTTACACTCTTTTACACACAAACATTTATATTTATGTAAATGTAAATATTACCATAATATTGTAAACACGTGTACTTACCGATTTTAATTACGTGAGAGCACGTGCTTTTCTTTTTATGATACTTTCTTCCTAAGGGGCCAGGGTTCATTCTCAGCGAGATTTAGATTCAAAAAAGGTGACATAAATGATAACACTGCTTCTTGATTGAGTATAATTATTAGTTTTAATTTCAGGAACAAAATAAACATACATTAAATGGTGCCCAAAATGGCGTCACGTGTTATTACTAAAACAAAATGGTGGCTATATTTCTCCAAACCTATTCAGTCATTGTGATTGTATATTAATTGTGAATCTTGTTACTATCTCTTTGTATATATGTTTTCTTTTGTTTTCTAGCTGCAGCGCTTATCATGTAATTAGTTATAGGATAATACATTTCACAAACCAATGCCCTCTATGTATGGAAGCATGGCCATTCGTTCGTTCGATCGCACACTCATACACACTCACTGTTACAATTACATTTTATATAATTTATGGGTTTACTTAATGAGCTCATTAATACGAAAATAAAAGTGATATGGTTGACTTCTCTGAAAACTGTGTAGCGTCGCTCCCTCGCTGGTATCAGATGTTCCCCAGGAGTATGGCCGGTGTTCGCCTCATCATTATTGTTCTTAAATCATCTTGCACTGACTCTACATTTAATGTCTTTACTGTGTATTGTTACTTAATTGTTTTCTGACTTTATTCTCACATTTCTTTAATTTTGAATAATACTTTTTACAACTTTTGTATGAAAACTGGGTCGACAGCGATACATCGCTGTGGCCTCTTTGGTGTGCTGTGCTGAACTGAGACAGATGAATATGCAAATTTATGCTTGTGTTAGTGCGTTTGACGTCATCAGGCTTTGTTCGATGGGACAACGCCTAGTTACATGCGTTGTGTTTTATGCGTCATTGTCTTTTGTTATGACGAAACAGCGTTATGAACCAATCACAATGAATATTTATAGTCAGTCGTCACAAAACACCGCCATTTCCTCGACCGGCTCTCGCGCGTCCAACGGTGACCTTGGCATGGTACTCATCTCACCGAATCTGCGCTGTTCCTTCGTATATAGGGACAATGGACCTAACCATTCTGTATTTGACAATTATACAATAAAACATGGAAAAATAACCTCAGATCCCATAATTAAAGCATGGGGCCTTTATATACTGTTACAAACCCCCTCAATGAAAGATTTTGTGTCGAGACACAAAAACTTTCATTGACTCATTCATACGGTTCTAAATAGGATCAGCCTAGATATGTCACCACAACCCCCTGTAATGTCACTATATAAAATTTGTCATCACTTACCCTTGGTCCAATGATGCTGATCGCACCCTCTGACCTTACTGGACTTCTCCGTAGAGATCCCTACACCATAAGGCCATGAGGCACTCTACGCTCCTGTTCTGACGCTCCAGCCAGCCCAGGACCGCGGTCACAACACCACAAAACTCTGAAACATTGAATACAAAAATTTAAAATAGTGGTCTAATATACTTCCATATCTACAACTGATATGTTTCCCTTTAGATGCATTGGTTTGTGTCCGGGGCATTGGTTTGTTCTAATTTAAAAGTTTCAACATAACATCAACAAGACTTCAACATGTACTGATTTTTTACCACCACCAAATTCAATCTCTTCCTTATAAAAGAAAAATATAGATATCCCTACAACTAACACAATACATAAACAATTCTTTAATCTTCCCCAAAACACCTTCACCTAATTATTTCTACAAAATTCAACCTATAACTACTATGGCAGACAAGTTTAGTATTCAAATTTTATTACTCAACTTATAATCATTTATCTCTTTTGCAACTGGTATCATACTATATTTTGCTCAACTTCATTTGTACCTTTAGACTTTCAACCTTTAAAAGCTACTATTCTTTGACATTTGTTACCGTCATTACCAATAACAATAAAACATCATAGAACATTAGACATTACACATTAACGTTGTTACATTTATACTAAACAATTTACATTTACATGACTTGTACCAAAACTTTATCACATCATTACTATCAACCATTCTGTATTAACTTTTAGTTATTTAACATTGATTAGATTCTATACAAAAAATTTTCAAATTTATCATTACCCTTCAGTTACAATTACCTTCCTACCATGAATTTTCTTTTTCTAACCCTTTTATCCTTATTAGTTTGGGTGACTCTCTATTATTCACTATTTTCTCTGTCTTATTTTGGCATTTGTCAATCTAACCTTACTCACCTCTTTTTTACACTAACCGCTTCTAACCATTAATATATCATGACACCAATATCTCAATAATAACCCCCTTCACAAATCCCATTTAAATCCTCTGGCACCGCTCATTTTTTTGTACTAGTATGTGTGTTCCCTATCTATGCTCATTCCTTTATCGGTTCCAGACCCTTTCAGATAACCCTTTCCGGCACACAACGGTCCCTTCCTGTCCCAACACTTTTCGTTGCGGACTCCCTACACCAATACCCTTATTACCATCAACAAATATATATATATATATACACCATTCACATTACTCACCTCTACATATAATCACTAACCACTGTGTCCCTAAAATATCTAACACCTCTTTATATATTATCAGTATCTCAACATTCTTATTTTCACTAACTCCCATTAACTCTATTTAACTAACTCCAATGCCCTTATTTAATAATTATCACCCAAATTCTTTTACAACATTTCACCTTAATATACCACTAGAAAATTCATCCATTATCTACTAACAACAATACCTCTCAATATCCAAATATATCATATGCGTAATCATTTACTAACCATTAGAATCTAAATCTCATAATATCATTTAAAATCATCAAACTTCCTTAAATTATTTAAAATTCTACAATACATGTTTACATAAAAAAAATACATAAAGTACACAACAGCAAAAATACACAAGTACATTGACATTAATATACACAAAATATACAATCCCCAATTATCATCTTATCATTTACCAAAATCAGTCATAAACAGTCCATTTTAAAACACTGTCCACATAATTAAATGTTTATAAACACAATAAAATGTTTATCCTCCATCGTCAAATAATAGTCTTACCTTAAAACTATATACATTGTTTAATATTGAATATTTTATCTTATCATTATACATACATATACAATTCAAATGTTCATCATTATCCCCAAACTCATTTAACCTGTCATGATTGGTCATTGTCCTGTCACCTCCTGTATAATCAGTCCTAATTCGGTATTTTATATTATCATTGTTATCAACATTATCTCCTACTACCTCAGTTTCAATACAAGGTAAGTTTTTATTATATTTATCACTTCTCTCTCCACCTAACCTTTCTATATACTCTTCATAATCTCTACTTATCTTAAAAATCTCTACTTCTCTTTTTCTCTCACAATACCTCTCACTTTTAAAACATCTCTCTCTATCACACCAAGCTACATTCTCTCTCTCAGTATATGCAGGGGACACTACAACTTTATTCTCGCACCACCTATCAGGTGCACAAAATATCCAGGGACAAATGTTTTCAGACCTTTTGTCTCCCAAATCTACATCGAAGGCACCCTCGTCCTTCCTAAACACATGTATATCACCCCCAAATACACCATTAAGGGAAAAATCTAACCCCTGCAATTCTTTTACAATTATACTCTCTCTACACACTCTCTTCAACCCTTCAACACACATTATCATTCCATCATTATTATATTCTATTCCCCATAAAACCTCATTATTACTACCCCTGTTTACATAATCATTTTCCAATATCATACTTTTATTTATATTATCATAATTTTCTACCCCACTTACCTTGTCATCTTTGTTTATCTCTAACTTGTCTACCTTGTCAATATTACAATTTTGTCTCTGTATTTCATTTTTTGATTTTTCTAATTTCTCCTCTAATTGATCTAATTTTACGTTTTGTAAGTAGTTTTGTTTCTTTAGTTCATTCTCAAGACTATCAAACTTTTCGTCAATTTCTTTTAATACCCTATTTTGTGTTTTAATTAGTATAAACAGTACTTCCAGCGATATTTTATTCTCGATTGCCCTAGGTGTAGAATTCGCGCTTATTTTGTCTAATAAAATAGATTCTGTGTCTGTATTATTTATTTCCATACTATTATTTCTTTCTGCCATTTTGACACTTTTAATATTAAAATGATTATTTAGTTATATTTGTAATTAGTCATACAATTACTACTCACTATGTTTGTCAACATAACCTCTTGTGTACTGGGTTATGTATCGTTCTATCACCTTCTCTGTTTCTAAATCTGGCCTATATCTTATATAAAAATAGCTTTATATAAGTTCCAAGTTCGGGGGCCATTTGTTATTTACACTCTTTTACACACAAACATTTATATTTATGTAAATGTAAATATTACCATAATATTGTAAACACGTGTACTTACCGATTTTAATTACGTAGAGCACGTGCTTTTCTTTTTATGATACTTTCTTCCTAAGGGGCCAGGGTTCATTCTCAGCGAGATTTAGATTCAAAAAAGGTGACATAAATGATAACACTGCTTCTTGATTGAGTATAATTATTAGTTTTAATTTCAGGAACAAAATAAACATACATTAAATGGTGCCCAAAATGGTGTCACGTGTTATTACTAAAACAAAATGGTGGCTATATTTCTCCAAACTTATTCAGTCATTGTGATTGTATATTAATTGTGAATCTTGTTACTATCTCTTTGTATATATGTTTTCTTTTGTTTTCTAGCTGCAGCGCTTATCATGTAATTAGTTATAGGATCATACATTTCACAAACCAATGCCCTCTATGTATGGAAGCATGGCCATTCGTTCGTTCGATCGCACACTCATACACACTCACTGTTACAATTACATTTTATATAATTTATGGGTTTGCTTAATGAGCTCATTAATACGAAAATAAAAGTGATATGGTTGACTTCTCTGAAAACTGTGTAGCGTCGCTCCCTCGCTGGTATCAGATGTTCCCCAGGAGTATGGCCGGTGTTCGCCTCATCATTATTGTTCTTAAATCATCTTGCACTGACTCTACATTTAATGTCTTTACTGTGTATTGTTACTTAATTGTTTTCTGACTTTATTCTCACATTTCTTTAATTTTGAATAATACTTTTTACAACTTTTGTATGAAAACTGGGTCGACAGCGATACATCGCTGTGGCCTCTTTGGTGTGCTGTGCTGAACTGAGACAGATGAATATGCAAATTTATGCTTGTGTTAGTGCGTTTGACGTCATCAGGCTTTGTTCGATGGGACAACGCCTAGTTACATGCGTTGTGTTTTATGCGTCATTGTCTTTTGTTATGACGAAACAGCGTTATGAACCAATCACAATGAATATTTATAGTCAGTCGTCATAAACACCGCCATTTCCTCGACCGGCTCTCGCGGGTCCAACGGTGACCTTGGCATGGTA
Source organism: Magicicada septendecula (assembly GCA_034769895.1). NCBI lineage: Eukaryota > Metazoa > Arthropoda > Insecta > Hemiptera > Cicadidae > Magicicada > Magicicada septendecula. The sequence goes on along the minus strand of CM068371.1, from coordinate 233,994,162 downwards.
CTCATCTCACCGAATCTGCGCTGTTCCTTCGTATATAGGGACAATGGACCTAACCATTCTGTATTTGACAATTATACAATAAAACATGGAAAAATAACCTCAGATCCCATAATTAAAGCATGGGGCCTTTATATACTGTTACAAACCCCCTCAATGAAAGATTTTGTGTCGAGACACAAAAACTTTCATTGACTCATTCATACGGTTCTAAATAGGATCAGCCTAGATATGTCACCACAACCCCCTGTAATGTCACTATATAAAATTTGTCATCACTTACCCTTGGTCCAATGATGCTGATCGCACCCTCTGACCTTACTGGACTTCTCCGTAGAGATCCCTACACCATAAGGCCATGAGGCACTCTACGCTCCTGTTCTGACGCTCCAGCCAGCCCAGGACCGCGGTCACAACACCACAAAACTCTGAAACATTGAATACAAAAATTTAAAATAGTGGTCTAATATACTTCCATATCTACAACTGATATGTTTCCCTTTAGATGCATTGGTTTGTGTACGGGGCATTGGTTTGTTCTAATTTAAAAGTTTCAACATAACATCAACAAGACTTCAACATGTACTGATTTTTTACCACCACCAAATTCAATCTCTTCCTTATAAGAGAAAAATATAGATATCCCTACAACTAACACAATACATAAACAATTCTTTAATCTTCCCCAAAACACCTTCACCTAATTATTTCTACAAAATTCAACCTATAACTACTATGGCAGACAAGTTTAGTATTCAAATTTTATTACTCAACTTATAATCATTTATCTCTTTTGCAACTGGTATCATACTATATTTTGCTCAACTTCATTTGTACCTTTAGACTTTCAACCTTTAAAAGCTACTATTCTTTGACATTTGTTACCGTCATTACCAATAACAATAAAACATCATAGAACATTAGACATTACACATTAACGTTGTTACATTTATACTAAACAATTTACATTTACATGACTTGTACCAAAACTTTATCACATCATTACTATCAACCATTCTGTATTAACTTTTAGTTATTTAACATTGATTAGATTCTATACAAAAAATTTTCAAATTTATCATTACCCTTCAGTTACAATTACCTTCCTACCATGAATTTTCTTTTTCTAACCCTTTTATCCTTATTAGTTTGGGTGACTCTCTATTATTCACTATTTTCTCTGTCTTATTTTGGCATTTGTCAATCTAACCTTACTCACCTCTTTTTTACACTAACCGCTTCTAACCATTAATATATCATGACACCAATATCTCAATAATAACCCCCTTCACAAATCCCATTTAAATCCTCTGGCACCGCTCATTTTTTTGTACTAGTATGTGTGTTCCCTATCTATGCTCATTCCTTTATCGGTTCCAGACCCTTTCAGATAACCCTTTCCGGCACACAACGGTCCCTTCCTGTCCCAACACTTTTCGTTGCGGACTCCCTACACCAATACCCTTATTACCATCAACAAATATATATATATATATATATATATATATATATATATATACACCATTCACATTACTCACCTCTACATATAATCACTAACCACTGTGTCCCTAAAATATCTAACACCTCTTTATATATTATCAGTATCTCAACATTCTTATTTTCACTAACTCCCATTAACTCTATTTAACAAACTCCAATGCCCTTATTTAATAATTATCACCCAAATTCTTTTACAACATTTCACCTTAATATACCACTAGAAAATTCATCCATTATCTACTAACAACAATACCTCTCAATATCCAAATATATCATATGCGTAATCATTTACTAACCATTAGAATCTAAATCTCATAATATCATTTAAAATCATCAAACTTCCTTAAATTATTTAAAATTCTACAATACATGTTTACATAAAAAAAATACATAAAGTACACAACAGCAAAAATACACAAGTACATTGACATTACATACACAAAATATACAATCCACAATTATCATCTTATCATTTACCAAAATCAGTCATAAACAGTCCATTTTAAAACACTGTCCACATAATTAAATGTTTATAAACACAATAAAATGTTTATCCTCCATCGTCAAATAATAGTCTTACCTTAAAACTATATACATTGTTTAATATTGAATATTTCATCTTATCATTATACATACATATACAATTCAAATGTTCATCATTATCCCCAAACTCATTTAACCTGTCATGATTGGTCATTGTTTTGTCACCTCCTGTATAATCAGTCCTAATTCGGTATTTTATATTATCATTGTTATCAACATTATCTCCTACTACCTCAGTTTCAATACAAGGTAAGTTTTTATTATATTTATCACTTCTCTCTCCACCTAACCTTTCTATATACTCTTCATAATCTCTACTTATCTTAAAAATCTCTACTTCTCTTTTTCTCTCACAATACCTCTCACTTTTAAAACATCTCTCTCTATCACACCAAGCTACATTCTCTCTCTCAGTATATGCAGGGGACACTACAACTTTATTCTCGCACCACCTATCAGGTGCACAAAATATCCAGGGACAAATGTTTTCAGACCTTTTGTCTCCCAAATCTACATCGAAGGCACCCTCGTCCTTCCTAAACACATGTATATCACCCCCAAATACACCATTAAGGGAAAAATCTAACCCCTGCAATTCTTTTACAATTATACTCTCTCTACACACTCTCTTCAACCCTTCAACACACATTATCATTCCATCATTATTATATTCTATTCCCCATAAAACCTCATTATTACTACCCCTGTTTACATAATCATTTTCCAATATCATACTTTTATTTATATTATCATAATTTTCTACCCCACTTACCTTGTCATCTTTGTTTATCTCTAACTTGTCTACCTTGTCAATATTACAATTTTGTCTCTGTATTTCATTTTTTGATTTTTCTAATTTCTCCTCTAATTGATCTAATTTTACGTTTTGTAAGTAGTTTTGTTTCTTTAGTTCATTCTCAAGACTATCAAACTTTTCGTCAATTTCTTTTAATACGCTATTTTGTGTTTTAATTAGTATAAACAGATCTTCCAGCGATATTTTATTCTCGATTGCCCTAGGTGTAGAATTCGCGCTTATTTTGTCTAATAAAATAGATTCTGTGTCTGTATTATTTATTTCCATACTATTATTTCTTTCTGCCATTTTGACACTTTTAATATTAAAATGATTATTTAGTTATATTTGTAATTAGTCATACAATTACTACTCACTATGTTTGTCAACATAACCTCTTGTGTACTGGGTTATGTATCGTTCTATCACCTTCTCTGTTTCTAAATCTGGCCTATATCTTATATAAAAATAGCTTTATATAAGTTCCAAGTTCGGGGGCCATTTGTTATTTACACTCTTTTACACACAAACATTTATATTTATGTAAATGTAAATATTACCATAATATTGTAAACACGTGTACTTACCGATTTTAATTACGTGAGAGCACGTGCTTTTCTTTTTATGATACTTTCTTCCTAAGGGGCCAGGGTTCATTCTCAGCGAGATTTAGATTCAAAAAAGGTGACATAAATGATAACACTGCTTCTTGATTGAGTATAATTATTAGTTTTAATTTCAGGAACAAAATAAACATACATTAAATGGTGCCCAAAATGGTGTCACGTGTTATTACTAAAACAAAATGGTGGCTATATTTCTCCAAACTTATTCAGTCATTGTGATTGTATATTAATTGTGAATCTTGTTACTATCTCTTTGTATATATGTTTTCTTTTGTTTTCTAGCTGCAGCGCTTATCATGTAATTAGTTATAGGATCATACATTTCACAAACCAATGCCCTCTATGTATGGAAGCATGGCCATTCGTTCGTTCGATCGCACACTCATACACACTCACTGTTACAATTACATTTTATATAATTTATGGGTTTACTTAATGAGCTCATTAATACGAAAATAAAAGTGATATGGTTGACTTCTCTGAAAACTGTGTAGCGTCGCTCCCTCGCTGGTATCAGATGTTCCCCAGGAGTATGGCCGGTGTTCGCCTCATCATTATTTTTCTTAAATCATCTTGCACTGACTCTACATTTAATGTCTTTACTGTGTATTGTTACTTAATTGTTTTCTGACTTTATTCTCACATTTCTTTAATTTTGAATAATATTTTTTACAACTTTTGTATGAAAACTGGGTCGACAGCGATACATCGCTGTGGCCTCTTTGGTGTGCTGTGCTGAACTGAGACAGATGAATATGCAAATTTATGCTTGTGTTAGTGCGTTTGACGTCATCAGGCTTTGTTCGATGGGACAACGCCTAGTTACATGCGTTGTGTTTTATGCGTCATTGTCTTTTGTTATGACGAAACAGCGTTATGAACCAATCACAATGAATATTTATAGTCAGTCGTCACAAAACACCGCCATTTCCTCGACCGGCTCTCGCGCGTCCAACGGTGACCTTGGCATGGTACTCATCTCACCGAATCTGCGCTGTTCCTTCGTATATAGGGACAATGGACCTAACCATTCTGTATTTGACAATTATACAATAAAACATGGAAAAATAACCTCAGATCCCATAATTAAAGCATGGGGCCTTTATATACTGTTACAAACCCCCTCAATGAAAGATTTTGTGTCGAGACACAAAAACTTTCATTGACTCATTCATACGGTTCTAAATAGGATCAGCCTAGATATGTCACCACAACCCCCTGTAATGTCACTATATAAAATTTGTCATCACTTACCCTTGGTCCAATGATGCTGATCGCACCCTCTGACCTTACTGGACTTCTCCGTAGAGATCCCTACACCATAAGGCCATGAGGCACTCTACGCTCCTGTTCTGACGCTCCAGCCAGCCCAGGACCGCGGTCACAACACCACAAAACTCTGAAACATTGAATACAAAAATTTAAAATAGTGGTCTAATATACTTCCATATCTACAACTGATATGTTTCCCTTTAGATGCATTGGTTTGTGTCCGGGGCATTGGTTTGTTCTAATTTAAAAGTTTCAACATAACATCAACAAGACTTCAACATGTACTGATTTTTTACCACCACCAAATTCAATCTCTTCCTTATAAAAGAAAAATATAGATATCCCTACAACTAACACAATACATAAACAATTCTTTAATAAATATCACTATAATATTGACGACTCGGAACACAAAGTTTTTTATAAGTAAAAACGTAAAGTTTTACCTTACAGCCTAAACCGGCTTTCACCTATAGAAGGCTTCATCAGAGGCTGTCGTTAGTAGCGCTGCTCGTCATGTTGTTGGCGACGAGAAAGTGTTTCGAAAGATTGAAGCTGTGTGTGTGTGGTGAGATGTGTTCGAATAATGCGTGCGATTTGAATTGTGTCTGTTCGTTTAGGATGTCGTTTTTATTTGTTTTTGTGTGTTTGTATATTTCTAATTGTTCTAGAGTGTCTAGTTTTCGGCCTTTTGTGTGTACGTGTAGTATGTTCATGTTATTGTCGATGTTTTTATATGTGTGGTTTGCTTCAATGAGGTGGTTTGCGAAGGTAGATTCTGTAGTGGTGTGGAGTGCTTTTGTGTGTTCAATGTATCTCTGTTTGAAGCTACGTCCTGTCTGGCCTATGTAGAATTTACTGCAATTTGAACAATTTAGTTTATATACACCGGGTAGATCGAATTTGTTTTGTGCTTTGGGCATGCGTTTTGATAGTGTGTGTTCTGTTTTGTTAGTAGTTTTGTAAGCGATTCTGTATCCTGCTTTTTTGAATTTGTGGGCAATTTTTTCTGTTTGTTTGTTGATGTATGTTAGTGTTATGAATTTGTTGTTTTCTGTCTTTGTCTGTTGTTTGTTTTGTGTTTTGTGTAGGAGTTTACTGACTATTGTTCTGTCATAACCGTTAGATTCTGCTAGATATTTTATCGTGTTTAGTTCGTCTTTGTAGTCTATTTCATCTAAGGGGATGTTGTTAAGTCTATGTATCATGGTCCTAAAAGCAGCTAGTTTGTGTTGTATTGGGTGATTGGAGGTGTTGTGTATTAGTGTGTCAGTTGTAGTTGGTTTTCTGTATATACTGAATTTGTGCCTGTGTTCTAGTTTTGTGATGGAGAGGTCTAAGAAGTTTATGGTATTGTTGTGTTCGTATTCGGCAGTGAAGGTTATGTCTTTATGTATTTTGTTTATGTGCGTTAGTAACTGTTCACATTGTCTTTTGTTTCCCCTGTATAGTATTAGAATGTCATCAACGTATCTGTGCCAATATAGTATTTTATGTGAGTGTCTGTCATTGTTTGTGAGTATTTTTGTTTTTTCTAAGTGTTGGAGGAAGACTTCTGCTAGAATGCTGGATATGGGGGAGCCCATGGGTAGGCCATCGTTCTGTGTGTAGTATTTATTGTTATAAGTAAAGTAGTTTTGTTTTGTGATAATGTTCAGAGTTTCTGTTATTTCATTGATAAGTTCGTCTGGTGTGTTGTTCTGTTTGAGTTTGTTTTGTAGGATGGTGATTGTTTCAGAGATGGGGATGTTTGTGTACAGGTTTTTAATGTCAAAGGAGGCTAATGTGGCGTTATGGGGGATGTGTATGTCTTTTATTTTTGTTACTAGGTCAGTGTTGTTTTTTACTGCAATGTTGTTGTCTATTTGTGTGTGTTGTCTAATAATTTTGTCTAGATATTTTGCCAGTTTGTGTGCAGGGGCATTACGGTAGTTGATAATGGGGCGGATCGGAATGTCTTCTTTATGGATTTTGGGAAGCGCTTGGAGTGTAGGTGCTGATGGTCGGATTTGTTTCATGTAGGGCTTTTGTTTATGTGTCATAATGTGTTTGGCTTTGTTGACTATTTGTTTTACTGAGTTTTGGTATCTGTCGGTGGGGTCGTGTTTTAGTTCTGTGATGTTGTTCTGTTCTATGAAGTCTTGTACTTTTTTGTGTAGGTTGTCTGTGGGGATAATTACAGTCGTGTTGCCTTTGTCAGCTTTTACAAATGTGATGTTGTGTTTGTGTGCCTTTGACATTAAAAACCTGTACACAAACATCCCCATCTCTGAAACAATCACCATCCTACAAAACAAACTCAAACAGAACAACACACCAGACGAACTTATCAATGAAATAACAGAAACTCTGAACATTATCACAAAACAAAACTACTTTACTTATAACAATAAATACTACACACAGAACGATGGCCTACCCATGGGCTCCCCCATATCCAGCATTCTAGCAGAAGTCTTCCTCCAACACTTAGAAAAAACAAAAATACTCACAAACAATGACAGACACTCACATAAAATACTATATTGGCACAGATACGTTGATGACATTCTAATACTATACAGGGGAAACAAAAGACAATGTGAACAGTTACTAACGCACATAAACAAAATACATAAAAACATAACCTTCACTGCCGAATACGAACACAACAATACCATAAACTTCTTAGACCTCTCCATCACAAAACTAGAACACAGGCACAAATTCAGTATATACAGAAAACCAACTACAACTGACACACTAATACACAACACCTCCAATCACCCAATACAACACAAACTAGCTGCTTTTAGGACCATGATACATAGACTTAACAACATCCCCTTAGATGAAATAGACTACAAAGACGAACTAAACACGATAAAATATCTAGCAGAATCTAACGGTTATGACAGAACAATAGTCAGTAAACTCCTACACAAAACACAAAACAAACAACAGACAAAGACAGAAAACAACAAATTCATAACACTAACATACATCAACAAACAAACAGAAAAAATTGCCCACAAATTCAAAAAAGCAGGATACAGAATCGCTTACAAAACTACTAACAAAACAGAACACACACTATCAAAACGCATGCCCAAAGCACAAAACAAATTCGATCTACCCGGTGTATATAAACTAAATTGTTCAAATTGCAGTAAATTCTACATAGGCCAGACAGGACGTAGCTTCAAACAGAGATACATTGAACACACAAAAGCACTCCACACCACTACAGAATCTACCTTCGCAAACCACCTCATTGAAGCAAACCACACATATAAAAACATCGACAATAACATGAACATACTACACGTACACACAAAAGGCCGAAAACTAGACACTCTAGAACAATTAGAAATATACAAACACACAAAAACAAATAAAAACGACATCCTAAACGAACAGACACAATTCAAATCGCACGCATTATTCGAACACATCTCACCACACACACACAGCTTCAATCTTTCGAAACACTTTCTCGTCGCCAACAACATGACGAGCAGCGCTACTAACGACAGCCTCTGATGAAGCCTTCTATAGGTGAAAGCCGGTTTAGGCTGTAAGGTAAAACTTTACGTTTTTACTTATAAAAAACTTTGTGTTCCGAGTCGTCAATATTATAGTGATATTTAGTTAAGTAACGGACACGTCATGGACAACGAAATCCAAGAATTCTTTAATCTTCCCCAAAACACCTTCACCTAATTATTTCTACAAAATTCAACCTATAACTACTATGGCAGACAAGTTTAGTATTCAAATTTTATTACTCAACTTATAATCATTTATCTCTTTTGCAACTGGTATCATACTATATTTTGCTCAACTTCATTTGTACCTTTAGACTTTCAACCTTTAAAAGCTACTATTCTTTGACATTTGTTACCGTCATTACCAATAACAATAAAACATCATAGAACATTAGACATTACACATTAACGTTGTTACATTTATACTAAACAATTTACATTTACATGACTTGTACCAAAACTTTATCACATCATTACTATCAACCATTCTGTATTAACTTTTAGTTATTTAACATTGATTAGATTCTATACAAAAAATTTTCAAATTTATCATTACCCTTCAGTTACAATTACCTTCCTACCATGAATTTTCTTTTTCTAACCCTTTTATCCTTATTAGTTTGGGTGACTCTCTATTATTCACTATTTTCTCTGTCTTATTTTGGCATTTGTCAATCTAACCTTACTCACCTCTTTTTTACACTAACCGCTTCTAACCATTAATATATCATGACACCAATATCTCAATAATAACCCCCTTCACAAATCCCATTTAAATCCTCTGGCACCGCTCATTTTTTTGTACTAGTATGTGTGTTCCCTATCTATGCTCATTCCTTTATCGGTTCCAGACCCTTTCAGATAACCCTTTCCGGCACACAACGGTCCCTTCCTGTCCCAACACTTTTCGTTGCGGACTCCCTACACCAATACCCTTATTACCATCAACAAATATATATATATATATATATATATACACCATTCACATTACTCACCTCTACATATAATCACTAACCACTGTGTCCCTAAAATATCTAACACCTCTTTATATATTATCAGTATCTCAACATTCTTATTTTCACTAACTCCCATTAACTCTATTTAACAAACTCCAATGCCCTTATTTAATAATTATCACCCAAATTCTTTTACAACATTTCACCTTAATATACCACTAGAAAATTCATCCATTATCTACTAACAACAATACCTCTCAATATCCAAATATATCATATGCGTAATCATTTACTAACCATTAGAATCTAAATCTCATAATATCATTTAAAATCATCAAACTTCCTTAAATTATTTAAAATTCTACAATACATGTTTACATAAAAAAAATACATAAAGTACACAACAGCAAAAATACACAAGTACATTGACATTACATACACAAAATATACAATCCACAATTATCATCTTATCATTTACCAAAATCAGTCATAAACAGTCCATTTTAAAACACTGTCCACATAATTAAATGTTTATAAACACAATAAAATGTTTATCCTCCATCGTCAAATAATAGTCTTACCTTAAAACTATATACATTGTTTAATATTGAATATTTCATCTTATCATTATACATACATATACAATTCAAATGTTCATCATTATCCCCAAACTCATTTAACCTGTCATGATTGGTCATTGTTTTGTCACCTCCTGTATAATCAGTCCTAATTCGGTATTTTATATTATCATTGTTATCAACATTATCTCCTACTACCTCAGTTTCAATACAAGGTAAGTTTTTATTATATTTATCACTTCTCTCTCCACCTAACCTTTCTATATACTCTTCATAATCTCTACTTATCTTAAAAATCTCTACTTCTCTTTTCTCTCACAATACCTCTCACTTTTAAAACATCTCTCTCTATCACACCAAGCTACATTCTCTCTCTCAGTATATGCAGGGGACACTACAACTTTATTCTCGCACCACCTATCAGGTGCACAAAATATCCAGGGACAAATGTTTTCAGACCTTTTGTCTCCCAAATCTACATCGAAGGCACCCTCGTCCTTCCTAAACACATGTATATCACCCCCAAATACACCATTAAGGGAAAAATCTAACCCCTGCAATTCTTTTACAATTATACTCTCTCTACACACTCTCTTCAACCCTTCAACACACATTATCATTCCATCATTATTATATTCTATTCCCCATAAAACCTCATTATTACTACCCCTGTTTACATAATCATTTTCCAATATCATACTTTTATTTATATTATCATAATTTTCTACCCCACTTACCTTGTCATCTTTGTTTATCTCTAACTTGTCTACCTTGTCAATATTACAATTTTGTCTCTGTATTTCATTTTTTGATTTTTCTAATTTCTCCTCTAATTGATCTAATTTTACGTTTTGTAAGTAGTTTTGTTTCTTTAGTTCATTCTCAAGACTATCAAACTTTTTGTCAATTTCTTTTAATACGCTATTTTGTGTTTTAATTAGTATAAACAGATCTTCCAGCGATATTTTATTCTCGATTGCCCTAGGTGTAGAATTCGCGCTTATTTTGTCTAATAAAATAGATTCTGTGTCTGTATTATTTATTTCCATACTATTATTTCTTTCTGCCATTTTGACACTTTTAATATTAAAATGATTATTTAGTTATATTTGTAATTAGTCATACAATTACTACTCACTATGTTTGTCAACATAACCTCTTGTGTACTGGGTTATGTATCGTTCTATCACCTTCTCTGTTTCTAAATCTGGCCTATATCTTATATAAAAATAGCTTTATATAAGTTCCAAGTTCGGGGGCCATTTGTTATTTACACTCTTTTACACACAAACATTTATATTTATGTAAATGTAAATATTACCATAATATTGTAAACACGTGTACTTACCGATTTTAATTACGTGAGAGCACGTGCTTTTCTTTTTATGATACTTTCTTCCTAAGGGGCCAGGGTTCATTCTCAGCGAGATTTAGATTCAAAAAAGGTGACATAAATGATAACACTGCTTCTTGATTGAGTATAATTATTAGTTTTAATTTCAGGAACAAAATAAACATACATTAAATGGTGCCCAAAATGGTGTCACGTGTTATTACTAAAACAAAATGGTGGCTATATTTCTCCAAACTTATTCAGTCATTGTGATTGTATATTAATTGTGAATCTTGTTACTATCTCTTTGTATATATGTTTTCTTTTGTTTTCTAGCTGCAGCGCTTATCATGTAATTAGTTATAGGATCATACATTTCACAAACCAATGCCCTCTATGTATGGAAGCATGGCCATTCGTTCGTTCGATCGCACACTCATACACACTCACTGTTACAATTACATTTTATATAATTTATGGGTTTACTTAATGAGCTCATTAATACGAAAATAAAAGTGATATGGTTGACTTCTCTGAAAACTGTGTAGCGTCGCTCCCTCGCTGGTATCAGATGTTCCCCAGGAGTATGGCCGGTGTTCGCCTCATCATTATTGTTCTTAAATCATCTTGCACTGACTCTACATTTAATGTCTTTACTGTGTATTGTTACTTAATTGTTTTCTGACTTTATTCTCACATTTCTTTAATTTTGAATAATATTTTTTACAACTTTTGTATGAAAACTGGGTCGACAGCGATACATCGCTGTGGCCTCTTTGGTGTGCTGTGCTGAACTGAGACAGATGAATATGCAAATTTATGCTTGTGTTAGTGCGTTTGACGTCATCAGGCTTTGTTCGATGGGACAACGCCTAGTTACATGCGTTGTGTTTTATACGTCATTGTCTTTTGTTATGACGAAACAGCGTTATGAACCAATCACAATGAATATTTATAGTCAGTCGTCATAAACACCGCCATTTCCTCGACCGGCTCTCGCGCGTCCAACGGTGACCTTGGCATGGTACTCATCTCACCGAATCTGCGCTGTTCCTTCGTATATAGGGACAATGGACCTAACCATTCTGTATTTGACAATTATACAATAAAACATGGAAAAATAACCTCAGATCCCATAATTAAAGCATGGGGCCTTTATATACTGTTACAAACCCCCTCAATGAAAGATTTTGTGTCGAGACACAAAAACTTTCATTGACTCATTCATACGGTTCTAAATAGGATCAGCCTAGATATGTCACCACAACCCCCTGTAATGTCACTATATAAAATTTGTCATCACTTACCCTTGGTCCAATGATGCTGATCGCACCCTCTGACCTTACTGGACTTCTCCGTAGAGATCCCTACACCATAAGGCCATGAGGCACTCTACGCTCCTGTTCTGACGCTCCAGCCAGCCCAGGACCGCGGTCACAACACCACAAAACTCTGAAACATTGAATACAAAAATTTAAAATAGTGGTCTAATATACTTCCATATCTACAACTGATATGTTTCCCTTTAGATGCATTGGTTTGTGTCCGGGGCATTGGTTTGTTCTAATTTAAAAGTTTCAACATAACATCAACAAGACTTCAACATGTACTGATTTTTTACCACCACCAAATTCAATCTCTTCCTTATAAGAGAAAAATATAGATATCCCTACAACTAACACAATACATAAACAATTCTTTAATCTTCCCCAAAACACCTTCACCTAATTATTTCTACAAAATTCAACCTATAACTACTATGGCAGACAAGTTTAGTATTCAAATTTTATTACTCAACTTATAATCATTTATCTCTTTTGCAACTGGTATCATACTATATTTTGCTCAACTTCATTTGTACCTTTAGACTTTCAACCTTTAAAAGCTACTATTCTTTGACATTTGTTACCGTCATTACCAATAACAATAAAACATCATAGAACATTAGACATTACACATTAACGTTGTTACATTTATACTAAACAATTTACATTTACATGACTTGTACCAAAACTTTATCACATCATTACTATCAACCATTCTGTATTAACTTTTAGTTATTTAACATTGATTAGATTCTATACAAAAAATTTTCAAATTTATCATTACCCTTCAGTTACAATTACCTTCCTACCATGAATTTTCTTTTTCTAACCCTTTTATCCTTATTAGTTTGGGTGACTCTCTATTATTCACTATTTTCTCTCTTATTTTGGCATTTGTCAATCTAACCTTACTCACCTCTTTTTTACACTAACCGCTTCTAACCATTAATATATCATGACACCAATATCTCAATAATAACCCCCTTCACAAATCCCATTTAAATCCTCTGGCACCGCTCATTTTTTTGTACTAGTATGTGTGTTCCCTATCTATGCTCATTCCTTTATCGGTTCCAGACCCTTTCAGATAACCCTTTCCGGCACACAACGGTCCCTTCCTGTCCCAACACTTTTCGTTGCGGACTCCCTACACCAATACCCTTATTACCATCAACAAATATATATATATATATACACCATTCACATTACTCACCTCTACATATAATCACTAACCACTGTGTCCCTAAAATATCTAACACCTCTTTATATATTATCAGTATCTCAACATTCTTATTTTCACTAACTCCCATTAACTCTATTTAACTAACTCCAATGCCCTTATTTAATAATTATCACCGAAATTCTTTTACAACATTTCACCTTAATATACCACTAGAAAATTCATCCATTATCTACTAACAACAATACCTCTCAATATCCAAATATATCATATGCGTAATCATTTACTAACCATTAGAATCTAAATCTCATAATATCATTTAAAATCATCAAACTTCCTTAAATTATTTAAAATTCTACAATACATGTTTACATAAAAAAAATACATAAAGTACACAACAGCAAAAATACACAAGTACATTGACATTAATATACACAAAATATACAATCCACAATTATCATCTTATCATTTACCAAAATCAGTCATAAACAGTCCATTTTAAAACACTGTCCACATAATTAAATGTTTATAAACACAATAAAATGTTTATCCTCCATCGTCAAATAATAGTCTTACCTTAAAACTATATACATTGTTTAATATTGAATATTTTATCTTATCATTATACATACATATACAATTCAAATGTTCATCATTATCCCCAAACTCATTTAACCTGTCATGATTGGTCATTGTTTTGTCACCTCCTGTATAATCAGTCCTAATTCGGTATTTTATATTATCATTGTTATCAACATTATCTCCTACTACCTCAGTTTCAATACAAGGTAAGTTTTTATTATATTTATCACTTCTCTCTCCACCTAACCTTTCTATAAACTCTTCATAATCTCTACTTATCTTAAAAATCTCTACTTCTCTTTTTCTCTCACAATACCTCTCACTTTTAAAACATCTCTCTCTATCACACCAAGCTACATTCTCTCTCTCAGTATATGCAGGGGACACTACAACTTTATTCTCGCACCACCTATCAGGTGCACAAAATATCCAGGGACAAATGTTTTCAGACCTTTTGTCTCCCAAATCTACATCGAAGGCACCCTCGTCCTTCCTAAACACATGTATATCACCCCCAAATACACCATTAAGGGAAAAATCTAACCCCTGCAATTCTTTTACAATTATACTCTCTCTACACACTCTCTTCAACCCTTCAACACACATTATCATTCCATCATTATTATATTCTATTCCCCATAAAACCTCATTATTACTACCCCTGTTTACATAATCATTTTCCAATATCATACTTTTATTTATATTATCATAATTTTCTACCCCACTTACCTTGTCATCTTTGTTTATCTCTAACTTGTCTACCTTGTCAATATTACAATTTTGTCTCTGTATTTCATTTTTTGATTTTTCTAATTTCTCCTCTAATTGATCTAATTTTACGTTTTGTAAGTAGTTTTGTTTCTTTAGTTCATTCTCAAGACTATCAAACTTTTTGTCAATTTCTTTTAATACGCTATTTTGTGTTTTAATTAGTATAAACAGATCTTCCAGCGATATTTTATTCTCGATTGCCCTAGGTGTAGAATTCGCGCTTATTTTGTCTAATAAAATAGATTCTGTGTCTGTATTATTTATTTCCATACTATTATTTCTTTCTGCCATTTTGACACTTTTAATATTAAAATGATTATTTAGTTATATTTGTAATTAGTCATACAATTACTACTCACTATGTTTGTCAACATAACCTCTTGTGTACTGGGTTATGTATCGTTCTATCACCTTCTCTGTTTCTAAATCTGGCCTATATCTTATATAAAAATAGCTTTATATAAGTTCCAAGTTCGGGGGCCATTTGTTATTTACACTCTTTTACACACAAACATTTATATTTATGTAAATGTAAATATTACCATAATATTGTAAACACGTGTACTTACCGATTTTAATTACGTGAGAGCACGTGCTTTTCTTTTTATGATACTTTCTTCCTAAGGGGCCAGGGTTCATTCTCAGCGAGATTTAGATTCAGAAAAGGTGACATAAATGATAACACTGCTTCTTGATTGAGTATAATTATTAGTTTTAATTTCAGGAACAAAATAAACATACATTAAATGGTGCCCAAAATGGCGTCACGTGTTATTACTAAAACAAAATGGTGGCTATATTTCTCCAAACCTATTCAGTCATTGTGATTGTATATTAATTGTGAATCTTGTTACTATCTCTTTGTATATATGCTTTCTTTTGTTTTCTAGCTGCAGCGCTTATCATGTAATTAGTTATAGGATCATACATTTCACAAACCAATGCCCTCTATGTATGGAAGCATGGCCATTCGTTCGTTCGATCGCACACTCATACACACTCACTGTTACAATTACATTTTATATAATTTATGGGTTTACTTAATGAGCTCATTAATACGAAAATAAAAGTGATATGGTTGACTTCTCTGAAAACTGTGTAGCGTCGCTCCCTCGCTGGTATCAGATGTTCCCCAGGAGTATATCCGGTGTTCGCCTCATCATTATTGTTCTTAAATCATCTTGCACTGACTCTACATTTAATGTCTTTACTGTGTATTGTTACTTAATTGTTTTCTGACTTTATTCTCACATTTCTTTAATTTTGAATAATACTTTTTACAACTTTTGTATGAAAACTGGGTCGACAGCGATACATCGCTGTGGCCTCTTTGGTGTGCTGTGCTGAACTGAGACAGATGAATATGCAAATTTATGCTTGTGTTAGTGCGTTTGACGTCATCAGGCTTTGTTCGATGGGACAACGCCTAGTTACATGCGTTGTGTTTTATGCGTCATTGTCTTTTGTTATGACGAAACAGCGTTATGAACCAATCACAATGAATATTTATAGTCAGTCGTCATAAACACCGCCATTTCCTCGACCGGCTCTCGCGCGTCCAACGGTGACCTTGGCATGGTACTCATCTCACCGAATCTGCGCTGTTCCTTCGTATATAGGGACAATGGACCTAACCATTCTGTATTTGACAATTATACAATAAAACATGGAAAAATAACCTCAGATCCCATAATTAAAGCATGGGGCCTTTATATACTGTTACAAACCCCCTCAATGAAAGATTTTGTGTCGAGACACAAAAACTTTCATTGACTCATTCATACGGTTCTAAATAGGATCAGCCTAGATATGTCACCACAACCCCCTGTAATGTCACTATATAAAATTTGTCATCACTTACCCTTGGTCCAATGATGCTGATCGCACCCTCTGACCTTACTGGACTTCTCCGTAGAGATCCCTACACCATAAGGCCATGCGGCACTCTACGCTCCTGTTCTGACGCTCCAGCCAGCCCAGGACCGCGGTCACAACACCACAAAACTCTGAAACATTGAATACAAAAATTTAAAATAGTGGTCTAATATACTTCCATATCTACAACTGATATGTTTCCCTTTAGATGCATTGGTTTGTGTCCGGGGCATTGGTTTGTTCTAATTTAAAAGTTTCAACATAACATCAACA
This sequence comes from Magicicada septendecula, assembly GCA_034769895.1. NCBI lineage: Eukaryota > Metazoa > Arthropoda > Insecta > Hemiptera > Cicadidae > Magicicada > Magicicada septendecula. The sequence goes on along the minus strand of CM068371.1, from coordinate 233,977,028 downwards.
AGACTTCAACATGTACTGATTTTTTACCACCACCAAATTCAATCTCTTCCTTATAAAAGAAAAATATAGATATCCCTACAACTAACACAATACATAAACAATTCTTTAATCTTCCCCAAAACACCTTCACCTAATTATTTCTACAAAATTCAACCTATAACTACTATGGCAGACAAGTTTAGTATTCAAATTTTATTACTCAACTTATAATCATTTATCTCTTTTGCAACTGGTATCATACTATATTTTGCTCAACTTCATTTGTACCTTTAGACTTTCAACCTTTAAAAGCTACTATTCTTTGACATTTGTTACCGTCATTACCAATAACAATAAAACATCATAGAACATTAGACATTACACATTAACGTTGTTACATTTATACTAAACAATTTACATTTACATGACTTGTACCAAAACTTTATCACATCATTACTATCAACCATTCTGTATTAACTTTTAGTTATTTAACATTGATTAGATTCTATACAAAAAATTTTCAAATTTATCATTACCCTTCAGTTACAATTACCTTCCTACCATGAATTTTCTTTTTCTAACCCTTTTATCCTTATTAGTTTGGGTGACTCTCTATTATTCACTATTTTCTCTGTCTTATTTTGGCATTTGTCAATCTAACCTTACTCACCTCTTTTTTACACTAACCGCTTCTAACCATTAATATATCATGACACCAATATCTCAATAATAACCCCCTTCACAAATCCCATTTAAATCCTCTGGCACCGCTCATTTTTTTGTACTAGTATGTGTGTTCCCTATCTATGCTCATTCCTTTATCGGTTCCAGACCCTTTCAGATAACCCTTTCCGGCACACAACGGTCCCTTCCTGTCCCAACACTTTTCGTTGCGGACTCCCTACACCAATACCCTTATTACCATCAACAAATATATATATATATACACCATTCACATTACTCACCTCTACATATAATCACTAACCACTGTGTCCCTAAAATATCTAACACCTCTTTATATATTATCAGTATCTCAACATTCTTATTTTCACTAACTCCCATTAACTCTATTTAACTAACTCCAATGCCCTTATTTAATAATTATCACCCAAATTCTTTTACAACATTTCACCTTAATATACCACTAGAAAATTCATCCATTATCTACTAACAACAATACCTCTCAATATCCAAATATATCATATGCGTAATCATTTACTAACCATTAGAATCTAAATCTCATAATATCATTTAAAATCATCAAACTTCCTTAAATTATTTAAAATTCTACAATACATGTTTACATAAAAAAAATACATAAAGTACACAACAGCAAAAATACACAAGTACATTGACATTAATATACACAAAATATACAATCCCCAATTATCATCTTATCATTTACCAAAATCAGTCATAAACAGTCCACTTTAAAACACAGTCCACGTAATTAAATGTTTATAAACACAATAAAATGTTTATCCTCCATCGTCAAATAATAGTCTTACCTTAAAACTATATACATTGTTTAATATTGAATATTTTATCTTATCATTATACATACATATACAATTCAAATGTTCATCATTATCCCCAAACTCATTTAACCTGTCATGATTGGTCATTGTCCTGTCACCTCCTGTATAATCAGTCCTAATTCGGTATTTTATATTATCATTGTTATCAACATTATCTCCTACTACCTCAGTTTCAATACAAGGTAAGTTTTTATTATATTTATCACTTCTCTCTCCACCTAACCTTTCTATATACTCTTCATAATCTCTACTTATCTTAAAAATCTCTACTTCTCTTTTTCTCTCACAATACCTCTCACTTTTAAAACATCTCTCTCTATCACACCAAGCTACATTCTCTCTCTCAGTATATGCAGGGGACACTACAACTTTATTCTCGCACCACCTATCAGGTGCACAAAATATCCAGGGACAAATGTTTTCAGACCTTTTGTCTCCCAAATCTACATCGAAGGCACCCTCGTCCTTCCTAAACACATGTATATCACCCCCAAATACACCATTAAGGGAAAATCTAACCCCTGCAATTCTTTTACAATTATACTCTCTCTACACACTCTCTTCAACCCTTCAACACACATTATCATTCCATCATTATTATATTCTATTCCCCATAAAACCTCATTATTACTACCCCTGTTTACATAATCATTTTCCAATATCATACTTTTATTTATATTATCATAATTTTCTACCCCACTTACCTTGTCATCTTTGTTTATCTCTAACTTGTCTACCTTGTCAATATTACAATTTTGTCTCTGTATTTCATTTTTTGATTTTTCTAATTTCTCCTCTAATTGATCTAATTTTATGTTTTGTAAGTAGTTTTGTTTCTTTAGTTCATTCTCAATACTATCAAACTTTTTGTCAATTTCTTTTAATACGCTATTTTGTGTTTTAATTAGTATAAACAGATCTTCCAGCGATATTTTATTCTCGATAGCCCTAGGTGTAGAATTCGCGCTTATTTTGTCTAATAAAATAGATTCTGTGTCTGTATTATTTATTTCCATACTATTATTTCTTTCTGCCATTTTGACACTTTTAATATTAAAATGATTATTTAGTTATATTTGTAATTAGTCATACAATTACTACTCACTATGTTTGTCAACATAACCTCTTGTGTACTGGGTTATGTATCGTTCTATCACCTTCTCTGTTTCTAAATCTGGCCTATATCTTATATAAAAATAGCTTTATATAAGTTCCAAGTTCGGGGGCCATTTGTTATTTACACTCTTTTACACACAAACATTTATATTTATGTAAATGTAAATATTACCATAATATTGTAAACACGTGTACTTACCGATTTTAATTACGTGAGAGCACGTGCTTTTCTTTTTATGATACTTTCTTCCTAAGGGGCCAGGGTTCATTCTCAGCGAGATTTAGATTCAAAAAAGGTGACATAAATGATAACACTGCTTCTTGATTGAGTATAATTATTAGTTTTAATTTCAGGAACAAAATAAACATACATTAAATGGTGCCCAAAATGGCGTCACGTGTTATTACTAAAACAAAATGGTGGCTATATTTCTCCAAACCTATTCAGTCATTGTGATTGTATATTAATTGTGAATCTTGTTACTATCTCTTTGTATATATGCTTTCTTTTGTTTTCTAGCTGCAGCGCTTATCATGTAATTAGTTATAGGATCATACATTTCACAAACCAATGCCCTCTATGTATGGAAGCATGGCCATTCGTTCGTTCGATCGCACACTCATACACACTCACTGTTACAATTACATTTTATATAATTTATGGGTTTACTTAATGAGCTCATTAATACGAAAATAAAAGTGATATGGTTGACTTCTCTGAAAACTGTGTAGCGTCGCTCCCTCGCTGGTATCAGATGTTCCCCAGGAGTATGGCCGGTGTTCGCCTCATCATTATTGTTCTTAAATCATCTTGCACTGACTCTACATTTAATGTCTTTACTGTGTATTGTTACTTAATTGTTTTCTGACTTTATTCTCACATTTCTTTAATTTTGAATAATACTTTTTACAACTTTTGTATGAAAACTGGGTCGACAGCGATACATCGCTGTGGCCTCTTTGGTGTGCTGTGCTGAACTGAGACAGATGAATATGCAAATTTATGCTTGTGTTAGTGCGTTTGACGTCATCAGGCTTTGTTCGATGGGACAACGCCTAGTTACATGCGTTGTGTTTTATGCGTCATTGTCTTTTGTTATGACGAAACAGCGTTATGAACCAATCACAATGAATATTTATAGTCAGTCGTCATAAACACCGCCATTTCCTCGACCGGCTCTCGCGCGTCCAACGGTGACCTTGGCATGGTACTCATCTCACCGAATCTGCGCTGTTCCTTCGTATATAGGGACAATGGACCTAACCATTCTGTATTTGACAATTATACAATAAAACATGGAAAAATAACCTCAGATCCCATAATTAAAGCATGGGGCCTTTATATACTGTTACAAACCCCCTCAATGAAAGATTTTGTGTCGAGACACAAAAACTTTCATTGACTCATTCATACGGTTCTAAATAGGATCAGCCTAGATATGTCACCACAACCCCCTGTAATGTCACTATATAAAATTTGTCATCACTTACCCTTGGTCCAATGATGCTGATCGCACCCTCTGACCTTACTGGACTTCTCCGTAGAGATCCCTACACCATAAGGCCGTGAGGCACTCTACGCTCCTGTTCTGACGCTCCAGCCAGCCCAGGACCGCGGTCACAACACCACAAAACTCTGAAACATTGAATACAAAAATTTAAAATAGTGGTCTAATATACTTCCATATCTACAACTGATATGTTTCCCTTTAGATGCATTGGTTTGTGTCCGGGGCATTGGTTTGTTCTAATTTAAAAGTTTCAACATAACATCAACAAGACTTCAACATGTACTGATTTTTTACCACCACCAAATTCAATCTCTTCCTTATAAGAGAAAAATATAGATATCCCTACAACTAACACAATACATAAACAATTCTTTAATCTTCCCCAAAACACCTTCACCTAATTATTTCTACAAAATTCAACCTATAACTACTATGGCAGACAAGTTTAGTATTCAAATTTTATTACTCAACTTATAATCATTTATCTCTTTTGCAACTGGTATCATACTATATTTTGCTCAACTTCATTTGTACCTTTAGACTTTCAACCTTTAAAAGCTACTATTCTTTGACATTTGTTACCGTCATTACCAATAACAATAAAACATCATAGAACATTAGACATTACACATTAACGTTGTTACATTTATACTAAACAATTTACATTTACATGACTTGTACCAAAACTTTATCACATCATTACTATCAACCATTCTGTATTAACTTTTAGTTATTTAACATTGATTAGATTCTATACAAAAAATTTTCAAATTTATCATTACCCTTCAGTTACAATTACCTTCCTACCATGAATTTTCTTTTTCTAACCCTTTTATCCTTATTAGTTTGGGTGACTCTCTATTATTCACTATTTTCTCTCTTATTTTGGCATTTGTCAATCTAACCTTACTCACCTCTTTTTTACACTAACCGCTTCTAACCATTAATATATCATGACACCAATATCTCAATAATAACCCCCTTCACAAATCCCATTTAAATCCTCTGGCACCGCTCATTTTTTTGTACTAGTATGTGTGTTCCCTATCTATGCTCATTCCTTTATCGGTTCCAGACCCTTTCAGATAACCCTTTCCGGCACACAACGGTCCCTTCCTGTCCCAACACTTTTCGTTGCGGACTCCCTACACCAATACCCTTATTACCATCAACAAATATATATATATATATACACCATTCACATTACTCACCTCTACATATAATCACTAACCACTGTGTCCCTAAAATATCTAACACCTCTTTATATATTATCAGTATCTCAACATTCTTATTTTCACTAACTCCCATTAACTCTATTTAACTAACTCCAATGCCCTTATTTAATAATTATCACCCAAATTCTTTTACAACATTTCACCTTAATATACCACTAGAAAATTCATCCATTATCTACTAACAACAATACCTCTCAATATCCAAATATATCATATGCGTAATCATTTACTAACCATTAGAATCTAAATCTCATAATATCATTTAAAATCATCAAACTTCCTTAAATTATTTAAAATTCTACAATACATGTTTACATAAAAAAAATACATAAAGTACACAACAGCAAAAATACACAAGTACATTGACATTAATATACACAAAATATACAATCCCCAATTATCATCTTATCATTTACCAAAATCAGTCATAAACAGTCCACTTTAAAACACAGTCCACGTAATTAAATGTTTATAAACACAATAAAATGTTTATCCTCCATCGTCAAATAATAGTCTTACCTTAAAACTATATACATTGTTTAATATTGAATATTTTATCTTATCATTATACATACATATACAATTCAAGTGTTCATCATTATCCCCAAACTCATTTAACCTGTCATGATTGGTCATTGTCCTGTCACCTCCTGTATAATCAGTCCTAATTCGGTATTTTATATTATCATTGTTATCAACATTATCTCCTACTACCTCAGTTTCAATACAAGGTAAGTTTTTATTATATTTATCACTTCTCTCTCCACCTAACCTTTCTATAAACTCTTCATAATCTCTACTTATCTTAAAAATCTCTACTTCTCTTTTTCTCTCACAATACCTCTCACTTTTAAAACATCTCTCTCTATCACACCAAGCTACATTCTCTCTCTCAGTATATGCAGGGGACACTACAACTTTATTCTCGCACCACCTATCAGGTGCACAAAATATCCAGGGACAAATGTTTTCAGACCTTTTGTCTCCCAAATCTACATCGAAGGCACCCTCGTCCTTCCTAAACACATGTATATCACCCCCAAATACACCATTAAGGGAAAAATCTAACCCCTGCAATTCTTTTACAAATATACTCTCTCTACACACTCTCTTCAACCCTTCAACACACATTATCATTCCATCATTATTATATTCTATTCCCCATAAAACCTCATTATTACTACCCCTGTTTACATAATCATTTTCCAATATCATACTTTTATTTATATTATCATAATTTTCTACCCCACTTACCTTGTCATCTTTGTTTATCTCTAACTTGTCTACCTTGTCAATATTACAATTTTGTCTCTGTATTTCATTTTTTGATTTTTCTAATTTCTCCTCTAATTGATCTAATTTTACGTTTTGTAAGTAGTTTTGTTTCTTTAGTTCATTCTCGAGACTATCAAACTTTTCGTCAATTTCTTTTAATACGCTATTTTGTGTTTTAATTAGTATAAACAGATCTTCCAGCGATATTTTATTCTCGATTGCCCTAGGTGTAGAATTCGCGCTTATTTTGTCTAATAAAATAGATTCTGTGTCTGTATTATTTATTTCCATACTATTATTTCTTTCTGCCATTTTGACACTTTTAATATTAAAATGATTATTTAGTTATATTTGTAATTAGTCATACAATTACTACTCACTATGTTTGTCAACATAACCTCTTGTGTACTGGGTTATGTATCGTTCTATCACCTTCTCTGTTTCTAAATCTGGCCTATATCTTATATAAAAATAGCTTTATATAAGTTCCAAGTTCGGGGGCCATTTGTTATTTACACTCTTTTACACACAAACATTTATATTTATGTAAATGTAAATATTACCATAATATTGTAAACACGTGTACTTACCGATTTTAATTACGTGAGAGCACGTGCTTTTCTTTTTATGATACTTTCTTTCTAAGGGGCCAGGGTTCATTCTCAGCGAGATTTAGATTCAAAAAAGGTGACATAAATGATAACACTGCTTCTTGATTGAGTATAATTATTAGTTTTAATTTCAGGAACAAAATAAACATACATTAAATGGTGCCCAAAATGGCGTCACGTGTTATTACTAAAACAAAATGGTGGCTATATTTCTCCAAACCTATTCAGTCATTGTGATTGTATATTAATTGTGAATCTTGTTACTATCTCTTTGTATATATGCTTTCTTTTGTTTTCTAGCTGCAGCGCTTATCATGTAATTAGTTATAGGATCATACATTTCACAAACCAATGCCCTCTATGTATGGAAGCATGGCCATTCGTTCGTTCAATCGCACACTCATACACACTCACTGTTACAATTACATTTTATATAATTTATGGGTTTACTTAATGAGCTCATTAATACGAAAATAAAAGTGATATGGTTGACTTCTCTGAAAACTGTGTAGCGTCGCTCCCTCGCTGGTATCAGATGTTCCCCAGGAGTATGGCCGGTGTTCGCCTCATCATTATTGTTCTTAAATCATCTTGCACTGACTCTAAATTTAATGTCTTTACTGTGTATTGTTACTTAATTGTTTTCTGACTTTATTCTCACATTTCTTTAATTTTGAATAATACTTTTTACAACTTTTGTATGAAAACTGGGTCGACAGCGATACATCGCTGTGGCCTCTTTGGTGTGCTGTGCTGAACTGAGACAGATGAATATGCAAATTTATGCTTGTGTTAGTGCGTTTGACGTCATCAGGCTTTGTTCGATGGGACAACGCCTAGTTACATGCGTTGTGTTTTATGCGTCATTGTCTTTTGTTATGACGAAACAGCGTTATGAACCAATCACAATGAATATTTATAGTCAGTCGTCATAAACACCGCCATTTCCTCGACCGGCTCTCGCGGGTCCAACGGTGACCTTGGCATGGTACTCATCTCACCGAATCTGCGCTGTTCCTTCGTATATAGGGACAATGGACCTAACCATTCTGTATTTGACAATTATACAATAAAACATGGAAAAATAACCTCAGATCCCATAATTAAAGCATGGGGCCTTTATATACTGTTACAAACCCCCTCAATGAAAGATTTTGTGTCGAGACACAAAAACTTTCATTGACTCATTCATACGGTTCTAAATAGGATCAGCCTAGATATGTCACCACAACCCCCTGTAATGTCACTATATAAAATTTGTCATCACTTACCCTTGGTCCAATGATGCTGATCGCACCCTCTGACCTTACTGGACTTCTCCGTAGAGATCCCTACACCATAAGGCCGTGAGGCACTCTACGCTCCTGTTCTGACGCTCCAGCCAGCCCAGGACCGCGGTCACAACACCACAAAACTCTGAAACATTGAATACAAAAATTTAAAATAGTGGTCTAATATACTTCCATATCTACAACTGATATGTTTCCCTTTAGATGCATTGGTTTGTGTCCGGGGCATTGGTTTGTTCTAATTTAAAAGTTTCAACATAACATCAACAAGACTTCAACATGTACTGATTTTTTACCACCACCAAATTCAATCTCTTCCTTATAAGAGAAAAATATAGATATCCCTACAACTAACACAATACATAAACAATTCTTTAATCTTCCCCAAAACACCTTCACCTAATTATTTCTACAAAATTCAACCTATAACTACTATGGCAGACAAGTTTAGTATTCAAATTTTATTACTCAACTTATAATCATTTATCTCTTTTGCAACTGGTATCATACTATATTTTGCTCAACTTCATTTGTACCTTTAGACTTTCAACCTTTAAAAGCTACTATTCTTTGACATTTGTTACCGTCATTACCAATAACAATAAAACATCATAGAACATTAGACATTACACATTAACGTTGTTACATTTATACTAAACAATTTACATTTACATGACTTGTACCAAAACTTTATCACATCATTACTATCAACCATTCTGTATTAACTTTTAGTTATTTAACATTGATTAGATTCTATACAAAAAATTTTCAAATTTATCATTACCCTTCAGTTACAATTACCTTCCTACCATGAATTTTCTTTTTCTAACCCTTTTATCCTTATTAGTTTGGGTGACTCTCTATTATTCACTATTTTCTCTGTCTTATTTTGGCATTTGTCAATCTAACCTTACTCACCTCTTTTTTACACTAACCGCTTCTAACCATTAATATATCATGACACCAATATCTCAATAATAACCCCCTTCACAAATCCCATTTAAATCCTCTGGCACCGCTCATTTTTTTGTACTAGTATGTGTGTTCCCTATCTATGCTCATTCCTTTATCGGTTCCAGACCCTTTCAGATAACCCTTTCCGGCACACAACGGTCCCTTCCTGTCCCAACACTTTTCGTTGCGGACTCCCTACACCAATACCCTTATTACCATCAACAAATATATATATATATACACCATTCACATTACTCACCTCTACATATAATCACTAACCACTGTGTCCCTAAAATATCTAACACCTCTTTATATATTATCAGTATCTCAACATTCTTATTTTCACTAACTCCCATTAACTCTATTTAACTAACTCCAATGCCCTTATTTAATAATTATCACCCAAATTCTTTTACAACATTTCACCTTAATATACCACTAGAAAATTCATCCATTATCTACTAACAACAATACCTCTCAATATCCAAATATATCATATGCGTAATCATTTACTAACCATTAGAATCTAAATCTCATAATATCATTTAAAATCATCAAACTTCCTTAAATTATTTAAAATTCTACAATACATGTTTACATAAAAAAAATACATAAAGTACACAACAGCAAAAATACACAAGTACATTGACATTAATATACACAAAATATACAATCCCCAATTATCATCTTATCATTTACCAAAATCAGTCATAAACAGTCCACTTTAAAACACAGTCCACGTAATTAAATGTTTATAAACACAATAAAATGTTTATCCTCCATCGTCAAATAATAGTCTTACCTTAAAACTATATACATTGTTTAATATTGAATATTTTATCTTATCATTATACATACATATACAATTCAAATGTTCATCATTATCCCCAAACTCATTTAACCTGTCATGATTGGTCATTGTCCTGTCACCTCCTGTATAATCAGTCCTAATTCGGTATTTTATATTATCATTGTTATCAACATTATCTCCTACTACCTCAGTTTCAATACAAGGTAAGTTTTTATTATATTTATCACTTCTCTCTCCACCTAACCTTTCTATATACTCTTCATAATCTCTACTTATCTTAAAAATCTCTACTTCTCTTTTTCTCTCACAATACCTCTCACTTTTAAAACATCTCTCTCTATCACACCAAGCTACATTCTCTCTCTCAGTATATGCAGGGGACACTACAACTTTATTCTCGCACCACCTATCAGGTGCACAAAATATCCAGGGACAAATGTTTTCAGACCTTTTGTCTCCCAAATCTACATCGAAGGCACCCTCGTCCTTCCTAAACACATGTATATCACCCCCAAATACACCATTAAGGGAAAATCTAACCCCTGCAATTCTTTTACAATTATACTCTCTCTACACACTCTCTTCAACCCTTCAACACACATTATCATTCCATCATTATTATATTCTATTCCCCATAAAACCTCATTATTACTACCCCTGTTTACATAATCATTTTCCAATATCATACTTTTATTTATATTATCATAATTTTCTACCCCACTTACCTTGTCATCTTTGTTTATCTCTAACTTGTCTACCTTGTCAATATTACAATTTTGTCTCTGTATTTCATTTTTTGATTTTTCTAATTTCTCCTCTAATTGATCTAATTTTATGTTTTGTAAGTAGTTTTGTTTCTTTAGTTCATTCTCAATACTATCAAACTTTTTGTCAATTTCTTTTAATACGCTATTTTGTGTTTTAATTAGTATAAACAGATCTTCCAGCGATATTTTATTCTCGATAGCCCTAGGTGTAGAATTCGCGCTTATTTTGTCTAATAAAATAGATTCTGTGTCTGTATTATTTATTTCCATACTATTATTTCTTTCTGCCATTTTGACACTTTTAATATTAAAATGATTATTTAGTTATATTTGTAATTAGTCATACAATTACTACTCACTATGTTTGTCAACATAACCTCTTGTGTACTGGGTTATGTATCGTTCTATCACCTTCTCTGTTTCTAAATCTGGCCTATATCTTATATAAAAATAGCTTTATATAAGTTCCAAGTTCGGGGGCCATTTGTTATTTACACTCTTTTACACACAAACATTTATATTTATGTAAATGTAAATATTACCATAATATTGTAAACACGTGTACTTACCGATTTTAATTACGTGAGAGCACGTGCTTTTCTTTTTATGATACTTTCTTCCTAAGGGGCCAGGGTTCATTCTCAGCGAGATTTAGATTCAAAAAAGGTGACATAAATGATAACACTGCTTCTTGATTGAGTATAATTATTAGTTTTAATTTCAGGAACAAAATAAACATACATTAAATGGTGCCCAAAATGGCGTCACGTGTTATTACTAAAACAAAATGGTGGCTATATTTCTCCAAACCTATTCAGTCATTGTGATTGTATATTAATTGTGAATCTTGTTACTATCTCTTTGTATATATGCTTTCTTTTGTTTTCTAGCTGCAGCGCTTATCATGTAATTAGTTATAGGATCATACATTTCACAAACCAATGCCCTCTATGTATGGAAGCATGGCCATTCGTTCGTTCGATCGCACACTCATACACACTCACTGTTACAATTACATTTTATATAATTTATGGGTTTACTTAATGAGCTCATTAATACGAAAATAAAAGTGATATGGTTGACTTCTCTGAAAACTGTGTAGCGTCGCTCCCTCGCTGGTATCAGATGTTCCCCAGGAGTATGGCCGGTGTTCGCCTCATCATTATTGTTCTTAAATCATCTTGCACTGACTCTACATTTAATGTCTTTACTGTGTATTGTTACTTAATTGTTTTCTGACTTTATTCTCACATTTCTTTAATTTTGAATAATACTTTTTACAACTTTTGTATGAAAACTGGGTCGACAGCGATACATCGCTGTGGCCTCTTTGGTGTGCTGTGCTGAACTGAGACAGATGAATATGCAAATTTATGCTTGTGTTAGTGCGTTTGACGTCATCAGGCTTTGTTCGATGGGACAACGCCTAGTTACATGCGTTGTGTTTTATGCGTCATTGTCTTTTGTTATGACGAAACAGCGTTATGAACCAATCACAATGAATATTTATAGTCAGTCGTCATAAACACCGCCATTTCCTCGACCGGCTCTCGCGCGTCCAACGGTGACCTTGGCATGGTACTCATCTCACCGAATCTGCGCTGTTCCTTCGTATATAGGGACAATGGACCTAACCATTCTGTATTTGACAATTATACAATAAAACATGGAAAAATAACCTCAGATCCCATAATTAAAGCATGGGGCCTTTATATACTGTTACAAACCCCCTCAATGAAATATTTTGTGTCGAGACATAAAAACTTTCATTGACTCATTCATACGGTTCTAAATAGGATCAGCCTAGATATGTCACCACAACCCCCTGTAATGTCACTATATAAAATTTGTCATCACTTACCCTTGGTCCAATGATACTGATCGCACCCTCTGACCTTACTGGACTTCTCCGTAGAGATCCCTACACCATAAGGCCATGCGGCACTCTACGCTCCTGTTCTGACGCTCCAGCCAGCCCAGGACCGCGGTCACAACACCACAAAACTCTGAAACATTGAATACAAAAATTTAAAATAGTGGTCTAATATACTTCCATATCTACAACTGATATGTTTCCCTTTAGATGCATTGGTTTGTGTCCGGGGCATTGGTTTGTTCTAATTTAAAAGTTTCAACATAACATCAACAAGACTTCAACATGTACTGATTTTTTACCACCACCAAATTCAATCTCTTCCTTATAAAAGAAAAATATAGATATCCCTACAACTAACACAATACATAAACAATTCTTTAATCTTCCCCAAAACACCTTCACCTAATTATTTCTACAAAATTCAACCTATAACTACTATGGCAGACAAGTTTAGTATTCAAATTTTATTACTCAACTTATAATCATTTATCTCTTTTGCAACTGGTATCGTACTATATTTTGCTCAACTTCATTTGTACCTTTAGACTTTCAACCTTTAAAAGCTACTATTCTTTGACATTTGTTACCGTCATTACCAATAACAATAAAACATCATAGAACATTAGACATTACACATTAACGTTGTTACATTTATACTAAACAATTTACATTTACATGACTTGTACCAAAACTTTATCACATCATTACTATCAACCATTCTGTATTAACTTTTAGTTATTTAACATTGATTAGATTCTATACAAAAAATTTTCAAATTTATCATTACCCTTCAGTTACAATTACCTTCCTACCATGAATTTTCTTTTTCTAACCCTTTTATCCTTATTAGTTTGGGTGACTCTCTATTATTCACTATTTTCTCTGTCTTATTTTGGCATTTGTCAATCTAACCTTACTCACCTCTTTTTTACACTAACCGCTTCTAACCATTAATATATCATGACACCAATATCTCAATAATAACCCCCTTCACAAATCCCATTTAAATCCTCTGGCACCGCTCATTTTTTTGTACTAGTATGTGTGTTCCCTATCTATGCTCATTCCTTTATCGGTTCCAGACCCTTTCAGATAACCCTTTCCGGCACACAACGGTCCCTTCCTGTCCCAACACTTTTCGTTGCGGACTCCCTACACCAATACCCTTATTACCATCAACAAATATATATATATATATACACCATTCACATTACTCACCTCTACATATAATCACTAACCACTGTGTCCCTAAAATATCTAACACCTCTTTATATATTATCAGTATCTCAACATTCTTATTTTCACTAACTCCCATTAACTCTATTTAACTAACTCCAATGCCCTTATTTAATAATTATCACCCAAATTCTTTTACAACATTTCACCTTAATATACCACTAGAAAATTCATCCATTATCTACTAACAACAATACCTCTCAATATCCAAATATATCATATGCGTAATCATTTACTAACCATTAGAATCTAAATCTCATAATATCATTTAAAATCATCAAACTTCCTTAAATTATTTAAAATTCTACAATACATGTTTACATAAAAAAAATACATAAAGTACACAACAGCAAAAATACACAAGTACATTGACATTAATATACACAAAATATACAATCCCCAATTATCATCTTATCATTTACCAAAATCAGTCATAAACAGTCCATTTTAAAACACTGTCCACATAATTAAATGTTTATAAACACAATAAAATGTTTATCCTCCATCGTCAAATAATAGTCTTACCTTAAAACTATATACATTGTTTAATATTGAATATTTTATCTTATCATTATACATACATATACAATTCAAATGTTCATCATTATCCCAAACTCATTTAACCTGTCATGATTGGTCATTGTTTTGTCACCTCCTGTATAATCAGTCCTAATTCGGTATTTTATATTATCATTGTTATCAACATTATCTCCTACTACCTCAGTTTCAATACAAGGTAAGTTTTTATTATATTTATCACTTCTCTCTCCACCTAACCTTTCTATAAACTCTTCATAATCTCTACTTATCTTAAAAATCTCTACTTCTCTTTTTCTCTCACAATACCTCTCACTTTTAAAACATCTCTCTCTATCACACCAAGCTACATTCTCTCTCTCAGTATATGCAGGGGACACTACAACTTTATTCTCGCACCACCTATCAGGTGCACAAAATATCCAGGGACAAATGTTTTCAGACCTTTTGTCTCCCAAATCTACATCGAAGGCACCCTCGTCCTTCCTAAACACATGTATATCACCCCCAAATACACCATTAAGGGAAAAATCTAACCCCTGCAATTCTTTTACAAATATACTCTCTCTACACACTCTCTTCAACCCTTCAACACACATTATCATTCCATCATTATTATATTCTATTCCCCATAAAACCTCATTATTACTACCCCTGTTTACATAATCATTTTCCAATATCATACTTTTATTTATATTATCATAATTTTCTACCCCACTTACCTTGTCATCTTTGTTTATCTCTAACTTGTCTACCTTGTCAATATTACAATTTTGTCTCTGTATTTCATTTTTTGATTTTTCTAATTTCTCCTCTAATTGATCTAATTTTACGTTTTGTAAGTAGTTTTGTTTCTTTAGTTCATTCTCAAGACTATCAAACTTTTCGTCAATTTCTTTTAATACGCTATTTTGTGTTTTAATTAGTATAAACAGATCTTCCAGCGATATTTTATTCTCGATTGCCCTAGGTGTAGAATTCGCGCTTATTTTGTCTAATAAAATAGATTCTGTGTCTGTATTATTTATTTCCATACTATTATTTCTTTCTGCCATTTTGACACTTTTAATATTAAAATGATTATTTAGTTATATTTGTAATTAGTCATACAATTACTACTCACTATGTTTGTCAACATAACCTCTTGTGTACTGTGTTATGTATCGTTCTATCACCTTCTCTGTTTCTAAATCTGGCCTATATCTTATATAAAAATAGCTTTATATAAGTTCCAAGTTCGGGGGCCATTTGTTATTTACACTCTTTTACACACAAACATTTATATTTATGTAAATGTAAATATTACCATAATATTGTAAACACGTGTACTTACCGATTTTAATTACGTGAGAGCACGTGCTTTTCTTTTTATGATACTTTCTTCCTAAGGGGCCAGGGTTCATTCTCAGCGAGATTTAGATTCAAAAAAGGTGACATAAATGATAACACTGCTTCTTGATTGAGTATAATTATTAGTTTTAATTTCAGGAACAAAATAAACATACATTAAATGGTGCCCAAAATGGCGTCACGTGTTATTACTAAAACAAAATGGTGGCTATATTTCTCCAAACCTATTCAGTCATTGTGATTGTATATTAATTGTGAATCTTGTTACTATCTCTTTGTATATATGCTTTCTTTTGTTTTCTAGCTGCAGCGCTTATCATGTAATTAGTTATAGGATCATACATTTCACAAACCAATGCCCTCTATGTATGGAAGCATGGCCATTCGTTCGTTCGATCGCACACTCATACACACTCACTGTTACAATTACATTTTATATAATTTATGGGTTTACTTAATGAGCTCATTAATACGAAAAAAAAAGTGATATGGTTGACTTCTCTGAAAACTGTGTAGCGTCGCTCCCTCGCTGGTATCAGATGTTCCCCAGGAGTATGGCCGGTGTTCGCCTCATCATTATTGTTCTTAAATCATCTTGCACTGACTCTACATTTAATGTCTTTACTGTGTATTGTTACTTAATTGTTTTCTGACTTTATTCTCACATTTCTTTAATTTTGAATAATACTTTTTACAACTTTTGTATGAAAACTGGGTCGACAGCGATACATCGCTGTGGCCTCTTTGGTGTGCTGTGCTGAACTGAGACAGATGAATATGCAAATTTATGCTTGTGTTAGTGCGTTTGACGTCATCAGGCTTTGTTCGATGGGACAACGCCTAGTTACATGCGTTGTGTTTTATGCGTCATTGTCTTTTGTTATGACGAAACAGCGTTATGAACCAATCACAATGAATATTTATAGTCAGTCGTCATAAACACCGCCATTTCCTCGACCGGCTCTCGCGCGTCCAACGGTGACCTTGGCATGGTACTCATCTCACCGAATCTGCGCTGTTCCTTCGTATATAGGGACAATGGACCTAACCATTCTGTATTTGACAATTATACAATAAAACATGGAAAAATAACCTCAGATCCCATAATTAAAGCATGGGGCCTTTATATACTGTTACAAACCCCCTCAATGAAATATTTTGTGTCGAGACATAAAAACTTTCATTGACTCATTCATACGGTTCTAAATAGGATCAGCCTAGATATGTCACCACAACCCCCTGTAATGTCACTATATAAAATTTGTCATCACTTACCCTTGGTCCAATGATGCTGATCGCACCCTCTGACCTTACTGGACTTCTCCGTAGAGATCCCTACACCATAAGGCCATGCGGCACTCTACGCTCCTGTTCTGACGCTCCAGCCAGCCCAGGACCGCGGTCACAACACCACAAAACTCTGAAACATTGAATACAAAAATTTAAAATAGTGGTCTAATATACTTCCATATCTACAACTGATATGTTTCCCTTTAGATGCATTGGTTTGTGTCCGGGGCATTGGTTTGTTCTAATTTAAAAGTTTCAACATAACATCAACAAGACTTCAACATGTACTGATTTTTTACCACCACCAAATTCAATCTCTTCCTTATAAAAGAAAAATATAGATATCCCTACAACTAACACAATACATAAACAATTCTTTAATCTTCCCCAAAACACCTTCACCTAATTATTTCTACAAAATTCAACCTATAACTACTATGGCAGACAAGTTTAGTATTCAAATTTTATTACTCAACTTATAATCATTTATCTCTTTTGCAACTGGTATCGTACTATATTTTGCTCAACTTCATTTGTACCTTTAGACTTTCAACCTTTAAAAGCTACTATTCTTTGACATTTGTTACCGTCATTACCAATAACAATAAAACATCATAGAACATTAGACATTACACATTAACGTTGTTACATTTATACTAAACAATTTACATTTACATGACTTGTACCTAAACTTTATCACATCATTACTATCAACCATTCTGTATTAACTTTTAGTTATTTAACATTGATTAGATTCTATACAAAAAATTTTCAAATTTATCATTACCCTTCAGTTACAATTACCTTCCTACCATGAATTTTCTTTTTCTAACCCTTTTATCCTTATTAGTTTGGGTGACTCTCTATTATTCACTATTTTCTCTGTCTTATTTTGGCATTTGTCAATCTAACCTTACTCACCTCTTTTTTACACTAACCGCTTCTAACCATTAATATATCATGACACCAATATCTCAATAATAACCCCCTTCACAAATCCCATTTAAATCCTCTGGCACCGCTCATTTTTTTGTACTAGTATGTGTGTTCCCTATCTATGCTCATTCCTTTATCGGTTCCAGACCCTTTCAGATAACCCTTTCCGGCACACAACGGTCCCTTCCTGTCCCAACACTTTTCGTTGCGGACTCCCTACACCAATACCCTTATTACCATCAACAAATATATATATATATATATACACCATTCACATTACTCACCTCTACATATAATCACTAACCACTGTGTCCCTAAAATATCTAACACCTCTTTATATATTATCAGTATCTCAACATTCTTATTTTCACTAACTCCCATTAACTCTATTTAACTAACTCCAATGCCCTTATTTAATAATTATCACCCAAATTCTTTTACAACATTTCACCTTAATATACCACTAGAAAATTCATCCATTATCTACTAACAACAATACCTCTCAATATCCAAATATATCATATGCGTAATCATTTACTAACCATTAGAATCTAAATCTCATAATATCATTTAAAATCATCAAACTTCCTTAAATTATTTAAAATTCTACAATACATGTTTACATAAAAAAAATACATAAAGTACACAACAGCAAAAATACACAAGTACATTGACATTAATATACACAAAATATACAATCCACAATTATCATCTTATCATTTACCAAAATCAGTCATAAACAGTCCATTTTAAAACACTGTCCACATAATTAAATGTTTATAAACACAATAAAATGTTTATCCTCCATCGTCAAATAATAGTCTTACCTTAAAACTATATACATTGTTTAATATTGAATATTTTATCTTATCATTATACATACATATACAATTCAAATGTTCATCATTATCCCAAACTCATTTAACCTGTCATGATTGGTCATTGTTTTGTCACCTCCTGTATAATCAGTCCTAATTCGGTATTTTATATTATCATTGTTATCAACATTATCTCCTACTACCTCAGTTTCAATACAAGGTAAGTTTTTATTATATTTATCACTTCTCTCTCCACCTAACCTTTCTATAAACTCTTCATAATCTCTACTTATCTTAAAAATCTCTACTTCTCTTTTTCTCTCACAATACCTCTCACTTTTAAAACATCTCTCTCTATCACACCAAGCTACATTCTCTCTCTCAGTATATGCAGGGGACACTACAACTTTATTCTCGCACCACCTATCAGGTGCACAAAATATCCAGGGACAAATGTTTTCAGACCTTTTGTCTCCCAAATCTACATCGAAGGCACCCTCGTCCTTCCTAAACACATGTATATCACCCCCAAATACACCATTAAGGGAAAAATCTAACCCCTGCAATTCTTTTACAAATATACTCTCTCTACACACTCTCTTCAACCCTTCAACACACATTATCATTCCATCATTATTATATTCTATTCCCCATAAAACCTCATTATTACTACCCCTGTTTACATAATCATTTTCCAATATCATACTTTTATTTATATTATCATAATTTTCTACCCCACTTACCTTGTCATCTTTGTTTATCTCTAACTTGTCTACCTTGTCAATATTACAATTTTGTCTCTGTATTTCATTTTTTGATTTTTCTAATTTCTCCTCTAATTGATCTAATTTTACGTTTTGTAAGTAGTTTTGTTTCTTTAGTTCATTCTCAAGACTATCAAACTTTTCGTCAATTTCTTTTAATACGCTATTTTGTGTTTTAATTAGTATAAACAGATCTTCCAGCGATATTTTATTCTCGATTGCCCTAGGTGTAGAATTCGCGCTTATTTTGTCTAATAAAATAGATTCTGTGTCTGTATTATTTATTTCCATACTATTATTTCTTTCTGCCATTTTGACACTTTTAATATTAAAATGATTATTTAGTTATATTTGTAATTAGTCATACAATTACTACTCACTATGTTTGTCAACATAACCTCTTGTGTACTGGGTTATGTATCGTTCTATCACCTTCTCTGTTTCTAAATCTGGCCTATATCTTATATAAAAATAGCTTTATATAAGTTCCAAGTTCGGGGGCCATTTGTTATTTACACTCTTTTACACACAAACATTTATATTTATGTAAATGTAAATATTACCATAATATTGTAAACATGTGTACTTACCGATTTTAATTACGTGAGAGCACGTGCTTTTCTTTTTATGATACTTTCTTCCTAAGGGGCCAGGGTTCATTCTCAGCGAGATTTAGATTCAAAAAAGGTGACATAAATGATAACACTGCTTCTTGATTGAGTATAATTATTAGTTTTAATTTCAGGAACAAAATAAACATACATTAAATGGTGCCCAAAATGGCGTCACGTGTTATTACTAAAACAAAATGGTGGCTATATTTCTCCAAACTTATTCAGTCATTGTGATTGTATATTAATTGTGAATCTTGTTACTATCTCTTTGTATATATGTTTTCTTTTGTTTTCTAGCTGCAGCGCTTATCATGTAATTAGTTATAGGATCATACATTTCACAAACCAATGCCCTCTATGTATGGAAGCATGGCCATTCGTTCGTTCGATCGCACACTCATACACACTCACTGTTACAATTACATTTTATATAATTTATGGGTTTACTTAATGAGCTCATTAATACGAAAATAAAAGTGATATGGTTGACTTCTCTGAAAACTGTGTAGCGTCGCTCCCTCGCTGGTATCAGATGTTCCCCAGGAGTATGGCCGGTGTTCGCCTCATCATTATTGTTCTTAAATCATCTTGCACTGACTCTACATTTAATGTCTTTACTGTGTATTGTTACTTAATTGTTTTCTGACTTTATTCTCACATTTCTTTAATTTTGAATAATACTTTTTACAACTTTTGTATGAAAACTGGGTCGACAGCGATACATCGCTGTGGCCTCTTTGGTGTGCTGTGCTGAACTGAGACAGATGAATATGCAAATTTATGCTTGTGTTAGTGCGTTTGACGTCATCAGGCTTTGTTCGATGGGACAACGCCTAGTTACATGCGTTGTGTTTTATGCGTCATTGTCTTTTGTTATGACGAAACAGCGTTATGAACCAATCACAATGAATATTTATAGTCAGTCGTCATAAACACCGCCATTTCCTCGACCAGCTCTCGCGCGTCCAACGGTGACCTTGGCATGGTACTCATCTCACCGAATCTGCGCTGTTCCTTCGTATATAGGGACAATGGACCTAACCATTCTGTATTTGACAATTATACAATAAAACATGGAAAAATAACCTCAGATCCCATAATTAAAGCATGGGGCATTTATATACTGTTACAAACCCCCTCAATGAAAGATTTTGTGTCGAGACACAAAAACTTTCATTGACTCATTCATACGGTTCTAAATAGGATCAGCCTAGATATGTCACCACAACCCCCTGTAATGTCACTATATAAAATTTGTCATCACTTACCCTTGGTCCAATGATGCTGATCGCACCCTCTGACCTTACTGGACTTCTCCGTAGAGATCCCTACACCATAAGGCCATGAGGCACTCTACGCTCCTGTTCTGACGCTCCAGCCAGCCCAGGACCGCGGTCACAACACCACAAAACTCTGAAACATTGAATACAAAAATTTAAAATAGTGGTCTAATATACTTCCATATCTACAACTGATATGTTTCCCTTTAGATGCATTGGTTTGTGTCCGGGGCATTGGTTTGTTCTAATTTAAAAGTTTCAACATAACATCAACAAGACTTCAACATGTACTGATTTTTTACCACCACCAAATTCAATCTCTTCCTTATAAGAGAAAAATATAGATATCCCTACAACTAACACAATACATAAACAATTCTTTAGTCTTCCCCAAAACACCTTCACCTAATTATTTCTACAAAATTCAACCTATAACTACTATGGCAGACAAGTTTAGTATTCAAATTTTATTACTCAACTTATAATCATTTATCTCTTTTGCAACTGGTATCATACTATATTTTGCTCAACTTCATTTGTACCTTTAGACTTTCAACCTTTAAAAGCTACTATTCTTTGACATTTGTTACCATCATTACCAATAACAATAAAACATCATAGAACATTAGACATTACACATTAACGTTGTTACATTTATACTAAACAATTTACATTTACATGACTTGTACCAAAACTTTATCACATCATTACTATCAACCATTCTGTATTAACTTTTAGTTATTTAACATTGATTAGATTCTATACAAAAAATTTTCAAATTTAGCATTACCCTTCAGTTACAATTACCTTCCTACCATGAATTTTCTTTTTCTAACCCTTTTATCCTTATTAGTTTGGGTGACTCTCTATTATTCACTATTTTCTCTGTCTTATTTTGGCATTTGTCAATCTAACCTTACTCACCTCTTTTTTACACTAACCGCTTCTAACCATTAATATATCATGACACCAATATCTCAATAATAACCCCCTTCACAAATCCCATTTAAATCCTCTGGCACCGCTCATTTTTTTGTACTAGTATGTGTGTTCCCTATCTATGCTCATTCCTTTATCGGTTCCAGACCCTTTCAGATAACCCTTTCCGGCACACAACGGTCCCTTCCTGTCCCAACACTTTTCGTTGCGGACTCCCTACACCAATACCCTTATTACCATCAACAAATATATATATATATATATACACCATTCACATTACTCACCTCTACATATAATCACTAACCACTGTGTCCCTAAAATATCTAACACCTCTTTATATATTATCAGTATCTCAACATTCTTATTTTCACTAACTCCCATTAACTCTATTTAACTAACTCCAATGCCCTTATTTAATAATTATCACCCAAATTCTTTTACAACATTTCACCTTAATATACCACTAGAAAATTCATCCATTATCTACTAACAACAATACCTCTCAATATCCAAATATATCATATGCGTAATCATTTACTAACCATTAGAATCTAAATCTCATAATATCATTTAAAATCATCAAACTTCCTTAAATTATTTAAAATTCTACAATACATGTTTACATAAAAAAAATACATAAAGTACACAACAGCAAAAATACACAAGTACATTGACATTAATATACACAAAATATACAATCCCCAATTATCATCTTATCATTTACCAAAATCAGTCATAAACAGTCCACTTTAAAACACAGTCCACGTAATTAAATGTTTATAAACACAATAAAATGTTTATCCTCCATCGTCAAATAATAGTCTTACCTTAAAACTATATACATTGTTTAATATTGAATATTTTATCTTATCATTTTACATACATATACAATTCAAATGTTCATCATTATCCCCAAACTCAT
The DNA here is from genome assembly GCA_034769895.1 of Magicicada septendecula. Classification (NCBI taxonomy): domain Eukaryota; kingdom Metazoa; phylum Arthropoda; class Insecta; order Hemiptera; family Cicadidae; genus Magicicada; species Magicicada septendecula. Next base: position 233,953,380 of record CM068371.1, on the reverse strand, counting down.
TTAACCTGTCATGATTGGTCATTGTCCTGTCACCTCCTGTATAATCAGTCCTAATTCGGTATTTTATATTATCATTGTTATCAACATTATCTCCTACTACCTCAGTTTCAATACAAGGTAAGTTTTTATTATATTTATCACTTCTCTCTCCACCTAACCTTTCTATATACTCTTCATAATCTCTACTTATCTTAAAAATCTCTACTTCTCTTTTTCTCTCACAATACCTCTCACTTTTAAAACATCTCTCTCTATCACACCAAGCTACATTCTCTCTCTCAGTATATGCAGGGGACACTACAACTTTATTCTCGCACCACCTATCAGGTGCACAAAATATCCAGGGACAAATGTTTTCAGACCTTTTGTCTCCCAAATCTACATCGAAGGCACCCTCGTCCTTCCTAAACACATGTATATCACCCCCAAATACACCATTAAGGGAAAAATCTAACCCCTGCAATTCTTTTACAATTATACTCTCTCTACACACTCTCTTCAACCCTTCAACACACATTATCATTCCATCATTATTATATTCTATTCCCCATAAAACCTCATTATTACTACCCCTGTTTACATAATCATTTTCCAATATCATACTTTTATTTATATTATCATAATTTTCTACCCCACTTACCTTGTCATCTTTGTTTATCTCTAACTTGTCTACCTTGTCAATATTACAATTTTGTCTCTGTATTTCATTTTTTGATTTTTCTAATTTCTCCTCTAATTGATCTAATTTTACGTTTTGTAAGTAGTTTTGTTTCTTTAGTTCATTCTCAATACTATCAAACTTTTTGTCAATTTCTTTTAATACGCTATTTTGTGTTTTAATTAGTATAAACAGATCTTCCAGCGATATTTTATTCTCGATTGCCCTAGGTGTAGAATTCGCGCTTATTTTGTCTAATAAAATAGATTCTGTGTCTGTATTATTTATTTCCATACTATTATTTCTTTCTGCCATTTTGACACTTTTAATATTAAAATGATTATTTAGTTATATTTGTAATTAGTCATACAATTACTACTCACTATGTTTGTCAACATAACCTCTTGTGTACTGTGTTATGTATCGTTCTATCACCTTCTCTGTTTCTAAATCTGGCCTATATCTTATATAAAAATAGCTTTATATAAGTTCCAAGTTCGGGGGCCATTTGTTATTTACACTCTTTTACACACAAACATTTATATTTATGTAAATGTAAATATTACCATAATATTGTAAACACGTGTACTTACCGATTTTAATTACGTGAGAGCACGTGCTTTTCTTTTTATGATACTTTCTTCCTAAGGGGCCAGGGTTCATTCTCAGCGAGATTTAGATTCAAAAAAGGTGACATAAATGATAACACTGCTTCTTGATTGAGTATAATTATTAGTTTTAATTTCAGGAACAAAATAAACATACATTAAATGGTGCCCAAAATGGCGTCACGTGTTATTACTAAAACAAAATGGTGGCTATATTTCTCCAAACCTATTCAGTCATTGTGATTGTATATTAATTGTGAATCTTGTTACTATCTCTTTGTATATATGCTTTCTTTTGTTTTCTAGCTGCAGCGCTTATCATGTAATTAGTTATAGGATCATACATTTCACAAACCAATGCCCTCTATGTATGGAAGCATGGCCATTCGTTCGTTCGATCGCACACTCATACACACTCACTGTTACAATTACATTTTATATAATTTATGGGTTTACTTAATGAGCTCATTAATACGAAAATAAAAGTGATATGGTTGACTTCTCTGAAAACTGTGTAGCGTCGCTCCCTCGCTGGTATCAGATGTTCCCCAGGAGTATGGCCGGTGTTCGCCTCATCATTATTGTTCTTAAATCATCTTGCACTGACTCTACATTTAATGTCTTTACTGTGTATTGTTACTTAATTGTTTTCTGACTTTATTCTCACATTTCTTTAATTTTGAATAATACTTTTTACAACTTTTGTATGAAAACTGGGTCGACAGCGATACATCGCTGTGGCCTCTTTGGTGTGCTGTGCTGAACTGAGACAGATGAATATGCAAATTTATGCTTGTGTTAGTGCGTTTGACGTCATCAGGCTTTGTTCGATGGGACAACGCCTAGTTACATGCGTTGTGTTTTATGCGTCATTGTCTTTTGTTATGACGAAACAGCGTTATGAACCAATCACAATGAATATTTATAGTCAGTCGTCATAAACACCGCCATTTCCTCGACCGGCTCTCGCGCGTCCAACGGTGACCTTGGCATGGTACTCATCTCACCGAATCTGCGCTGTTCCTTCGTATATAGGGACAATGGACCTAACCATTCTGTATTTGACAATTATACAATAAAACATGGAAAAATAACCTCAGATCCCATAATTAAAGCATGGGGCCTTTATATACTGTTACAAACCCCCTCAATGAAATATTTTGTGTCGAGACATAAAAACTTTCATTGACTCATTCATACGGTTCTAAATAGGATCAGCCTAGATATGTCACCACAACCCCCTGTAATGTCACTATATAAAATTTGTCATCACTTACCCTTGGTCCAATGATGCTGATCGCACCCTCTGACCTTACTGGACTTCTCCGTAGAGATCCCTACACCATAAGGCCATGCGGCACTCTACGCTCCTGTTCTGACGCTCCAGCCAGCCCAGGACCGCGGTCACAACACCACAAAACTCTGAAACATTGAATACAAAAATTTAAAATAGTGGTCTAATATACTTCCATATCTACAACTGATATGTTTCCCTTTAGATGCATTGGTTTGTGTCCGGGGCATTGGTTTGTTCTAATTTAAAAGTTTCAACATAACATCAACAAGACTTCAACATGTACTGATTTTTTACCACCACCAAATTCAATCTCTTCCTTATAAAAGAAAAATATAGATATCCCTACAACTAACACAATACATAAACAATTCTTTAATCTTCCCCAAAACACCTTCACCTAATTATTTCTACAAAATTCAACCTATAACTACTATGGCAGACAAGTTTAGTATTCAAATTTTATTACTCAACTTATAATCATTTATCTCTTTTGCAACTGGTATCATACTATATTTTGCTCAACTTCATTTGTACCTTTAGACTTTCAACCTTTAAAAGCTACTATTCTTTGACATTTGTTACCGTCATTACCAATAACAATAAAACATCATAGAACATTAGACATTACACATTAACGTTGTTACATTTATACTAAACAATTTACATTTACATGACTTGTACCAAAACTTTATCACATCATTACTATCAACCATTCTGTATTAACTTTTAGTTATTTAACATTGATTAGATTCTATACAAAAAATTTTCAAATTTATCATTACCCTTCAGTTACAATTACCTTCCTACCATGAATTTTCTTTTTCTAAGCCTTTTATCCTTATTAGTTTGGGTGACTCTCTATTATTCACTATTTTCTCTGTCTTATTTTGGCATTTGTCAATCTAACCTTACTCACCTCTTTTTTACACTAACCGCTTCTAACCATTAATATATCATGACACCAATATCTCAATAATAACCCCCTTCACAAATCCCATTTAAATCCTCTGGCACCGCTCATTTTTTTGTACTAGTATGTGTGTTCCCTATCTATGCTCATTCCTTTATCGGTTCCAGACCCTTTCAGATAACCCTTTCCGGCACACAACGGTCCCTTCCTGTCCCAACACTTTTCGTTGCGGACTCCCTACACCAATACCCTTATTACCATCAACAAATATATATATATATATATACACCATTCACATTACTCACCTCTACATATAATCACTAACCACTGTGTCCCTAAAATATCTAACACCTCTTTATATATTATCAGTATCTCAACATTCTTATTTTCACTAACTCCCATTAACTCTATTTAACTAACTCCAATGCCCTTATTTAATAATTATCACCGAAATTCTTTTACAACATTTCACCTTAATATACCACTAGAAAATTCATCCATTATCTACTAACAACAATACCTCTCAATATCCAAATATATCATATGCGTAATCATTTACTAACCATTAGAATCTAAATCTCATAATATCATTTAAAATCATCAAACTTCCTTAAATTATTTAAAATTCTACAATACATGTTTACATAAAAAAAATACATAAAGTACACAACAGCAAAAATACACAAGTACATTGACATTAATATACACAAAATATACAATCCACAATTATCATTTACCATTTCAGTCATAAACAGTCCATTTTAAAACACTGTCCACATAATTAAATGTTTATAAACACAATAAAATGTTTATCCTCCATCGTCAAATAATAGTCTTACCTTAAAACTATATACATTGTTTAATATTGAATATTTTATCTTATCATTATACATACATATACAATTCAAATGTTCATCATTATCCCCAAACTCATTTAACCTGTCATGATTGGTCATTGTCCTGTCACCTCCTGTATAATCAGTCCTAATTCGGTATTTTATATTATCATTGTTATCAACATTATCTCCTACTACCTCAGTTTCAATACAAGGTAAGTTTTTATTATATTTATCACTTCTCTCTCCACCTAACCTTTCTATAAACTCTTCATAATCTCTACTTATCTTTAAAATCTCTACTTCTCTTTTTCTCTCACAATACCTCTCACTTTTAAAACATCTCTCTCTATCACACCAAGCTACATTCTCTCTCTCAGTATATGCAGGGGACACTACAACTTTATTCTCGCACCACCTATCAGGTGCACAAAATATCCAGGGACAAATGTTTTCAGACCTTTTGTCTCCCAAATCTACATCGAAGGCACCCTCGTCCTTCCTAAACACATGTATATCACCCCCAAATACACCATTAAGGGAAAAATCTAACCCCTGCAATTCTTTTACAATTATACTCTCTCTACACACTCTCTTCAACCCTTCAACACACATTATCATTCCATCATTATTATATTCTATTCCCCATAAAACCTCATTATTACTACCCCTGATTACATAATCATTTTCCAATATCATACTTTTATTTATATTATCATAATTTTCTACCCCACTTACCTTGTCATCTTTGTTTATCTCTAACTTGTCTACCTTGTCAATATTACAATTTTGTCTCTGTATTTCATTTTTTGATTTTTCTAATTTCTCCTCTAATTGATCTAATTTTACGTTTTGTAAGTAGTTTTGTTTCTTTAGTTCATTCTCAATACTATCAAACTTTTTGTCAATTTCTTTTAATACGCTATTTTGTGTTTTAATTAGTATAAACAGATCTTCCAGCGATATTTTATTCTCGATTGCCCTAGGTGTAGAATTCGCGCTTATTTTGTCTAATAAAATAGATTCTGTGTCTGTATTATTTATTTCCATACTATTATTTCTTTCTGCCATTTTGACACTTTTAATATTAAAATGATTATTTAGTTATATTTGTAATTAGTCATACAATTACTACTCACTATGTTTGTCAACATAACCTCTTGTGTACTGGGTTATGTATCGTTCTATCACCTTCTCTGTTTCTAAATCTGGCCTATATCTTATATAAAAATAGCTTTATATAAGTTCCAAGTTCGGGGGCCATTTGTTATTTACACTCTTTTACACACAAACATTTATATTTATGTAAATGTAAATATTACCATAATATTGTAAACACGTGTACTTACCGATTTTAATTACGTGAGAGCACGTGCTTTTCTTTTTATGATACTTTCTTCCTAAGGGGCCAGGGTTCATTCTCAGCGAGATTTAGATTCAAAAAAGGTGACATAAATGATAACACTGCTTCTTGATTGAGTATAATTATTAGTTTTAATTTCAGGAACAAAATAAACATACATTAAATGGTGCCCAAAATGGCGTCACGTGTTATTACTAAAACAAAATGGTGGCTATATTTCTCCAAACCTATTCAGTCATTGTGATTGTATATTAATTGTGAATCTTGTTACTATCTCTTTGTATATATGCTTTCTTTTGTTTTCTAGCTGCAGCGCTTATCATGTAATTAGTTATAGGATCATACATTTCACAAACCAATGCCCTCTATGTATGGAAGCATGGCCATTCGTTCGTTCGATCGCACACTCATACACACTCACTGTTACAATTACATTTTATATAATTTATGGGTTTACTTAATGAGCTCATTAATACGAAAATAAAAGTGATATGGTTGACTTCTCTGAAAACTGTGTAGCGTCGCTCCCTCGCTGGTATCAGATGTTCCCCAGGAGTATGGCCGGTGTTCGCCTCATCATTATTGTTCTTAAATCATCTTGCACTGACTCTACATTTAATGTCTTTACTGTGTATTGTTACTTAATTGTTTTCTGACTTTATTCTCACATTTCTTTAATTTTGAATAATACTTTTTACAACTTTTGTATGAAAACTGGGTCGACAGCGATACATCGCTGTGGCCTCTTTGGTGTGCTGTGCTGAACTGAGACAGATGAATATGCAAATTTATGCTTGTGTTAGTGCGTTTGAAGTCATCAGGCTTTGTTCGATGGGACAACGCCTAGTTACATGCGTTGTGTTTTATGCGTCATTGTCTTTTGTTATGACGAAACAGCGTTATGAACCAATCACAATGAATATTTATAGTCAGTCGTCATAAACACCGCCATTTCCTCGACCGGCTCTCGCGCGTTTAACGGTGACCTTGGCATGGTAATCATCTCACCGAATCTGCGCTGTTCCTTCGTATATAGGGACAATGGACCTAACCATTCTGTATTTGACAATTATACAATAAAACATGGAAAAATAACCTCAGATCCCATAATTAAAGCATGGGGCCTTTATATACTGTTACAAACCCCCTCAATGAAATATTTTGTGTCGAGACATAAAAACTTTCATTGACTCATTCATACGGTTCTAAATAGGATCAGCCTAGATATGTCACCACAACCCCCTGTAATGTCACTATATAAAATTTGTCATCACTTACCCTTGGTCCAATGATGCTGATCGCACCCTCTGACCTTACTGGACTTCTCCGTAGAGATCCCTACACCATAAGGCCATGCGGCACTCTACGCTCCTGTTCTGACGCTCCAGCCAGCCCAGGACCGCGGTCACAACACCACAAAACTCTGAAACATTGAATACAAAAATTTAAAATAGTGGTCTAATATACTTCCATATCTACAACTGATATGTTTCCCTTTAGATGCATTGGTTTGTGTCCGGGGCATTGGTTTGTTCTAATTTAAAAGTTTCAACATAACATCAACAAGACTTCAACATGTACTGATTTTTTACCACCACCAAATTCAATCTCTTCCTTATAAAAGAAAAATATAGATATCCCTACAACTAACACAATACATAAACAATTCTTTAATCTTCCCCAAAACACCTTCACCTAATTATTTCTACAAAATTCAACCTATAACTACTATGGCAGACAAGTTTAGTATTCAAATTTTATTACTCAACTTATAATCATTTATCTCTTTTGCAACTGGTATCATACTATATTTTGCTCAACTTCATTTGTACCTTTAGACTTTCAACCTTTAAAAGCTACTATTCTTTGACATTTGTTACCGTCATTACCAATAACAATAAAACATCATAGAACATTAGACATTACACATTAACGTTGTTACATTTATACTAAACAATTTACATTTACATGACTTGTACCAAAACTTTATCACATCATTACTATCAACCATTCTGTATTAACTTTTAGTTATTTAACATTGATTAGATTCTATACAAAAAATTTTCAAATTTATCATTACCCTTCAGTTACAATTACCTTCCTACCATGAATTTTCTTTTTCTAACCCTTTTATCCTTATTAGTTTGGGTGACTCTCTATTATTCACTATTTTCTCTGTCTTATTTTGGCATTTGTCAATCTAACCTTACTCACCTCTTTTTTACACTAACCGCTTCTAACCATTAATATATCATGACACCAATATCTCAATAATAACCCCCTTCACAAATCCCATTTAAATCCTCTGGCACCGCTCATTTTTTTGTACTAGTATGTGTGTTCCCTATCTATGCTCATTCCTTTATCGGTTCCAGACCCTTTCAGATAATCCTTTCCGGCACACAACGGTCCCTTCCTGTCCCAACACTTTTCGTTGCGGACTCCCTACACCAATACCCTTATTACCATCAACAAATATATATATATATATATATACACCATTCACATTACTCACCTCTACATATAATCACTAACCACTGTGTCCCTAAAATATCTAACACCTCTTTATATATTATCAGTATCTCAACATTCTTATTTTCACTAACTCCCATTAACTCTATTTAACTAACTCCAATGCCCTTATTTAATAATTATCACCCAAATTCTTTTACAACATTTCACCTTAATATACCACTAGAAAATTCATCCATTATCTACTAACAACAATACCTCTCAATATCCAAATATATCATATGCGTAATCATTTACTAACCATTAGAATCTAAATCTCATAATATCATTTAAAATCATCAAACTTCCTTAAATTATTTAAAATTCTACAATACATGTTTACATAAAAAAAATACATAAAGTACACAACAGCAAAAATACACAAGTACATTGACATTAATATACACAAAATATACAATCCCCAATTATCATCTTATCATTTACCAAAATCAGTCATAAACAGTCCACTTTAAAACACAGTCCACGTAATTAAATGTTTATAAACACAATAAAATGTTTATCCTCCATCGTCAAATAATAGTCTTACCTTAAAACTATATACATTGTTTAATATTGAATATTTTATCTTATCATTATACATACATATACAATTCAAGTGTTCATCATTATCCCCAAACTCATTTAACCTGTCATGATTGGTCATTGTCCTGTCACCTCCTGTATAATCAGTCCTAATTCGGTATTTTATATTATCATTGTTATCAACATTATCTCCTACTACCTCAGTTTCAATACAAGGTAAGTTTTTATTATATTTATCACTTCTCTCTCCACCTAACCTTTCTATATACTCTTCATAATCTCTACTTATCTTAAAAATCTCTACTTCTCTTTTTCTCTCACAATACCTCTCACTTTTAAAACATCTCTCTCTATCACACCAAGCTACATTCTCTCTCTCAGTATATGCAGGGGACACTACAACTTTATTCTCGCACCACCTATCAGGTGCACAAAATATCCAGGGACAAATGTTTTCAGACCTTTTGTCTCCCAAATCTACATCGAAGGCACCCTCGTCCTTCCTAAACACATGTATATCACCCCCAAATACACCATTAAGGGAAAAATCTAACCCCTGCAATTCTTTTACAATTATACTCTCTCTACACACTCTCTTCAACCCTTCAACACACATTATCATTCCATCATTATTATATTCTATTCCCCATAAAACCTCATTATTACTACCCCTGTTTACATAATCATTTTCCAATATCATACTTTTATTTATATTATCATAATTTTCTACCCCACTTACCTTGTCATCTTTGTTTATCTCTAACTTGTCTACCTTGTCAATATTACAATTTTGTCTCTGTATTTCATTTTTTGATTTTTCTAATTTCTCCTCTAATTGATCTAATTTTACGTTTTGTAAGTAGTTTTGTTTCTTTAGTTCATTCTCAAGACTATCAAACTTTTTGTCAATTTCTTTTAATACGCTATTTTGTGTTTTAATTAGTATAAACAGATCTTCCAGCGATATTTTATTCTCGATTGCCCTAGGTGTAGAATTCGCGCTTATTTTGTCTAATAAAATAGATTCTGTGTCTGTATTATTTATTTCCATACTATTATTTCTTTCTGCCATTTTGACACTTTTAATATTAAAATGATTATTTAGTTATATTTGTAATTAGTCATACAATTACTACTCACTATGTTTGTCAACATAACCTCTTGTGTACTGGGTTATGTATCGTTCTATCACCTTCTCTGTTTCTAAATCTGGCCTATATCTTATATAAAAATAGCTTTATATAAGTTCCAAGTTCGGGGGCCATTTGTTATTTACACTCTTTTACACACAAACATTTATATTTATGTAAATGTAAATATTACCATAATATTGTAAACACGTGTACTTACCGATTTTAATTACGTGAGAGCACGTGCTTTTCTTTTTATGATACTTTCTTCCTAAGGGGCCAGGGTTCATTCTCAGCGAGATTTAGATTCAAAAAAGGTGACATAAATGATAACACTGCTTCTTGATTGAGTATAATTATTAGTTTTAATTTCAGGAACAAAATAAACATACATTAAATGGTGCCCAAAATGGCGTCACGTGTTATTACTAAAACAAAATGGTGGCTATATTTCTCCAAACTTATTCAGTCATTGTGATTGTATATTAATTGTGAACAGCGCTTATCATGTAATTAGTTATAGGATCATACATTTCACAAACCAATGCCCTCTATGTATGGAAGCATGGCCATTCGTTCGTTCGATCGCACACTCATACACACTCACTGTTACAATTACATTTTATATAATTTATGGGTTTACTTAATGAGCTCATTAATACGAAAATAAAAGTGATATGGTTGACTTCTCTGAAAACTGTGTAGCGTCGCTCCCTCGCTGGTATCAGATGTTCCCCAGGAGTATGGCCGGTGTTCGCCTCATCATTATTGTTCTTAAATCATCTTGCACTGACTCTACATTTAATGTCTTTACTGTGTATTGTTACTTAATTGTTTTCTGACTTTATTCTCACATTTCTTTAATTTTGAATAATACTTTTTACAACTTTTGTATGAAAACTGGGTCGACAGCGATACATCGCTGTGGCCTCTTTGGTGTGCTGTGCTGAACTGAGACAGATGAATATGCAAATTTATGCTTGTGTTAGTGCGTTTGACGTCATCAGGCTTTGTTCGATGGGACAATGCCTAGTTACATGCGTTGTGTTTTATGCGTCATTGTCTTTTGTTATGACGAAACAGCGTTATGAACCAATCACAATGAATATTTATAGTCAGTCGTCATAAACACCGCCATTTCCTCGACCGGCTCTCGCGCGTCCAACGGTGACCTTGGCATGGTACTCATCTCACCGAATCTGCGCTGTTCCTTCGTATATAGGGACAATGGACCTAACCATTCTGTATTTGACAATTATACAATAAAACATGGAAAAATAACCTCAGATCCCATAATTAAAGCATGGGGCCTTTATATACTGTTACAAACCCCCTCAATGAAAGATTTTGTGTCGAGACACAAAAACTTTCATTGACACATTCAAACGGTTCTAAATAGGATCAGCCTAGATATGTCACCACAACCCCCTGTAATGTCACTATATAAAATTTGTCATCACTTACCCTTGGTCCAATGATGCTGATCGCACCCTCTGACCTTACTGGACTTCTCCGTAGAGATCCCTACACCATAAGGCCGTGAGGCACTCTACGCTCCTGTTCTGACGCTCCAGCCAGCCCAGGACCGCGGTCACAACACCACAAAACTCTGAAACATTGAATACAAAAATTTAAAATAGTGGTCTAATATACTTCCATATCTACAACTGATATGTTTCCCTTTAGATGCATTGGTTTGTGTCCGGGGCATTGGTTTGTTCTAATTTAAAAGTTTCAACATAACATCAACAAGACTTCAACATGTACTGATTTTTTACCACCACCAAATTCAATCTCTTCCTTATAAGAGAAAAATATAGATATCCCTACAACTAACACAATACATAAACAATTCTTTAATCTTCCCCAAAACACCTTCACCTAATTATTTCTACAAAATTCAACCTATAACTACTATGGCAGACAAGTTTAGTATTCAAATTTTATTACTCAACTTATAATCATTTATCTCTTTTGCAACTGGTATCATACTATATTTTGCTCAACTTCATTTGTACCTTTAGACTTTCAACCTTTAAAAGCTACTATTCTTTGACATTTGTTACCGTCATTACCAATAACAATAAAACATCATAGAACATTACACATTACACATTAACGTTGTTACATTTATACTAAACAATTTACATTTACATGACTTGTACCAACACTTTATCACATCATTACTATCAACCATTCTGTATTAACTTTTAGTTATTTAACATTGATTAGATTCTATACAAAAAATTTTCAAATTTATCATTACCCTTCAGTTACAATTACCTTCCTACCATGAATTTTCTTTTTCTAACCCTTTTATCCTTATTAGTTTGGGTGACTCTCTATTATTCACTATTTTCTCTGTCTTATTTTGGCATTTGTCAATCTAACCTTACTCACCTCTTTTTTACACTAACCGCTTCTAACCATTAATATATCATGACACCAATATCTCAATAATAACCCCCTTCACAAATCCCATTTAAATCCTCTGGCACCGCTCATTTTTTTGTACTAGTATGTGTGTTCCCTATCTATGCTCATTCCTTTATCGGTTCCAGACCCTTTCAGATAACCCTCTCCGGCACACAACGGTCCCTTCCTGTCCCAACACTTTTCGTTGCGGACTCCCTACACCAATACCCTTATTACCATCAACAAATATATATATATATATATATATATATACCATTCACATTATTCACCTCTACATATAATCACTAACCACTGTGTCCCTAAAATATCTAACACCTCTTTATATATTATCAGTATCTCAACATTCTTATTTTCACTAACTCCCATTAACTCTATTTAACTAACTCCAATGCCCTTATTTAATAATTATCACCCAAATTCTTTTACAACATTTCACCTTCATATACCACTAGAAAATTCATCCATTATCTACTAACAACAATACCTCTCAATATCCAAATATATCATATGCGTAATCATTTACTAACCATTAGAATCTAAATCTCATAATATCATTTAAAATCATCAAACTTCCTTAAATTATTTAAAATTCTACAATACATGTTTACATAAAAAAAATACATAAAGTACACAACAGCAAAAATACACAAGTACATTGACATTAATATACACAAAATATACAATCCACAATTATCATTTACCATTTCAGTCATAAACAGTCCATTTTAAAACACTGTCCACATAATTAAATGTTTATAAACACAATAAAATGTTTATCCTCCATCGTCAAATAATAGTCTTACCTTAAAACTATATACATTGTTTAATATTGAATATTTTATCTTATCATTATACATACATATACAATTCAAGTGTTCATCATTATCCCCAAACTCATTTAACCTGTCATGATTGGTCATTGTCCTGTCACCTCCTGTATAATCAGTCCTAATTCGGTATTTTATATTATCATTGTTATCAACATTATCTCCTACTACCTCAGTTTCAATACAAGGTAAGTTTTTATTATATTTATCACTTCTCTCTCCACCTAACCTTTCTATATACTCTTCATAATCTCTACTTATCTTAAAAATCTCTACTTCTCTTTTTCTCTCACAATACCTCTCACTTTTAAAACATCTCTCTCTATCACACCAAGCTACATTCTCTCTCTCAGTATATGCAGGGGACACTACAACTTTATTCTCGCACCACCTATCAGGTGCACAAAATATCCAGGGACAAATGTTTTCAGACCTTTTGTCTCCCAAATCTACATCGAAGGCACCCTCGTCCTTCCTAAACACATGTATATCACCCCCAAATACACCATTAAGAGAAAAATCTAACCCCTGCAATTCTTTTACAATTATACTCTCTCTACACACTCTCTTCAACCCTTCAACACACATTATCATTCCATCATTATTATATTCTATTCCCCATAAAACCTCATTATTACTACCCCTGTTTACATAATCATTTTCCAATATCATACTTTTATTTATATTATCATAATTTTCTACCCCACTTACCTTGTCATCTTTGTTTATCTCTAACTTGTCTACCTTGTCAATATTACAATTTTGTCTCTGTATTTCATTTTTTGATTTTTCTAATTTCTCCTCTAATTGATCTAATTTTACGTTTTGTAAGTAGTTTTGTTTCTTTAGTTCATTCTCAATACTATCAAACTTTTTGTCAATTTCTTTTAATACGCTATTTTGTGTTTTAATTAGTATAAACAGATCTTCCAGCGATATTTTATTCTCGATTGCCCTAGGTGTAGAATTCGCGCTTATTTTGTCTAATAAAATAGATTCTGTGTCTGTATTATTTATTTCCATACTATTATTTCTTTCTGCCATTTTGACACTTTTAATATTAAAATGATTATTTAGTTATATTTGTAATTAGTCATACAATTACTACTCACTATGTTTGTCAACATAACCTCTTGTGTACTGGGTTATGTATCGTTCTATCACCTTCTCTGTTTCTAAATCTGGCCTATATCTTATATAAAAATAGCTTTATATAAGTTCCAAGTTCGGGGGCCATTTGTTATTTACACTCTTTTACACACAAACATTTATATTTATGTAAATGTAAATATTACCATAATATTGTAAACACGTGTACTTACCGATTTTAATTACGTGAGAGCACGTGCTTTTCTTTTTATGATACTTTCTTCCTAAGGGGCCAGGGTTCATTCTCAGCGAGATTTAGATTCAAAAAAGGTGACATAAATGATAACACTGCTTCTTGATTGAGTATAATTATTAGTTTTAATTTCAGGAACAAAATAAACATACATTAAATGGTGCCCAAAATGGCGTCACGTGTTATTACTAAAACAAAATGGTGGCTATATTTCTCCAAACTTATTCAGTCATTGTGATTGTATATTAATTGTGAATCTTGTTACTATCTCTTTGTATATATGTTTTCTTTTGTTTTCTAGCTGCAGCGCTTATCATGTAATTAGTTATAGGATCATACATTTCACAAACCAATGCCCTCTATGTATGGAAGCATGGCCATTCGTTCGTTCGATCGCACACTCATACACACTCACTGTTACAATTACATTTTATATAATTTATGGGTTTACTTAATGAGCTCATTAATACGAAAATAAAAGTGATATGGTTGACTTCTCTGAAAACTGTGTAGCGTCGCTCCCTCGCTGGTATCAGATGTTCCCCAGGAGTATGGCCGGTGTTCGCCTCATCATTATTGTTCTTAAATCATCTTGCACTGACTCTACATTTAATGTCTTTACTGTGTATTGTTACTTAATTGTTTTCTGACTTTATTCTCACATTTCTTTAATTTTGAATAATACTTTTTACAACTTTTGTATGAAAACTGGGTCGACAGCGATACATCGCTGTGGCCTCTTTGGTGTGCTGTGCTGAACTGAGACAGATGAATATGCAAATTTATGCTTGTGTTAGTGCGTTTGACGTCATCAGGCTTTGTTCGATGGGACAACGCCTAGTTACATGCGTTGTGTTTTATGCGTCATTGTCTTTTGTTATGACGAAACAGCGTTATGAACCAATCACAATGAATATTTATAGTCAGTCGTCATAAACACCGCCATTTCCTCGACCGGCTCTCGCGCGTCCAACGGTGACCTTGGCATGGTACTCATCTCACCGAATCTGCGCTGTTCCTTCGTATATAGGGACAATGGACCTAACCATTCTGTATTTGACAATTATACAATAAAACATGGAAAAATAACCTCAGATCCCATAATTAAAGCATGGGGCCTTTATATACTGTTACAAACCCCCTCAATGAAAGATTTTGTGTCGAGACACAAAAACTTTCATTGACTCATTCATACGGTTCTAAATAGGATCAGCCTAGATATGTCACCACAACCCCCTGTAATGTCACTATATAAAATTTGTCATCACTTACCCTTGGTCCAATGATGCTGATCGCACCCTCTGACCTTACTGGACTTCTCCGTAGAGATCCCTACACCATAAGGCCATGCGGCACTCTACGCTCCTGTTCTGACGCTCCAGCCAGCCCAGGACCGCGGTCACAACACCACAAAACTCTGAAACATTGAATACAAAAATTTAAAATAGTGGTCTAATATACTTCCATATCTACAACTGATATGTTTCCCTTTAGATGCATTGGTTTGTGTCCGGGGCATTGGTTTGTTCTAATTTAAAAGTTTCAACATAACATCAACAAGACTTCAACATGTACTGATTTTTTACCACCACCAAATTCAATCTCTTCCTTATAAGAGAAAAATATAGATATCCCTACAACTAACACAATACATAAACAATTCTTTAATCTTCCCCAAAACACCTTCACCTAATTATTTCTACAAAATTCAACCTATAACTACTATGGCAGACAAGTTTAGTATTCAAATTTTATTACTCAACTTATAATCATTTATCTCTTTTGCAACTGGTATCATACTATATTTTGCTCAACTTCATTTGTACCTTTAGACTTTCAACCTTTAAAAGCTACTATTCTTTGACATTTGTTACCGTCATTACCAATAACAATAAAACATCATAGAACATTACACATTACACATTAACGTTGTTACATTTATACTAAACAATTTACATTTACATGACTTGTACCAACACTTTATCACATCATTACTATCAACCATTCTGTATTAACTTTTAGTTATTTAACATTGATTAGATTCTATACAAAAAATTTTCAAATTTATCATTACCCTTCAGTTACAATTACCTTCCTACCATGAATTTTCTTTTTCTAACCCTTTTATCCTTATTAGTTTGGGTGACTCTCTATTATTCACTATTTTCTCTGTCTTATTTTGGCATTTGTCAATCTAACCTTACTCACCTCTTTTTTACACTAACCGCTTCTAACCATTAATATATCATGACACCAATATCTCAATAATAACCCCCTTCACAAATCCCATTTAAATCCTCTGGCACCGCTCATTTTTTTGTACTAGTATGTGTGTTCCCTATCTATGCTCATTCCTTTATCGGTTCCAGACCCTTTCAGATAACCCTCTCCGGCACACAACGGTCCCTTCCTGTCCCAACACTTTTCGTTGCGGACTCCCTACACCAATACCCTTATTACCATCAACAAATATATATATGTATATATATACACCATTCACATTACTCACCTCTACATATAATCACTAACCACTGTGTCCCTAAAATATCTAACACCTCTTTATATATTATCAGTATCTCAACATTCTTATTTTCACTAACTCCCATTAACTCTATTTAACTAACTCCAATGCCCTTATTTAATAATTATCACCCAAATTCTTTTACAACATTTCACCTTCATATACCACTAGAAAATTCATCCATTATCTACTAACAACAATACCTCTCAATATCCAAATATATCATATGCGTAATCATTTACTAACCATTAGAATCTAAATCTCATAATATCATTTAAAATCATCAAACTTCCTTAAATTATTTAAAATTCTACAATACATGTTTACATAAAAAAAATACATAAAGTACACAACAGCAAAAATACACAAGTACATTGACATTAATATACACAAAATATACAATCCACAATTATCATTTACCATTTCAGTCATAAACAGTCCATTTTAAAACACTGTCCACATAATTAAATGTTTATAAACACAATAAAATGTTTATCCTCCATCGTCAAATAATAGTCTTACCTTAAAACTATATACATTGTTTAATATTGAATATTTTATCTTATCATTATACATACATATACAATTCAAGTGTTCATCATTATCCCCAAACTCATTTAACCTGTCATGATTGGTCATTGTCCTGTCACCTCCTGTATAATCAGTCCTAATTCGGTATTTTATATTATCATTGTTATCAACATTATCTCCTACTACCTCAGTTTCAATACAAGGTAAGTTTTTATTATATTTATCACTTCTCTCTCCACCTAACCTTTCTATATACTCTTCATAATCTCTACTTATCTTAAAAATCTCTACTTCTCTTTTTCTCTCACAATACCTCTCACTTTTAAAACATCTCTCTCTATCACACCAAGCTACATTCTCTCTCTCAGTATATGCAGGGGACACTACAACTTTATTCTCGCACCACCTATCAGGTGCACAAAATATCCAGGGACAAATGTTTTCAGACCTTTTGTCTCACAAATCTACATCGAAGGCACCCTCGTCCTTCCTAAACACATGTATATCACCCCCAAATACACCATTAAGAGAAAAATCTAACCCCTGCAATTCTTTTACAATTATACTCTCTCTACACACTCTCTTCAACCCTTCAACACACATTATCATTCCATCATTATTATATTCTATTCCCCATAAAACCTCATTATTACTACCCCTGTTTACATAATCATTTTCCAATATCATACTTTTATTTATATTATCATAATTTTCTACCCCACTTACCTTGTCATCTTTGTTTATCTCTAACTTGTCTACCTTGTCAATATTACAATTTTGTCTCTGTATTTCATTTTTTGATTTTTCTAATTTCTCCTCTAATTGATCTAATTTTACGTTTTGTAAGTAGTTTTGTTTCTTTAGTTCATTCTCAAGACTATCAAACTTTTTGTCAATTTCTTTTAATACGCTATTTTGTGTTTTAATTAGTATAAACAGATCTTCCAGCGATATTTTATTCTCGATTGCCCTAGGTGTAGAATTCGCGCTTATTTTGTCTAATAAAATAGATTCTGTGTCTGTATTATTTATTTCCATACTATTATTTCTTTCTGCCATTTTGACACTTTTAATATTAAAATGATTATTTAGTTATATTTGTAATTAGTCATACAATTACTACTCACTATGTTTGTCAACATAACCTCTTGTGTACTGGGTTATGTATCGTTCTATCACCTTCTCTGTTTCTAAATCTGGCCTATATCTTATATAAAAATAGCTTTATATAAGTTCCAAGTTCGGGGGCCATTTGTTATTTACACTCTTTTACACACAAACATTTATATTTATGTAAATGTAAATATTACCATAATATTGTAAACACGTGTACTTACCGATTTTAATTACGTGAGAGCACGTGCTTTTCTTTTTATGATACTTTCTTCCTAAGGGGCCAGGGTTCATTCTCAGCGAGATTTAGATTCAAAAAAGGTGACATAAATGATAACACTGCTTCTTGATTGAGTATAATTATTAGTTTTAATTTCAGGAACAAAATAAACATACATTAAATGGTGCCCAAAATGGCGTCACGTGTTATTACTAAAACAAAATGGTGGCTATATTTCTCCAAACTTATTCAGTCATTGTGATTGTATATTAATTGTGAATCTTGTTACTATCTCTTTGTATATATGTTTTCTTTTGTTTTCTAGCTGCAGCGCTTATCATGTAATTAGTTATAGGATCATACATTTCACAAACCAATGCCCTCTATGTATGGAAGCATGGCCATTCGTTCGTTCGATCGCACACTCATACACACTCACTGTTACAATTACATTTTATATAATTTATGGGTTTACTTAATGAGCTCATTAATACGAAAATAAAAGTGATATGGTTGACTTCTCTGAAAACTGTGTAGCGTCGCTCCCTCGCTGGTATCAGATGTTCCCCAGGAGTATGGCCGGTGTTCGCCTCATCATTATTGTTCTTAAATCATCTTGCACTGACTCTACATTTAATGTCTTTACTGTGTATTGTTACTTAATTGTTTTCTGACTTTATTCTCATATTTCTTTAATTTTGAATAATACTTTTTACAACTTTTGTATGAAAACTGGGTCGACAGCGATACATCGCTGTGGCCTCTTTGGTGTGCTGTGCTGAACTGAGACAGATGAATATGCAAATTTATGCTTGTGTTAGTGCGTTTGACGTCATCAGGCTTTGTTCGATGGGACAACGCCTAGTTACATGCGTTGTGTTTTATGCGTCATTGTCTTTTGTTATGACGAAACAGCGTTATGAACCAATCACAATGAATATTTATAGTCAGTCGTCATAAACACCGCCATTTCCTCGACCGGCTCTCGCGCGTCCAACGGTGACCTTGGCATGGTACTCATCTCACCGAATCTGCGCTGTTCCTTCGTATATAGGGACAATGGACCTAACCATTCTGTATTTGACAATTATACAATAAAGCATGGAAAAATAACCTCAGATCCCATAATTAAAGCATGGGGCCTTTATATACTGTTACAAACCCCCTCAATGAAAGATTTTGTGTCGAGACACAAAAACTTTCATTGACTCATTCATACGGTTCTAAATAGGATCAGCCTAGATATGTCACCACAACCCCCTGTAATGTCACTATATAAAATTTGTCATCACTTACCCTTGGTCCAATGATGCTGATCGCACCCTCTGACCTTACTGGACTTCTCCGTAGAGATCCCTACACCATAAGGCCATGCGGCACTCTACGCTCCTGTTCTGACGCTCCAGCCAGCCCAGGACCGCGGTCACAACACCACAAAACTCTGAAACATTGAATACAAAAATTTAAAATAGTGGTCTAATATACTTCCATATCTACAACTGATATGTTTCCCTTTAGATGCATTGGTTTGTGTCCGGGGCATTGGTTTGTTCTAATTTAAAAGTTTCAACATAACATCAACAAGACTTCAACATGTACTGATTTTTTACCACCACCAAATTCAATCTCTTCCTTATAAGAGAAAAATATAGATATCCCTACAACTAACACAATACATAAACAATTCTTTAATCTTCCCCAAAACACCTTCACCTAATTATTTCTACAAAATTCAACCTATAACTACTATGGCAGACAAGTTTAGTATTCAAATTTTATTACTCAACTTATAATCATTTATCTCTTTTGCAACTGGTATCATACTATATTTTGCTCAACTTCATTTGTACCTTTAGACTTTCAACCTTTAAAAGCTACTATTCTTTGACATTTGTTACCGTCATTACCAATAACAATAAAACATCATAGAACATTACACATTACACATTAACGTTGTTACATTTATACTAAACAATTTACATTTACATGACTTGTACCAACACTTTATCACATCATTACTATCAACCATTCTGTATTAACTTTTAGTTATTTAACATTGATTAGATTCTATACAAAAAATTTTCAAATTTATCATTACCCTTCAGTTACAATTACCTTCCTACCATGAATTTTCTTTTTCTAACCCTTTTATCCTTATTAGTTTGGGTGACTCTCTATTATTCACTATTTTCTCTGTCTTATTTTGGCATTTGTCAATCTAACCTTACTCACCTCTTTTTTACACTAACCGCTTCTAACCATTAATATATCATGACACCAATATCTCAATAATAACCCCCTTCACAAATCCCATTTAAATCCTCTGGCACCGCTCATTTTTTTGTACTAGTATGTGTGTTCCCTATCTATGCTCATTCCTTTATCGGTTCCAGACCCTTTCAGATAACCCTCTCCGGCACACAACGGTCCCTTCCTGTCCCAACACTTTTCGTTGCGGACTCCCTACACCAATACCCTTATTACCATCAACAAATATATATATGTATATATATACACCATTCACATTACTCACCTCTACATATAATCACTAACCACTGTGTCCCTAAAATATCTAACACCTCTTTATATATTATCAGTATCTCAACATTCTTATTTTCACTAACTCCCATTAACTCTATTTAACTAACTCCAATGCCCTTATTTAATAATTATCACCCAAATTCTTTTACAACATTTCACCTTCATATACCACTAGAAAATTCATCCATTATCTACTAACAACAATACCTCTCAATATCCAAATATATCATATGCGTAATCATTTACTAACCATTAGAATCTAAATCTCATAATATCATTTAAAATCATCAAACTTCCTTAAATTATTTAAAATTCTACAATACATGTTTACATAAAAAAAATACATAAAGTACACAACAGCAAAAATACACAAGTACATTGACATTAATATACACAAAATATACAATCCACAATTATCATTTACCATTTCAGTCATAAACAGTCCATTTTAAAACACTGTCCACATAATTAAATGTTTATAAACACAATAAAATGTTTATCCTCCATCGTCAAATAATAGTCTTACCTTAAAACTATATACATTGTTTAATATTGAATATTTTATCTTATCATTATACATACATATACAATTCAAATGTTCATCATTATCCCCAAACTCATTTAACCTGTCATGATTGGTCATTGTTTTGTCACCTCCTGTATAATCAGTCCTAATTCGGTATTTTATATTATCATTGTTATCAACATTATCTCCTACTACCTCAGTTTCAATACAAGGTAAGTTTTTATTATATTTATCACTTCTCTCTCCACCTAACCTTTCTATAAACTCTTCATAATCTCTACTTATCTTAAAAATCTCTACTTCTCTTTTTCTCTCACAATACCTCTCACTTTTAAAACATCTCTCTCTATCACACCAAGCTACATTCTCTCTCTCAGTATATGCAGGGGACACTACAACTTTATTCTCGCACCACCTATCAGGTGCACAAAATATCCAGGGACAAATGTTTTCAGACCTTTTGTCTCCCAAATCTACATCGAAGGCACCCTCGTCCTTCCTAAACACATGTATATCACCCCCAAATACACCATTAAGGGAAAAATCTAACCCCTGCAATTCTTTTACAAATATACTCTCTCTACACACTCTCTTCAACCCTTCAACACACATTATCATTCCATCATTATTATATTCTATTCCCCATAAAACCTCATTATTACTACCCCTGTTTACATAATCATTTTCCAATATCATACTTTTATTTATATTATCATAATTTTCTACCCCACTTACCTTGTCATCTTTGTTTATCTCTAACTTGTCTACCTTGTCAATATTACAATTTTGTCTCTGTATTTCATTTTTTGATTTTTCTAATTTCTCCTCTAATTGATCTAATTTTACGTTTTGTAAGTAGTTTTGTTTCTTTAGTTCATTCTCAAGACTATCAAACTTTTCGTCAATTTCTTTTAATACGCTATTTTGTGTTTTAATTAGTATAAACAGATCTTCCAGCGATATTTTATTCTCGATTGCCCTAGGTGTAGAATTCGCGCTTATTTTGTCTAATAAAATAGATTCTGTGTCTGTATTATTTATTTCCATACTATTATTTCTTTCTGCCATTTTGACACTTTTAATATTAAAATGATTATTTAGTTATATTTGTAATTAGTCATACAATTACTACTCACTATGTTTGTCAACATAACCTCTTGTGTACTGGGTTATGTATCGTTCTATCACCTTCTCTGTTTCTAAATCTGGCCTATATCTTATATAAAAATAGCTTTATATAAGTTCCAAGTCGGGGGGCCATTTGTTATTTACACTCTTTTACACACAAACATTTATATTTATGTAAATGTAAATATTACCATAATATTGTAAACATGTGTACTTACCGATTTTAATTACGTGAGAGCACGTGCTTTTCTTTTTATGATACTTTCTTCCTAAGGGGCCAGGGTTCATTCTCAGCGAGATTTAGATTCAAAAAAGGTGACATAAATGATAACACTGCTTCTTGATTGAGTATAATTATTAGTTTTAATTTCAGGAACAGAATAAACATACATTAAATGGTGCCCAAAATGGCGTCACGTGTTATTACTAAAACAAAATGGTGGCTATATTTCTCCAAACTTATTCAGTCATTGTGATTGTATATTAATTGTGAATCTTGTTACTATCTCTTTGTATATATGTTTTCTTTTGTTTTCTAGCTGCAGCGCTTATCATGTAATTAGTTATAGGATCATACATTTCACAAACCAATGCCCTCTATGTATGGAAGCATGGCCATTCGTTCGTTCGATCGCACACTCATACACACTCACTGTTACAATTACATTTTATATAATTTATGGGTTTACTTAATGAGCTCATTAATACGAAAATAAAAGTGATATGGTTGACTTCTCTGAAAACTGTGTAGCGTCGCTCCCTCGCTGGTATCAGATGTTCCCCAGGAGTATGGCCGGTGTTCGCCTCATCATTATTGTTCTTAAATCATCTTGCACTGACTCTACATTTAATGTCTTTACTGTGTATTGTTACTTAATTGTTTTCTGACTTTATTCTCACATTTCTTTAATTTTGAATAATACTTTTTACAACTTTTGTATGAAAACTGGGTCGACAGCGATACATCGCTGTGGCCTCTTTGGTGTGCTGTGCTGAACTGAGACAGATGAATATGCAAATTTATGCTTGTGTTAGTGCGTTTGACGTCATCAGGCTTTGTTCGATGGGACAACGCCTAGTTACATGCGTTGTGTTTTATGCGTCATTGTCTTTTGTTATGACGAAACAGCGTTATGAACCAATCACAATGAATATTTATAGTCAGTCGTCATAAACACCGCCATTTCCTCGACCGGCTCTCGCGCGTCCAACGGTGACCTTGGCATGGTACTCATCTCACCGAATCTGCGCTGTTCCTTCGTATATAGGGACAATGGACCTAACCATTCTGTATTTGACAATTATACAATAAAACATGGAAAAATAACCTCAGATCCCATAATTAAAGCATGGGGCCTTTATATACTGTTACAAACCCCCTCAATGAAAGATTTTGTGTCGAGACACAAAAACTTTCATTGACTCATTCATACGGTTCTAAATAGGATCAGCCTAGATATGTCACCACAACCCCCTGTAATGTCACTATATAAAATTTGTCATCACTTACCCTTGGTCCAATGATGCTGATCGCACCCTCTGACCTTACTGGACTTCTCCGTAGAGATCCCTACACCATAAGGCCGTGAGGCACTCTACGCTCCTGTTCTGACGCTCCAGCCAGCCCAGGACCGCGGTCACAACACCACAAAACTCTGAAACATTGAATACAAAAATTTAAAATAGTGGTCTAATATACTTCCATATCTACAACTGATATGTTTCCCTTTAGATGCATTGGTTTGTGTCCGGGGCATTGGTTTGTTCTAATTTAAAAGTTTCAACATAACATCAACAAGACTTCAACATGTACTGATTTTTTACCACCACCAAATTCAATCTCTTCCTTATAAGAGAAAAATATAGATATCCCTACAACTAACACAATACATAAACAATTCTTTAATCTTCCCCAAAACACCTTCACCTAATTATTTCTACAAAATTCAACCTATAACTACTATGGCAGACAAGTTTAGTATTCAAATTTTATTACTCAACTTATAATCATTTATCTCTTTTGCAACTGGTATCATACTATATTTTGCTCAACTTCATTTGTACCTTTAGACTTTCAACCTTTAAAAGCTACTATTCTTTGACATTTGTTACCGTCATTACCAATAACAATAAAACATCATAGAACATTACACATTACACATTAACGTTGTTACATTTATACTAAACAATTTACATTTACATGACTTGTACCAACACTTTATCACATCATTACTATCAACCATTCTGTATTAACTTTTAGTTATTTAACATTGATTAGATTCTATACAAAAAATTTTCAAATTTATCATTACCCTTCAGTTACAATTACCTTCCTACCATGAATTTTCTTTTTCTAACCCTTTTATCCTTATTAGTTTGGGTGACTCTCTATTATTCACTATTTTCTCTGTCTTATTTTGGCATTTGTCAATCTAACCTTACTCACCTCTTTTTTACACTAACCGCTTCTAACCATTAATATATCATGACACCAATATCTCAATAATAACCCCCTTCACAAATCCCATTTAAATCCTCTGGCACCGCTCATTTTTTTGTACTAGTATGTGTGTTCCCTATCTATGCTCATTCCTTTATCGGTTCCAGACCCTTTCAGATAACCCTCTCCGGCACACAACGGTCCCTTCCTGTCCCAACACTTTTCGTTGCGGACTCCCTACACCAATACCCTTATTACCATCAACAAATATATATATATATACCATTCACATTACTCACCTCTACATATAATCACTAACCACTGTGTCCCTAAAATATCTAACACCTCTTTATATATTATCAGTATCTCAACATTCTTATTTTCACTAACTCCCATTAACTCTATTTAACTAACTCCAATGCCCTTATTTAATAATTATCACCCAAATTCTTTTACAACATTTCACCTTCATATACCACTAGAAAATTCATCCATTATCTACTAACAACAATACCTCTCAATATCCAAATATATCATATGCGTAATCATTTACTAACCATTAGAATCTAAATCTCATAATATCATTTAAAATCATCAAACTTCCTTAAATTATTTAAAATTCTACAATACATGTTTACATAAAAAAAATACATAAAGTACACAACAGCAAAAGTACACAAGTACATTGACATTAATATACACAAAATATACAATCCACAATTATCATTTACCATTTCAGTCATAAACAGTCCATTTTAAAACACTGTCCACATAATTAAATGTTTATAAACACAATAAAATGTTTATCCTCCATCGTCAAATAATAGTCTTACCTTAAAACTATATACATTGTTTAATATTGAATATTTTATCTTATCATTATACATACATATACAATTCAAATGTTCATCATTATCCCCAAACTCATTTAACCTGTCATGATTGGTCATTGTCCTGTCACCTCCTGTATAATCAGTCCTAATTCGGTATTTTATATTATCATTGTTATCAACATTATCTCCTACTACCTCAGTTTCAATACAAGGTAAGTTTTTATTATATTTATCACTTCTCTCTCCACCTAACCTTTCTATAAACTCTTCATAATCTCTACTTATCTTAAAAATCTCTACTTCCCTTTTTCTCTCACAATACCTCTCACTTTTAAAACATCTCTCTCTATCACACCAAGCTACATTCTCTCTCTCAGTATATGCAGGGGACACTACAACTTTATTCTCGCACCACCTATCAGGTGCACAAAATATCCAGGGACAAATGTTTTCAGACCTTTTGTCTCCCAAATCTACATCGAAGGCACCCTCGTCCTTCCTAAACACATGTATATCACCCCCAAATACACCATTAAGGGAAAAATCTAACCCCTGCAATTCTTTTACAATTATACTCTCTCTACACACTCTCTTCAACCCTTCAACACACATTATCATTCCATCATTATTATATTCTATTCCCCATAAAACCTCATTATTACTACCCCTGTTTACATAATCATTTTCCAATATCATACTTTTATTTATATTATCATAATTTTCTACCCCACTTACCTTGTCATCTTTGTTTATCTGTAACTTGTCTACCTTGTCAATATTACAATTTTGTCTCTGTATTTCATTTTTTGATTTTTCTAATTTCTCCTCTAATTGATCTAATTTTACGTTTTCTAAGTTGTTTTGTTTCTTTAGTTCATTCTCAAGACTATCAAACTTTTCATCAATTTCTTTTAATACGCTATTTTGTGTTTTAATTAGTATAAACAGATCTTCCAGCGATATTTTATTCTCGATTGCCCTAGGTGTAGAATTCGCGCTTATTTTGTCTAATAAAATAGATTCTGTGTCTGTATTATTTATTTCCATACTATTATTTCTTTCTGCCATTTTGACACTTTATAATTAAAATGATTATTTAGTTATATTTGTAATTAGTCATACAATTACTACTCACTATGTTTGTCAACATAACCTCTTGTGTACTGGGTTATGTATCGTTCTATCACCTTCTCTGTTTCTAAATCTGGCCTATATCTTATATAAAAATAGCTTTATATAAGTTCCAAGTTCGGGGGCCATTTGTTATTTACACTCTTTTACACACAAACATTTATATTTATGTAAATGTAAATATTACCATAATATTGTAAACACGTGTACTTACCGATGTTAATTACGTGAAAGCACGTGCTTTTCTTTTTATGATACTTTCTTCCTAAGGGGCCAGGGTTCATTCTCAGCGAGATTTAGATTCAAAAAAGGTGACATAAATGATAACACTGCTTCTTGATTGAGTATAATTATTAGTTTTAATTTCAGGAACAAAATAAACATACATTAAATGGTGCCCAAAATGGCGTCACGTGTTATTACTAAAACAAAATGGTGGCTATATTTCTCCAAACTTATTCAGTCATTGTGATTGTATATTAATTGTGAATCTTGTTACTATCTCTTTGTATATATGTTTTCTTTTGTTTTCTAGCTGCAGCGCTTATCATGTAATTAGTTATAGGATCATACATTTCACAAACCAATGCCCTCTATGTATGGAAGCATGGCCATTCGTTCGTTCGATCGCACACTCATACACACTCACTGTTACAATTACATTTTATATAATTTATGGGTTTACTTAATGAGCTCATTAATACGAAAATAAAAGTGATATGGTTGACTTCTCTGAAAACTGTGTAGCGTCGCTCCCTCGCTGGTATCAGATGTTCCCCAGGAGTATGGCCGGTGTTCGCCTCATCATTATTGTTCTTAAATCATCTTGCACTGACTCTACATTTAATGTCTTTACTGTGTATTGTTACTTAATTGTTTTCTGACTTTATTCTCACATTTCTTTAATTTTGAATAATACTTTTTACAACTTTTGTATGAAAACTGGGTCGACAGCGATACATCGCTGTGGCCTCTTTGGTGTGCTGTGCTGAACTGAGACAGATGAATATGCAAATTTATGCTTGTGTTAGTGCGTTTGACGTCATCAGGCTTTGTTCGATGGGACAACGCCTAGTTACATGCGTTGTGTTTTATGCGTCATTGTCTTTTGTTATGACGAAACAGCGTTATGAACCAATCACAATGAATATTTATAGTCAGTCGTCATAAACACCGCCATTTCCTCGACCGGATCTCGCGCGTCCAACGGTGACCTTGGCATGGTACTAATCTCACCGAATCTGCGCTGTTCCTTCGTATATAGGGACAATGGACCTAACCATTCTGTATTTGACAATTATACAATAAAACATGGAAAAATAACCTCAGATCCCATAATTAAAGCATGGGGCCTTTATATACTGTTACAAACCCCCTCAATGAAAGATTTTGTGTCGAGACACAAAAACTTTCATTGACTCATTCATACGGTTCTAAATAGGATCAGCCTAGATATGTCACCACAACCCCCTGTAATGTCACTATATAAAATTTGTCATCACTTACCCTTGGTCCAATGATGCTGATCGCACCCTCTGACCTTACTGGACTTCTCCGTAGAGATCCCTACACCATAAGGCCATGAGGCACTCTACGCTCCTGTTCTGACGCTCCAGCCAGCCCAGGACCGCGGTCACAACACCACAAAACTCTGAAACATTGAATACAAAAATTTAAAATAGTGGTCTAATATACTTCCATATCTACAACTGATATGTTTCCCTTTAGATGCATTGGTTTGTGTCCGGGGCATTGGTTTGTTCTAATTTAAAAGTTTCGACATAACATCAACAAGACTTCAACATGTACTGATTTTTTACCACCACCAAATTCAATCTCTTCCTTATAAGAGAAAAATATAGATATCCCTACAACTAACACAATACATAAACAATTCTTTAATCTTCCCCAAAACACCTTCACCTAATTATTTCTACAAAATTCAACCTATAACTACTATGGCAGACAAGTTTAGTATTCAAATTTTATTACTCAACTTATAATCATTTATCTCTTTTGCAACTGGTATCATACTATATTTTGCTCAACTTCATTTGTACCTTTAGACTTTCAACCTTTAAAAGCTACTATTCTTTGACATTTGTTACCGTCATTACCAATAACAATAAAACATCATAGAACATTAGACATTACACATTAACGTTGTTACATTTATACTAAACAATTTACATTTACATGACTTGTACCAAAACTTTATCACATCATTACTATCAACCATTCTGTATTAACTTTTAGTTATTTAACATTGATTAGATTCTATACAAAAAATTTTCAAATTTATCATTACCCTTCAGTTACAATTACCTTCCTACCATGAATTTTCTTTTTCTAACCCTTTTATCCTTATTAGTTTGGGTGACTCTCTATTATTCACTATTTTCTCTGTCTTATTTTGGCATTTGTCAATCTAACCTTACTCACCTCTTTTTTACACTAACCGCTTCTAACCATTAATATATCATGACACCAATATCTCAATAATAACCCCCTTCACAAATCCCATTTAAATCCTCTGGCACCGCTCATTTTTTTGTACTAGTATGTGTGTTCCCTATCTATGCTCATTCCTTTATCGGTTCCAGACCCTTTCAGATAACCCTCTCCGGCACACAACGGTCCCTTCCTGTCCCAACACTTTTCGTTGCGGACTCCCTACACCAATACCCTTATTACCATCAACAAATATATATATATATATATACCATTCACATTACTCACCTCTACATATAATCACTAACCACTGTGTCCCTAAAATATCTAACACCTCTTTATATATTATCAGTATCTCAACAT
The DNA here is from genome assembly GCA_034769895.1 of Magicicada septendecula. NCBI lineage: Eukaryota > Metazoa > Arthropoda > Insecta > Hemiptera > Cicadidae > Magicicada > Magicicada septendecula. The sequence continues at coordinate 233,923,121 of CM068371.1, read as the reverse complement.
TCTTATTTTCACTAACTCCCATTAACTCTATTTAACTAACTCCAATGCCCTTATTTAATAATTATCACCCAAATTCTTTTACAACATTTCACCTTCATATACCACTAGAAAATTCATCCATTATCTACTAACAACAATACCTCTCAATATCCAAATATATCATATGCGTAATCATTTACTAACCATTAGAATCTAAATCTCATAATATCATTTAAAATCATCAAACTTCCTTAAATTATTTAAAATTCTACAATACATGTTTACATAAAAAAAATACATAAAGTACACAACAGCAAAAATACACAAGTACATTGACATTAATATACACAAAATATACAATCCACAATTATCATTTACCATTTCAGTCATAAACAGTCCATTTTAAAACACTGTCCACATAATTAAATGTTTATAAACACAATAAAATGTTTATCCTCCATCGTCAAATAATAGTCTTACCTTAAAACTATATACATTGTTTAATATTGAATATTTTATCTTATCATTATACATACATATACAATTCAAATGTTCATCATTATCCCCAAACTCATTTAACCTGTCATGATTGGTCATTGTCCTGTCACCTCCTGTATAATCAGTCCTAATTCGGTATTTTATATTATCATTGTTATCAACATTATCTCCTACTACCTCAGTTTCAATACAAGGTAAGTTTTTATTATATTTATCACTTCTCTCTCCACCTAACCTTTCTATAAACTCTTCATAATCTCTACTTATCTTAAAAATCTCTACTTCTCTTTTTCTCTCACAATACCTCTCACTTTTAAAACATCTCTCTCTATCACACCAAGCTACATTCTCTCTCTCAGTATATGCAGGGGACACTACAACTTTATTCTCGCACCACCTATCAGGTGCACAAAATATCCAGGGACAAATGTTTTCAGACCTTTTGTCTCCCAAATCTACATCGAAGGCACCCTCGTCCTTCCTAAACACATGTATATCACCCCCAAATACACCATTAAGGGAAAAATCTAACCCCTGCAATTCTTTTACAATTATACTCTCTCTACACACTCTCTTCAACCCTTCAACACACATTATCATTCCATCATTATTATATTCTATTCCCCATAAAACCTCATTATTACTACCCCTGTTTACATAATCATTTTCCAATATCATACTTTTATTTATATTATCATAATTTTCTACCCCACTTACCTTGTCATCTTTGTTTATCTGTAACTTGTCTACCTTGTCAATATTACAATTTTGTCTCTGTATTTCATTTTTTGATTTTTCTAATTTCTCCTCTAATTGATCTAATTTTACGTTTTCTAAGTTGTTTTGTTTCAATAGTTCATTCTCAAGACTATCAAACTTTTCGTCAATTTCTTTTAATACGCTATTTTGTGTTTTAATTAGTATAAACAGATCTTCCAGCGATATTTTATTCTCGATTGCCCTAGGTGTAGAATTCGCGCTTATTTTGTCTAATAAAATAGATTCTGTGTCTGTATTATTTATTTCCATACTATTATTTCTTTCTGCCATTTTGACACTTTTAATATTAAAATGATTATTTAGTTATATTTGTAATTAGTCATACAATTACTACTCACTATGTTTGTCAACATAACCTCTTGTGTACTGGGTTATGTATCGTTCTATCACCTTCTCTGTTTCTAAATCTGGCCTATATCTTATATAAAAATAGCTTTATATAAGTTCCAAGTTCGGGGGCCATTTGTTATTTACACTCTTTTACACACAAACATTTATATTTATGTAAATGTAAATATTACCATAATATTGTAAACACGTGTACTTACCGATTTTAATTACGTGAGAGCACGTGCTTTTCTTTTTATGATACTTTCTTCCTAAGGGGCCAGGGTTCATTCTCAGCGAGATTTAGATTCAAAAAAGGTGACATAAATGATAACACTGCTTCTTGATTGAGTATAATTATTAGTTTTAATTTCAGGAACAAAATAAACATACATTAAATGGTGCCCAAAATGGCGTCACGTGTTATTACTAAAACAAAATGGTGGCTATATTTCTCCAAACTTATTCAGTCATTGTGATTGTATATTAATTGTGAATCTTGTTACTATCTCTTTGTATATATGTTTTCTTTTGTTTTCTAGCTGCAGCGCTTATCATGTAATTAGTTATAGGATCATACATTTCACAAACCAATGCCCTCTATGTATGGAAGCATGGCCATTCGTTCGTTCGATCGCACACTCATACACACTCACTGTTACAATTACATTTTATATAATTTATGGGTTTACTTAATGAGCTCATTAATACGAAAATAAAAGTGATATGGTTGACTTCTCTGAAAACTGTGTAGCGTCGCTCCCTCGCTGGTATCAGATGTTCCCCAGGAGTATGGCCGGTGTTCGCCTCATCATTATTGTTCTAAAATCATCTTGCACTGACTCTACATTTAATGTCTTTACTGTGTATTGTTACTTAATTGTTTTCTGACTTTATTCTCACATTTCTTTAATTTTGAATAATACTTTTTACAACTTTTGTATGAAAACTGGGTCGACAGCGATACATCGCTGTGGCCTCTTTGGTGTGCTGTGCTGAACTGAGACAGATGAATATGCAAATTTATGCTTGTGTTAGTGCGTTTGACGTCATCAGGCTTTGTTCGATGGGACAACGCCTAGTTACATGCGTTGTGTTTTATGCGTCATTGTCTTTTGTTATGACAAAACAGCGTTATGAACCAATCACAATGAATATTTATAGTCAGTCGTCATAAACACCGCCATTTCCTCGACCGGCTCTCGCGCGTCCAACGGTGACCTTGGCATGGTACTCATCTCACCGAATCTGCGCTGTTCCTTCGTATATAGGGACAATGGACCTAACCATTCTGTATTTGACAATTATACAATAAAACATGGAAAAATAACCTCAGATCCCATAATTAAAGCATGGGGCCTTTATATACTGTTACAAACCCCCTCAATGAAAGATTTTGTGTCGAGACACAAAAACTTTCATTGACTCATTCATACGGTTCTAAATAGGATCAGCCTAGATATGTCACCACAACCCCCTGTAATGTCACTATATAAAATTTGTCATCACTTACCCTTGGTCCAATGATGCTGATCGCACCCTCTGACCTTACTGGACTTCTCCGTAGAGATCCCTACACCATAAGGCCATGAGGCACTCTACGCTCCTGTTCTGACGCTCCAGCCAGCCCAGGACCGCGGTCACAACACCACAAAACTCTGAAACATTGAATACAAAAATTTAAAATAGTGGTCTAATATACTTCCATATCTACAACTGATATGTTTCCCTTTAGATGCATTGGTTTGTGTCCGGGGCATTGGTTTGTTCTAATTTAAAAGTTTCAACATAACATCAACAAGACTTCAACATGTACTGATTTTTTACCACCACCAAATTCAATCTCTTCCTTATAAGAGAAAAATATAGATATCCCTACAACTAACACAATACATAAACAATTCTTTAATCTTCCCCAAAACACCTTCACCTAATTATTTCTACAAAATTCAACCTATAACTACTATGGCAGACAAGTTTAGTATTCAAATTTTATTACTCAACTTATAATCATTTATCTCTTTTGCAACTGGTATCATACTATATTTTGCTCAACTTCATTTGTACCTTTAGACTTTCAACCTTTAAAAGCTACTATTCTTTGACATTTGTTACCGTCATTACCAATAACAATAAAACATCATAGAACATTAGACATTACACATTAACGTTGTTACATTTATACTAAACAATTTACATTTACATGACTTGTACCAAAACTTTATCACATCATTACTATCAACCATTCTGTATTAACTTTTAGTTATTTAACATTGATTAGATTCTATACAAAAAATTTTCAAATTTATCATTACCCTTCAGTTACAATTACCTTCCTACCATGAATTTTCTTTTTCTAACCCTTTTATCCTTATTAGTTTGGGTGACTCTCTATTATTCACTATTTTCTCTGTCTTATTTTGGCATTTGTCAATCTAACCTTACTCACCTCTTTTTTACACTAACCGCTTCTAACCATTAATATATCATGACACCAATATCTCAATAATAACCCCCTTCACAAATCCCATTTAAATCCTCTGGCACCGCTCATTTTTTTGTACTAGTATGTGTGTTCCCTATCTATGCTCATTCCTTTATCGGTTCCAGACCCTTTCAGATAACCCTTTCCGGCACACAACGGTCCCTTCCTGTCCCAACACTTTTCGTTGCGGACTCCCTACACCAATACCCTTATTACCATCAACAAATATATATATATATATATATATATATATATATACCATTCACATTACTCACCTCTACATATAATCACTAACCACTGTGTCCCTAAAATATCTAACAACTCTTTATATATTATCAGTATCTCAACATTCTTATTTTCACTAACTCCCATTAACTCTATTTAACTAACTCCAATGCCCTTATTTAATAATTATCACCCAAATTCTTTTACAACATTTCACCTTAATATACCACTAGAAAATTCATCCATTATCTACTAACAACAATACCTCTCAATATCCAAATATATCATATGCGTAATCATTTACTAACCATTAGAATCTAAATCTCATAATATCATTTAAAATCATCAAACTTCCTTAAATTATTTAAAATTCTACAATACATGTTTACATAAAAAAAATACATAAAGTACACAACAGCAAAAATACACAAGTACATTGACATTAATATACACAAAATATACAATCCCCAATTATCATCTTATCATTTACCAAAATCAGTCATAAACAGTCCACTTTAAAACACTGTCCACGTAATTAAATGTTTATAAACACAATAAAATGTTTATCCTCCATCGTCAAATAATAGTCTTACCTTAAAACTATATACATTGTTTAATATTGAATATTTTATCTTATCATTATACATACATATACAATTCAAATGTTCATCATTATCCCCAAACTCATTTAACCTGTCATGATTGGTCATTGTCCTGTCACCTCCTGTATAATCAGTCCTAATTCGGTATTTTATATTATCATTGTTATCAACATTATCTCCTACTACCTCAGTTTCAATACAAGGTAAGTTTTTATTATATTTATCACTTCTCTCTCCACCTAACCTTTCTATAAACTCTTCATAATCTCTACTTATCTTAAAAATCTCTACTTCTCTTTTTCTCTCACAATACCTCTCACTTTTAAAACATCTCTCTCTATCACACCAAGCTACATTCTCTCTCTCAGTATATGCAGGGGACACTACAACTTTATTCTCGCACCACCTATCAGGTGCACAAAATATCCAGGGACAAATGTTTTCAGACCTTTTGTCTCCCAAATCTACATCGAAGGCACCCTCGTCCTTCCTAAACACATGTATATCACCCCCAAATACACCATTAAGGGAAAAATCTAACCCCTGCAATTCTTTTAAAATTATACTCTCTCTACACACTCTCTTCAACCCTTCAACACACATTATCATTCCATCATTATTATATTCTATTCCCCATAAAACCTCATTATTACTACACCTGTTTACATAATCATTTTCCAATATCATACTTTTATGTATATTATTATAATTTTCTACCCCACTTACCTTGTCATCTTTGTTTATCTCTAACTTGTCTACCTTGCCAATATTACAATTTTGTCTCTGTATTTCATTTTTTGATTTTTCTAATTTCTCCTCTAATTGATCTAATTTTACGTTTTCTAAGTTGTTTTGTTTCTTTAGTTCATTCTCAAGACTATCAAACTTTTCGTCTATTTCTTTTAATACGCTATTTTGTGTTTTAATTAGTATAAACAGATCTTCCAGCGATATTTTATTCTCGATTGCCCTAGGTGTAGAATTCGCGCTTATTTTGTCTAATAAAATAGATTCTGTGTCTGTATTATTTATTTCCATACTATTATTTCTTTCTGCCATTTTGACACTTTTAATATTAAAATGATTATTTAGTTATATTTGTAATTAGTCATACAATTACTACTCACTATGTTTGTCAACATAACCTCTTGTGTACTGGGTTATGTATCGTTCTATCACCTTCTCTGTTTCTAAATCTGGCCTATATCTTATATAAAAATAGCTTTATATAAGTTCCAAGTTCGGGGGCCATTTGTTATTTACACTCTTTTACACACAAACATTTATATTTATGTAAATGTAAATATTACCATAATATTGTAAACACGTGTACTTACCGATTTTAATTACGTGAGAGCACGTGCTTTTCTTTTTATGATACTTTCTTCCTAAGGGGCCAGGGTTCATTCTCAGCGAGATTTAGATTCAAAAAAGGTGACATAAATGATAACACTGCTTCTTGATTGAGTATAATTATTAGTTTTAATTTCAGGAACAAAATAAACATACATTAAATGGTGCCCAAAATGGCGTCACGTGTTATTACTAAAACAAAATGGTGGCTATATTTCTCCAAACTTATTCAGTCATTGTGATTGTATATTAATTGTGAATCTTGTTACTATCTCTTTGTATATATGTTTTCTTTTGTTTTCTAGCTGCAGCGCTTATCATGTAATTAGTTATAGGATCATACATTTCACAAACCAATGCCCTCTATGTATGGAAGCATGGCCATTCGTTCGTTCGATCGCACACTCATACACACTCACTGTTACAATTACATTTTATATAATTTATGGGTTTACTTAATGAGCTCATTAATACGAAAATAAAAGTGATATGGTTGACTTCTCTGAAAACTGTGTAGCGTCGCTCCCTCGCTGGTATCAGATGTTCCCCAGGAGTATGGCCGGTGTTCGCCTCATCATTATTGTTCTTAAATCATCTTGCACTGACTCTACATTTAATGTCTTTACTGTGTATTGTTACTTAATTGTTTTCTGACTTTATTCTCACATTTCTTTAATTTTGAATAATACTTTTTACAACTTTTGTATGAAAACTGGGTCGACAGCGATACATCGCTGTGGCCTCTTTGGTGTGCTGTGCTGAACTGAGACAGATGAATATGCAAATTTATGCTTGTGTTAGTGCGTTTGACGTCATCAGGCTTTGTTCGATGGGACAACGCCTAGTTACATGCGTTGTGTTTTATGCGTCATTGTCTTTTGTTATGACGAAACAGCGTTATGAACCAATCACAATGAATATTTATAGTCAGTCGTCATAAACACCGTCATTTCCTCGACCGGCTCTCACGCGTCCAACGGTGACCTTGGCATGGTACTCATCTCACCGAATCTGCGCTGTTCCTTCGTATATAGGGACAATGGACCTAACCATTCTGTATTTGACAATTATACAATAAAACATGGAAAAATAACCTCAGATCCCATAATTAAAGCATGGGGCCTTTATATACTGTTACAAACCCCCTCAATGAAAGATTTTGTGTCGAGACACAAAAACTTTCATTGACTCATTCATACGGTTCTAAATAGGATCAGCCTAGATATGTCACCACAACCCCCTGTAATGTCACTATATAAAATTTGTCATCACTTACCCTTGGTCCAATGATGCTAATCGCACCCTCTGACCTTACTGGACTTCTCCGTAGAGATCCCTACACCATAAGGCCATGAGGCACTCTACGCTCCTGTTCTGACGCTCCAGCCAGCCCAGGACCGCGGTCACAACACCACAAAACTCTGAAACATTGAATACAAAAATTTAAAATAGTTGTCTAATATACTTCCATATCTACAACTGATATGTTTCCCTTTAGATGCATTGGTTTGTGTCCGGGGCATTGGTTTGTTCTAATTTAAAAGTTTCAGCATAACATCAACAAGACTTCAACATGTACTGATTTTTTACCACCACCAAATTCAATCTCTTCCTTATAAGAGAAAAATATAGATATCCCTACAACTAACACAATACATAAACAATTCTTTAATCTTCCCCAAAACACCTTCACCTAATTATTTCTACAAAATTCAACCTATAACTACTATGGCAGACAAGTTTAGTATTCAAATTTTATTACTCAACTTATAATCATTTATCTCTTTTGCAACTTGTATCATACTATATTTTGCTCAACTTCATTTGTACCTTTAGACTTTCAACCTTTAAAAGCTACTATTCTTTGACATTTGTTACCGTCATTACCAATAACAATAAAACATCATAGAACATTAGACATTACACATTAACGTTGTTACATTTATACTAAACAATTTACATTTACATGACTTGTACCAAAACTTTATCACATCATTACTATCAACCATTCTGTATTAACTTTTAGTTATTTAACATTGATTAGATTCTATACAAAAAATTTTCAAATTTATCATTACCCTTCAGTTACAATTACCTTCCTACCATGAATTTTCTTTTTCTAACCCTTTTATCCTTATTAGTTTGGGTGACTCTCTATTATTCACTATTTTCTCTGTCTTATTTTGGCATTTGTCAATCTAACCTTACTCACCTCTTTTTTACACTAACCGCTTCTAACCATTAATATATCATGACACCAATATCTCAATAATAACCCCCTTCACAAATCCCATTTAAATCCTCTGGCACCGCTCATTTTTTTGTACTAGTATGTGTGTTCCCTATCTATGCTCATTCCTTTATCGGTTCCAGACCCTTTCAGATAACCCTTTCCGGCACACAACGGTCCCTTCCTGTCCCAACACTTTTCGTTGCGGACTCCCTACACCAATACCCTTATTACCATCAACAAATATATATATATATATATATATACCATTCACATTACTCACCTCTACATATAATCACTAACCACTGTGTCCCTAAAATATCTAACAACTCTTTATATATTATCAGTATCTCAACATTCTTATTTTCACTAACTCCCATTAACTCTATTTAACTAACTCCAATGCCCTTATTTAATAATTATCACCCAAATTCTTTTACAACATTTCACCTTAATATACCACTAGAAAATTCATCCATTATCTACTAACAACAATACCTCTCAATATCCAAATATATCATATGCGTAATCATTTACTAACCATTAGAATCTAAATCTCATAATATCATTTAAAATCATCAAACTTCCTTAAATTATTTAAAATTCTACAATACATGTTTACATAAAAAAAATACATAAAGTACACAACAGCAAAAATACACAAGTACATTGACATTAATATACACAAAATATACAATCCCCAATTATCATCTTATCATTTACCAAAATCAGTCATAAACAGTCCACTTTAAAACACTGTCCACGTAATTAAATGTTTATAAACACAATAAAATGTTTATCCTCCATCGTCAAATAATAGTCTTACCTTAAAACTATATACATTGTTTAATATTGAATATTTTATCTTATCATTATACATACATATACAATTCAAATGTTCATCATTATCCCCAAACTCATTTAACCTGTCATGATTGGTCATTGTCCTGTCACCTCCTGTATAATCAGTCCTAATTCGGTATTTTATATTATCATTGTTATCAACATTATCTCCTACTACCTCAGTTTCAATACAAGGTAAGTTTTTATTATATTTATCACTTCTCTCTCCACCTAACCTTTCTATAAACTCTTCATAATCTCTACTTATCTTAAAAATCTCTACTTCTCTTTTTCTCTCACAATACCTCTCACTTTTAAAACATCTCTCTCTATCACACCAAGCTACATTCTCTCTCTCAGTATATGCAGGGGACACTACAACTTTATTCTCGCACCACCTATCAGGTGCACAAAATATCCAGGGACAAATGTTTTCAGACCTTTTGTCTCCCAAATCTACATCGAAGGCACCCTCGTCCTTCCTAAACACATGTATATCACCCCCAAATACACCATTAAGGGAAAAATCTAACCCCTGCAATTCTTTTAAAATTATACTCTCTCTACACACTCTCTTCAACCCTTCAACACACATTATCATTCCATCATTATTATATTCTATTCCCCATAAAACCTCATTATTACTACACCTGTTTACATAATCATTTTCCAATATCATACTTTTATTTATATTATTATAATTTTCTACCCCACTTACCTTGTCATCTTTGTTTATCTCTAACTTGTCTACCTTGTCAATATTACAATTTTGTCTCTGTATTTCATTTTTTGATTTTTCTAATTTCTCCTCTAATTGATCTAATTTTACGTTTTCTAAGTTGTTTTGTTTCTTTAGTTCATTCTCAAGCTATCAAACTTTTCGTCTATTTCTTTTAATACGCTATTTTGTGTTTTAATTAGTATAAACAGATCTTCCAGCGATATTTTATTCTCGATTGCCCTAGGTGTAGAATTCGCGCTTATTTTGTCTAATAAAATAGATTCTGTGTCTGTATTATTTATTTCCATACTATTATTTCTTTCTGCCATTTTGACACTTTTAATATTAAAATGATTATTTAGTTATATTTGTAATTAGTCATACAATTACTACTCACTATGTTTGTCAACATAACCTCTTGTGTACTGGGTTATGTATCGTTCTATCACCTTCTCTGTTTCTAAATCTGGCCTATATCTTATATAAAAATAGCTTTATATAAGTTCCAAGTTCGGGGGCCATTTGTTATTTACACTCTTTTACACACAAACATTTATATTTATGTAAATGTAAATATTACCATAATATTGTAAACACGTGTACTTACCGATTTTAATTACGTGAGAGCACGTGCTTTTCTTTTTATGATACTTTCTTCCTAAGGGGCCAGGGTTCATTCTCAGCGAGATTTAGATTCAAAAAAGGTGACATAAATGATAACACTGCTTCTTGATTGAGTATAATTATTAGTTTTAATTTCAGGAACAAAATAAACATACATTAAATGGTGCCCAAAATGGCGTCACGTGTTATTACTAAAACAAAATGGTGGCTATATTTCTCCAAACTTATTCAGTCATTGTGATTGTATATTAATTGTGAATCTTGTTACTATCTCTTTGTATATATGTTTTCTTTTGTTTTCTAGCTGCAGCGCTTATCATGTAATTAGTTATAGGATCATACATTTCACAAACCAATGCCCTCTATGTATGGAAGCATGGCCATTCGTTCGTTCGATCGCACACTCATACACACTCACTGTTACAATTACATTTTATATAATTTATGGGTTTACTTAATGAGCTCATTAATACGAAAATAAAAGTGATATGGTTGACTTCTCTGAAAACTGTGTAGCGTCGCTCCCTCGCTGGTATCAGATGTTCCCCAGGAGTATGGCCGGTGTTCGCCTCATCATTATTGTTCTTAAATCATCTTGCACTGACTCTACATTTAATGTCTTTACTGTGTATTGTTACTTAATTGTTTTCTGACTTTATTCTCACATTTCTTTAATTTTGAATAATACTTTTTACAACTTTTGTATGAAAACTGGGTCGACAGCGATACATCGCTGTGGCCTCTTTGGTGTGCTGTGCTGAACTGAGACAGATGAATATGCAAATTTATGCTTGTGTTAGTGCGTTTGACGTCATCAGGCTTTGTTCGATGGGACAACGCCTAGTTACATGCGTTGTGTTTTATGAGTCATTGTCTTTTGTTATGACGAAACAGCGTTATGAACCAATCACAATGAATATTTATAGTCAGTCGTCATAAACACCGTCATTTCCTCGACCGGCTCTCGCGCGTCCAACGGTGACCTTGGCATGGTACTCATCTCACCGAATCTGCGCTCTTCCTTCGTATATAGGGACAATGGACCTAACCATTCTGTATTTGACAATTATACAATAAAACATGGAAAAATAACCTCAGATCCCATAATTAAAGCATGGGGCCTTTATATACTGTTACAAACCCCCTCAATGAAAGATTTTGTGTCGAGACACAAAAACTTTCATTGACTCATTCATACGGTTCTAAATAGGATCAGCCTAGATATGTCACCACAACCCCCTGTAATGTCACTATATAAAATTTGTCATCACTTACCCTTGGTCCAATGATGCTAATCGCACCCTCTGACCTTACTGGACTTCTCCGTAGAGATCCCTACACCATAAGGCCATGAGGCACTCTACGCTCCTGTTCTGACGCTCCAGCCAGCCAAGGACCGCGGTCACAACACCACAAAACTCTGAAACATTGAATACAAAAATTTAAAATAGTTGTCTAATATACTTCCATATCTACAACTGATATGTTTCCCTTTAGATGCATTGGTTTGTGTCCGGGGCATTGGTTTGTTCTAATTTAAAAGTTTCAACATAACATCAACAAGACTTCAACATGTACTGATTTTTTACCACCACCAAATTCAATCTCTTCCTTATAAGAGAAAAATATAGATATCCCTACAACTAACACAATACATAAACAATTCTTTAATCTTCCCCAAAACACCTTCACCTAATTATTTCTACAAAATTCAACCTATAACTACTATGGCAGACAAGTTTAGTATTCAAATTTTATTACTTAACTTATAATCATTTATCTCTTTTGCAACTGGTATCATACTATATTTTGCTCAACTTCATTTGTACCTTTAGACTTTCAACCTTTAAAAGCTACTATTCTTTGACATTTGTTACCGTCATTACCAATAACAATAAAACATCATAGAACATTAGACATTACACATTAACGTTGTTACATTTATACTAAACAATTTACATTTACATGACTTGTACCAAAACTTTATCACATCATTACTATCAACCATTCTGTATTAACTTTTAGTTATTTAACATTGATTAGATTCTATACAAAAAATTTTCAAATTTATCATTACCCTTCAGTTACAATTACCTTCCTACCATGAATTTTCTTTTTCTAACCCTTTTATCCTTATTAGTTTGGGTGACTCTCTATTATTCACTATTTTCTCTGTCTTATTTTGGCATTTGTCAATCTAACCTTACTCACCTCTTTTTTACACTAACCGCTTCTAACCATTAATATATCATGACACCAATATCTCAATAATAACCCCCTTCACAAATCCCATTTAAATCCTCTAGCACCGCTCATTTTTTTGTACTAGTATGTGTGTTCCCTATCTATGCTCATTCCTTTATCGGTTCCAGACCCTTTCAGATAACCCTTTCCGGCACACAACGGTCCCTTCCTGTCCCAACACTTTTCGTTGCGGACTCCCTACACCAATACCCTTATTACCATCAACAAATATATATATATATATATATATATATACCATTCACATTACTCACCTCTACATATAATCACTAACCACTGTGTCCCTAAAATATCTAACAACTCTTTATATATTATCAGTATCTCAACATTCTTATTTTCACTAACTCCCATTAACTCTATTTAACTAACTCCAATGCCCTTATTTAATAATTATCACCCAAATTCTTTTACAACATTTCACCTTAATATACCACTAGAAAATTCATCCATTATCTACTAACAACAATACCTCTCAATATCCAAATATATCATATGCGTAATCATTTACTAACCATTAGAATCTAAATCTCATAATATCATTTAAAATCATCAAACTTCCTTAAATTATTTAAAATTCTACAATACATGTTTACATAAAAAAAATACATAAAGTACACAACAGCAAAAATACACAAGTACATTGACATTAATATACACAAAATATACAATCCCCAATTATCATCTTATCATTTACCAAAATCAGTCATAAACAGTCCACTTTAAAACACTGTCCACGTAATTAAATGTTTATAAACACAATAAAATGTTTATCCTCCATCGTCAAATAATAGTCTTACCTTAAAACTATATACATTGTTTAATATTGAATATTTTATCTTATCATTATACATACATATACAATTCAAATGTTCATCATTATCCCCAAACTCATTTAACCTGTCATGATTGGTCATTGTCCTGTCACCTCCTGTATAATCAGTCCTAATTCGGTATTTTATATTATCATTGTTATCAACATTATCTCCTACTACCTCAGTTTCAATACAAGGTAAGTTTTTATTATATTTATCACTTCTCTCTCCACCTAACCTTTCTATAAACTCTTCATAATCCCTACTTATCTTAAAAATCTCTACTTCTCTTTTTCTCTCACAATACCTCTCACTTTTAAAACATCTCTCTCTATCACACCAAGCTACATTCTCTCTCTCAGTATATGCAGGGGACACTACAACTTTATTCTCGCACCACCTATCAGGTGCACAAAATATCCAGGGACAAATGTTTTCAGACCTTTTGTCTCCCAAATCTACATCGAAGGCACCCTCGTCCTTCCTAAACACATGTATATCACCCCCAAATACACCATTAAGGGAAAAATCTAACCCCTGCAATTCTTTTAAAATTATACTCTCTCTACACACTCTCTTCAACCCTTCAACACACATTATCATTCCATCATTATTATATTCTATTCCCCATAAAACCTCATTATTACTACACCTGTTTACATAATCATTTTCCAATATCATACTTTTATGTATATTATTATAATTTTCTACCCCACTTACCTTGTCATCTTTGTTTATCTCTAACTTGTCTACCTTGTCAATATTACAATTTTGTCTCTGTATTTCATTTTTTGATTTTTCTAATTTCTCCTCTAATTGATCTAATTTTACGTTTTCTAAGTTGTTTTGTTTCTTTAGTTCATTCTCAAGACTATCAAACTTTTCGTCTATTTCTTTTAATACGCTATTTTGTGTTTTAATTAGTATAAACAGATCTTCCAGCGATATTTTATTCTCGATTGCCCTAGGTGTAGAATTCGCGCTTATTTTGTCTAATAAAATAGATTCTGTGTCTGTATTATTTATTTCCATACTATTATTTCTTTCTGCCATTTTGACACTTTTAATATTAAAATGATTATTTAGTTATATTTGTAATTAGTCATACAATTACTACTCACTATGTTTGTCAACATAACCTCTTGTGTACTGGGTTATGTATCGTTCTATCACCTTCTCTGTTTCTAAATCTGGCCTATATCTTATATAAAAATAGCTTTATATAAGTTCCAAGTTCGGGGGCCATTTGTTATTTACACTCTTTTACACACAAACATTTATATTTATGTAAATGTAAATATTACCATAATATTGTAAACACGTGTACTTACCGATTTTAATTACGTGAGAGCACGTGCTTTTCTTTTTATGATACTTTCTTCCTAAGGGGCCAGGGTTCATTCTCAGCGAGATTTAGATTCAAAAAAGGTGACATAAATGATAACACTGCTTCTTGATTGAGTATAATTATTAGTTTTAATTTCAGGAACAAAATAAACATACATTAAATGGTGCCCAAAATGGCGTCACGTGTTATTACTAAAACAAAATGGTGGCTATATTTCTCCAAACTTATTCAGTCATTGTGATTGTATATTAATTGTGAATCTTGTTACTATCTCTTTGTATATATGTTTTCTTTTGTTTTCTAGCTGCAGCGCTTATCATGTAATTAGTTATAGGATCATACATTTCACAAACCAATGCCCTCTATGTATGGAAGCATGGCCATTCGTTCGTTCGATCGCACACTCATACACACTCACTGTTACAATTACATTTTATATAATTTATGGGTTTACTTAATGAGCTCATTAATACGAAAATAAAAGTGATATGGTTGACTTCTCTGAAAACTGTGTAGCGTCGCTCCCTCGCTGGTATCAGATGTTCCCCAGGAGTATGGCCGGTGTTCGCCTCATCATTATTGTTCTTAAATCATCTTGCACTGACTCTACATTTAATGTCTTTACTGTGTATTGTTACTTAATTGTTTTCTGACTTTATTCTCACATTTCTTTAATTTTGAATAATACTTTTTACAACTTTTGTATGAAAACTGGGTCGACAGCGATACATCGCTGTGGCCTCTTTGGTGTGCTGTGCTGAACTGAGACAGATGAATATGCAAATTTATGCTTGTGTTAGTGCGTTTGACGTCATCAGGCTTTGTTCGATGGGACAACGCCTAGTTACATGCGTTGTGTTTTATGCGTCATTGTCTTTTGTTATGACGAAACAGCGTTATGAACCAATCACAATGAATATTTATAGTCAGTCGTCATAAACACCGTCATTTCCTCGACCGGCTCTCGCGCGTCCAACGGTGACCTTGGCATGGTACTCATCTCACCGAATCTGCGCTGTTCCTTCGTATATAGGGACAATGGACCTAACCATTCTGTATTTGACAATTATACAATAAAACATGGAAAAATAACCTCAGATCCCATAATTAAAGCATGGGGCCTTTATATACTGTTACAAACCCCCTCAATGAAAGATTTTGTGTCGAGACACAAAAACTTTCATTGACTCATTCATACGGTTCTAAATAGGATCAGCCTAGATATGTCACCACAACCCCCTGTAATGTCACTATATAAAATTTGTCATCACTTACCCTTGGTCCAATGATGCTAATCGCACCCTCTGACCTTACTGGACTTCTCCGTAGAGATCCCTACACCATAAGGCCATGAGGCACTCTACGCTCCTGTTCTGACGCTCCAGCCAGCCCAGGACCGCGGTCACAACACCACAAAACTCTGAAACATTGAATACAAAAATTTAAAATAGTTGTCTAATATACTTCCATATCTACAACTGATATGTTTCCCTTTAGATGCATTGGTTTGTGTCCGGGGCATTGGTTTGTTCTAATTTAAAAGTTTCAACATAACATCAACAAGACTTCAACATGTACTGATTTTTTACCACCACCAAATTCAATCTCTTCCTTATAAGAGAAAAATATAGATATCCCTACAACTAACACAATACATAAACAATTCTTTAATCTTCCCCAAAACACCTTCACCTAATTATTTCTACAAAATTCAACCTATAACTACTATGGCAGACAAGTTTAGTATTCAAATTTTATTACTTAACTTATAATCATTTATCTCTTTTGCAACTGGTATCATACTATATTTTGCTCAACTTCATTTGTACCTTTAGACTTTCAACCTTTAAAAGCTACTATTCTTTGACATTTGTTACCGTCATTACCAATAACAATAAAACATCATAGAACATTAGACATTACACATTAACGTTGTTACATTTATACTAAACAATTTACATTTACATGACTTGTACCAAAACTTTATCACATCATTACTATCAACCATTCTGTATTAACTTTTAGTTATTTAACATTGATTAGATTCTATACAAAAAATTTTCAAATTTATCATTACCCTTCAGTTACAATTACCTTCCTACCATGAATTTTCTTTTTCTAACCCTTTTATCCTTATTAGTTTGGGTGACTCTCTATTATTCACTATTTTCTCTGTCTTATTTTGGCATTTGTCAATCTAACCTTACTCACCTCTTTTTTACACTAACCGCTTCTAACCATTAATATATCATGACACCAATATCTCAATAATAACCCCCTTCACAAATCCCATTTAAATCCTCTAGCACCGCTCATTTTTTTGTACTAGTATGTGTGTTCCCTATCTATGCTCATTCCTTTATCGGTTCCAGACCCTTTCAGATAACCCTTTCCGGCACACAACGGTCCCTTCCTGTCCCAACACTTTTCGTTGCGGACTCCCTACACCAATACCCTTATTACCATCAACAAATATATATATATATATATATATATACCATTCACATTACTCACCTCTACATATAATCACTAACCACTGTGTCCCTAAAATATCTAACAACTCTTTATATATTATCAGTATCTCAACATTCTTATTTTCACTAACTCCCATTAACTCTATTTAACTAACTCCAATGCCCTTATTTAATAATTATCACCCAAATTCTTTTACAACATTTCACCTTAATATACCACTAGAAAATTCATCCATTATCTACTAACAACAATACCTCTCAATATCCAAATATATCATATGCGTAATCATTTACTAACCATTAGAATCTAAATCTCATAATATCATTTAAAATCATCAAACTTCCTTAAATTATTTAAAATTCTACAATACATGTTTACATAAAAAAAATACATAAAGTACACAACAGCAAAAATACACAAGTACATTGACATTAATATACACAAAATATACAATCCCCAATTATCATCTTATCATTTACCAAAATCAGTCATAAACAGTCCACTTTAAAACACTGTCCACGTAATTAAATGTTTATAAACACAATAAAATGTTTATCCTCCATCGTCAAATAATAGTCTTACCTTAAAACTATATACATTGTTTAATATTGAATATTTTATCTTATCATTATACATACATATACAATTCAAATGTTCATCATTATCCCCAAACTCATTTAACCTGTCATGATTGGTCATTGTCCTGTCACCTCCTGTATAATCAGTCCTAATTCGGTATTTTATATTATCATTGTTATCAACATTATCTCCTACTACCTCAGTTTCAATACAAGGTAAGTTTTTATTATATTTATCACTTCTCTCTCCACCTAACCTTTCTATAAACTCTTCATAATCCCTACTTATCTTAAAAATCTCTACTTCTCTTTTTCTCTCACAATACCTCTCACTTTTAAAACATCTCTCTCTATCACACCAAGCTACATTCTCTCTCTCAGTATATGCAGGGGACACTACAACTTTATTCTCGCACCACCTATCAGGTGCACAAAATATCCAGGGACAAATGTTTTCAGACCTTTTGTCTCCCAAATCTACATCGAAGGCACCCTCGTCCTTCCTAAACACATGTATATCACCCCCAAATACACCATTAAGGGAAAAATCTAACCCCTGCAATTCTTTTAAAATTATACTCTCTCTACACACTCTCTTCAACCCTTCAACACACATTATCATTCCATCATTATTATATTCTATTCCCCATAAAACCTCATTATTACTACACCTGTTTACATAATCATTTTCCAATATCATACTTTTATGTATATTATTATAATTTTCTACCCCACTTACCTTGTCATCTTTGTTTATCTCTAACTTGTCTACCTTGTCAATATTACAATTTTGTCTCTGTATTTCATTTTTTGATTTTTCTAATTTCTCCTCTAATTGATCTAATTTTACGTTTTCTAAGTTGTTTTGTTTCTTTAGTTCATTCTCAAGACTATCAAACTTTTCGTCTATTTCTTTTAATACGCTATTTTGTGTTTTAATTAGTATAAACAGATCTTCCAGCGATATTTTATTCTCGATTGCCCTAGGTGTAGAATTCGCGCTTATTTTGTCTAATAAAATAGATTCTGTGTCTGTATTATTTATTTCCATACTATTATTTCTTTCTGCCATTTTGACACTTTTAATATTAAAATGATTATTTAGTTATATTTGTAATTAGTCATACAATTACTACTCACTATGTTTGTCAACATAACCTCTTGTGTACTGGGTTATGTATCGTTCTATCACCTTCTCTGTTTCTAAATCTGGCCTATATCTTATATAAAAATAGCTTTATATAAGTTCCAAGTTCGGGGGCCATTTGTTATTTACACTCTTTTACACACAAACATTTATATTTATGTAAATGTAAATATTACCATAATATTGTAAACACGTGTACTTACCGATTTTAATTACGTGAGAGCACGTGCTTTTCTTTTTATGATACTTTCTTCCTAAGGGGCCAGGGTTCATTCTCAGCGAGATTTAGATTCAAAAAAGGTGACATAAATGATAACACTGCTTCTTGATTGAGTATAATTATTAGTTTTAATTTCAGGAACAAAATAAACATACATTAAATGGTGCCCAAAATGGCGTCACGTGTTATTACTAAAACAAAATGGTGGCTATATTTCTCCAAACTTATTCAGTCATTGTGATTGTATATTAATTGTGAATCTTGTTACTATCTCTTTGTATATATGTTTTCTTTTGTTTTCTAGCTGCAGCGCTTATCATGTAATTAGTTATAGGATCATACATTTCACAAACCAATGCCCTCTATGTATGGAAGCATGGCCATTCGTTCGTTCGATCGCACACTCATACACACTCACTGTTACAATTACATTTTATATAATTTATGGGTTTACTTAATGAGCTCATTAATACGAAAATAAAAGTGATATGGTTGACTTCTCTGAAAACTGTGTAGCGTCGCTCCCTCGCTGGTATCAGATGTTCCCCAGGAGTATGGCCGGTGTTCGCCTCATCATTATTGTTCTTAAATCATCTTGCACTGACTCTACATTTAATGTCTTTACTGTGTATTGTTACTTAATTGTTTTCTGACTTTATTCTCACATTTCTTTAATTTTGAATAATACTTTTTACAACTTTTGTATGAAAACTGGGTCGACAGCGATACATCGCTGTGGCCTCTTTGGTGTGCTGTGCTGAACTGAGACAGATGAATATGCAAATTTATGCTTGTGTTAGTGCGTTTGACGTCATCAGGCTTTGTTCGATGGGACAACGCCTAGTTACATGCGTTGTGTTTTATGCGTCATTGTCTTTTGTTATGACGAAACAGCGTTATGAACCAATCACAATGAATATTTATAGTCAGTCGTCATAAACACCGTCATTTCCTCGACCGGCTCTCGCGCGTCCAACGGTGACCTTGGCATGGTACTCATCTCACCGAATCTGCGCTGTTCCTTCGTATATAGGGACAATGGACCTAACCATTCTGTATTTGACAATTATACAATAAAACATGGAAAAATAACCTCAGATCCCATAATTAAAGCATGGGGCCTTTATATACTGTTACAAACCCCCTCAATGAAAGATTTTGTGTCGAGACACAAAAACTTTCATTGACTCATTCATACGGTTCTAAATAGGATCAGCCTAGATATGTCACCACAACCCCCTGTAATGTCACTATATAAAATTTGTCATCACTTACCCTTGGTCCAATGATGCTAATCGCACCCTCTGACCTTACTGGACTTCTCCGTAGAGATCCCTACACCATAAGGCCATGAGGCACTCTACGCTCCTGTTCTGACGCTCCAGCCAGCCCAGGACCGCGGTCACAACACCACAAAACTCTGAAACATTGAATACAAAAATTTAAAATAGTTGTCTAATATACTTCCATATCTACAACTGATATGTTTCCCTTTAGATGCATTGGTTTGTGTCCGGGGCATTGGTTTGTTCTAATTTAAAAGTTTCAACATAACATCAACAAGACTTCAACATGTACTGATTTTTTACCACCACCAAATTCAATCTCTTCCTTATAAGAGAAAAATATAGATATCCCTACAACTAACACAATACATAAACAATTCTTTAATCTTCCCCAAAACACCTTCACCTAATTATTTCTACAAAATTCAACCTATAACTACTATGGCAGACAAGTTTAGTATTCAAATTTTATTACTTAACTTATAATCATTTATCTCTTTTGCAACTGGTATCATACTATATTTTGCTCAACTTCATTTGTACCTTTAGACTTTCAACCTTTAAAAGCTACTATTCTTTGACATTTGTTACCGTCATTACCAATAACAATAAAACATCATAGAACATTAGACATTACACATTAACGTTGTTACATTTATACTAAACAATTTACATTTACATGACTTGTACCAAAACTTTATCACATCATTACTATCAACCATTCTGTATTAACTTTTAGTTATTTAACATTGATTAGATTCTATACAAAAAATTTTCAAATTTATCATTACCCTTCAGTTACAATTACCTTCCTACCATGAATTTTCTTTTTCTAACCCTTTTATCCTTATTAGTTTGGGTGACTCTCTATTATTCACTATTTTCTCTGTCTTATTTTGGCATTTGTCAATCTAACCTTACTCACCTCTTTTTTACACTAACCGCTTCTAACCATTAATATATCATGACACCAATATCTCAATAATAACCCCCTTCACAAATCCCATTTAAATCCTCTGGCACCGCTCATTTTTTTGTACTAGTATGTGTGTTCCCTATCTATGCTCATTCCTTTATCGGTTCCAGACCCTTTCAGATAACCCTTTCCGGCACACAACGGTCCCTTCCTGTCCCAACACTTTTCGTTGCGGACTCCCTACACCAATACCCTTATTACCATCAACAAATATATATATATATATATATATACCATTCACATTACTCACCTCTACATATAATCACTAACCACTGTGTCCCTAAAATATCTAACAACTCTTTATATATTATCAGTATCTCAACATTCTTATTTTCACTAACTCCCATTAACTCTATTTAACTAACTCCAATGCCCTTATTTAATAATTATCACCCAAATTCTTTTACAACATTTCACCTTAATATACCACTAGAAAATTCATCCATTATCTACTAACAACAATACCTCTCAATATCCAAATATATCATATGCGTAATCATTTACTAACCATTAGAATCTAAATCTCATAATATCATTTAAAATCATCAAACTTCCTTAAATTATTTAAAATTCTACAATACATGTTTACATAAAAAAAATACATAAAGTACACAACAGCAAAAATACACAAGTACATTGACATTAATATACACAAAATATACAATCCCCAATTATCATCTTATCATTTACCAAAATCAGTCATAAACAGTCCACTTTAAAACACTGTCCACGTAATTAAATGTTTATAAACACAATAAAATGTTTATCCTCCATCGTCAAATAATAGTCTTACCTTAAAACTATATACATTGTTTAATATTGAATATTTTATCTTATCATTATACATACATATACAATTCAAATGTTCATCATTATCCCCAAACTCATTTAACCTGTCATGATTGGTCATTGTCCTGTCACCTCCTGTATAATCAGTCCTAATTCGGTATTTTATATTATCATTGTTATCAACATTATCTCCTACTACCTCAGTTTCAATACAAGGTAAGTTTTTATTATATTTATCACTTCTCTCTCCACCTAACCTTTCTATAAACTCTTCATAATCCCTACTTATCTTAAAAATCTCTACTTCTCTTTTTCTCTCACAATACCTCTCACTTTTAAAACATCTCTCTCTATCACACCAAGCTACATTCTCTCTCTCAGTATATGCAGGGGACACTACAACTTTATTCTCGCACCACCTATCAGGTGCACAAAATATCCAGGGACAAATGTTTTCAGACCTTTTGTCTCCCAAATCTACATCGAAGGCACCCTCGTCCTTCCTAAACACATGTATATCACCCCCAAATACACCATTAAGGGAAAAATCTAACCCCTGCAATTCTTTTAAAATTATACTCTCTCTACACACTCTCTTCAACCCTTCAACACACATTATCATTCCATCATTATTATATTCTATTCCCCATAAAACCTCATTATTACTACACCTGTTTACATAATCATTTTCCAATATCATACTTTTATGTATATTATTATAATTTTCTACCCCACTTACCTTGTCATCTTTGTTTATCTCTAACTTGTCTACCTTGTCAATATTACAATTTTGTCTCTGTATTTCATTTTTTGATTTTTCTAATTTCTCCTCTAATTGATCTAATTTTACGTTTTCTAAGTTGTTTTGTTTCTTTAGTTCATTCTCAAGACTATCAAACTTTTCGTCTATTTCTTTTAATACGCTATTTTGTGTTTTAATTAGTATAAACAGATCTTCCAGCGATATTTTATTCTCGATTGCCCTAGGTGTAGAATTCGCGCTTATTTTGTCTAATAAAATAGATTCTGTGTCTGTATTATTTATTTCCATACTATTATTTCTTTCTGCCATTTTGACACTTTTAATATTAAAATGATTATTTAGTTATATTTGTAATTAGTCATACAATTACTACTCACTATGTTTGTCAACATAACCTCTTGTGTTCTGGGTTATGTATCGTTCTATCACCTTCTCTGTTTCTAAATCTGGCCTATATCTTATATAAAAATAGCTTTATATAAGTTCCAAGTTCGGGGGCCATTTGTTATTTACACTCTTTTACACACAAACATTTATATTTATGTAAATGTAAATATTACCATAATATTGTAAACACGTGTACTTACCGATTTTAATTACGTGAGAGCACGTGCTTTTCTTTTTATGATACTTTCTTCCTAAGGGGCCAGGGTTCATTCTCAGCGAGATTTAGATTCAAAAAAGGTGACATAAATGATAACACTGCTTCTTGATTGAGTATAATTATTAGTTTTAATTTCAGGAACAAAATAAACATACATTAAATGGTGCCCAAAATGGCGTCACGTGTTATTACTAAAACAAAATGGTGGCTATATTTCTCCAAACTTATTCAGTCATTGTGATTGTATATTAATTGTGAATCTTGTTACTATCTCTTTGTATATATGTTTTCTTTTGTTTTCTAGCTGCAGCGCTTATCATGTAATTAGTTATAGGATCATACATTTCACAAACCAATGCCCTCTATGTATGGAAGCATGGCCATTCGTTCGTTCGATCGCACACTCATACACACTCACTGTTACAATTACATTTTATATAATTTATGGGTTTACTTAATGAGCTCATTAATACGAAAATAAAAGTGATATGGTTGACTTCTCTGAAAACTGTGTAGCGTCGCTCCCTCGCTGGTATCAGATGTTCCCCAGGAGTATGGCCGGTGTTCGCCTCATCATTATTGTTCTTAAATCATCTTGCACTGACTCTACATTTAATGTCTTTACTGTGTATTGTTACTTAATTGTTTTCTGACTTTATTCTCACATTTCTTTAATTTTGAATAATACTTTTTACAACTTTTGTATGAAAACTGGGTCGACAGCGATACATCGCTGTGGCCTCTTTGGTGTGCTGTGCTGAACTGAGACAGATGAATATGCAAATTTATGCTTGTGTTAGTGCGTTTGACGTCATCAGGCTTTGTTCGATGGGACAACGCCTAGTTACATGCGTTGTGTTTTATGCGTCATTGTCTTTTGTTATGACGAAACAGCGTTATGAACCAATCACAATGAATATTTATAGTCAGTCGTCATAAACACCGTCATTTCCTCGACCGGCTCTCGCGCGTCCAACGGTGACCTTGGCATGGTACTCATCTCACCGAATCTGCGCTGTTCCTTCGTATATAGGGACAATGGACCTAACCATTCTGTATTTGACAATTATACAATAAAACATGGAAAAATAACCTCAGATCCCATAATTAAAGCATGGGGCCTTTATATACTGTTACAAACCCCCTCAATGAAAGATTTTGTGTCGAGACACAAAAACTTTCATTGACTCATTCATACGGTTCTAAATAGGATCAGCCTAGATATGTCACCACAACCCCCTGTAATGTCACTATATAAAATTTGTCATCACTTACCCTTGGTCCAATGATGCTAATCGCACCCTCTGACCTTACTGGACTTCTCCGTAGAGATCCCTACACCATAAGGCCATGAGGCACTCTACGCTCCTGTTCTGACGCTCCAGCCAGCCCAGGACCGCGGTCACAACACCACAAAACTCTGAAACATTGAATACAAAAATTTAAAATAGTTGTCTAATATACTTCCATATCTACAACTGATATGTTTCCCTTTAGATGCATTGGTTTGTGTCCGGGGCATTGGTTTGTTCTAATTTAAAAGTTTCAACATAACATCAACAAGACTTCAACATGTACTGATTTTTTACCACCACCAAATTCAATCTCTTCCTTATAAGAGAAAAATATAGATATCCCTACAACTAACACAATACATAAACAATTCTTTAATCTTCCCCAAAACACCTTCACCTAATTATTTCTACAAAATTCAACCTATAACTACTATGGCAGACAAGTTTAGTATTCAAATTTTATTACTTAACTTATAATCATTTATCTCTTTTGCAACTGGTATCATACTATATTTTGCTCAACTTCATTTGTACCTTTAGACTTTCAACCTTTAAAAGCTACTATTCTTTGACATTTGTTACCGTCATTACCAATAACAATAAAACATCATAGAACATTAGACATTACACATTAACGTTGTTACATTTATACTAAACAATTTACATTTACATGACTTGTACCAAAACTTTATCACATCATTACTATCAACCATTCTGTATTAACTTTTAGTTATTTAACATTGATTAGATTCTATACAAAAAATTTTCAAATTTATCATTACCCTTCAGTTACAATTACCTTCCTACCATGAATTTTCTTTTTCTAACCCTTTTATCCTTATTAGTTTGGGTGACTCTCTATTATTCACTATTTTCTCTGTCTTATTTTGGCATTTGTCAATCTAACCTTACTCACCTCTTTTTTACACTAACCGCTTCTAACCATTAATATATCATGACACCAATATCTCAATAATAACCCCCTTCACAAATCCCATTTAAATCCTCTGGCACCGCTCATTTTTTTGTACTAGTATGTGTGTTCCCTATCTATGCTCATTCCTTTATCGGTTCCAGACCCTTTCAGATAACCCTTTCCGGCACACAACGGTCCCTTCCTGTCCCAACACTTTTCGTTGCGGACTCCCTACACCAATACCCTTATTACCATCAACAAATATATATATATATATATATACCATTCACATTACTCACCTCTACATATAATCACTAACCACTGTGTCCCTAAAATATCTAACAACTCTTTATATATTATCAGTATCTCAACATTCTTATTTTCACTAACTCCCATTAACTCTATTTAACTAACTCCAATGCCCTTATTTAATAATTATCACCCAAATTCTTTTACAACATTTCACCTTAATATACCACTAGAAAATTCATCCATTATCTACTAACAACAATACCTCTCAATATCCAAATATATCATATGCGTAATCATTTACTAACCATTAGAATCTAAATCTCATAATATCATTTAAAATCATCAAACTTCCTTAAATTATTTAAAATTCTACAATACATGTTTACATAAAAAAAATACATAAAGTACACAACAGCAAAAATACACAAGTACATTGACATTAATATACACAAAATATACAATCCCCAATTATCATCTTATCATTTACCAAAATCAGTCATAAACAGTCCACTTTAAAACACTGTCCACGTAATTAAATGTTTATAAACACAATAAAATGTTTATCCTCCATCGTCAAATAATAGTCTTACCTTAAAACTATATACATTGTTTAATATTGAATATTTTATCTTATCATTATACATACATATACAATTCAAATGTTCATCATTATCCCCAAACTCATTTAACCTGTCATGATTGGTCATTGTCCTGTCACCTCCTGTATAATCAGTCCTAATTCGGTATTTTATATTATCATTGTTATCAACATTATCTCCTACTACCTCAGTTTCAATACAAGGTAAGTTTTTATTATATTTATCACTTCTCTCTCCACCTAACCTTTCTATAAACTCTTCATAATCCCTACTTATCTTAAAAATCTCTACTTCTCTTTTTCTCTCACAATACCTCTCACTTTTAAAACATCTCTCTCTATCACACCAAGCTACATTCTCTCTCTCAGTATATGCAGGGGACACTACAACTTTATTCTCGCACCACCTATCAGGTGCACAAAATATCCAGGGACAAATGTTTTCAGACCTTTTGTCTCCCAAATCTACATCGAAGGCACCCTCGTCCTTCCTAAACACATGTATATCACCCCCAAATACACCATTAAGGGAAAAATCTAACCCCTGCAATTCTTTTAAAATTATACTCTCTCTACACACTCTCTTCAACCCTTCAACACACATTATCATTCCATCATTATTATATTCTATTCCCCATAAAACCTCATTATTACTACACCTGTTTACATAATCATTTTCCAATATCATACTTTTATGTATATTATTATAATTTTCTACCCCACTTACCTTGTCATCTTTGTTTATCTCTAACTTGTCTACCTTGTCAATATTACAATTTTGTCTCTGTATTTCATTTTTTGATTTTTCTAATTTCTCCTCTAATTGATCTAATTTTACGTTTTCTAAGTTGTTTTGTTTCTTTAGTTCATTCTCAAGACTATCAAACTTTTCGTCTATTTCTTTTAATACGCTATTTTGTGTTTTAATTAGTATAAACAGATCTTCCAGCGATATTTTATTCTCGATTGCCCTAGGTGTAGAATTCGCGCTTATTTTGTCTAATAAAATAGATTCTGTGTCTGTATTATTTATTTCCATACTATTATTTCTTTCTGCCATTTTGACACTTTTAATATTAAAATGATTATTTAGTTATATTTGTAATTAGTCATACAATTACTACTCACTATGTTTGTCAACATAACCTCTTGTGTACTGGGTTATGTATCGTTCTATCACCTTCTCTGTTTCTAAATCTGGCCTATATCTTATATAAAAATAGCTTTATATAAGTTCCAAGTTCGGGGGCCATTTGTTATTTACACTCTTTTACACACAAACATTTATATTTATGTAAATGTAAATATTACCATAATATTGTAAACACGTGTACTTACCGATTTTAATTACGTGAGAGCACGTGCTTTTCTTTTTATGATACTTTCTTCCTAAGGGGCCAGGGTTCATTCTCAGCGAGATTTAGATTCAAAAAAGGTGACATAAATGATAACACTGCTTCTTGATTGAGTATAATTATTAGTTTTAATTTCAGGAACAAAATAAACATACATTAAATGGTGCCCAAAATGGCGTCACGTGTTATTACTAAAACAAAATGGTGGCTATATTTCTCCAAACTTATTCAGTCATTGTGATTGTATATTAATTGTGAATCTTGTTACTATCTCTTTGTATATATGTTTTCTTTTGTTTTCTAGCTGCAGCGCTTATCATGTAATTAGTTATAGGATCATACATTTCACAAACCAATGCCCTCTATGTATGGAAGCATGGCCATTCGTTCGTTCGATCGCACACTCATACACACTCACTGTTACAATTACATTTTATATAATTTATGGGTTTACTTAATGAGCTCATTAATACGAAAATAAAAGTGATATGGTTGACTTCTCTGAAAACTGTGTAGCGTCGCTCCCTCGCTGGTATCAGATGTTCCCCAGGAGTATGGCCGGTGTTCGCCTCATCATTATTGTTCTTAAATCATCTTGCACTGACTCTACATTTAATGTCTTTACTGTGTATTGTTACTTAATTGTTTTCTGACTTTATTCTCACATTTCTTTAATTTTGAATAATACTTTTTACAACTTTTGTATGAAAACTGGGTCGACAGCGATACATCGCTGTGGCCTCTTTGGTGTGCTGTGCTGAACTGAGACAGATGAATATGCAAATTTATGCTTGTGTTAGTGCGTTTGACGTCATCAGGCTTTGTTCGATGGGACAACGCCTAGTTACATGCGTTGTGTTTTATGCGTCATTGTCTTTTGTTATGACGAAACAGCGTTATGAACCAATCACAATGAATATTTATAGTCAGTCGTCATAAACACCGTCATTTCCTCGACCGGCTCTCGCGCGTCCAACGGTGACCTTGGCATGGTACTCATCTCACCGAATCTGCGCTGTTCCTTCGTATATAGGGACAATGGACCTAACCATTCTGTATTTGACAATTATACAATAAAACATGGAAAAATAACCTCAGATCCCATAATTAAAGCATGGGGCCTTTATATACTGTTACAAACCCCCTCAATGAAAGATTTTGTGTCGAGACACAAAAACTTTCATTGACTCATTCATACGGTTCTAAATAGGATCAGCCTAGATATGTCACCACAACCCCCTGTAATGTCACTATATAAAATTTGTCATCACTTACCCTTGGTCCAATGATGCTAATCGCACCCTCTGACCTTACTGGACTTCTCCGTAGAGATCCCTACACCATAAGGCCATGAGGCACTCTACGCTCCTGTTCTGACGCTCCAGCCAGCCCAGGACCGCGGTCACAACACCACAAAACTCTGAAACATTGAATACAAAAATTTAAAATAGTTGTCTAATATACTTCCATATCTACAACTGATATGTTTCCCTTTAGATGCATTGGTTTGTGTCCGGGGCATTGGTTTGTTCTAATTTAAAAGTTTCAACATAACATCAACAAGACTTCAACATGTACTGATTTTTTACCACCACCAAATTCAATCTCTTCCTTATAAGAGAAAAATATAGATATCCCTACAACTAACACAATACATAAACAATTCTTTAATCTTCCCCAAAACACCTTCACCTAATTATTTCTACAAAATTCAACCTATAACTACTATGGCAGACAAGTTTAGTATTCAAATTTTATTACTTAACTTATAATCATTTATCTCTTTTGCAACTGGTATCATACTATATTTTGCTCAACTTCATTTGTACCTTTAGACTTTCAACCTTTAAAAGCTACTATTCTTTGACATTTGTTACCGTCATTACCAATAACAATAAAACATCATAGAACATTAGACATTACACATTAACGTTGTTACATTTATACTAAACAATTTACATTTACATGACTTGTACCAAAACTTTATCACATCATTACTATCAACCATTCTGTATTAACTTTTAGTTATTTAACATTGATTAGATTCTATACAAAAAATTTTCAAATTTATCATTACCCTTCAGTTACAATTACCTTCCTACCATGAATTTTCTTTTTCTAACCCTTTTATCCTTATTAGTTTGGGTGACTCTCTATTATTCACTATTTTCTCTGTCTTATTTTGGCATTTGTCAATCTAACCTTACTCACCTCTTTTTTACACTAACCGCTTCTAACCATTAATATATCATGACACCAATATCTCAATAATAACCCCCTTCACAAATCCCATTTAAATCCTCTGGCACCGCTCATTTTTTTGTACTAGTATGTGTGTTCCCTATCTATGCTCATTCCTTTATCGGTTCCAGACCCTTTCAGATAACCCTTTCCGGCACACAACGGTCCCTTCCTGTCCCAACACTTTTCGTTGCGGACTCCCTACACCAGTACCCTTATTACCATCAACAAATATATATATATATATATATATACCATTCACATTACTCACCTCTACATATAATCACTAACCACTGTGTCCCTAAAATATCTAACAACTCTTTATATATTATCAGTATCTCAACATTCTTATTTTCACTAACTCCCATTAACTCTATTTAACTAACTCCAATGCCCTTATTTAATAATTATCACCCAAATTCTTTTACAACATTTCACCTTAATATACCACTAGAAAATTCATCCATTATCTACTAACAACAATACCTCTCAATATCCAAATATATCATATGCGTAATCATTTACTAACCATTAGAATCTAAATCTCATAATATCATTTAAAATCATCAAACTTCCTTAAATTATTTAAAATTCTACAATACATGTTTACATAAAAAAAATACATAAAGTACACAACAGCAAAAATACACAAGTACATTGACATTAATATACACAAAATATACAATCCCCAATTATCATCTTATCATTTACCAAAATCAGTCATAAACAGTCCACTTTAAAACACTGTCCACGTAATTAAATGTTTATAAACACAATAAAATGTTTATCCTCCATCGTCAAATAATAGTCTTACCTTAAAACTATATACATTGTTTAATATTGAATATTTTATCTTATCATTATACATACATATACAATTCAAATGTTCATCATTATCCCCAAACTCATTTAACCTGTCATGATTGGTCATTGTCCTGTCACCTCCTGTATAATCAGTCCTAATTCGGTATTTTATATTATCATTGTTATCAACATTATCTCCTACTACCTCAGTTTCAATACAAGGTAAGTTTTTATTATATTTATCACTTCTCTCTCCACCTAACCTTTCTATAAACTCTTCATAATCTCTACTTATCTTAAAAATCTCTACTTCTCTTTTTCTCTCACAATACCTCTCACTTTTAAAACATCTCTCTCTATCACACCAAGCTACATTCTCTCTCTCAGTATATGCAGGGGACACTACAACTTTATTCTCGCACCACCTATCAGGTGCACAAAATATCCAGGGACAAATGTTTTCAGACCTTTTGTCTCCCAAATCTACATCGAAGGCACCCTCGTCCTTCCTAAACACATGTATATCACCCCCAAATACACCATTAAGGGAAAAATCTAACCCCTGCAATTCTTTTAAAATTATACTCTCTCTACACACTCTCTTCAACCCTTCAACACACATTATCATTCCATCATTATTATATTCTATTCCCCATAAAACCTCATTATTACTACACCTGTTTACATAATCATTTTCCAATATCATACTTTTATTTCTATTATTATAATTTTCTACCCCACTTACCTTGTCATCTTTGTTTATCTCTAACTTGTCTACCTTGTCAATATTACAATTTTGTCTCTGTATTTCATTTTTTGATTTTTCTAATTTCTCCTCTAATTGATCTAATTTTACGTTTTCTAAGTTGTTTTGTTTCTTTAGTTCATTCTCAAGACTATCAAACTTTTCGTCTATTTCTTTTAATACGCTATTTTGTGTTTTAATTAGTATAAACAGATCTTCCAGCGATATTTTATTCTCGATTGCCCTAGGTGTAGAATTCGCGCTTATTTTGTCTAATAAAATAGATTCTGTGTCTGTATTATTTATTTCCATACTATTATTTCTTTCTGCCATTTTGACACTTTTAATATTAAAATGATTATTTAGTTATATTTGTAATTAGTCATACAATTACTACTCACTATGTTTGTCAACATAACCTCTTGTGTACTGGGTTATGTATCGTTCTATCACCTTCTCTGTTTCTAAATCTGGCCTATATCTTATATAAAAATAGCTTTATATAAGTTCCAAGTTCGGGGGCCATTTGTTATTTACACTCTTTTACACACAAACATTTATATTTATGTAAATGTAAATATTACCATAATATTGTAAACACGTGTACTTACCGATTTTAATTACGTGAGAGCACGTGCTTTTCTTTTTATGATACTTTCTTCCTAAGGGGCCAGGGTTCATTCTCAGCGAGATTTAGATTCAAAAAAGGTGACATAAATGATAACACTGCTTCTTGATTGAGTATAATTATTAGTTTTAATTTCAGGAACAAAATAAACATACATTAAATGGTGCCCAAAATGGCGTCACGTGTTATTACTAAAACAAAATGGTGGCTATATTTCTCCAAACTTATTCAGTCATTGTGATTGTATATTAATTGTGAATCTTGTTACTATCTCTTTGTATATATGTTTTCTTTTGTTTTCTAGCTGCAGCGCTTATCATGTAATTAGTTATAGGATCATACATTTCACAAACCAATGCCCTCTATGTATGGAAGCATGGCCATTCGTTCGTTCGATCGCACACTCATACACACTCACTGTTACAATTACATTTTATATAATTTATGGGTTTACTTAATGAGCTCATTAATACGAAAATAAAAGTGATATGGTTGACTTCTCTGAAAACTGTGTAGCGTCGCTCCCTCGCTGGTATCAGATGTTCCCCAGGAGTATGGCCGGTGTTCGCCTCATCATTATTGTTCTTAAATCATCTTGCACTGACTCTACATTTAATGTCTTTACTGTGTATTGTTACTTAATTGTTTTCTGACTTTATTCTCACATTTCTTTAATTTTGAATAATACTTTTTACAACTTTTGTATGAAAACTGGGTCGACAGCGATACATCGCTGTGGCCTCTTTGGTGTGCTGTGCTGAACTGAGACAGATGAATATGCAAATTTATGCTTGTGTTAGTGCGTTTGACGTCATCAGGCTTTGTTCGATGGGACAACGCCTAGTTACATGCGTTGTGTTTTATGCGTCATTGTCTTTTGTTATGACGAAACAGCGTTATGAACCAATCACAATGAATATTTATAGTCAGTCGTCATAAACACCGTCATTTCCTCGACCGGCTCTCGCGCGTCCAACGGTGACCTTGGCATGGTACTCATCTCACCGAATCTGCGCTGTTCCTTCGTATATAGGGACAATGGACCTAACCATTCTGTATTTGACAATTATACAATAAAACATGGAAAAATAACCTCAGATCCCATAATTAAAGCATGGGGCCTTTATATACTGTTACAAACCCCCTCAATGAAAGATTTTGTGTCGAGACACAAAAACTTTCATTGACTCATTCATACGGTTCTAAATAGGATCAGCCTAGATATGTCACCACAACCCCCTGTAATGTCACTATATAAAATTTGTCATCACTTACCCTTGGTCCAATGATGCTGATCGCACCCTCTGACCTTACTGGACTTCTCCGTAGAGATCCCTACACCATAAGGCCATGAGGCACTCTACGCTCCTGTTCTGACGCTCCAGCCAGCCCAGGACCGCGGTCACAACACCACAAAACTCTGAAACATTGAATACAAAAATTTAAAATAGTGGTCTAATATACTTCCATATCTACAACTGATATGTTTCCCTTTAGATGCATTGGTTTGTGTCCGGGGCATTGGTTTGTTCTAATTTAAAAGTTTCAACATAACATCAACAAGACTTCAACATGTACTGATTTTTTACCACCACCAAATTCAATCTCTTCCTTATAAGAGAAAAATATAGATATCCCTACAACTAACACAATACATAAACAATTCTTTAATCTTCCCCAAAACACCTTCACCTAATTATTTCTACAAAATTCAACCTATAACTACTATGGCAGACAAGTTTAGTATTCAAATTTTATTACTCAACTTATAATCATTTATCTCTTTTGCAACTGGTATCATACTATATTTTGCTCAACTTCATTTGTACCTTTAGACTTTCAACCTTTAAAAGCTACTATTCTTTGACATTTGTTACCGTCATTACCAATAACAATAAAACATCATAGAACATTAGACATTACACATTAACGTTGTTACATTTATACTAAACAATTTACATTTACATGACTTGTACCAAAACTTTATCACATCATTACTATCAACCATTCTGTATTAACTTTTAGTTATTTAACATTGATTAGATTCTATACAAAAAATTTTCAAATTTATCATTACCCTTCAGTTACAATTACCTTCCTACCATGAATTTTCTTTTTCTAACCCTTTTATCCTTATTAGTTTGGGTGACTCTCTATTATTCACTATTTTCTCTGTCTTATTTTGGCATTTGTCAATCTAACCTTACTCACCTCTTTTTTACACTAACCGCTTCTAACCATTAATATATCATGACACCAATATCTCAATAATAACCCCCTTCACAAATCCCATTTAAATCCTCTGGCACCGCTCATTTTTTTGTACTAGTATGTGTGTTCCCTATCTATGCTCATTCCTTTATCGGTTCCAGACCCTTTCAGATAACCCTTTCCGGCACACAACGGTCCCTTCCTGTCCCAACACTTTTCGTTGCGGACTCCCTACACAAATACCCTTATTACCATCAACAAATATATATATATATACACCATTCACATTACTCACCTCTACATATATTCACTAACCACTGTGTCCCTAAAATATCTAACACCTCTTTATATATTATCAGTATCTCAACATTCTTATTTTCACTAACTCCCATTAACTCTATTTAACTAACTCCAATGCCCTTATTTAATAATTATCACCCAAATTCTTTTACAACATTTCACCTTAATATACCACTAGAAAATTCATCCATTATCTACTAACAACAATACCTCTCAATATCCAAATATATCATATGCGTAATCATTTACTAACCATTAGAATCTAAATCTCATAATATCATTTAAAATCATCAAACTTCCTTAAATTATTTAAAATTCTACAATACATGTTTACATAAAAAAAATACATAAAGTACACAACAGCAAAAATACACAAGTACATTGACATTAATATACACAAAATATACAATCCACAATTATCATTTTATCATTTACCAAAATCAGTCATAAACAGTCCATTTTAAAACACTGTCCACATAATTAAATGTTTATAAACACAATAAAATGTTTATCCTCCATCGTCAAATAATAGTCTTACCTTAAAACTATATACATTGTTTAATATTGAATATTTTATCTTATCATTATACATACATATACAATTCAAATGTTCATCATTATCCCCAAACTCTTTTAACCTGTCATGATTGGTCATTGTCCTGTCACCTCCTGTATAATCAGTCCTAATTCGGTATTTTATATTATCATTGTTATCAACATTATCTCCTACTACCTCAGTTTCAATACAAGGTAAGTTTTTATTATATTTATCACTTCTCTCTCCACCTAACCTTTCTATAAACTCTTCATAATCTCTACTTATCTTAAAAATCTCTACTTCTCTTTTTCTCTCACAATACCTCTCACTTTTAAAACATCTCTCTCTATCACACCAAGCTACATTCTCTCTCTCAGTATATGCAGGGGACACTACAACTTTATTCTCGCACCACCTATCAGGTGCACAAAATATCCAGGGACAAATGTTTTCAGACCTTTTGTCTCCCAAATCTACATCGAAGGCACCCTCGTCCTTCCTAAACACATGTATATCACCCCCAAATACACCATTAAGGGAAAAATCTAACCCCTGCAATTCTTTTACAATTATACTCTCTCTACACACTCTCTTCAACCCTTCAACACACATTATCATTCCATCATTATTATATTCTATTCCCCATAAAACCTCATTATTACTACCCCTGTTTACATAATCATTTTCCGATATCATACTTTTATTTATATTATCATAATTTTCTACCCCACTTACCTTGTCTTCTTTGTTTATCTCTAACTTGTCTACCTTGTCAATATTACAATTTTGTCTCTGTATTTCATTTTTTGATTTTTCTAATTTCTCCTCTAATTGATCTAATTTTACGTTTTCTAAGTTGTTTTGTTTCTTTAGTTCATTCTCAAGACTATCAAACTTTTCGTCAATTTCTTTTAATACGCTATTTTGTGTTTTAATTAGTATAAACAGATCTTCCAGCGATATTTTATTCTCGATTGCCCTAGGTGTAGAATTCGCGCTTATTTTGTCTAATAAAATAGATTCTGTGTCTGTATTATTTATTTCCATACTATTATTTCTTTCTGCCATTTTGACACTTTTAATATTAAAATGATTATTTAGTTATATTTGTAATTAGTCATACAATTACTACTCATTATGTTTGTCAACATAACCTCTTGTGTACTGGGTTATGTATCGTTCTATCACCTTCTCTGTTTCTAAATCTGGCCTATATCTTATATAAAAATAGCTTTATATAAGTTCCAAGTTCGGGGGCCATTTGTTATTTACACTCTTTTACACACAAACATTTATATTTATGTAAATGTAAATATTACCATAATATTGTAAACACGTGTACTTACCGATTTTAATTACGTGAGAGCACGTGCTTTTCTTTTTATGATACTTTCTTCCTAAGGGGCCAGGGTTCATTCTCAGCAAGATTTAGATTCAAAAAAGGTGACATAAATGATAACACTGCTTCTTGATTGAGTATAATTATTAGTTTTAATTTCAGGAACAAAATAAACATACATTAAATGGTGCCCAAAATGGCGTCACGTGTTATTACTAAAACAAAATGGTGGCTATATTTCTCCAAACTTATTCAGTCATTGTGATTGTATATTAATTGTGAATCTTGTTACTATCTCTTTGTATATATGTTTTCTTTTGTTTTCTAGCTGCAGCGCTTATCATGTAATTAGTTATAGGATCATACATTTCACAAACCAATGCCCTCTATGTATGGAAGCATGGCCATTCGTTCGTTCGATCGCACACTCATACACACTCACTGTTACAATTACATTTTATATAATTTATGGGTTTACTTAATGAGCTCATTAATACGAAAATAAAAGTGATATGGTTGACTTCTCTGAAAACTGTGTAGCATCGCTCCCTCGCTGGTATCAGATGTTCCCCAGGAGTATGGCCGGTGTTCGCCTCATCATTATTGTTCTTAAATCATCTTGCACTGACTCTACATTTAATGTCTTTACTGTGTATTGTTACTTAATTGTTTTCTGACTTTATTCTCACATTTCTTTAATTTTGAATAATACTTTTTACAAGTTTTGTATGAAAACTGGGTCGACAGCGATACATCGCTGTGGCCTCTTTGGTGTGCTGTGCTGAACTGAGACAGATGAATATGCAAATTTATGCTTGTGTTAGTGCGTTTGACGTCATCAGGCTTTGTTCGATGGGACAACGCCTAGTTACATGCGTTGTGTTTTATGCGTCATTGTCTTTTGTTATGACGAAACAGCGTTATGAACCAATCACAATGAATATTTATAGTCAGTCGTCATAAACACCGCCATTTCCTCGACCGGCTCTCGCGCGTCCAACGGTGACCTTGGCATGGTACTAATCTCACCGAATCTGCGCTGTTCCTTCGTATATAGGGACAATGGACCTAACCATTCTGTATTTGACAATTATACAATAAAACATGGAAAAATAACCTCAGATCCCATAATTAAAGCATGGGGCCTTTATATACTGTTACAAACCCCCTCAATGAAAGATTTTGTGTCGAGACACAAAAACTTTCATTGACTCATTCATACGGTTCTAAATAGGATCAGCCTAGATATGTCACCACAACCCCCTGTAATGTCACTATATAAAATTTGTCATCACTTACCCTTGGTCCAATGATGCTGATCGCACCCTCTGACCTTACTGGACTTCTCCGTAGAGATCCCTACACCATAAGGCCATGAGGCACTCTACGCTCCTGTTCTGACGCTCCAGCCAGCCCAGGACCGCGGTCACAACACCACAAAACTCTGAAACATTGAATACAAAAATTTAAAATAGTGGTCTAATATACTTCCATATCTACAACTGATATGTTTCCCTTTAGATGCATTGGTTTGTGTCCGGGGCATTGGTTTGTTCTAATTTAAAAGTTTCAACATAACATCAACAAGACTTCAACATGTACTGATTTTTTACCACCACCAAATTCAATCTCTTCCTTATAAGAGAAAAATATAGATATCCCTACAACTAACACAATACATAAACAATTCTTTAATCTTCCCCAAAACACCTTCACCTAATTATTTCTACAAAATTCAACCTATAACTACTATGGCAGACAAGTTTAGTATTCAAATTTTATTACTCAACTTATAATCATTTATCTCTTTTGCAACTGGTATCATACTATATTTTGCTCAACTTCATTTGTACCTTTAGACTTTCAACCTTTAAAAGCTACTATTCTTTGACATTTGTTACCGTCATTACCAA
This sequence comes from Magicicada septendecula, assembly GCA_034769895.1. Lineage (NCBI taxonomy): Eukaryota > Metazoa > Arthropoda > Insecta > Hemiptera > Cicadidae > Magicicada > Magicicada septendecula. The sequence continues at coordinate 233,884,059 of CM068371.1, read as the reverse complement.
TAACAATAAAACATCATAGAACATTAGACATTACACATTAACGTTGTTACATTTATACTAAACAATTTACATTTACATGACTTGTACCAAAACTTTATCACATCATTACTATCAACCATTCTGTATTAACTTTTAGTTATTTAACATTGATTAGATTCTATACAAAAAATTTTCAAATTTATCATTACCCTTCAGTTACAATTACCTTCCTACCATGAATTTTCTTTTTCTAACCCTTTTATCCTTATTAGTTTGGGTGACTCTCTATTATTCACTATTTTCTCTGTCTTATTTTGGCATTTGTCAATCTAACCTTACTCACCTCTTTTTTACACTAACCGCTTCTAACCATTAATATATCATGACACCAATATCTCAATAATAACCCCCTTCACAAATCCCATTTAAATCCTCTGGCACCGCTCATTTTTTTGTACTAGTATGTGTGTTCCCTATCTATGCTCATTCCTTTATCGGTTCCAGACCCTTTCAGATAACCCTTTCCGGCACACAACGGTCCCTTCCTGTCCCAACACTTTTCGTTGCGGACTCCCTACACAAATACCCTTATTACCATCAACAAATATATATATATATATACACCATTCACATTACTCACCTCTACATATAATCACTAACCACTGTGTCCCTAAAATATCTAACACCTCTTTATATATTATCAGTATCTCAACATTCTTATTTTCACTAACTCCCATTAACTCTATTTAACTAACTCCAATGCCCTTATTTAATAATTATCACCCAAATTCTTTTACAACATTTCACCTTAATATACCACTAGAAAATTCATCCATTATCTACTAACAACAATACCTCTCAATATCCAAATATATCATATGCGTAATCATTTACTAACCATTAGAATCTAAATCTCATAATATCATTTAAAATCATCAAACTTCCTTAAATTATTTAAAATTCTACAATACATGTTTACATAAAAAAAATACATAAAGTACACAACAGCAAAAATACACAAGTACATTGACATTAATATACACAAAATATACAATCCACAATTATCATTTTATCATTTACCAAAATCAGTCATAAACAGTCCATTTTAAAACACTGTCCACATAATTAAATGTTTATAAACACAATAAAATGTTTATCCTCCATCGTCAAATAATAGTCTTACCTTAAAACTATATACATTGTTTAATATTGAATATTTTATCTTATCATTATACATACATATACAATTCAAATGTTCATCATTATCCCCAAACTCTTTTAACCTGTCATGATTGGTCATTGTCCTGTCACCTCCTGTATAATCAGTCCTAATTCGGTATTTTATATTATCATTGTTATCAACATTATCTCCTACTACCTCAGTTTCAATACAAGGTAAGTTTTTATTATATTTATCACTTCTCTCTCCACCTAACCTTTCTATAAACTCTTCATAATCTCTACTTATCTTAAAAATCTCTACTTCTCTTTTTCTCTCACAATACCTCTCACTTTTAAAACATCTCTCTCTATCACACCAAGCTACATTCTCTCTCTCAGTATATGCAGGGGACACTACAACTTTATTCTCGCACCACCTATCAGGTGCACAAAATATCCAGGGACAAATGTTTTCAGACCTTTTGTCTCCCAAATCTACATCGAAGGCACCCTCGTCCTTCCTAAACACATGTATATCACCCCCAAATACACCATTAAGGGAAAAATCTAACCCCTGCAATTCTTTTACAATTATACTCTCTCTACACACTCTCTTCAACCCTTCAACACACATTATCATTCCATCATTATTATATTCTATTCCCCATAAAACCTCATTATTACTACCCCTGTTTACATAATCATTTTCCGATATCATACTTTTATTTATATTATCATAATTTTCTACCCCACTTACCTTGTCTTCTTTGTTTATCTCTAACTTGTCTACCTTGTCAATATTACAATTTTGTCTCTGTATTTCATTTTTTGATTTTTCTAATTTCTCCTCTAATTGATCTAATTTTACGTTTTCTAAGTTGTTTTGTTTCTTTAGTTCATTCTCAAGACTATCAAACTTTTCGTCAATTTCTTTTAATACGCTATTTTGTGTTTTAATTAGTATAAACAGATCTTCCAGCGATATTTTATTCTCGATTGCCCTAGGTGTAGAATTCGCGCTTATTTTGTCTAATAAAATAGATTCTGTGTCTGTATTATTTATTTCCATACTATTATTTCTTTCTGCCATTTTGACACTTTTAATATTAAAATGATTATTTAGTTATATTTGTAATTAGTCATACAATTACTACTCATTATGTTTGTCAACATAACCTCTTGTGTACTGGGTTATGTATCGTTCTATCACCTTCTCTGTTTCTAAATCTGGCCTATATCTTATATAAAAATAGCTTTATATAAGTTCCAAGTTCGGGGGCCATTTGTTATTTACACTCTTTTACACACAAACATTTATATTTATGTAAATGTAAATATTACCATAATATTGTAAACACGTGTACTTACCGATTTTAATTACGTGAGAGCACGTGTTTTTCTTTTTATGATACTTTCTTCCTAAGGGGCCAGGGTTCATTCTCAGCAAGATTTAGATTCAAAAAAGGTGACATAAATGATAACACTGCTTCTTGATTGAGTATAATTATTAGTTTTAATTTCAGGAACAAAATAAACATACATTAAATGGTGCCCAAAATGGCGTCACGTGTTATTACTAAAACAAAATGGTGGCTATATTTCTCCAAACTTATTCAGTCATTGTGATTGTATATTAATTGTGAATCTTGTTACTATCTCTTTGTATATATGTTTTCTTTTGTTTTCTAGCTGCAGCGCTTATCATGTAATTAGTTATAGGATCATACATTTCACAAACCAATGCCCTCTATGTATGGAAGCATGGCCATTCGTTCGTTCGATCGCACACTCATACACACTCACTGTTACAATTACATTTTATATAATTTATGGGTTTACTTAATGAGCTCATTAATACGAAAATAAAAGTGATATGGTTGACTTCTCTGAAAACTGTGTAGCATCGCTCCCTCGCTGGTATCAGATGTTCCCCAGGAGTATGGCCGGTGTTCGCCTCATCATTATTGTTCTTAAATCATCTTGCACTGACTCTACATTTAATGTCTTTACTGTGTATTGTTACTTAATTGTTTTCTGACTTTATTCTCACATTTCTTTAATTTTGAATAATACTTTTTACAAGTTTTGTATGAAAACTGGGTCGACAGCGATACATCGCTGTGGCCTCTTTGGTGTGCTGTGCTGAACTGAGACAGATGAATATGCAAATTTATGCTTGTGTTAGTGCGTTTGACGTCATCAGGCTTTGTTCGATGGGACAACGCCTAGTTACATGCGTTGTGTTTTATGCGTCATTGTCTTTTGTTATGACGAAACAGCGTTATGAACCAATCACAATGAATATTTATAGTCAGTCGTCATAAACACCGCCATTTCCTCGACCGGCTCTCGCGCGTCCAACGGTGACCTTGGCATGGTACTAATCTCACCGAATCTGCGCTGTTCCTTCGTATATAGGGACAATGGACCTAACCATTCTGTATTTGACAATTATACAATAAAACATGGAAAAATAACCTCAGATCCCATAATTAAAGCATGGGGCCTTTATATACTGTTACAAACCCCCTCAATGAAAGATTTTGTGTCGAGACACAAAAACTTTCATTGACTCATTCATACGGTTCTAAATAGGATCAGCCTAGATATGTCACCACAACCCCCTGTAATGTCACTATATAAAATTTGTCATCACTTACCCTTGGTCCAATGATGCTGATCACACCCTCTGACCTTACTGGACTTCTCCGTAGAGATCCCTACACCATAAGGCCATGAGGCACTCTACGCTCCTGTTCTGACGCTCCAGCCAGCCCAGGACCGCGGTCACAACACCACAAAACTCTGAAACATTGAATACAAAAATTTAAAATAGTGGTCTAATATACTTCCATATCTACAACTGATATGTTTCCCTTTAGATGCATTGGTTTGTGTCCGGGGCATTGGTTTGTTCTAATTTAAAAGTTTCAACATAACATCAACAAGACTTCAACATGTACTGATTTTTTACCACCACCAAATTCAATCTCTTCCTTATAAGAGAAAAATATAGATATCCCTACAACTAACACAATACATAAACAATTCTTTAATCTTCCCCAAAACACCTTCACCTAATTATTTCTACAAAATTCAACCTATAACTACTATGGCAGACAAGTTTAGTATTCAAATTTTATTACTCAACTTATAATCATTTATCTCTTTTGCAACTGGTATCATACTATATTTTGCTCAACTTCATTTGTACCTTTAGACTTTCAACCTTTAAAAGCTACTATTCTTTGACATTTGTTACCGTCATTACCAATAACAATAAAACATCATAGAACATTAGACATTACACATTAACGTTGTTACATTTATACTAAACAATTTACATTTACATGACTTGTACCAAAACTTTATCACATCATTACTATCAACCATTCTGTATTAACTTTTAGTTATTTAACATTGATTAGATTCTATACAAAAAATTTTCAAATTTATCATTACCCTTCAGTTACAATTACCTTCCTACCATGAATTTTCTTTTTCTAACCCTTTTATCCTTATTAGTTTGGGTGACTCTCTATTATTCACTATTTTCTCTGTCTTATTTTGGCATTTGTCAATCTAACCTTACTCACCTCTTTTTTACACTAACCGCTTCTAACCATTAATATATCATGACACCAATATCTCAATAATAACCCCCTTCACAAATCCCATTTAAATCCTCTGGCACCGCTCATTTTTTTGTACTAGTATGTGTGTTCCCTATCTATGCTCATTCCTTTATCGGTTCCAGACCCTTTCAGATAACCCTTTCCGGCACACAACGGTCCCTTCCTGTCCCAACACTTTTCGTTGCGGACTCCCTACACAAATACCCTTATTACCATCAACAAATATATATATATATATACACCATTCACATTACTCACCTCTACATATAATCACTAACCACTGTGTCCCTAAAATATCTAACACCTCTTTATATATTATCAGTATCTCAACATTCTTATTTTCACTAACTCCCATTAACTCTATTTAACTAACTCCAATGCCCTTATTTAATAATTATCACCCAAATTCTTTTACAACATTTCACCTTAATATACCACTAGAAAATTCATCCATTATCTACTAACAACAATACCTCTCAATATCCAAATATATCATATGCGTAATCATTTACTAACCATTAGAATCTAAATCTCATAATATCATTTAAAATCATCAAACTTCCTTAAATTATTTAAAATTCTACAATACATGTTTACATAAAAAAAATACATAAAGTACACAACAGCAAAAATACACAAGTACATTGACATTAATATACACAAAATATACAATCCACAATTATCATTTACCATTTCAGTCATAAACAGTCCATTTTAAAACACTGTCCACATAATTAAATGTTTATAAACACAATAAAATGTTTATCCTCCATCGTCAAATAATAGTCTTACCTTAAAACTATATACATTGTTTAATATTGAATATTTTATCTTATCATTATACATACATATACAATTCAAATGTTCATCATTATCCCCAAACTCATTTAACCTGTCATGATTGGTCATTGTCCTGTCACCTCCTGTTTAATCAGTCCTAATTCGGTATTTTATATTATCATTGTTAGCAACATTATCTCCTACTACCTCAATTTCAATACAAGGTAAGTTTTTATTATATTTATCACTTCTCTCTCCACCTAACCTTTCTATAAACTCTTCATAATCTCTACTTATCTTAAAAATCTCTACTTCTCTTTTTCTCTCACAATACCTCTCACTTTTAAAACATCTCTCTCTATCACACCAAGCTACATTCTCTCTCTCAGTATATGCAGGGGACACTACAACTTTATTCTCGCACCACCTATCAGGTGCACAAAATATCCAGGGACAAATGTTTTCAGACCTTTTGTCTCCCAAATCTACATCGAAGGCACCCTCGTCCTTCCTAAACACATGTATATCACCCCCAAATACACCATTAAGGGAAAAATCTAACCCCTGCAATTCTTTTACAATTATACTCTCTCTACACACTCTCTTCAACCCTTCAACACACATTATCATTCCATCATTATTATATTCTATTCCCCATAAAACCTCATTATTACTACCCCTGTTTACATAATCATTTTCCAATATCATACTTTTATTTATATTATCATAATTTTCTACCCCACTTACCTTGTCTTCTTTGTTTATCTCTAACTTGTCTACCTTGTCAATATTACAATTTTGTCTCTGTATTTCATTTTTTGATTTTTCTAATTTCTCCTCTAATTGATCTAATTTTACGTTTTCTAAGTTGTTTTGTTTCTTTAGTTCATTCTCAAGACTATCAAACTTTTCGTCAATTTCTTTTAATACGCTATTTTGTGTTTTAATTAGTATAAACAGATCTTCCAGCGATATTTTATTCTCGATTGCCCTAGGTGTAGAATTCGCGCTTATTTTGTCTAATAAAATAGATTCTGTGTATGTATTATTTATTTCCATACTATTATTTCTTTCTGCCATTTTGACACTTTTAATATTAAAATGATTATTTAGTTATATTTATAATTAGTCATACAATTACTACTCATTATGTTTGTCAACATAACCTCTTGTGTACTGGGTTATGTATCGTTCTATCACCTTCTCTGTTTCTAAATCTGGCCTATATCTTATATAAAAATAGCTTTATATAAGTTCCAAGTTCGGGGGCCATTTGTTATTTACACTCTTTTACACACAAACATTTATATTTATGTAAATGTAAATATTACCATAATATTGTAAACACGTGTGCTTACCGATTTTAATTACGTGAGAGCACGTGCTTTTCTTTTTATGATACTTTCTTCCTAAGGGGCCAGGGTTCATTCTCAGCAAGATTTAGATTCAAAAAAGGTGACATAAATGATAACACTGCTTCTTGATTGAGTATAATTATTAGTTTTAATTTCAGGAACAAAATAAACATACATTAAATGGTGCCCAAAATGGCGTCACGCGTTATTACTAAAACAAAATGGTGGCTATATTTCTCCAAACCTATTCAGTCATTGTGATTGTATATTAATTGTGAATCTTGTTACTATCTCTTTGTATATATGTTTTCTTTTGTTTTCTAGCTGCAGCGCTTATCATGTAATTAGTTATAGGATCATACATTTCACAAACCAATGCCCTCTATGTATGGAAGCATGGCCATTCGTTCGTTCGATCGCACACTCATACACACTCACTGTTACAATTACATTTTATATAATTTATGGGTTTACTTAATGAGCTCATTAATACGAAAATAAAAGTGATATGGTTGACTTCTCTGAAAACTGTGTAGCGTCGCTCCCTCGCTGGTATCAGATGTTCCCCAGGAGTATGGCCGGTGTTCGCCTCATCATTATTGTTCTTAAATCATCTTGCACTGACTCTACATTTAATGTCTTTACTGTGTATTGTTACTTACTTGTTTTCTGACTTTATTCTCACATTTCTTTAATTTTGAATAATACTTTTTACAACTTTTGTATGAAAACTGGGTCGACAGTGATACATCGCTGTGGCCTCTTTGGTGTGCTGTGCTGAACTGAGACAGATGAATATGCAAATTTATGCTTGTGTTAGTGCGTTTGACGTCATCAGGCTTTGTTCGATGGGACAACGCCTAGTTACATGCGTTGTGTTTTATGCGTCATTGTCTTTTGTTATGACGAAACAGCGTTATGAACCAATCACAATGAATATTTATAGTCAGTCGTCATAAACACCGCCATTTCCTCGACCGGCTCTCGCGCGTCCACTGGTGACCTTGGCATGGTACTTATCTCACCGAATCTGCGCTGTTCCTTCGTATATAGGGACAATGGACCTAACCATTCTGTATTTGACAATTATACAATAAAACATGGAAAAATAACCTCAGATCCCATAATTAAAGCATGGGGCTTTTATGTACTGTTACACCATGTACCTTCTGAAACATTTTAACAATCATGTTATTCCCCAAACTAAACACAATTTAACATTTATTTATTTATTAATTATTATCAAATTTAAATCTCATAAAATAATTTAAATTCATCATCAAAATTCAATTATATAACATTTTAAATCAATCAAAATATTTTGAACATCTCAAATTATTTAAATTCCATCATGTATTGAAAACAACATTTTAATTACATTGCTCCAAAACAATTACAAAATTCTTGTTATTCATTTAGTCTACCAAAATAATATTATTATTATTAAGACAATTTCTACTACATATACACATTGTTTACATAACATTTTACAATACACACAATTAATTTCACTATCAATTATTTACAAATTATTTATCATTAATTTTTTCAGTTTTCCACACTTCATTTTCTAAGTTAGCAAGGTCAGAACCACAAATTAAAATATTTAAAAATGTTCATACACTCATTTTAATTTCAACCTCTATCATCATACAGATATCTAACATATTTATAACATACATCATTGTTATACACATACAAATTATTATAATTATTATAATAGCCTGAAATTACTCAAGTAATTCAGATTGATAATTAATTCTTACCTTAGGGTTTTCCCAGAGTCGTACAGACGAAACTGCTGCAGAAAGGATTATTTGAGAAACACGGTATAAAAATCACTACACAGTTTATGCTAAAACAAATTGCTTCTGGTTTATTATGCAAAATAATTACTTCGTCTCTCTTTTATAACACTTAAATTTCTTCTTTCTTTTCTGTTATATTAAAATACTCATTGCAGGAGTAACAGTTAGTAGAAATCAAACAAATTGACAAGATGAATATTTCTTACTTAACTAGCTTATGACAACTATTTATTTTGTTGTAATGAACCAATACGTGATTTAACCCCACACTCACACACATTCGTTCTTTGACTTTGACATTCTGTTTAAACCCCACTTTGAGATCTCTGATATACATTTTAAAATTTACAATTTATTTATGTTGAATTATACTCTGGAAAAAAGGGTAAAATGATTTTAGTTAAAACTCAGTTGATACTTAACGACTGAAGAACTCCGCTGTGTTGCATCTTTGCTGTGAATGCACTGGTTTTTTGGTTAACACACCATAAATTAGTTTTGACACTGTTTAACTGCGGTACTGTTGTTGATTGGTTCGTATTATGTTGATGCGTCACTATTATTTTAATCCACTTTAGAATAACATTTCTTTTTATTTTGTCGGCCGATGTAACTTTTCAAACACTTAGAGCTTTTAGGTTGGCTGCGCGGCCGTGAGTTGTAATAGAACTGGCCGCGCGTTACACTGTTTGTACAACTTTTAACACTGTTAATGCTTTGCAAGATAGGCCGACTATTAATTATTATTACGGCCTATCTTGCACCCGAGGCCACCGTTTAGCTATCTGCGCTGTATGCTGCTGCTGGCTGTCTGTTGTACACTCTCTGATGACAAACAGCAGACTGTTTCACAAGGACTGCTGCTTACTGGGGTGGTTACACAATACGTCTGGACTGTTGTTTAGACTAACAGTGTATGTTGTACTGGGGCTCCTCACAGGTGAAAGTTAACAATTTGAAAATTAACTGAATTACTGAATTAAATACTGATTAAAACTGAATTGCTAAAATAAAATTAAAACTGGGAGCACACACTTCTGTACCGTTACAAGCCATTATCAACATCATCTATTAATTCATATAACCTGTCTACATTTGTGATCTCAGATCCGTCTCCATCAGTAATTTTATTCAACATAAAGTAATTTATTTTCTCATTATATTCCTCTACTACATTCAGTAAAACCTCAGGTAAGTCATTATCATTTATAAAGGTATCATCAAAATATTTTATCTCTCTTTCACCAGGTAAGTATTTTATATTGTTTATCTTCACCCCTTCTAACCTGTCTCTCAATTCTTTATAATTTCTCTTTAACTGAAATAATTCTATCTCTCTATCAATATACAACTCTCTATATAAATCTCTCTCACCATAACACCATATCACACTTTCTCTACCATCCCACACAGAGGGCACTAACTCATAAAAACTCGGGGAACAACTCAAAGACCTCATGTCTTCCAATAATAAGGGACTCTTGCCCTTCAACAACAACATTTGTAAACACCTTGGTTCACAATAAACCTGGGGAAAATTTACCATCTGCCACCCTTCTACCTCTATACTATCTTTCCACTTTCTCTCCGACTCATAAACACACATTAACATTCCATTATTACATTCTAAAACTTCATCAGTACTCTCAATATTTACCCCATTATTCTTTAACATCATATTTTCACTTATATTGTCATAACTCTCACTCCTACTTACCTCAGGATTGTAATTAACATCATTATCATCACTATTCAATACTTTACTATCTAACACTACCTCTTCCACTATTTTGTCATCATTAATATTTGTCATAACTATAACATTGTCATCTAACTTCTTGTTTATTCTCTGATTCAATTTACTTTCAATCTGTTCCCCTACTGACTTTACCACTTTCTCAACACTCTGTTCTAATCTGTTAAAGCTAGTTTCTATTATTTCATTAGTTTGGTCTAAATGCTTATTAACTTCATTAATCTGGTTTTTTAACTCATCAAATTTATTATTCTGTATGTCAAATTTAATATTTTGTTCATTGAATCGACTATTCTGTTCATCTAATTTCTTATTGAAACTATTTTTAATTTCTTTGATTTCATTTTTCTGTTCATTCATGTTAATATCGTTTACATCAAAACGACTGTTTATTACTTGAAATTGTTTTTGTAAAAAACTCATGACATCATTGTCGAATTGGCTATTACATTTCTTTGAGGTTGGAGTTGATAGAGTACCCGAGTCATCTATTGCTGACTCAGTTAAGCTGACTTCTTTTGATCGATTTACTGGTGTTGAATGAACCCCCGGTTCCCCCACACTAGCCAACTCGCTCATTTCAACTACAACCTCATTATTATCCATTTGTTTAAATTATTTGATTTTTTACTTATTTATAATACACATTTATCTATAACACTGTAACATAACCTTATGTGACACTCTCGTCACCTACGAAATTTCTACGTACTGTAACAGTACAAAATTATCTGTATCGGAATAATGGGATATAGGGGTACTTTTATTGTAATCATAAAGTTGAATCAGGCAAGGTTAGTTTTGGTACAAGTCCCAATAATATGTAAATTCACCGGTGGAGAGCCGATCCAAGGTCAAAGGCGTACGAGCAAAGTGAAACAACGATAATGGCAGTGTTAGGCGCTAAAAACTGACAATACTGACTTTCTATTGGTCCACTGTAATAACTCGTCACCAAAACAATGATGAGATAAAGAACCATTACGTATTAACCAGGCGGTAGCGAAAAGAACAATAGACAATGACGTCAGACGCAACAAATTTGCATAATAATTGTGTCTGCTTCCGCCCAGTTCAGCAACAGCAGCCATCGAGCCTATACGCTCGCCATAGTGCAGTGGGCAAATTCTTGCCAACATGTAATAATTACCTAGTAAAATGCAATAGTTGTGATCAAAATTTAACAGTAACAGTACGTAGAGTCAGTGAGTAATTCAAAATGAAATTCAAATAGATTCAGTGGACTAAACGACGAAAGTTCGGCGTTACACCTGCCGACCGCCATGGACAGTTACTGAGGAGTCTACGCCACATCACTATTCAGGAAAGCCCTTACAAATCATTTTCTAATTTCTAAAACTAAGAATGAGCTCAATTCCAGAAAACTAAACATGTGTGAAATTACCGTATGAGAGAGAGAGAGAAAGAGAGAGTGTGTACGTTTATGTTGGCCAACTTGAATATAGCTTGAGGCATTGGTTTATGATACAATAAGAGTTATTTATTAAAAAAAATATATAAAACCAAAAGAAGTAAATGATTGCAGTAACGATTAAAGAGCATTAATTTGAAGCAAAATAAGAAATTAAATACATGTAACCTTGAACAGAGGTCAAGGGCGAAAATGAAGTCGCCGCCATTTGAGTTTATAACCATTATTGTTGGCTATTAGTGTAACAAATTACATCACAATTAACTGAATAAAATCAAATGCATTAGCCTAATGTTGTGTACCTCATTATTTCAATACCCTACAACCACTGCCTCTGTCTGCTTAACGATATTCTGGACCCAAAGCCTAATGCATATAACTGAGCTAAGCACGTGTTATTCCGGTGACAAGACAATTTATGCAAATTACATAAATTCTGATGATTCCCCATTCAGGAATAATAATCATTTAGATAAATAAATGGGTAAGTTAACAGATACCGCCCAGATCAGTGACTTGATTATTATTGTATTATATTATTGTATTATTGAGTTTATTAACAAACGACGCCCTCACAATGATTTTATTACTTTATTATTACTACAAATATATATAAATTAACAGTACCAAAAAAAAATTATTTTCCTTTCAAACAACCATTCTGCTCTCCCAGTAGGCCTACATTTTATATAAATTTCTGTATATAAAATTGTCCCTGTTCGGGCGCCATTGTTAAGTTTTATTTACTTTAATTATTTAATATCTGTCTATCGGTACATAACCACTTGTTGAAGTCTGTATTCAGACGCCATCTTTAAAGTTAGCCAACTGAAAACATAGGTACTTACCAAAATCGGGTTCTTTTCAGCGAACACAGGAGAACAGAATTATGGCTGTTTGTAATAAAGAAAGCTTTACTTATTTCCCATAATTAAGTTTTATTGACATTTAATTATTTTTTTCATCATTATATATTTTTTAAAACATCATTGACAAACTATCTCTTCACATAGAAAAATTGAAACATGGTATAAAAAATTTCAAATAATAAAATATCAAGAAATGAAATATAACTAATTTTTAAAACACAAACCAGCCTTCTTTATTTTCATAGTTCCACTCACGCACACGCACACAGTTACTTTATACCCTTAGAGATCTCATTTCTTTTTAAAATATAATAATAATGTTAAATTTGTGATTTCTGCTCTTATTCAAATTTGTTTTATTTCTTTGCTACTTAGCTGAGTTTGAGTCTTGAAGACGTCGCTTTGCTCTACACGCACATTTTATTTTCACTGATAATTTATTCAATTAATAATTGCCAAAACTGTTATTAAATAAAGAAAACTGTCATTCACCTCATTTATTTGTAAATTTCGTATTTTATATCACATTTTTTAAACTGTTATTTACATTTTTGTTGTTTTGCGGGCGCGACGAAAATTACGCCCAGCCGGCGGACGCGACGATTGCTTGCGTCCATATCTATTAGGTGTTCATAGCCGACTGCCTTTGTTCACTGTGTGTCAACGAAGCTGCTGGCGTTGACACTCCTACATTCCAGCGTTATGTAAGGCACTGACGTAAGATCGTCCAATGTTGTTACATAATCGGTTAGTCACTGGTTCTCAAAATAACTGTTTTACTTGCATCTGGAGCTGACCTTGACACATTTTCGCTTGTTGTTTACTACGTCTTTATAATTTATGCATAATATTTTATAATCACTCCTGCCAGTTTTGCTACCAATAAAATTTACCTTTCTTCTCAATTTATGTTTATATTTCCCAAAATTACTATTACATCATAAAAATGCTATTTATTTTTATTAAAGTACAAATTTATTTATTTCCCCGGGTAGGCCAAAATGTCCCGTTACAAAACTGTTACCAAGGTACCCGAACCATGAGTTGATGCCATTAATAAGATCGTCATTGGTTTCAAAGTGCCAAGTAGTTAGCAAACATTTATCTTGGTTAGCACCCTTGCCCTAACTGCATCAGGGAACTAGTTTTGATTCCGCCATGCATGGTCATCTCCTAGTGCCATTTGTGAACGTCTCTGAAGTTTGAACCCTTTGAGTATGCCTGGGCTGCCTTTTATAATGCATATGTCCATGATGGGGGGTCCTCGGTAAAAAGGTCATCTGTCTGATAAAGTCGTATCTATGACTTGACACCTTGTACTACCTACATTTCATCCAGTGGTGCTCGATCGGGATGATTACCATTCTCACTAGGCCACTTGCATCATGATCTGCAGGCATAGTGTACTGAGTTCTCACTGTTAAGTTATACAGACCGTAAAATGTATTACCTTGAAGTTTTACGTCGCGTGTACGAGGCAATATAAAAAAATAACTAGAATTATGGCAAACAATTCTTGGATTTTGAACCATGATAATACAACAGCTCACACTTCACTAATAATTCATACATTTTAGCCAAAAATCATACCACTATGATGCCTGAGCTACTATAGTCATCAAATGTAGCCCTGATCAACTTTTTCTTGTTTCCAAAAAAGAAGAGCACATTGATAGGGATTTTGCAACCTTAGAGGCAAAATAACCGAGATAGCTGAAGGATATACCAAAACAGGTGTTCCACAAATGTTTTTCATACTGTAATGAATGTTGGCATATGTGTGTTATATCTGATGGGAACTACTTTGAAAGAGCCCATATCAATATTGAAGATTAAATTAATAATTTTAGATAAGAGGGAAAATTTACATTTTTTTTAATCACACCTTGTATTTGCTAATTCAAATACAGTTCCAGAGCTGTTTAGTTAAATGTAGTTCATGTGTGAACATCCAATAGATAGACCAATTAACGTAGTCTCATCTAGAAATTTCTAGGTAACAGTATACCACATGTGGCCTTGGCTGGACTGAATTACATAAATATAGTGGATGTTCAGAGGCAGAGGGCAGTTCTGCAAATTGTGTTACAGTAATTTTGTGTATGATGTAGTTTTACAAGAGGTTTTATTTTTTATAAACACTGCATTATTTTTAATACACTGTAACGGGACGTTTAAGCCCATCTAAGAATATTTTTGGGGAAACAAAGAATAAATTATAATGGTAAATTTTATTTGGGAGCAAGAAACGACGTATTCAGTGTGAGTGAATTTGTGTCAAGGTCAACAGCGAAACGACAGAGTAGCAGCTATTTTTAGCCGAACGAACTTTCACCTATATAAACGGTGAGCAAAACATCTGACGTCAGAGCCGATCCCAGCGAGATCCGTCATCGCTGGAATGTCGATCCAAATTAATGATCCCGTCAAAATTGGTGTTGAAACACAAACGGAACAATGAAACCAGACCACGTGATTGTTCGCCAAATTAAGAATCGCCATCTTTTCGAAGTCCCAGTCGACCATCTTCCTTCATGCTGTACAGCCGCAAAGGTTCCGGAACGAAATCGCGGGCGCCCGCACACCATAAAATGTGAATTTTTACATATTAAATCTAAAAAATAGTATTTTGATTCGCAACATAAATAACAGTGACAAATTGAAGCAAAATGACAGTTGGGGGGTAAAATAAAAAGGTGAAAACGAGGAGACATCTAGATAGTGCGCATGCACGAGGAGACATGCCATGGACACACCTCTACGGATCATGAAAGGGAAGTAAATCATACTAGAATCAATAAAATCTGGCAATATTATGAAATACATAAAATGAGCTCAAAAAGGGGAATATAAAAGTATGAAAGTGTGTGTGGTTGTGTGAATAAAGAATATATATTTAAGAAGTGCTGGGTTTGCGATCAAATATATATATAGTTAAACTGATGCTTTAGTGTAATCCATTTTTTACGAGAGAGTAAAATGTTAATGGTAATCATTACTTGTAACTTGTTTTTATCAATTACGCCTCATGGCAGAATAGATGTTTTCATTTAGAGAGAATGTCAGTATTAAGAAAAATAAAATAATATTTTATTTTAACTTGATAAATATGTATTTTGTTTAATTGTATTTGCCTATTATTCTCTGCCAAGTACACTAAACGATATCCTTGGTTAACCTTTAACACGTAAAGTCAGTTATTACACAATTTAAAATACTGAACAGTTTCAGTTGGCGCCCAATAACAGTGACGTTGTAAATTAAATTTAAATTTACAACTTAGTCGAAAATAGCAGAGAAAAATACAAATACAAAATTGTACGAGAATGAGGATGGAGATGAGAATGCATCTGTGGAATCCATATTGGATGCCACACAATATGATGTAATAACCACAAATAACTGGACACAAAATGAGAATGTCAATGAGAGTGTAGGCGAGATAGCAACAGATGTAATTGAGACAGTAGAAGCTGAGAGTAGTAAAAGTAATGATGTAAATATACTTAATCAATTAGCAATGATTATAGAAATGATGAATAATAAATTTGACCAACAAAACAAGAATATGAGGGCAAGTAGCGTAGAGTTAAAGTCAGATATAAATAATATTAGTAAAATGAATGATAATTTGAACACAAGTTTGAATGAATTTAAAACTGAAATCAAGTAAGAGCTAAATGCAAGTAACATAGAGCTGAAACTGAAATAAAAGCAGAGATAAATGAAATAAATAATAGATATAACAAACAAGATGAGAAATTAGGAGACAAATAATGAACTTGTGAATATAAGAAGCGAAATAAAAATGAGTAATTTAAGTATGAACAACCAATTTGAAAGTATAAGTGAGAGTTTTAATGGAGTGAGTGAGAAGTTCGTTGAAATAAATAATAAACTAGAGAAACAGAGTGAGACTATTGCGGGAGTGAAAGGTGAAATGACTATAAATATAAATAAAATACAAACCAAGATAAAAAATGATATAAAAACAATTAGTGAAAAGCAGGATGAGAAACTGCTAGAGACAGACAAACAATTTGATGCGTTAACTAATAAATTTAAAAAACAAAATGAAAAAATTGATGGTAATGTGGAGAAGTTTAAAGCTGAGTTTGAGATGGACGTGAACAAGAAAATTGTTACAAAGATACATGAATATGAAGTAGAAATTGAGAGTAATGTTCAAGGTGAATTGATGAATGTGAACGGATTAAAAAAGCAAATAAGCTACAAGAGGGTGTTAATATTAATGAATTCAAAAGTAACATTGAACAAATTGATACAAATAAAGCTAGTGTAACTAATTTAAAAAGTAAACAAACAAAACATGAACAAGAAATAATTAAAGTTAGAGAAGATCTAAGCTTAACAATTAATCAAAAACTAACCAATATGAGTGAGAGAGTGAACGTTGACGTTGAGTTAGGTTATTTCAGTAATGAGCATAAGGGGGTGAGCCCCATACAATTTTTAAATTCAATAAAAAGTTTTAATAAGTATAACAAAGAAAGTTGGGAAATAAAATTGGTACGAATTTTGAAATATTTTAAAGGGGATGCTAAAATTTTGGTGGACGCTCATAATGATAATTGGGCAGATTTTGATGAATTTGAACGAGCGTTTAAAAATAAATATTGGTCAGAGGAAAAACAAGAGGGTTTGCGTAGCACAATAATGGGATGGGGTAGTTTTGATATTAAAAATATGAGCATTACTGCATATGTAACGCAACTATATAGCCAAGTTAAATATTTGGAACCACCAATGCCTCTTCCATCCTTTATAAGTTATGTTAGTAAACATTTACCTAAAGACATACAGTCCACAATTAGAACCCGGGAGTTTACTGATATAGCTGAGTTAGAGAAAATATTAGAAGCTCACCAGAGTATGAAAGAAGAAGAAGACAATAAGTATCAATTTACAAATAATGAGTCGAGACCAATAAATACCGAATTAAGACAACCAGACCGTTTTAATAGACATGATAATAGTATGAGTAGATCGGAGGGGGGTACATGGTTATGTCCACATCATAATTGTAGAGCCAGCAACTATAATAGTTCTCGAGATCAGTGTTATAGATGTCGGGGTCCTAGGGGTGATTCCCAAGGGAGGGAAGTTTAATTATAATAGAGGGTTTGATAATAATGAGTATAATAGAAGGGAAAATTATGGCAATGAGTTTAGAGGTAATAATAGAGGGAGAGGTTTTACCAGTAATAGGGGAATGCCGGGAGGTTTGAACCACAGAGGGAGAGGGGGATATGTTGGTAATGTAAATGAGACTAGGGGTACTGAAGCACTTTCTAATAATAATAATAATAGTAGAGTGGATAATAGTGGGGCGTACAATGAACCACCACCACCAGCACAGTTAAACTAATAAGGACGGTTGAAAAGGAAAGTCCCCAGCTGTCTAGTAATAACATAACAATAGGGTCGCTTATTACCAATATACATAACGAATTATCAGAGGAAGAAGTAGATGAGAGCAGTAATAACTTTAGCATGGCTGAGTTCGAAGCCGAATTTTTCAATTTCAAATACACCTTTCTAGTAGATTCAGGGAGTGAAATTACCGCTATAGATGATAACATTTTTGAAAAAATAAAACCACTGAGACCATTCCACAACTACCAGTATTGGGAATTAGTGTTATAGGTGTAACAGGTGTTCGGAGTAAGAGAGTAACTAAGCTAATAATGTTACAACTAAAAATAAATAAACACAAATTAACTGTACCTTTTTTAGTAATTCCAGGTTTGAATATTGTTAAGTTACACCCAAATTATAAATAAATAAAAATATAATAAAATAATACTCTGCCAGAACCTTATCTGCGATCTTTTTTCGCTACTTACCTTTTTATAAATTCCATCAGAAGTTCAGAGTCGCCACCAATATCTTTGCAGGACAGATATGGAAACCTTTATACATTTATACATTACCTTAATTAAAACTGGACAATTTTGCCATCTGACGTCCCCCCAATTCAGAAGTTCCCGGAAACGTTAGACGCATTTTTTAGCACAGAACACTAGGAAATGGTAACGACGAAATAACTACGCATACACATACTTATATTAGTAATAATCGTCTGATTTATTGTTATTAAATGAACTTATCTTTTCCTCATAACATATTTCATCTTATTTCTACTATGTAACTTTTTTTTTATACTAATTTCTTTTTTTCTAACCTGTACTATTTTTCGCTATATGGATATTTTTCCCACTCACACACACTCTTACTCTGTACAATTCCTTAATCCCCCCCGTTTCATTAAAGAGCTCTTTATTATTTGAGATATACCAAACTGTTAATCAGACTGATTGTTTTTAGAACACCTGCAAGTGCGATTCGCATATTCCCACCACTTTTGTCCTCGCTCAACACTTCTAATTCTTTTCACTCGCCGATTTCGTTTTGTTTCACACTCACTAATTCGTGACTATTGTAATACGTTTCGGCAGGGCTAGGCTACTATTATTGCTTCGACCTACCGAAATTTTCGAGGCCACTGTAAAATTACGTTTGTACTGTTCAAGTAATGGTGTCCAACTCACTGCACAACTGTCGACTGTCTTTGTTCTCTGCGCCTGTATGTGTGTGTGCGTTTGGTTGCCTACCCTCCAGGTGTTAGGCGCTGCCGTTAGCACGCACTCTGAGTTTCTTTGTTCCCATCACATGTTCGGCTCTGGAATGTCTGTACGTGCCATTTTCATGGGAACGCTGGCCGACATGTACGCGTGAATGCGCATCCTTGCTGATAACTTGCGCTTTGGTAATATGCTGTGCCTTACACGGAGCTACAGTCCGTTAACAAAATATACTCTGGTTAGAAAAAAACTTTAGATTACAGACCCCTTCATTCTGTACCGTTACAATACCCCCCCCCCCAAATGAGAGGTTTTCTGCCGAAACAAAAACTCTCATTGCTAAAACCTAAGAGGACCAGCAAGAATATGGCGCCAAGAACCCCCCTTAAATCCTTACTAAAATCATGGGTAACTTACCCCCCTAGTATGGTGACTGCGGCTGCACCTGAATGACATTACTGGACTTCCCTCTCGAGATCCCAACACCACAAAGTCAGACAGGCACCCGCCACAGGATCACCAAACTCTGTAACAATTAAAAAATATCAATAACTGGCTTTTTCACCATACCATATCCTCAACTGACTTGTTTCTCCTTAGTCATACTGGTTTGCCTTTATCAAAGTACTGGTTGTGTATCTCAATGTCTTCTATTTAAAATATTCACTACATATACTTATATTCATTTAAACATTTTAAGTTTCACATATATTGTAAACACAATTCAACCTAATATAAACATCTCAATTTGCATAAAATTACCAACATTACACAACTTTTAATTCCAATTTTCATTTTAAATCTTCCAATTATTTTATCATCATGTCATCTCTGCATTTACATTCCATATTTTTTATCATCTACCATTGGTTATTCAATTCAAACTTCAAAAAAAAATCTAAATTCATTATCAAAATTCAATGTTTACAACATTACTTGCAAAAATGCTACATTAATGCCCTGGTGTGGAATGTGGCCAGCACCCTTCCATACACTCTATTGCCCCCCCCTGGACTGTAGTGCCCAGTTGCCTCCACAAGAACTGAAGTTTATTAGGGTGTATACACTGCCTACACCGTTCTTGCTTCGGCGTTGCAAAACATTCAGCAGTAATCCTACTACAAATTAGTGATATGCCCTTAAACGGTCTACCATCCCATTCGATGGATAGCTGCTGTTCCATAGATGTGGTGATTCCCCGTCATTACCCCCCGGTTTATTTCTAAATTCACCAATTTTGAAAATAATAGCAAGTATGGCTCGGATACAATCTGCCTAACCACCCTTGCTACCAATAATCCAAATCCACGGTCAGGGTTCGGTGACGCCATGACCACCCGAAAGTGAGGAATCACATGTAAAATACATAATACATGTTTAACATTCCTACACACTAACATAATAAACATCCTACAATATAAACATTCTTAAAAAACACAAAACTCATTTCATTAAAATAAACACCTTATTTGCATCCGAATACAATTTGCAAACATTTCAATTTTAAGTTTAGTTTTAAATTCTATTAACTCTTTCACTTGTTACATTTTATTATTACATTTCAACTATGAATTTCTATTAAGTATTTTCATCATTGATTGGTTCGGGTGATTCTCGGTCATTCACAACGATTTGATTTATTGAATGGGCATTAAAATATAACCTTACCCACCTTCGTCCTTCTAACGACCACTAACGGATTTACATAGGGTGACACCGATCTCTCAATAATATTTACCTCCACTACATTCTCTAACTCCACTTAAATCATTCTCCTCTTATTACAAAATACCTGATACCCTTTTTGTACCTAGGATGTGTGTTCCCTTACCTTATACTCATTCCCTTATTAGTTCCTGGCCTCTCCCAGGTAACTCCGCCAACGCTCATTTAAAACTATTCACCCCCCGCCACAACGCCTTGCGTTGAGGACTCCTTACCACTACAAAATTTCACCACCACCTATTTACTCTCCATTTACATCACTCACTTTCTCTACATACATGCACTCCCGCTACTGTGTCCCCACTATTAACCCGTTTCTGTATTACTTTTATTCCAAAAATTCTTATTTTGTCTAACACCCATCTAAAATTAACGCTGACTGACTCAAATGCCTTATTTAAATAATTATTATCACCCAAACTCCATCTTTTACAACATTTTACATCAATATGGTCATTGAAAATTACACTATAAAATTCATAACTACCTCAAATTAATTGAATCACCTAATTTAAAACCTCTTAAACACATTTAATTTCTTTGTTAAAACACTAAAACATTTTACTTCACTTCAACGTCCTTATCAAATTCATACTTACATATGGTCAATCATTCAATCAAATAACCACATGATTACCGTCATAAATTCAAAAATATAAACATTCATTACAACAAATATAGCGTACATAACCATATGTACCTTCTGATACATCATAACAACCATATGACTCAACAACTAAACACATTCTACCTTCACTCATTTACTATTTCTTATCAAGTTCAAATTGTATAAAAATCATTTAAATTCATTATCAAAATCTATTTATACAACATTTCAAATTAATTCATCTCAAATTATTTAATTCAATCAGTTTTAAAAAACACTAAGTTACTTTAATCACCTTACTTCAAAACAATTACAATTCATTTGTGATGTACTATTATTGATCACATTTATTATTACAACAACAACAACAAAAATCTACTTTTCACTTACCGTCGCTATCTGTTCTGCTAGGTTCCAGGGTTCGGGCACATGAACGCTAGATACAAACATGGTTTACAGGTTAAGCAAAACACTGACACAACTCATTTTTTGGAAGAGAATTGATACTTTTAATGCTCAATTGATGAAATTACTGTTTGACAAATAGGTTTACATGGAGTAACATATGGTGCAACTCGTGCATCGGGTTTGTAAAGGAACTTACAGACTAGAGCTTACCTTATTATTTCACAAACACAGACGCAAATATAAAATACAAACACAAATATAAACAGCCCAGCTTTGCCACTCACCACTCACACAGAATATTATTTAAAAACCCCCACATTTACTTAATTTAGGCCTTTATAAGAAAATATTTGAATGGAATACTGTAACTTGTTGCAGTAGCGTCCCCGCCGACCTCATGGCGCGTCCTGTAACGTTCTCGCACTATGTCCAAACGTTTGATAGTTCACTTTTTGTTTTCTACACACTCACTTGATTTTTACATCGTTACATATTACTCTCAACTGTAGAATTGTTTTATAAACTCTGATACCAACTTGGTTAAGCGGCCGACTTAATAAAATGAAAATTTTCCCGGGCAGAAAGTTTAGATGACCGCGCTATTGTTTGTACCACTTTACACTTTTCATTGGGCTTTAAAAATAGGCAGAGTTACTTTTACGACCTATATTGCCCCCGAGGCCACCGTTTAAATTTAAACCAACTTTACTGTCTGATGCTGCTCACTACTGTGTGTTGTGCACTATCTGATGACACACTGTAGACTGGGTTTCACACAAGCCTGCTGGTGGGTGGTTACGCAATGCGTCTGGCAATTGTTTTGGCTGACTGTATGTATGTTGCATTGCTGTACTGGAGGCTCCCCACAGGTGAAAGTCTGGCAATTTGAAAGTGGTTGAATAGGTAATTTGTATTAATATAAAATTAAACTGTGGTGGCTTATACATACATGAAGTGAATTTAAAATCTTTATAAAATCAAGTCCCAAAATCAATAAAATAAAAAACCTTCTAATTCGACCCATTACAATACCCCCTCGATGAGAATTCTGCTGTTCATAACAGAAGAAATCTCATCGACAAACCCCGAAGAGGACCGGTGAGGAACTGGTGCCAACAACCCCTAGTTCTTAATCTGCATGGGTACACGACCCCCCTGGCTCAGCGACCATGGACTCATCTGAACGAGATCACTGGACTTCTCCGTAAGAGATCCCAACACCGAGAAATCGAGCAGACTCGTACCACGGCGCACCTCGCCTTTTAACATGCTACCCCAAAAATCTCCAATCACTGGCTCAGACTATTCCAGATCCTCAGCCGATATGGTTCCCCTTTTTTGCAAGCTGGGCTGCCTTTAGCAAATACTGGGCTCACACACACTAACATTACATGTTGCCATAACACACTAAAAATAAAAAATTTCTTTTAAAATTTATTATAAATTTAAAAAATTCAAAATTCAAAAAAATAATCTTTTATCAAAAAATTCTCTTCCTAGTTTTTCTAATTTTTGTTTCAAATGACTTAACCTAGACATTTCTACTAATATAAACACATCCTTACTCTAACATGAGAACCACTTATAGTCTACCAATACAATGCAATACAACAAAATAAACATGGTTAATGCACACATAATAAAAGAATCATTATCTAAAATATTCATTCGCTGGCAGGCAAAAAATCAAGTTTTTTTTTTTTTTCAAAAAAAATTAAAATTTTCAAAATTTTAAAATTCAAAAAAAAAATTTATTCATTAAATGTTTATTAAATTTATTTATTAAATAACATATTTATTAAAATTATTCAAATATTGGTTTGAATTAGTTAAACAAACAAATTAAAATTGGCTTCCTACTATACAAGCTTAGTAGGTGTATGACCCCATCAGCTGATCGAAACTAGGTCAAATTCCAGACCCTTGACCTACATATGTTATGTATGCTTTCTGAAAATACACTGAACATCTGTAATATCCTACCTTGAAATACAAAACATAACAAAACAAAATATTTAAAACAAACAAAATATTAATATAATAATCAAGTTGACATTTAAATTATTTGAAATAAACAATTCTTACTTTTACATTATTTTCAATTCTGTTAAAATTCTGTCACTGGTTTCGAAAAAATAAAAATTTTATATTCTTTATCATAAATCTCTCTTTTTTCTTAACAATCCTACTTCAATCTACGGTGGGTGATGTAAATTATTTATTCTCATTTACTGTATTAGATCTCCATGCATATATGAACTTTCTCCCTCTGACTATAATATTAATCAACTTCAATTATCATGACACCCATCTCTACCAAAATATCTACTAATCAAGACACTCTAAGCCCCAACTTACCATTAAACACAATTCGCCACCTTCTCTACATATAAAAAATACACTCTCTAACCCTTTGTACATAGGATACGTGTTTCCCCTACCCAAAAACTCAATTCCCTTATTTGGCCCCTGGATTTTACCTAAGGCGGCCCCTCCTCACTAAAATATATCCCTATCCCGTCCCAACCCTTGTTGCGGACTCCTACATTACACTACCCTCTAATACAAAATTGCCATCCCCAAAACATCTCAATCTCCTTACCTTACTACAAATACACAAAATAACCTCATTAATTATAAACACAAATATATCATTCAGAACTCCACATAAATTCTCCATTACTACTGTGTCAACATCAATACTTCACAAAACTACATTACTTCAAAACAATATTACATCATATTCATCTCTACTATTTCAAATTCAACTTTGAATTCAATTGGGACAGATCTATATGCCCCACAAAATATTTATCACCAAAAAAACTATCTCTTATTATCTTGCATAAATTGTTACTTTATTTCTCATTGTCATTATTGTTGTCATTACTCCAAAACATCTGTAATACGTTAAAACATTACATTGAACTTTAATTACTTAAAACATTTATAACTAATGTACCAGTGACATGTTATTGCTGATCAGCTGATATCCTACTAACACAATGAAAATGCATCTCAAAATTGAACAACTTACATGGAATACATTATCAATACTTACTTCTATTATGTTGATTGCCTGCCAGGCGTCTAATTATTGGCTTAGGAAAAAATATACACACATGATGACAATACATATTCTTAGCAACACCTATATCTAACTTACAACAATAACATAATACATTTAAAATTATAGTACAGACAACTTGTATTGAAAATATGAGCATCTAGTTATTTGAGCAGAGTGCAAACATTTTTTATTGGATCAAACTTTGAATGAGCAAAAAATTTCTTTATGTTATAAAATTTAAGTTCGTGACTTGTTTGAGTCACCTCCCAGCCACACACTCTATTACCTCATTATTATTTTAACAAAAAATTTTCTTTAATTATTTTGTGTCACAATAGGATTTTGCTTAAGATACTGATTCAGCAGACTACAACATTTCTTGTTATGGTCACCAAGTATGTCTGTAGGCATTAGTCACAACATACCACTACAACACACCTGTCTACTGTTTACATGAACACAGTTGTGTGCCAGACTTGTTTTCATAAACAACAGTTATAAACATTCTCAGTTTCAGCATTCATAGTCTAAACATTCTGGTTACATCATATATTGCCATACCTGCTTGCTACACTTTTCAAGTTTTATAAATCTTTTATATAACATATTTGTCTCTTACATTTTTTTATTCCAATTCAGATCAGATATATTTTTGATTCCTTAATAAAATTGACCCTTTTAAATTATACATTTATTTAAAACAGTTTCCATGACTTTGATTACAGTTTCAAAATGATTCTACGTGATTAAATGTTTCAGTTTTTTTTTTATTATTTATTTCACTAAATTTCCCAAAAATTACATCATTGGTTCTAATCCCTCTTTAAATTCCTCCACAATCACATTCTTAATACCAATATCCCCTACTCATAACCTAACATAGCAGGTACCACAAAATAATTATTAAACCCTTTGGTTACCACTTTTACGGTGAAATATTTTCCAAAATTATTTTTTTTCTTAATTACCTGTAAATAGGTTATATGTTACATGTACAGAATCATTGTGTATCGAGATGCGATTGAAGACGAACAGAACCCCACTTCTATGACAGTGAATGACTACCCTCTCTTTTTTTTTTTTTTTTTTCAAATTACAAAACAAACCACAACCACTAATCTACAGCCCCATCTCGATACACGGCAATTCGGTTAAACTATACAAAATTTATTATTTAGTTTGTCTACTCAGCCACAAAACTTCTCCACTACCTACCTAATTAAGGGATGAGTTTACAAGTCATAAATAACACCAGTTTATTTAATTTTGAGGATCACCCTAATGTAGTATTTAGAATTAAAGCAATCAAATGGTTCCCAAAAAGTGTGCCAATTTGTGTAACTATTGTTTATGTGTACTCTAAGGGGAGGGTGAAGGAAATCGGGAAGACAAAAGGGATAAGGATTATTAAAAGGTCACGAACTAGGACTAAAGGTAGGGACAAAGCTTCCTCCGAAAATAATGGTACATGGAGAAAACCAAGGCTCGCGTGGGCAGGGGCGCATCCCTGAAATAGACGAACCCCACTGGGACAAGTGGGGAATATCTATCCGCTACCACTTACTGTTTTATATTATTCATAGTTATTTATAATTATTTAACTATGGGTTTATTATAGTGGTTTAGTTATATTTAAATACAGGATTTAATGTATTATTTTAATTATTTCAGTTATTGAAAACAACATTTTTAATTACTTTCATTAAGTATAATAGTTACAACTCATTCATTATCTTCCTCCAAATTATTTTTGTTATTCATTTCAGCTGCAAAATATTAACATTATTAATATCACAACAAGTTTTGCTACATACTTACATTATTTATCTAACGTTTTACAACACACAAATAAATTTACTAAACACGTATTTACAATCCTTCATCAATAATTATTCAGTTATATCACACTTCAATATCTAAAATCAGCTAGGTCATTACCATATATTAACATATTTAAAATTGTTCATTTATGAATTTCAGGCTCAACCTCCATCGTCATAGATAAGTCTTTGTTTTATATAGCATTGTTCAGTTTCATTAACACACAAATTACAATCTTGTGTGTCGTCACCATAAAAACCAAATTCATTCATCTTACCAAAATAATCATAAAACAGGTCAACATTAAGTACATCGGTTAAGTCTCCATCAGTAATATTGTTTAATGTCAGGTAATTTGTTTTCTCATCAAGTAAGTCATTATCATTTACAAAAATATTCTCAAAATAATCCACCCCTACTACTCTTTCTCTCAATTCATCATAATTTCTTTTTAATGTGTATAATTCGATCTCTCTCTCAATACACAACTCTCTTTCTTCATAGCACCACATCACACTCTCACAATTATTCCGGACAGAGGGTACAACATTATACAATATCAATATATTCTTTACTTCATCTACTAATATGGGTCTCTTGCCCTGCAAAAACAACATTAAATCATCATAAACAATAAGGGGAAAATTTTCCCTCTGTCCACCTTCAACTACTATATTATTTTGCCACTCTCTCTCTACTTCATAAACACTCATTAACATTTCATTATCACTACATTCTGCAATTTCATTGGTACTATTTTTGATTATGTTTTCATCATTTGTCTCTCCGTTATTCTTTACCCCCACTATACTCTCAGAATTGTAATTAATATCATTATCATCACTATTTATCACTACCTCTTCCACTACTTCGTCATTATTAATATTTGTCATACTTATAACATTGTCACCTAACGTCTCAACACTCTGTTCTAATTTATTTAAACTGGTTCTTACTGTTTCATTAGTACTTTCTAAGCGTTTAGTTAGTACTTGAATCTCATTTTTCAACTCATTAATATCCCTACTTTGTCTATCAAATTTGTCATTCTGGATATTACATTTAACGTCAGAATCACTCTTTATTTCGTTAATTTGGTTCTTTAATTCATCCAAACTATTCTTTTGAACATCGAATTTACTGTTCATTTTCTCGAACTGCTTTAATATAACACTCATCATATCATTTTCTACTTGTTTACATTTTGTTGAGATTGGAGTCGATATATTACTCGAGTCGTCTATTGCTGGTTCAGTTAAGCTGAATTCTTTTACTCGATCTACTGGGGTTGAATGAACCCCTGATTCTTCCACACTAGCCGACTCGTTCCTTTCAACTGCAACCTCGTTATTATCTTCCATTTTTTATAATTGGTTAAATTAAATTAAATAGATTGATTAAATAGATTAATTACGTAAATAATATAATTAATTAAATTTTATAATGTAGCATTATGCTATGCTAACCCAAAACATGTTTGTATCTTTGTAGATGTGGAATTTTAATTAAATATAATTATAATTCGTGCCTGTTGCGTGGCGCCATTTGTGATGTACTATTATTGATCACGTTTATTATTACAACAACAACAACAAAAATCTACTTTTCACTTACCGTCGCTATCTGTTCTGCTAGGTTCCAGGGTTCGGGCACATGAACGCTAGATACAAACATGGTTTACAGGTTAAGCAAAACACTGACACAACTCATTTTTTGGAAGAGAATTGATACTTTTAATGCTCAATTGATGAAATTACTGTTTGACAAATAGGTTTACATGGAGTAACATATGGTGCAACTCGTGCATCGGGTTTGTAAAGGAACTTACAGACTAGAGCTTACCTTATTATTTCACAAACACAGACGCAAATATAAAATACAAACACAAATATAAGCAGCCCAGCTTTGCCACTCACCACTCACACAGAATATTATTTAAAAAACCCCCACATTTACTTAATTTAGGCCTTTATAAGAAAATATTTGAATGGAATACTGTAACTTGTTGCAGTAGCGTCCCCGCCGACCTCATGGCGCGTCCTGTAACGTTCTCGCACTATGTCCAAACGTTTGATAGTTCACTTTTTGTTTTCTACACATTCACTTGATTTTTACATCGTTACATATTACTCTCAACTGTAGAATTGTTTTATAAACTCTGATACCAACTTGGTTAAGCGGCCGACTTAATAAAATGAAAATTTTCCCGGGCAGAAAGTTTAGATGACCGCGCTATTGTTTGTACCACTTTACACTTTTCATTGGGCTTTAAAAATAGGCAGAGTTACTTTTACGACCTATATTGCCCCCGAGGCCACCGTTTAAATTTAAACCAACTTTACTGTCTGATGCTGCTCACTACTGTGTGTTGTGCACTATCTGATGACACACTGTAGACTGGGTTTCACACAAGCCTGCTGGTGGGTGGTTACGCAATGCGTCTGGCAATTGTTTTGGCTGACTGTATGTATGTTGCATTGCTGTACTGGAGGCTCCCCACAGGTGAAAGTCTGGCAATTTGAAAGTGGTTGAATAGGTAATTTGTATTAATATAAAATTAAACTGGGGTGGCTTATACATACATGAAGTGAATTTAAAATCTTTATAAAATCAAGTCCCAAAATCAATAAAATAAAAAACCTTCTAATTCGACCCATTACACATTTGCATTATAAACTCTCGTTATTTATTTAATCTGATAATATTATTATTAAATCCATTCGTATTGCATACATACATTGTTTACATGAAATACATAGTACAACCTAACCTATTATACAAACACAATTAACCTCACTATAAATTTATCTACAATTTTTTTGTCATATCATTATTGTTTACCATTCCTCATTTCATAATTTAGCCAAGTTATCACCATAAACTAAAATAATTAAATGTTCATTCACTGTTTCTAACCACCATCATCGTAAATTAGCCTGATGTATTTATAACACAACTCATCTTTATCTACATACATTACATTATTATTATTCAGATAATAGCTCGTTGACTCTGTGTCATTCGTTATACCATAATAATCTATAGGATTATTCCTTTTTATTATTTCATAAACATTGTCAGCATCAGTTATTTTTGTCCAGTCTCCCTTAATATTATTTGTTAAACTCAGGTAAGTTATATCATCATATTCATCTACTATCTCAATCACATCATAAGGTAAGTGTTCATCATCTACAGTGGTATCATCAAAATAATCATCAACCTCTACTACACCCGGTAAATCTTTCATATCGTCTACTTTTTTAAATTTTAACCTCTCTCTTAACTCTTTATAACTTCTAATGACATCAAATAATATTACCTCTCTCTCTCTCTCACTCTCTCTCTCTCTCTCTCTCTCTCTCTCTCTCTCTCTCTCTCTCTCTCTCTCTCTCTCTCTCTCTCAATGTGAATAATTCTACCACTCTCTCACAATATCTCTCATCATAACACCATCTCACTTTTTCTCGCTCAATCCACACAAAAGGCAACATAACGTTATCATGACACATCCTGATTCTTCCAGGGAACTCATGAGAACTAGGGGAACTACTTAGAGACACCTTGTCTCTATAATCACAGGAGGAAAGTCTGTCCTCATAAATCATTATTCGAGTCTTTACTCCATTTAAATCACTGGGAAAATTTGCCCTTTGTAAACCTAACCTCTCTTCAACCACTATCTTATTACTACTCTCTAAAACTTCATCGCCACTATTATTATTTACCCTGTTAGTCTCTAACACCCCATTTTTAATTATATCATTTTTCTCACCCCTACTTACCGTATTATGTTAACTGATCGTCTTTATTTTCGTTTAATTGATCGGCCTTTTCACCACTTTCTACCCCCACTATAATCTCATCGTTATACTTAACCCTATTTCTACCACTTACCTGTTTTGATTCACCTTCTGCATTCTCCTTTAATTGATCTGTCTCTGGTTTCCGCGATAATTTATCCCATTTTTTGTCCATTTCATCAACCCCTTGTTAATAACACCCCTTAGTTTGTAACAATAAAAAAGAGGCCTAAATATATAAATAAATAAGATCCACTGCCAGAACTTACCTGTACGCCATCAATTACTTACCATATCCAAATTTCACCAGAAGACCAAGGTCGCCACGATTATTTTTTATAGGATAAAATATCGAAAACCTTTACACTCCACCTTAATAAAACGGACAATTTTGCAATCTGACCCACCCAATTAATAACTCAGAAAGATTCCGGAACGTTAGACGAATTTCGCAACACAGAAATGAGAAAGTGGTAATGACGAAATAACTTAGTCTAACACATTTTTGTTATGAAAAGAATGCTTTACTTACTAAATACGGACATCCTTAATCCAAAAACACCAAGGAACGAAAACATAAACTGAGTTGGTTACATGACTCTTACATTTACAATATGATTTTTACTTACAAGGTAGCCCATTCTGCTCATTCATTCTATCACACCCCATACAAACCCTTTTTCAAATGTTATAAAAAATTAGAAAAGAAAAAAAAAATAGTTATTCTTTAAGGATCACGGTTTCGTTTTGCGTTAGTTTGATATGCGCGAGGCCGGCCGAGCACGTGCTTTCGTTACGGTCACATTTTATGTTATTAGCTGCTCTCGAATCGTCACTACACAGCACTGTTTGTAACACCGTTCGATTCCTCGGGTCCCGGTCGGTCTTCCTGAATTAATTACATTTTCCGAAAACTTGACCAACCGGGTCCGAAACAAAATATATGCGTCTGTAGCGGAACTCTGTATCTCGTTGACCGCTTGGCGTCTCTGACTACTGTCGACTGTCACCTAGAACGTAACAGGTACAACTACCTGTTCCTGCATGGAAGTTGTACTTCCATGCCATGATGTTTTCGTCGTCGCATCTTGTTCCTGCTGTCGTGTAACCATTTTATGCGTGGCATAGAGCTAGTATATGTGTGTGACCAGAGGTCAATATTGGCTTCTGCTCTGCTGATGTCATTTAAGTGGGCCGGACTTAAAACAGTCTTTCCGGAACGTCTTGGAGAAAACGACAAAGATTATTCTCTCTAGCCATCTTGGTTTTTTGTTATAGCGTCCTTTGAGCGTGATTGAGCAGTTGCGTATGTGCGCTGCCACACACAGGTACAAAGTTCTCAGAATTTTGTGGAGGTAAATTCTTCAGCCGCATTCCTCAACAACAACTGCGTCTTATAGCGTTGTTTCACTGTTCTGTTACATGGACAAATACGTTGCACAATAACAATCCACCCAAAAACGAAATAAATAAAAATATAAATATATACCCCAAACGGTTAAAATAAAACACCCAAAAATCGACCCGCTACAATACCCCCTCGATGAGAATTCTGCTGTCCATGACAGAAGAAATCTCATCGATAACCCCGAAGAGGACCGGTGAGGAACTGGTGCCAACAACCCCCTGGTTCATAATCTCATGGGTACACGACCCCCCTGGCGCAGCGACCATGGACTCATCTGAACGAGATCACTGGACTTCTCTGTTAGAGATCCCAACACCGAGAAATTGATCAGACTCGCACCACGGCGCTCCTCGCCTTCTAACATGCTACCCCCAAAATCCTCAATCCCTGGCTAAAATTATTCCAGCTCCTCCGCCGATATGGATCCCCTTTTTGCAAGCTGGGCTGCCTTTAGCAGATACTGGGCTCACACACATTAACATTACATATTGTCATAACACATTAAAATAAAAACTTCCTTTTAAAATTTATTTATTATAAATTCAAAAAATTCAATCTTCCAAAAAAAAAATCGTTTACCAAAAAATTCTCTTCCTTTTTTTTTTTCTAATTTTTGTTTCAATGACTTAACCTAAACATTTCTACTAATATAAACATTTCTATTCTAACATGGAGAATCACTTATAGTCTACCAATATAAAGCAATACAATAAAAGAAACATCATTAATACATACATAATAAAATGATCATTACTCAAAATATTCACTCGCTGGCAGGCGAAACATCAAAAAAATTTTTTTTTTTTTTTTTCAAAAAAAATTTAAAATTTTCAAAATTTTAAAATTCAAAAAAAAATTAAATTTATTCATTAAAAAATTTTATTAAATTTATTTATTCAATAATGTTTATTAAAATTATTCAAATATTGGTTTGCATTAATTAAACAAACAAATTAAAATTGAATTCCTACTCTACAAGCTTAGTAGGTGTATGAACTCATCAGCTGATCCTAACTAGGTCAAGTACAAAACCCTTGACCTACATATGTTATGTATAATTTCTGAAAACACTTTAAATATCTGTAATATCCTAACTTGAAATACAAAACATAATAACATAAAATATTTAAAATAAACAAAATATTAATACAAATAATAAACAGATTGACATTTACATTATTTAAAACAAACAATTCTTGAATTTACATTATTTTCACTTCTATCAAAATTCTGTCACTGGTTGAAAAAACAATTGTACATTCTTTATTATAAATTCCTCTCCTTAGTTAACAGTTAATTCTACCTTACTGGGGGTGATGTAAATTATTTATTCTCATTTATTCTGTCTACCTATATAATCTTTACCCCTTTGACTCCAATATTCATCAACTTCAACTCCCATGACACCCATCTCTATCAAAATATCTACTAATCAGGACACTCTAAACCCCAACTTATCATTTAACACAATTCGCCGCCTTCTCCCCATATATAAAAAAAAATACTCTCCAACCCTTTGTACATAGGATACGTGTTTCCTTCCCAAAACTCATCCCCTTATGTTGGTTCCTGGACCCTCCCTAGGTAACCCTTTCCGGCGCCAATCGGTCCCTATCCCGTCCCAACCCTTGTTGCGGACTCCCCAAATACACTACCCCCTAATACAAAATTGCCTTCCCCAAAAATCTCAATCTCATTTCATTACCACAAATACACAAAATAACCTCATTAACTATAAAAACAACAATATATCATTCAAAACTCTACATAAAGTCTCCATTACCACTGTGTCAACATCTATATTTCACAAGATTCTATTACATCACATTAACTCAAAAACAACATTACATCATATTCATCATTTCAACTTCACTTGGAATTCAAATTGGACAGGTCTGCATGTCCCATAAAACACTTATCACCCATAAATTATCTTTTATTAATCTGCATATTCTCTTTATCTTTACTTCAAAATACCTGTAGTACACTAAACATTAATTACTTGTAACATTTACAAACCAATACACCAGTGACATTATTGTTGATCAGCTGATATCCTAACATAATTAAAACACCATGAATACCATTCAAAATTGGACAATTACATGTAATACATTATCCACACTTACTTCTATTATGTTGATTGCCTGCCAGGCGTCTAATGATGGGCTTAGAAAAAAAATTACGCACATAATGAAAATACATTTTATCAACAACTATATCTAACACACAACAATAAAATGATACCTTTAAAATTATAGTATGAACCTTATTTTACGAGTCTGAGCATATAATTATGTGGACAGAGCACAAGCATTTTTGATTGGATTACTTTGAATAAGCAAAACTTTTACGTCATAAGATTTTAAAATTCGTGACTCCTTTGCGTCACCTCCCAGCCACACACACTATTTCAGGTTATGGAGGACTGTTTCGCCCTTTCGCTTCCACAGAGACTGTATATTTTGGAGCAGGGTTTTACCTCTCCGTGTCTCTGCTTCCGCTGTTAAGTTAAAATTGGTGAACATCATCATGTTCTCGTTAATAATCATGCACCCTTAAACGGATCTACCACCTGGCTCTGCTGTTCCTTCTCGAACAGAGTGGCAGCCGCTGTTCCATAGTTTGGTGATTCCCCTTTTTATTACCCCCCATCAATTTCAAAATACACCTTTACAACGATAACAGCTATGGCCAGTTATGGTCAGCGCGTAATCGTAATGTGCCCCAACCATAGCTGTTAAAGCTAAACCAATTCCACGGTCAGGGTTCGGTGAGGCCGTGACCGCCCGAAAATTTGGGGAATCACAAGTAAAATATCTTTCGTAATCTTAAATTAAAATTTAAATGACAATATTAATTTAGATGGGGTTTTAACCCACTTTATATGGAAGCTTAACCATTATTAACATAAAATATTAAATACAAAATTTACAACCCATAGCAGTTCCACACTACACTGTTATAATCCATCACATAACACAATACACAAATAGCAATAAACCTGGATTATTAGCATACATCAAACACACAATTCTCTTTTAAATAATTTATATAAAAATTTATAAACATTATTATTCAAAATTTTTCATTAACTCTTTTTATTTATCATCATGATGAATTTATCCTGTGTTGTAATCAGATTTTCAAAAATTCTAAATTTATTATTAACATAGATTTTTAACCATCATTTTTATTTAGCGCAATTATTTCAAAATATTTCATTACTGAATTAACATATCAATCACTCCTGTCAACCTTTTTGTCATACATTATTCATATTGTAAAATTTCAATACTTACAGCCCATTTCTCAAAACATATACAACATACCACAATACTCTCACCTCACCACTGAAACATTTCACAACATATTAGTTCACCTCAAATAATTCAGCCATCTATTATCAAAATGATCTAAATTCCTTAAAAAGTTAATTATACAATATTGAAATAGTCAAACAAAATATTTAACATGTATTAAATTGTTTAATTAAATTAATTATTAACAATATAGAATTCATTACCATCCAAACAATTACAATTCTCTGATTACTTGTTTTTCAAATTAATTTGGTTTATTTATTTAAATGGCAAGTATTTCAATATTATTCTTACAACAATTAATTACCTACATACACTGTTCACTTAACCACAACACATACCATTGGCTTTACTACATATTTATTTACAAATTTACTTCAGTATTTACTCAGTTATCACATCTCAATTTCCAAATCAGCCAAGTCAAATAGCTTAAAACAAAATATTTAACTGTCTTTTCTGTTTTATATTTTAGCCACCATCGTCAAAAATATACCTCACATATTTGTATACTAAATGATTTTTATTTACATCCAGTTTATTATTATTATTTTTATCATAAACCATTACCTCTATGTCATTCATTTTCCCTTTGATTATCTCATAAGACTTGTCACTATTATTTGTTTTTATCCCGCCTCCGTGAATATTTGTTGTTACACCCAGGTAATTTATTTTCTCATCATATTCCTCCACTACAAGTACACTAATTCTTCCTACAGGTACACATTTATCATCAATATAATCATTGTCTACTACTACACAAGGTATGTCTACATTATTTATCATAACTCTCTTTATATCCATCTTCTCTATCAGCTCTACATAACCTCTATTTACCTTGAACCACTCCAACTCTTTCTCTCTCTCATAATCACTTTCATCACAATACCTGTCACAACACCACTGACCTACTTCACTCCATGCAAAGGGCACAACAAACTTACTATACCACTTCCTGGCTTTTCCAGGTTTACAAAAAATTAGGGGACTGCTTGAAGACACCTTGTCTTCCACATAATTAACGGAGGAAACTCTGTCCTCAAAATTCAATACTAGCGGAGTCCTTACTCCACTTACATCACGGGGAAAATTTGCCCTTTGACACCCTAACCTTTCATCACACTCTCTCTCAATTTCATCAACACTCGCTAACATTTTGTTATTAAATTCTACTTCACCACAAACTTCATCATCACTATTTGTTTTCACTACATCATTCTTAAATAGCTCGTTTTCAACTATTTTATCACTATTATTTATTAATTCAGTTTTACAACTGCAACTTACCTTGTTAGTTATTTCTTCGCTATTATCAAAGACATCATTACCACTTACCTGTGTTAACTCCACTTCTGTACTCTCTTTTAACTGATATCTATCTCCCTCCCACTTCTCGTCTGGTTTATCACAAGCATTTTTTACTTTATTGAAACCCTCATCCATTATTCTATTCAGATTATCAAACTGTTTGTCCATCATTTTGTCCCACTCGTTAAAATGTTTATTTATCATATCAGAACCCTTATCCATTTTTGTTTTTAACTCATTAAGTAGGTTAAATAGGTCATATACTGTATACTCTTTTTCTTCCGCCCCTACACTATCATTATCATTAGGCCTATTTTCTGTCTTATTTTCTACCACCATCTCTTCAACTATCTTACCTGTATCATTGGTCATCTCACTATGTTTATTAATTTCTGCGAATATTCCTTCCTCTTGTTCTTCCATTTGTGTTAATCTACTGTCTAAATTACCCCATTCCTCGTCTGTCATCTCACCCACAACACCTCGAAATTCTTTCTCCCACTTATCCCACGCAAAATCACTATCATTATTTTGTATTATAGACATTTTTTTTTTTTTTAAAGTTTGTTTGTATACAACACTTTATATATAACAAAACCACTTTTTTCCTATAATCAAACGCCTAACCCTACTGTGAATCACAATAACATAAACCTAACCTACTTAATTCTGTACGATAAAATTTTTATACATTCGTCATTACCACATCCTATTTTCTGTGTATTAAAATAGGTCTATCTCGTATAAAATTATAATTAAACGAAAATCCTGGCAGCGCGTCGACATTTGTAACAATAAAAAAGAGGCCTAAATATATAAATAAATAAGATCCACTGCCAGAACTTACCTGTACGCCATCAATTACTTACCATATCCAAATTTCACCAGAAGACCAAGGTCGCCACGATTATTTTTTATAGGATAAAATATCGAAAACCTTTACACTCCACCTTAATAAAACGGACAATTTTGCAATCTGACCCACCCAATTAATAACTCAGAAAGATTCCGGAACGTTAGACGAATTTCGCAACACAGAAATGAGAAAGTGGTAATGACGAAATAACTTAGTCTAACACATTTTTGTTATGAAAAGAATGCTTTACTTACTAAATACGGACATCCTTAATCCAAAAACACCAAGGAACGAAAACATAAACTGAGTTGGTTACATGACTCTTACATTTACAATATGATTTTTACTTACAAGGTAGCCCATTCTGCTCATTCATTCTATCACACCCCATACAAACCCTTTTTCAAATGTTATAAAAAATTAGAAAAGAAAAAAAAAATAGTTATTCTTTAAGGATCACGGTTTCGTTTTGCGTTAGTTTGATATGCGCGAGGCCGGCCGAGCACGTGCTTTCGTTACGGTCACATTTTATGTTATTAGCTGCTCTCGAATCGTCACTACACAGCACTGTTTGTAACACCGTTCGATTCCTCGGGTCCCGGTCGGTCTTCCTGAATTAATTACATTTTCCGAAAACTTGACCAACCGGGTCCGAAACAAAATATATGCGTCTGTAGCGGAACTCTGTATCTCGTTGACCGCTTGGCGTCTCTGACTACTGTCGACTGTCACCTAGAACGTAACAGGTACAACTACCTGTTCCTGCATGGAAGTTGTACTTCCATGCCATGATGTTTTCGTCGTCGCATCTTGTTCCTGCTGTCGTGTAACCATTTTATGCGTGGCATAGAGCTAGTATATGTGTGTGACCAGAGGTCAATATTGGCTTCTGCTCTGCTGATGTCATTTAAGTGGGCCGGACTTAAAACAGTCTTTCCGGAACGTCTTGGAGAAAACGACAAAGATTATTCTCTCTAGCCATCTTGGTTTTTTGTTATAGCGTCCTTTGAGCGTGATTGAGCAGTTGCGTATGTGCGCTGCCACACACAGGTACAAAGTTCTCAGAATTTTGTGGAGGTAAATTCTTCAGCCGCATTCCTCAACAACAACTGCGTCTTATAGCGTTGTTTCACTGTTCTGTTACATGGACAAATACGTTGCACAATAACAATCCACCCAAAAACGAAATAAATAAAAATATAAATATATACCCCAAACGGTTAAAATAAAACACCCAAAAATCGACCCGCTACAAGTTCATTAAACCCTTCTCCATATTATCATACATTGTTTTCAAAAGATTCATCACATCATCCAATGAATGCTCTTTTTCTGCGGTTTCCTTTACCTCAGCCATGTTTAAACAAAATTATTTATATTTTAACCAACAATTATTTATATGACACCCTTAAAAATTACCACCCTCCTACTACATCATAATTACAGTCCTTATCAACATATAAACGTAACTATAATAATCACATACATTACACTACCCAAACATAACCTAGTCATATACTTAAATATTGTAACATGACATAAGATAGCGCAAAATACCACTAATGATTAATAAAAGAAAAAGCTGAAGGTAGGAAGAAATGTTAAAAAACTTATAACTTGAAGATTAATGACCCAACTACGAAATAACAATTGACTAAGAAACTGACTATGACTTGACCCAATAGATTGGAGAAAACAAGAAAATAGAAACAAGAAAGA
The DNA here is from genome assembly GCA_034769895.1 of Magicicada septendecula. NCBI lineage: Eukaryota > Metazoa > Arthropoda > Insecta > Hemiptera > Cicadidae > Magicicada > Magicicada septendecula. The sequence goes on along the minus strand of CM068371.1, from coordinate 233,844,628 downwards.
AGGAACGAGAAACCAAGAAGTGACCCAAAGTATGACCACGATCATTGTAACCCCAAGATGTAACTAACAAAAAATAAGTAAAGTAAATGCACTAAAACAGATAGGGCATAAATAAAATGTCAAATATATAAACTATAAAAAATAAACTAGAGATATTATGTATGTTAAATGAAAAGCAAAGAAACATGAATTTATAAATATAAGATAGGAAGTTAGAAATAAATAATACCCTATTAAATAATAAACTAGTCAAAAACAAGTAAGTTATAATTGAGCTGAATAAAGACAATAAATAATATCAAAAGTGACCAATGTGAAATGAAAATAAAACAAATATTAATTACCAATAACCACACAGTGATACAAAACTAAATAAACAAACAATATGTGAAATATCAAGTGAAAGTGATGATAAATAAAGAAGCCTCATATGAAAGGAAAAGTGCAGTATAAGTATATACAATATAATAAGAAGCAGACTATAGTAATATAGCGAAACAATCTTTAATAGAATATGATATAAAAAGTATGAAACTAATTGTACCATTATTAATTTAAGTGATAGTAAGTAAGAATTACAAAAATAAGGTAAAAGTTAAAATTATTACAGTGGAAGATAGGAGAAGCAGACGCTATATTTTAGTGAAGGAATTTGTAAGTGAGTGATATTGTGCAAAGTACTGTTAAAAATTATTATTATAAGAGTTTCATTATTGTAAAAAACCATAGAGTTAATTAACTTAGAAGATAGGGGAGATAGTAGTAAGAAACCAAAATTAGTTAGAAGTTTAATTTCAGGCTTGAACCTGGCAACAGTGGCGTCGCCAGGGGGGGGCGGTGGGGGCGGTCCGCCCCGGGTGCCACACTCAGGAGGGTGACAAAATTAGGGCGAAAAAAAATTTTAGAAATAAAAAAGAATTACTAGATCAACAAATTAATCACATCAACATTTCGATTGAAGTGTGCAATCCCAGGAAGAGGGGCGTATTATGTGGGTATCACTAGAGTAATACGAGTTTAAACGTTTAGGTAAATAAGTAATTTTTGTTCAGTTAAATTTGTATTGCAGTCTTTTAATTATCGTAAGTCTGATTGCTTGTACTTCGATTATAAAACGACCGAGTAATTTTTGCGTGAAAAATTTTCTCAGTGTATATAAAAAAATCAATTATGAGATTTTTTGTAAGCACTCCTAACCTACCCTTGTTTTTGTAGAAGTTGCTTTTTAAAAGAATTGCGCATTTTTTAAACAGGCGCAAGAGCTACAACGGGCAATGCTCGAATGCATAGATACGTTTTACCAGGGTATGGTGACACGCTGTGAGGGTATGGAACAAGTCCTCTCCCACTTCGCTATTTTGCAGCCTAATAATTTGATGAATGCAAACGAACCAGACCTTCGGACTCTTCTCAAAAGTTTGACTAAGACATATGATGAATTTTCTCAAGAAGACGTAGACGTCCCCAAAGAAATCCTGCGGTTGAGAAGGCATCTTCAGGCAGCAGGCATTTCAAATGAAAAAACGAAGAAGTGGACCAGTTTGAACTTCTTAGAATTTATTACCGAATATGACTTTTCAGATACTATACCAAATGTAACATTAGCTTTAAGGTTTTTCCTCACAATATGTGTATCAGTTGCTTCATGCGAGAGAGGTTTTTCGAAACTAAAATTAATCAAAAGTTACCTCAGATCCACAATGAGTCAGGTTAGATTGACGAACCTAGCTATGTTATCCATTGAACATGAAGTGGCAAAAAGTATTGATTTTGATAGTGTAATTTCAAAATTTGCTTCATATAAAGCACGTAAAAGCAGGTTTTAAGATATTGATGTGCTAATTCTTTTGAATTAGTAGGCCTAATTACCTGTATTTAGTTTGTAAAATGTATTTAGCCTAAAAATAAACAGTTCCATAAGTTATAAATGTTTTATTTAATTTAATTCAAATTCGTTCTTTGCAACACGTTAGCTAATTACAGTATTTTCAGCTTTTTATAGTTAAGTATGTGGGAGGGGGGTGTAAGGAGGACGGCCCGCCCCGGGTGCCACTACATCTGGCGACGCCACTGCCTGGCAAGAAATATTTTAATAATAAAAGGTGTGTTGTTAAGAGCACCAATATTTTTGTTTATCTGTTCATATAAAAAAAAATGTTCAATGAACCAATAAATAAAGTTTATGAATTATAAGGAATGTTGAATGGGAGTATTGTGAAACCTATGCCTTAGGCCTAGCATGAAGGAGAGAATTTTGTAAGTTTCAAAAGAAAACAATAACCAAGGGTCAATTAGAGTATATAAATGTTTAATTAAGTAAGTAAGTGTATTAGATATAAAAATGTATAGATATTATTCAGTTTAAAAATAATTACAAAAGAAACATCAATAAGAAAATAAGAGAAATGTTATTAACTAATCAAAAGTAACCATGAGGGATATCAAAATAATCTTTAGTAAAGAAGCAGAACAATGGTGTTAGTGTAATTAATAGTAATACTAGCATAAGGAAGTAATCATAATTTAAAGGATTTTTACATATTTGAACATAAATAAAACGTTGGATTATAACAATGTTATAAGATGTTGACCAATGAGAACTAGTATAATTTGAAGGGTAACTATGGCAACTCATGCTTGTTACATAGAGTGACCGTTGGAACCTAATTACTTCATTATTGACCAGCATAGAGGGTGGATGTATGAAGCCCTCGGAGCCAAATTAATTTTAAAAGCTTTAAATTTTTCCAAATTTTGAAAGAAGAAGTGTAAGAAGAATACATTTTAGGTTAAATACGGATCTTTATAAAGCGCATTTAGAAATGTTAAAGGAAATTCACCCTGCAGTTATAGATATTATCATGACCAAAATTAATGCTTTAATATCCAATTATTTTTATCATAAAGTATTAACACATAAAAAGAAAATACTAAATTTATATCGTATTCAGCATAAAAAAGAAAATAGACCAATAGAATGTAAACATGTGTTCTATGAACGTGTAATGAATACAACCAACATAGATTTCACTACCCAAGAAATAGACATGCTTAATAAAGGTCTGAAATATAATGTACCAAGATTTAATATGACAAACGAAATTGTCCATGAGGACGTTAACGCTGAAGCTGCAATTAAAAGATTAAATGGTTCCGTTGCACAGAATGAAGCAAGGGTTTTTATCAACAACAAACACAATAACGTAATTAATAGTAATAAATGTAAAAGTCAAAACAATTTTTTAAAAAGTAAATATAAGCAGGATATCATGACTCTTAAAACCATAAAAAGTAAACTTGAGAAAAATGATGCAATTATAAGTAAGGCAGATAAGGGTGACACATTGGTGGTCATACAGAAAAGAGAATATATGCAAAAGGTATTTGATTTCATAAATAATAATAATATTAAGAAAATAGACTGGGATCCCACAAAGGCTTATGTAAAAACTTTGAATAACACCATTAATCAATGTAATTTATTGTTAGATGAGAAAACACGCAGATATATAAAACCAATTAATGCCAAGGCACCAAAATTTACAGGACTACCCAAAATCCACAAGGAAAATGCACTAATCAGACCAGTAATAAACTACACCACAGCTCCCAGATACAAAGCTTCTAAATTGTTAGAGATTTTAATTAAAAATAATATCAGGATAGCAAATAATTACAGTATAAAGAACAGTTATGAGTTTGTTGAAAAACTTAAAAAGATAGAAATACTACCACAATATAAATTGGTATCGTTAGATGTAACTAACCTGTACACTAATATCCCCGTGAGGGAAACTATAGAAATTGTAAATAACAATTTAAAGGAAGTAGCTCAACTTAGCATGCAAAAAATCAACGAACTTATAAAACTCCTTACAGTCGTCTTAGAACAAAATTACTTCACATTTGACAATGGGTTTTTTACACAAGATGACGGTCTGGCTATGGGTTCGCCACTGTCAGGACTATTAGCTGATATATACTTAAATTATTATGAGAATATAAACATAATCTGTAATAAATTATACAAGAATAAAATCATTTTTTACTGTAGATACGTCGATGATACGTTTATGATATTTAATGGAACAAACAGACAAATACAAAACTTAAATAGTCACATAAATAGCATACACCATAAGATTAAATTCACGTCTGAAATTGAAGAAGAAAATTGATTAAATTTCTTAGATTTAACCATTTTAAAAAACGAAGGAAAACTTCAATTTAAAATCTATAGAAAGGCCACAACAACGGACATCACAATTCATGCCGATTCATATCATCCCACCTCGCATAAAACGGCAGCTTACAATAGTTTTGTGCACAGATTGCTAACTATACCGTTAAGTGAAAAACACTACAATGAAGAGGTTAACACCATCAAGTACATAGCAGCGGCTAACCGATATAAAAGTTCATTAGTGGATAAATTAATAAGTAAACACAAAGAGAAGAAATTAAAAAAGTCGAACAGTGATAACACACTTCCAGTTAATAAATACATATCTGCAGATTACACAAATATTTTACCAAATATTTTATTTAACGAACTCAAGAAACACCATGTAATTGTAACTTTCCGTACAAATAACAGCATTCAGAGATTTCTTTGCCGGAAGAACAGTATACCAGAAAGAAAAAGAACCGGCGTATACAAGATGAATTGCAGCTCATGCGATATGTTCTACATAGGCCAAACAGACAGACCGTTTGAAGAAAGATATAAAGAACATCTTCCCAGAAGGGAATTGCATAAAACAACATCAAATTTTGCCAGACACCTGATGCTATGTAATCATAACTACAGTGATTTTGAGACAAATTTCCAGCCCATGCATTGCTGCAGGAAAGGAAAATACATTGACGCACTTGAGGAATATGAAATATATAAAGCCGTCAAAATCAACAGTGATTATGTCTTGAACGATAAACTTACATTTCACATAACATATTGTACGACACTGCAATACAGTACTTGCACACGGGCGCCAGTAAATAGAAAGTTACAGTACACACGGGCTATAATAAACAAAACAGTTTTATCAGTGGATATATAAACAGTGAATCAGTCGATTGATAATGTCCATGCGAGAAACATAAAATGTCATGTTCGCGTATGTGAATTTCCGCTGTCGTAAAAGTGCACTTTTACTGTAATGATTTTAGTATTTTAATTTTTTAACGATCTCTAATGAGTGATCAAGTTTTCTGAAGATGGCAATTCGTTGCCGAAACGCGTCATAAAGGACAAGAAAAATGAAGTCGCACGACGGATATCTGGTAAATACGTCTACATATAGTAAGAAGAATATTTAACTAAACCATTGATGAGATGACAAGTAATTAAAACCTTTATACAACAAAAATCATGGCCAAAACTTGGAAGGAAGTAAATTAAATTAATATTCGAGCAATTCTGGAAGAAGAACTGAAGGGACCTAACTCAACCTAAGGAAGATGATCGCCTACCAGAACTGATGGAAGCTGGACATTGGATCTTAACCATTTGAACGGGAATCTCAGATAATCCAAAGAAGACAGGACTCTTAGACGTGTTCCAGAAGAAGAAGTGGATCGCAAGAGAAGCTACGACCAGGAATTGATGAGTATAAATTAAATACTTCACCCCAAAAATAAACTTTCAATTACCCATAGTAAACGAACTATCTTATTTTCACTTCACAGATCACAAAATTAACTTTTGAACTGAACTTGATTATAAAATCACTTTCGATAAAATATATCAATCACTGAATTTTGATTTTATATTAAAATAATTTTAAAAAACATAACTTGCTAACAAGAATTTAACCAAGTGTGCACTATTTCTCATTGCCAATGACTTACTTTTCCTGTTTTAAAATATCAACTATTGTGTAATTAGATATAAGGAATAGTATAATTTATGTGCATTTGTCGGTAATCCAACTTCTGTAGTCCAAAGAACTTATTCCCTGAGAAAAAATTATTATTTTGTTTAAACATTAACCTGTACGCCATGATGGCATTTTGCGTATGAACTGAGCTAACCAGACGCTGCCAACCGAGCAATTTGTAAACGCCGGAATTATAAAAAATATATGTACCATTTATCAACTGTAATTGACCAGTTAATATAAAGAAGGGTTCAATAAATTTTCATATTTCTCAATTGCTGTCTGTTTGATTCATATAAAAAGGGTAATATAAGAATTTGGGACACAAACAATAAACATACGACAGTTGACGAATTCGACTCGACCAGACAGCGTGAGCCAATCAGGTGGCGAGGCGGAAAAATTTGAACTGAGCGACGAGAAATACGGTCGACTAGTAAGTATTGAGACAAAGTATAAACCGGCTCGCTACACACTATTAAATAATTTAACATCAATAATAATTAACCATACCGGCGGACCGAGATTATACAAAGTGGTGCACCAACTAGTAGGGCTAGAATAATTAAGAAATTATACAATTAAACCCTATAGATTCTAGCGGCGGCTGCAGAAAATGGAACCGGCAAAGCACGACACAAGATACCAGGAGAAGCTACGTGAGAAGAAGGCGGGAAGGGAAGCAGAGACGTTAGAAAAGGAGACCGAGAAAGACGTTAGAATGGAAGAAAGGGAGATAACATCGGTGGAAGATGTGGAAGAAATATTAACCCCGACAGTACCAACTAAAACTACGGAAGAAACGAAATTGGATAAAATAATGGAAATGTTCCTACAAATGGATGAAAAATTGGACAAAAATAAAGAGGAGATGAATGAAAAATTCGACCGGAATGAGGAGAGTAATAAAAGGAATATTGAAACCTTAAAACAGGAAATGAAGGAGGAGAATAAACTAATAAGCGAAAAAATAGATAAAAGCAATGAGAAAACCAGCGAAACCTTGAGACAAATGAGAAAAGATATAGAAACACTGAACCACAAAATCGATAGTAGTAATGAAACTATACAACGACAGTTAATAGCGTATCGTAAAGAAGCAAAGCAGACAAAAACGGAGATGAATCAGAGATGGGAAGAAACAAATTACAAAACCGATCATATCAAAGAAACATTAATTAAATAATCCGAAGGCCGAGGAGTTGCACTAAGGTACTGAGGTTTCGGCGGCAAAGCCGCCGAAAACCCAGTGGGCCGCGGGAAGTTACCCGCGAGGCCGTAAACTATTTCCATGCTGCGACATGGTTTTTATTTGGGGTATGTATAGTTTAATAACCGGAGACGCTCGGCGTCTGAGGCTAATGCAGTAGTAATGTTGGGGGTAATATGGCGCTCGTTCACCTTTCCATGCGTGCTTATGGGAGTAATTATTATTATTTTTTTCTTTGTAAATAGCTTCAACCTCCGTTTAAAATTATTTTTTGCATGTTTATATAACTTAGAAGAATATAAAAAAAAATTTCACTTCAATACCAGCACTGGCTAGAAATGTCATAATTACCCATAAGCATACTGAACCTATGCTTAAAATGTTGTGCATTAGTAATGGATGCATTTTATTACTACTGGAATATATTTAAATCCTACCTAACAAACCTAACCTTGTGAACGAAAACGTTACACTTTTTGCAGTTGTGTTGCCACTAAAACAGACTATGTATCTTTAAAGACTGTATTGTAACTATATACATGGTATACACAAACATTCTAAAAAAACATTGTAAATTTAATACTGGCAAAGCAACAATCACAAATGGATTTCAGCAGCAAAAAAAAAAAAATGGCGATGTACACAAAAACAGAGTATTACTTTAAAGGAGTACTGGTTTTCCTGAAGCCTTTCACTTTATCTGTTACCCTAACATCGACTTTTGCAGTCACAGGTGCAAGTTTAACCTATATTATTGCTAGAAAAATTTTGCATAAAACAATGAAATACAGGTCTACCTCGTATAACGTTATACTCGGATCCTGGCAGGGTCGCCATTTGTTAAGTTACATCCAAATTATAAATAAATAAAAATATAATAAAATAATACTCTGCCAGAACCTTATCTGCGATCTTTTTTCGCTACTTACCTTTTTATAAATTCCATCAGAAGTTCAGAGTCGCCACCAATATCTTTGCAGGACACATACGGAAACCTTTATACATTACCTTAATTAAAACTGGACAATTTTGCCATCTGACTTCCCCCAATTCAGAAGATTCCCGGAAACATTACACGAAATTTTCAGCACAGAACACTAGGAAATGGTAACGACGAAATAACTACGCATACACATACTTATATTAGTAATAATCGTCTGATTTATTGTTATTAAATGAACTTATCTTTTCCTCATAACATATTATTTCATCGTATTTCTACTATGTAACATTTTTTTTTATACTAATTTCTTTTTTCTAACCAGTACTATTTTTCGCTACATGGATATTTTTCCCACTCACACACACTCTTACTCTGTACAATTCCTTAATACCCCCTGTTTCATTAAAGAGCTCTTTATTATTTGAGATATACCAAACTGTTAATCAGACTGATAATTTTTGAATACCTGCACGTGCGATTCGCATATTCCCACCATCTTTCTCACTTCACTTCCACTTTTGTCCTCACTCAACACTGTTCTAATTCTTTCCACTCGCCAATTGCGTTTTGTTTCACACTCACTAATTCATGATTATTGTAATACATTTCGGCATGGCTAGGCTACTATTATTGCTTCGACCTACCGAAATTTCCAAGGCCACTGTGAAATTACATTTGTACTTTTCAAGTAATGGTGTCCAACTCACTCCTATAACTGTCGACTGTCCTTGTTCTCTGCGCACTGTATGTGTGTGTGCGTTTGGTTGCCTACCCTCCAGGTGTTAGGCGCTGCCGTTAGCACGCACTCTGAGTTTCTTTGTTCCCATCATATGTTCGACTCTGGAATGTCTGCATGTGCCATTTTCATGGGAACGCTGGCCGACATGCGCGCGCGTACGCGTGAATGCTCACCCTTGCTGATAACTTGCTCTTTGGTAATATGCTGTGCCTTACAAGGAGCTACAGTCCGTTAACAAAATATACTCTGGTTAGGAAAAAACTTTAGATTACAGACCCCTTCATTCTGTACCGTTAGAATATGGGGCAATAATGGGGAATGATGTTTTAAACAATTTTAAAGTTGAATTAAATTATTATACCCAAACTATAAAATTAAACAATGAAAACAATATAATGGAAGTACCGTTTATACGAAGAAGAGATAGAAATGAAAGCGTTAAAAATAATTAGTAAAGGAATATTAATGAAATAAATGAATGCAGACCCTTGATGATTATTGTAATTTAAAGGTAAATAGCCATGAATTAATTAAAACTGAAAATAGTTGGGCTGAAAAAATGAATAAAATTCTAATACTCCCACTGAAGAAGAGGAACATCACCTCGAAACGTTTGGGAAAGTGACAACGATAGTAAGTTCATATGTGAAAGTTTTATATATATATTATTAAATTAATAAGTGAACGAAGAGGATGAATCAACAAGATAATAATAATAAAATTCTGTATCAAACTGGGGAGTTGTAACGGTACAGAATGAAGGGGTCTGTAATCTAAAGTTTTTTCCTAAAAGTAGTACTGGTTAGAAAAAAGAAATTAGTATAAAAAAATGTTACATAGTAGAAATAAGATGAAATAATATGTTATGAGGAAAAGATAAGTTCATTTAATAACAATAAATCAGACGATTATTACTAATATAAGTATGTGTTAGCGTAGTTATTTCGTCGTTACCATTTCCTAGTGTTCTGTGCTGAAAAATTTGTCTAACGTTTCCGGGAATCTTCTGAATTGGGGGGAAGTCAGATGGCAAAATTGTCCACTTTTTATTAAGGTAATGTATAAAGGTTTCCATATCTGTCCTGCAAAGATATTGGTGGCGACTCTGAACTTCTGATGGAATTTATAAAAAGGTAAGTAGCAGAAAAAGATCGCAGATAAGGTTCTGGCAGAGTATTATTTTATTATATTTTTATTTATTTATAATTTGGGTGTAACTTAACAAATGGTGACCCTGCCAGGATCCGAGTATAACTTTATACGAGGTAGACCTGTTTTAAGCACAGAAAATAGGAATTGGTAATGGCGTATTTGTAAGATTTATTGTATATATTGTAACGTTACATAACCCCTGCCCAAATATGATAACATAATCACCAGAGAAAAACCAGTGATCACCCATTTTTAAAAGTCAGAAATGGGGATTAGGTATCAAACTATGAGAACCTTTGTACTCTAAAAACACTGTAAACATTGTAAACAATAATCATAAAAGTGCAGTGTACAAAGTGGAACATAGTATAATCGGTGAAAGTGTCAAACATTTAAAAAGAGCATCTCACAAATTTGTGCTGGAGATGAAAAAATCAGTATTGTAGCAATAGACTGTGATACTATTGACAAGTTTTGTTTTTTTGTATTTGTTGTAATTTTATATTGTGTAGGCCACAAAGGTCTTATAACTAGGAGTAATATTTTTGTTTACTATAATTATTTTGTTTAGAGGTAAAATAATCCAGGGTTATATATAAAATAATAATAATGGCAAAATAATACTATGTTAGCAAGATGGCATGTAAAAAATGGTGTAGAGTAAGGATACCTTAAATGAATTATAAGTCATAAATAAACCAAAATAAAAGGAATTAAAATATAAAATACCAGTAGACAAGTTTAAGTAAAGATATAAAGAAAAACCGTAAATTAAATTTGATTATAGGTAAAATTTATAAAGAATTATTTTTTCTAAAAGAAGAAATGAAATAATAATAATTATTATTATTAATATATATAAACTTTCACGTATGAACTTACTATTTGTTGTCACTTCCCCAAACGTTTCGAGGTGATGTTCCTCAGTGGGAGTAATACTGAATAAATTTAATAAAGTGAACGAAGAGGATGAATCAATAAGATAATTATAATTATTATTAGCCTATATACTAAAAGGTATCTAGATTAGCCAATAAAAAACCATAAATTTTTGGTTACTATGAGTAACTAACTAACAAGAAATGGAATTTAAGTGTTCAGATATATTGGAAGTGAGCAGTTGAAACTAATGTAATGTTCGGTAAAAATTTAAGAAAATTATAACTACTATTCGGAACTAACCATCACAAAATTAATAAATTTAATGAGTGATATCCACTACATCCTAGACATCCTTGGAACAGAATAATTCACCCCAGAAAATTGATGGAAATTGTAAAATCAGCCATCCGTTTTCGAGCCTAGTCTATAGAAATTCAACGTCGTTGGGTGAGATCGTTTCCTTTTAAAATTTAACTAAATTATACCTCAACTATAAACTTAGAGCACTAGAAACAGCACCATCTCTTTAAATTCATCTGGAAACAAGGTGAACATAAACTTTATTTTAATTAACCAAAAAACAGCAAAACGTGGTCTTGTTAATAACATACCGGCAGCCATGATGTTTAGTGTTCGTTTTTGTCAGTGGAGAAAGGTAATCTGCACTCTAGCGGTCAAAAAATCAACTGTATGATACAGATTATACTAATTTTAAAATAATTTATGTAAAGTTTGATACTGACCCATATACATTTCTGACTTCCTCAAAGTTCAAAGAACCTTAAATAACCCTGGGAAATTAATTACTTATTTCTTTCTCTTTATTAAAACTGAAATAAAAATATTTGTTATGTGATATGTTCGTAAAAGTAAGATCGAAATAACTCTGTGATTTATGAAGTAATCGATTGTCAATTCATGTTGTGGGAGACCATAAATGTTAAATAAATTCAAGGAATGCCTTGTGTTTAAATAATAAAATGTGTATTATTTCCAGTAGATGGTAGTTGGTTACAGGTAATAAGAAGATCGAGAAGAGAAAGGGAATCAGTCCGGACATCAAGAAATTCTTACGTACTATTTGAAGTCATTTAACCTCAAATGGGTTCATAAAAGTAGAAAACAGCTGATGCAACGAGTGGAAAAAATTTGAAATACTCGTTCGTATACAAAGAGAGGAATTCTCTTTGACTTTCTTTACTCTCTCTCCTACCTACTGTCAAACAACAGTATTGATTCAATACAAACATAATTTAAGAAAATCATTCAATATCCTTTCATAATCACACACACTCGATTTTGAAAGCATATAACACAAAGATAACAAATTATGTAACTCTTAATTAAGCGAGATTTTCGAAAAGTAATAACTCGAGAGATCAGAGTTTACTCGCGAGACGTTACAAGATGGCGCTCAACTTAAAGGGCTTTAATTAGGAATTAAATTTCGAGATATACGCAAGTTAATATAATGAAAAACCTAATTTTTGTCGGCAACTATGAGAAGACAAGAAATGCATAATACCTGAGGCAGGTCGAAGAAGAGGGCAGAAGACACGGAGAAGGAAGAAGGTGGATGGGAACAAGAAATAGAAGTAGTCACGGACAGTGAAATGGAACAACAGACAGGTGATAAAGAAGAAACCGAAGTAATTATGGACACGGAAAAGGAAATAGTTGAAGAGGATGCCCAAGGGGACCAACCAGATAAATCCGCCCAAAAAGAAGACATGAGCATGTAGGAGATGTTGAGAATTATAATGGAAAGCAATAAACAAATAAATGAGGAAAATAAGGAAAATTTTAGGAGACAGGAGGAAAAATTTGATAAAATAGAGGAAAGTTTTAGGAAACCGGAGGAAAATAACAAGCAAACCAATGAGAAAATAGACGGTATTCAGGAAAGTTTAGTCAAACAACTAAACAAAAAAATTGAGACCATTCATGGAGATATCAGAGAAGCCATGAATAAACAAAACCAGGAATTGAGAGAAACTATTAACGGACAAAGGGAATATATGAACACCAAATTTGAAGAAAGTAATACAAATATAAAACAAATTCATGAAAAGATTGAAAGGATCAGTAACACACTTAGCCAAAAAACAGATGAATACAAGGGGGAGACAAATAAGCAAATGGATGAAAGTTTCGGGAAGTTAGAGGAAACAATGGACAGTGATTTTAAGAATGTGAATGAAACACTAGACAGCACTTCCGAAGGTATTAAAGTAAGTCCAAATACAGAAGAGAGCAGGAAGGAAATAGAAATTAGATAATACCAAGGTGTAATATTATCGGAAAATAAAAATAACCACAACAAAGAGGATAATCAATACCTGGAAAAGAAGACCAAGGAAATAAGAAAAACATGTAGAAAGAAAATAATAAATTCAAGAGAAGAATTGGAGATGATTACAGGTGGATTAATCAATGTATTTAACCTTCCAATTAATGAACAAAGGGAGTTAATTAAGTTTAGATCTCAATTAAATATGTCGACGATTGAAGTGTATCAGACGATATCAGTCATATCTTCAAGACGGAATATAACATTCAAAAATTTGGTAAATAATCCAGAGGTAAAAGGGAATGAAATGGTATTAAATATGAGTGACTATGTTATGTTAGAGGAGGTACAATACCTGTTAGTTAAAAAGGAACGAACTATGACGGGAGACCGGTACTTAAATGAAGGTTTCATAGCAGCAAAGTGGGAGAGCCGGATGATAAGTAGATTATCAAGGAGAGAAGTAATTCTGAACATCCCAGTAATCCGAGGAAGAGGAGTTACTGAGTTTATGGACCATGGTTAAACTAAATAATAACCAACCAGGAAAAGGGGACTGATTTTATGTATACCGACCAAGCAACCCATTGGAAAGAAGGAACCAAATAATATTAATTATAATAAAACCCCAAAATTCAAAAACTATGTAAGGACAACTTACTTAATTTATTTAGAAACAATATGATTTAATGTAAGAACAGATTATTACATAAATTATTTATAAATAACTGATTTAAACTGAAATAATAAATAAAACAGAAGAATAAATAAATAAATAAAAACAATTAATGGTAATGTGCTCAGATAAGAAGGTAAAATAAGAAGAATAACGAATAATTTAATGACTACAATGAAGCTAAAGAATGAGAATAATTAATACAACTACAATTTAGAATTTCTTGGAGTTGAAAATGATATAGGAAGAAATGATACGGAGAACATCTGTCACAAGAAGGAAAGTCAAAAGGATTTTAAAATAATGCCTATCAATAATGTTATCTGTTACTGAAAAATAAGAAGGAATCAAGAAGAAAAAGAAATATATAATTAAATGCAAGCAGCAACAGCGTGAAGAATCCCAAAAGTATTTAGTATTAGTCGTCAATCAACTACTTGTAAGTTTTTTATTATAATGAATTGACTGTAGAAATTTTCCAGCAATCATTTTCCTGAGCAGACGGTACGTCCCTCTGGTCTCAGAAGGTGTAAGGATGGACAGCGGAGTAATGTACCCAAAGTGGCCACCCGAACTGAACCACCGCACAGGATAGGGAATAATGTTAGGGAAATTGAATATTTAAGGGATAATAAAACAGCTGAGAAGATTGATATCAGATTCCAGAAGTATGAAGGAAGAAAACAGAAGGAAGATAGCAGCAGAAGCTCAATTGAGAAAGCAAATTTATAAAAGTAAATAGAAATATGAGTGTTAAAACAAGTTTTTATTGATTAGTGTGACCAGTCCTTATCAAGGAATGTTTGAAAGGCCACCACCCAGAGAAATCACATCATTAATAAATTTTCCTCCAGGAGAGAGAGTAGAATTCAATAAAATCGAAAAGCTTAACAGGTTGCTGCATAAAGCTGAACTTCAATATAAAAGTTGTCTTGATTATTCATCATTTCTTTCACAGCACTAACACTTATCTAAAAATGAAACTTTTTCTTGTGAACTTACTGTTTATTCTCTTCTCGTCGAACGCGTTTCTGCGTTCGTATTCGCCTTCTTCAGCTTAGAGACAGACTGCCATCATTTAGTAACGGTTGTTGTGTGGAATGTGTAGTGGGGGTGGTGCGTGGAGGAAGGAGATTGGTGCGGGGATTCAATTTAATGTTAGTTTTTTGTATAATTGTGTCAAAAAGTGTATGTGATTTATATTGTAATTGATCGTTAAGTATGTCGTTTGGTTGTGCTGTGTGGTGTTTATATATTTCGTATTGTTCAGTTGTGTTGAGTTTTCGACCTTTGGGTAAGTAATGTAAATTTTCAAGATTAGTGTCTATGTTGGTGTAACTGTGGTTTTCTGTGTGTATGTGTGTGGCAAATGCAGAGTGTATATTGTTGTTGGTTAAAGCTTTTAAGTGTTCAGAATAACGGGATGAAAAAGATCTTCCCGTCTGGCCTATGTAGAAACTATTGCAGTCATTACAAAAAAATCGCCAACACATTCAGAAAACACAAATACAAAATAGCATACAGAACAACCAATACCATCAAAAAACACATCAATAATACAAACGCAGACATAGACAAATATAACAAAACAGGTGTTTACAAATTTAATTGGTAGACCTGTTTTAAGCACAGAAAATAGGAATTGGTAATGGCGTATTTGTAAGATTTATTGTATATATTGTAACGTTACATAACCCCTGCCCAAATATGATAACATAATCACCAGAGAAAAACCAGTGATCACCCATTTTTAAAAGTCAGAAATGGGGATTAGGTATCAAACTATGAGAACCTTTGTACTCTAAAAACACTGTAAACATTGTAAACAATAATCATAAAAGTGCAGTGTACAAAGTGGAACATAGTATAATCGGTGAAAGTGTCAAACATTTAAAAAGAGCATCTCACAAATTTGTGCTGGAGATGAAAAAATCAGTATTGTAGCAATAGACTGTGATACTATTGACAAGTTTTGTTTTTTTGTATTTGTTGTAATTTTATATTGTGTAGGCCACAAAGGTCTTATAACTAGGAGTAATATTTTTGTTTACTATAATTATTTTGTTTAGAGGTAAAATAATCCAGGGTTATATATAAAATAATAATAATGGCAAAATAATACTATGTTAGCAAGATGGCATGTAAAAAATGGTGTAGAGTAAGGATACCTTAAATGAATTATAAGTTATAAATAAACCAAAATAAAAGGAATTAAAATATAAAATACCAGTAGACAAGTTTAAGTAAAGATATAAAGAAAAACCGTAAATTAAATTTGATTATAGGTAAAATTTATAAAGAATTATTTTTTCTAAAAGAAGAAATGAAATAATAATAATTATTATTATTAATATATATAAACTTTCACGTATGAACTTACTATTTGTTGTCACTTCCCCAAACGTTTCGAGGTGATGTTCCTCAGTGGGAGTAATACTGAATAAATTTAATAAAGTGAACGAAGAGGATGAATCAATAAGATAATTATAATTATTATTAGCCTATATACTAAAAGGTATCTAGATTAGCCAATAAAAAACCATAAATTTTTGGTTACTATGAGTAACTAACTAACAAGAAATGGAATTTAAGTGTTCAGATATATTGGAAGTGAGCAGTTGAAACTAATGTAATGTTCGGTAAAAATTTAAGAAAATTATAACTACTATTCGGAACTAACCATCACAAAATTAATAAATTTAATGAGTGATATCCACTACATCCTAGACATCCTTGGAACAGAATAATTCACCCCAGAAAATTGATGGAAATTGTAAAATCAGCCATCCGTTTTCGAGCCTAGTCTATAGAAATTCAACGTCGTTGGGTGAGATCGTTTCCTTTTAAAATTTAACTAAATTATACCTCAACTATAAACTTAGAGCACTAGAAACAGCACCATCTCTTTAAATTCATCTGGAAACAAGGTGAACATAAACTTTATTTTAATTAACCAAAAAACAGCAAAACGTGGTCTTGTTAATAACATACCGGCAGCCATGATGTTTAGTGTTCGTTTTTGTCAGTGGAGAAAGGTAATCTGCACTCTAGCGGTCAAAAAATCAACTGTATGATACAGATTATACTAATTTTAAAATAATTTATGTAAAGTTTGATACTGACCCATATACATTTCTGACTTCCTCAAAGTTCAAAGAACCTTAAATAACCCTGGGAAATTAATTACTTATTTCTTTCTCTTTATTAAAACTGAAATAAAAATATTTGTTATGTGATATGTTCGTAAAAGTAAGATCGAAATAACTCTGTGATTTATGAAGTAATCGATTGTCAATTCATGTTGTGGGAGACCATAAATGTTAAATAAATTCAAGGAATGCCTTGTGTTTAAATAATAAAATGTGTATTATTTCCAGTAGATGGTAGTTGGTTACAGGTAATAAGAAGATCGAGAAGAGAAAGGGAATCAGTCCGGACATCAAGAAATTCTTACGTACTATTTGAAGTCATTTAACCTCAAATGGGTTCATAAAAGTAGAAAACAGCTGATGCAACGAGTGGAAAAAATTTGAAATACTCGTTCGTATACAAAGAGAGGAATTCTCTTTGACTTTCTTTACTCTCTCTCCTACCTACTGTCAAACAACAGTATTGATTCAATACAAACATAATTTAAGAAAATCATTCAATATCCTTTCATAATCACACACACTCGATTTTGAAAGCATATAACACAAAGATAACAAATTATGTAACTCTTAATTAAGCGAGATTTTCGAAAAGTAATAACTCGAGAGATCAGAGTTTACTCGCGAGACGTTACAAGATGGCGCTCAACTTAAAGGGCTTTAATTAGGAATTAAATTTCGAGATATACGCAAGTTAATATAATGAAAAACCTAATTTTTGTCGGCAACTATGAGAAGACAAGAAATGCATAATACCTGAGGCAGGTCGAAGAAGAGGGCAGAAGACACGGAGAAGGAAGAAGGTGGATGGGAACAAGAAATAGAAGTAGTCACGGACAGTGAAATGGAACAACAGACAGGTGATAAAGAAGAAACCGAAGTAATTATGGACACGGAAAAGGAAATAGTTGAAGAGGATGCCCAAGGGGACCAACCAGATAAATCCGCCCAAAAAGAAGACATGAGCATGTAGGAGATGTTGAGAATTATAATGGAAAGCAATAAACAAATAAATGAGGAAAATAAGGAAAATTTTAGGAGACAGGAGGAAAAATTTGATAAAATAGAGGAAAGTTTTAGGAAACCGGAGGAAAATAACAAGCAAACCAATGAGAAAATAGACGGTATTCAGGAAAGTTTAGTCAAACAACTAAACAAAAAAATTGAGACCATTCATGGAGATATCAGAGAAGCCATGAATAAACAAAACCAGGAATTGAGAGAAACTATTAACGGACAAAGGGAATATATGAACACCAAATTTGAAGAAAGTAATACAAATATAAAACAAATTCATGAAAAGATTGAAAGGATCAGTAACACACTTAGCCAAAAAACAGATGAATACAAGGGGGAGACAAATAAGCAAATGGATGAAAGTTTCGGGAAGTTAGAGGAAACAATGGACAGTGATTTTAAGAATGTGAATGAAACACTAGACAGCACTTCCGAAGGTATTAAAGTAAGTCCAAATACAGAAGAGAGCAGGAAGGAAATAGAAATTAGATAATACCAAGGTGTAATATTATCGGAAAATAAAAATAACCACAACAAAGAGGATAATCAATACCTGGAAAAGAAGACCAAGGAAATAAGAAAAACATGTAGAAAGAAAATAATAAATTCAAGAGAAGAATTGGAGATGATTACAGGTGGATTAATCAATGTATTTAACCTTCCAATTAATGAACAAAGGGAGTTAATTAAGTTTAGATCTCAATTAAATATGTCGACGATTGAAGTGTATCAGACGATATCAGTCATATCTTCAAGACGGAATATAACATTCAAAAATTTGGTAAATAATCCAGAGGTAAAAGGGAATGAAATGGTATTAAATATGAGTGACTATGTTATGTTAGAGGAGGTACAATACCTGTTAGTTAAAAAGGAACGAACTATGACGGGAGACCGGTACTTAAATGAAGGTTTCATAGCAGCAAAGTGGGAGAGCCGGATGATAAGTAGATTATCAAGGAGAGAAGTAATTCTGAACATCCCAGTAATCCGAGGAAGAGGAGTTACTGAGTTTATGGACCATGGTTAAACTAAATAATAACCAACCAGAAAAAGGGGACTGATTTTATGTATACCGACCAAGCAACCCATTGGAAAGAAGGAACCAAATAATATTAATTATAATAAAACCCCAAAATTCAAAAACTATGTAAGGACAACTTACTTAATTTATTTAGAAACAATATGATTTAATGTAAGAACAGATTATTACATAAATTATTTATAAATAACTGATTTAAACTGAAATAATAAATAAAACAGAAGAATAAATAAATAAATAAAAACAATTAATGGTAATGTGCTCAGATAAGAAGGTAAAATAAGAAGAATAACGAATAATTTAATGACTACAATGAAGCTAAAGAATGAGAATAATTAATACAACTACAATTTAGAATTTCTTGGAGTTGAAAATGATATAGGAAGAAATGATACGGAGAACATCTGTCACAAGAAGGAAAGTCAAAAGGATTTTAAAATAATGCCTATCAATAATGTTATCTGTTACTGAAAAATAAGAAGGAATCAAGAAGAAAAAGAAATATATAATTAAATGCAAGCAGCAACAGCGTGAAGAATCCCAAAAGTATTTAGTATTAGTCGTCAATCAACTACTTGTAAGTTTTTTATTATAATGAATTGACTGTAGAAATTTTCCAGCAATCATTTTCCTGAGCAGACGGTACGTCCCTCTGGTCTCAGAAGGTGTAAGGATGGACAGCGGAGTAATGTACCCAAAGTGGCCACCCGAACTGAACCACCGCACAGGATAGGGAATAATGTTAGGGAAATTGAATATTTAAGGGATAATAAAACAGCTGAGAAGATTGATATCAGATTCCAGAAGTATGAAGGAAGAAAACAGAAGGAAGATAGCAGCAGAAGCTCAATTGAGAAAGCAAATTTATAAAAGTAAATAGAAATATGAGTGTTAAAACAAGTTTTTATTGATTAGTGTGACCAGTCCTTATCAAGGAATGTTTGAAAGGCCACCACCCAGAGAAATCACATCATTAATAAATTTTCCTCCAGGAGAGAGAGTAGAATTCAATAAAATCGAAAAGCTTAACAGGTTGCTGCATAAAGCTGAACTTCAATATAAAAGTTGTCTTGATTATTCATCATTTCTTTCACAGCACTAACACTTATCTAAAAATGAAACTTTTTCTTGTGAACTTACTGTTTATTCTCTTCTCGTCGAACGCGTTTCGGCGTTCGTATTCGCCTTCTTCAGCTTAGAGACAGACTGCCATCATTTAGTAACGGTTGTTGTGTGGAATGTGTAGTGGGGGTGGTGCGTGGAGGAAGGAGATTGGTGCGGGGATTCAATTTAATGTTAGTTTTTTGTATAATTGTGTCAAAAAGTGTATGTGATTTATATTGTAATTGATCGTTAAGTATGTCGTTTGGTTGTGCTGTGTGGTGTTTATATATTTCGTATTGTTCAGTTGTGTTGAGTTTTCGACCTTTGGGTAAGTAATGTAAATTTTCAAGATTAGTGTCTATGTTGGTGTAACTGTGGTTTTCTGTGTGTATGTGTGTGGCAAATGCAGAGTGTATATTGTTGTTGGTTAAAGCTTTTAAGTGTTCAGAATAACGGGATGAAAAAGATCTTCCCGTCTGGCCTATGTAGAAACTATTGCAGTCATTACAAAAAAATCGCCAACACATTCAGAAAACACAAATACAAAATAGCATACAGAACAACCAATACCATCAAAAAACACATCAATAATACAAACGCAGACATAGACAAATATAACAAAACAGGTGTTTACAAATTTAATTGGTAGACCTGTTTTAAGCACAGAAAATAGGAATTGGTAATGGCGTATTTGTAAGATTTATTGTATATATTGTAACGTTACATAACCCCTGCCCAAATATGATAACATAATCACCAGAGAAAAACCAGTGATCACCCATTTTTAAAAGTCAGAAATGGGGATTAGGTATCAAACTATGAGAACCTTTGTACTCTAAAAACACTGTAAACATTGTAAACAATAATCATAAAAGTGCAGTGTACAAAGTGGAACATAGTATAATCGGTGAAAGTGTCAAACATTTAAAAAGAGCATCTCACAAATTTGTGCTAGAGATGAAAAAAATCAGTATTGTAGCAATAGACTATGATACTATTGACAAGTTTTGTATTTTTTGTATTTGTTGTAATTTTATATTGTGTAGGCCACAAAGGTCTTATAACTAGGAGTAATATTTTTGTTTACTATAATTAATTATTTTGTTTAGAGGTAAAATAATCCAGGGTTATATATAAAATAATAATAATACTATGTTAGCAAGATGTCATGTAAAAAATAGTGTAGAGTAAGGATACATTAAATGAATTATAAGTCATAAATAAACCAAAATAAAAGGAATTAAAATATAAAATACCAGTAGACAAGTTTAAGTAAAGATATAAAGAAAAACCGTAAATAAATTAAATTTGTTTATAGGTAAAATTTATAAAGGATTATTTTTTCTAAAAGAAGAAATGAAATAATAATAATTATTATTAGCCTATATACTAAAAGGTATCTAGATTAGCCAATAAAAAACCATAAATTTCTTGGTTACTATGAGTAACTAACTAACAAGAAATGGAATTTAATTGTTCAGATATATGGGAAGTGAGCAGTTGAAACTAATGTAACGTTCGGTAAAAAATTAAGAAAATTATAACTACTATTTGGAACTAACCATCACAAAATTAATAAATTTAATAAGTGATATCCACTACATCCTAGACATCCTTGGAACAGAATAATTCACGCCAGAAAATTGATGGAAATTGTAAAATCAGCCATCCATTTTCGAGCCTAGTCTACAGAAATTCAACATCATTGGGTGAGATCGTTTCCTTTTAAAATTTAACTAAATTATACCTCAACTATAAACTTAGAGCACTAGAAACAGCACCATCTCTTTAAATTCATCTGGAAACAAGGTGAACATAAACTTTATTTTAATTAACCAAAAAACAGCAAAACGTGGTCTTGTTAATAACATTCCGGCAGCCATGATGTTTAGTGTTCGTTTTTGTCAGTGAAGAAAGGTAATCTGCGCTCTAGCAGTCAAAAAATCAACTGCATGATACAGATTATACTAATTTTAAAATAATTTATGTAAAGTTTGATACTGACCCATATACATTTCTGACTTCCTCAAAGTTCAAAGAACCTTAAATAACCCTGGGAAATTAATTACTTATTTCTTTCTCTTTATTAAAACTGAAATAAAAATATTTGTTATGTGATATGTTTGTAAAAGTAAGATCGAAATAACTCTGTGATTTATGAAGTAATTGATTGTCAATTCATGTTGTGGGAGGCCATAAATATTAAATAAATTCAAGGAATGCCTTGTGTTTAAATAATAAAATGTGTATTATTTCCAGTAGATGGTAGTTGGTTACAGGTAATAAGAAGATCGAGAAGAGAAAGGGAATCAGTCCGGACATCAAGAAATTCTTACGTACTATTTGAAGTCATTTAACCTCAAATGGGTTCATAAAAGTAGAAAACAGCTGATGCAATGAGCGAAAAAAATTTGAAATACTCGTTCGTATACAAAAAGAGGAATTCTCTTTGACTTTCTTTACTCTCTCTCCTACCTACTGTCAAACAACGGTATTGATTCAATACAAACAAAATTTAAGAAAATCATTCAATATCCTTTCATAATCACACACACTCGATTTTGAAAGCATATAACACAAAGATAACAAATTACGTAACTCTTAATTAAGCGAAATTTTCGAAAAGTAATAACTTGAGAGATCAGAGTTTACTCGCGAGACGTTACAATATTTACGTTTGTGACTTGGCTGTTTGGGTAGTGTAACGTATGTGATTATTATGGTTATGTTTATATATTGATAAGGACTGTAATTATGATGTAGTAGGAGGGTGGTAATTTTTAAGGGTGTCATATAAATAATTGTTGGTTAAAATATAAATAATTTTGTTTAAACATGGCTGAGGTAAAGGAAACCGCAGAAAAAGAGCATTCAATGGATGATGTGATGAATCTTTTGAAAACAATGTATGATAATATGGAGAAGGGTTTTAATGAACTAAGGGGTGTTATTAACAAGGGGTTTGACGAGATGGACAAAAAGTGGGATAAATTATTGCGGAAAACAGAGACAGATTAATTAAAGGAGAATACAGAAGGTGAATCAAAACAGGTAAGTGGTAGTAATAGGGTTAAGTATAACGATGAGAGTATAGTGGGGGTAGAAAGTGGTAAAGAGGCTGAGCAATTAAACGAAATTAAAGACGATCAGTTAACATACAATACGGTAAGTAGGGGTGAGAAAAATGATGATATAATTAAAAATGTCGTGTTAGAGAGTAAGGTGGTGAATATTGAGAGTGCTGATGAAGTTTTAGTGGGAGTAGAATTTAGTAATGGAATGTTAGTAAGTGTTGATGAAATTGAGAGAAAGTGTGATGAGAGGTTAGGTTTACAAAGGGCAAATTTTCCCCTTGATGTAAGTGGAGTAAAGACTCCATTAATGAGTTATGAGGACAGAGTTTCCTCCCGTGATTATAGAGACAAGGTGTCTCTAAGTAGTTCCCCTAGTTCTCATGAGTTCCCTGGAAGAATCAGGATGTGTCATGATAACGTTATGTTGCCTTTTGTGTGGATTGAGAGAGAAAAAGTGAGATGGTGTTATGATGAGAGGTATTGTGAGAGAGTGGTAGAATTATTCACATTGAGAGAGAGAGAGAGAGAGAGGTAATATTATTTGATGTTGTTAGAAATTACGAAGAGCTACTAGAGAAAATAAAGAGAGAGAGAATTAGGAATATTGTTGACTTACCTTGTTATGAAGATAGTGCAGAAATAAATAATGATAACATTGATAATTATATTGAATGCTTACCTGTGCATAGACATGGAATGTTAATAGTAGATGATTCTGGAAATGAGAGGTTAGAATGCTTAAGGGTGATAGATAATAATACAGACGGTAACAAGACAAAAACTAATGATGAAGACAGGTTATATGATTTTATAATAATGTGGGATAATCCAGTAGATTATTATGCGGGTATAACGGAACAATGTGAAATAGTAAATAGTTATTATAATAATAATAACAAAATGAAAATAATTAAAAGCGAAGTGTGCTATAAATACATCAGGCTAATTTACAATGATGGTGGTTACAGATAAACAGTGAATGAACATTTAATTATTTTAGTCTGTGGTAATTACTTGGCTAACTTATATAATGAAGTGTGGTAAACAATAAAATAATGTGACAAGAAATTGTAAATAAATTTGTAGTGAGGTTAATTGTGTTTGTGTAATGGTAGGTTGTACTATGTATTTCATGTAAACAATGTATGTATGCAGTAGGAATTGATTTTAATAATAATAATAATTCTATACCGGACTAAATAAATAACGAGAATAATTATGAAGTTTATAATGCAAATGTATTGTAATTATTTTGGAGTAAGGTGATTTGTGTTTTAAAAAACTAATTGGATTAAATAATTTGAGATGATTTAATTGATTAATGAATGTTGTATAAATAAATTTTGATAATGAATTTAAAGGATGTTTCTGAGAAATATGTTTTCATATTTACCCCCTCCACTTCTTTAATTATAAATATTTATATGTATTTGCCATATCTACATTAGTATTATTATTAAAATCAGTTCTAGATAGGACATCAGCTACTATGTTCTCTTTACCCCTACAATATTCTGTGGTTAAATCATACTCTTGTAGTATTAACATCCAACGAACTAACCTACCATGTGTTAATTTACAATTTTTTAAAAAGGTTAAGGCTTGACGGTCTGATCTTATTATTATTTTGTTTCCTAACAAATATGTCCTGAATTTTTTACAAGCAAAAACTATCGATAGTGCTTCTTTTTCTGTTATAGTATAGTTCTTTTCACTAGCTACCAAGGATCTACTTGCAAAAGCTATCACATTATGGTTACCCTCCCCATCTAATTGAAATAGTTCTACCCCCAAAGCTATGTCCGATGCATTGGTGTGTATGTAAAATGGTTCTATAAAATTAGGATGAGCTAATATGACAGTGTTTAAAAACTTATTTTTTATTTGTTCAAATGCAGTTTGCTCTTGTACACTCCATTGCCATTGATTACCTTTATTTAATAAATGCCCCAGTTGTACAGTTAAATATGAATACTTTCCTACGAATTTCCTATAATAATTACACAGACCTAAAAAACTTTGCAGCTGTTTAACATTCTTGGGTGCTGGAAAATTTTGTATTATCTCTACTTTTTTAGGATCTGTACTGATACCCTTAGCTGAAATTATGTGGCCTAAAATATTAACCTGTTCCTTTAAAAACTCTGATTTTTTAAATTTGACAGTTATTCCATACTCATGTAATTTATTCAATACTCTATCTAGTCTTTCACAATGTGTATTAATATCTGGTGAAGTTCTTACTATGTCGTCTACATAAACAGTTGTAAACTCTGTATTGTAACCATGTTTTGGGGGTTCTAGGGTTTATTTTTGTTTAAAATTGCAATAACTTTTTTAGTTTAGTATTTTATTATTACTGATTTATTTATTTCAATTCAATCTAGCATTGAATCCAACATAAATAAATGTGATTAATGCACTGGAGATTAGTTAGCGAAGTAGTTTTCAACTTCGGTTAATTTATTTTATGCGGTTGTTCTTCCGTCGACTGGATGAAATGGTAATGTAGGTTCCTCACTGAAAGCATAAATATTTTTGCATGAACAATCACTTACTTGTGGTGAGTCTTGCCGATCTTGCAGGGTCGATGTAGCAATCTAATCTGTAGATGGACTTACCATATTTAAATTCGCCGCTGCTTGTCGAGCTGACCAGTGAGAGTCGTTCACCTGTTTTCAAATTTAGTCTTTTGAAATAAACTAACTGACTCCGTTTGCTTGTGGAAAATAATATTTTTATTCAGTTTAATATTCTCTTTTTAAATGATCTAAAGTATCATTTATTATTTCAATTCAAAATAAGTAACATGAGTTATTGGTTTTATAAAATTTGTCTCAGGGTGGTAAAACTGATGTACAATATCAGTGTATCTAAATGCTTTTTTGGTTAAAATAATTTAATTCATGTGTGGGTTCTTTTAGCTGACAGAATACCAAATTATTGAATAGAACTCTTACTCTACCGTCATTAGGCAGTTTGAGGATGGTTACAATTCAATCATCACTTAATAATTAACATTCAAAATAATAACCATGTCTGCTCTGGACATTTCAGGTTAACAAAATCATTAAACTCAATCGACAATAAATGGTTTAAAGAACGTTGGTTAACGTTAAAATAATTCTTGATAAAACATTTAAAAAGTAAACAAGAAAATAATATGTTGAAACAGTGTTATTGAATGAAACATCTGATTCATTGTTTGATTCTACATAAAGGTAATTGCATGGTTGTAAGTAATTATGTAGCTTGACAACCTTAGTTCTTATTCATAGTAAACATAAACATTTAAATAGTTATAGTAGTCGACTCTTCCTAAATTACAAGACATAAATAACATTGAAATTTTCCATTAACTTTCGTTAATTGTTCATCCAGTTGACAATTCTCAGTCATTGATGAATGCTGGTTTGTTTGATTTATATTTAATAAATGACAACTGTCATTAGGTGTGGTTATGTCACACTAAGTATTCATACATAATAATTGATTGAATGTTTGAAGAATTCTTAAAATTGAATATTCAAAATAATCTGAGGATCGTCATTATTACTGTTGATTAGATAATATTGTGAATACACCTTAACCTAGCTTCTTTATTTACGAACATTATTTGAATATGTTTCGATTATATTGTTTCTCAAGTTCTTAATTAATAATGTAAAAATCACTGTACTCCCTTTTTATTTATAATTTAAATCCCGGAATTGCTCTGGATTATACACTGAGCAATCCTTGTTACACACTGTTACACTTAACACCTTTGATACTAAAGTATTTATGTTATCACAAATTGAGGTTAGATTGCTCTGTTTACAACGGTGACGCGCACAAATCATATGAACAGCTGTTTCTTTGCGCCGAATAGTAGCCGTCTGTCTCCCTCTGAAGTTGATTACAAAGTGTCGGGAACACGCATCTCATTCTGCCGTTCCGTCTTGTGATCGTTGAAAATTTTGTTAATTTCTTGGATCTGATTGGTTGACGATCTTTAATTGGATGCACATACCCCCTGAAGTATAGAAGTAGCAGAAGGGGCTTTTGCGGATGATGTAGTGCTAATGGCTATAAGTGAAAGGGCGTTACAGGGTAATTTGAATATATGGAATGAAGTTCTCCAGGAAAAAGGGATGAAAATTGTAACGTGGCATTTTGGCCTACCTGGGGTAATTTAAATAAAGTAAATAACATTTTTTCGAATATTTGGGACAAACGTAAACCAAAAGGTATTTTGTTAGTAGCGGCGGTGGCAGCACTGCTGTGTCAAAATTATTCAGTAATATTTTCTCAAGTGAGAACATCAACAAGCTGGAATTGTGCCAAGGTCAACTTGTGACACACAAAACCGCATAACAAGTTATGTAACGAAACATCAGGCCATGTTGCGTCAGTGCATGAGTCACGCTGCTATGCAGGGTGTGTCGACGCCAACAGTTTTGTGACACACAGCAAACAAAGGACAGTCAGCAATTAACATCAACACCAAGCGGACGTGGGCAGTTCCGGTCACCGCCGGCTGCGTACCGTTTTGGCCCGCAATGTAACAAAAATGTGTATTTTGATATATTTTGGTATTTAAAAAGTATTATAACTACAATGTAGAGACAGTGAGTGAAATTGGTAAAAAATATAACAATTCAGCCGTAAATCAAAATTAGAACTACGAGAGACAGCAAACTGTAAGCCACGAGTTAGTGCCTATGGAGTGGAATTTATCCGCAACATCAGGAAAGTAGACATTATATATCCACTATATAAAATACTGTTTTTTTAAATAAAAATACTAAATTTTGAGCTCAATAAATAAAAATGTGGTATACCAAAAATGTACCGTATAACATAGTATGAGTGTGTGTTTTGCGTGGGTGTGTGTAGGTACCTATCTGAATATAACATAAAAGCATTGGTTTACGTTAAGGCAAAATAGTTTAGTAATTTTCTGTATTGATTTCAATGTGTAACAAGGGTAATTTGACTTCTAATTATGTTACTTAAAGATACCCTGAAGAAAGTTCGATGTAAAGCAAACTATGTGTTGGTTGCGTAATTTTTTATATAATAATTAAATTCATTTGATTTGTTGTTTTATATAATAATTAAATTCATTTGATTTGTTGTTTTTATATAAGTTAATAATTAATTAAATAATGAATTGTTTATCAATGGAGCCTCATGGCCAAATATATTCAAAATAGTATAAAAGAAATTGACTAGATGGGAGTTGGTTGGATAAAATAAAAAAGTGTCCGTTAACCAATGTGTGTTGGTCATTTGCGTTCACCTGTTTCTCTCTGCTAATGAGTACACCTGACGAGACCCTGGTAGTTAAAAAAAAAAAAAAAAAAACAGCAATATCAATATTTCAACATTAATAATTTTTAATTAACTCGTAATGCTTTAAATGGCGCCCGTATAACATGGACTTTGTGAATTAAATAATTAAATTAGTTTACAAACGGGTCGAAAATGGCAGAGGGAAATGAGAACGCAGACTTAGGTAAAAGTAGCGTAGAAGAATCTATTTTAAATATTACGCAAGATCATATGGTAACAACCAATGATTTTGTTGATGAAAGTGTTGAAACAGATGTAGACGAAACTGTAGTAGCGGGGGGTAGTAAAGACAAGGGGGTAAATATATTTAACCAATTAGAATTGATGATGGAGATGATGTCAGGAATGAAAACTGAGATCAAATCAGAAGTAAATACTATAAATGTTAAACTTACGGATTTAAATAACGAGTTCATGAATGTGAGGAGCGAATTGAGAGCGAGTGAAATAAATATGAACAGCCGTTTGGAAAGTATGAATGAGACTATTGTGGGAGTGAGGTGAACTGACTAGTGTTATAAATAAGGTACAAGACGAAATGAGAAACGATAGAAAAATGATTAACGAAAAACAAAAAGAGAAAATATTAGAGACAAATCAAAAATTTGACACATTGACAAATAAGTATAATGATAAAATTAAAAAGCCAAATAACAAAATGGACTGTAATGTTCAATGTATAATTAATGAGTGTGAACAAATCAAACAAGCAAGTGAGATACAAGAAAATATAAATGATGAATTCAGAAGTAACTTTGAACAAGTTGATGCAATTATAATCAATGTAACTAGTTTAAAAAATAAACAAGCAGAACATGAGCGTGAAATAGTTAAAGTCAGAGCAGACTTAAATGTAACCATTAATCAGATATTAACTAATGTGAGTGAGAGAGATTTATATAGAGAGTTGTGTGCAGATAGAGAAATAGAATTGTATAAGTTAAAAAGAAATTATGATGAATTGAGAAAAATATTAGAAGTGGTGAAGATGAACCATATAAAATACTTACCTGTCGAAAGAGAGATAGAGAATTATTTTGAGAATATTTTTATAAACAATAATGACTTACCTGACGTAATAGAGGAATATAAAAATAATAAAACAACTTACCTGACGTTCACCAATAATACTGATGGAGACTGGACAATAATAACTTATGTTGACAAGGCTTATGAAATATTAATAGGGAATAACCCTATAAATTATAATGGCATAATGAATGGAATAAAGTTACTGGATTATTATAATAATAATAATAATAAATTGTATGTGAATAACAATGATGCATGTTACAAATATATTAGATATCTATACGATGATGGAGGCTGAACTAAAAAATCAGTGACATCGTTAAATATTGTAAATTTTGGTAATGACATTGCAGACTTGGACATATGAAGTGTGAAACAATTGAACAGTTATTGATGAATAATTTGTAAATAATGTGTGTATTATGAAATGTTTAAATATTGTGATTGAATGTTATATGTTTGAATTTTTATAATGAATTTAAGTTATTTTAGGAGATTTCAATTAAATAAAATTTAATGAATAAATAAATCTTAAATAGTTTAGTTTGTGGAATAACATAAAGGTTAAAAATAAATGTTAATAATAATTTTGAAATTTTAAGAAATTCTTCCTATTGTATGACGGTCTATATGAGGTTAGCCAAGTGAAAATGGAGAATGCTCATGTTTTAGTAGATTTGCAAACTCGAGAAATAAAAGGAACTTATAATGTGACCCAATTAAAAAAGTATTATCTAGCTGAGTGATGATGGATGTATTTGTAGATATTAAAATTTTCATACATAAACAGACATTTTTATATTCTATTATTATAAATCATTATTAGTGTTTATACACACGTTATGTTTTTTATGTAAATGAAGATCAAGGTAGGGAAAGTTAAGAAAGAAATGTATGAGGTTAAAAAACCACCAAGACTAGAATTGTCATGTAATATTAATTTTAATTTTAAAAAAATATATATTATACTTGTGATTCCCCAACTTTTCGGGCGGTCACGGCCTCACCAAACCCTGACCGTGGAATTGGTTTAGCTTTAACAGCTATGGTTGGGGCACATTACGATTACGCGCTGACCATACTGGCCATAGCTGTTATCGTTGTCAAGGTGTATTTTGAAATTGATGGGGGGTGAAATTTAGGGGAATCACCAAACTAGGGAACAGCGGCTACCACTCTGCCCGCATGGGGGTAGCAAAGCCAGGTGGTACACCTGTTTAAGGGCGCATAAATATAAACAAGAATATATTGATATTCAAATGTTAAAATGTAACGCAGAAGCAAGGACACGGAGATGTCAAATTCCTCCACAGTTTCAGTCCTTGTGGAAGCAACTGGACGCCACAGTCCAGGGGGGGGTCATAGTGTGTGTGGCAGGGAGGTTATCCAGGGGGGTAACGAATTAAAAAATTTGTGGTATTTTAAATAATACATCAGGGGTGTCATACTAGATAAAAAATATTGTAATGCAGCGTTAGAGTAATAAAAGGGGTAAGATTATGGGTAAATGCCAAGTTGATAAAGTGAATTATAATGAATAACGTAGAATCACCCAAATTAATGAAAGGGAATAATAAATGAAATGATGTGTAAAAAAAAAAAAAATTGAGAAACGAATTAATAAAAGTTAAATTGAGATTAAAAGGTAATTTTCTGATTTTATATGCAAACTTAATGATGTAAAGTGTGTAAATTTTAAATACAAATTGTTTATTTTAAGATAAGGATAACAATGTGAATTATGAGTGTACTATGTTTTCTTATGTTATATTGTGTTTGTTAGTGTAAGACCATTTTATGAATTTAAATATTTTAAATGCAAATTGGGGATGACAGAGATGTATAATATGGTAATGGGAGATGTTTATTTAAATTCTGATGGGAATCAGGGCAATAATTTTGAATTTGGGGATTTTAAAGTTAATAAGAGAAAGTAGACGGAATGAGATTAGGGAATTTTAAAATGGGTATCATGTTGTGGTTAGGAATTTTAAATATGTTAGAAGTAAGTAAAAAAACAAAACCAGTGCTTCTTAACGCAAACCAGAACCGCTAGGGGGAAACAGATCAGTTGGGGATATGGTGTTGTATAAGGCCACTAGTTGATATTTTAATTTGTTGTTTCAGTGTTTGGTGATGCTGTGGCGGCGGACCTGAGCTGGCCAGCGCGTCAGAGCAGGGGCGTTGAGTATCTGTCTGACTCTACGGTGTTGGGATCTCGAGAGAGAAGTCCAGTATTGTCATTCAGGTGCGGTCACAGTCACCGGACCAAGGGTGAGTTGATTATATTTTTTGTAAACCATACAGGGGGTTGTGGCGACATATCCTGACTGATCCCTTTAGCAAGTATGAATGTGTCAATGAGATTTTTTATGCTTTGGCATAAAATTTCTCATTGAGGGGGGTATTGTAACATGGCATTTTGGCCTACCTGGGGTAATTTAAATAAAGTAAATAACATTTTTCGAATATTTGGGACAAACGTAAACCAAAAGGTATTTTGTTAGTAGCGGCGGTGGCAGCATTGCTGTGTCAAAATTATTCAGTAATATTTTGTCAAGTGAGAACATCAACAAGCTGGAATTGTGCCAAGGTCAACTTGTGACAGACAAAACCGCATAACAAGTTATGTAACGAAACATCAGGCCATGTTGCGTCAGTGCATGAGTCACGCTGCTATGCAGGGTGTGTCGACGCCAACAGTTTTGTGACACACAGCAAACAAAGGACAGTCAGCAATTAACATCAACACCAAGCGGACGTGGGCAGTTCCGGTCACCGCCGGCTGCGTACCGTTTTGGCCCGCAATGTAACAAAAATGTGTATTTTGATATATTTTGGTATTTAAAAAGTATTATAACTACAATGTAGAGACAGTGAGTGAAATTGATAAAAAATATAACAATTCGGCCGTAAATCAAAATTAGAACTACGAGAGACAGCAAACTGTAAGCCACGAGTTAGTGCCTATGGAGTGGAATTTATCCGCAACATCAGGAAAGTAGACATTATATATCCACTATATAAAATACTGGTTTTTTAAATAAAAATACTAAATTTTGAGGTCAATAAATAAAAATGTGGTATACCAAAAATGTACCGTATAACATAGTATGAGTGTGTGTTTTGCGTGTGTGTGTGTGTAGGTACCTATCTGAATATAACATAAAAGCATTGGTTTACGTTAGGGCAAAATAGTTTAGTAATTTTCTGTATTGATTTCAATGTGTAACAAGGGTAATTTGACTTCTAATTATGTTACTTAAAGATACCCTGAAGAAAGCTCGATGTAAAGCAAACTATGTGTTGGTTACGTAATTTTTTATATAATAATTAAATTCATTTGATTTGTTGTTTTTATATAATAATTAAATTCATTTGATTTGTTGTTTTTATATAAGTTAATAATTAATTAAATAATGAATTGTTTTCAATGGAGCCTCGTGGCCAAATATATTCAAAATAGTATAAAAGAAATTGACTAGATGGGAGTTGGTTGGATAAAATAAAAAAGTGTTTGTTAACCAATGTGTGTTGGTCATTTGCGTTCACCTGTTTCTCTCTGCTAATGAGTACACCTGACGAGACCCTGGTAGTTAAAAAAAAAAAAAAAAAAAAAAAAAAAAAATATCAATATTTCAACATTAATAATTTTTAATTAACTCGTAATGCTTTAAAATAAATAAGACCAAAACAAAGGTAATGGTAATGGGGGAGAAAATAATAAATATAGAGATTGGAGGAGTGAAGATAGAACAAGTCAAACAATTCAAATATCTAGGGGTTATAATAGACAGTAATGGGAAACAAGAAGCCGCATTAAATGAAAGAATTGAAAAGGCAATAAAAGTATACTATGCATTAAACAGTAGATTTATAAATAAGAAGGAGATATCAAGAAAAACGAAAATGAGTGTGTATAAAACAGTATATAGACCGGTTTTAACATACGGCTGTGAGACGTGGGTGCTATCCAAAAGCCAAAAAAGTAAAATCCAGGCGGTAGAAATGAAATATCTTAGGAGAGTAGTAGGAGTAACAAGGAAGAACAGAGTTAGGAATACACAAATAAGAGAGGATCTGGAAGTGATATCGATTCTGGATTTTATTGAACAGAGACAACTATGCTGGTGGGGACACATGCAGAGAATGGATAGTGATAGAATGGTAAAACAGGTTTGGGAGGCAAAATCAGGGGGGAGAAAGAAGAGAGGAAGACAGCGACTGACTTGGGATGGAATGATGGGAAAAATTTTGAGAGAAGGAGGCTTGGGCTGGAGGGAAGCGAAGAAATTGTCAATGGATAGAGTAAGATGGAAAAAATTAGTATATAGAGTGTAGTTGATGTACTTATCATATATTGTGTAACCTGACACCAATATGGTATAAGGGTATTTTGATAATTAATAAATAATACCATAAATACCATATCCCTAACTGATCTGGTCCCCCTTAGCTGTGCTGGTTTGCGGTTTTTTTTTCTTCTTCTAACGTACATGAATGAATACTAAACCTAACATGATACATTTTAAAAATTCCATACCAACATTCTGTATACGCTTCTCTCGTTAACTCTTATCCCAAAATTCAAAATTATTGCCCTGATTCCCATCAGAATTTAAATAAACATTTCCCATTACAACATACAAATACCTTCCATTATATAATTCACATTTCAAAATTAATAAACTTCTTATATAGCGTAAAACACATTAAATCAACTACATCAGAACAAATTATTTACTTAACAATCATTAAGCATCCTTGAGTATCATAATACTCCTTAAATCAATACAAAATCATTCAGTTACATCAGAAAATCAATTACACACTCTACATCATTGATGTAACTCATTTTAATATTTAATAACTTGTTACTAACAACTTAGTAACCACCTTCTTCATCATCATATAATATCCCCCCTTATTGATCCCTTAACCCCTGATACCCTGCGTTACAAAGTGTCAGTGACCTCAAGGAGTTTCACCTATCTTAGTATGACACAAGCTCGCATAAATGAAGCCTCTCCCTCGCAGCATGTAATGTTGCCACTGGCCATCCATCTCTCTATGTCCCCCCCATGTCTGGACTGTTGCGCCCAGTGGCTTCCACAAGGACTGGATCGGCTAGGGTGTAAACATTATTTACCCCGTCATTGCTTTGGCGTTATAATAAAATTCGGCATTACTGGTATCCGATGACACCAGTAATCCTACTACAGTGATTCATACGCCCTTAATATGGTTCTATCACCCCATTCGGTGGTAGCCGCTGTTCCAAAGTTATGGTGGATTCCCCTGATTTAAAACTCCTTGTTAATTTCTAAATTATACCAATTTCATGGACAACCAACTATGGTCAATTTACAATAAGTCTGCCCATAGCTAGTTGTCATCCAAAACCACGGTCTGGGCTGGTAAGGCCGGGACCGCCCGAAAGTGGGGAATCTAAAGTTTATACTTTTATGTACCCCCCATTTCATTAAATTATAAAATAATCTGTATTTATTTATTAATGATTTTAATGAATTAAAAGAATAATTAACATTACTCAGATAAATAATACCTTTTTAATTGTGTTACATTACAAGTTCCTTTTATTTCTCGGGTTTGCAGGTCTATTAATACATTAAAGCATTTTCCATTTTTACTTCACTAACCTCATATGGATCTGCATATAACAAGAAGACTTTTTTAATCTCTTTATCCAAAGCTGACGATTGATCATGGTTTTTTATTAATACCCGTTGCCCTACCTCATATTTGACGGGTGTTAAATTTCTATCATGCCTTCTTTTCCGTTGTTCTGCTTTACTTAAGAGCCGCTCCTTGGGAAGCACCAGTTTTCTCCCATGTGGTACCTCAGTTCGCGTCGGAAATTTTATTAATTCCTCTATTATGCGTGATGGCCTCCTCTGAAACATTAACTCATGGGGACTATAATTTGTAGACTCATGTAACTACAGTTAATGTACCCTTCTATTTTATTCACAAATGTGGCCCACAATGAATGTTTTTGGTGGCAAAAGGTTCTAAACATACGCCCTAATTCCCGCATAACACGCTCACTAGGGTTTGATTGGGGATGATATACCGATGTATGCGTAACTAAAATATTTTCCCAACCTAACGTTTCCCTCCACTGGTAAACTGAGAACCATGATCCGATAATATTATTTTAGGTCTACCTACTTCATCAATGTATTCACTGACTATCTTTTTAGCTAATACCAGAGATATAGCTTTTTTAATAGGGTACAACTTTAGAAATTTAGTAAAAACATCTAATACGACAAATAAATAAATCACTCCGCCTCGACTTTTGGGTAGGGGGCCATATAAATCAACGGCAACTATTACTAAAGGACTGTCTGGTATTACATGCTGCATTAAACCCTCCTGTTTACGATTATTTACTTTAGCTTTCTGACAAATTTCACACATTTTTAACATTTTACGTATGGTTTTTTCGATATTATTAAATTTATAGGATTCTTTTAATATGTCACTGCATTTGTTAGGACCTATGTGACCATACCTCAAATGACAATCTTTCACTACTTTGGATATTAAAATTTTAGGAATGCATAATTTCCAATCATCACCTTGTTCATTTGTCCGATGAAATAAATGTTTATCATACAAGCTAAAATGTTTTTCCAATTTGTTAGGTATATTGGGTATTTTATTTAATGCTGTTATTATTTTACCAAGTTCTGTATCTTTTTCTTGTTCTGTTGTTAGGTTCAACATTCCATCCCAAGTCAGTCGCTGTCTTCCTCTCTTCTTTCTCCCCCCTGATGTTGCCTCCCAAACCTGTTTTACCATTCTATCACTATCCATTCTCTGCATGTGTCCCCACCAGCATAGTTGTCTCTGTTCAATAAAATCCAGAATCGATATCACTTCCAGATCCTCTCTTATTTGTGTATTCCTAACTCTGTTCTTCCTTGTTACTCCTACTACTCTCCTAAGATATTTCATTTCTACCGCCTGGATTTTACTTTTTTGGCTTTTGGATAGCACCCACGTCTCACAGCCGTATGTTAAAACCGGTCTATATACTGTTTTATACACACTCATTTTCGTTTTTCTTGATATCTCCTTCTTATTTATAAATCTACTGTTTAATGCATAGTATACTTTTATTGCCTTTTCAATTCTTTCATTTAATGCGGCTTCTTGTTTCCCATTACTGTCTATTATAACCCCTAGATATTTGAATTGTTTGACTTGTTCTATCTTCACTCCTCCAATCTCTATATTTATTATTTTCTCCCCCATTACCATTACCTTTGTTTTGGTCTTATTTATTTTCATCCCTTTTTCCTGGAGAACTTCATTCCATATATTCAAATTACCCTGTAACGCCCTTTCACTTGTAGCCATTAGCACTACATCATCCGCAAAAGCCCCTTCTGCTACTTCCATACTTCGCAAGTTCCTGTATCCAACATGCATTTTCTTAACCTTCAGTGAACACTTCTTAATAATGTCGTCCATATACAAGTTGAATAACGTCGGACTCAGTTCACCTCTTTGTCTTAATCCATAGTTTGTTGTAAATCCTAACGACCTCATATTTTTACCAATTACATAATTAACATTATTTTTGTATAACCTCTGTACTACCTTAATTATTTTACTCCTTATTCCTCTATTTTTTAAACTTTCCCATATTTTTTCTCTAAGCACACTATCGGAAGCCTTCTCAAGATCAATAAAAACCAAACATACCAATTTATCTGGTTGTATCGACTTCTCAGCTATCTGTTGCAGAGTAAAAATGTGATCCTGCACACTTCTCCCTGATCTAAAGCCACTCTGCGATTCCTCCAAACTATTTTCTAAAATTGGGATCAATTTATTATTAATTATCTGCTCATAAACCTTAACAATTGTATTTAACAGATTGATACCCCTATAATTATTACAATCTCTTGTGTTACCTTTCTTAAAAATAGGAACTATCAATGCTTCCTCCCATTCTCTTGGTATGTCTACACTTGTCAACGCTTTACTGATAATTTCTAAAAGTATTTCTTTCCCCTTTTTCCCCATATTCTTTATCATTTCTGCTGTAATTTTATCTGTTCCAGGTGATCTCCCACTTTTAAGTCCTTTAATCACTACTTCTAATTCATGCATCGTTATTTTTTCTTCTGCAACTTCACCATCCTCTCTATCGTCTTCTTCATTAATATTGACTTTATGATCATCTTTGTTGATTTCCTTACCACCTAGTAATCCTTGAAAGTATTATTTCCATCTATTCATTATATAGTTTCTTTCTATCAGTATTTTCCCATTAGCATTATATATACATATTTCTAAAAGATTTCAGTACTCTGAAGAAAAGCTTTTGATTTTCCCACCTATCTCTTTCCAATTTTTCTTCAAAATCTTTCCATGCACTCTCTTTCGCTTTTCCAACTAATTCTTTAACAATTTTTCTTTGTTGCTTATATGCTTCATAGTTATCCACAGTTCTATTAGCTGTATACTTTTTCCATTCCCTTTTCTTCCTTTTAATCTGCTCTTTTATTTCATTAGTCCACCATACCGTCTGTTTTCTTTTATTATTCATTTCAGTAACACCACAAAACTCCACTGCTGTATCTATAATTATATCTTTCATTATTCTCCAGCCTTGGTGTATATTAGCATGCCTTATATCTTCACTTACCTTTTGTAATTTTTGCTCGATCACATCTTTAAACCTATTACTTACATCTCTACTTTTCAGTTTATACAATGTGATAGATTTGTATTCTATTATTCCTTCTCTGTTGTATATCTGTTTTTTATCTAATTGTTCTTTACATTTGGTCATTACTAAATAATGGTCGCTATATATTTCTGCACCTCTCCAGACTCTAGTGTCCATTATCATTTTCCTATTGGTCCTTTCAACTAGTATGTAGTCAATTATCGACTTCTCTCCCCTATTTGGTTGTTCCCTTGTGAATTTATGTATATCTCTGTGCTGATAAAAAGTGTTTGTCACAATAAGATCATGTAATAAGCAGAAATCCAACATTCTCCTACCGTTATTGTTTCTCATTTCTTCTCCATATATTCCTATTACTCTTTTATATATCTCATCTCTTTTACCCACTCTACTGTTAAAGTCACCGACAATATATTTATTTCCTTTGGCTTCCTCTGTTACTTCCAATAGTTCTTTCCAGAATTTATCTATTACTTCCACCTTCTCATCCTCGTTTGGTCCATATACTACTATAATTGTAAAATATTTTCCCTTTTGACTCTCCAGCTCCACCAATAGTAATCTTTCTGATACTGCTTCCCATTTCCATATCTGTCTTACTAAATCCCTGTGAATTATGCATCCCACCCCCGCTGCAGCTCTCTTATCTTCATCTACTCCACTATATATAAGTACGTGACACCATTCATAATAATCTTACCCCTTCCTTTTTTTTTTAGTTTCGCTTAATGCTAAAATTTCTAATCTATATCCTACCAATGTATTATACAAGGCCACTATTTGATATTTTGATTTCATGTTTCAGTGGCTGGTGATGCTGTGGCGGCGGTCCTGTGCTGGCGTGCGCGTCAGAGCAGGGGCGTCAAGTGCCTGTCTGGCCTTGCGGTGTTGGGATCTCGAAAGGGAAGTCCAGTAAGGTCATTCAGGTGCGGTCACAGTCACTGGACGAGGGGGTAAGTTAACCACAAATTTTAATAAAACAAAGGGGGTTGTGGCGACTTATCCATGCTGATCCCTTTAGGAAGTATGAGAGGGGGTATTGTAACGGGACATTTAAGCCCATCTAAGAATATTTTTGGGGAAACAAAGAATAAATTATAATGGTAAATTTTATTTGGGAACAAGAAACGACGTATTCAGTGTGAGTGAATTCGTGTCAAGGTCAACAGCCAAACGACAGAGTAGCAGCTATTTTTAGCCGAACGAACTTTGACCTATGTAAACGGTGAGCAAAACATCTGACGTCAGAGGCGATCCCAGCGATCCATCACCGCTGGAATGTCGATCCAAATTAATGATCCCGTCAAAAGTGGTGTTGAAACACAAATGGAACAATGAAACCAGACCACGTGATTGTTCACCAACTTAAGAATCGTCATCTTTTCGAAGTCCCAGTTGACCATCTTCCTTCGTGCTGTACAGCCGCAAAGGTTCCGGAATGAAATCGCGGGCGCCCGCACACCATAAAATGTGAATTTTTACATATTAAATCTAAAGAACAGTATTTTGATTCCCAAGATAAATAACAGTGACAAATTGAAGCAAAATGACAGTTCGGCGGTAAAATAAAAAGGTGAAAACGAGGAGGCATCTAGATAGTGCGCGTGCACGAGAAGACATCCCATGGACGCACCTCTACGGATCATGAAAGGGAAGTAAATCATACTAGAATCAATAAAATTGGCAATTTTATAAATACTTAAAATGAGCTCAAAAAGGGGAATATAAAAGTATGAAAGTGTGTGTGGTTGTGTGATTAAAGAATATATATTTAAGAAGTGCTGGGTTTGCGATCAAATATATATATATATATATATATATATATATATATATATATATATATAGTTAAACTGATGATTTAGTGTAATCCATTTTTTACGAGAGAGTAAAATGTTAATGGTAATCATTACTTGTAACTTGTTTTTATCAATTGCGCCTCATGGAAGAATAGATGTTTTCATTTAGAGAGAATGTCAGTATAAAGAAAAATAAAATAATATTTTATTTTAACTTGATAAATATGTATTTTGTTTTAATTGTATTTGCCTATTATTCTCTGCCAAGTACACTAAACGATATCCTTGGTTAACCTTTAACACGTAAAGTCAATTATTACACAATTTTAAATACTGAACAGTTTCAACACACATAAAAATGTTATTGTGTGGACTCATAGAACTTATTTTAATTGATAATTTTTAATGCTGTTTGTGTATAGTGTATATTGGATAAACATATGGAGAGTCTCATCAAATGCTTGTTTATAATTGTCTTAAAATAAGATGCTCCAGGGCCATATATTGGAAAAGTTATAGCATTGTTACAGATATGTCAACATTCTATGGGAGTTTTTATGTTTACTGTTCACACTATTATTTAATTGGATTGTGCCAGATTATGGTCTATTAGTGATTGACTTTGTGAATCATTCTCTTCATCCTCTGTCTGTCTGTTTGCCTGTCTCTCTCTCTCAATTGATATTTTAGTTTGGTACCGGTATTTAAATTATTTTGTTTTAGTAACGTTTGTAAACTTTATATGTTGTATTTATTTAAGTGATTTAAGCCTTATTTCACAAAGTGTAAGTAAGAAAGAACAGTTATCTTGTAGATAGAACAGATTATAATGTTGAATAGTCTATAAGACTAACTATATGAAATGTTGTGTCAGTATAGACTTAATTTTTATAAAAATTATGACACATATTTTTAGTTGAAAATAATAATAAAGTGTATGTAGTTTACACATTGGAAGTAAAAAATTGTTTTAACATAAAATGTTTGACATATCTTCATCTGTATTCTGAGTGCACAAAAGTTTTAGTGTTAAATGTGAATGTTTTTATTCCCATGTGTGTAGGTGTATTAGTGATTGCTGGAAAGTTCTAGCATCAGATCCCGCTATAGCTGCTGACATTTTAGAGAAGTTCCTACACATTTTAACTTCCACACCTCCAGTTAGTGAAGACCAGACTGGAAGGGACAGGCCACAGGTTGCAGCTTTACAACCTTTAGTGGTAAGTAAACTTATGTTTTATACTTTGTATTACTCTCTGATAACTGGCAGTAACATACTGAAACATGTACAAAGTATCAGTGGTATGTAGAGAAAGAGGAATTTGACAAAACCACTAATGCATGATGAGTGATGATGCCAATCCTGTGAGATTGTAATGTCACAAGATCCTTTTTTATTTAAAAAAAATGACTGAACATTTTTATAACAAGATGTTTAAGTGGAAAGCGTCTAAGCATAAGGTTTTCTGTACTGACTATCATTAGCATTTGGTTTGTGTTTAGTTTTATTAAATAGTGTTAATATTGTTACGATGGTCTACTCGATCGTCGTAGGTATAGTGGAAACAAAATAAGTACAAGACACCAATTAAGTCACTAATCACACCTTTAATTGTTACAGTAAAACAGTTCGTAATTAACAATACAGTCTCTACAACAAATCAAATGAAAATTGTTCACACGCAATAAAATGTCCACTAATATTAAAACTCAATTGTATTACAATTATACCGTCCGAATATAAAACGCAACACTTCACTAATAACTACTTGAACGTACACAGTAATAACTCGAACTACTCTGTAAATATATCGCACTAATACTCTCGAACCGCACAGTCAAAAATTCACCTAATACTGAACTGAACGTCGTTTGAGTACCGGTATTTATAGGTAGTCGAATATCTAGATGATTCCTAATTGCGTCATAGTGTGCGTATGAACTACGTAATTAACTGCGGCTTTGACACAGTCTGCACGGCTGGCGGCATCGAGAACTTTGTCGTAGATGTGTATACAAACACTCTGAAGTTATTTACTTAATACACCTTTTACAAAAACAATATAATTCTCCCACTTACCTTAAATTTGGGTCCCGGGTACTCGCACGATCTGTGAATGTAAACGTGATTTTGAGGTTGTCAAAATAACACACTCAACTCTCATTGATATAATAGAACTCAGATTTTATTCCATTTTATATGATTTTAAATTCTTTAATTACTCATCTTTCTCTCTCCAAAATAACATTACTGTTTGTTACAAATATGAATAACACACAAAGCATTTATTTCAACATTTAGTTTACTCTATTTTTACATA
Organism: Magicicada septendecula; assembly: GCA_034769895.1. Lineage (NCBI taxonomy): Eukaryota > Metazoa > Arthropoda > Insecta > Hemiptera > Cicadidae > Magicicada > Magicicada septendecula. The sequence continues at coordinate 233,802,254 of CM068371.1, read as the reverse complement.
TACTTAAGAGTTCATTTTCATCTAAAATTTTATTCCTGTGGTTTTGCTTATTTCTCTTTGGAAATACAAAAAAAAAAACATTATTTTTTCATGATAGGCATCCTAATCACTAGTTCTCCTTAAAGTAAATTTCTTAAATTATAATAAAACAACCCAGCTTGCTATACACACTCACTCATACCATTTTAATTCCCCATAATTTAATTTAGAGCGCTCTTTTGATGAAAGGTTATTTAAATTATTAAGAGATTGGAATTTTGTTGATTACTTAACCATCTTTGTTTCTCATCATGTGTGACGCTGAATGCATGTCCGAAAGTTTTTGTTTGACACTTTTTTATTTTTTTTTACTGCTACACTGCACTTAGTTCATTCTGTGACAACGGTTCACTATTTACGTCGGTTTTTATTAAAAGTTAAACAATTTACTTGTGGTCCACGATTTCTTCTCTGCTCCTGGCTGGGACAGTGCGGTTAGTTGACGGGTCAAGCGTCACCAACCAATCTCCCACCACGTCGGATTGCTGGTCAGGAAACCAACGCCTCCTTCTGTTAAATTGTTCGTCACTGTACTTAAAGTATGGGTTATTCATGTGTGTTAGGCGTTGACAAAATTGCACTGCCCTTTGTCAATGACTATGATAGGCGTGGTTTTACTTATATTTCCGCCCGCAACCTAGCACATGGCAAGCAAATTTCACAAATTTAGCCATGTTGGTTTGGCGTGGCTCGATGCTGTAAGCGTCATCTGCGCGCGTGCTGTTGTTCGCGCGTTTGAATGCGTCACACAACACTATAATTCTGGGAATTATACTGCGTTGTCGAACACACGTCACATTCCACTGTCCTTTGTTTGACTATAACCGTTTTATGTAGTAGACTTGCTACCGTATTTATACAGGGAGTTACCATTGAAAATGAAATGAATTTAATAGAATAAAATACCCCATTTTGTCCCATTACAACACGTACACCACACGCTTACACTCTGGATCTCTCTGGAACATTCGATAAACACGTAGATTGTTCTGTGACGTCGTAACAATATTTTATTTATTGGCTCTTGAATAACAGTATTTGCTGTTCAGTACAAAAGAGAATATTTTGTGTTTATTAAGGTTATACAATCTTTCTATTGCAGTGTAGTGTAAGACAGTATTGCATTCCAGCTTATAATGTGTACCCATATTTACCCAATCAGTTCAAGAATATTTATACTCTTTCCGTTCTTAGTTCAATCCTGATGTAAAGAAACCCACATGGCACATCTGAAATGCTATTGTTCAGGGGCATTGACACTGTTCACAGAGTAATGTATTACGCACATGTGCAGAATGTCTGTATAGTCATGTGAGAGTTATCTCTTAAATGGTGCACGTCGTTTTAAGGCTTCCTCCTTATCACTGTATTCTGAATCGTATTTAATTAATATGGAGCCAGTTGATAGAATATGTTGCCCGTATTGACATTGTTGTGAACAATGGACAATCTTATCAATAACACTGACTCAAGTGATGATACAATTTCAGACACAGATATGGAAGGCATTAAATTACTCTATGACAGCATCTGATAGTATTCAGTAGACTGGTAATTATCACAGCTCCTATTTTCGTTTTAAATAAACCTTGCTTTTTTGTTTGTTGCGATATTTAAACGGTTAATAAAAGAAAGCCATTAGCTGGTGTTATAAAATGTTTCACTGTCGGTCTGACACTGTCACACAAATTTTACTTTGGTCAGGACAAATTATTACAATTTACGTGTATTTATAGAGTATCAATATTATATGTACCCTGTCTGTACTCCTTCTGTCAGAGTGACATGCCTTTAATTCAAGTAGCAAATAGCATTTCAAATGTGCCTGTTTGTTTATATCAGGATTAAGCTAAGAATGGAAACCGTATACATGTGTGTAAATGGAAAATATTGTTATTGTATAACTGTATTAAGTGTTTATAATATTTAAAGCATTATAAAAAATATTAATCTTACTTAATATCTATGCAAATTTAACAGTGTTTTTTTCATTCAAAAGATAAGTGATAAAAAACATTTTTAATGTTGTACTTATGTCTCCTGTAGTCTGCAGTCCCCAACTAAATACACATATGTAGCTTCAATGAAGCAAATATAACTAAGTGAGTTAAGTACTCATGTACATTTCTTAAGGGTTTTTACTTTTCAATCCTGAGATATTTAAGTTTCACTATTTTCCAGGCCATATCAAGTATTTTAATGTTATTTATTAGTGTCCTTTGTCATATAATTTTCATTTGTTTGTATCTATTATTGTTAATGTAGTATGTATAATCATTTGTATTTCTGTTTATGCCTGTATTTGGGGAGGGGGGTAAAGCAATAGTGTACACTTACATTTTTCATTTTCATTCCACCTTTAAATAATCTGTACAAACAATGTCAGTTGTAATTGTAGACAATGGATAGTTAATACAGTGAGTTTATGACTTTCAAAGATTTTTAAGACGTAACAGTTTCCATAAGTTAATGTAGTTTTTTCTTCTTCTTTTTTTGTGTTACAGATTATTAGTGCTATTAAAGAGATGTTTCAAGTTACAAGTATGAGGGACTTAGGAGGTGCACATTTTTCAGACATATTTTGTGTATTGCTAACAGTGTGTGCTACTTATATTGTGGGTGTTTCTCCTCCAGTGTATTCTACAAGTTCAACTACAGCATCTTTTATTCCAAACAGAGATGCTTATAAAATAAATCCAGCAAGGTGAAGACATTTTTAATACAAAATATTATATTGGTTTAAGCTGTTCTAAAGAAACAGCACATTTAAAAAATGTATGCAATAATTATGAGTAAACTCTGAGAGAAATCTTAACAGATTGATACTATTGGACACTGTTAATTTGGATTAGTTTGAAAATACAGTAGTTACATTCTTGTGTGTTTACTTACTGTAGTATCTTCATACTGTAGTATGAAGTTTTATTGTTATTTTACCACATACAGTGGTATGTGGTGTTTTATTATTAATAATATTATAGCATGACAGATAATCCACTTAAATCAATTACCAGATGATCATTAGTAAAAATCAAGTATATGGAATATCCAGAAAGATCCAAATGAAAACCAAATAAAAAGCACAATAAATTACCATTATAACAAGAAAAAGTAAACATAAAGAAAAAAATCTGCAACTAATATAAATGTACAACAAAATAAACCCACAGAAAACTAAAATTAAAATAACAATAATACCCAGGTAGGATAGGAGTAGGTAAGGAAGCTACCCAGACCAAGTAAACAGCCCAGTATAAACAAAAGTAAATAATAACGAAATGGTACTGAAGAAACCAAGAATGAAGAAGGAAAATATCCAAAACAAACAAAGATACCTAATGAACAGGGACAAGTGAAGATCACATAGAATAGAGGAAGTAGAACACGACCAATACCCAAAAGAAACCCAATAGGGAGAAAACAAAAACCCCTAAAGAAAGTAAATGTCACTATAGAAAGTATAACACCCCAACAAACCATAAACTCATGTAAAACTAATAAAAACAAAAAGTGTTTAAAGTGCTAAGTAGAAGTGCACCCAAGAAAGTTATTTTATAATTTAAATAGACAAATCTTAACAGTTCCCCCATGGTTAAACAATTTGATATTATAAAACTATGAAAGGACTAGTGATAGTATCAAGAAATAACCAGGGACAAGTGCAAGTTATTAGATTATCATAAATACACTTTGAGAAGGTACATGAGTTACTGTACATTTAAATAACTTTAAGTGTTTTTTAAAATAGTATCATGAATGATATTTAATCAAATAATATGGTGAAGGAGCATTGAATACTCTTTCTAATAAAATGCCACTGTTTATATGAGAACATTCAATGGAATAAATAGTATAAATAGATAGCTTGGAGTTAGTACATAAAGTGATGGGGAACACATCCCTAAAATTAAGAAAAACAGATAAGACTGTAACCAAATAGTTTTAAGGGAGTGTTAAAAAATTTAATGGAACAAAATGTTATGTTCCAATTTCAATATATGAACTCTATAAAAAAGATTTAGAAATAGAGATTAATCCTTGTATTTATAAAATGTTATTTTGTTTAGTAGTTTGAATTAGGAATGCCATATCTGAATGTGTATGTCATTCCTATATAGTAAAATGTTTTTTAGAAGTTACTGTAAGTAATCAGTACAAAAAAAGGTATGATTCTAAATACCAGATTTAATGTTAAATAATTGTTATGTTTTAATTGTTTAAAATCAATACTAAAGGTTATAGTAGTAAAAGAAGAAATTATTAATGAATATTATATTAGAATAGAAGGTCAGAAAAGGGTATGAACTAACTGTATTATTAAAAACTTTGTAAGTAACAACAGATAAAATCTAGGCCAGATAGTAAATTTAGACTACATTATAATTGACAAATCTAGTCCTATAAACCAACTAAACTGATGAAATTTATGTAAGATAAACCCACCATATAGTAATACAATGTAACTTATACTTTATAAAGATATTGTCAGAAGATAAGTAAAATTATAAATAAAAATGAAAGTATTAACTAAAATTTCAGAGGAGGAGTCATAGATAAATGAATTATATTTAAAAACAATAACTAATGAACAAAATTGCAAGAAATTAAGGAAAGATAAACAATTACATCAATCTTAGATTCAGTATAATAATAATTATATCAGAGAAAATTGCTATTATCTGGACAAGGACAGGAAACCCAAATGTAAGCCTACTTTTCCAAGATGAAAGAAATATAACTTTTTAAAATAAAAACTTTGTAAAACTATATTAATTAGTATCAAAATAAGCAAAATAGATTAAAGAAACCAAATATGTATTTAGTATTTCATACAGTTAAATAATAACGAAAATATTTTCCGTGTATAATGTATTCAAATAAAATGTATCGGAAGCTAAGATAATTTGAAACAATGTATGATTTATATTAAATTGGCTAAGAATTTCAGGAGATGAAGGAAATGAGAACAGTTAATTATTATCCGTTGAAGCGAACACTTAAACGAGGTTTTGCTCCGTATAACCTATATTAATGGCGTGCAATACTTAAATCGAGTTCAGTGCAAATTTTGTAATTTTTTTAATTTGGAATTTTAACTTGAGAAGCAGTGAAAACAAACCATAAACAGTGAACTACAGATAAACAGAACCACATACGCCTAAATAATTGAACTAACACCACTACAAATAAATTTTACTGATGAAACAAAAAGGGTTATATACGACACATTTAACCAAAGTGAAATAGACATCATAACACACATTTACACCAAGTGAACTAATAAACACTACACCAGGAACACTCATTTAACTCCAGAACTAATATCCACAATTGCTGAGACGAAGAAACAGTGAAAAGACATCTTTATTGTAAGAAATATTCGTCGAGGTGATTGACATTCACCTACGCATACTTCTGTCGGCCATTTTGATTTTCCCAGCATTCTATTCGAGGTGGAACAAATGAACGTCTAGTCTGCATTGGTTCGAATATTACATTATATAAACTTTCTATATTGATTAATAACTTTGTAATTGTTAGTTTTAAGACATTTTTATTGTAAATGTTATACTTTCTTGGCCCTACCCTTCTATGGCTATTCTAACATAACCGTTAAAAGAACAATATTTTGTATACACTATTAATGTAAAGTTTTTGTCGACCGGCCCTGAGTAACGAGTCGATATTGTTATCAACAATCGATTACTATCGATATTTTTAATAAATTGTTAATAAACACTCTAATTATGCAAATTGGTTGAATTTTACTTTAAATATAATTAAGGAATAAGTTAATTCAAGAACACGGACTAACCGAAAGGCGGTATTTATGAAAATAAGAAGCATATTGAAGAAGAAGAATAGCCGTCTATCGATCAGTACCGGAGTTTACCATATTAACATAGAAGTTATTCATAGAAAGTGACACCACAACACTAACCAACCATAATATCATTAAAATTTTTACACCAGACAATAACGAAAATTATTTCCTAAATACAGATAACAAAAAACCCGAAACAAATATTTTTTCAGAAAAAACAAAATTTTTTTTTATTTTGAAATAAAATTTTTTTTATTATTTCAAATTTTAACAAATTATAACATTATTGTTTTATAACTGGAGGGGAACAGTACAATATGCACGAAATTAATTTTTTTTTATTATACAAGCATCTTCTATAAATGTGTTTATCAGAAACCTCATTGAACATCCTCTTGCCTTTTAGAATAGATTAGTCTGATCAGTTGGTTGATGCTTGCTACAAATTCTTGAAGGCTTTCCTCAGAATGAGGAAGCTTTTGCTGTTACGTGGTTTCATTGCTATACCATGAATTCTTGTCTCTTGACCATAGTTCCCTAGCCTTTATCAATTCACTATTAATTAATAATTAATACGTTCATGGTGTAGTGGTTCTGACTATTGGTATAATTTCTGTAACAGGTTTGTGGCATGCCTTTTTGGCCTTTACGAGTGAAAGGGCTTTAGCTTCTGTTATTTTTTTTTAAGTATACCGCAGCTTCAAGTTTCAAGAAAGCATCATGATTGGAAGATGCATTTAGTTTCTTTGCAGGTCAGCAGACATTTACTGAAGAAGTTCTGACGCCATGGTGATTATTTAGATGAGTTTAGAGGTGCATTCTGTCGTAGAATTGTAAACAACAATTTTTTACTTTCAGAGTCTGTGCAGTGTTAAACATTTCACCTGATTTTCCAGTGTCAAATTGCTGGTTCTGTTTGAGTTTCATCGTTCTCTTCATGTGGTGATAATTTGATAAGTTCTTCTAAATCTAATCCATCAACCCTTCTCAGAGTACTTTAACATATTCTTGTATTTCTTCATCAGTCATATTGATGAATATGAATGCTTCATCAATTTGTCTGCTAATGAATGTTTTTCAGCAGTTTCTTGCACATGATGTGGAAGCTTGGGTAATGTTACACATCAGCTTACGTTCTGTGTCCACAAAGTTTCAGACTAGGAATTATCTGTCAGCTACCGCGTTGTGCATCCCATCTGTGTAACATATTGCATGGACATTTTTGATTGATGAAAAATATTCATGTTCTGGTTAAACAGTATACTTTAATAGCGGGGGTATAAATACAGGCGGCAGCGGCCTTAGTATTCATTGTAGTTGCAATATATTTACATTGCGGTTCGAGTTATTATCGGGCGATATTACTGTGTACGTTCAAGTGGTTATTAGTGAAGTGTTGCGTTTTATAATGGGGTGGTATAATTGTAATACAATTGTGTTTAATATTATTATGCGAGACGTATCAAAATAAGCTTGGAGGCGACTGCGGTATTGTCATGTCGCTTCACTCCCCTCCCCTCTCACCGTTGCCTACTCATACCAAGTGTAACGCGCGACAACGCTGTTGGGCGAGGGGCGGAGAAGAGCTGCTACTATTGCGTAACCTCGAAGCTTATAATGCTATGTCCCGTACTATAGTGACATTTTATTACGTGTGAACAATTTTTCTTTGATTTGTTGTAGGAGACTGTGTTGTTAATTACAAACTGTTTAACTGTAAAAATTAAAGCTGGTGATTGGTGTCTTGTATTTTGTTTTCCACTGTACCTACGACGATCAAGTAGACCGTCGTAATAGTGGTGTCAGAACTGGGATGGAACGGTTAACAGTGGAAACAGTGGACACTTTGTACAAGACAAGTGTAATTCGTAATTAATAGGAAAACAATGGTTGCCAGTCAGATGATGGAAAATTTCTAGGCGTTGTTGTTGCAGACAGAGGAACGACGACGACAGAATGTAGAGAAAGCAGAAGAGAGAAAGAAAACCCTCCTGCTGGAAGCAGAGGAAAGACGCAGGCAGGAGGCAGAAGAAGCAGAAAGAGAACAAAAAGAAGAATGAAGACAAGAAAGAGAAGAAGCAGAAAAACTACAAGATGAAAAACGCAGGCAGGAAAGAGAAGAGATGGAGGACCGACGATGACAGGAGGCAGAGGAACGGAAGCGTGAAACAGAAGACATCAAACCATTAATACAGGAGCAGAAACAGATGCAAGAACATAGTACCGCAGAATTGGGTCTCCTACGAGGTCAGCTTAATAAACAAGTTACTAAAATATCAGAGGTACAAGAATCTATGACATTAAATATAGCTGAAGTAGAAAAATCTGTCTTGAGTGTTGAAGAATCGATGTCTAATAAAATAGCTGAAGTAGAAAAATCAGTCACGAGTATGGATAAAGCTATGTCAACAAAAATAGAAGACTCAATTACAAATATAAAAGAGCAGATTAAAAATGAAGTTGAGCAGTGCCTGAAGTTACAACCAAAACAACTTTATGAACAGACTGTACCAATGATAAAGACAGAAAAAGACGCAGAAAATAAGTTAATAGAAAAAGCCACTTTGCCTGCAGTAGGGACAGTTCATGTCAAAGCTCCAACCTTTGATGAAAGCAGTCACTGGGCAACGTACCTCTGCCAGTTTGAAGCTACTGCATGCGCAAATAATTGGAAAGAGAGGCAGTCTCACTCGTTCTCACATTAAAAGGACCTACGGCGGAACTATTACAGAAAGTGCCACCTGACCGCCAGAACATCTATGCCGAGTTGATAAAAGCTCTAGAATTATGGTGTGGTGATAAACATTTGCGAGATGTGTACTGCACCCAGTTGAGAGCAAGGTGACAGCATTCCGGGGAGAGCCTTCAAGAGTTTGAAGCAAGTATCAACAGGCTAATTAGACTGGCCTATCCTGAAGCACCAGAAGATTTTCTAACGAGTTTTGCGATGCAGACATTTACTGCTGGTGTCCGAGATAACGAACTACAGCAAGTGTTACGAATGGCAAGACACCAGAACAGTGCGGACGCTCTGGTACATGCTTTGCAATTTGAGGCCGCCAAATCAGCGTCTGGTTGGACAAGTCATAAAGTGCGCGCTAAAAGATAGCGACGGCACAGACGATGAGGAGGAAGAACAAGGAACAGAATTGTCGGGTTAGAATTCAGCAGCAGGGAAACGAGCAGTGGTCGGTACAACGGGGCGTGTGCTGACTAACAGGAGGAACGAAGCCCCTAGACAATATGCAATTTCTACACTTCAGAAAAACAGCGGGAGCTTGGTAGTTACCTGATTTGTTCAAGAAAGGCCAACCTCGATTACAGTTGATATAGGCACAACAGTTTCTATTATGTGCCCCGATGTGGTGAAAGATCTCAGGCCAATCTGGTGCTCTTGCAGCTTGCGAACAGTTACTGGATGGCCTGTAAAAGTGTTTGGAAAAGTGGAGATACAAGTACGCCTTGGTCGACTTGAGTTTAATCATCAAGTACTTGTTGCAGACATTGTGGATGAAGCAATTCTTGGTGTGGACATTATGAACGGATAGGGATTTATAGTCGACTTCAAAAACAATGTCTTGAGAATCGGAGGAGAAGAGGTAATGCTCTCCATGACATCAGAAAGATTGATGGACCTGGTACTCTGAGGCCTGACATGGAAAACTTGCCTTGTTTATTTAGACGATGTCATAGTCATCGGGAAGACTTTCAAAGACCACTTGGAAACCCTTAAGGAGGTTCTAACTAGAGTTCACGGTGCCCAACTGAAGCTGAGCCCGAAGAAGTGTTCTCTATTCCAGAAGGAAGTACAGTATCTTGTCCATCTGGTTTCGGCAGCGGGTGTTAGCATGGATCCTAATAAAGTAGACACCGGAAGAGACTGGCCAGTGCCAAAGAGTAAACATGAAGTTCGGAATTTCCTGGGGTTATGCTCATATTACAGACGTTTTGTGAAAGGCTTCGCTACTATTGCTAAACCACTACAGCTAACGGAAAATAAACGAAACTTCCAGTGGTCGAGGGTGTGTGATCAAGCATTTAGGACTTTGAAAATTGCATGTTCGCAGCCAATTCTCGCTTTCCCAGCTTCAGAAGGGAAGTACATTGTGAACACAGACGCAAGCAATACTGTTCTAGGAGCAGTTTTGTCTCAAGTGCAAAATGGTGAAGAACGAGTAATAGCGTATTACAGCAAGACACTTTCTAAACTGGAGAGAAATTATTGCGTTACAAGGAGGGAGTTGCTGGCAATCGTCCGAGCGTTGGAGCACTTCCATAAATACCTCTATGGAAGAGAGTTTTCACTATGTACCAACCATGCCGCGCTTGCATGGCTCTTGAGATTTAAAAATCCGAAAGGACAGTTGGCAAGGTGGCTTGAACGTCTGCAAGAGTACAACTTCAAGGTACAACACCGTCAGGGGCGCCTGTATGGTAATGCAGATGGCTTATCACGAAGACTGTGCCCGGAAGACTGCCGACATTGCCACAGAAAGGAAGAACAAAACTCAAGCGAACATGTTCAAGCCATCACTGTAGATTTCCTGGCAGACGGTTGGACAACACAAGACTGTCGACAAAAACAGATGACTGATGAAGACATCGGACCGATCTTGACATCAAAAGAGGAAGGTCACCGCCCGGATTGGCAAGATATCTGCCATGAAGGTCACCGCCATGGATCTGCCATGGTTCCGAAGTGGTGAAGGGCTACTGGGCACAATGGGAATCTCTTACCTTAGAAAATGGATTGCTGAAAAGGGCTGGGGAAAGTGCTGTTGGACAAGACGTGGTCATGCAGTTGATAGTTCCCCAAAGTAAAGTGCAGTCTGTTTTGAAGGAGATGCATGATGGAACATTTGGAGGCCATCTTGGCGTTAACAAAACCCTTGAAAAAATACGGAACCGATTCTATTGGCTTCATCTTCGCCACGATGTGGAAGAATGGGTTCGGACATGTGAAATATGTACTGCAAGCAAGGGGAAAAATGAGACAGTATAACGTTGGACTGCCTTTCTAGAGAATTGCAATAGACATTGCTGGACCATTCCCAGTTACTGACGATGGAAACCGGTACATCATGGTTGTAGGTGACTACTTTACTAAGTGTGTGGAAGCCTACGCAATTCCAAATCAGGAGGTTACCTCTGTGGCAAAGCAGTTAGTTCACAACCTCTGTTGCCATTGTGGAGCCCCTATGGAAATCCATACAGATCAAGGGAGAAATTTTGAATCAGGAGTGTTTAAAAGAAGTATGCCGTCTACTCGGAATTCGAAAGACCAGGACAACGCCTCTGCATCCTCCGTCGGTGGGATGGTTGAGAGATTCAACAGGACACTTGAGCAGCATCTTTCGAAAGTTGTTGACAAGAACCAAACAGACTGGGACCAACGTATACCACTATTCCTCATGGCGTATAGATCATCAGTACACGACACAACCGGCATGACTAGAGCAAAATTGGTGTTTGGGTGGGAGATTCGTCTTCCTGAGGACTTGATGTTCAAATCACCTGAGACTCAATCCCAAGAGCCACCGAACTATCCCTCACAATTTAGAAAACTAACTGCGAGAAATGAATCGTTTGGTAAGAGGACGGCTGAAGATTGCCAGTAATAAAATGAAAACTCTGTATGAAATTCGCAGCAATAGTGTGGGTTTCCAAGAAGGAGATCAGGTCTGGTTGTTCAACCCAAAGCGTCGTAGTGGTCGCTCACCTAAGTTGCAAACTAACTGGGAAGGACCCTGTACTGTGAAAAAAAGAAACAACGACGTTGTTTATCAGATTCAACAGGAAGGACAGCGGAAATTCAAGGTCATCCACCTAGATCACCTAACTAAGTATTACTTCAGAGACGGTTTGCCAGTTCAGGACGAACAGGCTTAAGGAGGGGGCAGTGTTACGACATCACAGAACAGTCTATGTGTTTATCGAATTTTCCAGAAGAATCTCGCTCTAACGTGTGAGGCATACGTGATTGTCAGCGCATTTGCTAGACTGTGCCAGAAGCAGCACGCACTGTGTCAAGGCCGCAATTAATTACGCCGTAGTAAAGATAATGCGTAGTAAGGGATGTTCTCGTCTGTGAGTGGGGGTATAAATACAGGTGGCAGCGGCCTTAGTATTCAATATAGTTGCGATATATTTAAATTGCGGTTCGAGTTATTATCAGGCGATATTACTGTGTACGTTCAAGTGGTTGTTAGTGAAGTGTTGCGTTTTATAATCGGACGGTATAATTGTAATACAATTGTGTTTAATATTAGTGACATTTTATTGCATGTGAACAATTTTTATTTGATTTGTTTTAAGAGACTCTGTTGTTAATTACGAACTGTTCAACTGTAAAAATTAAAGCTGGTGATTAGTGACTTAATTGGTGTCTTGTATTTTGTTTTCCACTGTACCTACGACAATCAAGTAGACCGTCGTAACCATATATTGTATGCTAATTGTTGCAAGGCAAAAGACTTAACTACAAAGTAAAGAAAATTTTTGTTTTTTTCTTTAATTACCCATTTATTTCACATCAGTACCCAGTATAATGACACACACATTATAGATATTAATTTATCAATGTGTAATGCATGTGTAATGTATAATTATTTTGTTTTATTTACATGCTAACCACAATATAAATTAACAGTTTCACCTTATTGTAAATGGTTATATAAAAATTGTTCACTCTTTTTGTACATAATCACCACCAATACACTGGTACATTCCAAGAATAAACCCTAATCTCAAATTTCACATGGCATTTCAATATACTGAAATATATTTAAATGTTTAAGATTTTCAACCACTACGTTACCAATGTGACAACCACAAAAATGTATTCAAATAATTACTGGCGCATTGCATAAACAGATTGACATATCACAGCTTTCCACAAATTTTCAGTCAAAACATTGCAATCATTTCCCTTTATTTCATACATATCGGTATGACAATTACGTAACAGTTTTGAAAATTCGAGAGTGTGATTCTGTGTGTTTCTCAACTAGCCCAGCTCATGTAGTGTCTGTGTCAAGGTCATGCATTCACATGGCCTCCAGACTGTTCCAGCTCTTGTAACTAAGCAAACTATGTTGGTGTGTGCCAGGAAAATTATTCTGGAACCTCTGTGGGATTAATATAAGCAACAGCAGCTGGCTTAGTCAGTCAGTTACAGCTGGTGACATTGTAGAGTGCAAATCAAGTGATTGTTACGGATTAAAATGATTATTGTGTAAATTAGTGTAAAACTGTAATAAGGTGACATTAATTGTTAGGCAAAATTAATTTGATTTACTGTATAAGAGTGTCTTGTTGATTTTTCATATTTGTTTGTGACTAATTAAAACTGGTAATTTGTGACTTCATTGGTGTATTTTTTTTTTCCACTGTAAAATACATTGACCCATTTGGCTGTGTGTAACATATTTTGATTTTTGGTTTCTTACTTTTACTTATATTACACATTTTTGCAAACACTTTTTTTTCTTCAACCCTAGTTTATAATCTGTACCATGAATTTACAAATATCTTTACATAATTTTAGGCATATTTGTATGCAGTTGAAAATTTTTAAATTTTATTAAATGTATCATCTTTGTTTAACAACTACTCATCAATCATCATCAACCGTGGCTCTACAACCCTTGGTGGGTCTTGGCTTGCTCCAAGAGTCGATTCCATTCCTCCCTATTGCATGGCCTGACTTTCGAGTTTCTTATGCTCAGCTTTCCAAGGTTCTCCTCTATTTTGTCTTTGAACAACTACTAACTTCTACAAATAAGTTTATTTTATCAAAATTTTTGTAAGCTTAAAAATAAAGGTACAGTACTAATTAGAACAGAAAAAAATTGAAACCAATCTGTCAGTGCTTTGTATGTGGTTTTGCTACCAAGCAGGACTTTACATTTTCTAAACAACACTGAAAGAAAAGCTAGCAAACAAAACTAGGCATGCTTTGCACAATAGTTTCAAAGCTGTAAAGAGCAAGGTGCCTTTTTAGAGGAGAGTTGTAAGGTTAGACTCATATACAAGGCTCCAGAAGCCACTGTAGAATTTTCTGCAAAACTGACAAACACAAAAACCCAGGGTCTCCATCTATATTTTTACAGTTGGTATATGGAGGCCAATTCATTATCCCCATTAAACAATTAAACATCATATTAACACTTAAGACAGTGCTTCCCATAAAAGAAATTCCATCAGGCCTGTTTTGGTGAACTGTTTGAACACAGATTAGGTTACGCTAAGGTGACGTTTGAAATAACTTGACCCATATTCATCTTAATGTATGTGTTTTGTTATGACCATCTGTTTTTAATTCTCTTATAACAATCATCATTTCTTTGTAAGTGACTCTACGAGTTTCTTGCAGTATTATTGTATAATATTATCAAATTATAATCAATTAATAAAGTTGTGTTAGTGGTTATAATCACAAACACAATTAACAATGTTGCACACCACTACAGAAAAAGTACTCCGATTAGCGCTTTCAAGCTTCACAGCTCATCATCAGATCGGAAATAACAATAATGGAACTAGACAACTTCTATATACTCCCATTTGCCCTACAGTGCATACACATTTTCATGAACAAACTTTAAGTTGAATACCCTTTCTGGCTGTTAGTAACTAGCGAGTTCAGTCACCCGTGTTGATACTTTTTCATTTCTTTCTAGTACATTGTGTGTGTGTGTGTGTGCATTAATTTCAATACCTAACGTTTTAAAACCTCTCTCATTCATACTTTTAACTGTAAGTTCCTTTTCGGCAGAGTTTTAGAATGCGATATATTGTCAGAACCTTCCCTCTTTTTTTCAATATTCAATGCAAACAACAGTATAGTTAAACACCCTTTTCATCCCGACCTATCACCACTTATGTGAGCGGTCACTCACCCTTATTTCTAAAACATTCCGTGTTTGCTATTTACTTTCTTCCTTAATGTTCTCTATCCACCCACTACCTTTTACTTTTTAATTATATTATAAAATGTCTTCATTTTCAAATTTATTTTTAGTTTTCATCAAATTAACTAACCCTTTCTCTCTTCCTTTCGATTAGAAATATTGAAATACTCCTCTGTAAGTCTTCTTTCAACTGTATTAATGTGTGTGCATGCATGCACGCACACACACACACACACACAGGATGTACTAGAAAGAAATGTAAGAGTACCGACACAGTACTTTACATTAGAACTTGCTAGTTACTAATAGCCAGAAAGGGCATTTAACTTAAAGCTTGTTTACAAAAATGTGTATGCGATGTAAGGCAAGTGGGGGTATAAAGAAGTTGTCTAATTCCATTATTGTTATTTCCAATCTGATGATGAGCTGTGGAGCTTGAAAGCGCTAATCAGAATAATTTTTCTATAGTGGTGTGCAACAGTGTTAATTATGGTTGCAAATTATAATTACTTCTGCAAGTAGTTGTATCTTATATTTTATCATTTTAATTGACCTTAAATTACTCTTATAGGTCAATTTAAACAATAAGCTCATTCTATATTCTTGTTTATTTTTACAATTTTGATTTTAATTGTTAAACCTCAACAATAGTGAACAATAATGAATTCTCAATGAAGTCCCAATTTGAATCATTTACTGCAAATGTATAATGTTGAAAATTATAGTTTAAAATAGTACAGTAAACTCATGATTATCCACGAGCAGTTTATCTGTGTGGTGGATTATCTGCAGATTTCTTTTTTTATAAGGTTAAATAAATTTCAGTTGAATAATAAAGTTTCTGTTCCCACTAATCTTAGTACTCTAAAATTGTTTTAACTGTAGAAAAACAAACATGTAATTGTTTTTTTTTAAGGTTTAATTTGTAACACATGTAAACTCACCCACTTTTTCCAAACATACCCAGCTTTATTTCACTTACCTCCACGTCTTCTGTACGCACTTACCTTATACTTCACCAGCATATTACAGGGTCGCCAACATATTTTGAAGTTGAAATATGTAAACTGTGACACTCTTCCCCTTAGAAACACTTGAATAATTTAGATAATCTTAGTTCCCTTGACTCAGAAGTTTTCACAGGCTTGTCTAGGCGAGATTTTGACGCAGAAAATAGGTTAAGTTTCAGCGCAATAATTATACTGAACACGTGGTCATGGTGAAATTGAAATTTGCATTTATTTTCAGTTAGCAATTTAAAGATTGCTAACTCTATTCATCTTTTGATTAATAAATCACTCAACAGTGAACACACATAATAATTATTTGAACAAAACTAAACTTGCTTAATTCTACTAAGGCGAACCAGTACCTCGCATTCACTCTCTCCCTCTCATTCTCTTCAAACCCCCCTAAATTTGAGATACATTATTTTCTGAATGGATTATTTTAATAATAGCCAAATAGTTATTAATTGTTGGCCAGTCGATCTAGTTTTAAGTACTTAGCTGTAGATGTTATTCCAAATGTTGCACCATTACTCGTTCAGTTCACTTTTTGCTCCCACTCACAAAAACTGTTCCACACTGTTGATTAAATTTTCCAATTGCGTTTTCTTCTTGAAGAGATTTATTTATAACTGTTTTAGAGTCATTTTGCACTTTCTGTAGGCCTACACTGAATTTGTCCGCGGACTCGGTTCAACACAACCATATGGCTTTGAGTTGATCGTTGACTGGGGTGAATGACGACTGGTAATCGTATACTATCCGGGCCGGTCACGTGGTTCCCTTCGATCCCCGCTTCCCCTCTCATCTGGACCCATCGAAGAGTCTAGAAGTTTGTAAAAGTCAAAACTGCGTTTCATTATTGGAAAACATGTGTTCCTTTCTTGATACTCTTGTGACGTCAGACGGATCATAAAATTCTTTACCTTGTAAGGTTCGGTTTATTTCATTTGAGACAGCAGTGCCTACGTCATACTTGCTTAGTCATACCATTCAGCTTTCTAAAGTCGTATTTTGCCAAGGGTTACATAGATCGTGAATTATTGCATAATATTAAAAATGATTCTACCCCGTTTTGTACCGTTACAATCCTTCAATGTTGACCATCACCTCTGTCAGTCCGGTCTCCAGTTCAACAACCTATGCATCGTCTTCCTCCAGCAATTCCTTTGATATGTCTGTTTTAATCAGCTGGCTCCGATAGTGACACTCCTCTTGAACCCTCCTGCTACCTGTTGACAATGGTTAGGTCCTTTCATCCACTGTCCTTGCTAGTTTCCCTGTTGTACGGCGGCACTGCCCCTGTGAGTATCTGCCTCTACCCCTCGTTATATTTCCACCTCCCCTGGGCGCTCCTCGGCTGCTATCTCCTCCTCTCTGCTGCTGACTGTGCTGGTTGTACGCTATGTTGTTTCGCTGACAGTCCCTCGCCTTATTACACCTATAACAGGTCGTTCTTACAGAAAAATTTTCAACATGGCACTCCGAACATTGCCTCTATTACCACTATTACTTCCACGCGCCCCTCTATAAGAGGTTGGTATCCCCCTGAATTGATGATAATTCTCGTTAGTGTGTGATGCTGGCGGGTTCGGACGCCTACCCATTTCCCGGTCCTTTATATTTTGAAAGATATCTAATAGTTTCTCAAGCTCCGTAATTTCTGTAATGTTGCGTGTCATCAGAGTGATCTGTATCTCTCGAGGTAAGTGTTTACTTACGTGTCGCACAAATGATCGGAACGGTAGCGGGGGCTCTAAATATTTCGCCTCGTTATATAACCGCATTACATACATCGTCACGTTATTCCTGTGGGCCCCAAAATTACCGGATTCCATGATTTTACTGCGTAATACTTCTTGCTCTTCCTCTGACCAATATTTACTTCTGAAAGCCCCCTCGAAACTCTGATAATCTATCCAATCTATTTTATGTACCTCCGCCCACACCGCGGAACTCCCCTTAAAACATTTCATTATTTTTAATAACTGCACCTCCCAACTACTACTGCAGAATTGATTGAATTCTTTCACTCTATTTAAGAATTGCATGGGGTGTAACCCTTACTGTCACAATTAAACAATTCTAAATCAATATCAGTATTCATGTCTCAAGTAATCATTATGAAACAATATTAATTTGTTCAAATACTAAAATACTCTTACCTTCGGGTTCGGGTCCAGAGTCGTACAGACGAAAACAGCTGCAGACAGGTTACCTGGGTTTGAGTTACGAAATATAATAACACAGTTTATTCTGGCTAAAACAACTTATTTGAATTTTATTTAATGTAATGTTTTACAGTTATGCAATAACGTATCAAATTTTATGCTGGTTGATTACTACATTGATTATAAGTTTTCTGTTTTTGTTTTGTTGAGCGTAAACAACATATAAAGTTATCAGTACCGGTATATTAAACAATAATGAAACAATTCTTATGATTATTATTCTTAAATGGCTATAACAATTTTCTTAATCTTAATAATGTCCCGGTACTTTGTTGCACTCTCTTTCATTCTTTTTTACATTTTTTATTTTCTAACCCCTGTTAATAGAGCTCTGTATCTGTAAGTATTTTGTATATTTATAAAATTGATTTGGTTGGGCATTTATGAATGGTACTTAACCAGTCCGCGGCGTTCCAGACAGCTTCAACACCGTCACGTGTTACTCACGGTATCACTCATCACTCCGAACTGTTATTTCAACAATTTATGAATTTATTCACTATCACGGTAGACTCCGCCTTATTTAGTTTAACAGGGTTTCAAATTACACTTTTGTAACATTTTGTCGGCCGACTTTATTTTGCTCAAGCACTTAGGTGTTGACCGTGCTGCCATAAATTGCAGCAGACACTTATTATGTTTTACTAGATAGGCCCTTTTACTCGAGGCCTATCTTGCACGCCCGAGGCCACTGTTTTTTAATGCACGAACTGTACTGTATGCTGCTGCTGGCTGTGTGTTGTACACTCTCTGATGACAAACTGCAGACTGTCAATCACAAAAAGCCTGCTGCTGGGGCAGTTACGCAATGCGTCTGGACAATTGTTTAGGCTAACTGTGTGCATTGCTGGTTACTGGGGCACCTCACAGGTGAAGTCTAACAATTGAAAATTAACTGAATTGATTAAATAAAATTTACATTTCTGTACCGTTACAATACCCCCCCAATAAGAGGTTGAAGGCCAAAGCGTTCAAACTCGTATTGCCTAAACCCTAAGAGGATCAGTGAGGATATGGCGCCACAACTCCCCTGAACACTCTACTAAAATCATGGGTTCTTACCCCCCTAGTCTGGCGACTGTGGCAGCACCCATCCGCTCTTACTGGACTTCTCTTCTCGAGATCCCAACACCATAAGCTCGGACAGATACCCGCCACAGTATCGCCTGACTTTGGAACATTCATTTAAAAAATCGACAAACGGCCTTCCATCACTCCATATCCCACAACTGATTTGTTTCCTCTTAGCCGTACTGGTTCATTGACAACGTACTGGCTCATTTTATATTATAAAATATATCTTAACCCTATCTTAACAGTAGTACATATATGTTCCAGTCAAATTAAATAATATTCCCCGTTCAATATTACCCCGCCAAAATAACACGTCAATTATACAAGTTGTCCTTAACTACTATATATATATATATATATATATATATATATATATATATATATATATATATATAGAACAAAATATTCATAACATATGTAATGTTTATATGTAAAGTCTATATGAACAGTAATATACCCATCTTATTTTCCAAACACCATCTTGGCTTGGACGTTCTTTCAGTTTTTTATTTTAAATAAATATTTTAATCATTGTTTTTATCAATCACTATTTAATCTACCGTTACCTTTGAAATTTAGTCCAAAATAAATTTAACTTTATTATTAAAAATCATCTTTTCAATTAATTTAATTACCAAATTAAGTTACTTTTTATTTAATTAACAGTTTCAAAATTAATTACATTTGATCAAAATGATTTTACATTAACAACATCCTATCACACAAATATTAATTGTCTCACAATCAAAACATTAAGTCATTTCCTTACATTATAAAAATTAGCTTCATTCCAACACATCTTAATTTCTTTTATTACATAATAGGATTTTCCTACTGGCAATGATTCAGCAGACTGCAACATTTTTGTTATTGTCAACTCAGCTTCAACACCTCTGGCTGTAAACATTGGTCACAACAGACCATCTACCTGTTTACATAAACAATAGTCTGCCAGACTGGTGTTATAAACATTCTCAGTTTCAACATTCATGGTTACATCATACTAACACCTGTACTTCACTTTTCAATTTTTATAAATCTTTTAGTTAACATATTTATCTCTTATTTTTTCCAACTCAAATCGGATCTACTTTTGATTCACCAAAATTACTTGAATAACATTTTACTAAAAACCATTTGATTTTAGTTACTCATGGTTTTGGCTAACATAATACGAACATAATTCAAAATGGAATTCATTAATACCTCCTGTTAATTATTATTATTAGTTAACAACATAAAATACTATTATTGTTAAAATCAATCAATACACACATGGTTACATGAAACATTTTACGGTACACACACAATTAATTTCACTATAATATATTTACAAATCTTCATCATTACTTGTTCAGTTATATCACACTTCATTGTCCATGGTTGCGAGGTCTGAACCGTAAAACAAATACTTACAATTGTCCATTTATTGCTTTATTGTTTACCCTCCATCGTCAAAAATTAGTCTGGGTTCCACATAACAGTTTTCAATTTTATTTACACACATATGGCTATCTTGTGTGTAACAACCATAAAATTTCAGTTTATTCATTTTATCATAATATTCATATAACAAGTCAACATTAGGTATTTCTGTCCAGTCTCCATTAGTAATTATATTCAATATCGGGTAATTTATTTTCTCATCATATTCATCAAAATAATTATCAAACTTTATTTTATAAGGTAAATCAATTTGCTCCTCTCTCTGCATGCATAAATTCTGTACTAGTATTTCATAATCTCTATTCAACTTAAATATTTCTGTTTCTCTCTCTTTAATTCTCTCATCACAATATTTCTCACACCATTTCACATTCTCATTCCATACAGAGGGCAACACAACATTATTACAACATCTGGCTTTACCAGATACACAAAAACAATTTAAAGACCTTTTGTCTTTTACAAAAACTAAGGAGGAACCTTTGTCCTCCAACAGTACTAGTGAAGCATTTTCTTCACCCACAACCACATCACAGGAAAATTCTACCCTCTGTACACTCTCTTCATTTAAACTGTCTTCACACTCTCTTGTTCTCATTGGCATTTGCTAGCAACACTTCATTACTAAACTCTACTTCAACAAAATCTTCCTCATCACTCTCAACATTAATCTCCTTGTTCTCAACTACCACGTTTTTACACATATCATTATGATTCTCATTTGTTTTACATTCAAAATTTTCAATTACCTTTTGTATTTGTTTATCAATTTTTTCTAACACTTGTTCTTTAATAGTGTTAAAGCAGTCATCCATCTCATTTAAACGTTTATTAATATTATCTTCTAGCTTAACACTGTTGTTTCATTTCACATAAACGCTTGTCAAATTTTTGGTCAATATTATTTATATCACCCTTTAACTCATGGAATTTGCTATTAATTGTATTAAATTTAACATCAGAATCACTCTTCTGTTCATCAATTTTGGTATTGAAATTGCTACTTAATTCATTTAATTGTACACTCTGTTCGCTAAAAAGCAATTGCATCATTTTTATCATATCATTCTCCTCAGATTGTTTATTTTTATTCATTACAGGTGGGGTTACCTGAATCCCTGAGTCATCTATGTCAGCTGACTTACTTGATTCTCTATTTTGAACTGGGATTGGGGTCGAATGGACCTCCAACCCACTCATGGCCGTTGATTCGGTCAAACTATTATTTTCCATTTTTATTTTATTATTAAACAAATATGCCTTGTTTTACTTTACCCCTTTGTCATCAGTCTACAATTTACAACCTCGCCCCACTCCCAAATAACCTGTTCTGCAGCTTAATTAGGTCTGGCGAATATAATTAAAACTTTTCGCCGTCCCTGTTCGGGCGCCAATGAAACAATATTAATTTGTTCAAATACTAAAATACTCTTACCTTCGGGTTCGGGTCCAGAGTCGTACAGACGAAAACAGCTGCAGACAGGTTACCTGGGTTTGAGTTACGAAATATAATAACACAGTTTATTCTGGCTAAAACAACTTATTTGAATTTTATTTAATGTAATGTTTTACAGTTATGCAATAACGTATCAAATTTTATGCTGGTTGATTACTACATTGATTATAAGTTTTCTGTTTTTGTTTTGTTGAGCGTAAACAACATATAAAGTTATCAGTACCGGTATATTAAACAATAATGAAACAATTCTTATGATTATTATTCTTAAATGGCTATAACAATTTTCTTAATCTTAATAATGTCCCAGTACTTTGTCGCACTCTCTTTCATTCTTTTTTACATTTTTTATTTTCTAACTCCTGTTAATAGAGCTCTGTATCTGTAAGTATTTTGTATATTTATAAAATTGATTTGGTTGGGTATTTATGAATGGTACTTAACCAGTCCGCGGCGTTCCAGACAGCTTCACCACCGTCACGTGTTACTCACGGTATCACTCATCACTCCGAACTGTTATTTCAACAATTTATGAATTTATTCACCATCACGGTAGACTCCGCCTTATTTAGTTTAACAGGGTTTCAAATTACACTTTTGTAACATTTTGTCGGCCGACTTTATTTTGCTCGAGCACTTAGGTGTTGACCGTGCTGCCATAAATTGCAGCAGACACTTATTATGTTTTACTAGATAGGCCCTTTTACTCGAGGCCTATCTTGCACGCCCGAGGCCACTGTTTTTTAATGCACGAACTGTACTGTATGCTGCTGCTGGCTGTGTGTTGTACACTCTCTGATGACAAACTGCAGACTGTCAATCACAAAAAGCCTGCTGCTGGGACAGTTAAGCAATGCGTCTGGACAATTGTTTAGGCTAACTGTGTGCATTGCTGGTTACTGGGGCACCTCACAGGTGAAGTCTAACAATTGAAAATTAATTGAATTGATTAAATAAAATTTACATTTCTGTACCGTTACAATTACTCGCTCAGCAACACTACCAAGTTTTTTACTTATCGCTACATTTAACTCATCTTTGACATTAACTGTACTTTGTTCAATTGACACAAATTTATCATTATTTAAACATTCAAATTGCATACTACGTTTATCTATAACATTTACGGTATCTTGTATCGCTTGTATTTCTATTTTACAAGTACTTTATATTTCATTTATTTTCAGATTAGTATTGGTTTCATATGTCTTAATCTTATCTCTAACTTCTTCTATCTTATCAACTGCACAATTAAGCTTATACTCACTGCCAGCGTTACATTCATTTACGAGGGTTATTCGGAAAGTAAGGTCCGATTTCTTATAAAAAATAAACCATCACAGATTTTTTCAAAAAACTTTTTTTATTTAATTCCTTACATCTTTCTCTATTTTTCTACATAGTTTCCATTTTTGTTTAAACATTTGTCATAACGTTCTACAAGCTTTTGTATGCCGAAGTCATAGAAGTGCCGCCTGTGAGGATAACCAGTCTTTAACTGCTTCTTTCACCTCGTCATCTGTGGCGAAGCGCTTGCCGCCAAGAAACTCCTTTAGGTAGCGGAACAAGTGAAAATCGCTCGGCGCCAAGTCTGGACTGTACGGTGGGTGGTCAATCTGTTGCCATCCAAAAGATCTGATCAGATTTTGGGTTTGAATGGCAGAATGGGGTCTGGCATAGTCATGCAGCAACAAAACTCCAGACATCAGAAAGCCACGTCGCTTATTCTGTATTGCACGTCGAAGTTTAGTCAGGGTAGCGCAGTAAGCGGCTGCATTTATTGTTGTCCCTTGCTGCATAAACTCGACTAACAAGACTCCATGTCTGTCCCAAAACACGTTTGCCATAACCTTGCATGTTGAGATTGTCTGCTTGGCCTTGACTTTGACTGGTGATGTCGTGTGACACCATTCCATTGACAATGTGCCGTCCCCTGTGACAATGTTCTCTAAAAGTTGATCACCTTCCTTATGATATCGGTCCAAAAAATCAAGAGCACAAGCCATTCTTTTCATTTGGTGTTCCTCAGTAAGCAGCCTGGGAACCCAACGTGAGCACAATTTGCGAAATTGCAAATTTTCAGAGACAATTTTGTGCAAAGTTGTTCTACCCACATTCAGAAATTCCAATGCTAAAGTTGAAATTGTGAATCGCTGGTCTTCACAAATTTTTTCGTCCACGGCATTGACCAAATCTTCTGTGAACACTGATGGTCGGCCTGATCGCGGTTCATCATGGACATTTTCCCGTCCATCCTTGAAAGCTCTCACCCACTTACGCACTTTGCTGTCACTCATCGCATTGGGGCCGTACACTTCACTTATCTGTCGATGAATTTCCTCTGGTGAAACGTTCCTTGCTGACAAAAACCGAATCACTGAACGTATTTCACAGTCGGCGGGCTGATCAATTGTTTTAAACATTTTGAACTGACACTGTAAACAGCACACTGCAACAATACCAATGCAAATGGCGTCGTTTGACGCGCAAGGCATGCCGGGAGTCGGTGCGCATTCGCTTTTCAATGTTCACGCATCATTCGATTAGCTATGGCGATTCGGACCTTACTTTCCGAATAACCCTCGTATTTTACGTTCAAAATATTCTTTTACTTTGTTAATTTGTTCATTAACTTGTACTTTTACTGCATCTGACATTTGTTTGTTTACGTCGTTAATACGACTATTTAATTGCTCATTCACAGACTCTATCACTTGTTCTTTAATTGTCTTTAAACGTTCGTTAATCTCATTCAGATGTTTATTCAAATTACTTTCACTTTTGATATTTTGTTGTTCCATTCCCCCTTTAATTCATTAAATTTAGCATCAAACTTATTATTCTGTTCATTTAATTTAATGTCATTAATATCAAAACGTTTAATGTCACTACTTAGTTCATTAAATTCGGTATCATTTACGACAAAATGACTATTTATTTTATCGAACTTTTCATCACTACTATCAAAACGTCTACTCATAAAATGCATTATATCGTCCATTGACCATTCTTTTTCTTTTATTTTTGTTGTTATGGGAGTCTATTTCGCTCCCGCATTACTAACTGTAATTGAATCTGTTAAATTGTTTTCATTTGTTATGCTTGGAATTGTCTCCATCCCCGAATCATTCATATCATCTGATTCGTTAAACACTTTCTTTGACTGTATTAGGATCAGAATGAGCGTCTGCCTTCCCCGTAAAAGTTACGTCAGTCAACTGACCTTATTTTCATTATTTTCCATCGTATTAAATTTAATTCAACAGTTAATGCAATGAAATACTTAATTCAGCGTAATTTTGTATGTAAAACTTACTCTTCCACTCAATGTGCCATGTGCTACTATGAACACTTTCAATTACACTAGTACATTATACTACTCAACATAACCACACTTACATGCAATGAAATTATTTACGAAAATTTTATATAAAACACCGTTTACCACCACCTACCCTCTGTGCCCCAAATAGGTCTCTTTCATATAATATTCTTATACAAAAATCCTGGCAGGCTCGTCATTTGTGAACTCACCCACTTTTTCCAAACATACCCACCTTTATTTCACTTACCTCCACGTCTTCTTTATGCACTTACCTTACACTTCACCAGCATATTACAGGGTCGCCAACATATTTTGAAGTTGAAATATGTAAACTGTGACACTCTTCCCCTTAGAAACACTTGAATAATTTAGATAATCTTAGTTCCCTTGACTCAGAAGTTTTCACAGGCTCGTCTAGGCGTGATTTTGACGCAGAAAATAGGTTAGGTTTCAGCGCAATAATTACACTGAACACGTGGTCATGGTGACATTGAAATTTGCATTTATTTTCAGTTAGCAATTTAAAAATTGCTAACCCTATTCATCTTTTGATTAATAAATCACTCAAAGTGAACACACATAATAATTATTTGAACAAAACTAAACTTGTTTAATTCTACTAAGGCGAACCAGTACCTCGCATTCACTCTCTCTCTCTCATTCTCTTCAAACCCCTCTAAATATGAGATCTCATTATTTTCTGAATGGGTTGTTTTAATAATAGCCAAATAGTTATTAATTGTTGGTCAGTCGATCTAGTTTTAAGTACTTAGCTGTAGATGTTATTCCAAATGTTGCGCCATTACTCGTTCATTCACTGTTTGCTCCCACTCACAAAAACTGTTCCACACTGTTGATTAAATTTTCCAATTGCGTTTTCTTCTTGAAGAGATTTATTTATAACTGTTTTAGAGTCATTTTGCACTTTCTGTAGGCCTACACTGAATTTGTCCGCAGACTCGGTTCAACACAACTGTACGGCTTTGAGTTGATCGTTGACTGGGGCGAATGACGACTGGGGGCCGGTCACGTGGTTCCCTTCGATCCCCGCTTCCCTCTCATCTGGACCCATCGAAGAGTCTAGAAGTTTGTAAAAGTCAAAACTGCATTTCATTATTGTAAAACACGTGTTCCTTTCATGATACTCTCGTGACATCAGACGGATCATAAAATTCTTTACCTTATAAGGTTCGGTTTATTTCATTTGAGTCGGCAATGCTTACGTCATACTTGCTTAGTCATACCATTCAGCTTTCTAAAGTCGTATTTTGCCAAGGGTTACATAGATCATGAATTATTGTATAATATTAAAAATGATTCTACCCCCTTTTGTACCGTTACACACATTATAAGAGCTCCAACAGACTGTACGTACAGTAATTTTTAATACATTTTTATTGTGTTTCATCTTTACTTTACAAATGTGAAAATAACTTGTGTCCTTTGTTTTCAGTTATGTTGAGATGACAATTTATAATGTAAAAAGTGATGTATATTGGCCTACAGTAAAACCCCATTAATATACACTGTTTATTACGCTATCACGTGTATATGTGCTTTTTTGTGCAGTCTCTGTACATATCACACACAGGACTTATAAAATACTCCATTTATAGCGCTAAGATCCTCATAATGCACTATTTTGTGTAAAACTTGATCAAAACGGAACTGTATAGAATCTACTGTCATAATATGTACTTTACTCTACCTGTGGAAACATTTACTGGGAACATTTAGTTTTCTTAGTATGTTCGTTTTTATGTTTATGCGGTATAATTGAAATCACTTGATTACTAAAACTGAAATACCGTACTGGACGTGTAAAGATTCAGTGTACTCTACTAACATAGTTAACAGATGTGAAAAATTAGAATGTTACCTCTGATGTTTGCCGACATGTTAGCAGTGATTTCACTGACATCTATTTTTCTGACATTTGTTTAATTCATAAATTTGCAGTAACTCATTCCTGAAATCTAATGTCTTATGCACATGAAAACGTGGAAGGTGTTCACTTGGATTTTGTATATTTAACTTTTGTCAGAAATATTCTATGTAGATGATACACCAGTGATACATAAAAGGCAATTTATCAGTACAACTTCTTCTGACAAAATGTCAGTTCCTGCAAATTAATATTTAAACTGCAAATAAAATGTGATTATTAATTACACAGTTTCAGTATGTATATTGCTGTTTGGTAATTTCCCACTTAATGAGGTCGTTTTGATGAGGCCTCTTGATGAGTGTCTTAACAGGGTTTAATTTAACTGCAGTGCTTTACTTTAAATAAACAGTTGTTGTTAATAAAGAATTTTCATTACTTGCCACCCTTTCTTGTACATATTGCTGATTGTCTGCAGAATTCAGTTATCCGCGGTGATCACTACCCAATTTTGTGGATAATCAGGAGTTTACAGTATGTGTGTTAATCAACAAGGTCATGCTGCATGGTGCAGTTGCATTACATTTTTGGTTATACACAACAAATCAACAGCAAACCCCAATTAAATGGTTCTTTAATAGTTGTATTACTGTTTTATGTATGTTTAATTAGTTTTTATGATTATATCAATATAAATCAGTACTTTGTAAAGTTTCTCTTTCTCTCCCCTTTCTCACTCTCTTATTCATTCTGTGTGCACTAATACCAAACCTCCAGAATCACTTAACTAATTTGGCTGCACAGTCCCCCACAGTCGTTATTAGTTTAGAGTATTTAGCTAAATACCAATTGTGTATAACCCCATAGTTAGCATGGCTTTGTTCCTCACATGGTCTGACCTCTTTGTTTAACTCTCGTGCACCACATAGAACATAATTTAGTTTATTCACATTTATTTATAAAAATTATTGTACTGGTCGAGCACACTAATTAGCCGTATTCTACTTAATACACTATGCATCGATCTGAAGTAGGCTGCTGCCAATAATTAACGATTGCACAATTACATTTTTTACAAGTCACTGCCTTCTTGACTGCACACAGTGTGATGGTTGGGTGAATACTGTCTACTCAAAGAGTACTTTTGTTCAAAGAGTTATTTTCCTTTGTTAAGTTTAGAGAAAACTGGATTGCTTCTGGTTCACCATGTGCAGGTGTGTGGCCAATTCACAGAACTATTGCCTAGATGCATACAAAAATGCAACATTGTCACATGCAAGCTATATGAAACAACATTGTTAACACTACCTGCTGGATATTCAAACTGCTTTCTGTTTCACTCGCCACAGTTAACAACTTTTTATTTTTAACATAAAATTCCCACTCACATAAAACATCTCGTTACAGAGTGATTAAATTTTATTAGAATCGTAAGTTGAAAAATTATATGGTGTGAACTTCATGTTTTTTGCTGATCTTAATTTTATTAAAAATTGCAGAGTGACTCAAGAGGCACTGAAGAGTTTCCTCCAGTGTTTAAAGTTACATGCAGCCGCAGATGCGTTACTTGAGTGTAGCCCATTAGACTTGAGTGACCATTTAGACAGCTTTTTAATTATGCTACCAGGACTTGTAAGGTAAAATATACTCGATAGTGATAAATTTACTCATTGATTATTCAGTTTGACTCTTCAAAAGTTAGGAAGTCTCAGATTTATTAGAAAAAAAATTAAAATTTGTTTTGCCATTGTCCTATGATTACAATATTAAGTCTCTTGTATGTACTGTAAATTAAGTTAAGATGTGCAGGATTAAATGTATAGTAGAATGTAGTGGGGGATGAAAGAATGTAATTATTATACTTGTGATAGGTGTTGATGTAATTACAGTGTCCCTATATAGAGCTCCCTGATATAGCACTTGTATACTTACGTTTATTTTGATTTTATAGATACGATATATTATATCTCACAAATGTGGTTATGTATACAAAAACTAAGACGCCATCTTTTACTACCTAAGTCATGGGCCAAAAGTTCGTTACGCGAAGTCATAGGAAACGGAAATTGCTTGAAATAACAAAACAGCTGTTCTAATTGTTACCAATGAAATACCCCTTTTTATTCTTTACTTTGTTACATAACATTTTTTAAAACCAACTGTAACCCTTCCAAAAACATAATGTGTAATAATAACTTTGATTAAGTTTAATGATTATATGTTTAAATGATTATACAATAATAACATGTATATATTTATATAGTGGTGCTCAACCCAGCACTTAGAATAATTACGCACGCACACAACCACTCACCCTTTCATTATCATGGTACAACTTATTTAAATTTTGGAGCTCCTTAAATTTAGATTGAAATTTTGAATAATTTGTTAAATGATTGATTTCTACAATAACATATATTGGGAAATAAAGGATTCAAAATATATAAGGAACGCTCTCACCAATTTCCGTGTTGGCTTCCTCGCACTGCCAGTCTCGTTCGTAATATCGGCACAATCGGTTTATTTTACTGCGCTTGACGGGACTTTATGTCAATCCACGTAACCCACCGTCGTGGGACCGATTCTATACGTCGATCTTGTTTACGAACGATTTAATCGGTCGAGGACGCCTACACCAAACCGAACTATTACTTTCCTTAATACATTTTGATAGTAGATATTATACTGTTTATTAACCACCTACAGTGGTCTAAAAAGTTAAAATTCACTCGTAAGTGAATGGGCGGCCGGCCGGCTCAAATCAGAGCTGCAGATGAAATGACGGCAATTTCTGGTTGAAATCTGCGGAAGTGGGGCGTACTGACGTCACATTCCTTTGTCTAACGTGTTGACATCGCAGTTTGGTTGCTGTCAACAAATTCTCCGCCTCTGACGTAACGAAGGCTTGGCTCTGCTTATCTCAATAACTGCACACTGTTTTTGTGATGTGACACCGTTTTTTGTCATGAATTAGTTCAAATCCTGGCAAATACTGTAATATAGTCCACTCACCGTAAATTCTATATCGGGTGTTTGAGGTTGGATTGGGTATGTCAAAAAATAGGAAAATACAATATTTATGATCTCTTTACCATATTTTAGGTAATTATGAAATGTACCATGATTGTACCATCACACACTGTCTCACATGTAACACTCATTTTGTGAATTCCTGCCAAAAGCTTCATAAGAGCAATGTTATAAAGTCTTCAATAAAATGCTTTACTAATTTCCATTTAGCGAGCTTTTTGAGACCATGTGTTTCATGTTTTAGGATACATATCCATGGGAAAGTCAGTTTACAAGTTCTATTCATTATTTGTCTTTGTCTGTACCATTATGAGTCAACAGTAGTCTGCTTGGGTATCTTTACACAGGTAGGGAAAGCTCACCCTTTGCTAAAAGTAAACACCAAACTTGTTCTTATTAAATCTATTGTAAATTCGAGGTAATGCTATCAGTCAACTTTCCATACTGCAACCATAAACTACATTTGTTTGGTACTGTATTCAAACAGTAGTTACAACTTTGTCGTATTTTGTTGCTTCTCTGCTATGTACAATTTTCCCTTGAACAAGGCCTTTCGGTTTTGCAACCATTATCAAGTTCTTACTACAACAAAATTAAAATACCTACTTCCCTTATATATATACTAACCCTTCCATGCATAACCGGTTACATTCAACCAATAGGAGGCATTACTTACCGCCCAGTCCTTGTTAGCCCCGCCCCTTACTTAGTCAACTTGACTCGTCACATACATTACCCTCTAGAAAACTCCTACAGCTTTCTACCTTCTGAACACATATCCTGTAACCGTATTACACCTACTATACATTACTCTTTCAAAATATAGTAAAATATATCATTACTAAATTCAGTCTTTATATTCAACAGCGCACTCCTATTCTTTTTCCTTACTTTTAATATTTCTAATTCTTCATACAATTTGCGTTTACTTATGTTATTGTCTAACCTTACTATTTTGACGTTCTCTATTGGGTCTAAAAACCTATGCCCTGTTTCATTAAAATGTCTCGCATAGAGCGAATTCGTAGTTCTGTCTCCTTCTCCTCTCGCATGCTCTCTCAATCTAATTTCGAACTTATGTCCTGTTTCACCCAGATAAACCTTATCACACTGTTTACAGTTCAACTTATAAACACCGCTTTTCTGTAATTCAGGCGTTATTTCAGTACTACTATTCTTTATATAATCAAAAAGTGTCTTTGTCTTTTTCACCACTACATCTATATTGTGTTTTTCAAAGCACTTGATTATGTTCCTCGTTTGAAATCCCAGATACGTTATTGATCCTATGTATTTCTTTTCTTTCTTCTCTTTTTGTCTACTATTTCCTTCTATTCTTTTTACAATTTTCTCTACTATCCCTGATTTATAATTATTATTTTTTGCTATTTCTTCTATTCTTTGTAACTCTTCTTTTTTACATGAATCATTTTCTAAGTATTTTATTGCCATATAACAAAATGAGTTTAGTCCAGCCATCTTGTGACTTACAGGATGGTATGATTCCTGAGGTATAATTAAGTCTGTATACGTTTCTTTTCTAAATACAACAAATTTAAAAACACCACACTATCTTTATATTTAGATCTAGGTAATTTATTTGTACTCCACCTATTTCCTCTTTGAACTTAATTTTATTATCAATTTGATTAATTTCATTCGTTAGTTCTGCGAATTCTTCATTTGTTCCCTCCCACACCACCAAAATGTCGTCTACGTACCTTATCCATTCCTTTATTTTATCCTTATATTTTGATTCCATTAGGACACGCCTCTCAAAACAATTCATATATATTTCCGCCATTACTGGTGACAACGGACAACCCATTGGTAGCCCCTCCTTTTGAATGTAATACTTATTGTTAAACCTAAAGTAGTTCTGGTTTATGCACACTGTCTGAACTTTTATTAAGTCACTTTTATACTGACACTGTCCTAAATTGTTATTTTTAATAATTTCTAAACTATGTTCAACCGATATATTTGTAAACATATCCGACATGTCTAACGACATAAGTTTTGTATTTTCACTTATTTTTACTAACTTCAACCGTTCTATTAGATTCCTACTATTTTCTACACTATATGTTACCTCAAATTCGTATAACCTCCTAAGCAACTTTGTAATTTTATTACTTTTATCGTTTAATTAATTATCGTTAAAAATGTATTTTCGTATGTACTAGTGAATAACCTCGGGCGCCATCTTTGTACAAAATAACATTACATACATTTACGTTTAGGGTCAGAATTCGTGTAACACGAACTAGTTTTGTGAAACAGATTACCTGAAATAAAAAACATACACCAAATAACATATTTAATGACTTTTATTAGTGTTGAACTGGTATTTTACTACATAGTGAAAAATAAATAAGACCCACACATTGCGCCATGGGCGTTTCAAAAATCCAATTACCCTCCAAAATACTAATATGTGATAGAAAATATGTTGTATTAGATAATTATGATATATATATGATAAATATAGTTATACATCTTTAGATATTGTTTCGCACAACCCAACACTTAGTAATTACTCACGCACACTCTCTCTCTCTCTCTCTCTCTCTCTCTCTCTCTCTCTCTCTCTCTCTCTCTCTCTCTCTCTCTCTCTCTCTCATGGTACAATTTGTTATTATGAGCTCATTTTAATACTTTATGTTAAGTGAAATTTTGAATACTTGAATTTATTTGTTATTTGGTCATTTCAGATAAAATTGATGTGAAAATAAATATGTATATTTTTGTTGTTGGAACGTTCTCACCAAAGTCGTAGATGTTGTTTGCAGTTTCCTTGTGGTCTCTGTTGTACGAACTTCGCGTACCGCGAGTTCGGCAATTTTTTCCCGGTCACATCTTGAAGTACACTGTAGCTATTTAAACAGTTAATTAACCACTTACAGTGGTTTAAAAGTTAAACTCCACTTATTAGTGAGCGATCTGCCGTTCGTAAACGGTAGGCCGGCCGGCTGCGCTCACAGTTGCAGATGAAATGACATCGAGCCTTTGTTATATGTTGCCGAGGTGGGGTGAACCTACGTCACTCGTTCTTTGTTAAGCTGTTTACAGCATCGTGTTGTTGATGTAAACACATTCTCGGCCGCTGACGTAATTAAGGAGTGTCACTGTTATCGCAACAAATTACATACTGTTTTTGTGATGTTTCACAGTTTTTTGCTATGAATCGGTCCACATCCTGGCAAATATTATACAGTCCACTCACTATATATTCGTACCGGTTATTTAATGTTGGTTTAATTATGACCAAACTAAAAATACAATATTTATGGTTTTATTTACCATACTTAAGGTAATTATAAAATGTACCATGATTGTACCATTACAACTTGCTCACTTCTTTCGATATCATATAACTAGGTGAATTAATAAACGAAACTATTGGCCTAAACGGCATGCCTTCTTTATGTAATTTTTGGTTGACACCTCAACCTTGGCGCTTCCGGGTTTGATTCTATAAGTAATTTCTTCTTCTTATTCTTCTTAGGAATGTTATTTCTTTTAACACTTTTTTAATTTGAGCTTGGTATTTGCTTGTGTAATCATATTTTATTCCTTGATATGGGCCTTCTTTTATAAAGTCTTCTGTCTTGTTTATGTACCAATCTTTCTTCATTACAACCGAAGTATTTCCTTTGTCTGCTGTAGTAACTAGTAGATTATTTTCTTTTATTTTATTTTTCAATTTCCTTACATCCTTCGTCGTGACCTGTTCTTCCACCTTATTTCTTCGATTTTTACTTTTATTATACATTTTTTCAACGATTTCTTTTAACTCATACCTCATTTGTTTTTTAGTATCCTCATTTTCTATTTTCTCTACTATTACTTCACACTCCACTAATGCCTTTTCCCTATTTATGCCAACAGGCAGTGCATACTTTAAACACTTATCTAATAATTTTTGTTCCTTTTCTGTCAATGTAACTTCTGTAAGGTTAACCACTCGTTGGTCAAAACCTTCCTCACTATTCTTTTTGTTACCTACCCTTATATTTCCTTTTTTGGATAGTTTCTCTAATTTACCAAGTAATTTGTAGTTTAAATTCTTTAATTTCTTATTTACGTAATTCTCACTGAACCCGTATACTATTTCTTCCAATTCTATAAATGAGAATATTTTATATAATTTTGAGATGTTTTAACTCATTAAATATATTAATTACATAAACTTGCTCCCACCTACCTGCAAAGTTTCGTTTATCTGGGTCCAGGATCCTTCTCGTACGAACGTAAGATACAAACGTGTTTCACAGGTTAGTGAAATAAGTAATTCGACTCATTTTTTGCATGAAGAGAATTGATAATTTAATTCTTTAGAATCATTTACGATTTTGTCCAAAATTGTTGTTCATGGTTTTACAGATTAAATTACATTTTTTCTTTGTTCGCTTTATCATCTGCTACATATTAACTTAACCTATTTTCTTACCTTACTTGTTACACATCAATACATACACAGACAGAGCCCAGCCTGCAATTTCTCACACTCACAACCACACAGAAAATTACCCCGCCCTTAACATTGTAAGAGAATAAAACCCGCCGGCAACGTGGTGACCCTTCGAACTCGTTTCATCTAAGTTGGTAATTACGTCGCTGTCTAATATAACTGATTTTGTTCCTCTCCCATGCTCACTGATACCACTGACACGTTTTGGTTACTTTGAATTCACTGTTGAGATTAAAAAACTGATAAAATTTAGCAGAGCGCACTTGGCTCTGTGTCGGCCGACACAATCAGCGACGAACTGGGAAGAGCGGGAAGGCGTTCGTGGCTAACTGAATTTTGTCGTTGCTCTGGAAGTCAAAGCCTCATGGTTGTTCGTCGTAGCTTTCGTCCCATGCAATTCATGTAGTTGTTGGGGTGACGACAGTATACGATCTCAGTGAGGCACTGGCTAACGTCACGAGATGGGCGGACCTTACGTTTCATATCCGCCAGCAAGTGAAACTAAGTTGAATAAAAGTTGCTCTCTGACCATCTTGGTTTTTGAAAGTAGCGTAACCCCGAGCGTATACCTGTGTCGCGCGTACAGGCGCATGGTCATACTCAGACAAAGTTCTCGGAAATCTAGGGTGGTGCGAATTCCTTGACTGATTTCGCAACGTGATATTGCGTTGCTGCCTCATTACAAACTGTTCTATACACGTGGTCTGTCACAATGGAATAAAACTTGCACAATATTTTTTATAAATCCCCGAAATGAAGTCAAATAAAAATACCCATAAATTTGGTCCGTTACAATACCCCCTCAATGAGAAGTCTTCTGTCCAAAACAGAAGAAATCTCATTGATAAAACCCCTAAGAAGACCGGTGTGGAACTGGTGCCAACAACCCCCTTTTGTTCTTACACTTCATGGGTAAACGACCCCCCTGGCTCGGCGACTATGGACGCATCTGAACGAGATCACTGGACTTCTCTGTGCGAGATCCCAACACCGAAAAATCGAACAGACACGCACCACAGCTCACCTCACCTTCTAACATGCTACCCCAAAAATCCTCAATCCCTGGCTTAGATCATGCCAGATCCTCCACCGATATGTTTCCCTGTATATGCAAGCTGGGCTGCCTTTAGCAGATACTGGGCT
Organism: Magicicada septendecula; assembly: GCA_034769895.1. Lineage (NCBI taxonomy): Eukaryota > Metazoa > Arthropoda > Insecta > Hemiptera > Cicadidae > Magicicada > Magicicada septendecula. The sequence continues at coordinate 233,766,408 of CM068371.1, read as the reverse complement.
CACACACACTCACATTACATACTGAAAATTGAAAAATTCTTTGAAAATTTATTTAAATTACAACTCACTGGTTGTTTTCATTTAAAATCAAATCACAAATTTTGTATCTATTTTGAATTATTCTCTTCATTGGTTTTTGTTTTTTTTTTGTTATCAGAAAATTATATTAATTGAACACTTCTTAAAAATAAAAACGTCTTTAACCTAACGTGTGAGTACACCTAGAGTCTAACAATACAATTCAATAAAATAATTCAATAATAATAAACATGGTTAGTACACAAACAATCAAATAATCAAAGTTTAAAAATATCCATTATCTGGCAGGCGCAAAATCAAGAAACCCCCTTTTTTTTCTTCAAAAAAAAATTTTAAATTCAAAATTTCCAAAAAGTAGTTTTAAATTCAAAAAATTTAAATTTCTTAAAATTTTTTTTTTTTCATATTGAAATTATTTAAATCAGTTAAAAACAAAAGTTGGATTAATTTCCTTGCTAAACATGCCTAGTATATGACCTCACTATCAGCTGATCAAAACATACGTTATATACAAGTTCTCTGAAATTACATTTAGCATCTGTAATATTCTCTCTTAAAACACAAAAACATAATACAATAGAACATTTAAAAGGACAAAACATTATTATAAATAACAATCACATTGACATTTAAATTATTCAAATAAACACTTTATAACTTTACATTTCCAGATTCTATCAAAAATTGGTCACTGGTTTTTACTTAAAAATTTTATATTCTTGTTATAAATCTCTTTCTTTATTTGACAATCTTATTCTCCATTACTGTGGGTGATTTAAATACTTATAACAATTTAATTTACCACTTGGTAGGCCTACATTTATAATCTCTACCCCTCTGACTCTAATACTCATCAACTTTAACTAACATGACACCCATCTCTATCAAAACATCTATCAAACAATCTCTAAACCCAACTTACCATTAAACTCAAATCGCCACCTTCTCTCAATATATAAAAAATTAATCTCTGACCCTTTGTACTTAGGATACGTGTTTCCCCCCCCCCCCCCAAAAGCTCATCCCATTATGTTGGTTCCTGGATTCTACCTAAAGTGACCCCTTCCCCCTAAATCGGTCCCATCCCGTCCCAACCCTTATGTTGCGGACTCCCACATTACACTACCCCCTATTACAAAATTACCATCCCCAATAATCTCAATCTTATTACCTCACTTCAACTACAACAAAATAACATCATCAATTATGAACATCAATATATCACTCAATACTCTACATATATTCCCCATAACTACTGTGTCAACATCAATACTTCTCAATTCTATTACATTATCTTACAACAACATTACATTATTTTCATCTCTACTATTTCAACTTTAATTTCAACTTGGACTGATCAATATGTCCCAATAAAATACTAATCACCCATCATCTTTTATTATTCCTAACAATTCATTTTAACATCTCAACTTTATTAACTTACTTTTCTCATTATTTAAAACAATACCATTGACACATTAAAACATTTTATATGACATTAATTACCTTGAACATCTATCAACAATTTAACAGTGACCCTTTACTACCGATCAGCTGATATTCTTAATAAAGTGAAGACACCTTTCAAAAAATTGTGCAGATTACATTAAATATATATGCTTATTAATACTTACATCTACCATCAATGTTTCCCCTTATATCTGACTCTGATAATTTATGTTAACCGCCTGCCAGTCGGTTTAGTTATCTACACAGTTTCAAAAATACACAAATTATATAAAACATATACCTTTCATCAAATCTTATATCTACCCTATTACAATAAAATGCTACATTTAAAAAATATAGAATGAACACCTTATAGTGAATGTATGAGCATCTAGTTATTTAAACAGAACACAAGCATTTTTATTAGATCAAAATTAGAGTTAGCAATTTTTATGTTATAAATTTAAATTCGTGGCTCATCTGAGCCACCTCCCATCCACACACGCTATTGCAATTTATGTAAGACTGTAGCGCCTTTTCGCTTCCACAAAGACTGCATATTTGGAGGAATTTGACATCTCCGTGTCTTTGCTTCGGCAGTTACATTTTAAAATTTTTTGAATATCAACATATCCTTGGTTATATTTAAACGCCCTTAAAACGGGTCTACCACCTGGCTATGCTGTCCCCACGCGGACAGAGTGGTAGCCGCTTGTTCCATAGTTCCTGGATTTCCCCTAATATCACCCCCCATTTAATTTCTATTATAAACCAATTTCAAGTCAGCTATGGTCAAGGGACTTGGTATGACCATAGCTGGCCGCTTGCCAAAGCCACGATTAGTGCTGGTAAGGCAGTAATCACCCGAAAAGTCGGGGAAATCTAATTTCATTTCAACGCCTGTTCTACATCGTCATTAGTATGTGCGACACGAGCATCTATCAGGGTACAAATTGAATTTGTACCAAAAAAATGTACCGCACATAGTCGCCATGTTGGCCTCCGATGGAGGTAACACTCTCTGTTACCCCCAACCCATTACACTATCTACTCGGGCACAGGCCACCCCAGCAATAGCAACTTACTAACTAAATAATTAAAAGTAATGAACTAAAACTTTCGACAATTGCAGTTCCACACTCCACTGTTCTATCACTTCTTTTAGCACCAATCTACCCCCCAAAATTATCCCCACATCTTGCATTGACAACAAGTTTTTATTTTATTTCACATCTTTTAAAACGTTCCCATGCTCACTGATACTAAAACTTGACAATTATATTTGGTCACTTAATTCTAAAATTTACTTGAATTTAACATTACAAACATCCAAAGGGTTTTGGTATATATATATTTTTTTTTTTTTTTTTTTTTTTCAAAAAATTTTTTATATTTACATCGGAGGCTACCTAACCTTCCAAAACCATGAATATTGTAGTGGTCAGTATCCCCACCTGAAACGGGGGTGTTCTTGCTATGAGGCAAGTTTGGGGACACGTTAGATCTACTTTGTGAAGTTACTTCCCCTTATACTCAATCTCACTCCCTTACCACTCTCATTTCTTCAGACCCGCCGTCTAACCTATTTCCAAATCTGCCTCTCAGCAAAACTCTTCATTTCGGCTTAAACAAAACTACTGTCAATGGCTCAACTTTAATTTTGCCATTGACACTGAAAATTGTTTAAACTTGCACGCACTGCCTTTTATTTAGGTGCAGCCTCCATTATGTACAAACACTCTAAGGCAGTGCAGGCACGTGACAGGTACACCAAGACCGCTGCACCTGGAGTGTATTAAAAATAATAATGCGTGTCACGTACCTTTGGGGTCCCCCTCCCCGTTTTCAAATATGTTGCAAGTTTTCTAATTTCAATCAATTTTGGTGGAGCCGGACCATCGTTGTTTTCACCACCCAAAGGAAGATCCGCCAACCATGGCCCGCCTCCAAGTTCCGAATACCACGGCCAGGACTGGTAAGATCGTGACCGCCCGAAAATGGGGGAGGATCCCTTCTGAAAACATATAGAGAACAATTAAATTTCATTCATACAATTAATCATTGATAAAATCCTTATGCTGACCAAAATAATTTCAAATTTGTAGCGTTGTGTATTCCCACTATCTCCCTCGTCTCTCTGTTCTGCAATACGTATGAATTCTTCATTTTTACCTCTATTACCTCATACGGCCCCTCGTATAATAAGAACAATTTCTTGATCTCCTTATCCTGAGCACTTGATAAATCATGGCGTCGTACCAATACCAGCTGTCCGACCTCGTACTGCGTCCACTTACCTTTCATATCATGTCTCTGTTTTCTCTTCTCCCCCTTCGTCAATAAACTTTCATTCGCTAGCCTAAGTTTTACATCGCGACCAATAGTGTTGGTTTCTGGTGGATACTCAATTAATTGTTCCAAAATTCTCTGTGGACGCGTCCCTTTTACTAACTCATAAGGTGCGAACCCCGTCGACTCGTGGGTGGTGCAGTTAAGCCAATTTTCAATCTCTGAACATAGAGTGGCCACTCGCTGTGTTTGGCGTGGCAGTAGGTTCGGAAAATTCTTCCCAACTCCCTCATGACTCGCTCCACCTGATTGGACTGTGGATGATACACTGCGGTGTGCTTTGGGATGATACCTTCCCATCTGAGAGTCTGGCGCCATTTCCCACTGATGAACTGCGGTCCATGGTCGGATAATATCACCTTCGGCTTTCCCACGTTGATCATGTAGTCGCGTGTGATCTTTTCACTCAGCACCTTACTTGTTGCTCGCTTCACGCTATATAACCTTACATATTTGGAAAATGTGTCAAGTACAACAAAAATATGCATCACTCCCCCCCTACCCTTCGGCAATGGGCCATACAAATCTACAGCTACTAAATCAAATGGTTTTTCTACCTTAATGTAATTTAATTCTCCTTCTAACCTATAATTTACAACTTTAGACTTCTGACATAGTTCACAAACTCTAAGTATTTTTCGGACGCGTTTTTCCATATTTTTAAATAGACAAGATTCCCTTAATACATTCACACACTTCCTTGCCCTAAAATGCCCGTATCTAAGGTGACAGTCCCACACTATTTTCTCTATCAGCCCTTCAGGTATAACTAACCTCCAATCCGTTTCTCTCCCCTCTACTTTTTTAAACAAACTCCCCTGAAATACTTGAAAATATTGTTTATACCCAAATTCATCTACATCTGATTCTACACTAGTGATTATCTTATTTAATTTACTATCAGCTCTTTGCATTACATTTATATCCTTCAATTCTTCCCCAAACAGTTTATCTTCCCGGGATAGTCTATAAATCTCTATTTCTTTAATATCTCTACCCGTTCTATTTCTATCTGTGTCTACTCGTGATAGTGTGTCTGGCACCCTGTTCTCTACGCCCTTAATGTATTCCCAAGAAAAATTATACTCTTGAAGAGCTAACACCCACCTGGTTATCCGGCTGTGTGTGAGTTTACAAGTATTCAGGAACGACAGCGCTTTATGGTCCGTCCTGATGATCGTTTTATTACCCAGCAGATACGTAAGGAACTTTTTCACAGCAAAAACTATACTGAGGAGCTCCTTCTCGGTGGTAGTATAGTTATGCTCTGCGGCTAGCAACATCCGGCTGGCGAAGGCAATGGTTTTGTGTTCTTTCGCCTCGTCCTCTTGGTACAGTTCCGCTCCAAGTGCTATATTGCTGGCGTCTGTCTGTAAGTAGAAATTATCATTAAAATTTGGATGGTTCATTAAAATCATATCAGCGAACTTATTCTTGATTTCGTTGAACGCTGCTCTTTCATTATCTCCCCACCTCCGTTGTTTGTTCTTTTGTAGCACTGCGCTGAGTCGGGCCGTCGTCTGGGCGTAGTTTCTCTGGAACTTTCTGTAAAAATTGCAGAGACCAAGAAAACTTTGTAACTGTTTTATATTCTTAGGCTCTGGGAACGTCAGGATGGATTCTACTTTGTCCGGATTAGCCCGTATTCCTGTAGGTGTTATGATGAAACCTAAAAAATGTATTTCTGTCTGTAAAAATTTTGATTTGTCCCAATTCACCGTCAGACCTCCCTGGTATAACTTCTCTAACACATACTCTAAATGTTCGACATGCTCCTCAAATGTTCTAGAAGCTATTAGAATGTCATCCACATATATGGTTAAAAAATCTAAATTATGAGGTTGCAAAATCTCATCAAGACACTTGATAAAGCTGGCTACACTGGTGTTCAATCCAAACGGTAGTCTTTTGAATTGATAATTTTTTCCATTGAATAAGAAAGCAGTATATTTCCTACTATCCGCTGCCAACGGAACTTGCCAATACCCAGCGGTTAGGTCTAAAGAGGTCATATATTTCACACCACTGAACTTCTGAAAAATCTCCTCGATGGCTTCGGGTGACTCCCGGTCTGGAATAATTATTTGATTGATTTTGCGGGCATCTAAACATAACCTAACTCTACCATCTTTTTTAATCACCACTACTAAGGGGTTAGAATGTGGTGATACGGATCGCTCAATTATATCTCCCTCTAACATTTTCTCTAACTCAATCTGAACCGCTCTTCTCTTCGCATATGGCACCGGATAACTTCTTTGCACATAGGGTGCGTGTTCCCTTACCTTTAATTCGCATTCATAGTTTCTTGCCCGCCCTGGTATATCGGCAAACACTTCTCTAAAATTCTCTACTACCCGCCACAACTATTCACGTTGAGAGCTCCCTATTACACCACCCTCACTACAAAATTTAAGTGCTCTCTCATTCCATAAGTGATCTACATTCTCCTCACACTCTATTTCACTCTCACTACATACATTCATACTAACTTCCATTTCTTGTTTATTAACCCGATTATGTATCACCCTTACCCCCGAAATTCTTACCGCATCTACCACCCGCTCAAAATTAACTCGAACTGGTTCTACTTCATTGTGCAATACCAACACCCGTTTATGAAAATCAATCACCGCCTTATGTTTAATCAGAAAATCATTTCCCAATATAACCTCAAGATTTAATCCCCGTACGACTAGAAATGTATTATCGTACCCTACCCCGTTAATTATCATGTTTAAATGTACTTGTTTCGTGACTCTTTTACTTCTAACTCCCGTAATACCTACAATCGTCACCCTCGCTACTGGCAAAGATGGAATATTTTTATTTATTTCTTTTAATTCGTCTAGTATGTGTTCAGAAATAACAGAGATTTCGCTACCTGTATCTATTAAAGTTTTAATCTCCTTACTTTCTATGTCGATTTTCACCTCAGTCAGTCCATTCTCCCGTCTCACTGCTTCGAAGTCTTCTTCCTCCAATAATTCCTCAGCTAAATCAGTTATAACAATGTTGTTTCGATATCGGTTATTTATTTGGACCCCAGAATCTTCCGGCGACAACGGTCGGGTCCGATGTTCCATTGTCTCTCTTAGTTTCCCGCAGACGTGCTCGCCACTGCTGGGTTGTATCCTCTCCCACGCTGGTTCACTTGCTGTTCATGAGCGTTGCCTCTCGGCGCTCCTCCTTGGTCCTCTCCCCTTCGTTGGTATGCCTGGTGGTTCTGCATGGGTTGTTGTCCCTGTCGCTGACCCGGTCTGTCTCTCCTGCATCTAAAACAAAATTTTGTGTCGCATAATTCTCCTGTGAACATGCTGGACAAGTCCATTTTGGTCCTCGATTATTTTGTTCTCGCCTGGGGTATGCCGGTCCATTTGTAGGTCCCCTCGGCGGTCCCTGATTACCTCCGTTATTCATATTCTGCTGGTGGTGACAGCGACTCAATTCCTGGTCCCGGATGTTCTGAAACACATCTAAAATGTTCTCTAATTCGCTAATATTGGCTACCTCCCGTGTCATCAGTGTTATTTGTACTTCCCTTGGCAAATGCTTACTTATATGCCTCACGAAGGATCTAAATGGCAATGGCGGTTCTAAGTATTTCGCCTCATTAAATATTCTCATCACATACCCTGTTATATTATTATTGGGCCCCCCAAAATTCCCGGTTCCCATAATTCTACTACGTAATCCTTCTTGGTCTTCTTCAGACCAATATTTATTTCTGAATGCGGACTCAAAACTTTCAAAACACCCCCATTCCGTTTTGTGTACCTCGGCCCATATCTCCGAACTACCCTTGAAACTTTTTAAAATTTTCAATAATTGTACCTCCCAGCTATTTGTATTAAATTTATTAAACTCTCTCACTCTACTTATGAACTGCATAGGATGCACTCTTTTATTATCACAACTAAATGTTTCTAACTCAACTTCACTGCTTACGTCACGAGTCATAATTACTCGCTCGGTAACAGTGTTTACTTGTTGGCTGATGGCCATGCTCAATTCATTTTTGACATTCATGATATTTTTCTCAACGTTCATTAATTTAAGGTTACTATCAGATTCAAGGTCACTTATTGTATTGTGTATTGTCTTAAATTCGATCTTACAATTGTTTTCTATTTCACTTATTTTAAGGTTATTATTTTCAATCTTATTCATAGCATAACTAACCTTACATTCAGTATTGGTGTTACATTCACTTATTTGTTTCTCAACAATTGTATTTATTACGCTATATTGTTCCGTGATCTGTTTCTCTACTTTATTAGTTATATCCTTGGTTATATCAGAAACACGGCACTCTAATTGCTCATTTATGGACTCTGACAATTGTGATTTCATACTTTCACAACGTTCATCAATATGTTTATCTAGTACACGACTCAAATTATCAAATTGTACATTAATACTCTGCTGCAACTGAATATTCTGTTGTTCGCATTTTATTCTCTGTTCATCTAATTTGCTGTTAAAATCACTTTTCATCTCATTCAAAGTTATCTCGTTACTATCAAAGCGTTTATTTAATTCTTTAAACTTGTTATTCTGTTCATCGAATTTTGTATTGAAATCGCTATTGTTCATATCAAATCTATTGTTAATGAGATTAAATAAATCATTTAGTGACAACTCTTTTTCTCTTGTATTTATTTTAATTGGTACGGGAGTAGAAATCGCTCCCGGTGAACTAATTATGGATACTTCTACATTCTGCTCGTCTATTGACCTTGCTTCTGTTTGAATACCGGAGTCGGTCTGACTGTCAGAGAGGCTGACCTCATTGTTATCTGCCATTTCTTATTTTCTACTTGATACTTGTGCGTAAATATAATATAATCAATATATAATGTACTGCATAACCAATTCTGCATGAATAACGCACTTTTGTTTTATTCCGCTAACCTCACACACACGTTTGTATCTTTTCGGTAGGTACGGTTTTTACTTAATTTTTTTTTTTATAAAAACTGTCCCTGTATCGGAAGCCATTGAGATGTTTTAACTCATTAAACATATTAATTACATAAACTTGCTCCCACCTACCTGCAAAGTTTCGTTTATCTGGGTCCAGGATCCTTCTCGTACGAATGTAAGATACAAACGTGTTTCACAGGTTAGTGAAATAAGTAATTCGACTCATTTTTTGCATGAAGAGAATTGATAATTTAATTCTTTAGAATCATTTACGATTTTGTCCAAAATTGTTGTTCATGGTTTTACAGATTAAATTACATTTTTTCTTTGTTCGCTTTATCATCTGCTACATATTAACTTAACCTATTTTCTTACCTTACTTGTTACACATCAATACATACATAGACAGAGCCCAACCTGCAATTTCTCACACTCACAACCACACAGAAAATTACCCCTCCCTTAACATTGTAAGAGAATAAAACCCGCCGGCAACGTGGTGACCTTTCGAACTCGTTTCATCTAAGTTGGTAATTACGTCGCTGTCTAATATAACTGATTTTGTTCCTCTCCCATGCTCACTGATACCACTGACACGTTTTGGTTACTTCGAATTCACTTTTGAGATTAAAAAACTGATAAAATTTAGCAGAGCGCACTTGGCTCTGTGTCGGCCGACACAATCAGCGACGAACTGGGAAGAGCGGGAAGGCGTTCGTGGCTAACTGAATTTTGTCGTTGCTCTGGAAGTCAAAGCCTCATGGTTGTTCGTCGTAGCTTTCGTCCCATGCAATTCATGTAGTTGTTGGGGTGACGACAGTATACGATCTCAGTGAGGCACTGGCTAACGTCACGAGATGGGCGGACCTTACGTTTCATATCCGCCAGCAAGTGAAACTAAGTTGAATAAAAGTTGCTCTCTGACCATCTTGGTTTTTTGAAAGTAGCGTCACCCCGAGCGTATACCTGTGTCGCGCGTACAGGCGCATGGTCATACTCAGACAAAGTTCTCGGAAATCTAGGGTGGTGCGAATTCCTTGACTGATTTCACAACGTGATATTGCGTTGCTGCCTCGTTACAAACTGTTCTATACACGTGGTCTGTCACAATGGAATAAAACTTACACAATATTTTTTATAAATCCCCGAAATGAAGTCAAATAAAAATACCCATAAATTTGGTCCTTTACAATTTCAAGTGCATTTTAAATAATTCTTTATTAAATGTTTTTAGTTTTCCATAGAGGTGCCTAATTTCTAATTTTATCCATAATTTTTCACTAAATTTTTTCACTTTTGTCGCTACTTCACCATTATTATTTATCTTAATTTTTGCATAATTCGGTATTATATTTCTATACTTGCACTGTTTATTAAACCATATATTGCTAAGAGTTTTCTTCAATTTTACATTAGTTTTTAAATATTTAAACACTAAGCTTACCTTATTCAATTTGTCCGCTTGCATCGTGCGTCTATTATCAGCTATTTTAACACAGATAAAATAGCTGACAAACAGTAGTTGAAAGTTGCTGTGGTAAAAGCGATGTAATATTTTGGCTTAGTGGAACCATTCTTCAGTTGAAGTTAGTTGATTTATTAGTTAGCATTTTCACAAATTATGTTTATATTATTATTATTATTTAGGAATTTAGCCGTGATAATTACAGTTTTTACTGTATAACATTTTGAGGTGTATATTGTGATGCTAAAAAATAACGCTGAAATTTATTAATACATAAAATACTGCCAGGACTTACCTGTACTCATGTTCAACTACTTACCGTATTAAATTTCTCTCATAAGACCAAGGTCGCCACGGTATTTTTAAATAGGTTATAATACCGAAACCTTCCACACTTTACCTTAATAAAAAAAAGGGACAATTTAGCAATCTGACCACACCCAATTAATACTTCAGAAAGATCCACGGAACGTTTAGACGAATCTTGCAGCACAGAAATGAGAAAGTGGTAATGACGAAATAACTTAGACTAACACATGGTTATACTGTAAACTAAATTTTAATTACTCAAAACCATTTTTATGATCATTACAAGGACACTGCAAGACTAATTTTGAAATAGGTTTGTTGGTACCATATTTAACTATTATTACTTATAAGACAGCCCATTCTGCACACTCTCTCTTTCACACAATTTTATACGTTACCCTTCCTGATTATTATTGATTATTACACGTAATTATTTCCATAACTGTTCACTACTGCGATTACACACAACACGTGGTTTGTTTCCCCGCGCTTCCAAAGTCCGTAATTTAACTGTTGTATTGTCCGTCGTTCGACAACCGTTGTACACTGGTTCGAATCCGTTAATTTCACGGGTCCCGGTCGGTATTAACGATATTATTGAATTAATCGCATTTTATAAAACACCACCGACCGGGCCCTAAACAAAACTGTAAGCGTCTGTTAATGGAGTCCGCTTCTCGTGTACTGCCTAACGTGGACTGCGTAACGCTTCTCTTGCAAGCGGGCGGAAACTGATGTCCACCGCCAACGAATTTTGTCGTCGCTCATAGTTGAGTTGTTGCAGTAGAGCGACCATGTGCATGATATGTAGTGGTCTTTTCTGTAGTGTGTGCCGACGATATTTAGGCACTTCTGGCTTGATGTCACCAAAAGGGGCGGTGACTTAGCTTCACTTCCTTCAGCTCAGTCAAGGAGACGAAACAGCAAATATATTTTTTCACCATCTTGGCGTTTCCTGACCGCATGGGTCCGCGCGTATACCCGTCTCGTGCATACGGGCGCATGATCATACACAAGCAAAGTTCTTGGAAATTTGAGGTGGCTACATACCTCAACTGATTTCGCAACGTAATATTGCGTTGCTGCCTTGGTTATAAACTGTTCTATTTGCCACGTGTTCTGTCACAATGGAATTAAAACTTGCACAATATTTTTTATGAAACCCCGAAAATGAGATAAAATAAAATACAAATACCCACAAATTTGGACCGTTACAATACCCCCTCAATGAGAAGTCTTCTGTCCAAAACAGAAGAAATCTCATTGATAAAACCTCTAAGAGGACCGGTGAGGAACTGGTGCCAACAACCCCCTTGTTCTTATACTTCATGAGTACACGGCCCCCCTGGCTCGGCGACTATGGACGCATCTGAACGAGATCACTGGACTTCTCCATAAGAGATCCCAACACCGAAAAATCGAACAGACACGTACCACAGCGCACCTCACCTTCTATCATGCTACCCCCAAAAATCCTCAATCCCTGGCTTAGATTATGCCAGATCCTCCACCGATATGTTTCCCCTTATATGCAAGCTGGGCTGCCTTTAGCAGATACTGGGCTCACACACACTCACATTACATATTATAAACTGAAAAATTCCTTAAAAATTTGTTTAAATTACAACTCACTGGTTGTTTCCATTTAAAATCAAATCACAAATTTTGTATTTATTTTGAATTATTCTCTTCATTGGCTTTTTCTGTTATTTAAAATAAATCGATTGAACATTTCTTACAATTAAGAACATCCTTAACCTAACATGTCATTACACCTAGAGTCTAACAGTACAATTCAATAAAATAAATCAATAATAATAAACATGGTTAGTACGCAAACAATCAAATACTCAAAGCTTAAAATTATCCATTATCTGGCAGGCGCAAAATCAAAAAAAAAAATTTCCAAAGAAAAATTTTAAATTAAAAAAAAATTAAATTTCTTAAAATATTTTCTTTTTTTCATATAGAAATTATTTGCAGTTTGTTCAAATTAATTAAAAACCAAAGTTGAATTAACTTCCATACTAAACATGCCTAGTATGTGTATGACCTCACTATCAGCTGATGAAAACTAGGTCAAGTCCAAAAACCTTGACCCACATACGTTATGTACAAATTACACCTGTGAACACATTAAACATTGGTAAAATTCTGTTGTGACACACAAAATATAATAAAATAAAACCTTTAAAATAACAAAATATTATTATAAATAACAATCAAATTGACATTTAAATTATTCAAATAAACACTTTCTAACTTTACATTTCCAAATGCTATCAAAATTTGTCACTGGTTTTAATTAAAAATCTTATATTCTTGTTATAAATCTCTTTCTTTATTTGACAATCTCATTCTACATTACTTTGGGTGATTTAATTATTTATTTACATTTAATTTACTACTTGACATTTATACATATATCATCTTTACCTCTCTCTGACTCTAACCACTAACAACTGTAACTCACAGGACACCCATCTCTATCAAAACATCTACCAATCAACCTCTAAACCCAACTTATCATTAAACTCAAATCGCCACCTTCTCTCGATATATATAAAAAAATACTCTCTAACCCTTTGTACTTAGGATACGTGTTTCCCCCCCCCCCAAAAAACTCATTTCCCATTATGTTGGTTCCTGGATTCTACCTAAGGCAACCCCTTCCCACTAAATCGGTCCCTTCCCGTCCCAACCATTGTGTTGCGGACTCCCACATTACACTACCCCATTTTACAAAATTACCATCCCCAAAATCTCAATCCTATTACCTCACTTCAACTACAACAAAATAACATCATCAATTATAAACATCAATATATCACTCAATAATCTACATGTATTCCACATTTTTACCGTGTCAACATCAATACTTCACCAATTCTATTACATTACCTCATAACAACGTTACCTTACTTCAAAACAATATTTCGATCTTTACTACTTCAACTTGGACTGATCTACATGTCCCACAATTATTAATCACCTCAAAACTATCTTTTGTTAGCTTTCACAAATTATTACTTTATTTCTCACTTTATCAAATTACTCTTCTCATTATTTTAAATAGCATCTGTAATACATTGAAACATTACATTTAACATTGATTACCTTGAACATTTATAAACAATTTTACAGTGACCTTTTACTACCGATCACCTGATATTCTTAATAAAGTGAAGACACCTTTCAAAATTTGTGCAGATTACATTAAATATATATGCTTATTAATACTTACATCTACCATCAATGTTTCCCCTTTCTCTGATCCTAATAATATTACGTCACCCGCCTGCCAGTCGGTTTAGTTATCTACTTAATTTCAAAATACACAAATTATACAAAACATACTTTTTATCAATTCTTATATCTAACCTACTACAATAAAATACTACATTTAAAAAATATAGAATGAACACCTTATAGTGAATGTATGAGCATCTAGTTCCTTAAACGGAATACAAGCATTTTTATTAGTGCAAAAATTCAGAGTTAGCAATTTTTATGTTATGAATTTAAATTCGTGGCTCATCTGAGCCACCCCCTGATCCACACACAAAAATTTTCAAATTTATTATTAATAATTATTATATATCATCTTTCAGTTATTATTAAAATTTTTAATTATCATTTTTATTTAACACAATTATTTCAAATCATTACATTATTGAATTAAAATCTTTTCATCTGAGTTACACCTGTAAACATTTTTATTATACTTGACTGGTTAGTAAAAATTTTTATACTTACAGTCCATTTAAAATGACATACACAAAATATATTCACCATACACCCTAATACTTCCACCTCACCTCTGAAACATTTAACACAAATGTTAGTTTAACTCAACCAATTTAACAATCAATTACCAAATACATCTCTCATAAAATAATTTAAATTCATTAGAAAGTTTAATTATACAACATTTAAATCAATCAGAATATTTAAAACATATCAAATTGTTTTAATTACATCAATTATTGCAAATGTGAATTCCATTGCTATCAAAACAATTACAATTGGCCAATTACTGTTTTCCAAAATTAATTCTGTTTATTTATTTAAATTGCAAAATATTAATCTTATTATTACAACAATTATCTACCTACATACACTTGTAATGGTACTCGCCTTTTAACTTTTTAATTAAATAATACACTCATCATAAAATAATACTCACCGCTGCCAGAATTCTACTTACCGTCATAGTCCCCGTAAAACTTACCTTTAAAAATTACCCAGGTCGCCACGATATTTTATGGTTTAATATCGAAACCATTCTACACACTTGCCCTTATAAAAATCCCGCTATCTGACTGTAATAAAACTCAGAAAAATCCCAAAGAACGTTAGACGAGGTTTTCAGCACAGAATAGGAAATGTTAAACAGGCGTAATAACTTACTCTCTACACATGGTTTATATTAAATAGTCTGAATTTTATTGAAATTTTGTATTTGCGAATTAACAACTAATAAACAGTGAATGATCAACTAGACTATGCCAAATTATTATGAACCAGTATGTATATTTTAATTCCCTTTTCCCCTTGCTATTTACTTTTACAAAATCCTTTCCCTTAGAGGTCTCGATTATTTATATTATATTAAATAAGTTATCATCATTTGTTTTGAACTGATTTAAATAGGTATATTTAGGGTTGTTAGTTACCCATTCACCGTGTATGTCCGTATAGTTTGTTGCCCTGTCTCGTTGACCACTTTCTTGTTTCTGGTGCACGCACGCCCCTAGTTGCACTGAGTTTACTGTGTTGTATTATATTTTCACTGATTTGAATTCACTGATTTCCCCATGTTAATATTAAGTCACACACTTAAATCCGCTGCATTGTTTGCACTTTTAATAGTTATTAAAAGATGTTTTAATTAGTTATTTGATTGGATAGGCCGGCCTTAACTTCGGCCTATCTTACACACCCGAGGCCACTGATTTTACTGAACAACTGTATGCTGCTCTTTACTGTCTGTTGTTGCTTCTGTGGTGACAATCTGCAGACTGTGATTCACAAAAAGCCTGCTTACTGGGCGGTTGCGCAATACGTCTGGCAATTGTTTTGGCTAACAATGTGCATTGCTGTACTGGAGGCTCCTCACAGGTGAAGTCTGGCACTTTGAAAGTGATTGAATGGGTGATTTGTATTAATATAAAATTAAACTGGGGTAGCTCACAGGTGAAAGTTAACAATTTGAAAATTGAACTGAATTAATATAAAATAAAATTAAAACTGTGGTAGCCTACAATTCTGTACCGTTACAATACCCCCCCAATAAGAGGTTGAAAGCCGAAGCGTTCAAACTCTTATTGCCTAAACCCTAAGAGGATCAGTGAGGATATGGCGCCGCAACCCCCCTGAACACTCTACTAAAATTGTGGGTTCTTACCCCCCTAGTCTGGCGACTGTGACAGCACCCATCCGATCTTACTGGACTTCTCTATTCGAGATCCCAACACCGAAAAATTGAACAGATACCCGACCCAGTATCGCCTGACTTTGCAACATTCACTTAAAATTCAATAAACGGCCTTCCATCACTCCATATCCCGCAACTGATTCGTTTCCTCTTAGCCATAACGGCTCATTTTTTGCAAAGTACTGGTTCTGTTATTTGCAAAGTACTGGCTTTAGTTTAAAATAATAATAATAATCTTACAGTCTACCTGCAGTTCAATCATATAAACAAAATAATATTCCCCGTATAATATTACCCATCCAAAATAACACATTAATTATACAGGATTACATTAACTCACAGTAATCGTACCTGAAATACAAATTATATCCTTACTTGCCTACTCATATTTATATAGAATAAACAAACAAAAATTTTTTTTTTCTTTTACTACCCCCCTTTTATCCCTTAACCCCTGATACCCGTTACATATTAATGTGTTCTGCGCTAGGCATCTTGGCCTTTTCCAGCCTCATCCTCACCATAAACCACATCTCCCTCATGACCTGTAACTGGGTCACCGCCCATCCACACTCACTATTACCTCCCCTAGACTGTAGCGTCTAGTTGCTTTCACAAGGACTGATGCGGAAGGGGTGGACATTTTTTCTTTTATTCCACCCCCATCCTTGCTTCGGTGTTACAATAAAATTCGGTATTACCTACTATTTTTTTATTTATACACCCCTAATGGACTACCACCCCTATCTGGGTGAAAATAGCCCTGTTCCAAAATTTAGTAGATTCCCCAAAAAATAACCCCCCTACTAAGTCTAACAAACCACTGGGTTAACAAAACAAAACAAACCACAAGCCGGTTATATCAAGTAAAATTTATGATTTGCCACAATTAACTACTTTCACGGTCATGGTCCGGTGAGGTCATGGCCACACTTAGGTGGGGAATCTAACAGATTGTCATTAATAAAAGTTTACATGGACCGTAATATACACCTCTAAATTTCCCAAACATTTCTAACAGCATTCACACAAAATTTCCTTCAGCTTCCCATTTAAGTAAAGTACATATTTCATTTATTTAACAATTACATTTGAAATTTGAATCAAAATAAATTTAAATTTATTATTAAAATCATCTTTCCAATTAATTTAATTACCAAATTAATTTAATTATATTTATTTCTCAAACTCTGAGTTGCAGTAATTACCTCATCACTATTTTGTCTGAACAAATTTAACTTCAGTCCTTTTATGTCACAATAGTGTTATGCTGCTGCTGGTAATGATTCAGCAGACTACAACATTTTTGTTATTGTCACCAAGCATGACCACAGACATTAGTCACAACATACCACACCTGTTTATATAAACACTAGTCTGCAAGACTTGTTTAGTAAGCACAGTTATAAACATTCTCAGTTTCAGCATTCATGGTTACATCATCCTAACACCTGTACTTCACTTTTCAATTTTTTTATAAATCTTGTAGATAACATATTTATCAATGTCCATTTCTTACAGTCAAACCAAATATAATTTTAATTCACCCCTCAGTTATTATTACTGTTTAATTACAGTTCCTATTTAATACCATTATCTCAATTCTTTTTTATTATTTTATCAAAAATTCTTTCACACCTGTAAGCATTTTATTTTATCTAATCGGTATTATAGACTTTATACTTACAGTACATTATCCACCTATTGACATGACTACAAAATACACACCACACCCACACATCAATATCTCCGTGTAACCTCTGAAACATTTAACAACAATGTTATTTCATGCAAACAATTTAACATTTATTTATTAATATCAAATCTCATAAAACAATTTAATCCATTAGAAAATTCAATTATACAACATTTAAATCAATCAGAATATTTAAACCTCTCAAATTATTTAATCAAATTAGTTACTGAAAATACAACATTTTAATTACTTTCACCCATTGCAATAACTACAACTCATTCATTATCTTCTTCCAAATTGTTTTTGTTAGTTATTTAAGCTGCAAAATATTAATATTATTATTATCACAACAATTTCAATTACATACACATATAGCTAACATTTTACAATATACACAATTAATTGTATACAGCATATATTTACAATTCTTCATCATTAATTATTCAGTTTTATCACACTTCAATGTCAAAATCAGCTGGGTCATTACCATATATTAACATACCTAAACTGTTCCTTCCGCGATTTCGTAATCTAACCTCCATCGTCATGTAATAGTCGTACCTTTTTGTAACATTTCTCTTTCTTACTTATACTCAATTTGTCCTTATTATTATTATAACACACCATTATTTCTAAGTCCTTCGTTATACCATTCATTAGGTCATAAAACTTGTCACTATCAATTATGTTTGTCCAGTCTCCGTAAGTATTTTTTCTCAACATCAAGTCAGTTATTTTGTCATCTATAACAGTTTTATTCAAATATTCCTCTCTCTCTGTTTCATAATGCAATTCACTTTCTTCATCTCTCTCAATATCTAACACCTGCACCAACATTTCATAACCTCTATTAATCTCAAAAATTTTTATTTCTCTCTCTCTTTCATTACAACACCTCTCATAACCATACTGAACTCTCCCATTCCATGCAAAGGGCACCATTAAATATTTATTACCTCTACTGGCTTTACCAGTTAAATCACAAAAAATACAGGGACCATCTGAAGACACCTTGTCTTCCATACAAATACAGGAGGAAACTCTGTCCTCATTAAACACCTGTGAAAACTCTGTTTCACCATAAACTTGGGGAACATCTGCCCTTTGCCCATTTAACCTCTCTACACACACACTTATAACCTCATCAACACTTTCTCTGCTCACCACCTTACACTCTAACACCACATTTTTAATTTCACCACTGTTACTTACCGTATCATCCTTAGATACCCCATTTTCAGCTATATAATCATTATTCTTATTTAATGTTATTTCATCATTATAATTACTTGTATTACTCCCACTTACCTCAGGATTGTAATCACCATCATTATATTCACTAGTCAACACTACCTCTCCCACTATTTTGTCACTGTTATTTATTAATTCATTATTAGAATTATCGTTATCACTCACCTGGTTAATTATTCCCTCACTATCATTAACAACATTATTATCGCTTACCTGTTTTGATTCACCTGTATTCTCCTTTAATTTATCTGTCTCTGGTTTCCGCAATAATTTATCCCACTTTTCAAATAATTTATCCCACTTTTTGTCCATCTCGTCAAACCGTTTATTACAAAGGTTAAGTATGTCATTTAATGTATACTCTTTTTCTTCCACCCCTACACTATCGTTAGGTCTATTCTTATCTTGTACATCGGTCATGATCAAAAATGTTATTTCTAATATACCCTTTATATATAAAACACCACTATTATCTTATAAAATCAAAACACCTAACACAATCATTGTCAACAGGACAAGTAAACACAATAACCCTATCAAAACATAACCTTTTATAGCGTAAATATATATACGATTATTTCTACAAATACGCCGTTACCAATTCCTATTTTCTGTGCTTTAAAACAGGTCTAGCTCCTATAATATTTATACGAACATCCTGGCAGGGGCGTCGTTTGTAATGGTCCTCGCCTCTTAACTTTTTAATTAAATAATACACTCATCATAAAATAATACTCACCGCTGCCAGAATTCTACTTACCGTCATAGTCCCCGTAAAACTTACCTTTAAAAATTACCCAGGTCGCCACGATATTTTATGGTTTAATATCGAAACCATTCTACACACTTGCCCTTATAAAAATCCCGCTATCTGACTGTAATAAAACTCAGAAAAATCCCAAAGAACGTTAGACGAGGTTTTCAGCACAGAATAGGAAATGTTAAACAGGCGTAATAACTTACTCTCTACACATGGTTTATATGAAATAAAGTCTGAATTTTATTGAAATTTTGTATTTGCGAATTAACAACTAATAAACAATGAATGATCAACTAGACTATGCCAAATTATTATGAACCAGTATGTATATTTTAATTCCCTTTTCCCCTTGCTATTTACTTTTACAAAATCCTTTCCCTTAGAGATCTCGATTATTTATATTATATTAAATAAGTTATCATCATTTGTTTTGAACTGATTTAAATAGGTATATTTAGGGTTGTTAGTTACCCATTCACCGTGTATGTCCGTATAGTTTGTTGCCCTGTCTCGTTGACCACTTTCTTGTTTCTGGTGCACGCACGCCCCTAGTTGCACTGAGTTTACTGTGTTGTATTATATTTTCACTGATTTGAATTCACTGATTTCCCCATGTTAATATTAAGTCACACACTTAAATCCGCTGCATTGTTTGCACTTTTAATAGTTATTAAAAGATGTTTTAATTAGTTATTTGATTGGATAGGCCGGCCTTAACTTCGGCCTATCTTACACACCCGAGGCCACTGATTTTACTGAACAACTGTATGCTGCTCTTTACTGTCTGTTGTTGCTTCTGTGGTGACAATCTGCAGACTGTGATTCACAAAAAGCCTGCTTACTGGGCGGTTGCGCAATACGTCTGGCAATTGTTTTGGCTAACAATGTGCATTGCTGTACTGGAGGCTCCTCACAGGTGAAGTCTGGCACTTTGAAAGTGATTGAATGGGTGATTTGTATTAATATAAAATTAAACTGGGGTAGCTCACAGGTGAAAGTTAACAATTTGAAAATTGAACTGAATTAATATAAAATAAAATTAAAACTGTGGTAGCCTACAATTCTGTACCGTTACACACTGTTCACTTAACCACAACACATACGATTGACTTCACTACATATTTATTTACAAATCTGATTCATTATTTATTCAGTTATCATATTTCAATGTCCAAGTCAGCTAAGTTAAAGCCCATAAAACAAAATATTTATAACTGTCCTTTATTGTTTTATGGTTTAGCCTCCATCGTCATAGATTAACCTTGGTTTTATATAACATTGTTCAATTTCATTCACACACAAATTACTCTCTTGTGTGGCATAACCATAAAAACCAAATTCATTCATTTTACCCACATAATCATGCAACAAGTCAACGTTAAGTACATTTGTTAAGTCTCCATCAGCAATTATATTCACTATCGGGTTATTTACTTTTGTATTATCAACTAAATCATTATTACTTCGACACACTTCTAACCTTACTTTCCACTCATCATACTCTCTATTCAAATTATACAATTCTGTTTCTCTCTCAACATACAATTCTCTACTTAAATCTCTCTCATCATAATACCATATCACACTCTCAAAATTACTCCAGACAGAGGGTACAAAATTATTCAACAAAAATAAACACTTCAAATCTTCTACCAACACGGGACTCTTGCCCTTCAACAACAACACTTGTGAATACATTAAATCATCATCATAAATAATAAGGGGAAAATTTACCCTCTGCCCCCATTCTACCACTATACTATTTTTTCTTTCTCTCTCTAACTCATAAGCATACATTAACATTTCATTATCACATTCCACAACTTCATCATTACTCTCAGATACTACATTTTCGATTATATACCTATTCTCAATATTACATTCATTATTTTCGACATTATCATTATCATTTGTTAACTCTTTGTCATTATAATTTTCATTCGTATTATTCTTATTTGGATTCATTACAACTACTCCCATTCACTCACTACTCTGCTCTAATTTACTCAAACTAGTTTTTATTGTTTCATTATTATTTTCAAAACATTTATGCATTTCTTGGATCTCATATTTCAACTCATTAATATCCCTACTTTGTCTGTCAAATTTGTCATTCATTTTATTGTATTTGATATTGGAATCAATTTGTTGTTCTTTAAATTTTGCATTTACGTTGTTATTTATATTTTCAGACATGGTTTTTACTAGGTTAAACAGATCGTCTATTGACACCTTTTTTTCTTCCACCCCTACGCTACCGTTAGGTCTATTCTTATCTTGTACCTCGGTCATGTTTAAAGTTCATTTATGTAACACTTTTATATATAAAACTCACTATTTTTCTATACTCAAAACACCTAACACAACTGTAAACCACAATGATACAAACCTAACCTACTCGCACGTGCGTAATTATGTGCGATAAATATTTTTACAAATTCGTCATTGCCACATCCTATTTTCTGTGCATTAAAATAGGTCTATCTCGTATAAATAAAATTAAACGAAAATCCTGGCAGCGCGTCGCCAGTGTGATGTTAAAAAATACGCTGAAATTTATTAATACATAAAATACTGCCAGGACTTACCTGTACTCATGTTCAACTACTTACCGTATTAAATTTCTCTCATAAGACCAAGGTCGCCACGGTATTTTTAAATAGGTTATAATACCGAAACCTTCCACACTTTACCTTAATAAAAAAAGGGACAATTTAGCAATCTGACCACACCCAATTAATACTTCAGAAAGATCCACGGAACGTTTAGACGAATCTTGCAGCATAGAAATGAGAAAGTGGTAATGACGAAATAACTTAGACTAACACATGGTTATACTGTAAACTAAATTTTAATTACTCAAAACCGTTTTTATGATCATTACAAGGACACTACAAGACTAATTTTGAAATAGGTTTGTTGGTACCATATTTAATTATTATTACTTATAAGACAGCCCATTCTGCACACTCTCTCTTTCACACAATTTTATACGTTACCCTTCCTGATTATTATTGATTATTACACGTAATTATTTCCATAACTGTTCACTACTGCGATTACACACAACACGTGGTTTGTTTCCCCGCGCTTCCAAAGTCCGTAATTTAACTGTTGTATTGTCCGTCATTCGACAACCGTTGTACACTGGTTCGAATCCGTTAATTTCACGGGTCCCGGTCGGTATTAACGATATTATTGAATTAATCGCATTTTATAAAACACCACCGACCGGGCCCTAAACAAAACTGTAAGCGTCTGTTAATGGAGTCGGCTTCACATGTACTGCCTAACGTGGACTGCGTAACGCTTCTCTTGCAAGCGGGCGGAAACTGATGTCCACCGCCAACGAATTTTGTCGTCGCTCATAGTTGAGTTGTTGCAGTTGAGCGACCATGTGCATGATATGTAGTGGTCTTTTCTGTAGTGTGTGCCGACGATATTTAGGCACTTCTGGCTTGATGTCACCAAAAGGGGTGGTGACTTAGCTACACTTCCTTCAGCTCAGTCAAGGAGACGAAACAGCAAATATATTTTTTCACCATCTTGGTGTTTCCTGACCGCGTGGGTCCGCGCGTATACCCGTCTCGTGCATACGGGCGCATGATCATACACAAGCAAAGTTCTTGGAAATTTGAGGTGGCTACATACCTCAACTGATTTCGCAACGTAATATTGCGTTGCTGCCTTGGTTATAAACTGTTCTATTTGCCACGTGTTCTGTCACAATGGAATTAAAACTTGCACAATATTTTTTATGAAACCCCGAAAATGAGATAAAATAAAATACAAATACCCACAAATTTGGACCGTTAAACAATATTAAAACTGTGCAGCAGTTATTTTGTGTACCAGTCATGTAGTTCATTCCATAAGCACATATTACAGCAAGCCTGCCACCTTTAACTGGTTATTAGTTTGCTTAAAAAAATGCCAGTAGGCCTATCTCCAAAATGATGCTTAAGTGTGGTCTAAAAATAATGTTGACTAGCATTTTACAGTTTTAACTTTGAATTGTTAATTAGTATTGTTATAGATGTGTCAGTCATATAAACGTATTTTGTATAATTTTGACAAGGCATTTGATTCATCTCAAATGCAGGCAGCGTCTCAAAGATTGAACCTGCCTGATTCTGTAGAAAAAATTAAACTGTATTTATTAGTCGGTATACTAATATTTGTAAATAAAAATACAAAAGTAACTGCACATTTTACTCATGGAAATGAAAACATAGATATTTTAAAATATTAAATTCCTAATTTCTTAAAATAATGGTGAAAGTGTGATGTTCAGTTGAAAGTATAGGCCTAATTTCTATGTTTTAATTTAAAGAGATCCTATAGTTTCCAAAGAGATAGTTGTGGAAATTTATGCCATTGCTATCTGCTGTGAGCCAGTGCTACTGTGACTTTCAGCAGTAGAAGGGTGATCTAGATGGCATTGGTTTATATCGGCTTTGCCACATTTTTAAAATGTGG
Source organism: Magicicada septendecula (assembly GCA_034769895.1). Classification (NCBI taxonomy): domain Eukaryota; kingdom Metazoa; phylum Arthropoda; class Insecta; order Hemiptera; family Cicadidae; genus Magicicada; species Magicicada septendecula. Next base: position 233,742,248 of record CM068371.1, on the reverse strand, counting down.
TGATGAGTAACTGTCAAAGCAGAGCATGATATTACCCTTCTCACTTCTGAGGTTGACTTTTATGTTGTGAAAGAAGATATTTTGTTGCAAATCCCTTATAAGACTCTGTCTGTCTGTCTCACACACACACACACACCAACCAACCAAACACAAGTACACGTATGAGCACAGTAGTTAATCTCTTCCCGTTTCTGTCTTTTGTTCTTGAATTTTGTGAAAAGATAATGTTACAACAAGCAAAAAACTAGGCTTATTATTATTATTTAATTGTTTTAAATGTCACTGCCTTAAACACCGCGTTTTCAATTCACCCAACAACTTGCCACAAGAAAGCACAGAACAGGTTACATTAGTGAAGTACTTAGATAAAACAACTCTTTCTAAGAGTGTTTCTTATAATGTTTTATAAATGTGGGAGTAATAAAAAGGAAGACAAAACACTGTTATCACTGTAAGTGTTATTGCAGTGTTCAGTTTGCAAGGTAGAAAAGGATATAGAGATATGCTTTCAGCCAACAGCACTCTAAGAGCACAACACGTGCATTTTGCATGGGGTACACAAAAACTAAACCCAAAGTCATTGTGTGTTTTATTTTGTGTAATTTACAAGGCATAAACATTTACATCAGTGTACATTTTGTAATTATTAATGCCATTTCATTAAATAAGTTTGCAGCTGTTGTATTATATTTAGTTTTCCAGTTATGTTCAGTATGGGAAAATGTTGACTTACAACAGTGATTGTATTTTCAACTATCACTGATAAAACGATAACGCAGTGATTGCTGGAGGCCGGAACTAGTATTATCATTTAGCTACAGCCACACTTGCATTTTCTCATGCGTATTTTTTGCATGAAAAACACCTGGAAAGCTGATGTGCCTACATTTTATGTTTTTCAGTAGAATTCAAGAGTGTAAACTGGCGAAAACATTTATGTATGTGTACATTTTGTAATTGTGAATGGGATTTTATTAAACAAGAATCCAGTTGTTGTTAAACAAGAATTAGTTGTTAATGTACATAGACATAATGTTGGATCCTCTCATATGAAACAAGAAAGGGAAGTTTTGTGCTTCTACATAATGAACTGGAAGAAAATCCAGACAAGTTTTTTGAATATAGAATATCAGTTAGTTCATTTGGTATACTTCTGTTTATGGTTTAAAGCTGACATCTCAAAAACAAAGTTACAGGAATATATTAGCACAGAAAATCTCCCAAATACGTTAAGATCAGTTTTAAATTCTATATAGGTTATTATTAATCCCATACTGGTAGGAAATGATGTAAAATCATAACTCAAAGTTTGCTTGAACAAATCTGAATAATGAACCTGTTGGTATGTTGGTGTTGGTGTCCTGAATTCTGATTGACAACCTGTTGGTGCTCTCTCATCAGCCGGTGCTAATGGTTTTCTAGGAACATAGCACCAGTAGAGAGCTGTTTCATCAGCATTGTAAATTTGTTCAGGACTAAGGTTTTCGTCAGATATTATCTTGGCAATTTCGTCAATGTAATTTTCAGCTGCTACAATACTTGATTTAAAGGATGATATGACATTAGACACATGTTGTCTGGAACGACCTCTTAATAATCATAAATCCAGATAATTGGCTAATTCTAATAGTTTTACATATGAGTATTGATATAATTCTGTATTGTTTAATGGAGAATAAGACTTCTATTTCTTTTTCTGATACCCTTTTTTCAAAATTTTTACCACTGCTAATTTGTCTTTCACTGAAAGAACTATTCATTTTTGTTTTGGAACGTTTTATGATTGTAATGATATCAGTACAACTGTTAGACAACTTTGTAGTAAAATTAAAGTGGAAAAATAAAGGCCAGGATAGTTCTAGAGAGGATTGACAAAAATAATTTGGTAGGATGCTTATAGTCGTACAATAATCAACAAGATATAATACTGTATGACATTATCCAGCTTACTGTGCACATGATTATATTCGGTTGTTGTCTAACAAATATTATACAAAACAAGGTGCAATGACGTAAACAGACAGAAAACTTCTAATTTGCTATTTAACTTACCAGAGCACAAGATGCAGCGTTTTTTCTTGCAAGAGCATGAAAAACAGCTAATGAATGGACCTGGGAGCATACTCCAGTGGGTGATCTTGAAGACAGGCCTTATTCCTCATGCTCTGACATGCAATCATGCAGAGTGTGACCACCTCATATAATTTATCTTGCCCATTTTCTTGGGGTTTTTTTCACATGGAAATCTGCATGAAAAACTGCAAACATAAATGGAGTTAAGGTGCATGACATCTAGCTTGAGGTCTTGGAGAAGAGGGTACATCAATGTCACTATCGTCTTCGTCATTAGGTTGCAGTCGGACATCTGATGATGGGCCAGGAACAGGATTCTCAAGTGATGAAGCAGCACTATGACAGACGGCATTTCTAAAGACTTCTTAAAGTGTCATCTGTCTCATTAACATAGATTTCAGTCTAAGCAGTCTCTTTAACTGAGTAAATTGCTGTATTCTCTTGCTCACTGATAAATGCACGTTGTTCAAGGGCAGCAAAAAGCTGATCACACATTTTCATTATATCGTCTATGGGGACTTTTTCACCTGTGTTCACAATCTGTATTTAACACCATTTCAGCAATTTCCCCATCACTCAAAGGATGCACAACAGGTGCATCATTGTTACTGTTCATCATTTCTTTTATGTCAGCTTCCTCTAACGTATTTACACTTTTATCCGATAAACTTTTGGCGTAAGTTACGAGGTTTGATATTGTCTTCTTCTCATCAGTGACACGAAATCCTTCTAAGTCTTCATCTGTAGGTTCATTTACATCAAACATCGTTGTAGGCCAAGCATTTGTTAATGTTGATTTATCAACATCCTTCCAAGCATTAGCAACTGCGCAAATGGCATCCTTAACACTGAACTCTTTCAGGAAGTCTTGGATCCCTACTCCTCTGTTGACTGCAGCAAGCATACAGTTTAAAAAATAGTCTTTATACTTGCTCTTCATGGAGCGTAAAACTCCTTGGTCACAAGGCGGTAATATAGATGTCACTTTAGGGAGCAAGTAGATCCGAAAACATTACTTTGACAAGAAGTTTGCCAGGGGGATGTGCGGAGCAATTGTACAGGAATTGTGCAGGAACAATAAAATTTTATAGTTTTTTCCAGTCCAGCTTGCCTGCAGTGTCCTCGTGCAGCTGGTACGAAGTGGTTATTGAACCAGTCGGAAAACATTTCTTGGGTTACCCATGCTTTCTTGTTGGCATAATAATGCACAGGTAAATTGCGTACACCTTTCAGACATCTTGGATGTTTGCTTTTACCAATCACTGCCAACTTTACCTTGTGTGTGCCAGCAGCATTGGCACACCCAAGAATAGTTAACACTCCCTTAGCATCCTTAAAACTGGTTGGCGCTCTCTCATCAGCCGTTGCTAATGTTTTTCTAGGAACATAGCACCAGTAGGGAGCTGTTTCATCAGCATTGTAAATTTGTTCAGGACTAAGGTTTTCGTCAGATATTATCTTGGCAAATTCGTCAATGTAATGTTCAGCTGCTTCATGGTCAGCAGAAGCTTTTTCACCACAGATTTTCAGATATTTCATACCATTACGCGTCTTAAATTTCTGCAGCCAACCTTCTGAATATTGACACTCGCCTTCAACGTTCAATAGTTCTTCGTGATATATTCTAGCTTTTTTCATGACCAAAAAAACAGTCAGTGGCATACGTTCACTTCTTCATTGTCGAATCCACTCTATTAGTACACGATCAAGATATTCGTTGTTTGCTCTATGCAGTGTTTTCCTATTTTTCATTAGTTTTTGGTCATCACTATCACTATAATACTTCAGTATCTTGTCTCTCTGTTTCTTTAAATCATGAACAGTGGTAGTTCTGACACCATATTCTTCAGTAAGACACATTGACACACCACGATCAAGCTTCCGCAATAACTCTTTCTGCATTATTGATAACGTCAGATACCTTTTCTTTTTCTCACTGTTACCCATAGGATTATCTGCAGCTCTTTTTGACATTTTCACAGTGAAATTAAACACAGTCACAAAATAAAAAGCAAAAACAAAATATCACCGAACAGCAGACGAACATGTGACTAGTACGAGCGCTGTGCACAACTGACGCCACTCTAGCTGTCAGTGGTTGGTCACGCCTCCACATCACACCTTGAGTGACGTGGCAAGCGGGTGTGGAGTTTGGTCAGCTTTTCACGCACCAAACAAGCCTTGTTATGCAGAGATCACTGACGCTCCACACTCCACGAAAAAAACTTTCGGTTTTTGGAACTTTTCGGATTTCAGATACTGGATTGTGGACCTGTACTCTACAAACAAACTGTAGTAGTATTTCTAGTCTGTATTTACCCCACTTAGTGTGAGGATTCATACGTTTTTGCGGCAGTATTAATGTTTGATTATATGCTGCTGCCCCAGACCCCACTGGGGGAGCGATCTTTATTATAAAATCCGAAAAATTCTGAAATCCGAAACTCAACTGGCCCCAAGGGTTTCGGATAAGGGATTGTGGACCCGTTCTGAGAATTACACAGTGGCGGCTCTGGCCAAAAATCTTGGGGAGGACACTTGGATGTTTTACTTGTTTGTTCATTTAACCATCATATATGAGACTAAGTACATTATTTTTTGTGGGTTTATTTAAGAGTATGTATCAGTACATTTGTGTTTTAAGGTTTCTGAATGCCCCTCTACAGAATAATAATAATGTGTCAGTAACCCTAGACAATCTGGTCCTAGTAGATCTAATCTCTTAAAAATTAAATCATTTTAATACCATATGTAAAAAAATACAGTGCACGATATGTAAAAAAATACAGTGCACTCACCTAGGACGATTCCAGTGTTCCAGATACATCTGAAAGGCTGTGTACCCACTGTATCGCCGGTGGTGATTAGAACACAGGACTCCTTGACTGTCATTATCAGTCTCCATGACACGTTAACACCAAAGCCTCACTAACTTAATATAAATTGAATATATACTGTAATTCGTTTGCTATGATTTATAGTTTATATGGCCTAACTACTCTGTTGGTACAAAAAAAAAATAATAATAATAATAATAATAATAATTGATATTTACATTCCAAAATGTGTTATTTTAGAATAATTCAACGGACGCACGATTTAAGTAAGAAGTCCATTTTACGAGTTTTAGCAGAAGCAAAATTATCAATCACAAGTTCATTAAAATTTTCACATTGAGAAATAAGCTTTCTCTCAATTGAAAGCATTGATAGGGAATTTAGGCGATCCTGTGTCATTGTATTATGCAGAAAACTTTTAATTCTCTTTAATGTAGAAAAACTTTGTTCGCTCTCAGCTGTCGTCATTGGAATTGTGCACACAACATTCAGCAGTTTTACAGTCTCTGAGAATGTGTCGCACAAATTATTCTCAATCATTACACCCAACAACGATGAAATACCAGGAGCACGGATAATCTCTTTTATGAAGTACATTAAGTTCAGCAGTCAATTTATTATTATCTACGATAGAAGGATAGTGCTGCAGGACTTCGTCAAAAATATATTTTGGAAAATTTATTCGATACTTTTCAAAAAATGTTGTGTCAAAAAGGGAGGCCAAAGATAAATGTCCAGTAAATGACAAGCGATCATTTACACTCACCAAAATAATGTCGCATATTTCTTTTGCGTTCATTACCTTGTTTTCATCAGATCGTTTCCTTTTCATTTGGTTTGTGCAAACGAAGCCATCAATTCCTTCTCTTACATTTTGAATATGATTTTTAAATATTTACTTTTGACAAAAACAGAATCGATACCTCTTTTTTGAATTTGACAAAATAAAATTTCTACATGAGGCATTATCTTATTGAAAAGATCTAACCAAAAAAGGAAATTTTCATCTTGCAACAAATTGAGCAAACCGTATGCTTTTCGAATAGTACTGGCATCGCTTTCATCACTTATGATCTGCTCGAAACATTTTACCAAATCTTCTTTGTGATTGTGAATTGTTGTTACCGTGTTACTGTGGAATGTCCAACAGGTATCGCATCCTCGGGGAAGGCGTTTTTTCACTACACTATTCAGCACTTCTGTCCTTTTTGAAGATCGGGAAAAAAATCAAGGGAAGCCGTCCAAATTAGAAAAAAATACTCTGACATTTGTATTACCACTAGCTGCTTTGGCTACCACTAGATTTAATTTATGAGCATAGCAGTGAATATAGTGAGCGTTTGGGTAATGTTGTTTTATAAGCGCCTGCACACCATTAACACTGCCTGACATGACAGATGCACCATCATAACTCTGTGCAATCAATTTCAATGGCTTTTCCTAAATTTTTAAACATTGGAGTTGCTGTAAAATGCACTTTCAAATTCCCTGCGCGTTTTGAGATTCCGGGGTAAAGTAACCCCAAAATCGTTCATAGATTTTGCTACCGATTGTGTACCTGACAATTAAAACCAATTGATTTCTCACTGAAATATGGTGGTTTCATCCGCTTGTATTGCAATGAATTCAGCCTGTTCCATCTCTTTTAAAATGAAATTACGAGCTACAACTAGAATTGAATCTAACAATTCATTTTGGATTGTGTTTGACAATCCCTGAAAAGACCTTTTTTCTAGCAAATATTTTTTAAATATATTATCAACTTCCCCTAACAAATCAACAAGTCCACGAAATACTCCAGGATTATCCGAATCCGAACTTTCTTCGTGTCCTCTCAAAGCAAGCTCGAAGGAACCACAAAATTTAATACACTCTATTATACGATTTAAAATATACCGATTCTGCTCAACATTTTCATTGTGTTCTTTAATGGACTGCCTGTAGGCTGAATTTAACTGGCTTTGAATGTTGATTGATCCTAACAGAGAGAATTCTACTTCATAGTTCAAATGTTTTTCACTTGAACTATGCTTCTTTACTTTCTCTTTAAATGTTTTAGATCAGTAACACCATTTATTGTCCATGCCGCATCTACCCGAGGAGAACATAATAAGCAAACAAAACAGAAAAATGCATTACTTTTATCACAACCACATAACCACTTTGTGAAGTCATAATGTTTTTCACTAAACTTTCAGTTGAATACCCTACTCCCATTCTTATCTGGCTGTGGAATATTTAAAATTGGTCTTGGTGCACCCAAATTTTTAATTGCCAATCGCGTTTCGAAATCACAAACATTGTTTTTTAAATGCTCGACAGAATTCATTTCAAATTAGTCTCACGAAATAATGTGATTTAAACAATACATTCACTCACATGGACAAAGTTATCCGATTTAAGACAATGGTATGCGTTAACTGACGGAAGATTCACCGAATGAACACTGACTCACTGACTAAACAAACCGGACTGAAAACACATGTGAAAAATACGGTTATGTTCGGGCTTCGGGCGAATGGCGCGAAAAGTTCAGGTAAACGCATGCGTACAATGGAATTGGACATTCGGCCGCCTTCCGAAACGCCTGTTGGAGTAGCTGGGCTATGTTGTCATTTTACTCCTGGAGAATTTTTAGTTTACCTAGTAAAGAGGCTTTGGCAACATTGTATTGGATGGCGCAGTCTCAGAGTGTCCTCCGGGCTACTGACAAGTGTCCCTGTGCAAGCCGTATAGACGACAGTTATTAGCAGCTGATTCATATTGTTTTGACGCCGTATTTTCGAACTTAATATTTATTTTCTATTGAAAAAAGATAATTTTATCACCTTGAAAAATATGAAATGAAGTATAATATACCGGATAATAAATCTATTTATACGTTATCTCCTTAACATATTCACAGGGGGGACAGTGTCCGAGCGCCTCCCTGTTAGGGCCACCCTTGGAATTACATATCAAGTAGACTATAGATGGATCATAACCATAAAAGTAAGAGAACAGTTCTACTTTGGACGTAATGAGACAAAGCAGCTTTTTGGAACCCACAAACAACTACCCTGTATTTGAGGTCTTAAGTGATATTATTTTAATACTTGAATAGCATATACACTAGAGTCTCGTTTAACCGAATTTGATGGGACCAAGGATGATTCGGTTAACCGAAAATTCAGTTAAAACGGAAACATAGTACTGTACTATAATTCACACTTTTTTAGTGAGAAAAAACGCTAAAGAACAACAAGCACCTTTAATCGTTTTTTAGGGAAACTAGCAGTACTCGTGCGCCGTTGTTACATACAGACGTCTTTAAAATCAATGGGCTTTAAATACTGTAATTAAATCATACAATATTACTGTTTAAAAATTTAAAAGAATAACTTTATTTTAATCAAACTAAAAAGTATTTTTCATACGACATTTCAAATACAGTAGTACGTATTTAAGTCATTACAGTAGGTGTACATTAAAAAATTAACAAAGAAGAAAAATCAATGAAAATGAGTGAATGAATGAATGAAATGAAAAATAGAAAAGAACCCTTATTAATCTCACATTAATTTAACTTTTTGAAAAAATTAGTGACTCACGCGTCAAGTACAGTACAATCAGTCCCGCATACAGTACAGTCCATCACACTAGTTATAAACGCTGTAAAATTTAAAATATGCAAACTTCTTGAAAAAGAAAATTACCACGTCATCATTCGGTTAATCCGGAAATTCGGTTAATTGGGATTCGGTTAATCGGGACTCTAGTGTACTTCAAAAATGATTGCAATCTGTTTCCGTGATTATATAAGGTGTAACATAACCAGATGTTACATAACCTAGACATATACCATCAGATTTAATAAATGCATAACGATAATGTAAATAGATAAAGTAATGATAAGAGCAACCAAGAAGAGAGGAACCTTGGAAGAAGAAAGAAGATGAAGTGCCACAAGAAGCAGTAAACCCAAATACTGTTTGACACTACAACCATACTATGACAGACACAAACTAATGGACAAATTAAATTCACTTTAAGCTGTCAAGCGAGTCAGTGAATAATTAAATGGAATATGATATGTTAATAAAAAATGATTAAATAAGGATCTGAATAATATGAGATCAGAATCAGCATTTGGCTGAGAATTAAGCAACCATGACTAGTAATTGTTAATGCCAAGAACTAAAATTAGCGATGGCCACAATATGAGAATGAAGCTATATTTCAGTCTCAAATATACTTATGACAAGTAAACATGTTTGTAAGAGGGAACCTTATACAAATAAGCTACCTCAGCAAGGTACCGAATTGTGAACTAATAAATGTTTTTAAGACAGAAATCCGATACAGACTGTATGTCTCAACAAGGCCTAAATCAGACAATCATCAGTAAGGTGATTAGTGGGAGGTGATATGAGTGTAAATCCCACCCACAGAACAATTTTTATACTCAAACATAGCAATAAGCATTATTAATATAATATCATTAATAGTTCAATTGTTAGTTAAAAGAACGGAGCAAAATCATGTGAAACGAAATATCATAGTGAGTAAGTATTGTTAATAGCAAGGTATAAGGTAAGATTTAATCATAATATTCAGTAATTAAATATCAGTACAGATATAATAGTGTTCTAACATAAACGTTCAAGTGAAAAAACACGGTGTGGAACACAAACAATATTAGTCAGAGTGTGTAATCGTCGACTTCGATTAGCTAACGACAGTGTAAAGCCGTGTGCCTGAACATTGTTTATTTAGCAATGTCAGTAAAAGTGTGATTAAACCAGTGTCAAACTATATCAAATTAAAGAGGACAAAATATTCTTTAATTTGATAGCGATACGACCCCAATCGCAACTATAATAAGTGCGTGAAAGGCGTTAGCATCATTTACAAAAAATGCATAAGAAATCTGGTTATCAACACCAATAACACCGACAACTGTCAATCATTCCTGCGAATGTCGGTTAGAAAACCGTTATTGACGGTTGGAAAGACAATATGTCACTTTCATCACACCTGGCTGAGCCAATCAAAAAAAAGCTTAGTAATTAATACAATCGCCTAAAGCCGATCAAACGATCGGGTATATAAGGAGCTGCGGCAGATTATCGCCAGACACTTTTTAATTTCATTCAGCGTGGAAGGTGTGCTGGTCTCATCTAAATTTTTACTAACTGATAGCGTCATGACAACAGTGCATCAACAGAAACATTTCGGCAGTAACTCAAGATAACTTCAGGATACTCTACAAAGAAACAGTGCAATTAAGTGCAGTATTATTTCATTTAGTGCAGGAAAAATAACGAACAGAAGAAATGATTAAATAATGTCATATATGGTTCTTTTAGTTAGAAGTGAACCAATTTTCTCTGTTCATGTGCGTGTGTAGTGAAGAACGATGATCATTATAATCCGATCATCGATGTGTTAATTGAATTTTAATCAAAAGATTAAAACACAAAGGTAACAGTGTAACAATTTATTCATTACTTCGAGCGCCATAACCTGTATGTTTTGATAAACAGATCTGTACTGACGCATAACACTGAAACATTTTTCTGTACTACACCATGTCTAAATTTATTTAATGGATTTGTCAATACTAGCTAAGTTGAATGTTAGTTATAAGTGATCTCAAAATATAACTTTGTAAATCATGAATCAAGCGTTACGAACGCATAACCTATAAAATAGGTTATTTTTATTTTTATTTTATACTAGTAACCTCAAGGGCATTGCTAGTCCATATTATATCAGAAAATCGTTAGTTATTGTGTAGGCATGAGCATTCTTTTTTGTGTTTCAAAAAACTTACGCCTGAGATTTGAATAATATTAATGTTTAAAGTAAAGAGTATCTGGACTTAACCAGAATCATATCTTATGCTCTGAGCCAATTGTATCGGGTATATAACAAGATATTTACAATTGTACATCATTGTATTCTTTTAATTATATTTGTTTGAATTCTCTATCAAGGGTATGAATAAAACCCCATTATTAACAGCATAACTCGACTTAATTTATTTCAAAAAAGTAGATAAATAATTCATTCAGAAGAATCAAAACAACCTTCAGTTGTGACTAAATATTGTTGAATTGCATTACCATAAGGGTAATAAACAATTATTTTAACTTTTTTAAAAATTATTATCGGATTCTATTAATGGGTTTTCCACGGGATTTTCCCAAAATAAACCTGTGTGGCGCCCATGATTAAACAAGGCAACCTAACCTTGTAGATAAAGTGAGTTGGTTTTGTAAACTGTCTTGGCAGCTTATTGAACTTCCAGAAAACACGAACAGGTACGTGAAAGTGTATTATATTTATTCTATTGTCCAGACCTTACTAGACTTTACATACTTAGACGATTATCAACCTGGAGGAGGAGTTTCGCAGCTAGTGTCATCAAGACGGTAACCAACTGCAAGCGACCTACTAGTACACTTTATTTTTAAATTTAAGTAACGTTAGTGTTTAAATAATATTAACGCAACTATTTTATTTTTTATCTAAGGGAATTCTTTTCAGACAATTATAATTCTACAATTGTAAACACATTTTTAGTAACCTCGAATGCTACAGTTCAATTACTTTATAAAATTAGTAACTTTCAATTTCCAACAACTACAACCTCAAATAATTTAAACAAATAAATCAACATAGTTTCGTTATATTACAAAGGTAAGGATAAATTTTATAGATAATTGAAACTTTTTTTTTTATGTGACCCCCCATATAAAGTGAGTCCTTGTATAAAGCTCTTTTTTGGTGATCCATAGGGGTTTTACTGTATTATACAATGCTCTGAAGGCAGCTAAATCTGAAAGAGCATGTCTGTTTAGGACTAAATTTAGAGACCTAAGTTATATTTTACGTACAGTAAAGTAATAAAGATTACACAGTAAAGTGTGCAAGATTTGAATCCCAAGTTATTTTTTAATGTATTTTTATAGCTTTTTGAGGCCATAACGAGAAAAAAAATTGTTTCTAGAGCTTTATAGTGTTCATATGACCTTTATTCTTTACTTTCATCTGTTGATCATGTCTGTCATGAAAATAATTTGTTACTTTATGAAACATTGTGTGTGTGTGTGTGTGTTCTACTTTTATTTAACTTTAGTGTGCACGAGTTGTTCATTGTCTCAGAGGATTGTTACTGCTACATATTTCACATGAGTCCTGCTACAGCGATATTCTGTGAGTTATTTTCTAGTTGTATAAGTCCAATAGTCATACCATGAGTCTCAAACAGGACTCAGACAGTTAGAAAGTGGCTCATGAGATTGTACCATAACATTGCCATATTTTATTGAAAGCTCTGACTGCCATGATTTACTCTATTTTCTTCTTATGTATAATAAATTTTACAATTGGAGTATGTGGATTTACACAAATTAGGAAAATTACTTCATCAAGTATATAGTTTTCTTGTTTTTATTTATTTAAAATACTTTATTAATGTTTTATGATTTAAATACTTGTAAATAAAAATAATAATAATTTGTTTCTTATTTTGTAAACTTATTACTAATTTCTTTGTTTTCTCAGGTGCCTGTGTGTTACTAAAAACATGGGGTATTTGTTGCCAAAGCTACTTACTTCTCTTAGCCAGTACAGTAACAGCACATATGAAGTACAAAGAGTTGTAGTTACTGCATTCCATGCAGAGGTAAGGTAGTTTGTATTACTGTGTGTGAATATAAAGTCAGTTTTATTACTTTCTTTCTGTACCCATTTCTTCTATATGTTGGAATCGGAAGTCTAAGTAATGTCATCATATGCTCAAGATACATGTTAATAAGACTGACAATCTGCATGCAAGTTACATCTTAGAAATTATAATGTGGTTGTGTGTGGGTTGAACATCAGTTCATATGGTTGTCCCCACACCAGTCCAAAGCCATATACACTTTATATTCAAAATGTATATAATGCAGACATGTATGTACAAAAATGTTTCTTGAAGTGAAGAACCCAGGTATGTTCAGAGTATTTTATTTTGGTGTCCAGAAGCGAAGACACTGTTCTTTCCATACACTACATACGTATATACCTGTTCATTACTCAAAAGTGTGAATATAATACTTTTCCCTATTCTATTTGTGACTATAAATAGAATTCACTGTCTTTATTTGATGTAATTTATTACAGTTATGTCTTCAAATAATAAGTACTTCTGCAAGTTATGTTTATTTACACCTGACACACATTTCACATAAATTATTCTGTATCTTCAGGGCTTTGTATGAAGTAACATGTAATTGAATCGTTTTGATTATACTAGTTAACGGATAATAATCAATTTATTTCGAATCAAATGTTTGATTGTTGCATGTTTACGTAGTCAGCTATTTATTTAATATTGTATTTTTATTATTTTAATAAATGTATGATTTTAAATAAATCTTGTTTTGTTTTTATTTGAATTTGTTCTTTAATTTGAGATTATTATTATTGTTATTGTGTTTGTAAATATTGTAACGTTACATAACCCTGTCCCAATAAACTAAATCCTAATAACATCAATGTCAGAAATGGGTAACCTATGGCTCGCTCAAAATTAAATTATATCACTCAATATGATAAACAATTCGAGTGGTATACAGTGCAAAGTGAGTTCTAGTGTACCCATTGAGGTGAAAAATAAAAGTGAAAGTAACGTATTACCAAACTGTGCTGTAGGTTTGGAAATTACAAAACTATGAGAGTAGGCTGTAATACTACTAACTGATTTTGTATTTTTATTTATTTTATTGTAATATTTATATTGTATGGACAACCAATTGTTATACATAAGTTAATGTTATATTTTTTAAAATATTTGTGTTGTAATATAGGATAACCCAGGGTTAGTTTTAAAAGACATAAAAATTTAATTACCAAAAGATAATAAAAAATTAAAATAATCCTATGAAGGAAATGGCAACAGGAAGTAGTGCCGTGTAGGAATACTATGAGAGACTAAATAAATAATATATAAATTTATTTAAAGATAATAAAATTATCAAATACTTATATACAATGTCATAAGAAAATGAACCAAAACTTATTATGTAAACTAAATTAGTAAAGAAACCGGAATGGAAAGGAATTATTTTTCCATAAATAAAATATAAATTTATAATAATTACAAACTGCCTGCATAATAAAAATACTATGTGTTACTAAGAGTGATGAAAATAACAAGGATTGTTAAGAATAAAATTTTGAACAAAAAACCGTAGAGTTGAAGAAACGATGCTACTAAAATTATAAAAAATAACCTTTTTTGAACGTTGGAGGAGTTGAAATTACCGCAAGATTAACAAACAGCATGACCACTATCTAATTATACATGATTAATCCAAATTAAATGGTTATATCCATTAATAAACAGTGAATGAAAACCTTCTGATGATCCAACATTGTTTCGGCCTAGTTCTCGCTGACAATTGAAAAATACTCCAGACGGTAAGGAAATTATAACGCAAGACGGACCTCATCACAGAAAAAGCTTCAATCCAGTAAGAACCATACGGAGCGAGGTAATATAAACATTTTTTCGTAATAATTCCAGAAGAAAACTCATTCTGAACGGTGATATAGAACAAAAAATAATCATTTGATCATATGTTTTTTAAAGTAAACAAATACACGCTGCTCTCTTACGGAAATTCCTGGAACTACATACTACATGAAAAATAAACCAAACTATTTAATAATTTTTCGGTATTTGTTAAGCGTAGTAATTATCCATTTCTGACACTCTCGTAACAAAAAGAACTTACCCTGAACCCTGGGGAATTATTAAGAATTATGTATTAATTGATGTTTTTTTTATATAGCGTAAAAATTGGGTAAATAACACCATATATGTTTTGCTCCTTAGACAATTCTATGTTTACTCTGTAAAGTCGAGATGATGTTTTATTGAATATAAGATTAATTGTGATACCTATATTTTGGTGGCAGGAGACAAAAGTCAATAATAAATAAAGTAATATTATTGAAAATTAATCTTGAATAATAAAGTGTTATAATTCATTGTAGTTGGTAGTTGTAATAAATTTCAGCACAACAAACAGAAGAAATCGTCTAAACTGAGTGTAAATAATGATACTTACTCTCTCTTTTGCATAAGGCTGTACAACTTCCCTCTTTGACCCCAAATCACACACTCTCGATTTCTCTTCCGATTGAGTAAAACAAAATAAAAAAATCCTTTATTTATACTTTTTAAAACGTCAGTTAGTATAATTCAGAAGTGACGCATCCTACTTGAGGCATATAATATAACTATATAGTACCTCACATAAAAGAAGGACGTGACAGAATTGGCGAACCCAACATTTGGGGCTTGACTAAAGGTGTACGTTTCGCTAAGACCTCATCAAAGTAGGACGTTACAGAATTGCCGCCTGCAACGTGGGGCTTAAACGAAAACGAGGACGCCTAAGTAGGACGTTACAAGATTGGCGCTCAACGTAAAAGGGCGGTAATTAGAAAAGAATTTTGATATTTAATAAAAATATATATCAAAAAATCTAATTATCGTTGGCAGTTATGAGAAAACAAGAAATCCATAATACCCGAGGCAAATCGAAGAAGAGAGGAGAAGAAAAGGAGATTGAAGAAGGTGGAAAGGAACAAGAAATAGAGTTAGTCACAGACAGTGAAATGGACCAACAGACATGTGATACAGAGGAAACCGCAGTAGTTATGGATACGGACAAGGAAATAGTTGAAGAGGATGCCCAAGGGGATCAACCAGATAAATCCAACCAAAAAGAAGATATAAGCATACAGGAGATGTTAAGAATTATAATGGAAGGGAATAACAAGATCCAGGAAGATAATAAGCGAACCAATGACAAAATAGATGAAAATTTTAGAAAACAGGAGGAAGCCTTGAAACAAACCAATGAGGAAAATAAGGAGAATTTTAAGAAACAGGAGGAAAACTTAAAACAAACCAATGAGGAAAATAAGGAGAATTTTAAGAAACAGGAGGAAAACTTAAAACAAACCATGAATGAACAATACCATGAACTGAAGGAAGCGGTTGAAGGGCAAAGAGAAGAGATGAATGCAAAATTTGAAGAGAATAAAGAAAATTTAAAACAATTTGAGGGTAAAATGGAAAATTTCAATAAGGAGATATGGGAAACTTTCGGAGAGAAGTTTGAAAATGTTAATACGCATATCCAAAAAGCAGATACATACAAGGAGGGGACAAATAAACAAATGGACCATAGTGTTAAGAATTTGGATGAAACATCAGACAGCATCTCAGAAGGCATTAAAGTAAGTCCGAATACAGAAGAGAGTAGGAAGGAAATAGAATTTACAGAATACCAAGGTGTAATGCCATCTGAAAAGAAAAATAGCCACAACAAAAAGGATGTTCAAACCGTGGAAAGGAAGACCAAGAAAATAATAAAAACATGTAGAAAGAGAATAATAAATACCAAGGAAGAATGGGAGATGATTACAGGTGGATTAATTAATGTATTCAACCTTCCAATTAACGAACAGAGGGAGTTAATTAAGTTTACATCCCAGTTAAATGTGTCAACGATGGAAGTGTATCAGACAATATCAGCCGTATCTTCAAGACGGAAGACAACATGCAAATATTGGGCAAATAATCCAGAGGTAAAAGGGAATGGAATGAGATTAAATATGAGCAACTATGTTATGTTAGAGGAGGTACAATACCTGTTAGTTAAAAAGGAACGAATTATGATGGAAGACCGGTACTTAAGTGAAAGTTTCATAACAGCAAAATGGGAGAGCCGGATGGTAAGAAGATTATCAAGGAGAGAATTAATTCCGAACACCCCAGTAATCCGAGTAAAGGGAGTACCTGAAATAATGGACCACGGTTAAACAGACTCCAAACAAACCAGAAAAAAGGGACGGATTTTGTGGATACAAGACCAAGCAACCCATTGTAAATAAAACCCCAAAATTCAAAAAAAGCACGAAAGGACAACTTACTCAAGGTATTTCGAGCAATAATTTAAAATGAAGAGACTAAAACCCCAAAATTCAAAAAAAGCACGTAAGGACAACTTACTCAAGGTATCTCGAACAATATAATTTAAAATGAAGAGACTAAAACCCCAAAATTCTAAAAGCATGTAAGGACATCTTACTCAAGTTATTTTGAAACCATATAATTTAAAATAAAAAGACAAACCACTAAGAAAATGTAAGAACAGATTATATAATTTAATTATAAATAACTGATTTAAACTGGACTAATAGGAAAAATAATATTTTGATGGTAACAAAAGAAGAATAAATAAATAAACAATTGATGGTAATGTGCTCAGATAAGAAGGTACAATAAGAAGAATAACGAATAATTTAATGACTCCAATGAAACTGAAGGAGGATGATAATTAATACAACAAAAATTAGAATTTCTCGGAATTGAAGATTATATAAGAAGAAATGATACAGAGAAATATGTCACAAGAAGTGAAGTCAAAAGAATTTTAACATAAGGCCTATCAATGATGTTATATGCTATTAGTCAATGGAAAAGAAGAAGGAATCAAGGAGAAGAAGAAATATATAAATAAATACAAACAGCTACAGTATGAAGAATCCCAAAAGTGTTTGGTACTAGTCGCTAATTGACTACTACTTATAATTTTTTTTATCTTTATGTATTGACCGTAGAAATGTTCCGGCAATAATTTTTATGAGCAGGGATGATGTTCCCCTGGTCTCAGAAGGTGTAAGGATGGACAGCGGTGTATGGACCCAGAGTGGCCACCCGACTGGTACCACCGCACAAGATAGGGAAAAATGTTAGGGAAATTGAATATTTAAGGGATAATAATTATAAAATAGCTGAAAGGAGTGATATTAGATTCCAGAAGTATAAATGAAGAAAATAGAAGGAAGATAGCAGACAGAAGCTTAATTGATAAAGCGAGTATATAAAAGTAAATAGAAATGAGTGTTAAAACAAGTTTAATATGATTAGTGTGACCAGTCCTTATCAAATAAAATGTGGAAGTACTACTACCCAGAGAAATAATTGATGAATTTGCCTCCAAGAGAGAGAGAGTATAGTAAGAAAACAGCAATTACCACAAGTCTGAATTACCAGAGATTACAATCAGTTGGAAATGAAACACTATTATGAAGATAAAGCCAAGAGGAGTTAAGAAAATGGAAATAATAAACAATTTATTTTTAATAAACAAGTTAAACTGAAATAAATTTGTTCTAGTGGGGGGGCTTTATGTAACGTTACATAACCCTGTCCCAATAAACTAAATCCTAATAACATCAATGTCAGAAATGGGTAACCTATGGCTCGCTCAAAATTAAATTATATCACTCAATATGATAAACAATTCGAGTGGTATACAGTGCAAAGTGAGTTCTAGTGTACCCATTGAGGTGAAAAATAAAAGTGAAAGTAACGTATTACCAAACTGTGCTGTAGGTTTGGAAATTACAAAACTATGAGAGTAGGCTGTAATACTACTAACTGATTTTGTATTTTTATTTATTTTATTGTAATATTTATATTGTGTGGACAACCAATTGTTATACATAAGTTAATGTTATATTTTTTTAAATATTTGTGTTGTAATATAGGGTAACCCAGGGTTAGTTTTAAAAGACATAAAAATTTAATTACCAAAAGATAATAAAAAATTAAAATAATCCTATGAAGGAAATGGCAACAGGAAGTAGTGCCGTGTAGGAATACTATGAGAGACTAAATAAATAATATATAAATTTATTTAAAGATAATAAAATTATCAAATACTTATATACAATGTCATAAGAAAATGAACCAAAACTTATTATGTAAACTAAATTAGTAAAGAAACCGGAATGGAAAGGAATTATTTTTCCATAAATAAAATATAAATTTATAATAATTACAAACTGCCTGCATAATAAAAATACTATGTGTTACTAAGAGTGATGAAAATAACAAGGATTGTTAAGAATAAAATTTTGAACAAAAAACCGTAGAGTTGAAGAAACGATGCTACTACAATTATAAAAAATAACCTTTTTTGGAACATTGGAGGAGTTGAAATTACCGCAAGATTAACAAACAGCATGACCACTATCTAATTATACATGATTAATCCAAATTAAATGGTTATATCCATTAATAAACAGTGAATGAAAACCTTCTGATGATCCAACATTGTTTCGGCCTAGTTCTCGCTGACAATTGAAAAATACTCCAGACGGTAAGGAAATTATAATGCAAGACGGACCTCATCACAGAAAAAGCTTCAATCCAGTAAGAACCATACGGAGCGAGGTAATATAAACATTTTTTCGTAATAATTCCAGAAGAAAACTCATTCTGAACGGTGATATAGAACAAAAAATAATCATTTGATCATATGTTTTTTAAAGTAAACAAATACACGCTGCTCTCTTACGGAAATTCCTGGAACTACATACTACATGAAAAATAAACCAAACTATTTAATAATTTTTCGGTATTTGTTAAGCGTAGTAATTATCCATTTCTGACACTCTCGTAACAAAAAGAACTTACCCTGAACCCTGGGGAATTATTAAGAATTATGTATTAATCGATGTTTTTTTTATATAGCGTAAAAATTAGGTAAATAACACCATATATGTTTTGCTCCTTAGACAATTCTATGTTTACTCTGTAAAGTCGAGATGATGTTTTATTGAATATAAGATTAATTGTGATACCTATATTTTGGTGGCAGGAGACAAAAGTCAATAATAAATAAAGTAATATTATTGAAAATTAATCTTGAATAATAAAGTGTTATAATTCATTGTAGTTGGTAGTTGTAATAAATTTCAGCACAACAAACAGAAGAAATCGTCTAAACTGAGTGTAAATAATGATACTTACTCTCTCTTCTGCATAAGGCTGTACAACTTCCCTCTTTGACCCCAAATCACACACTCTCGATTTCTCTTCCGATTGAGTAAAACAAAATAAAAAAATTCTTTATTTATACTTTTTAAAACGTCAGTTAGTATAATTCAGAAGTGACGCATCCTACTTGAGGCATATAATATAACTATATAGTACCTCACATAAAAGAAGGACGTGACAGAATTGGCGAACCCAACATTTGGGGCTTGACTAAAGGTGTACGTTTCGCTAAGACCTCATCAAAGTAGGACGTTACAGAATTGCCGCCTGCAACGTGGAGCTTAAACGAAAACGAGGACGCCTAAGTAGGACGTTACAAGATTGGCGCTCAACGTAAAAGGGCGGTAATTAGAAAAGAATTTTGATATTTAATAAAAATATATATCAAAAAATCTAATTATCGTTGGCAGTTATGAGAAAACAAGAAATGCATAATACCCAAGGCAAATCGAAGAAGAGAGGAGAAGAAAAGGAGATTGAAGAAGGTGGAAAGGAACAAGAAATAGAGTTAGTCACAGACAGTGAAATGGACCAACAGACAGGTGATACAGAGGAAACCGCAGTAGTTATGGATACGGACAAGGAAATAGTTGAAGAGAATGCCCAAGGGGATCAACCAGATAAATCCAACCAAAAAGAAGATATAAGCATACAGGAGATGTTAAGAATTATAATGGAAGGGAATAACAAGATCCAGGAAGATAATAAGTGAACCAATGACAAAATAGATGAAAATTTTAGAAAACAGGAGGAAGCCTTGAAACAAACCAATGAGGAAAATAAGGAGAATTTTAAGAAACAGGAGGAAAACTTAAAACAAACCAATGAGGAAAATAAGGAGAATTTTAAGAAACAGGAGGAAAACTTAAAACAAACCATGAATGAACAATACCATGAACTGAAGGAAGCGGTTGAAGGGCAAAGAGAAGAGATGAATGCAAAATTTGAAGAGAATAAAGAAAATTTAAAACAATTTGAGGGTAAAATGGAGAATTCCAATAAGGAGATATGGGAAACTTTCGGAGAGAAGTTTGAAAATGTTAATACGCATATCCAAAAAGCAGATACATACAAGGAGGAGACAAATGGACCATAGTGTTAAGAATTTGGATGAAACATCAGACAGCATCTCAGAAGGCATTAAAGTAAGTCCGAATACAGAAGAGAGTAGGAAGGAAATAGAATTTACAGAATACCAAGGTGTAATGCCGTCTGAAAAGAAAAATAGCCACAACAAAAAGGATGTTCAAACCGTGGAAAGGAAGACCAAGAAAATAATAAAAACATGTAGAAAGAGAATAATAAATACCAAGGAAGAATGGGAGATGATTACAGGTGGATTAATTAATGTATTCAACCTTCCAATTAACGAACAGAGGGAGTTAATTAAGTTTACATCCCAGTTAAATGTGTCAACGATGGAAGTGTATCAGACAATATCAGCCGTATCTTCAAGACGGAAGACAACATGCAAATATTGGGCAAATAATCCAGAGGTAAAAGGGAATGGAATGAGATTAAATATGAGCAACTATGTTATGTTAGAGGAGGTACAATACCTGTTAGTTAAAAAGGAATGAATTATGATGGAAGACCGGTACTTAAGTGAAAGTTTCATAACAGCAAAATGGGAGAGCCGGATGGTAAGAAGATTATCAAGGAGAGAATTAATTCCGAACACCCCAGTAATCCGAGTAAAGGGAGTACCTGAAATAATGGACCACGGTTAAACAGACTCCAAACAAACCAGAAAAAAGGGACGGATTTTGTGGATACAAGACCAAGCAACCCATTGTAAATAAAACCCCAAAATTCAAAAAAAGCACGTAAGGACAACTTACTCAAGGTATTTCGAACAATAATTTAAAATGAAGAGACTAAAACCCCAAAATTCAAAAAAAGCACGTAAGGACAACTTACTCAAGGTATTTCGAACAATATAATTTAAAATGAAGAGACTAAAACCCCAAAATTCTAAAAGCATGTAAGGACATCTTACTCAAGTTATTTTGAAACCATATAATTTAAAATAAAAAGACAAACCACTAAGAAAATGTAAGAACAGATTATATAATTTAATTATAAATAACTGATTTAAACTGGACTAATAGGAAAAATAATATTTTGATGGTAACAAAAGAAGAATAAATAAATAAACAATTGATGGTAATGTGCTCAGATAAGAAGGTACAATAAGAAGAATAACGAATAATTTAATGACTCCAATGAAACTGAAGGAGGATGATAATTAATACAACAAAAATTAGAATTTCTCGGAATTGAAGATTATATAAGAAGAAATGATACAGAGAAATATGTCACAAGAAGTGAAGTCAAAAGAATTTTAACATAAGGCCTATCAATGATGTTATATGCTATTAGTCAATGGAAAAGAAGAAGGAATCAAGGAGAAGAAGAAATATATAAATAAATACAAACAGCTACAGTATGAAGAATCCCAAAAGTGTTTGGTACTAGTCGCTAATTGACTACTACTTATAATTTTTTTTATCTTTATGTATTGACCGTAGAAATGTTCCGGCAATAATTTTTATGAGCAGGGATGATGTTCCCCTGGTCTCAGAAGGTGTAAGGATCGACAGCGGTGTATGGACCCAGAGTGGCCACCCGACTGGTACCACCGCACAAGATAGGGAAAAATGTTAGGGAAATTGAATATTTAAGGGATAATAATTATAAAATAGCTGAAAGGAGTGATATTAGATTCCAGAAGTATAAATGAAGAAAATAGAAGGAAGATAGCAGACAGAAGCTTAATTGATAAAGCGAGTATATAAAAGTAAATAGAAATGAGTGTTAAAACAAGTTTAATATGATTAGTGTGACCAGTCCTTATCAAATAAAATGTGGAAGTACTACTACCCAGAGAAATAATTGATGAATTTGCCTCCAAGAGAGAGAGAGTATAGTAAGAAAACAGCAATTACCACAAGTCTGAATTACCAGAGATTACAATCAGTTGGAAATGAAACACTATTATGAAGATAAAGCCAAGAGGAGTTAAGAAAATGGAAATAATAAACAATTTATTTTTAATAAACAAGTTAAACTGAAATAAATTTGTTCTAGTGGGGGGGCTTTATGTAACGTTACATAACCCTGTCCCAATAAACTAAATCCTAATAACATCAATGTCAGAAATGGGTAACCTATGGCTCGCTCAAAATTAAATTATATCACTCAATATGATAAACAATTCGAGTGGTATACAGTGCAAAGTGAGTTCTAGTGTACCCATTGAGGTGAAAAATAAAAGTGAAAGTAACGTATTACCAAACTGTGCTGTAGGTTTGGAAATTACAAAACTATGAGAGTAGGCTGTAATACTACTAACTGATTTTGTATTTTTATTTATTTTATTGTAATATTTATATTGTGTGGACAACCAATTGTTATACATAAGTTAATGTTATATTTTTTTAAATATTTGTGTTGTAATATAGGGTAACCCAGGGTTAGTTTTAAAAGACATAAAAATTTAATTACCAAAAGATAATAAAAAATTAAAATAATCCTATGAAGGAAATGGCAACAGGAAGTAGTGCCGTGTAGGAATACTATGAGAGACTAAATAAATAATATATAAATTTATTTAAAGATAATAAAATTATCAAATACTTATATACAATGTCATAAGAAAATGAACCAAAACTTATTATGTAAACTAAATTAGTAAAGAAACCGGAATGGAAAGGAATTATTTTTCCATAAATAAAATATAAATTTATAATAATTACAAACTGCCTGCATAATAAAAATACTATGTGTTACTAAGAGTGATGAAAATAACAAGGATTGTTAAGAATAAAATTTTGAACAAAAAACCGTAGAGTTGAAGAAACGATGCTACTACAATTATAAAAAATAACCTTTTTTGGAACATTGGAGGAGTTGAAATTACCGCAAGATTAACAAACAGCATGACCACTATCTAATTATACATGATTAATCCAAATTAAATGGTTATATCCATTAATAAACAGTGAATGAAAACCTTCTGATGATCCAACATTGTTTCGGCCTAGTTCTCGCTGACAATTGAAAAATACTCCAGACGGTAAGGAAATTATAATGCAAGACGGACCTCATCACAGAAAAAGCTTCAATCCAGTAAGAACCATACGGAGCGAGGTAATATAAACATTTTTTCGTAATAATTCCAGAAGAAAACTCATTCTGAACGGTGATATAGAACAAAAAATAATCATTTGATCATATGTTTTTTAAAGTAAACAAATACACGCTGCTCTCTTACGGAAATTCCTGGAACTACATACTACATGAAAAATAAACCAAACTATTTAATAATTTTTCGGTATTTGTTAAGCGTAGTAATTATCCATTTCTGACACTCTCGTAACAAAAAGAACTTACCCTGAACCCTGGGGAATTATTAAGAATTATGTATTAATCGATGTTTTTTTTATATAGCGTAAAAATTAGGTAAATAACACCATATATGTTTTGCTCCTTAGACAATTCTATGTTTACTCTGTAAAGTCGAGATGATGTTTTATTGAATATAAGATTAATTGTGATACCTATATTTTGGTGGCAGGAGACAAAAGTCAATAATAAATAAAGTAATATTATTGAAAATTAATCTTGAATAATAAAGTGTTATAATTCATTGTAGTTGGTAGTTGTAATAAATTTCAGCACAACAAACAGAAGAAATCGTCTAAACTGAGTGTAAATAATGATACTTACTCTCTCTTCTGCATAAGGCTGTACAACTTCCCTCTTTGACCCCAAATCACACACTCTCGATTTCTCTTCCGATTGAGTAAAACAAAATAAAAAAATTCTTTATTTATACTTTTTAAAACGTCAGTTAGTATAATTCAGAAGTGACGCATCCTACTTGAGGCATATAATATAACTATATAGTACCTCACATAAAAGAAGGACGTGACAGAATTGGCGAACCCAACATTTGGGGCTTGACTAAAGGTGTACGTTTCGCTAAGACCTCATCAAAGTAGGACGTTACACAATTGCCGCCTGCAACGTGGAGCTTAAACGAAAACGAGGACGCCTAAGTAGGACGTTACAAGATTGGCGCTCAACGTAAAAGGGCGGTAATTAGAAAAGAATTTTGATATTTAATAAAAATATATATCAAAAAATCTAATTATCGTTGGCAGTTATGAGAAAACAAGAAATGCATAATACCCGAGGCAAATCGAAGAAGAGAGGAGAAGAAAAGGAGATTGAAGAAGGTGGAAAGGAACAAGAAATAGAGTTAGTCACAGACAGTGAAATGGACCAACAGACAGGTGATACAGAGGAAACCGCAGTAGTTATGGATACGGACAAGGAAATAGTTGAAGAGGATGCCCAAGGGGATCAACCAGATAAATCCAACCAAAAAGAAGATATAAGCATACAGGAGATGTTAAGAATTATAATGGAAGGGAATAACAAGATCCAGGAAGATAATAAGTGAACCAATGACAAAATAGATGAAAATTTTAGAAAACAGGAGGAAGCCTTGAAACAAACCAATGAGGAAAATAAGGAGAATTTTAAGAAACAGGAGGAAAACTTAAAACAAACCAATGAGGAAAATAAGGAGAATTTTAAGAAACAGGAGGAAAACTTAAAACAAACCATGAATGAACAATACCATGAACTGAAGGAAGCGGTTGAAGGGCAAAGAGAAGAGATGAATGCAAAATTTGAAGAGAATAAAGAAAATTTAAAACAATTTGAGGGTAAAATGGAGAATTCCAATAAGGAGATATGGGAAACTTTCGGAGAGAAGTTTGAAAATGTTAATACGCATATCCAAAAAGCAGATACATACAAGGAGGAGACAAATAAACAAATGGACCATAGTGTTAAGAATTTGGATGAAACATCAGACAGCATCTCAGAAGGCATTAAAGTAAGTCCGAATACAGAAGAGAGTAGGAAGGAAATAGAATTTACAGAATACCAAGGTGTAATGCCATCTGAAAAGAAAAATAGCCACAACAAAAAGGATGTTCAAACCGTGGAAAGGAAGACCAAGAAAATAATAAAAACATGTAGAAAGAGAATAATAAATACCAAGGAAGAATGGGAGATGATTACAGGTGGATTAATTAATGTATTCAACCTTCCAATTAACGAACAGAGGGAGTTAATTAAGTTTACATCCCAGTTAAATGTGTCAACGATGGAAGTGTATCAGACAATATCAGCCGTATCTTCAAGACGGAAGACAACATGCCAATATTGGGCAAATAATCCAGAGGTAAAAGGGAATGGAATGAGATTAAATATGAGCAACTATGTTATGTTAGAGGAGGTACAATACCTGTTAGTTAAAAAGGAATGAATTATGATGGAAGACCGGTACTTAAGTGAAAGTTTCATAACAGCAAAATGGGAGAGCCGGATGGTAAGAAGATTATCAAGGAGAGAATTAATTCCGAACACCCCAGTAATCCGAGTAAAGGGAGTACCTGAAATAATGGACCACGGTTAAACAGACTCCAAACAAACCAGAAAAAAGGGACGGATTTTGTGGATACAAGACCAAGCAACCCATTGTAAATAAAACCCCAAAATTCAAAAAAAGCACGTAAGGACAACTTACTCAAGGTATTTCGAACAATAATTTAAAATGAAGAGACTAAAACCCCAAAATTCAAAAAAAGCACGTAAGGACAACTTACTCAAGGTATTTCGAACAATATAATTTAAAATGAAGAGACTAAAACCCCAAAATTCTAAAAGCATGTAAGGACATCTTACTCAAGTTATTTTGAAACCATATAATTTAAAATAAAAAGACAAACCACTAAGAAAATGTAAGAACAGATTATATAATTTAATTATAAATAACTGATTTAAACTGGACTAATAGGAAAAATAATATTTTGATGGTAACAAAAGAAGAATAAATAAATAAACAATTGATGGTAATGTGCTCAGATAAGAAGGTACAATAAGAAGAATAACGAATAATTTAATGACTCCAATGAAACTGAAGGAGGATGATAATTAATACAACAAAAATTAGAATTTCTCGGAATTGAAGATTATATAAGAAGAAATGATACAGAGAAATATGTCACAAGAAGTGAAGTCAAAAGAATTTTAACATAAGGCCTATCAATGATGTTATATGCTATTAGTCAATGGAAAAGAAGAAGGAATCAAGGAGAAGAAGAAATATATAAATAAATACAAACAGCTACAGTATGAAGAATCCCAAAAGTGTTTGGTACTAGTCGCTAATTGACTACTACTTATAATTTTTTTTATCTTTATGTATTGACCGTAGAAATGTTCCGGCAATAATTTTTATGAGCAGGGATGATGTTCCCCTGGTCTCAGAAGGTGTAAGGATGGACAGCGGTGTATGGACCCAGAGTGGCCACCCGACTGGTACCACCGCACAAGATAGGGAAAAATGTTAGGGAAATTGAATATTTAAGGGATAATAATTATAAAATAGCTGAAAGGAGTGATATTAGATTCCAGAAGTATAAATGAAGAAAATAGAAGGAAGATAGCAGACAGAAGCTTAATTGATAAAGCGAGTATATAAAAGTAAATAGAAATGAGTGTTAAAACAAGTTTAATATGATTAGTGTGACCAGTCCTTATCAAATAAAATGTGGAAGTACTACTACCCAGAGAAATAATTGATGAATTTGCCTCCAAGAGAGAGAGAGTATAGTAAGAAAACAGCAATTACCACAAGTCTGAATTACCAGAGATTACAATCAGTTGGAAATGAAACACTATTATGAAGATAAAGCCAAGAGGAGTTAAGAAAATGGAAATAATAAACAATTTATTTTTAATAAACAAGTTAAACTGAAATAAATTTGTTCTAGTGGGGGGGCTTTATGTAACGTTACATAACCCTGTCCCAATAAACTAAATCCTAATAACATCAATGTCAGAAATGGGTAACCTATGGCTCGCTCAAAATTAAATTATATCACTCAATATGATAAACAATTCGAGTGGTATACAGTGCAAAGTGAGTTCTAGTGTACCCATTGAGGTGAAAAATAAAAGTGAAAGTAACGTATTACCAAACTGTGCTGTAGGTTTGGAAATTACAAAACTATGAGAGTAGGCTGTAATACTACTAACTGATTTTGTATTTTTATTTATTTTATTGTAATATTTATATTGTATGGACAACCAATTGTTATACATAAGTTAATGTTATATTTTTTTAAATATTTGTGTTGTAATATAGGATAACCCAGGGTTAGTTTTAAAAGACATAAAAATTTAATTACCAAAAGATAATAAAAAATTAAAATAATCCTATGAAGGAAATGGCAACAGGAAGTAGTGCCGTGTAGGAATACTATGAGAGACTAAATAAATAATATATAAATTTATTTAAAGATAATAAAATTATCAAATACTTATATACAATGTCATAAGAAAATGAACCAAAACTTATTATGTAAACTAAATTAGTAAAGAAACTGGAATGGAAAGGAATTATTTTTCCATAAATAAAATATAAATTTATAATAATTACAAACTGCCTGCATAATAAAAATACTATGTGTTACTAAGAGTGATGAAAATAACAAGGATTGTTAAGAATAAAATTTTGAACAAAAAACCGTAGAGTTGAAGAAACGATGCTACTACAATTATAAAAAATAACCTTTTTTGGAACATTGGAGGAGTTAAAATTACCGCAAGATTAACAAACACCATGACCACTATCTAATTATACATGATTAATCCAAATTAAATGGTTATATCCATTAATAAACAGTGAATGAAAACCTTCTGATGATCCAACATTGTTTCGGCCTAGTTCTCGCTGACAATTGAAAAATACTCCAGACGGTAAGGAAATTATAACGCAAGACGGACCTCATCACAGAAAAAGCTTCAATCCAGTAAGAACCATACGGAGCGAGGTAATATAAACATTTTTTCGTAATAATTCCAGAAGAAAACTCATTCTGAACGGTGATATAGAACAAAAAATAATCATTTGATCATATGTTTTTTAAAGTAAACAAATACACGCTGCTCTCTTACGGAAATTCCTGGAACTACATACTACATGAAAAATAAACCAAACTATTTAATAATTTTTCGGTATTTGTTAAGCGTAGTAATTATCCATTTCTGACACTCTCGTAACAAAAAGAACTTACCCTGAACCCTGGGGAATTATTAAGAATTATGTATTAATTGATGTTTTTTTTATATAGCGTAAAAATTGGGTAAATAACACCATATATGTTTTGCTCCTTAGACAATTCTATGTTTACTCTGTAAAGTCGAGATGATGTTTTATTGAATATAAGATTAATTGTGATACCTATATTTTGGTGGCAGGAGACAAAAGTCAATAATAAATAAAGTAATATTATTGAAAATTAATCTTGAATAATAAAGTGTTATAATTCATTGTAGTTGGTAGTTGTAATAAATTTCAGCACAACAAACAGAAGAAATCGTCTAAACTGAGTGTAAATAATGATACTTACTCTCTCTTCTGCATAAGGCTGTACAACTTCCCTCTTTGACCCCAAATCACACACCTCGATTTCTCTTCCGATTGAGTAAAACAAAATAAAAAAATCCTTTATTTATACTTTTTAAAACGTCAGTTAGTATAATTCAGAAGTGACGCATCCTACTTGAGGCATATAATATAACTATATAGTACCTCACATAAAAGAAGGACGTGACAGAATTGGCGAACCCAACATTTGGGGCTTGACTAAAGGTGTACGTTTCGCTAAGACCTCATCGAAGTAGGACGTTACAGAATTGCCGCCTGCAACGTGGGGCTTAAACGAAAACGAGGACGCCTAAGTAGGACGTTACAAGATTGGCGCTCAACGTAAAAGGGCGGTAATTAGAAAAGAATTTTGATATTTAATAAAAATATATATCAAAAAATCTAATTATCGTTGGCAGTTATGAGAAAACAAGAAATCCATAATACCCGAGGCAAATCGAAGAAGAGAGGAGAAGAAAAGGAGATTGAAGAAGGTGGAAAGGAACAAGAAATAGAGTTAGTCACAGACAGTGAAATGGACCAACAGACATGTGATACAGAGGAAACCGCAGTAGTTATGGATACGGACAAGGAAATAGTTGAAGAGGATGCCCAAGGGGATCAACCAGATAAATCCAACCAAAAAGAAGATATAAGCATACAGGAGATGTTAAGAATTATAATGGAAGGGAATAACAAGATCCAGGAAGATAATAAGCGAACCAATGACAAAATAGATGAAAATTTTAGAAAACAGGAGGAAGCCTTGAAACAAACCAATGAGGAAAATAAGGAGAATTTTAAGAAACAGGAGGAAAACTTAAAACAAACCAATGAGGAAAATAAGGAGAATTTTAAGAAACAGGAGGAAAACTTAAAACAAACCATGAATGAACAATACCATGAACTGAAGGAAGCGGTTGAAGGGCAAAGAGAAGAGATGAATGCAAAATTTGAAGAGAATAAAGAAAATTTAAAACAATTTGAGGGTAAAATGGAGAATTTCAATAAGGAGATATGGGAAACTTTCGGAGAGAAGTTTGAAAATGTTAATACGCGTATCCAAAAAGCAGATACATACAAGGAGGAGACAAATAAACAAATGGACCATAGTGTTAAGAATTTGGATGAAACATCAGACAGCATCTCAGAAGGCATTAAAGTAAGTCCGAATACAGAAGAGAGTAGGAAGGAAATAGAATTTACAGAATACCAAGGTGTAATGCCATCTGAAAAGAAAAATAGCCACAACAAAAAGGATGTTCAAACCGTGGAAAGGAAGACCAAGAAAATAATAAAAACATGTAGAAAGAGAATAATAAATACCAAGGAAGAATGGGAGATGATTACAGGTGGATTAATTAATGTATTCAACCTTCCAATTAACGAACAGAGGGAGTTAATTAAGTTTACATCCCAGTTAAATGTGTCAACGATGGAAGTGTATCAGACAATATCAGCCGTATCTTCAAGACGGAAGACAACATGCAAATATTGGGCAAATAATCCAGAGGTAAAAGGGAATGGAATGAGATTAAATATGAGCAACTATGTTATGTTAGAGGAGGTACAATACCTGTTAGTTAAAAAGGAATGAATTATGATGGAAGACCGGTACTTAAGTGAAAGTTTCATAACAGCAAAATGGGAGAGCCGGATGGTAAGAAGATTATCAAGGAGAGAATTAATTCCGAACACCCCAGTAATCCGAGTAAAGGGAGTACCTGAAATAATGGACCACGGTTAAACAGACTCCAAACAAACCAGAAAAAAGGGACGGATTTTGTGGATACAAGACCAAGCAACCCATTGTAAATAAAACCCCAAAATTCAAAAAAAGCACGTAAGGACAACTTACTCAAGGTATTTCGAACAATAATTTAAAATGAAGAGACTAAAACCCCAAAATTCAAAAAAAGCACGTAAGGACAACTTACTCAAGGTATTTCGAACAATATAATTTAAAATGAAGAGACTAAAACCCCAAAATTCTAAAAGCATGTAAGGACATCTTACTCAAGTTATTTTGAAACCATATAATTTAAAATAAAAAGACAAACCACTAAGAAAATGTAAGAACAGATTATATAATTTAATTATAAATAACTGATTTAAACTGGACTAATAGGAAAAATAATATTTTGATGGTAACAAAAGAAGAATAAATAAATAAACAATTGATGGTAATGTGCTCAGATAAGAAGGTACAATAAGAAGAATAACGAATAATTTAATGACTCCAATGAAACTGAAGGAGGATGATAATTAATACAACAAAAATTAGAATTTCTCGGAATTGAAGATTATATAAGAAGAAATGATACAGAGAAATATGTCACAAGAAGTGAAGTCAAAAGAATTTTAACATAAGGCCTATCAATGATGTTATATGCTATTAGTCAATGGAAAAGAAGAAGGAATCAAGGAGAAGAAGAAATATATAAATAAATACAAACAGCTACAGTATGAAGAATCCCAAAAGTGTTTGGTACTAGTCGCTAATTGACTACTACTTATAATTTTTTTTATCTTTATGTATTGACCGTAGAAATGTTCCGGCAATAATTTTTATGAGCAGGGATGATGTTCCCCTGGTCTCAGAAGGTGTAAGGATGGACAGCGGTGTATGGACCCAGAGTGGCCACCCGACTGGTACCACCGCACAAGATAGGGAAAAATGTTAGGGAAATTGAATATTTAAGGGATAATAATTATAAAATAGCTGAAAGGAGTGATATTAGATTCCAGAAGTATAAATGAAGAAAATAGAAGGAAGATAGCAGACAGAAGCTTAATTGATAAAGCGAGTATATAAAAGTAAATAGAAATGAGTGTTAAAACAAGTTTAATATGATTAGTGTGACCAGTCCTTATCAAATAAAATGTGGAAGTACTACTACCCAGAGAAATAATTGATGAATTTGCCTCCAAGAGAGAGAGAGTATAGTAAGAAAACAGCAATTACCACAAGTCTGAATTACCAGAGATTACAATCAGTTGGAAATGAAACACTATTATGAAGATAAAGCCAAGAGGAGTTAAGAAAATGGAAATAATAAACAATTTATTTTTAATAAACAAGTTAAACTGAAATAAATTTGTTCTAGTGGGGGGGCTTTATGTAACGTTACATAACCCTGTCCCAATAAACTAAATCCTAATAACATCAATGTCAGAAATGGGTAACCTATGGCTCGCTCAAAATTAAATTATATCACTCAATATGATAAACAATTCGAGTGGTATACAGTGCAAAGTGAGTTCTAGTGTACCCATTGAGGTGAAAAATAAAAGTGAAAGTAACGTATTACCAAACTGTGCTGTAGGTTTGGAAATTACAAAACTATGAGAATAGGCTGTAATACTACTAACTGATTTTGTATTTTTATTTATTTTATTGTAATATTTATATTGTATGGACAACCAATTGTTATACATAAGTTAATGTTATATTTTTTTAAATATTTGTGTTGTAATATAGGATAACCCAGGGTTAGTTTTAAAAGACATAAAAATTTAATTACCAAAAGATAATAAAAAATTAAAATAATCCTATGAAGGAAATGGCAACAGGAAGTAGTGCCGTGTAGGAATACTATGAGAGACTACATAAATAATATATAAATTTATTTAAAGATAATAAAATTATCAAATACTTATATACAATGTCATAAGAAAATGAACCAAAACTTATTATGTAAACTAAATTAGTAAAGAAACTGGAATGGAAAGGAATTATTTTTCCATAAATAAAATATAAATTTATAATAATTACAAACTGCCTGCATAATAAAAATACTATGTGTTACTAAGAGTGATGAAAATAACAAGGATTGTTAAGAATAAAATTTTGAACAAAAAACCGTAGAGTTGAAGAAACGATGCTACTACAATTATAAAAAATAACCTTTTTTGGAACATTGGAGGAGTTAAAATTACCGCAAGATTAACAAACACCATGACCACTATCTAATTATACATGATTAATCCAAATTAAATGGTTATATCCATTAATAAACAGTGAATGAAAACCTTCTGATGATCCAACATTGTTTCGGCCTAGTTCTCGCTGACAATTGAAAAATACTCCAGACGGTAAGGAAATTATAACGCAAGACGGACCTCATCACAGAAAAAGCTTCAATCCAGTAAGAACCATACGGAGCGAGGTAATATAAACATTTTTTCGTAATAATTCCAGAAGAAAACTCATTCTGAACGGTGATATAGAACAAAAAATAATCATTTGATCATATGTTTTTTAAAGTAAACAAATACACGCTGCTCTCTTACGGAAATTCCTGGAACTACATACTACATGAAAAATAAACCAAACTATTTAATAATTTTTCGGTATTTGTTAAGCGTAGTAATTATCCATTTCTGACACTCTCGTAACAAAAAGAACTTACCCTGAACCCTGGGGAATTATTAAGAATTATGTATTAATTGATGTTTTTTTTATATAGCGTAAAAATTGGGTAAATAACACCATATATGTTTTGCTCCTTAGACAATTCTATGTTTACTCTGTAAAGTCGAGATGATGTTTTATTGAATATAAGATTAATTGTGATACCTATATTTTGGTGGCAGGAGACAAAAGTCAATAATAAATAAAGTAATATTATTGAAAATTAATCTTGAATAATAAAGTGTTATAATTCATTGTAGTTGGTAGTTGTAATAAATTTCAGCACAACAAACAGAAGAAATCGTCTAAACTGAGTGTAAATAATGATACTTACTCTCTCTTCTGCATAAGGCTGTACAACTTCCCTCTTTGACCCCAAATCACACACTCTCGATTTCTCTTCCG
The DNA here is from genome assembly GCA_034769895.1 of Magicicada septendecula. Lineage (NCBI taxonomy): Eukaryota > Metazoa > Arthropoda > Insecta > Hemiptera > Cicadidae > Magicicada > Magicicada septendecula. Next base: position 233,708,106 of record CM068371.1, on the reverse strand, counting down.
ATTGAGTAAAACAAAATAAAAAAATCCTTTATTTATACTTTTTAAAACGTCAGTTAGTATAATTCAGAAGTGATGCATCCTACTTGAGGCATATAATATAACTATATAGTACCTCACATAAAAGAAGGACGTGACAGAATTGGCGAACCCAACATTTGGGGCTTGACTAAAGGTGTACGTTTCGCTAAGACCTCATCGAAGTAGGACGTTACAGAATTGCCGCCTGCAACGTGGGGCTTAAACGAAAACGAGGACGCCTAAGTAGGACGTTACAAGATTGGCGCTCAACGTAAAAGGGCGGTAATTAGAAAAGAATTTTGATATTTAATAAAAATATATATCAAAAAATCTAATTATCGTTGGCAGTTATGAGAAAACAAGAAATCCATAATACCCGAGGCAAATCGAAGAAGAGAGGAGAAGAAAAGGAGATTGAAGAAGGTGGAAAGGAACAAGAAATAGAGTTAGTCACAGACAGTGAAATGGACCAACAGACATGTGATACAGAGGAAACCGCAGTAGTTATGGATACGGACAAGGAAATAGTTGAAGAGGATGCCCAAGGGGATCAACCAGATAAATCCAACCAAAAAGAAGATATAAGCATACAGGAGATGTTAAGAATTATAATGGAAGGGAATAAAAAGATCCAGGAAGATAATAAGCGAACCAATGACAAAATAGATGAAAATTTTAGAAAACAGGAGGAAGCCTTGAAACAAACCAATGAGGAAAATAAGGAGAATTTTAAGAAACAGGAGGAAAACTTAAAACAAACCAATGAGGAAAATAAGGAGAATTTTAAGAAACAGGAGGAAAACTTAAAACAAACCATGAATGAACAATACCATGAACTGAAGGAAGCGGTTGAAGGGCAAAGAGAAGAGATGAATGCAAAATTTGAAGAGAATAAAGAAAATTTAAAACAATTTGAGGGTAAAATGGAGAATTTCAATAAGGAGATATGGGAAACTTTCGGAGAGAAGTTTGAAAATGTTAATACGCGTATCCAAAAAGCAGATACATACAAGCAGGAGACAAATAAACAAATGGACCATAGTGTTAAGAATTTGGATGAAACATCAGACAGCATCTCAGAAGGCATTAAAGTAAGTCCGAATACAGAAGAGAGTAGGAAGGAAATAGAATTTACAGAATACCAAGGTGTAATGCCATCTGAAAAGAAAAATAGCCACAACAAAAAGGATGTTCAAACCGTGGAAAGGAAGACCAAGAAAATAATAAAAACATGTAGAAAGAGAATAATAAATACCAAGGAAGAATGGGAGATGATTACAGGTGGATTAATTAATGTATTCAACCTTCCAATTAACGAACAGAGGGAGTTAATTAAGTTTACATCCCAGTTAAATGTGTCAACGATGGAAGTGTATCAGACAATATCAGCCGTATCTTCAAGACGGAAGACAACATGCAAATAGTGGGCAAATAATCCAGAGGTAAAAGGGAATGGAATGAGATTAAATATGAGCAACTATGTTATGTTAGAGGAGGTACAATACCTGTTAGTTAAAAAGGAATGAATTATGATGGAAGACCGGTACTTAAGTGAAAGTTTCATAACAGCAAAATGGGAGAGCCGGATGGTAAGAAGATTATCAAGGAGAGAATTAATTCCGAACACCCCAGTAATCCGAGTAAAGGGAGTACCTGAAATAATGGACCACGGTTAAACAGACTCCAAACAAACCAGAAAAAAGGGACGGATTTTGTGGATACAAGACCAAGCAACCCATTGTAAATAAAACCCCAAAATTCAAAAAAAGCACGTAAGGACAACTTACTCAAGGTATTTCGAACAATAATTTAAAATGAAGAGACTAAAACCCCAAAATTCAAAAAAAGCACGTAAGGACAACTTACTCAAGGTATTTCGAACAATATAATTTAAAATGAAGAGACTAAAACCCCAAAATTCTAAAAGCATGTAAGGACATCTTACTCAAGTTATTTTGAAACCATATAATTTAAAATAAAAAGACAAACCACTAAGAAAATGTAAGAACAGATTATATAATTTAATTATAAATAACTGATTTAAACTGGACTAATAGGAAAAATAATATTTTGATGGTAACAAAAGAAGAATAAATAAATAAACAATTGATGGTAATGTGCTCAGATAAGAAGGTACAATAAGAAGAATAACGAATAATTTAATGACTCCAATGAAACTGAAGGATGATAATTAATACAACAAAAATTAGAATTTCTCGGAATTGAAGATTATATAAGAAGAAATGATACAGAGAAATATGTCACAAGAAGTGAAGTCAAAAGAATTTTAACATAAGGCCTATCAATGATTTTATATGCTATTAGTCAATGGAAAAGAAGAAGGAATCAAGGAGAAGAAGAAATATATAAATAAATACAAACAGCTACAGTATGAAGAATCCCAAAAGTGTTTGGTATCTTTATGTATTGACCGTAGAAATGTTCCGGCAATAATTTTTATGAGCAGGGATGATGTTCCCCTGGTCTCAGAAGGTGTAAGGATGGACAGCGGTGTATGGACCCAGAGTGGCCACCCGACTGGTACCACCGCACAAGATAGGGAAAAATGTTAGGGAAATTGAATATTTAAGGGATAATAATTATAAAATAGCTGAAAGGAGTGATATTAGATTCCAGAAGTATAAATGAAGAAAATAGAAGGAAGATAGCAGACAGAAGCTTAATTGATAAAGCGAGTATATAAAAGTAAATAGAAATGAGTGTTAAAACAAGTTTAATATGATTAGTGTGACCAGTCCTTATCAAATAAAATGTGGAAGTACTACTACCCAGAGAAATAATTGATGAATTTGCCTCCAAGAGAGAGAGAGTATAGTAAGAAAACAGCAATTACCACAAGTCTGAATTACCAGAGATTACAATCAGTTGGAAATGAAACACTATTATGAAGATAAAGCCAAGAGGAGTTAAGAAAATGGAAATAATAAACAATTTATTTTTAATAAACAAGTTAAACTGAAATAAATTTGTTCTAGTGGGGGGGGCTTTATGTAACGTTACATAACCCTGTCCCAATAAACTAAATCCTAATAACATCAATGTCAGAAATGGGTAACCTATGGCTCGCTCAAAATTAAATTATATCACTCAATATGATAAACAATTCGAGTGGTATACAGTGCAAAGTGAGTTCTAGTGTACCCATTGAGGTGAAAAATAAAAGTGAAAGTAACGTATTGGAAAGTGTGCTGTAGGTTTGGAAATTACAAAACTATGAGAGTAGGCTGTAATACTACTAACTGATTTTGTATTTTTATTTATTTTATTGTAATATTTATATTGTATGGACAACCAATTGTTATACATAAGTTAATGTTATATTTTTTTAAATATTTGTGTTGTAATATAGGATAACCCAGGGTTAGTTTTAAAAGACATAAAAATTTAATTACCAAAAGATAATAAAAAATTAAAATAATCCTATGAAGGAAATGGCAACAGGAAGTAGTGCCGTGTAGGAATACTATGAGAGACTAAATAAATAATATATAAATTTATTTAAAGATAATAAAATTATCAAATACTTATATACAATGTCATAAGAAAATGAACCAAAACTTATTATGTAAACTAAATTAGTAAAGAAACCGGAATGGAAAGGAATTATTTTTCCATAAATAAAATATAAATTTATAATAATTACAAACTGCCTGCATAATAAAAATACTATGTGTTACTAAGAGTGATGAAAATAACAAGGATTGTTAAGAATAAAATTTTGAACAAAAAACCGTAGAGTTGAAGAAACGATGCTACTACAATTATAAAAAATAACCTTTTTTGGAACATTGGAGGAGTTGAAATTACCGCAAGATTAACAAACAGCATGACCACTATCTAATTATACATGATTAATCCAAATTAAATGGTTATATCCATTAATAAACAGTGAATGAAAACCTTCTGATGATCCAACATTGTTTCGGCCTAGTTCTCGCTGACAATTGAAAAATACTCCAGACGGTAAGGAAATTATAACGCAAGACGGACCTCATCACAGAAAAAGCTTCAATCCAGTAAGAACCATACGGAGCGAGGTAATATAAACATTTTTTCGTAATAATTCCAGAAGAAAACTCATTCTGAACGGTGATATAGAACAAAAAATAATCATTTGATCATATGTTTTTTAAAGTAAACAAATACACGCTGCTCTCTTACGGAAATTCCTGGAACTACATACTACATGAAAAATAAACCAAACTATTTAATAATTTTTCGGTATTTGTTAAGCGTAGTAATTATCCATTTCTGACACTCTCGTAACAAAAAGAACTTACCCTGAACCCTGGGGAATTATTAAGAATTATGTATTAATTGATGTTTTTTTTATATAGCGTAAAAATTGGGTAAATAACACCATATATGTTTTGCTCCTTAGACAATTCTATGTTTACTCTGTAAAGTCGAGATGATGTTTTATTGAATATAAGATTAATTGTGATACCTATATTTTGGTGGCAGGAGACAAAAGTCAATAATAAATAAAGTAATATTATTGAAAATTAATCTTGAATAATAAAGTGTTATAATTCATTGTAGTTGGTAGTTGTAATAAATTTCAGCACAACAAACAGAAGAAATCGTCTAAACTGAGTGTAAATAATGATACTTACTCTCTCTTCTGCATAAGGCTGTACAACTTCCCTCTTTGACCCCAAATCACACACTCTCGATTTCTCTTCCGATTGAGTAAAACAAAATAAAAAAATTCTTTATTTATACTTTTTAAAACGTCAGTTAGTATAATTCAGAAGTGACGCACCCTACTTGAGGCATATAATATAACTATATAGTACCTCACATAAAAGAAGGACGTGACAGAATTGGCGAACCCAACATTTGGGGCTTGACTAAAGGTGTACGTTTCGCTAAGACCTCATCAAAGTAGGACGTTACAGAATTGCCGCCTGCAACGTGGAGCTTAAACGAAAACGAGGACGCCTAAGTAGGACGTTACAAGATTGGCGCTCAACGTAAAAGGGCGGTAATTAGAAAAGAATTTTGATATTTAATAAAAATATATATCAAAAAATCTAATTATCGTTGGCAGTTATGAGAAAACAAGAAATGCATAATACCCGAGGCAAATCGAAGAAGAGAGGAGAAGAAAAGGAGATTGAAGAAGGTGGAAAGGAACAAGAAATAGAGTTAGTCACAGACAGTGAAATGGACCAACAGACAGGTGATACAGAGGAAACCGCAGTAGTTATGGATACGGACAAGGAAATAGTTGAAGAGGATGCCCAAGGGGATCAACCAGATAAATCCAACCAAAAAGAAGATATAAGCATACAGGAGATGTTAAGAATTATAATGGAAGGGAATAACAAGATCCAGGAAGATAATAAGTGAACCAATGACAAAATAGATGAAAATTTTAGAAACAGGAGGAAGCCTTGAAACAAACCAATGAGGAAAATAAGGAGAATTTTAAGAAACAGGAGGAAAACTTAAAACAAACCAATGAGGAAAATAAGGAGAATTTTAAGAAACAGGAGGAAAACTTAAAACAAACCATGAATGAACAATACCATGAACTGAAGGAAGCGGTTGAAGGGCAAAGAGAAGAGATGAATGCAAAATTTGAAGAGAATAAAGAAAATTTAAAACAATTTGAGGGTAAAATGGAGAATTTCAATAAGGAGATATGGGAAACTTTCGGAGAGAAGTTTGAAAATGTTAATACGCGTATCCAAAAAGCAGATACATACAAGCAGGAGACAAATAAACAAATGGACCATAGTGTTAAGAATTTGGATGAAACATCAGACAGCATCTCAGAAGGCATTAAAGTAAGTCCGAATACAGAAGAGAGTAGGAAGGAAATAGAATTTACAGAATACCAAGGTGTAATGCCATCTGAAAAGAAAAATAGCCACAACAAAAAGGATGTTCAAACCGTGGAAAGGAAGACCAAGAAAATAATAAAAACATGTAGAAAGAGAATAATAAATACCAAGGAAGAATGGGAGATGATTACAGGTGGATTAATTAATGTATTCAACCTTCCAATTAACGAACAGAGGGAGTTAATTAAGTTTACATCCCAGTTAAATGTGTCAACGATGGAAGTGTATCAGACAATATCAGCCGTATCTTCAAGACGGAAGACAACATGCAAATATTGGCCAAATAATCCAGAGGTAAAAGGGAATGGAATGAGATTAAATATGAGCAACTATGTTATGTTAGAGGAGGTACAATACCTGTTAGTTAAAAAGGAATGAATTATGATGGAAGACCGGTACTTAAGTGAAAGTTTCATAACAGCAAAATGGGAGAGCCGGATGGTAAGAAGATTATCAAGGAGAGAATTAATTCCGAACACCCCAGTAATCCGAGTAAAGGGAGTACCTGAAATAATGGACCACGGTTAAACAGACTCCAAACAAACCAGAAAAAAGGGACGGATTTTGTGGATACAAGACCAAGCAACCCATTGTAAATAAAACCCCAAAATTCAAAAAAAGCACGTAAGGACAACTTACTCAAGGTATTTCGAACAATAATTTAAAATGAAGAGACTAAAACCCCAAAATTCAAAAAAAGCACGTAAGGACAACTTACTCAAGGTATTTCGAACAATATAATTTAAAATGAAGAGACTAAAACCCCAAAATTCTAAAAGCATGTAAGGACATCTTACTCAAGTTATTTTGAAACCATATAATTTAAAATAAAAAGACAAACCACTAAGAAAATGTAAGAACAGATTATATAATTTAATTATAAATAACTGATTTAAACTGGACTAATAGGAAAAATAATATTTTGATGGTAACAAAAGAAGAATAAATAAATAAACAATTGATGGTAATGTGCTCAGATAAGAAGGTACAATAAGAAGAATAACGAATAATTTAATGACTCCAATGAAACTGAAGGATGATAATTAATACAACAAAAATTAGAATTTCTCGGAATTGAAGATTATATAAGAAGAAATGATACAGAGAAATATGTCACAAGAAGTGAAGTCAAAAGAATTTTAACATAAGGCCTATCAATGATTTTATATGCTATTAGTCAATGGAAAAGAAGAAGGAATCAAGGAGAAGAAGAAATATATAAATAAATAATAAAAGCTACAGTATGAAGAATCCCAAAAGTGTTTGGTACTAGTCGCTAATTGACTACTACTTATAATTTTTTTTATCTTTATGTATTGACCGTAGAAATGTTCCGGCAATAATTTTTATGAGCAGGGATGATGTTCCCCTGGTCTCAGAAGGTGTAAGGATGGACAGCGGTGTATGGACCCAGAGTGGCCACCCGACTGGTACCACCGCACAAGATAGGGAAAAATGTTAGGGAAATTGAATATTTAAGGGATAATAATTATAAAATAGCTGAAAGGAGTGATATTAGATTCCAGAAGTATAAATGAAGAAAATAGAAGGAAGATAGCAGACAGAAGCTTAATTGATAAAGCGAGTATATAAAAGTAAATAGAAATGAGTGTTAAAACAAGTTTAATATGATTAGTGTGACCAGTCCTTATCAAATAAAATGTGGAAGTACTACTACCCAGAGAAATAATTGATGAATTTGCCTCCAAGAGAGAGAGAGTATAGTAAGAAAACAGCAATTACCACAAGTCTGAATTACCAGAGATTACAATCAGTTGGAAATGAAACACTATTATGAAGATAAAGCCAAGAGGAGTTAAGAAAATGGAAATAATAAACAATTTATTTTTAATAAACAAGTTAAACTGAAATAAATTTGTTCTAGTGGGGGGGGCTTTATGTAACGTTACATAACCCTGTCCCAATAAACTAAATCCTAATAACATCAATGTCAGAAATGGGTAACCTATGGCTCGCTCAAAATTAAATTATATCACTCAATATGATAAACAATTCGAGTGGTATACAGTGCAAAGTGAGTTCTAGTGTACCCATTGAGGTGAAAAATAAAAGTGAAAGTAACGTATTGGAAAGTGTGCTGTAGGTTTGGAAATTACAAAACTATGAGAGTAGGCTGTAATACTACTAACTGATTTTGTATTTTTATTTATTTTATTGTAATATTTATATTGTATGGACAACCAATTGTTATACATAAGTTAATGTTATATTTTTTTAAATATTTGTGTTGTAATATAGGATAACCCAGGGTTAGTTTTAAAAGACATAAAAATTTAATTACCAAAAGATAATAAAAAATTAAAATAATCCTATGAAGGAAATGGCAACAGGAAGTAGTGCCGTGTAGGAATACTATGAGAGACTAAATAAATAATATATAAATTTATTTAAAGATAATAAAATTATCAAATACTTATATACAATGTCATAAGAAAATGAACCAAAACTTATTATGTAAACTAAATTAGTAAAGAAACCGGAATGGAAAGGAATTATTTTTCCATAAATAAAATATAAATTTATAATAATTACAAACTGCCTGCATAATAAAAATACTATGTGTTACTAAGAGTGATGAAAATAACAAGGATTGTTAAGAATAAAATTTTGAACAAAAAACCGTAGAGTTGAAGAAACGATGCTACTACAATTATAAAAAATAACCTTTTTTGGAACATTGGAGGAGTTGAAATTACCGCAAGATTAACAAACAGCATGACCACTATCTAATTATACATGATTAATCCAAATTAAATGGTTATATCCATTAATAAACAGTGAATGAAAACCTTCTGATGATCCAACATTGTTTCGGCCTAGTTCTCGCTGACAATTGAAAAATACTCCAGACGGTAAGGAAATTATAACGCAAGACGGACCTCATCACAGAAAAAGCTTCAATCCAGTAAGAACCATACGGAGCGAGGTAATATAAACATTTTTTCGTAATAATTCCAGAAGAAAACTCATTCTGAACGGTGATATAGAACAAAAAATAATCATTTGATCATATGTTTTTTAAAGTAAACAAATACACGCTGCTCTCTTACGGAAATTCCTGGAACTACATACTACATGAAAAATAAACCAAACTATTTAATAATTTTTCGGTATTTGTTAAGCGTAGTAATTATCCATTTCTGACACTCTCGTAACAAAAAGAACTTACCCTGAACCCTGGGGAATTATTAAGAATTATGTATTAATTGATGTTTTTTTTATATAGCGTAAAAATTGGGTAAATAACACCATATATGTTTTGCTCCTTAGACAATTCTATGTTTACTCTGTAAAGTCGAGATGATGTTTTATTGAATATAAGATTAATTGTGATACCTATATTTTGGTGGCAGGAGACAAAAGTCAATAATAAATAAAGTAATATTATTGAAAATTAATCTTGAATAATAAAGTGTTATAATTCGTTGTAGTTGGTAGTTGTAATAAATTTCAGCACAACAAACAGAAGAAATCGTCTAAACTGAGTGTAAATAATGATACTTACTCTCTCTTCTGCATAAGGCTGTACAACTTCCCTCTTTGACCCCAAATCACACACTCTCGATTTCTCTTCCGATTGAGTAAAACAAAATAAAAAAATTCTTTATTTATACTTTTTAAAACGTCAGTTAGTATAATTCAGAAGTGACGCACCCTACTTGAGGCATATAATATAACTATATAGTACCTCACATAAAAGAAGGACGTGACAGAATTGGCGAACCCAACATTTGGGGCTTGACTAAAGGTGTACGTTTCGCTAAGACCTCATCAAAGTAGGACGTTACAGAATTGCCGCCTGCAACGTGGAGCTTAAACGAAAACGAGGACGCCTAAGTAGGACGTTACAAGATTGGCGCTCAACGTAAAAGGGCGGTAATTAGAAAAGAATTTTGATGTTTAATAAAAATATATATCAAAAAATCTAATTATCGTTGGCAGTTATGAGAAAACAAGAAATGCATAATACCCGAGGCAAATCGAAGAAGAGAGGAGAAGAAAAGGAGATTGAAGAAGGTGGAAAGGAACAAGAAATAGAGTTAGTCACAGACAGTGAAATGGACCAACAGACAGGTGATACAGAGGAAACCGCAGTAGTTATGGATACGGACAAGGAAATAGTTGAAGAGGATGCCCAAGGGGATCAACCAGATAAATCCAACCAAAAAGAAGATATAAGCATACAGGAGATGTTAAGAATTATAATGGAAGGGAATAACAAGATCCAGGAAGATAATAAGTGAACCAATGACAAAATAGATGAAAATTTTAGAAACAGGAGGAAGCCTTGAAACAAACCAATGAGGAAAATAAGGAGAATTTTAAGAAACAGGAGGAAAACTTAAAACAAACCAATGAGGAAAATAAGGAGAATTTTAAGAAACAGGAGGAAAACTTAAAACAAACCATGAATGAACAATACCATGAACTGAAGGAAGCGGTTGAAGGGCAAAGAGAAGAGATGAATGCAAAATTTGAAGAGAATAAAGAAAATTTAAAACAATTTGAGGGTAAAATGGAGAATTTCAATAAGGAGATATGGGAAACTTTCGGAGAGAAGTTTGAAAATGTTAATACGCGTATCCAAAAAGCAGATACATACAAGCAGGAGACAAATAAACAAATGGACCATAGTGTTAAGAATTTGGATGAAACATCAGACAGCATCTCAGAAGGCATTAAAGTAAGTCCGAATACAGAAGAGAGTAGGAAGGAAATAGAATTTACAGAATACCAAGGTGTAATGCCATCTGAAAAGAAAAATAGCCACAACAAAAAGGATGTTCAAACCGTGGAAAGGAAGACCAAGAAAATAATAAAAACATGTAGAAAGAGAATAATAAATACCAAGGAAGAATGGGAGATGATTACAGGTGGATTAATTAATGTATTCAACCTTCCAATTAACGAACAGAGGGAGTTAATTAAGTTTACATCCCAGTTAAATGTGTCAACGATGGAAGTGTATCAGACAATATCAGCCGTATCTTCAAGACGGAAGACAACATGCAAATATTGGGCAAATAATCCAGAGGTAAAAGGGAATGGAATGAGATTAAATATGAGCAACTATGTTATGTTAGAGGAGGTACAATACCTGTTAGTTAAAAAGGAATGAATTATGATGGAAGACCGGTACTTAAGTGAAAGTTTCATAACAGCAAAATGGGAGAGCCGGATGGTAAGAAGATTATCAAGGAGAGAATTAATTCCGAACACCCCAGTAATCCGAGTAAAGGGAGTACCTGAAATAATGGACCACGGTTAAACAGACTCCAAACAAACCAGAAAATATCGGTATGGAGAACCATACATGACTTCCATATTCTAAGATTTATATTTAAAATCATTTTCAGCCAAACAGCCAGGCTGTGTCTTACCTGCCTTTTTATTGCTGTATTAAATGAAAAATATTATATTACATTAAAATGAAAAAATTATAATTTTATTGCCTGGCAACAAAATTATTTTATTTTTAACAATTACCATTGTTTCAACAAGTTTAAATAAATTTTCAAGTACTTTACTCTTGTTAAAACGTATAAGGTTGCAGGTAAACTACCCCTTCCCCTTAACCGATCTTCACCAAAATCGAAAGTCATTGAGACCTCTACAATTCAGGGACGTATGCAAAAAATTATTTGATTCTGTTTGAATTTGCGGCTGTTATCGTTTGCCATAGAAAATACGCTTGATAAAAAAACGTTGCAGGTAAACTACCCCTTCCCCTTAACCGATCTTCACCAAAAACAATAGGTCTTGAGTACTCTACAAATCAGGACTGTATGCAAAACATTATTTGATTCTGTTTGAATTTGCGGCTGTTATCGTTTGCCATAGAAAATACCCTTGTTAAAAAAACGTTGCAGGTAAACTACCCCTTTCCCTCAACCGATCTTCACCAAAAACAATAGGTCTTGAGAAATCTACAATTCAGGGCTGTATGCGAAACATTATTTGATTCTGTTTGAATTTGCGGCTATCGTTTTCCAAAAAAAAAAAATTTCCCTTGATAAAAAAAACCGTAGCAGGTAAACTACCCCTTCCCCTCAACCGATCTTCACCAAAAACAATAGGTCGCGAGTACTCTACAAACCAGGGCTGTATGCAAAAAATTATTTGATTCTGTTTGAATTTGCGGCAGTTGTCGTTTGCCATAGAAAATACGCATGATAAAAAACGTTGCTGGTAAACTACCCCTTCCCCTCAACCGATCTTCACCAAAAACAATAGGTCTTGAGTACTCTACAAATCAGGGCTGTATGCAGAAAATTATTTGATTCTGTTTGAATTTGCGGCTGTTATCGTTTGCCATAGAAAATACCCTTGTTAAAAAAACGTTGTAGGTAAACTACCCCTTTCCCTTAACCGATCTTCACCAAAAACAAAAGGTATTGAGAACTCTACAATTTAGGGCTGTATGCAAATAATCTTTTCATTCTGTTTGAATTTGCGGCTGTTATCGTTTGCCATAGGAAATACCCTTGTTAAAACATAAAACGTTACAGGTAAACTACCCCTTTCCCTTAACCGATCTTCACCAAAAACAATAGGTCTTGAGAACTCTACAATTCAGGGCTGTATGCGAAACATTATTTGATTCTGTTTGAATTTGCGGCTGTTATCGTTTGCCAAACAAACAAAATTACCCTTGCTAAAAAAAAACCGTTGCAGGTAAACTACCCCTTTCCCTCAACCGATCTTCACCAAAAACAATAGGTCGCGAGAACTCTGCAAAACCGGGCTGTATGCAAAAAATTATTTGATTCTGTTTGAATTTGCGGCAGTTATCGTTTGCCATAGAAAAAAATCTACAGACACACAGACAGACAGACAGACACACAGACACTTTTCGGAAAACGACTTTTTTTCATGTTTTGAGTGTAGTAGAATAAGAATCTGCAATAATCTCGAACACGATTTTTTTTGCCATCACCATACTTCCATTCCTTAAGGAATATGGAAGTAAAAAGGGACGGATTTTGTGGATACAAGACCAAGCAACCCATTGTAAATAAAACCCCAAAATTCAAAAAAAGCACGTAAGGACAACTTACTCAAGGTATTTCGAACAATAATTTAAAATGAAGAGACTAAAACCCCAAAATTCAAAAAAAGCACGTAAGGACAACTTACTCAAGGTATTTCGAACAATATAATTTAAAATGAAGAGACTAAAACCCCAAAATTCTAAAAGCATGTAAGGACATCTTACTCAAGTTATTTTGAAACCATATAATTTAAAATAAAAAGACAAACCACTAAGAAAATGTAAGAACAGATTATATAATTTAATTATAAATAACTGATTTAAACTGGACTAATAGGAAAAATAATATTTTGATGGTAACAAAAGAAGAATAAATAAATAAACAATTGATGGTAATGTGCTCAGATAAGAAGGTACAATAAGAAGAATAACGAATAATTTAATGACTCCAATGAAACTGAAGGATGATAATTAATACAACAAAAATTAGAATTTCTCGGAATTGAAGATTATATAAGAAGAAATGATACAGAGAAATATGTCACAAGAAGTGAAGTCAAAAGAATTTTAACATAAGGCCTATCAATGATTTTATATGCTATTAGTCAATGGAAAAGAAGAAGGAATCAAGGAGAAGAAGAAATATATAAATAAATACAAACAGCTACAGTATGAAGAATCCCAAAAGTGTTTGGTACTAGTCGCTAATTGACTACTACTTATAATTTTTTTTATCTTTATGTATTGACCGTAGAAATGTTCCGGCAATAATTTTTATGAGCAGGGATGATGTTCCCCTGGTCTCAGAAGGTGTAAGGATGGACAGCGGTGTATGGACCCAGAGTGGCCACCCGACTGGTACCACCGCACAAGATAGGGAAAAATGTTAGGGAAATTGAATATTTAAGGGATAATAATTATAAAATAGCTGAAAGGAGTGATATTAGATTCCAGAAGTATAAATGAAGAAAATAGAAGGAAGATAGCAGACAGAAGCTTAATTGATAAAGCGAGTATATAAAAGTAAATAGAAATGAGTGTTAAAACAAGTTTAATATGATTAGTGTGACCAGTCCTTATCAAATAAAATGTGGAAGTACTACTACCCAGAGAAATAATTGATGAATTTGCCTCCAAGAGAGAGAGAGTATAGTAAGAAAACAGCAATTACCACAAGTCTGAATTACCAGAGATTACAATCAGTTGGAAATGAAACACTATTATGAAGATAAAGCCAAGAGGAGTTAAGAAAATGGAAATAATAAACAATTTATTTTTAATAAACAAGTTAAACTGAAATAAATTTGTTCTAGTGGGGGGGCTTTATGTAACGTTACATAACCCTGTCCCAATAAACTAAATCCTAATAACATCAATGTCAGAAATGGGTAACCTATGGCTCGCTCAAAATTAAATTATATCACTCAATATGATAAACAATTCGAGTGGTATACAGTGCAAAGTGAGTTCTAGTGTACCCATTGAGGTGAAAAATAAAACTGAAAGTAACGTATTACCAAACTGTGCTGTAGGTTTGGAAATTACAAAACTATGAGAGTAGGCTGTAATACTACTAACTGATTTTGTATTTTTATTTATTTTATTGTAATATTTATATTGTATGGACAACCAATTGTTATACATAAGTTAATGTTATATTTTTTTAAATATTTGTGTTGTAATATAGGATAACCCAGGGTTAGTTTTAAAAGACATAAAAATTTAATTACCAAAAGATAATAAAAAATTAAAATAATCCTATGAAGGAAATGGCAACAGGAAGTAGTGCCGTGTAGGAATACTATGAGAGACTAAATAAATAATATATAAATTTATTTAAAGATAATAAAATTATCAAATACTTATATACAATGTCATAAGAAAATGAACCAAAACTTATTATGTAAACTAAATTAGTAAAGAAACCGGAATGGAAAGGAATTATTTTTCCATAAATAAAATATAAATTTATAATAATTACAAACTGCCTGCATAATAAAAATACTATGTGTTACTAAGAGTGATGAAAATAACAAGGATTGTTAAGAATAAAATTTTGAACAAAAAACCGTAGAGTTGAAGAAACGATGCTACTACAATTATAAAAAATAACCTTTTTTGGAACATTGGAGGAGTTGAAATTACCGCAAGATTAACAAACAGCATGACCACTATCTAATTATACATGATTAATCCAAATTAAATGGTTATATCCATTAATAAACAGTGAATGAAAACCTTCTGATGATCCAACATTGTTTCGGCCTAGTTCTCGCTGACAATTGAAAAATACTCCAGACGGTAAGGAAATTATAACGCAAGACGGACCTCATCACAGAAAAAGCTTCAATCCAGTAAGAACCATACGGAGCGAGGTAATATAAACATTTTTTCGTAATAATTCCAGAAGAAAACTCATTCTGAACGGTGATATAGAACAAAAAATAATCATTTGATCATATGTTTTTTAAAGTAAACAAATACACGCTGCTCTCTTACGGAAATTCCTGGAACTACATACTACATGAAAAATAAACCAAACTATTTAATAATTTTTCGGTATTTGTTAAGCGTAGTAATTATCCATTTCTGACACTCTCGTAACAAAAAGAACTTACCCTGAACCCTGGGGAATTATTAAGAATTATGTATTAATTGATGTTTTTTTTATATAGCGTAAAAATTGGGTAAATAACACCATATATGTTTTGCTCCTTAGACAATTCTATGTTTACTCTGTAAAGTCGAGATGATGTTTTATTGAATATAAGATTAATTGTGATACCTATATTTTGGTGGCAGGAGACAAAAGTCAATAATAAATAAAGTAATATTATTGAAAATTAATCTTGAATAATAAAGTGTTATAATTCATTGTAGTTGGTAGTTGTAATAAATTTCAGCACAACAAACAGAAGAAATCGTCTAAACTGAGTGTAAATAATGATACTTACTCTCTCTTCTGCATAAGGCTGTACAACTTCCCTCTTTGACCCCAAATCACACACTCTCGATTTCTCTTCCGATTGAGTAAAACAAAATAAAAAAATTCTTTATTTATACTTTTTAAAACGTCAGTTAGTATAATTCAGAAGTGACGCACCCTACTTGAGGCATATAATATAACTATATAGTACCTCACATAAAAGAAGGACGTGACAGAATTGGCGAACCCAACATTTGGGGCTTGACTAAAGGTGTACGTTTCGCTAAGACCTCATCAAAGTAGGACGTTACAGAATTGCCGCCTGCAACGTGGAGCTTAAACGAAAACGAGGACGCCTAAGTAGGACGTTACAAGATTGGCGCTCAACGTAAAAGGGCGGTAATTAGAAAAGAATTTTGATGTTTAATAAAAATATATATCAAAAAATCTAATTATCGTTGGCAGTTATGAGAAAACAAGAAATGCATAATACCCGAGGCAAATCGAAGAAGAGAGGAGAAGAAAAGGAGATTGAAGAAGGTGGAAAGGAACAAGAAATAGAGTTAGTCACAGACAGTGAAATGGACCAACAGACAGGTGATACAGAGGAAACCGCAGTAGTTATGGATACGGACAAGGAAATAGTTGAAGAGGATGCCCAAGGGGATCAACCAGATAAATCCAACCAAAAAGAAGATATAAGCATACAGGAGATGTTAAGAATTATAATGGAAGGGAATAACAAGATCCAGGAAGATAATAAGTGAACCAATGACAAAATAGATGAAAATTTTAGAAACAGGAGGAAGCCTTGAAACAAACCAATGAGGAAAATAAGGAGAATTTTAAGAAACAGGAGGAAAACTTAAAACAAACCAATGAGGAAAATAAGGAGAATTTTAAGAAACAGGAGGAAAACTTAAAACAAACCATGAATGAACAATACCATGAACTGAAGGAAGCGGTTGAAGGGCAAAGAGAAGAGATGAATGCAAAATTTGAAGAGAATAAAGAAAATTTAAAACAATTTGAGGGTAAAATGGAGAATTTCAATAAGGAGATATGGGAAACTTTCGGAGAGAAGTTTGAAAATGTTAATACGCGTATCCAAAAAGCAGATACATACAAGCAGGAGACAAATAAACAAATGGACCATAGTGTTAAGAATTTGGATGAAACATCAGACAGCATCTCAGAAGGCATTAAAGTAAGTCCGAATACAGAAGAGAGTAGGAAGGAAATAGAATTTACAGAATACCAAGGTGTAATGCCATCTGAAAAGAAAAATAGCCACAACAAAAAGGATGTTCAAACCGTGGAAAGGAAGACCAAGAAAATAATAAAAACATGTAGAAAGAGAATAATAAATACCAAGGAAGAATGGGAGATGATTACAGGTGGATTAATTAATGTATTCAACCTTCCAATTAACGAACAGAGGGAGTTAATTAAGTTTACATCCCAGTTAAATGTGTCAACGATGGAAGTGTATCAGACAATATCAGCCGTATCTTCAAGACGGAAGACAACATGCAAATAATCCAGAGGTAAAAGGGAATGGAATGAGATTAAATATGAGCAACTATGTTATGTTAGAGGAGGTACAATACCTGTTAGTTAAAAAGGAATGAATTATGATGGAAGACCGGTACTTAAGTGAAAGTTTCATAACAGCAAAATGGGAGAGCCGGATGGTAAGAAGATTATCAAGGAGAGAATTAATTCCGAACACCCCAGTAATCCGAGTAAAGGGAGTACCTGAAATAATGGACCACGGTTAAACAGACTCCAAACAAACCAGAAAAAAGGGACGGATTTTGTGGATACAAGACCAAGCAACCCATTGTAAATAAAACCCCAAAATTCAAAAAAAGCACGTAAGGACAACTTACTCAAGGTATTTCGAACAATAATTTAAAATGAAGAGACTAAAACCCCAAAATTCAAAAAAAGCACGTAAGGACAACTTACTCAAGGTATTTCGAACAATATAATTTAAAATGAAGAGACTAAAACCCCAAAATTCTAAAAGCATGTAAGGACATCTTACTCAAGTTATTTTGAAACCATATAATTTAAAATAAAAAGACAAACCACTAAGAAAATGTAAGAACAGATTATATAATTTAATTATAAATAACTGATTTAAACTGGACTAATAGGAAAAATAATATTTTGATGGTAATAAAAGAAGAATAAATAAATAAACAATTGATGGTAATGTGCTCAGATAAGAAGGTACAATAAGAAGAATAACGAATAATTTAATGACTCCAATGAAACTGAAGGAGGATGATAATTAATACAACAAAAATTAGAATTTCTCGGAATTGAAGATTATATAAGAAGAAATGATACAGAGAAATATGTCACAAGAAGTGAAGTCAAAAGAATTTTAACATAAGGCCTATCAATGATGTTATATGCTATTAGTCAATGGAAAAGAAGAAGGAACAAGGAGAAGAAGAAATATATAAATAAATACAAACAGCTACAGTATGAAGAATCCCAAAAGTGTTTGGTACTAGTCGCTAATTGACTACTACTTATAATTTTTTTTATCTTTATGTATTGACCGTAGAAATGTTCCGGCAATAATTTTTATGAGCAGGGATGATGTTCCCCTGGTCTCAGAAGGTGTAAGGATGGACAGCGGTGTATGGACCCAGAGTGGCCACCCGACTGGTACCACCGCACAAGATAGGGAAAAATGTTAGGGAAATTGAATATTTAAGGGATAATAATTATAAAATAGCTGAAAGGAGTGATATTAGTTTCCAGAAGTATAAATGAAGAAAATAGAAGGAAGATAGCAGACAGAAGCTTAATTGATAAAGCGAGTATATAAAAGTAATTAGAAATGAGTGTTAAAACAAGTTTAATATGATTAGTGTGACCAGTCCTTATCAAATAAAATGTGGAAGTACTACTACCCAGAGAAATAATTGATGAATTTGCCTCCAAGAGAGAGAGAGTATAGTAAGAAAACAGCAATTACCACAAGTCTGAATTACCAGAGAGTACAATCAGTTGGAAATAAAACACTATTATGAAGATAAAGCCAAGAGGAGTTAAGAAAATGGAAATAATAAACAATTTATTTTTAATAAACAAGTTAAACTGAAATAAATTTGTTCTAGTGGGGGGGGCTTTATGTAACGTTACATAACCCTGTCCCAATAAACTAAATCCTAATAACATCAATGTCAGAAATGGGTAACCTATGGCTCGCTCAAAATTAAATTATATCACTCAATATGATAAACAATTCGAGTGGTATACAGTGCAAAGTGAGTTCTAGTGTACCCATTGAGGTGAAAAATAAAACTGAAAGTAACGTATTACCAAACTGTGCTGTAGGTTTGGAAATTACAAAACTATGAGAGTAGGCTGTAATACTACTAACTGATTTTGTATTTTTATTTATTTTATTGTAATATTTATATTGTATGGACAACCAATTGTTATACATAAGTTAATGTTATATTTTTTTAAATATTTGTGTTGTAATATAAGATAACCCAGGGTTAGTTTTTAAAGACATAAAAATTTAATTACCAAAAGATAATAAAAAATTAAAATAATCCTATGAAGGAAATGGCAACAGGAAGTAGTGCCGTGTAGGAATACTATGAGAGACTAAATAAATAATATATAAATTTATTTAAAGATAATAAAATTATCAAATACTTATATACAATGTCATAAGAAAATAAACCAAAACTTATTATGTAAACTAAATTAGTAAAGAAACTGGAATGGAAAGGAATTATTTTTCCATAAATAAAATATAAATTTATAATAATTACAAACTGCCTGCATAATAAAAATACTATGTGTTACTAAGAGTGATGAAAATAACAAGGATTGTTAAGAATAAAATTTTGAACAAAAAACCGTAGAGTTGAAGAAACGATGCTACTACAATTATAAAAAATAACCTTTTTTGGAACATTGGAGGAGTTGAAATTACCGCAAGATTAACAAACAGCATGACCACTATCTAATTATACATGATTAATCCAAATTAAATGGTTATATCCATTAATAAACAGTGAATGAAAACCTTCTGATGATCCAACATTGTTTCGGCCTAGTTCTCGCTGACAATTGAAAAATACTCCAGACGGTAAGGAAATTATAACGCAAGACGGACCTCATCACAGAAAAAGCTTCAATCCAGTAAGAACCATACGGAGCGAGGTAATATAAACATTTTTTCGTAATAATTCCAGAAGAAAACTCATTCTGAACGGTGATATAGAACAAAAAATAATCATTTGATCATATGTTTTTTAAAGTAAACAAATACACGCTGCTCTCTTACGGAAATTCCTGGAACTACATACTACATGAAAAATAAACCAAACTATTTAATAATTTTTCGGTATTTGTTAAGCGTAGTAATTATCCATTTCTGACACTCTCGTAACAAAAAGAACTTACCCTGAACCCTGGGGAATTATTAAGAATTATGTATTAATTGATGTTTTTTTTATATAGCGTAAAAATTGGGTAAATAACACCATATATGTTTTGCTCCTTAGACAATTCTATGTTTACTCTGTAAAGTCGAGATGATGTTTTATTGAATATAAGATTAATTGTGATACCTATATTTTGGTGGCAGGAGACAAAAGTCAATAATAAATAAAGTAATATTATTGAAAATTAATCTTGAATAATAAAGTGTTATAATTCATTGTAGTTGGTAGTTGTAATAAATTTCAGCACAACAAACAGAAGAAATCGTCTAAACTGAGTGTAAATAATGATACTTACTCTCTCTTCTGCATAAGGCTGTACAACTTCCCTCTTTGACCCCAAATCACACACTCTCGATTTCTCTTCCGATTGAGTAAAACAAAATAAAAAAATTCTTTATTTATACTTTTTAAAACGTCAGTTAGTATAATTCAGAAGTGACGCACCCTACTTGAGGCATATAATATAACTATATAGTACCTCACATAAAAGAAGGACGTGACAGAATTGGCGAACCCAACATTTGGGGCTTGACTAAAGGTGTACGTTTCGCTAAGACCTCATCAAAGTAGGACGTTACAGAATTGCCGCCTGCAACGTGGAGCTTAAACGAAAACGAGGACGCCTAAGTAGGACGTTACAAGATTGGCGCTCAACGTAAAAGGGCGGTAATTAGAAAAGAATTTTGATGTTTAATAAAAATATATATCAAAAAATCTAATTATCGTTGGCAGTTATGAGAAAACAAGAAATGCATAATACCCGAGGCAAATCGAAGAAGAGAGGAGAAGAAAAGGAGATTGAAGAAGGTGGAAAGGAACAAGAAATAGAGTTAGTCACAGACAGTGAAATGGACCAACAGACAGGTGATACAGAGGAAACCGCAGTAGTTATGGATACGGACAAGGAAATAGTTGAAGAGGATGCCCAAGGGGATCAACCAGATAAATCCAACCAAAAAGAAGATATAAGCATACAGGAGATGTTAAGAATTATAATGGAAGGGAATAACAAGATCCAGGAAGATAATAAGTGAACCAATGACAAAATAGATGAAAATTTTAGAAACAGGAGGAAGCCTTGAAACAAACCAATGAGGAAAATAAGGAGAATTTTAAGAAACAGGAGGAAAACTTAAAACAAACCAATGAGGAAAATAAGGAGAATTTTAAGAAACAGGAGGAAAACTTAAAACAAACCATGAATGAACAATACCATGAACTGAAGGAAGCGGTTGAAGGGCAAAGAGAAGAGATGAATGCAAAATTTGAAGAGAATAAAGAAAATTTAAAACAATTTGAGGGTAAAATGGAGAATTTCAATAAGGAGATACGGGAAACTTTCGGAGAGAAGTTTGAAAATGTTAATACGCGTATCCAAAAAGCAGATACATACAAGCAGGAGACAAATAAACAAATGGACCATAGTGTTAAGAATTTGGATGAAACATCAGACAGCATCTCAGAAGGCATTAAAGTAAGTCCGAATACAGAAGAGAGTAGGAAGGAAATAGAATTTACAGAATACCAAGGTGTAATGCCATCTGAAAAGAAAAATAGCCACAACAAAAAGGATGTTCAAACCGTGGAAAGGAAGACCAAGAAAATAATAAAAACATGTAGAAAGAGAATAATAAATACCAAGGAAGAATGGGAGATGATTACAGGTGGATTAATTAATGTATTCAACCTTCCAATTAACGAACAGAGGGAGTTAATTAAGTTTACATCCCAGTTAAATGTGTCAACGATGGAAGTGTATCAGACAATATCAGCCGTATCTTCAAGACGGAAGACAACATGCAAATAATCCAGAGGTAAAAGGGAATGGAATGAGATTAAATATGAGCAACTATGTTATGTTAGAGGAGGTACAATACCTGTTAGTTAAAAAGGAATGAATTATGATGGAAGACCGGTACTTAAGTGAAAGTTTCATAACAGCAAAATGGGAGAGCCGGATGGTAAGAAGATTATCAAGGAGAGAATTAATTCCGAACACCCCAGTAATCCGAGTAAAGGGAGTACCTGAAATAATGGACCACGGTTAAACAGACTCCAAACAAACCAGAAAAAAGGGACGGATTTTGTGGATACAAGACCAAGCAACCCATTGTAAATAAAACCCCAAAATTCAAAAAAAGCACGTAAGGACAACTTACTCAAGGTATTTCGAACAATAATTTAAAATGAAGAGACTAAAACCCCAAAATTCAAAAAAAGCACGTAAGGACAACTTACTCAAGGTATTTCGAACAATATAATTTAAAATGAAGAGACTAAAACCCCAAAATTCTAAAAGCATGTAAGGACATCTTACTCAAGTTATTTTGAAACCATATAATTTAAAATAAAAAGACAAACCACTAAGAAAATGTAAGAACAGATTATATAATTTAATTATAAATAACTGATTTAAACTGGACTAATAGGAAAAATAATATTTTGATGGTAATAAAAGAAGAATAAATAAATAAACAATTGATGGTAATGTGCTCAGATAAGAAGGTACAATAAGAAGAATAACGAATAATTTAATGACTCCAATGAAACTGAAGGAGGATGATAATTAATACAACAAAAATTAGAATTTCTCGGAATTGAAGATTATATAAGAAGAAATGATACAGAGAAATATGTCACAAGAAGTGAAGTCAAAAGAATTTTAACATAAGGCCTATCAATGATGTTATATGCTATTAGTCAATGGAAAAGAAGAAGGAACAAGGAGAAGAAGAAATATATAAATAAATACAAACAGCTACAGTATGAAGAATCCCAAAAGTGTTTGGTACTAGTCGCTAATTGACTACTACTTATAATTTTTTTTATCTTTATGTATTGACCGTAGAAATGTTCCGGCAATAATTTTTATGAGCAGGGATGATGTTCCCCTGGTCTCAGAAGGTGTAAGGATGGACAGCGGTGTATGGACCCAGAGTGGCCACCCGACTGGTACCACCGCACAAGATAGGGAAAAATGTTAGGGAAATTGAATATTTAAGGGATAATAATTATAAAATAGCTGAAAGGAGTGATATTAGATTCCAGAAGTATAAATGAAGAAAATAGAAGGAAGATAGCAGACAGAAGCTTAATTGATAAAGCGAGTATATAAAAGTAATTAGAAATGAGTGTTAAAACAAGTTTAATATGATTAGTGTGACCAGTCCTTATCAAATAAAATGTGGAAGTACTACTACCCAGAGAAATAATTGATGAATTTGCCTCCAAGAGAGAGAGAGTATAGTAAGAAAACAGCAATTACCACAAGTCTGAATTACCAGAGAGTACAATCAGTTGGAAATAAAACACTATTATGAAGATAAAGCCAAGAGGAGTTAAGAAAATGGAAATAATAAACAATTTATTTTTAATAAACAAGTTAAACTGAAATAAATTTGTTCTAGTGGGGGGGGCTTTATGTAACGTTACATAACCCTGTCCCAATAAACTAAATCCTAATAACATCAATGTCAGAAATGGGTAACCTATGGCTCGCTCAAAATTAAATTATATCACTCAATATGATAAACAATTCGAGTGGTATACAGTGCAAAGTGAGTTCTAGTGTACCCATTGAGGTGAAAAATAAAACTGAAAGTAACGTATTACCAAACTGTGCTGTAGGTTTGGAAATTACAAAACTATGAGAGTAGGCTGTAATACTACTAACTGATTTTGTATTTTTATTTATTTTATTGTAATATTTATATTGTATGGACAACCAATTGTTATACATAAGTTAATGTTATATTTTTTTAAATATTTGTGTTGTAATATAAGATAACCCAGGGTTAGTTTTTAAAGACATAAAAATTTAATTACCAAAAGATAATAAAAAATTAAAATAATCCTATGAAGGAAATGGCAACAGGAAGTAGTGCCGTGTAGGAATACTATGAGAGACTAAATAAATAATATATAAATTTATTTAAAGATAATAAAATTATCAAATACTTATATACAATGTCATAAGAAAATAAACCAAAACTTATTATGTAAACTAAATTAGTAAAGAAACTGGAATGGAAAGGAATTATTTTTCCATAAATAAAATATAAATTTATAATAATTACAAACTGCCTGCATAATAAAAATACTATGTGTTACTAAGAGTGATGAAAATAACAAGGATTGTTAAGAATAAAATTTTGAACAAAAAACCGTAGAGTTGAAGAAACGATGCTACTACAATTATAAAAAATAACCTTTTTTGGAACATTGGAGGAGTTGAAATTACCGCAAGATTAACAAACAGCATGACCACTATCTAATTATACATGATTAATCCAAATTAAATGGTTATATCCATTAATAAACAGTGAATGAAAACCTTCTGATGATCCAACATTGTTTCGGCCTAGTTCTCGCTGACAATTGAAAAATACTCCAGACGGTAAGGAAATTATAACGCAAGACGGACCTCATCACAGAAAAAGCTTCAATCCAGTAAGAACCATACGGAGCGAGGTAATATAAACATTTTTTCGTAATAATTCCAGAAGAAAACTCATTCTGAACGGTGATATAGAACAAAAAATAATCATTTGATCATATGTTTTTTAAAGTAAACAAATACACGCTGCTCTCTTACGGAAATTCCTGGAACTACATACTACATGAAAAATAAACCAAACTATTTAATAATTTTTCGGTATTTGTTAAGCGTAGTAATTATCCATTTCTGACACTCTCGTAACAAAAAGAACTTACCCTGAACCCTGGGGAATTATTAAGAATTATGTATTAATTGATGTTTTTTTTATATAGCGTAAAAATTGGGTAAATAACACCATATATGTTTTGCTCCTTAGACAATTCTATGTTTACTCTGTAAAGTCGAGATGATGTTTTATTGAATATAAGATTAATTGTGATACCTATATTTTGGTGGCAGGAGACAAAAGTCAATAATAAATAAAGTAATATTATTGAAAATTAATCTTGAATAATAAAGTGTTATAATTCATTGTAGTTGGTAGTTGTAATAAATTTCAGCACAACAAACAGAAGAAATCGTCTAAACTGAGTGTAAATAATGATACTTACTCTCTCTTCTGCATAAGGCTGTACAACTTCCCTCTTTGACCCCAAATCACACACTCTCGATTTCTCTTCCGATTGAGTGAAACAAAATAAAAAAATTCTTTATTTATACTTTTTAAAACGTCAGTTAGTATAATTCAGAAGTGACGCATCCTACTTGAGGCATATAATATAACTATATAGTACCTCACATAAAAGAAGGACGTGACAGAATTGGCGAACCCAACATTTGGGGCTTGACTAAAGGTGTACGTTTCGCTAAGACCTCATCAAAGTAGGACGTTACAGAATTGCCGCCTGCAACGTGGGGTTAAACGAAAACGAGGACGCCTAAGTAGGACGTTACAATATTAATATTTTCCCAGATATTTTTCTATTTTGTTACCTTTTTGTATGTTTTTAATTAATTTGACATTTTGAATGTCTGGAAATGTATGTTTATTATTTAAACAGTTTGTGGCTAAATTATACTTGTAAATATGAAGTTTTAAAATTGCATTGCGATGTTGAATCTCTCGGACAGTTTTTTCTTCATCTGGCCTACGTAAAATTTATTGCAATCTGGACATTCTATTTTGTAAACCCATTTTTATTGTAAATGTTGAATTTAGTTTTAGGTTTTATTTGATTAAAAACAATATTATCTGTGTTATAAGATATTTTTAAATTGTATCTTTAAATAGTTTGCTTAGTTTATGAGTTATGTTTCCATAATAAGTAATGTTGATATATTTTATATTTAAAAGGAATAAATCCGAAATTAGTACCAAGCCACGTGTTGTTTAATCAAATATAGTGTGACTTACCGTCTGTGACTTTCTGCAACAATGTCTTCACTCTAAAGTTTACATGTTTAGGGACACTTGTCCCATCCTCAGAACTTAAAAGTGTGTTCGTATATCATCAAACGATGATATAGTTGCTGAATGATTAAAACATTAAAATCCACATTAAACAAAACCACAATAAGTTCTTGGTTCTTGATTCAGTGCGCGGTCAGTCGCCGTACAGTGTACACCGTTTAACCGTCGCGCTCGACTATGTACATTTAAGTATTGTGGTTTTGTTTAATGTGGATTTTAATGTTTTAATCATTCGACAACTATATCATCGTTTGATGATATACGAACACACTTTTAAGTTCTGAGGATGGGACAAGTGTCCCGAAACATGTAAACTTTAGAGTGAAGAAAGTTGCAGAAAGTCACAGACGGTAAGTTAGAATATATTTGATTAATATTTTATATTGTCATTAGTAGATTGATTTTTATATGAAGTTTTGTAAGGTGTTTGTTTAGTGTTTATGTTTTATTTTATTTTATAATTTATTGACAGTTTTTATTTTGTATCCATTGTCTATTGCTATTTGTTGGATATTTCTTTCTTGTTCATTTAATGGGATTCTATACTTACGGTATATTAATGAATTGTTCAAGGGCTGTGCGGGACGAAGGGCTTGCCCGTCGCCCGCTCGTATACTACGTTCCGAGCTTCAATAGAGCTCCTGCCGCAGGGACGACTGATAGATCTGGATTTAGGGTGTGGCCTGCTACCAGCCGTGGGTTTTCAATTAATTACTTAATTGAGGGTGAGTGTGCGCCGAGGCCGGGTCCAAGATTCTCCTGGCACAGATTGGTAGTGACCGAGGGCGCTAATCAGGTTGTTGCCCTGGAATTGGGCGGAGCGGCGATAAAATTTTCGGGACAGTGTCCGTATAGTGGCGTCCAGGGAACAGACACACAGGGAGTCACGGATCGTTTTGTTTGATGTCAGGTAATGGGCTTTGCATGCCCAGCGCAATCCTCGGTTAAGTAGAGACTGAAGCTTTCGCTTGTGGGTCTTGGGCAAGTAGCCCCAAATGGGTATCGCATAGGTAACCATCGGCGCCACATAGTGGAGACGATAAGCTTCCCTAGGTGGCAGGTTAATGAATTGAATGCTGCCATTATTTATCGTAGTCTGGGCGAAACTTTGGTTTTAAGTGAAACACAACGACCCTATGTTGAATTGAAAAACAGTGTTGTTATCTGTAGTTGGTGACTTGTATAATTTATTGAGTGTATATGCAGTGTTTGTTACATTAGATTATTGTGTGAACTCTGTTGTATCCTCCGATTGTTTTGTTTACTGACTCTAGTATTAAAGTTGTAAGTAATGAATTCTCTGGTGTTCAGTTATTTTATTCATGCCGTTAACGATGGCGATCCATGTGACCATCTTAACAATATTTGGCAGTTTCATCCATGAGAAGCATAATTGAAATAAGTATCATTTGGGTGTCGTGTCAGTTGAAATGTTTGATTGTTGCATTGCGTCTGGGTTTCACCAGATTCCACCAAGCTAAGATCGGTGTGTAATGCGCCACAATATAACAGTCATGATTATTTTTAAAATCGAAGCAAAACGCATTGTGTAATGTGGCCAGGAACAATGTCTGTGTGTAATTTTGTAGAGAAGGGAACCAACAGATGTCGCTGTTTATTAATGTATGTGGTCACAGTTCTGTGGTGTCGTAAATCATTGTACTGCACAATAGTTGCAAGATAAATTGTCTGTCAAAATATTGTTACGTTCTATTTTTGAGTTGCTAGAATTGGTTCATACCTTCTTATTTGATAAGTACGGTTTGGTTCTATACGGTATGATAATATGTGTTTAAGTAATTGTAAGTCTCAACAATGGCATGAGTAGATTACGTTGTCAATAATGATAAAAGTAGGATTATGCTAAATTGTAGTTGTGTTGAATTACACCGCCTGTAACACTCGTTAGTTGATGTGTGATGATAATTAATTATGTGGTTATCTAACTAATTACTTACTTAGATTGTTAATTCTTCATTCGTGATAACCCTATTCATCCTGTTATAGTCATGGATGATAATTGAAGATTCGAAATTCTTCAATTCGGCTGGCCATTGGTGCTATCAACTGATTCAGATGTAAACATAACCTTCACTCATAACCACTAAAACTTGTTAACTAAATAAAATGAATGCATGCTGCATTACAGTTGTTTAAATACTTTTTATTCATCATTGGTCATTATCGCAATCTCCTTTTAAAAACAATTAATCCATTTATCGTTACTGAAAATGAAACTATACCTTTTATCGCAACTAATAAATCTTTATTAAATTTATAACAACTAAGTTTTTATCTTACTTTCGGGTTCTAGTCCAGGGTTCTACAGACGAACAAGTTGCAGAAGGATTATTTGAGTTGAGTGGTGAAAATATAATAACACAGTTTATGCTGGCTAAAACAACTTATTTGGATTTTATTTAATGAAATTAGATAATGTTTTACAGCTATGTAATAACGTATCAAATTCTATTCTGGTTGATTACTACATATATATATGCCAAAATGAGAAAAAAACAATTCTTACAATTACTATGCTTCTATGACTACAACAAGGTGTTAAAATGTTTAATACCCAGTACTTTGTCTCACTCACTCATTCACACTTTTTACATTTTTATCTTTTAACCCCTGTTATTAGAGCTCTGTGTTTATATTTATTTCATGGATTTATAGAATTGATTTGGTAGTGTTGTGAAGGGTACTTAACCAATCCACAGCGTTCCTAACAGTTTCATCACCGCCTCGTGTTATATTCTGTTTCTGATCACTCCGAAATGTTATTTCAACCGTTTATGAATTTTTCATTGCCGCGGTATACTCCGCCTTATTTAGTTTACAATTGTTTCAAATTACACTTTTGTAACATTTTGTCGGCCGACGTAACTCGCTCGCGAGCATAGTTTATTTTTTAAGACCGCGATATTCTGTTAGCACACTGATTAATAGATACTTTACTGGATAGGCTGACGATATTTTTGGTCCATCTTACCCGCCCGAGGCCACCGCTGACCTGCTAATGCCCTGTTGTCTACTTGGCTGGTTCAACAATGAATGACTGCTTACTGTGACTCTCTTATGAAAACTGGGGTGATTACATGTGTTTCTGTAATTCACAGAGAGACTGAGTTGCCAGCGGTTACGTAATACGTCTAGCCGGACAGGCTCCAGACATCAACATAGACGTATGTTTTGCAATAATGTTGCATGTGTAGTTGGTTAACACGGGGTACCCCAAAGGTGAATAGTGACTGCTTTGAATTCAGCCTGATTTAAATTGAAATCTTTTTAGCACACAATTCTGTACCATTACAATACCCTCCCCCCAATGAGAGGTTTTATGCCAAAGCATAAAAACTCTCATTGCCTAAAACCTAAGAGGATATGGCGCCAACAACCCCCCTTAGTTCTGTACTAAAATCATGTGTACTTACCCCCCTAGTCCGGTGGCTGTGGCTGCACCTATCCGACCTTACTGGACTTCTCGCTCGAGATCCCAACACCATAAAATCAGACAGGCACATCACCACAGTATCACCTGACTCTGAAACATTCAATTAAAATATCAGTAAACGGCCTTCCATTACTCCATATCCCACACTGACTCGTTTCCTCTTAGCCGTACTGGTTCATTGTTAGCAAAGTACTGGTTAGATTTTTTACAAAGTACTGGTTTTTCATTTAATCTGCTAAGTGCAATATAAACCTATGTTAACTTCAATACTTGTTTACTTTTATTTTACTTACCTTTTTTATTTACGTTAACAAGTTTTACACTGTTTACTATGGCCAGTTCAGCCGCCATGTTGTATTGTACCAACATGTAAAATTTACTTACGGGTTCCAGGGTTCTATAAACGAGCGAAGAAACACAATGGTTGTAGAGAAATAATATACTTGGATTGCATTAGATAAAACTTGTGTTTATTAATGATCTGAACTTTTCATATTTTAATAACAAAATGGAGTCATTCTCCTTCTCATTCAAAATCCAATATGGCTGCGAGACATTTCTGCTACATCAGCCTTTATGCATGATACATTTACACAATATATATTTTGACTTCAAATTACTCTGGTTACATGTTGAAGTGAATATAGACAATTACTGCTGTTTTAATAATTCAAGTTATTAAGTTATGTGAATCACATAACGTAAACCAATGCTTTGTGATTTATGTAGGTACCTGTACACTCTCACTCATACCCTCACACATACTATTTTAAACGGTACATTTTCTGTATTAATTGAGCTCAAACATTAATAAAGGTTGGTAGTTTAAATTGTGTGAAATGTCTACTTTCCTACTTCGCTGTATCGAAGATCGAGTCAGGCGTCACTCATGTTTGCGCTGGTATTCTGCTGAACTATTAAATTTTTCTCTTTGTAACTGCACGCACTGTCTCTACTTTACATTTTATACTTTTTGATCTCAAACAGATTTAAATTCACATTTTTGTTACATCGCAGTTGTTACTTTAAGGGCTTGCTGGCCAGCAATTTAGGTAACGTGCAGTTCGCACGAAAGATGGTAGTCGACTAAGAATGACAGTATGGCGCTTATTTCCGAGGTGGAAAGGGTTGTCGCGTCATCAATTCTATTGTTCTCGGTGATGACGTCTTAGTTTTTTAAAGCGCAGCAATTGTGGCATTCCTTGGGTGACGTTTTTATAGGATCGGTCGGTTGTTTTGGCAAAGTCGCTGCCGTTCTGCACGTACGCCGTTGACCTTGACGCAAACCCTGCATTGCTTACTATGCCGTTTCACTTTAGAAAACTTTATCCTCACACAGACTATTTTTCAATTTACAATAAAATTTATACGTGTTATTTACCCAAAATCCCTATAGGGACCTATTTGTACCGTTACACCTACTGTATGCTTACATCTACTTACATTGAATACATCAAAATCCCCTACAACTTATATACTAGTACTTTTCTCCCCTAACAAAACATCATTCCCCACAAAAATCACAAATTGATTACATATAATACAAGTAAATAGTAACAACATTACTATAGGATACATATTACAAACAAAGTACATTATTACCTTTAAATTTAAATAAATTTATGAACATTATAATTTTAATCTCAATTTTCCATTTAAAGAAATACTTAAGTCATTACGTTTTAATCAATTACCATTTATTTTACAATTCCAATCAAAATTCAAATCCAATAACTTTAAATTCATTACTGACATTCACATTTGAAATTAATTTAATTCCAACTCAAATTTAATTTCATTACCTCATTCATTCAAAACAGTTTCAGTTACTTTAATTACATTGTATTCAAAATAATTCTACATTAATAAAATCCTCTCACCTAAATTTTAACTACATTATAATCACAACACTACGTTACTTCATTATATTATTCACCCAGCAGTTAACTCAATTTAATTACATCTTGTATTTATTCTATTTCATAATAAAATTTAAATTATTCATAAAATTCAATATAAAATATTATTATTATCCATTCCATCCTACCTGTAAACATTAGTCACACAAAACAAACAATATACGTGTTAACAGCATATCAGCTGATGCACTACCAGAATATCAACATACACATTTATTTACAAATTTTCGTCGTGTCCAGTTATTATATTTTCATCACTATAGTCGTCAGCTGTTACTAATATGCTAACCTTCACAACAGGTGTTTATTATTATCAACCCCAATATAATCATCTTTTGCTACTACACCAGTACTAAAAGGTAAGTCTCTATTATTTATCATAATTCTCTCTTTATTCAAACTCTCAGCTAACCCTTTATAACCTCTAGTCAACTTAAATATGTCTATCACTCTATTTCTCTCGTTATTGACCCTTTCCCAGCCCAATTTCACATTCTCACTCCACACAAAGGGCAATACCACTTTATTATAACCCCATCTGGCCCTACTAGACACACACAAAAAACCTATTTGACCATTTGCCGACCCATTGTCGCCCAAATATCCTAGTGAGGATCTCTTATCCCCATAAACAACTGGTGAAGTCTTTGCTCCACATTTAACCCCAGAAAAATTTTCCCCCTGTTCACCCTCTTCATTTAAGCTATCTCTTTCTCCAACTCATCAGTACTTATCACTACTCCGTTACTAACGCTAACTAACTTTCCACTCTCATTATCACCACCACTATTACTCAATATATCACCATTATTTTTATTCAATAATATTTCATTATTATCTCACCATTATAATTATCACTTGTTTTAACCACATTACTCACCTTGTTCTTCATTACTTCATTATTTATGTTCTCATTACTGTACACTTACCTGTGTCTTCATTATGATTAACCCTTATAATTTCACTATCTTCACTTACTTCATCTATTATTTCATCTGTACTTAAACTATCGCTATTATCTGTAAAAGTATGATCATTTTTACCTCCACTGTCAGAACCACTCACCTGATTTAGTTTGCTTTCTTTATTTTCTTTTAATTTACATCTATTTCTTTCCCACTTTTCATCTTGTTTTTTCATTTCATTATTTAATCCCTTGATATCGTTCTTTAGTTCATCAAATTTACTTTCTAGTTTAACCCCATTCATATCAAAATGTTTACTCAATTCGTTAAAACTACTTTCACATTTTGTTTTCCGTTCATTTAGCTTAATACTTACTTCATTGACACTACTGCTTAGTTCGTTAAATTTTGCATTTTGTACACTAAATTTAACCTCATTATCACTTTTCATTTCATCAAATTTATTATTCAAATTATTTTCTACTTCTTTATTTTGTTCTTTAAGCTTTACATCTAACATCGCATTTTGCTTTTCTAAAAATAATTGCATCATATTCATTATATCGTTATTGTCAAATTGTTTATTTTTATTAATTGAGGTTGGGGTTAACGGAATCCCCGAGTCATCTATGCCAGCTGACTCATCTACTTCTCTGTTTTGAACTACGATTGGAGTCGAATGGACCTCCAACCCGCTCATGACCGTTGATTCGGTCAATGCTTGAATTTCTGATTCATTACCGCCAGTTACATTTATTTGATTCTCTGTATTCTCCATTTTATATACTATTATGGCTTACACATACAATTATACACACTTTGACTTCAATTTATAGTTTTACTTTACTCCTTTCTACCTTACAAAACCGCCCTCACCCCAAATAACCCTTGTCTGCAACTTAATTATGTCTGGTTTGTATAATTAATAAATTATACTCACTGTCACTGTTCGGGGGCCATTGAAACTATACGTTTTATCGCAACTAATAAATCTTTATTAAATTTATAACAACTGAGTTGTTATCTTACCTTCGGGTTCTAGTCCAGGGTTCTACAGACGAACAAGTTGCAGAAGGATTATTTGAGTTGAGTGGTGAAAATATAATAACACAGTTTATGCTGGCTAAAACAACTTATTTGGATTTTATTTAATGAAATTAGATAACGTTTTACAGCTATGTAATAACGTATCAAATTCTATTCTGGTTGATTACTACATTGATTAAAAGTTTCTTTAGTTTCCTGTTAAATGGAAATCACATATAAAGTATCGATATGCCAAAATGAGAAAAAAACAATTCTTACAATTACTATGCTTCTATGACTACAACAAGGTGTTATAATGTTTAATACCCAGTACTTTGTCTCACTCACTCATTCACACTTTTTACATTTTTATCTTTTAACCCCCGTTATTAGAGCTCTGTGTTTATATTTATTTCATGGATTTATAGAATTGATTTGGTAGTGTTGTGACGGGTACTTAACCAATCCACGGCGTTCCTAACAGTTTCATCACTGCCTCATGTTATTCGCTGTTTCTGATCACTCCGAAATGTTATTTCAACCGTTTATGAATTTTTCACTGCCGCGGTATACTCCGCCTTATTTAGTTTACAATTGTTTCAAATTACACTTTTGTAACATTTTGTCGGCCGACGTAACTCGCTCGCGAGCATAGTTTATTTCTTAAGACCGCGATATTCTGTTAGCACACTGATTAATAGATACTTTACTGGATAGGCCGACAATATTTTCGGCCCATCTTACCCGCCCGAGGCCACCGCTGACTTGCTAATGCCCTGCTGTCTACTTGGCTGGTTCAACAATGAATGACTGCTTACTGTGACTCTCTTATGAAAACTGGGGTGATTACATGTGTTTCTGTAATTCACAGAGAGACTGAGTTGCCAGCGGTTACATAATACGTCTAGCTGGACAGGCTCCAGACATCAATATAGACGTATGTTTTGCAATAATGTTGCATGTGTAGTTGGTTAACACGGGTACCCCAAAGGTGAATACTGACTGCTTTGAATTCAGCCTGATTTAAATTGAAATCTTTTTAGCACACAATTCTGTACCGTTACAAAAACAATCAGTTATTTGATCTGAAACTCATCTCAGGGTTGGTCACATTGTTGTATAAATAGTCTTTGTTTACAAAATTATATAAGTTAATTTTATACAAAAAAGGTCCTTTGAACTGCAAAATACACAATGCTTATTGTCTCTTATTAATGTCCCATCGTATCATAGGAGCGTGATTACATATAAACTGAAAAATTTCTTAGCCTAATACAATAAAGTGCGACAGTACATGGATGTCACAATTGGAGGTAATCCGGTGACTAGAAAGTAACCTCAATTTACAATTAAATAACAATTAATAAGTTGAAAGTGCTATAATAATAATGTTTTGTTTGTGGTGTAGTGTTAACAAATAATTACAAGTGTTTAATTAGTTCGATTGGCATTATCTTATAATGTACGAAATTCATTAAGTATTATTTTCATAAAGGTCACTATACTTTCCTTAATTCTTTTTTATTTATTTTTTATATTCACTATTAATACTTTATTTAGCATTCAATGCTGTATTAATACACCACTTCACTACGCTCGAACTCGACGTTGATTCCCTATACATCTTAAAGGTTAGGTTGCCCGTATTTACATTCGTTACCGCACTGCATTATGGGTTACTTCGCGAATTAATTCAGCGTGGAGCTGGTCATCTGTATTGCTTTACAATTGTTGAAGAACTGTCCAAAATTTGCATGTCTCTCTCGCTGTTACAATCTGCGGTACCGGAGGAATTCTCGATTTAGGCATTGTGATTGGTTGGAATGTCGAGCATTCTATCATGAAATCATCATCCCCGGGTTGTCAAAATTATTTAATTCTGTTCAAAGCGTGGGTTCCTGGGTTTGAGAGTATAAAACTGACGCCAGACTTTCTACCTAAAACTATTAAAATACTTTACAATTGATAATTATTCTTTATGCTACTTGTGAACTCCAATCTGGCTTTACCATTATCTGGCATTTGTCCTGCTCAGTATTTAGACATCTCACAATGCATAATTCTGTTTACTATTAACAAAAATAATATTTCTCTTATATTCTAATACAATATTTTTTCATTAAAATATGTCCTATAGTTATTTAATGAACATCTTGTTATGAGATATATTGACTACTATTAACTCCAAGTCCTTTGTTGTAATTAATTAATGTTAAAAACATTCAGTTGTGAATAAATCACAAAATCTATTTCTAAGCTTCATGAGGCCTATGGCACTATGAGTTAGTTTTACATCTTCTGGTATAATGCTTGTATCTTAATGGTTTATAGCATTTCATACTTAATTCTAAAGAACCTTATCAACTTTTGGTTACTTTAAATTTGCTCTAGAGTTGCCTTTTTCCTTGTATATTGTAATACACGGAGATTGTCCCCGTTATAATACTTACAAGTGGAGAGTGTCTACTCACCAGTTCGGACGTTCAAATTCGTATTTTCTGCCTCAACTTTGGGTTTGCCAACTCTTCTTAGTAAACCAAAATTGTAAAGTTTAATTTTGATAAATGAGTACTCAATTTTTTAAAGAATAGTTAAATAAAATCAAACATACAGTTCAATGCTTCTATTATGTTTTATTAACAATTATTAATTAGTTTTTTCTTATTACATTTTCTTCCAAATTATATATCTTAATTTGCGCCGGCATGTTTAATTATTAGCGGTTGGCTATTCTGTCCAGCCGTGTATCGAGACTAGGGTTATGGAGTTGAATTTTTCGTTGATTTATAATCTCAGGTTGAAGTTCTTGGGACTACAGAAAATGTTGTTAAATGGACTAATGAAAGTACAAAATTTTACAAATAACATAGAAAATGTGATACGCTTATAATTACAGTGGGATCCTATAGCTACTGGATTTAGTGTTTGGAGGTTATTTGAGTTTAGTAAATTTTACGTTTTAACTATATTCACTTAAGGAATCAATATTAGATTGAGATTGTTCTTCAATTTGAGGTGTTCATTTAATCAAAGAAAGTTCAAGTGTTTGTTAAAAAGTGATAAATGATGTTGAAAGTGTAATTTCACGTATTGTTTGGTTTTCTTGTGTGTTACTGTTAAGTCGTATTTTAAAATATACTTAACAATCCTCTGTCTCTTCTATCCGGGTAATGTTTCTCACGAATACTGCTGATTGTCCTGTCTTGTGTGTTTCTATTAATTCAATTCTTCTTTTTTCTTAGTTATTTGGTTAAGGTGTTTATTTTTCATCAGTCATCCTTGTTATTGAAAATTCCGTCATTCATTTATGGGTTTTAGATATTTTCTTCCGTCCAATGGTTCATA
Organism: Magicicada septendecula; assembly: GCA_034769895.1. Taxonomy (NCBI): domain Eukaryota; kingdom Metazoa; phylum Arthropoda; class Insecta; order Hemiptera; family Cicadidae; genus Magicicada; species Magicicada septendecula. The sequence goes on along the minus strand of CM068371.1, from coordinate 233,671,232 downwards.
TTCCATCACTTGGGATTCCTCAGCAATTCCTCATGGATAATTTAATTTCTTCTGGTAATTTTTTCATTCATGTTAGTGTTAATGTTACTTCTGTAATTTAGTTTACTATTTTCATCATTAATTTTGATAAATTTAATTTAATTAATTCTTTTCTTTACTCATTGCGGTTTAATACGTCTGCACTCATCAATAATGGAATTTATTTATTAGTTACTATGGTTTCTCTTAATAAATTATCTACCTTAAATTATCCGCCGTGTGATTTCTTGTAACTTCGTCTATTGCGCGTTTCATAGCTTATGCTCCATCATGTCAGTGGTAGTCGGTTTCCTATAAATGTTGAACTTTAGTTTATTAGTAATTTACTGACACCACAATACACGCAGACTCTCATCATCCTTTTTCACATAAAATGGCAGCATACAATAGTTTCATTCATAGATTATTGACAATTCCTTTGGATGATAATGACTTTCGTGATGAGCTAAGTGTCATAAAATATATCGTGGTTGCCAATGGTTACAATAGTCTAACCATTGACAAACTGTTGAGAAAACATGAAAAAAGAATGCTTAAACCCCGAATAAACAGCAACACGCAAAAAAATTTTTTTATCTACTAACTACACTAATTTTATGCCTAAGGTTTTGTCTTCTATATTGAATAATAATAGTTTCACTATTTCATTCAGGACTAATAATAAGTTACTGGATATTCTCAAACCGAAAAACCACACGCCTCCAGAAGAAAAAACTGGCATATATAAGTTAACATGCAATGATTGCAAGTGCTTCTACATTGGACAGACTGGGAGAGGTTTCCTTAAACGATTTTGAGAACATTTACCTAAGAAAATAAGAAACATTGACAACATCAAATCAAATTATGCCAGACACCTGACTTCACACAATCATAATTACACAGATTTTAGTTCCAATTTAATACTGTTACATGTGTGTAAGAAGGGCCGTTTCATGAATGCCTTGGAGGAATTTGAAATTTACAGTGCATATGCAAACCCAAGGAGTCGTGATATCGTGTTAAATGACCACCTGAACTTTGTATCCAACCGATTGTACGATACCGCCTTGAGTCTGCTCGCTGGGGCTACAATAAGGTAGCAACCGCTCAGTGGCAGAATGAACTTGAATGGGTGCGCACCCAAATCCGCATACGGTTCACATGCAAATTTTGACATTTCTTACTACTTAATGATCTCGCAAGAGTGATGGTTTTATCTTTTTTAATATCATGATGATGGAGCATAAGCTCTGAAATGCATAATAGACGAAGTTACAAGAAATCACATGGCGGATAATTTAAGGTAAATAATTTATTAATTTGTACAAATGATTTGGTTACCATATTAAACATGAATATTAAATGGTTTCTCTCTTCCAAACACTAACTCCCATTGGTTGATAATTTACAACATTGTTATATAAAACTAACATTTCTCTATACAAAATTACTAAAATTCTTTAAACTACAACTCCCTTATACTACCTGTAATCTTAAATACAATAACACCATTAGTTTGCTTTTTGTTAACAAATTATTTTGATATCACAAGGTTACCCTTTTTCAAATTATCACAGAATCTTACATTTTCCCTTTGAGTTTCTTTTGGTAAATTACCTTTAAACTAATTACTTTCTATACAGTTTTGTGTCATACACTATTATTATGAAACCTAACCGGATTATATACTTTAATTTATCAATTGTTATTGTTTTGTCTTAAATTTTACAAATTTCTAGTTACCAGTTATAGGCCTATTGCCTAGAGTTCATAATTCACCTCACCTATACTCATTATAACTGTTCATTGTCATTTTGGTTAATTTTATATGCTTCTAAACATAATTACTGTAATAACCTAAACTAAATCATAACATTTGATTATTTTTAATCGTCATATAACATAACATAATTACTTAAAAAATCTTTTAGGCCCATGCCAGTATCTAAGGTTTTACATTGTTACAACACAAATAAGCCACCCCAATACCAGGGGTAAAAATGATGAATCAACTATATAAAATGTTTAAACTAATGATAATAAAATGACAATGACGCGACAAATGACGACATGACCTAACCCAAATGATTGACCAAATAAAAGGAAACCAAATGAGAAGGGGAAAACCAAAATTAAAGGAAATTAAAAGAAAAGAAAATGAAATCGAAGAAGGAGGAAAATGAAAATGAAACCAAAACAAGTATAAAGGAAATTAAAAGAAAATAAAATGAAATCGAAGAAGGAGGAAAATGAAAATGAAACCAAAACAAGTATAAAGGAAATAAAATGAAAACAAATGATAAGACACAAACAAATAATATAGAATAGAAGAAGGAGAAATGATACACTCAAATATAATAATGGAAACGAAACCAATAACTAACATATGTAAAAGATAATTATAATTATCGATTAAATGATAAAGGTAAATGATAATTGATAAAACCCAATAAAGTAATGTGAAAAATAAAAGTACACTAACCAAAAAATTAGAGTTTAAATGTAATAAAGAACTCTATAAAGACATGAACTTATTAATCGTATAAATAACATTTGTAAAGAGAGAGATAGTGAGAAAGTAAACATAACTAAGTGACAAAGAGAATGTAATGTTAGGGATTGCCCACTAATAACACTTAAAATAAAGTTTAAGAAGTGCAAAAGTGAAAGTGTAAAACCCCAAAATAATGAGAAACCCTATTGATAGGTGTAAACACTTAATAATCAGTGAACACTAAATGATTAATAGTGAACCATATTAGTAAATAAGAATATTGTTAATGATAGTAATAGGAATAAACACTTAATAATCAGTGATGAACACTAAATGATTAATGGTGAACCATATTAGTAAATAAGAATCTTGTCATTAATAGCATTAAGATTAATTGTAAATGAAAGATACAATAGTATTCAAAGGGGGAATCCCATGGAAGGTTAAAAGTTAGAGTTACCATGGCTAGAAGATAGAGTTTGTATAAGAAAAAATATAATAAAGAAAATGAGAGCAAAATAAAATAAACACCCCATGTTCTAAGGGATAATCAATTAAGTAAGTTTAAATGGTGTAATGATGTTTAACACCCAAAAGATAAGTGAGAATGAAACGAATTGTAAGCAAACATTGCATAATAACTGTTAAAAAATTGTTTGATTTAATCTATGAATAGGATATGGCTGAAGGAATTATACAGACCATAGGCCTAGATGTTGTGTTTTATGTAATAGAGAATAATAAGTAATAGCCTAATTATAAACAATAGCAAAATAAGTAAACAGAAAGAATACAGATCTAATAACACTGGAAGGGCAGTTAGGAAATAATTAACAAACTGTAATATAGAAACTAATGGGAACATACAATTAGTATAAAAACAGAACCAAAACACATCAATAAGTAAACAAATCATTTATAATATCAAAACAAAACATGTATGAGGGTAAATTCAGATGTAATTTGTATAAAATAAGTAAATATAGTCAGTTACTACTTAGGCCTATAAAATGCCTAACTGTAAAAAACAAATAACTACAAATTGTAAAAAATCAACTAGGAAATTAATAAATCCAAGGCAAATAACTAGTCAAGGATAATTTGTGAATCATATTAAAAGATAAATGTTATATTAAGGACTTAAAATAAGAAAGAAATGTAATTAACAAATATCAACATAACTATCAAATTTTAATACATAAGAGAACCCAACCTTATGGGATGTCAAAATAATCTTTGAAAGAAAATACAAACAGTAGTGATTATATTTAATACGTAGAGAGGAAGACGGAAGAATAAAAGCAATCAGAAGATATACAGTGATTTTGAATAAAAATTCAAATTGATAACAATGGACTTATGTCAAGCTAAGCCAATGAAAAGCTATGAGTTACCATGACAACGGACCGTTGGTTACAAATTTTCCGTTAAATCTTATTATTCAATAAGTGACGATCTTCCAGAATAGACGCCAGGCAGTGAATGACCAAAAGTTTAATCTAAAATGTATAAAAAGTAATCAAAATTCAAAAAGATGAAATCGTAAGAAGCAGACGAGGGACGAGAACATTTAACTGATGCCAAGGACCAATTTAAATAAATTTTAAATGAATAAATTTCTACAACTAACATGAAAAAGATGTCAGAAGTACTTAAGCCCCAGATAATTGAAAATTGACGACTATTGAAACCCCATTCCATTACAACTGACTGACAGTACACCACCAGTCGACTGATTTGATAAGTATTATTAAATTACCCGAATTTCTGAAATAAATTCACTTTAAATTTTTCTCAGTAATCTGAACTCTCACTATAAACTGAATATTATTTCTTTCAAAGATTGATTAAAAAAATAAAACACTGAGATTTTGTTAACTAAGAAAAATAACCTGTATGAAAACTACGAACTTTTGAACCACACTTCAGGAACAAATTATAGTTGTCTTGTTTGTTCATCATCTTCTTTCACTGCACTATACTTTATATAATATTGAAAACTTTCTCAAGTGAAACTTACTTGTCTGTTTTGTATGTAGAATGCGTTTCGGCATCGTGTTCGCCTTCTTCAGCTTTGCGACAGACTGCCAGTACCTAGTAACGTTTGTTGGTTGGAAGGTATAGTGGGGGTGGTGTATAGAGGAAGGGGATTGGCGCGGGGATCCGAATTATTGTTTGTTTTGTGTATAACTGTGTCGAAAAGTGTATGTGATTTATATTGCAATTGGTCGTTCAGTATGTTGTTTGGTTGCGTTGTGTGGTGTTTGTATAGTTCATACTGTTCAGCTGTGTTGAGTTTTCGCCCTTTGGGTAAGAGGTGTAATATTTCAAGATTAGTATCTATGTTGGTGTAGCTATGGTTATGTGTGTGTATGTGTGTGGCAAACACAGAATGTATATTGTTGTTGGAAAGGGCCTTTAAGTGTTCAGAGTAACGGGATGAAAAAGATCTTCCCGTCTGGCCTATGTAGAAACTATTGCAGTTATTACAATTTAATTTGTAGACACCTGTTCTATTGTATTTGTCTATGTCCTTGTTTGTGTCCTTGATGTGTTTTTTGATGGTATTGTTGGTTCTGAATGCTATTTTGTAATTGTGTTTTCTGAATGTGTTGGCAAGTTTGTGTGTGCTGGAGGTATGGTATGTGAGTGTGATGTATTTCTTGTGTTGTGTGTTATTGGTATTTTGTGTTTTGTTATTTTTGTTTTTGATGCGTTTGTGTAGTTTGTTTATTAAATTGGGGTTGTAACCATTTTTCATTGCTATGTATTTGATTGTGTTGAGTTCGTCAGTATAATCTTGTTTACTTAAGGGTATTTTGGTTAGTCTATGGAGCATATGGTTGAAGGCTGCATGTTTATGTTGTGTTGGGTGGTTTGATGTGTTGTGTATAACCATGTCAGTTGTGGTAGGTTTCCTGTATATTTTGTACGTGTGTGTATTGTTAGTTTTGTTAATTGTCAGGTCAAGAAAATTTATAAGTTGATGACATACTACTCTTATACAAAGGCAACATAAGACAAGTTGAAAACTTCCATAAATACGTAAACACAATACACCACAAATTAAAATTTACTTTGGAAATTGAACAAAACAATAGTATAAATTTTCTTGACCTGACAATTAACAAAACTAACAATACACACACGTACAAAATATACAGGAAACCTACCACAACTGACATGGTTATACACAACACATCAAACCACCCAACACAACATAAACATGCAGCCTTCAACCATATGCTCCATAGACTAACCAAAATACCCTTAAGTAAACAAGATTATACTGACGAACTCAACACAATCAAATACATAGCAATGAAAAATGGTTACAACCCCAATTTAATAAACAAACTACACAAACGCATCAAAAACAAAAATAACAAAACACAAAATACCAATAACACACAACACAAGAAATACAGCACACTCACATACCATAACTCCAGCACACACAAACTTGCCAACACATTCAGAAAACACAATTACAAAATAGCATTCAGAACCAACAATATCATCAAAAAACATATCAAGGACACAAACAAGGACATAGACAAATACAATAGAACAGGTGTCTACAAATTAAATTGTAATAACTGCAATAGTTTCTACATAGGCCAGACGGGAAGATCTTTTTCATCCCATTACTCTGAACACTTAAAGGCCCTTTCCAACAACAATATACATTCTGCGTTTGCCACACACATAACCATAGCTACACCAACATAGATACTAATCTTGAAACATTACACCTCTTACCCAAAGGGCGAAAACTCAACACAGCTGAACAGTATGAAATATACAAACACCACACAACACAACCAAACAACATACTAAACGACCAATTGCAAAATAAATCACATACACTTTTCGACACAGTTATACACAAAACAAACAATAATTCGGATCCCCGCGCCAATCCCCTTCCTCTATACACCACCCCCACTATACCTTCCAACCAACAAACGTTACTAGGTACTGGCAGTCTGTCGCAAAGCTGAAGAAGGCGAACACGACGCCGAAACACGTTCTACATACAAAACAGACAAGTAAGTTTCACTTGAGAAAGTTTTCAATATTATATAGAGTAAAACAAATTATAATTACACATTATATTATTTAAGTACAAATAATGTAAGGTAGTGTACTTTATTGTAATCATTATTAATATTTCTTTCGTAATCACAAGAATCCAGAATCTGAACGGAATTGATTGTAAACAAACGGTAGCAGTCGCCATGTTGACTGAATAATTTCGCTCAGATCGCTTCGCCGAATCCTGAGATATTTGTCTTATAATAATTGTCGGTGCAAATTTGTATAATAACAAAAGATATAATTTTACATATCACTAAATAAATCCAAATCGCAATTAAATAAACTAGTACAGTGTGTAACCACTGTTTTTATTTCATAGGGAAGTGTATTATATAACTTGTGTATTAGTTAGCAAAGAGAACGGTAAGCGCTCACGTCGGAAACTCGGCAAACTATCAGCGAGATTTACAAACCCGTACAGGCGGGAATAATAGAATTCACAAGACCGTCACAGCTGAGAACGCTTAACCATCCTATATTTTAATTTAATTGTTTTAATTAAACAATTTGGCGCCACCCGGGATTTATGATCATCTATTGATAAACAGGTAAGGTTTCCACTCACGTTGTACTGGTAATTGCAGAATCACTACGGACATCGTTAGCGCAACATATAACGTAACGACACCAGTGTGAGGCGAACACACGAAATATCCAATTTTACAGAGTACGTAAAGAACTGATCGTTACAACATGTATTTTAAACGGTGCTGTTAAACATAATATTCGACATAATCATATTTGGGGTTATTTAAAACCAAAACAAAATATAATAAAATGAACAGTAGTTGTGTATTAGTATTCCCTTATAATTCCACTTATAGAATACAGTGTCTAACTCCCTTTGCCTGTTTTCAGCATAACATATTAGTCTTTTATTATTATTTTTAACAGTGGTTAACATAAATTTATAAACTTATTCATTAAAATAAAACGATGGATTCCTTATCATCCTTATATTTGGGTCCAGTTATTACTTATAGACTATTATCATAAGTTTTTTCTTTATTCCTGACTACACTTCACTTTATTACCCAGTGTTTTTATGTAGTTCATTGATTAACACTGGGTCCTGTCATGATTCATTATTTACTATTATCTTTCTTATTTACTTTTCACTATTTTGTTCACCTTCTAACATTATATTTTATCTCATGTATTTATTATCACTGGGTCCTATCAAGGTTCATTAATTACCACCACTTTCCTACTTAATTATTGCTATTTAAGTTTATTTTATAATATTGTCTTTTGATAGTTTATTTATCAACACTATTTCTATATTTTATCATTATATTTGTTCTTATATTTTATTTTCCTTTTACACTTCCTACTGTTTACAAACTTATTATTTCCCTACTTAATTTTGTACTTTTATATATATTGTTACAACACAAATAAGCCACCCCAATACCAGGGATAAAAATGATGAATCAACTAAACTAATGAAAATAAAATGACAATGACACGACAAACGACGACATGACCTAACCCAAGTGATTGACCAAATAAAAGGAAACCAAAGGAGAAAGGGAAAACCGAAACCAAATGAGAAAGTGATTGAATGAAGTGATTGACCAAATAAAAGGAAACCAAATGAGAAGGGGAAAACCAAAATTAACGGAAATTAAAAGGATATAAAATGAAATCGAAGAAAGAGGAGAATGAAAATGAAACAAACCAAGTATAAAGGAAATAAAATGAAATCAAATGATAAGACACAAACAAATAATATAGAATAGAAAAAGGAGAAATGATACACTCAAATATAATAATGGAAACGAAACCAATAACTAACAAATGTAAAAGATAATTATTATTATCGATTAAATGATAAATGTAAATGATAATTGATAAAACCCAATAAAGTAATGTGAAAAATAAAAGTACACTAACCAAAAAATTAGAGTTTAAATGTAATAAAGAACTCTATAAAGACATGAACTTATTAATCGTATAAATAACATCTGTAAAGAGAGAGGTAGTGAGAAAGTAAACATAACTAAGTGACAAAGAGAATGTAATGTTAGGGATTACCCACTAATAACACTTAAAATAAAGTTTAAGAAGTGCAAAAGTGAAAGTGTAAAACCACAAAATAATGAGAACCCCTATTGATAGGTGTAAACACTTAATAATCAGTGATGAACACTAGATGATTAATGGTGAACCATATTAGTAAATAAGAATATTGTTAATGATAGTAATAGGAATAAACACTTAATAATCAGTGATGAACACTAAATGATTAATGGTGACCCATACTAGTAAATAAGAATCTTGTCATTAATAGCATTAAGAAAGAAAATATTAGAATTAATATTGTAAATGAAAGATACAATAGTATTCAAAGGGGGAATCCCATGGAAGGTTAAAAGTTAGAGTTACCATGGCTAGAAGATAGAGTTTGTATAAGAAAAAATATAATAAAGAAAATAAGAGCAAAATAAAATAAACACCCCATGTTCTAAGGGATAGAATTAAGTAGATTTAAACAATGTGATGATGTTCTATCACCTAAAGTAAGTAAGAATGAAACAAATTGTTAACAAACATTGCTTAATAGCTGTTAAAGAATTGTTAGTTTAAATCTATGAATAGGATATGGCTGAAGGAATTATATAGACCATAGGCCTAGATGTTATATTTTTTGTAATAGAGAATAGTAAGTAATAACCTAATTATTAACAATGGCAAAATAAATAAATAAAAAGGTAAAATAATACAAATCTAATAACACTGAAAAAACAGTTAGGAAATAATTAACAAACCATAATGTAGAAACTAATGGTAACATACAATTATTATAAAAACAGATCCAAAACACATCAATAAGTAAACAAATCATTTATAATATCAAAACAAAACATGTATGAGCGTAAATTAAGATGTAATTTGTATAAAATGAGTAAATATAATCAGTTACTACTTAGGCCTATGAAATGCCTAACTGTAAAAAACAAATAACTTTTTATTCATATCTTTTTTATGAAATTATCAGTTATACATAATTTTTTCCTTTTCCTTCTTGTTTATTTCTTCTTTCTTGTTTCTCTTCTTACTTGTTCCACTCCATTTTATTTAGATCTGTTTTTATTTATTTCCATTAGTGCATTCTCCCTTTTATATAATTTTTTCCCTAACTTTTTAGTAGCTGGTTTCTTCCATTACTACCCATTTTTATGAGACCAGAGGAACATCATCTCTGCTCAGTTAATTTGATTGCTGGACCTATTCTCAGTCAATCTTAAATACCTTTTTTGTCATCTTGTGACTTACATCAATAATAATAATATTGTTTGGGCATTGTCCACTTTATGGTTTTTTAGATCATTTTAACCTTTTACTCATTCTTCCTTCCACTGTACCTTTGCTATATACTGTTATCTACTCATACAGTTGATTGTTTTTTATTTATTTAGTTGTCAATTTCATCATTTCTAACTTTTCATTAGTTTGTTTTTCTTTTCTTCTTATGATCATTTTAATTATCTTAGACATCTTTTTTCTTTTTCTTGGTTGATTACCATTATTTTGCTCTAGCCATTTCCTGTATATTTGCTTTATACAATTTTTTTTCTTATACCAGTTCACTTTTTTTTTGAATACTCTATATTCTTTATAATTTTAGGTATTTGTCTTAGCAGGTCTTGCTTGATTTTATTTTTGTTTATTTTGTTTTGTCTCAAATATTATTCTAAATAATTTTTGTAAGCTTGTTGTTCTTACTTTATAGGAATTTTGTGTAACTTATTCCTTTATTTTATACATATATATATATTTTTTTTTCTTATATAATTTGATATGTTATTTACATATTATTGTAAGGTGATCTTACTTTGTAGGAATTTTTGTAACTTATTCCTTCATTTTATATTTTATATTATACCTCATATGTTATCTAAATATTATTGTAAGTTGATCTTACATCTTTTGAATTTGGTAAATGTTTATTCTCTTTTCTTCTCCATTGGTTTGCATTGTTGGTAATTCGAAAATCAGTCCCATTTCTCGGTGTTTATTTTCACTTTGTTTACCCATGGTCCATCATTTCCTCTGCACTTGTGGTTCGGATAACCTTGGTGTGTAGAACTATTTCCTTCCTTGTGAAATAGGTCTCTTCTATCTTGTACCACAATTCTTCTGATATCATATGTTCATTTGTCTCCACTACTGCTTCAATCATTTTATTATTTTGTTTATTAAACAAAGAAGTTAATTGTACCTCCCTCATTAATGTTATCATTGGTTTTTTATTCTGCATTTCTAATTCTGGTGTATTCAAGTGTTTTAGAGACCTTCTTAATTTGTGACACACTATTTTGTTGTGAGTCCTTTCAATTTTGGGTATTTTCCATTTAATTATAGATTTGCTGAAGTTTTTATTCGCTGGTTGATTGTTAACCCCTTCTATAATTTCTTTTAAGGTCCTCCTACAATCTTTATATTTCATTAATTTGCTTTGGTCGGTAATTGGTAAATTAAATGCATCAATTAGTCCATGCTTCATCATCTCCACTTCTTCTCTTGTTTTTAATTTCACGTGAGACGCAAACCGTAACAGGACGGAAACAAACTTTACCAGACTTGACCCAGTAATTAGACGACTACCCCAAAAAACAAGGTGCAAAATTTTGACACAAAATCTGCCCACCTGGCGATGCACACACGACGACACTGCAGACCACAAGCTACAGCCATAAACGCAAACTCGTAGTTCACATGCCTACGTATTATACCAACGTGCTTCCGTGCAAGCATGCAAATGACAAACATTCATGAAATTTAAAAAATTAACCGCATGCAAAACACCCACAAGCAGGCACAAAAACGAAACGGCACGGCACGTTGGTAATTAAAATAAAAATCATGCAGCCAAAACTGACTTACCACCCCATTACTGAAACTCAACCCACCAGCAGCAACATGCACAAACTTACGAAGCACGTGTTCCCAGTCGTGACGGCAAAATATTTAATTGAAAAGCTAGCAACCTCATGAACTCCTCTGGTAGTAAATAGATGTGAGATAATAGTTTAAAAAGATGGAAAGTAAGACGGCTTTCACACTTGATAATTTAATAGCCTCTGGTGAGCTCAAAGCAGCAGCATGCAGAATTGCTAATCAGACATAAATAATATAAAAATGACTTACCGTATCTCACGACTGGGTGATCCTGACACTCAAGGCAGGATAGACTGGTTGGGAAAAGGATGGGTGAAATGCATGGATTTCTACCTGCCGAGAAGGGCCCGACTCGTGGACGTTGACACTGAGATGGCTGGCGTACGACAGAGCTAAAAGTTCACGTGCAGGTATGAGCTCTACAAAGCCATAGTGCCAACCTCGGAAAATGAAAATAATGACCGGTTCGATCCGAAATATCAAACAACTATCTTGTCGCCAACAACAAGACGAACAGCGCTACTTACGACAGCCTCTGATGAAGCCTTCTATAGGTGAAAGCCGGTTTAGGCTGTAAGGTAAAACTTTACGTTTTTACTTATAAAAAACTTAGTGTTCCGAGTCGTCATTATTATAGTGATATTTTGAAAAATTCATTGCAATTATAATACGATCTTCTGTCTTAACCATTGTGTTAAAGTTTTTTGCCCATTTTGTTAATAACAACAACAATCGTTAATTAGGGGAAACTTGATTTCCATTGTTTTGCCATCAAAAGTGGCGCACACAATTATCGTTTAATTTAATTATCACGTCCGTTATTGTGTGTGTGTTGGAGACATGTCTCTATAATATGTGTGTGTGTGTTGGAGATATTCAAATAACTGAATTTATTTTATGGTCGATGGATAATTATCTGTAATTTATATTTTATTAATAATCTACTTCAGTAGTAGTATAATAACTTTTAATAGCTTTAATAATATACATAATGAAATATCCCTACACCACGTATGCAGGCCATAACCCATATTAGACTTGTATTGCTCTCCTTAATAATGAACAATGTACATTCAATTATAATTTTATTAATATAATAATTATTGGCTATCATTGTGAATTACCTTTTTCTACTTATTCTTCTATCAGCAAATAGACTAATCGATTGCTCCAGTACCAAAGGAAGTAACAGTACTTTGCCAACGCTTCCTATTGGTGGTTTTCCGATACTATGTACATGTCCAACAGGCTTGTATTGTCAAACATCCTTAGATAACCTGTCATCTGGGATCACATTCAGGAAAGCAATCCAACTCTCTTTATTTTCTGCAAAATTATATTAGATATACGTTTCCAATTCTTTGCATATGTCTTCATTGTACAGTCCAGGTGTCTCCAAACTATGGCCCGCGGCAACCCGGCCGATGCTGCTTGCAGTTTTTTAATAAATTGTCAAAATACTTCAAATATTATAACATTTTACTAAATAACTAAACAAAAAAATAAGTATAAAATCAAAGTACAGGGTTAACTTGTCAGACTAACACTTTAAATCCATTTTAGTGATAGGAGCATCAAAATTTGACCCAAAATGAACAGATATTATATGCCAGAAGCAACTCCACACATCCCATACGTACATAAAAAAAAAATAATACATAAGATATGTATTTGAATGTTATTTTTTTCCTTAGTTTTATTTACATTATTTTAAATAAATGAATTTGTTTTTTTGGATAAGTCTGCTTAATTTTTATTTAAATGCCTGTTTTATTAATTTGATTATTTCATAAATTTAAAAAAAGTTTAAAAGATACACACACACACACACACACAGTGTCTCATCAACATATCTAAAGTAGCATCCTGATGGGTCATTCAATATTATTATATTTATTATTTCTTCATCAAGTTTTTGTAAAAAGATTTCGGAGATGATGGCAGAGGTTGGGGCCCCATTTTTTTGATTGTATAGTTTTTTATTATATTGAAAATAACTTTCAGACTGTTAGTTAATTGTCTAATATGTATGTCGTTTTCATTATTTGTTTTCAGCGTATTTGTTATAATATTTATAACATCGTTAATGTTAATATTTGTATACATGTTTAAAATGTCAAAAGAATATAATTTTGTATTTTTGTGTATTTGTACGTTTTTTAGATGTTCCGTGAGTTTGATACTGTTTTTTATATTATATTTGTATTGAAGTTTTACATTATGTTTTAAAATTTTGTGATAGTAATTTAGATATTTTATAATTTAATGTTGTTTTAGTGTGTATTAAAGGCCTAATGGTTTTATCAATTTTGTGTAATATTAGTAGTGAATTTAATTTTGGTGCACTTGAATTGTCTATTTTATATTTATATGATTCTGTAGGATGTATAATTTTATTACTATTTTTCAGTATATTTAATATTTGTATTTGATATTTATTTGTAGGATCTTTATTTGTTGTATTACTTTTACATGCTTTGGTTAAAGGAGGTTATTTGCTGTTGATTTGAGCTTTATGTTAAGTATAGTATTATTTTGTTTATTTTTATGTTGATTTTTGTTGTTAAATGTTTTGATAAACTTTATAATTTCCATTGAGGCTTCTGTTCTTATATTATCTTGTTTTTCTTGGTCTGTATTATTAATTGCTTTTTCTGTTTCATCTATTATATTTTCTATTATAATATAATAATATTATAATATAAGTTGTTGATTTATATTTTTTAGATTTGTTTTATTTGAAGTTTATAAAATTGTTTTTTCACTTTCAGTGAAGATAACAGTAGATAAATTTACAAATTATGGTAAAAACTGTGGGTATTGTTTAGATTTTGTAAATTTAGTTATAAGGTTTATTATTTTTTAGTGGATTATTAATTTTTTATTGATTGTATTAAATTTAATTGTTTTGTGTTTATTTGGGATTGTTAACATTTGGTATATTTACTGTTCCAAGTATGATAATCTAGCATGTTGGCTAAAAGAAGATTTAATTTAATTAACTGCTGATTAAGATAGTTATACATAGTTATGCTGATTATTACAGTTAATACATGTTATTGCATTTGATCTAAAGAATCTTTACAGTAAGAAGTAAGATAAATGTTAAGCGTGTAACGGTACAAACCGATGAGAGTATACAATTTAAAGCTTTTATTTAACCAGAGTATATTTTTGGTCACCGACTATAGCTCCGGGTAAGGCACAGCATGTTACAAAGAATGCAAGTTATCCGCAAGGGTGCGTATTCCCGCGTGCGAGCGCACGGTTGGGCCAACATTCACACGGAAAAATCACGTCTGAAAAATTCCTTCTCACCAGGTGCTAGATGACGTAAACTCCTCGAGATGCATTCCGCCAATCCCGACGCAAGTTGTCCTTGGCCATTTTGAAAATCTTCAGTCGACAAAAGCCCTCAGACCGCGCGGTCAGGAAATTCGTGCTCGCGAGCAAACTATTAAGTCGGCCTACTAATAATGAGTGAATTAATAAAACAACAACCAAAGTGTGAAGGAAGTTAGTACTTCACAAGTTTAAGTAGAACTTCACAAGTTTAAGTAGAAACAGTTTTTCATAAATATTTCGAACAGAAAAGTGTATACAGCTGTGACAATTTGTAAAAACAGTTCAAAAGTTAGACGGAGAAAAAAGTGAATATAAAACATTGATGCGGCGACGAGGAGAAGCAGGAAAAGGGATGAGTAACTCATAAACATTTTAATATTTATTAAAGATGCACCAAACTCTTAATCTGTTATGTGCTGAATTCTGAGAAAGCTATTAATTAAAAAAGAAAATGGGGATTTAAAGAATTAGTATATATATATATGTGTATGTATGGGTGTGTGAAAATTACATAATGAACAAAAACACTGGGTTGCGTTAATTATTTAAGGTATACCGATTATAATGTGTATTTTCAATATTTGGTTTTCTTTTAATATGTTTAGTTGATAACATCCTATAATGGGCTATCACAGTAGGTCATAACATAATTATATAGAAATACGTAGAAAAAGAAATGAATGTCATGTTAAAGAAATAAAATAATGTTTATGTGAACTTATAAATACGTATTTGTTATTTGCATTTGCCTATTATTCTTTACCGAGTACACTAGACGACATCTTGGTTAATTTTCATACGAAGATTTAAAGCTATTTTAATGCTTCAGTTGACGTCCAAATAAGGTAAAGTAACACAAATTTAAATACTTTTAATTATCAAATACTGAGTACTTTTGCAGTAGGCGCCCGTACAGCGACATTGTAAATTAAAATAAAAATAATTTACAACCTAGTCGAAAATGGCAGAGAAAAATACGAATGCAAATTTATGTGAGAGTATTGTGGGGGGGGTTCAATATTAGACGATATTATTAGAAGTGAATTTAAAACGGAAATGAAGTCAGAAAATATAAAAATGATGCGTGAGATAAATGCAAGTAGCGCAGAGTTAAAGTCAGAGATAAATGAAATAAATAGTAAATTTAACAAACAAGACGAAAGGTTAGTAGACATAAATAACGAATTTGCGAACATAAGAAGTGAACTAAAAATGAGTAGTTTAAATATAAACAGCCAATTTGAAAGTATAAATGAGAGTTTTAGTGGAGTGAGTGAGAAGTTTGTTGAAATAAATAATAAATTAGAGAAACAGAATGAGACTATTGCGGGAGTGAAAAATGAAATGACTATAGATATAAACAAAATACAACCAAAATAAAAAATGATATAAAAACAATTAACGAAAGGCAGAATGAGAAACTGCTAGAGACAAACAAAAAATTCGATGCGTTAACAAATAAATTTAAAAAACAAAATGACAAAATTGATAGTAATGTTCAAGGGGTAATTGATGAGTGTGAGCGAATTAAAGAAACAAATAAGATACAAGAAAATATAAATAATGAATTCAAAAGTAATATTGAACAACTCTATACAGTTAAAACTAGTGTAACTAATTTGAAAAGTAAATACACAGAACATGAACAAGAAATAATTAAGGTTAGAGAAGATCTAAGCCTAGCAATTAGTCAAAAACTAACCAATATGTGTGAGAGAGTGAATGTTGAAGTTGAGTTAGGTTATTTCAGTAATGAGAATAAGTTGATGAACCCCATACAATTTTTAAACTCAATAAAAAGTTTCAATAAATATAATAAAGAAAGTTGGGAAATAAAGTTGGTACAAATTTTGAAATATTTTAAAGGGGATGCTAAAATTTGGGCGGACGCTCATAATGATAACTGGGCAGATTTTGGTGAATTCGAACGAGCGTTTAAAAATAAATACTGGTCAGAAGAAAAACAAGAGGGTTTACGTAGCACCATAATGGGATGGGGTAATTTTAATATTAAATATATGAGCATTACTGCGTATGTAACACAACTATATAGTCAGGTTAAATATTTGGAACCACCGATGCCTCTGGCATCTTTTATAAGGTATGTTAGTAAACATCTACCTAAAGACATACGATCCATGATTAGAACTCAGGAGTTTACAGATATAGCTGAGTTAGAAAAAATATTAGAAGCTTACCAAAGTATGAAAGAAGAAGAAGACAATAAGTATCAATTTAGAGAAAGAGAGTCGAGACAAATAAATACCGAATTAAGCCAACCAGACCATTTTATTAGACATGATAATAATATGAGTAGGCCAGAGGGGGGTGCGTGGTTATGTCCAAACCCTAATTGTAGAGCTAGCAACTATAATAGTTCTAGAGATCAGTGTTATAGGTGTCGGGGTCCGAGGGGTGGTGCCCAAGGGAGAGTAGCTAATTATAATAGAGGTTTTGACAGTAGTGAATATAGTAGAAGGGAAAATTATGGTAGTAATAAATAGAGTTTAGGGGTAATAATAGAGGGAGAGGTTTTGCCAGTAGTAGGGGAATGCCGGGAGGTATGAACCACAGAGGGAGAGGGGGATATGTTAGTAATATGAATAAGACTAGGGGTACGGAAGTATTTTCTAATAATCATGATAGTAGAGTAGATCATAGGGGGGCGTACAACGAACCACCACCTCCACCACAGTTAAACTAATGAGGATGGTTGAAAAGGAAAGTCCCCAGCCGTCTAGTAGTAACATAACAATAGGGTCACTTATTACAAATAAACATAACGAATTATCGAAAGAAGAAGTAGAGGAGAACGGTAGTAACTTTAGCATGGCTGAATTCGAAGCCGAAGTATTCAATTCCAAGTACACTTTTCTAGTAGATTCAGGGAGTGAGATTACCGCTATGGATGATAGAATTTTTGAAAAAATAAAAAATCAGACCACTGAAACCATTCCACAACTACCCGTATTGGGAA
Organism: Magicicada septendecula; assembly: GCA_034769895.1. Lineage (NCBI taxonomy): Eukaryota > Metazoa > Arthropoda > Insecta > Hemiptera > Cicadidae > Magicicada > Magicicada septendecula. Next base: position 233,653,389 of record CM068371.1, on the reverse strand, counting down.
TTAGCGTTATAGGTGTAACAGGTGTTCGGAGTAAGAGGGTGACTAGACAAATAATGTTACAATTGACAATAAATAAACACAAAATAAATGTACCTTTTTTAGTAATTCCAGGTTTGAATATGGAGGCGATAATGGGAAATGATTTTTTAAATAATTTAAAGCCGAATTAAATTATTATACACAAACTATGAAATTAAAAAATGAAAACAATATAATTGAAGTACCATTTATACGAAGAAGAGATGTGGAAATGAAAGCATTAAAAATAATTAGTAAAGGTATATTAGTATCCGATAACGAAATAAATGAATGCAGACCCTTGATGATCAGTTGTTGTAATTTAAAGGTAAATAAGCATGAATTAATTAAAACTGAAGATAGTTGGGTTGAAAGAATGAATAAAATTCTATATCAAACTGGGGAGTTTAGTTATCAGGATAGAGAGAGAATAGTACAGGTAGTAGATAAAAATAAATTCGTTTTTTCAGATAAACCAGGTCTAGTAAAAGGGTTTAGGGGTAGATTAATTGTTAAAGAAAAGACACCTTTCACGCCTAAAGCATATCCGGTACCATACTCTAAAAGGTGATTGGTACAAGAAGAAATAAATAAAATGTTAGCCGAAGGAATAATAGAAAAATCCACCTCACCATACTCCAACCCTTTAGTAGTGGTGACTAAGAAAGACTCATCAATAAGACTATGTTTAGACGCTAGACAAGTAAACAAAATAATTATTCCAGATAGAGAATCACCAGAACCAGTGGGAGAAATTTTGCAACAGTTTAGTGGTACCAAGTACATCATGACCCTGGATTTGACGGCTGGGTACTGGAAAATCGAATTAGAGGAGGGGTCCCGAAAGTATGTGGCCTTTCTGTATAATGGAAGGAATTATCAGTTTTGTAGATTGCCTTTTGGACTGAACGTAAGTGTATCAATTTTTATTAAATGTTTGGACTACGTGTTAGGGAGAGAAATTTTAGAGTTTACCACTGTGTACGTGGATGATATAGTAATAACTTCACCAGATATTAATACACATTGTGAAAGATTAGATAGAGTGTTGAGCAAATTACATGAATATGGAGTAACTGTTAAATTTAAAAAGTCACAGTTTTTAAGGGAACAGGTCAATTTTTTAGGCCACATGATTTCAGCTTAGGGTGTCAGTACAGATCCTAAAAAAGTAGAAATAATACAAAATTTTCCAGCATCCAAGAATATTAAACAGCTGCAAAGTTTTTTAGGCCTGTGTAATTGTTATAGGAAATTCGTAGAAAAGTATTCATATTTAACCGTACAATTGGGACATTTATTAAATAAGGGTAATCAGTGGCAATGGGGTTTACCAAAGCAAACCGCATTTGAACAAATAAAAAATAAATTTCTAACCACTGTCATATTAGCTCATCCTAATTTTATGGAACCATTTTACATACACACCGATGCATCCGACATAGCTTTGGGGGTAGAATTATTTCAATTGGATAGGGAAGGTAATCATAATGTGATAGCTTTTGCCAGTAGATCCTTGGTAGCTAGCGAAAAGAACTATACTATAATGGAAAAAGAAGCACTATCGATTGTTTTCGCCTGTAAAAAATTCAGAACATATTTGTTGGGAAATAAAATAATCATAAGATCAGACCATCAAGCTCTAACATTTTTAAAAAACTGTAAACTAACACATGGTAGATTGGTGCATTGGATGTTAATATTACAAGAGTATGACTTAACCATAGAATATTGTAGGGGTAAAGAGAACGTAGTAGCTGACGTCCTATCTAGAACTGATTTTAATAATAATACTGATATAGATACGGCAAACACATATAAAATATTTGTAATCAAAGAAGTGGAGGGGTTAAATATGAAAAAATTAATGCACAACCTAGCGGCAGAACAAGAAAAAGATCCAGAACTTGGTAAAATAATAACAGCATTAAATAAAATACCAAATACACCTAACAAATGGGAAAAACATTGTAGCTTGTATGATAAACATCTATTTCACCGGACAGACAAATGAACAAGGTGATGATTGGAAGTTATGTGTTCCTAAGTTTTTAATATCCGAAGTAGTGAAAGATTGTCACTTGAGATATGGTCACGTAGGTCCTAAGAAATGCAGTGACATATTAAAGGAATCATGTAAATTTAATAATATGGAAAGAACTGTGCGTAAAATGTTAAAAACATGTGAAATTTGTCAAAAAGCCAAAGTAAATAATCGTAAACAGGAGGGTTTAGTGCAACATGTAATACCAGACAGTCCTTTGGCGATAGTTGCCGTTGATTTATATGGTCCACTACCCAAGAGTCGAGGCGGACTGACTTATTTGTTCGTAGCATTAGATGTTTTTACTAAATTTGTAAAATTGTACCCTGTAAAAAAGGCTACATCTCTGGTATTAGCAAAGAAGATAGTAAATGAATACATTGCTGAAGTGGGTAGACCTAAAATAGTATTATCGGATCATGGGTCGCAGTTCACCAGCAACACTTGGAAGGAAACGTTAGGTTGGGAGAATATTTTAGTTAAACATACATCAGTATATCATCCCCAATCAAACCCTAGTGAGCGTGTTATGCGGGAATTAGGGCGTATGTTCAGAACCTTTTGCCATCAAAAACATTCATTGTGGGCCACATTTGTAAATAAAATAGAAGGGTACATTAACTGTAGCTTACATGAGTCCACAAGTTAATAGTCCTCATGAGTTAATGTTTCAGAGGAGGCCATCACGCATAATAGAGGAATTAATAAAATTTCCGACGCGGACTGAGGTACCACATGGGAGGAAGCTGGTGCTTGCCAAGGAGCGGCTTTTAAGTAAAGCAGAACAACGTAAAAACGGAAGCATGATAGAAATTTAATACCCGTCAAATATGAGGTAGGGCAACTGGTATTACTAAAATACCATGATCAATCATCAGCTCTGGATAAAGAGATAAAAAAATTCTTCTTGTTATATGCAGGTCCATATGAGGTTAATGAAATAAAAATGGAAAATGCTTATGTATTAATAGACCTGCAAACCCGAGAAATAAAAGGAACTTATAGTGTAACACAATTAAAGAGGTATTATTTACCTGAGTAATGTTAATTATTCTTTTAAAATCATTCATAAATAAATACAGATTATTGTATAAGTAAATGAAATGGGGGTTACATAAAAGTTAATCTTTATTAAATGATAGAGTTAAATGTTGTGTGTGAATTATATTTTGTATAGATGTAAATAGGATATAGTTTCGATGAAATAAGCTAAAGTATGAAGTTATACCTGCTCAGTAAAATCACAAGAAAGAAAGTGAATAGTGTTCTATAACACATTATAAGTATTATGAGTTTTATGTAATGAGCTTTATATGTAACATATATATCATAAACATGTAATTCCCCACTTTCGGGCGGTCACGGTGTCACCGAACCCTGACCGTGGAATTGGCTCAGCTTTGACTGGCTATGGTCAGGGCACATTACGTCACGTGCTGCCTTGAGTCTGGTCATAGCTTGTTTGTTATCGTTGTAAGAGGTGAATTTAGAAATTAACCGGGGGGTAAATCAGGGGAATCGCCAGAACTATGGAACAGCGGCTATCCATCGAATGGGATGGTAGACCGTATAAGGGCACATAACTAATTTTTAGTAGGATTACTGGTGTCCTAGGACATCAGTAATACCGAATGTTTTGTAACGCTGAAGCAAGAACGGTGTATGCAGCGTCTGCACCCTAACAAACTTCAGTTCTTGTGGAGGCAACTGGGCGCTACAGTCCAGGGGGGGCCATAGTGTGTGTGGAAGAAGGTTGTTAAATTGTTAATAAGTAAGCTCTGACTGAATAAAGAGAAGATAAAGTTGATAAATATTGTAATTGTGCTAATCGTACTGAAGTATTGGAGGAAGTTGTTGTAATGATTTATGTATCTCTCGTATTGAATAATTTTCTGTGTAGTATCTAATCACATTTTGTATTGTATAAAAAATAACCGAAGTAGTATGCCTTATAATGTAGATAATAACTATAAATCTTAATGGAATTAGAAGAGGTAAATATTGAAAAAAAAATGAGTAGAAATTATAATGTAACAGTTGGAAAATTTAATTAAAAAATTGAATTAAAGTATATTATGTTTTCATGTTCTCTATTTGAGGTTATGCTACTTTGATAAGATATAAGCTGATTCATAGTGTTCTGTGTATATTATATTTTTGTAATCAGTTTATAGTTGCAATCGATTTTATGATAGTAATAAGTTTTTTATTTTTTAATAAGTGTCAGGATATAATTATGAAGGTTTATAATGAAAATGAAATTCATTTAAAAGATAGAAATTTTGGAAGTAAATTTGAAAGTTTGATTTAAAGGTCATGGAAGAAATGATGGATGAAATTTATTATGAAGTAAAAATTAATACAAGATGAAATTAAATGAATTAAGATTGTTTTGAAGTAACTTACAGTGTTTAATACAGGTAATTAAAATTTAGGTGAAGGGATTTAATTAATGTAAAAGGTTTTAAGTAATGTAATTAAAGTAATTAATGGAAATAGATGATCTAATTAAACTAAAATGTTAATTTTTGGTAATGAACTTAGATTTCTTTTGATTTGAATTATAAAATAAATGATAACTGATAGAAATGCAATGAGGGGAATGGAATAATCTAGTTTTGATTTGAAATGATACTACCAGACAAACAGGTAAAATATTTAATTAATGGAAATTGAAATAAAAGTTATTTACTGCTAATAAATTGTAATCAGATGTTAACCTAAATGGTATTGTTTATTTTGAGGTTAGGTTTTTGTAAAATAAGAATGTTTATTTGAATATACAAATGTAATATACGTATGGTGAGAATATACGAATAGATGCAACCAGTGCTTAATGCAAACCAGTATGTATAAGGAGAAATAAACCAGTTGAGGATCTGGTTTGGTATAAGACCAGTTATTGATTTTTATTGAATGTTATAGAGTGAGGTGATACTGTGGTGGGTGCCTGTCTGATTTTGCGGCGTTGGGATCTCGAACAGAGAAGTCCAGTAGAGTCATTCAGGAGCCGCCGGAGTCGCCGAACTAGGGGGGTAGATTACCCATGATTTAGTAAGGATTTAAGGGGGGTTTGTTGGCACCGTATCCTAGCTGGTCCTCTTAGGTTTTTTAGGCAATGAGAGTTTTTGTGTTTCGACAGAAAACCTCTCATTGGGGGGGGGGGTATTGTAACGGTACAAACCGATGAGAGTATACAATTTAAAGCTTTTATTTAACCAGAGTATATTTTTGGTCACCGACTATAGCTCCGGGTAAGACACAGCATGTTACAAAGAATGCAAGTTATCCGCAATGGTGCATATTCCCGCATGCGAGCACACGGTTGGGCCAACGTTCACACGGAAAAATCACGTCTGAAAAATTCCTTCTCACCAGGTGCTAGATGACATAAACTCCTCGAGATGCGTTCCACCAATCCCGACGCAAGTTGTCGCACACAGAGGATCCTTGGCCATTTTGAAAATCTTCAGTCGACAAAAGCCCTCAGACCGCGCGGTCAGGAAATTCGTGCTCGCGAGCAAACTATTAAGTCGGCCTACTAATAATGAGTGAATTAATAAAACAACAACCAAAGTGTGAAGGAAGTTAGTACTTCACAAGTTTAAGTAGAAACAGTTTTTCATAAATATTTTGGTCAGAAAAGTGTATACAGCAGTGACAATTTGTAAAAACAGTTCAAAAGTTAGACGGAGAAAAAGTGAATATAAAACAGTGACGTGACGACGAGGAGAAGCAGGAAAAGGGATGAGTAACTCATAAACATTTTATATATTTATTAAAGATGCACCAAACTCTTAATCTGTTATCTGCTGAATTCTGAGAAAGCTATTAATTAAAAAAGAAAATGGGGATTTAAAGAAATAGTATATATATATGTATGTATGGGTGTGTGAAAATTACGTAATGAACAAAAACACTGGGTTGCGTTAATTATTTAAGGTATACTGATTATAATGTGTATTTTCAATATTTGGTTTTCTTTTAATATGTTTAGTTGATAACATCCTATAATGGGCTATCACAGTAGGTCGTAACATAATTATATAGAAATACGTAGAAAAAGAAATGAATGTCATGTTAAAGAAATAAAATAATGTTTATGTGAACTTATAAATACGTATTTGTTATTTGCATTTGCCTATTATTCTCTGCCGAGTACACTAGATGACATCTTGGTTAATTTTCATATGAACGTCAAGATTTAAAGCTATTTTAACGCTTCAGTTGACGTCCAAATAAGGTAAAGTAACACAAATTTAAATACTTTTAACTTATCCAGGTGGTCTAGTGGCTAACGCGGGCGATTGATGCGCTCGTGGTCCCGGGTTCAATTCCCGGCGGAGGTTCCGTACGGCGTGCACTCAGCGTCGTGAGGCAAACTGAGTAGGCGCTGAGATAACAGCGCCGCCTCCTGGCTGTGAATACCGCAATTAGCGGCTGGTGGCGCGTAGTACTAGCCATACACCGTCACACTAACACAAAAGCCGCGCGGTACGCCTTGGTCCTTAACGGACTGTTGAGCGGAGGTTTATTATTTATTATTTATTTAATTATCAAATACTGAATACTATTGCAAGCGTTGTTGTGATTGGGAATTGTAATATTATATAGTTGGTTAATAGAATGATAGTCCAACATGATTGATTTGAAAATTAGAGAATTTTCATTGTCTTCACCACTGTCTATAGCAGAAGCTTTCCAGTGTCACAGGGAGTGACAACCTCTACTCACTTGATCACAGTTTGGAAAAAGGGCACATTAGAATAAATAAAGAGAAATAAGTAACAGCGCTTTAAATTTTATAGTACAGTAGAATTCCAATTATCCGGATCAATTGGGACCAGACCCAATCCGGATAATTGGATAATTCACGAGAAAAGGTCATTTCTTAGAACAAAAACGAAATTTGCTTATACAGTAATGTATTAATTTAATGACTACAAAACAATGTTGTTTACATTTTGTACATACATAGTGTATTAAAATATCACTGTTTGAACATATCGGTCAAAGTCAGAGTTCACTGTCTTTACTTGTTTCCGTGCAGCCAAGTCTCGCATCTGCTTGATGGTGAGTAGCTGTAGATGGTCGCATTCAGGCTGCCGCTCCATCCATTTAAGCACTGTGTCAAGGCACGCAAATGCTTCACTAGCTGACGGTCCCGCGTCTGGTTCACTAGCAATGTCATCGTCATCTTCTGGGTCATCAATGAGTTCTTCTCTCACACTTTGAATGAGTTCATCATCACTGAGAATTTGGAATCCAGGGTCCAAAGAATCACACAACAGCCACTCACCTACGTCCTCTGCACTGCACTTAAAACATCCAGGAATTTTCACTATGATGTTTCTTATGTTCTCAACTGACACTTCGTCCTTTTCTACTGTCTCTTCCTCCTGCTTTTCACAGCCCTTTCTTTCTTCTTCCTCTTTCTGTTTTTTGGATCTTTTTTATTTTTCTGTACCTCCTGCTTGGTTGAAATGCCTTTCAATTTGTTCCAAGCTCTTCTTAATGTGGTTGACTTCACCAAACTCCATGCTTCCACCACCATGTAAGAACAGTCTTTTAAATCAATCTTTGTGTGATGAGCCACAATGCCTTCTTCATCTTCATCTTCTATCAAAAGTTTCCTTAACAGTTGTCTTCTGTAATGGCGCTTCATACATTCGATAACCGATTGATCCATTGGCTGCAACAAACTCGTTACGTTTGGCGGCAAGAAGAGTGTTTTCAAATGTTCATTTTCTCTTTCAAGAAGGTGTTCTGTGGGGTGGGTGGGTGCATTGTCAATGATTAACAATACCTTACTGCCTTCTTTTCCTAAGGCCTTTTGATGTTTTTTTACTTCTGGTATAAAAACTTCATCCATTCGGTAAACAGAGCAGCAATCATCCAGGCATTTGATTGATTCTTGTAAAAGAGGGGAAGTTTTTTCACATTTTTGAAAGCCCTGGGTTTCTTCGATTTGCCCATTAACAGAAGGGGTATTTTGTGGTTTTCCGTAGAGTTAGCACAATTTAGCAGCGTTACACGGTCATTTCTAACCTTATGACCAGGAGCACTATATTCCCTGTTAGAAGCTAAAGTTGTTCTAGGCAAAGCCTTCCAAATAATGCCTGCGTTACGTAAAAATTCGGTGTCATAACATTTTGTTTCAATTTTGAATTTTTCAATAAGGTTTTTTGCTGCTTTAGGGTCTGCTGATAGCTTCTCGCCACTTAAATCTAACTCACGAATACCGTGCCTTGCCTTAAAATTCAGTAGCCACCCATTTGTCGCCTTAAAAGAAGACAAACCTTCGATTTTCTCAGCAAAAATTTTTGCCTTTTCGCAAATGATCGGCCCTGAAAGAGGGTTTCCCAGTGCTCGCTGCTGCAAAAACCACTTGAATACGGCCTCTTCCAGTTCTTTGTTTTCTGCCATTTTCATAGCTTTTCTTTATGAACTCCCATTTTCACTCTCGAGGACAGACACAAAGTTTAAAATTTAAGACATGTTTTTTTTTAATGTCTGAAATTGTTGATGTTCCACACTATACCTCAGCTAACTGCTTACCACTCACTCCTTTGTCTAATTGTTCAATGATTTTTATTTTGTCGGCCAACAATAAAACAACATGTTTCACTTTAGAAACCATACTGCACAGTAAAACAAAGCACTGCAAATGCATAAAACAAAACGGAAGACGGGACGCAGCAACAAATCAGTGACTCACAACTGGTGACTCACCGTCTGTGTATGCGCTATCGCTACACTTGGTTCGCAGTAGGAGGGCCAAAGACGACGCGCGACTTGCAGATCTCAAAGTGATCCGGATAAGTGGAGTTCGGATAATTGGAGTTCTACTGTAGTTTTTAAAATCTGAAAATACAAGTCAGTAGATAGAAAGTAAAACCCGCTATTAGACAGAAGTTTGGTAGTGTATTCATTCACAGTTGTGTTGTTTGGTGAAGAAATCGTGGTAACCTTTGTTTCTTGGTAGTAAGTAATGACTATATAATTATGTACAATGCTTTTATTAAATAGTTTGTCACAATGTATGATAATGCACAATTTATCAAATATAAATACAAAATTATCAACTCTTGGATACAGTAACATTTATTGAAGGTACAGAAATAAACGAACAATGTGTGACATAAGGATTATTTTAATTTTCTTGTTACATTTGTGTTTCAGTGTATTCAGCTGCAGTGTGCGGGTCAGACTGTGTTGATTGACAGTGTGCTCAATAACTTACTGTCATCAATGACAGATCCATCAGCTCGTGTACGCAGGTTAAGCCTGAAAGGATTGGCAAATATATCATATCTGGAACCACATAAGGTGAGCTGTTTAATTATTTTGTCCATTCAGGTGTTAACTATTAGTTAGATGTACAATGGAAAAGTAAAACCATTGAAACAAAAACTTGAAATTTGTTTTATAATTTAAAACAGAGTAATCTAATATTTTAGTTGTGGGATAGACCTAATTAGGAAATAATAAATTTAAATAGAATTAATAATTGTTTGTGTGGAGATTATCTGTAGAACTTTTGTGTTTTATATGCTGCACTTGGAAATGTGAACTAATGAAAAACTAATAGTACACTTGTGCATACTTTGATGCCCGCACATTATATTGTTCTTTAGACATCAGAATCATATTGATTTTCTGTAAATTTTAGAAGTTTACAGTTACCTCACCTATATTTTGAACTTTGGCATGTAATGAGACCATTCTCTTCTTGTGTATTGCACATAAAGGTGAATAGCCACATCTGCTTTTCCAGTGCAGTCATGCCTTTATAATTAAGTTTTTACACTTATGATCATGCTATTTCAGCAGTAAGTAGTGAATCATTTACATTCACAGTAATTTTATATTAGATGTCCATTCTTAAGTCAATATATCTTTCCATCAAGAGTATAGCACCGAGTAAGCAGATTTATGGTCTATTTTCTGTGTAACTGATTCATACTTGGAATGTTTCCTATGGTGAAATTATCAGATTTGTGTATTGGTAAAATACGTTTAACAAATATACACAGCACTTTAAAAAATCCTGAAAATATGGGGCATAAGAGGTAGAATGTATGTTAACATGGTATAAACGTTTTGTAGTATATGAATCTTCTTTTTGAGATGTGTCTTGAGGCTTTATGAACTGCTTTTTATTTAATTAATGTGTTCTGCATAAACATAAGACACAGGCAATTAACACACACCTGTATCATACACACAACTACGTATACCTACCACAGAAAAGCCTCATAAATAGCAGTGCTATCAGCAATCAAACTGATGCAAGTAGTGGTCAAATACAAACCAGTCAGGTATGTTTGAAGGAATTAAATAGGATAACATAATAAAAAACATCACACTCTAGTAGAAAACATTATCAGAGAATTTTCAAAATATTGAGAGAGAGCTAAAATCCAAACAGTCAAATCCTGAATTTAAAAAACTTATTATAAATTATGAATTCATTCTATAATCTCACTATACTGTACTGTAACACTTCCTATATTTTTCATAGTAACCTTCCATGTAGACAAATATAACAATTTTTGTTGTAATTTAATGTTTATTTGGTTGTTGACATTTCTTTAGATTTGGTTATGAAAGTACCTATATCATGAAATTATATGTTCTGTGTAGAGAGAGCAGCATTGTGAAAGTGTATTAGAGGCATTGATGCAGGGTCTTGATGATCATGATGCTGCTAGTCACAGTGAAATTACACTCCAGGCTATGCTAGGACTCTCACAGGTTCTACCAACTATAGATCAATCACACATCAAGGATATACAGGTTGCCATTGCACTCAGGGTTAAACCATACTTTGAAAAGGTTTGTATCAGTTTTATCTAACTGTTATGTGCTTATCCACATTTTACTGAAAGTAATTTTTAAGTGTATTAATGTTATTTTAAAGAATATACATATTGTATTTATACCATATAATTTTTTGTAATAAGATCAACTCAGTTTGTTTTACTGACAATCTGTGTATTATTAGGAGCTTGTAATGTTACGGTGTACCTCACTACGAGTATTAGGAGAACTTGCAGTTTGGGGTGGTCCAGCTCTCCCTGGTTTTCAGGATCAAGTTAAAGCCAGCCTGGTTTGTCTTCTGATGCATTTAAGTGATCCAGAACCTCCTGTAGTTAAGGTAAAACAAAACAAAAAACTCAGTTTTGTGGAAACTAGCTGCTTAATGCATCATATAATTATTATACTCATAAAATATTATTTTAATTTATTCCCCCCTCACACACACACACACACACACACACACACAAAACACAAGAGTATGGCCAGGATGGACTATATATTTGTTAACATTATCATCAAATGTTCTCCCTCATAGTAGATACCCTGACTTGATCTGCAAATTTCACTTTCTGTCTTACCATATCGTTGGTTTCCTCTTTCAGTTCCAAGTAGTTGCTTTTCTCCTTTAAATAAAGCAAATTCTTCTTTAAATATCAGCTAAATTCTTCCAAGCCTAGAGTTCTTCCAATGACATGCATTAGGCAATTTTTCACATGATGTGTCTGATCCAGTTTGCTTTACTGCAATGAAATATATTCAGGCTTGATCTCTTTTTGTCCACTCTTCTTAGGATCTCTTCATTTGTCACCTTGTGTGATCACTGTTTCCATTTCTTTCCAGCAATATATTTCTTTTGCATGATAGTTGTGGACACATGCATGATATTTCTTTTTCCAATCCATATAGAGCAATAATTTAAATGTAATACTTCATCAGTTTCTTCTGCATATTGTGCTACTACTACAAGTGTTTGAAATCAAAGAAGATTCTTAACCTCAGGGCACATAGCACATATAATAAAAAAGAAAATTTACAAACATACAATTAGTAAAATTCAATTAATTTTATTTTTTAACTTGCTATAACAATTTTTTATGGCCAGTTTTGTTTTAAAATGTTTTAAAAGTTACATGCAGAGTTGCCATCTTGTCAACACCCAAATTCTTACTTATGTAATGGCCGACACCAAAAAGTAATGCTAACCTCACTAAAGTTGAAACATAAATGCTTATTGTGTACAGTTTCATTTTAAGGTGTACTGTGTAAAAACTGAATGAATGTGTTAAATATAATATTACTCTTTACCTGGTACATATTCCTCATAATATTATTTGGATAAGTATTTCTCAATAGGCATACTAATTATTTAGTAGGTTATTAGATATATTTTGTCTTGTAAATTATTTCCTTGATAGGTAGTTAATTATATTTTCCTGTAAATTATTTTCTTTTAACCTTTTAAACCTATTATTATTCACTAAGGTTGTTCTTCTGTACTTTGAACAATTAACTTTACAATGATTAATAATTATTGAATATTTCTGTTTTTAATAAACAGCCCTCTTCTTCTTCGATGTTATCTCATCAGATGCTTAAACAAGAGTGAGTTGCTGTCTCTTTCTCGAATATCCAGTTGTAGAGACCAGACTTTCTTCTTCTGCCTTTTGATTAGTTTTATACTGAAATATTTTTAAATTCTTTTTTTGTGTAACATGGCTTTTTATGTTGACAGTATACTTTAATTACATAAGTATACTTTAAGTATAATTACAATCTAATTTATACCTTGTTGACATTTAATACTCATTTATAATTTATCAAATTTATTACAGTTCTCTAGTGTTACATAACGTGTGTGATTCTTTGATCGTGTCTACATATTATTTTAATTTGTGTTTTGTACAAACTGCTTTGCATTTTATACATTATGTGTGAGTTTTGGTTATTTGCACCATTACATACATAATTTTAGGTTAAAATTATTTGCAGATTTTTACAAACATTAGTTAGTATTACATTATTTTTATTTTAAATCATTTACCACATTTGTGATATAACTTTTATTAATAATTAAATTGAACTGATTTTAAAGTTACTGCAATCAGTACTGCAAGAAATTAACTATTGTAAAATATATATGTACTTACCATTTTCTCGGGTTCTTTTCGGCGAACACAGGAGAACAGAATGGTTTATTTGCAATCATTAATTTAATTCACATTGGCATTGAACAAAAGATTTATTTGCTCTATAATGCACACAATAAAAAATAAAACTTCTTTTCCTGCACTTACATACTTTTGCAAATTTAGCTACAAACTCATGAAATGAATTCCATTAAAATTAATTTTCTTACATCTTTTCCATTATTGATTTTGTATTATTTATTAATTATATTTCTTTCTTTTATACACAAACCAGCACTTCTTTTATATTCTTATATTCGCACTCTCTCTCTCTCTCTCTCTCTCTCTCTCTCTCTCTCTCTCTCTCTCTGTCACTCTCTCTCTCTCTCTGTCACTCTCTCTCTCTCTCTCTCCCTCTCTCCCCCCATCATCTCTTATTCTCTTTAACACCCATCTTTATTCAACTTGGACTGACTCAAATGTCTTACTTAAACAATTACTATCACCCAACTTCTATCTTTTATAACCCATTGAAAATTTTAATTATCTCAAATTTATTTCATTATTCATTGAAATTCTTTAAACACATTGAAAACTTATTCTATAACATACTATATTTAGGAAAATATTATTCCTAACATACTACATTCAATTAATACAATAAGACATAATAAACACAATATGGGAAACATCTAGTGCATCTACTTTTTCAAATTAAAACAAAATTATTTAGTTATCTCAGTAGTGAGTCATCATTATTAAAATACAACAAATTTTTTAATTCGTTACCCCCCTGGGTAACCTCCTTGACCACACACACTATGACCCCCCCTGGACTGTGGCGTCCAGTTGCTTCCACAAGGACTGAAATTTTGGAGGAATTTTGTCATCTCCTTGTCCTTGCTTCAGTGTTACATTTTTAAAAAGCTAGATATCATAATATCTAAATGTACAGATTATATGCCCCTAATGCGGGTCTACCACCTGGCTTTGCTGTCCCTACTCGAACAGAGTGGCAGCCGCTGTTCCATAGTTTCCGGGATTTCCCCTAATTTCACCCCCCTGTTAATTTCTAATATAAACCAATTTCAAGCCTGCTATGGTCAAGGGACTTAATTTATGGCCATAGCTGACCGCCAGCCAAAACCACGATTAGTGCTGGTAAGGCAGTAATCGCCCGAAAAGTCGGGGAAATCATCTCTACCTTCAGGCATGTAACAATCGTCATTAATCTGCACGGCACGGCAGTTTATCAAGGTACAATATAAAATTGTAAAAAAGGGTGTGCCGTGCATTTTACGCCATTTTGGCCTCCGATGGGGGTAACACTCTCTGTTACCCCCAACACTTTCCGCTATCTACTGTGGCACATGCCACCACAGCAATAGCACACTAATAGCTAAACTAAACCCTTCTACAATTGCTGTTTCTACATTCCATTATTATATCACTTCTATAAACACCACTCTACCCCCCAAAATTACCCACACATCTTGTATAATAATAAGTCTCTTTTTTTTCTATGTATCCAGACACTTCTGCCAGTCCAACTTTTCTACCTCCGACACTTACGTTACTATCTCCTATGGAGCTAATTAAGTACACATAATCTAACTTACTTTAATAGTTTTAACAAGTGCAACAACTATACTATGGTACTGCTAAACTGCCAACAATTTGGTCACCTTAAATTTCTACCTTCTAAAACTAAATTACAACTAGTTCCTTTTCTCCTCAAACAAATTCGACCGCCATTTAAAATTATTTTTTAGGTATTTCGTTCCCCAGTAGAACAGTTACTTATTACTGACTATTCTACTGGGAAACGAGGTAGCTCCTAATGAGTTGCACTTGTTATTTACATTAATTTTGGGTCGTTTTATTATATGAAATAAAACTATTATATGTTCATGGATAATTGCCAATTGTAAGTTTTTTTTCCATCCACGAAGTTTATGGGTCCCCCTCCCCGTTCAACAATAAGATTAAATTTCTATTTACACCAATTTGTGGAGTAAGACCATCGTTGCTTTCACCCCATCTTTAGAAGTTCCGCCAACCATGGTCCGCCTCCAAACAGCCAAAATCCACGGTCAGGGATGGTGAAGCCGTGACCGCCCGAAAATGGGGGAGAGTCCCTTCTGAAACAACATAAAATAATACATAAAATTCAGACACTTATGGTGACCGATACAACTTCAAGTTCGTCGCATTTTGTGTACTTACTACCTCCTGCGTTGCTGGGTTGCATAACACGTACGCATTACTCATCTTTACTTCTACGATTTCATATGGTCCCTCATATAATAGGAAAAATTTCTTTATCTCTCTATCCTGTGCGCTAGACAAATCATGTCTCCTTACCAATACTAATTGCCCTACTTCATATTTAGTCCACTTACCTTTAGCATCATGCCTCTGCTTTCTCCTTTCTCCTTTTGTCAGTAAATTTTCATTCGCTAGTCGGATCTTCATACTCATGTCTATAGTTTGCGTTTCCGGTGGATAGCTAAAAAGTTGTTCCAATATTCTAGGTGGCCTCATTCCTTTTATTAATTCATACGGCGTAAATCCGGTGGTTCATGGGTGGTACAATTCAGCCACTCCTCTACTTTCTTAACGTAGGATGGCCATTCTGTGTGCTTGGCGTGACAATACGCCCGAAATATCCTACCAATCTCTCTCATCACCCGTTCTGCCTGGTTGGACTGTGGATGGTAAACTGCCGTATGTTTGGGTATGATGCCTTCCCATCCAAGAGTTTGTCGCCACTTACCGCTTATAAACTGTGGTCCATGGTCAGACAAAATTATTTTTGGTTTTCCTACATTAATCATGTAGTCTCTATTTTTTTGCTGAGGACTTTGCTCGTCGCTCTCTTAATACTATACAACTTAACAAATTTTGAAAAAGTGTCTAAAACTACAAATACATACAATACACCACCTCTACCCCTGGGTAATGGCCCATACAAATCAACTGCAACTAAATCAAATGGTCTTTCAACTTTTATATAATCCATCTCCCCTTCTACTCTATAATTCACTACTTTCGATTTCTGACACAAATCACAAACTCTTAACACTTTTCTAACTCTCCTCTCCATATTCTTAAATATACATGATTCCTTTAAAACATTTGCACACTTTCTTGCCCCAAAATGCCCATACCTTATATGGCAATCCCAAATAATTTTATCTATCAACCCTTCTGGTATAACTAGTCTCCAATCACGCTCCCCCCTTCTATTTTTTTAAACAGAATCCCTTGATATACTTGAAAATCTGTACTATATTCAGACCCATCTACATCCATTTCTAAACTAACGATTATTTTACCCAATTTATTTTCAGATCTTTGCATATTCTTAATGTCTCTTAACTCTTCACCAAAAATTCTATCTTCTCTAGTTAATCTAAAAATTTCTGTCTCTTTAAGGTCCCTACCTCTTTTATTTTCTATAATATCTACCCTGGAAAGTGTGTCTGGTACTTTATTATCTGACCCCTTTATGTACTCCCAGGAAAAGTTGTATTCTTGTAAAGCTAACACCCACCTGGTTAGACGACTGTGCGTTAATTTGCAAGAATTCAGAAATGACAGTGCCTTGTGGTCCGTTCTGATTACCGTTTCGTTTCCCAGGATGTATGTCCTGAATTTCCCCACGGCGAACACAATGCTCAAAAGTTTTTTCTCGGTGGTGGTATAATTTTTCTCCGCAGACAGAAGCGACCTACTGGTGAAGGCGATGGTAAGATGTCCCTTATCGCAGTCCTCCTGGTAGAGCTCCGCCCCTAAAGCTACGTTGCTTGCATCTGTCTGTAAGTAAAAAGTTTTATTAAAATCAGGATGATTCATCATAATCATATGGCTAAATTTTCTCTTAATTTCGTTAAATGCTTCACGTTCCGTTTCTCCCCATTTCCACTGCTTGTTCTTCTGGAGTACTGCACTTAGTTTTGATGTTGTGTGTGTGTAATTTTCTTGGAACTTTCTATAGAAAT
The DNA here is from genome assembly GCA_034769895.1 of Magicicada septendecula. Lineage (NCBI taxonomy): Eukaryota > Metazoa > Arthropoda > Insecta > Hemiptera > Cicadidae > Magicicada > Magicicada septendecula. The sequence continues at coordinate 233,636,374 of CM068371.1, read as the reverse complement.
TGCACAGACCTAAAAAACTTTGCAATTGTTTAATGTTTTTTGGTCTGGGAAGCGCATAATAGCTTCTACCTTGTCCGGGTTAGCCAGTATTCCCTCTTGCGTAATAATAAAACCTAAGAAATGTATTTCCGTTTGTAAGAACTTAGATTTATCCCAATTAACTGTCAGACCCCCCTCCTGTAACTTGTCTAACACATACTCTATATGCTCTAAGTGTTCAGAGAATGTTCTGGATGCTATCAATATATCATCTACGTACACTGTTAAAAAGTCTAAATCTTTAGGTTGTAATATCTTATCCAAACATTTAATAAAACTAGCAACACTGGTGTTTAATCCAAATGGTAGACGTTTGAACTGATAATTCTTACCATTAAAAAGAAAGGCAGTATATCTCCGACTCTCTGCTGCTAACGGCACCTGCCAATATCCTGCTGTTAAGTCTGATGACGTCATGTACTTAACGCCACTAAATTTCTGTAAAATTTCATTAATTGGTTCCGGTGACTCCCGGTCAGGTATAATAATTTGATTTATCTTTCTAGCATCTAGGCATAGTCTTACCTTTCCATCCTTCTTAATCACTACGACTAACGGGTTTGAGTAAGGCGATATTGATCGTTCAATGATGTCTCCCTTCATCATCCGGTCTAATTCCTCCTGCACGGCTCTTCTCTTTGAAAATGGTACTGGATAACTCCTCTGCATGTAGGGTGCGTGTTCCCGAACCTTCAGCTCACATGTGTAGTCCTTCGCTCTCCCTGGCGATTCATCAAACATATCTCTGAAACACTCCACAACTGCCCACAACTCCTCTCGCTGAGTACTTCCTACAATTACACCTTCATTACAAAATTTGTTGGCTCTATTTATCCACACACTCTCATCACTCACATGCATCTCTCCCTCCTCATTTTCTATACTCTCACTCTCTCGACACATATTTATTTTAGTTTCTATTTCTCCATCGCGTACCTGCTTTTGTATCATTTTTATTCCCGTAACTTTAAGTTCATCTACCACCTTCTTAAACTTTACCCTGACTGGTTGACTCCCATTTTCAAATTTTACCATTTGTTTACTAAAGTCTATTATAGCCCCATTTCTCTCCAAAAAATCATTTCCTAATATTACATCTAAACTTAACCCCTTAACCACTAGGAATGTGTTTTCAAACTCAACTTCATTTATCAAGATATTTAATTGTACTTGTCTAGTTATTCTTTTACTTCTTACCCCAGTTACCCCCACTACTGTTACTCCCGCAGCTGGCAACGATGGTATATTCTTATTTACTTCTTTTAATTCTCCCATTACATTCTCAGAAATTACGGATATCTCACTACCTGTATCAATCAATGTTTTGTAACTCTTACCTTCTATGGTGACTATCACCTCTGTCAATCCGGTTTTGTGCTCCCTCACTTTGGTGTCCTCTTCTTCCAATAACTCCTTCGCCATGTCCACTTTGATTATATTACTCTGGTATTCATCAGTCACTTGGACCCGGTTCTCCGTTGACAATGGTTGGGCCCGATTCTCCATTGTCCTTTCTAGTTTACTGTGGAGGGACCTGCTACTGCGTGGTTGTTTCCTCCTCTTCCTCGGTTGTAATTTCCACCTCCTCTCGGCGCTCCTCTACTGCATTCTGCTCCTCTCTGCTGCTGATTTGGCTGGTGATGCATTCTCTCACTACGTATACACTCCCTGTTCTTATGACATCTAAAACAAGTTGTTCTATTTGAATAATTATCTACATTACAGTCTATACATCGCCAACTCTCGCCCCTATTATCAAAATTTCCCCCACGTGCTCCTCTATGAAAGTTTGGTGTTCCCCTATATTGATGGTAAATATTATTGTTTAGTACTACTGGTGGACTTGGATGCCTCCCTACTTCACGTTCCCCAATACTTTGTAATACATCTAACATACTCTCCAGTTCATGTATATTTGCAATTTCTCTCATCATTAATGTAATCTGCACCTCTCTGGGCAGGTGTTTGCTAATGTGTCTCACAAATGACCGGAATGGCAACGGCGGTTCTAGGTACTTGGCCTCATTATATATTGTCATTACGTACATGGTTAAATGGTTATTTATTCTCCCAAAATTCCCCGTTCCCATGATCTTACTGCGTAAAATTTCCTGGTCTTCTTCTGACCAATACTTGTTTCGGAATGCTAACTCGAATTTCTCATAACTACTCCACTCTATGTTATGTACTTCCGCCCATATTTCGGAATTACCTTTGAAACACTTTAAAATTTTTAGCAATTTAATCTCCCAACTACTACTATTAAACCGGTTAAATTCTCTTACCCTACTCAAAAATTGCATCGGGTGTACTCTACGGTTGTCACAATTAAATTGTTCTAGTTCTATGTCATCTTTTGCTTCGCGAGTATACAACACTCGCTCCGCAACACTATTTAAATTTTGGCTTACGGCCACATGTAACTCATCTTTAATTTCAATGATGTCTCGCTCAATTACTTTTAATTTATTATCATTCTTAGTTTCATATTGAAGGTTATGTTCATTAATAACCCCCACACTCTCTTATATTGATTGTTTACATGCACTTTCTACTTCCATTATTTTAATTTCTACATCATTATTACTTTCATTAATTTTAGTTACACATTTATTTTCTATTTCTATACACTGCTCTTCAATTTGAGTTTTGATCTCGTTTGTCATCTGCTCATTTACATTACTGATTTTACTTTCAATATTTAGTGTGATTTCACAAATTTGTTTGTCAATTTTCTCATCTCTTTCATTAAATTTAACGTCTATGCTCTTAACTGCATTGTCTAATTTTGTACTTAAATCGTTACATTTGTTAACAAATTTCTCATCAATATTCTCAAAACGTTTATTAATTTCGTTAATTTGGTTTTTTAACTCATCGAATTTATTATTTTGTACCTCAAATTTGCTGTCAGAATCACTCTTCTGTTCATCTAACTTTACATCAAATTTATTTAACATTACTCTCTGTTCATTAAAAAGCAATTGGATCATTTTCATCATATCTTGATCCTCAGATTTTTTAATCGGGACTGGCGTTGAATGAATTACTTCATCCATAATTTTCGACTCAGTTCCACTTAATTCAATATTCATGTGGCTTTCGTTTTCAATGTCAGTTAAGCTGACATTCTCGTTATTATCTGCCATTTTAAAAAAAAAAATCTTTTACATATATTTCTTTTCAAAATATTACTATATATAACATATACTTATTATCAAAAAGATATTCTATTTACCCATACTACACATAATCATAACATAACCTTATCCTTGTACGTTTTTTACGTACCTCAAAAAAAAATTCTCTATGTTATTTCACATAACCATTCTGCTCTCCCAGTAGGCCATATTTATATAAATATATTTATATAAATTGTCCCTACGTTCGGAAGCGCCATTTGTGATATAACTTTTATTAATAATTAAATTGAACTGATTTTAAAGTTACTGCAATCAGTACTGCAAGAAATTAACTATTGTAAAATATATATGTACTTACCGTTTACTCGGGTTCTTTTCGGCGAACACAGGAGAACAGAATGGTTTATTTGCAATAATTAATTTAATTCACATTGGCATTGAACAAAAGATTTATTTACTCTATAATGCACACAGTAAAAAATAAAACTTCTTTTCCTGCACTTACATACTTTTGCAAATTTAGCTACAAACACATGAAATGAATTCCATTAAAATTAATTTTCTTACATCTTTTCCATTATTGATTTTGTATTATTTATTAATTATATTTCTTTCTTTCATACACAAACCAGCACTTCTTTTATATTCTTATATTCGCACTCTCTCTCTCTCTCTCTCTCTCTCTCTCTCTCTCTCTCTCTCTCTCTCTCTCTCTCTCTCTCCCTCCCTCCCTCCCTCCCACCCTCCCTCCCTCTCTCTCTCTCTCTCTCTCTCTCTCTCTCTCTCTCTCTCTCTCTCTCTCTCTCTCTCTCTCTCTCTCTCTCTCTCTCTCTCTCTCTCTCTCTCTCTCTCTCTCTCTCTCTCTCTCTCTCTCCATTTCTGCACCCCTCCCCGGTTTATTTAGTTAATTAGTTTAAGTTTATTTTAGGCTGCCAGTTCTTTGGTAAAACATTCTCAAAATTTCTTTTTTTTTCTTTTAAAGCTTTTAGATTTACCCCTTGTTGGTTACTTATCTGCCAAATTTAAGATCTTGACGAGTCCGTCTCTACCACGCATTTCGTTTCTATTCCGCACATTTTCCTTATTTTATTCGTTCCCTGGAACTATAACTTTATTAAAACTGTTTACTTTTGATTTAAATTCACATTTTTAAATAAATTGTTATGTACGGGCGCCCGAAATTGTTTTATATCGTTTTATACGTGACCGGCCTGCTCACGGAGTAATTTTATACTGGGATTAGACGAACGGCACTATTTTGTAAAGTGGCCTTGGTTATATGACCAATTCTTATTGTTCTGAAATTAGTATCACTACGCCAGCATAATGTTTTTGTTTACACACCCGAATTCCACAGCGAGGATGGGCTCTGACGTATATATTGACGTCACATGGTCCGATGTCTTTACATAACTTGTTTACAGTTTAGAGTTACCGGAGCTGACCTTGACTCAGTTTCGCTGGCTGTTTTTCTACGTCCTTTTTGATATTCATGAATAATTTTCATACTCACGGCCGCCAACTTCACTACCATCAACAAAATTTACCTTTCTGTTTACGTTTCCCCAAAATTATCGTAAAAATGCTAATTCACTTTTATTCAAAATACAATTTCTTTATTTTACCCCAGGTAGGCCAAAATGTCCCGTTACATATTTTATAATTCTCCTATAAGATGACATTTCACTCAATTCGACATGGCAGAAAGATTTCTTGCCTTTCTCTAACTTAACCTTTTTAAGGACTTTACAGTTTTAAACTAGTTTAACAAATTTTATGTACTGTAATAATGTACAGCAGTACAGTATCCAAGCTCAAGTTGGTAATCAGCAGTGATCTCTTCTTAGTTAATGCAGTCTTCGCCATGGCAGACCATGATCTGATTTCCTTGGTACAGTAGAGGCCCTTTGTCAGGAGACTTCCTGAATATTTGAACACTTGAATTGATAATGTTTTCTCCCCTTGGTCTGACATCATGTTCACAGCAGTTCTTCCTTCTTCAGTAGTTTCATCACTTTTGACTTGTCTATGTCGATTTCTATTCCACAGTTTCTTCCTATTTCCACCAGTCTGTCCATAATGTACCAGTTTCTTCATTCTTCAGTGCCAGGTCACATGTATTTTTGATGATGCTAATGAATCTCTTATAATGAAGTCAGTGATTTGTTCCAACGCTTCCTTAGATAACCATCCATTCTCTGCAGAAGGATTATAGAGAGTGGGTCATATGCAACATACTTATCACATGGCTCTTCCTATCTTCACACTATTGGCTCCATGGTCTAGGTGCCTTCACTGTTTGTCCTATATACAGGTGCTTTATTTTCTTTCCTCTCAGTCAACACTGATTTTCTTAAATATTTCCAGATCAAAATATTTGTCTAGTAAATGAAGCAAACACAAATTTCTTCTTTGTTCTCTGAAACAATCCCTAGCATTTCAGATATGACTATACTTCATTTCCTTTCTTGAAACCAAATTAGTTTTCTCAAGTCACTTCTTCTATCCTTCTTTGTACTGGTCATTTGTTGTTTAAACAAGTTACAATCTTTCCTGTATGATATCTCATGGTGATGTTTCTGTGATCACTACATTTCTTGGCTTATGACTTCTTCTTTAGTGGGTTCATAGTCACATAAAAGAAATGCTTTGTCCACTCTGTGAACTCATAGATCTTGTGATGATCATCTTTTGTGGCTTTTTGTGTCTTCATGTCCTTTAGGTTTTTTCCACCTAATAACTCTTCCTCATCCATATCGTGCATCTTCATCTTCATCTGCATCTTGTGGTCAAGTTTTTTGAATTGTAGTTGTCTCCTATGTAGTCCCCAAAATTTTAAGAATTTGTCATTGGTTTGCAATGAATTTTTCTTGAGAGTCTTCCTTTATTCTCTCTTCCTCTCCAGCTCCTTCATCTTCTGATGCATCAGGTCACATCTTCCTCTTTGCTGAAGTGTCATTATTTCATTGCATGTCTCACTAATGTACTTATCCTTTGCCATATAGTTGTTCTTCTTCAGTTCATTGTTTAATCTCCTCTATTCTATAAGATTGGTGTGTTGTGTTTTCTTCTTTAACATGTTTTGTTTTATCCATGGTTTCATGATAGATCTGTTCATTTTTTTGTCACCAGTTTTCATTGTGTCCAACAAAACATTTTTTATATTTTTCCACTCACTTCCAGCATTTTCCTTCACTTTAGTCATTCCATCAAATTTTCTTTGAGGTTTCTGCAATTTTACCTCTGTCACTTTATATTTTTTCTAAATTCCATCAGTTTTTTTTCTTAGTTGTTTTTCTGATCAGACTGAGTTGTGTGTGGTTATCTGCAACAAGCAGGTTGTGGTCCAAGAAAATGTCAGCATTTGGCAACATCTTCACTTCTTTCACACTGCCCCAGAATTGTTGCTTGATCAGTCATTCAATCTGTTAGTGGTTGGTATCTCCAGGACTTCCAGATGTATAGCTTCATTTCTCTCTTTTTATACCAGGTATTTTTTTATTACCAAATCATGTCACTTGATAGTCCATTCTCCCTCAGTTGTTCCTTCTCCCTTGGCCATAGAATCACACAAATTTCTATCCTCTTGTGATGGCACTGTTAAAGTCTCATGTGGAGCTTTCCTCTTCCTGCTTGCTGTAAGATTCACAGCTTTCATAATATATTTCATCAGATGCATCATTATGGTCTGATTTTGACATATACACATGCACTAACCAAAATATTAAACACTAATCTTTGACCACACACTTTAGTTTTTCGTATATTGAATGGTTATTCATCACATTTCACATTAGTGACACTATTTAGTGAGTGAATATGTCATGGAAACCTAGCAGAAGAATGGTATTATAACATACAGTTTGGAAGAACTAATGATTAAAATTAGTGAAACTTGCCAGTTATCATTTTGTCAAATGTACAGAAGTCTTATAGTCATTATCAGTATGATAGAAAACAAAACAAGCAAAATTGTATGCCAAATGACTGTTAAAAAAGTTAGGCAGAGTAACAACTTGTCTGGCTACAACTCAAGTTGTGTAGAGCCATCAGAATGAAGTAGTTGAATTTTATGCCACATTGAATCTTTTACACAGAATTGTGTCAAGGAAACACTTGATTTGATGGTGCCATTCATCATCCTCCAAGCAAAGAATTTTGTGCTAGTTATATTGTTAGAAAAATTATGGCTACCATTTACTGGGATGAAAGAGGTTATATTTATTTATTTCCAAGAATGTGGACTGACAATTTATACAACTGTACATTGGTTTTGAGGACACTTAATCTGATATTAGAACAACTACAGCTTCATTCCATAATGTGAACTGTTCAGTTATTCTAGAAATTTTTGTAGGAGTTGGGTATATCCCTAATTTCATGTCAAATAACTTATTCTTGAATATAAAAAAATAAGTCACATTATAAAACTTAAAAACAAATAATGACAAATGTTACTAATCGGTTTTAACTAGTCGTGACTGAATGTCAAATAGTAGAAAATAATGTCAACTTATAGATCTCTTTGGTGTGTAGTAAACATTATTATGATGTATTTTTGAGAGAGGTGGCAGAGACTGACAGACAAAGAGGGGATAGAAATATTGCCATATAAAATATTTTAAATAATATGTGTGTAGATTAGCATCATGACAGATTAAACATGAACTAAAATGACAGTATATAAGAAGGTGGAGTAAGTAAGTAGAATGACGAGCTGTTGTAAACACATGGTACTACCTGTTTGTGCATGTTGTCCGAGAAGTTAGTTCAATAACATTTATAGGCCACACTTCTGTTTCCATAGATCTGATAATGTAGAATTCTGGGTCTGAATTTTGTTTGTAAGTTATGATAATGAATATATTGTAATAAGTTTATTGTTTAGGACGTGAAGAATACAAACCACTAGCATGATGTTTTGAGACTAGACAAGTACACAAAACACAGGGAACAAGGTAGTAGGGTAATAGCAAGCAAAAAGGGTAGTAGCAATTCAGAAGGGTAGGGCTTGCCTTCTGATTTGCTGTTTAGTTAATAGATGTAGTATTCAGCAGTCAGCATTACTTATTTTTGACTAACACACAAACAGTTCTTGGATTTCGTTGTCCATGACGTGTCCGTTACTTAACTAAATATCACTATAATATTGACGACTCGGAACACAAAGTTTTTTATAAGTAAAAACGTAAAGTTTTACCTTACAGCCTAAACCGGCTTTCACCTATAGAAGGCTTCATCAGAGGCTCAGCCTCTGATGAAGCCTTCTATAGGTGAAAGCCGGTTTAGGCTGTAAGGTAAAACTTTACGTTTTTACTTATAAAAAACTTTGTGTTCCGAGTCGTCAATATTATAGTGATATTTACACAAACAGTATTTATAATTTGGTGTCTGATTTTTTTTTTTTGCATCTTTGCAGGCATGTAAATTTACGTTACGTTCTGTAAGTAGTTCCTTGGAAGCAGAAAAGACAGGAGCCATGATGAATACCCATCTCATTGATGATGCTACGTTGCATTATCAGGATTTCATCACTGATCTTGCAAAACATTTGGTAATAATCGTTTCCAAATGCTTTATGTGACTATATGTTTAATTGTACGTGTATGCTAATGTATATTAGGGATGGTCAGTTTCAGAATTTTTCTGTTTCAATTTCTGTTCTAGTTTTGACATTGCAATTCTCAGTTGTAAATTTTCAAAATATATAAATTAATTAATTTTAAAGAGCAATGTCAAATTCAGAGATTAACACAAAAAACCAGTTCAAAAGTTTAATTTGTATGTATTTAAGGAAAGGAAGAGGAATATGACTAATTAAAATTTATTATAATAGTATTAATTATATTTAAAATGGAGGAAATTTGTATAAAAACGGAAATCCAATTTTGAGCCTATATTTCCATAAAGTAAAGGAATTTGTTAATTTCCACAAAATGTCTACAGATATGGACTATAATATATCAATTTAAAGGGAATGAGATGATTAAACCAATGATAAGGTTCATAATTCATAAAAGTGATGAATAAAATAGATAAATTCCATATATAATGTAATATTTTATCATGTGTATGGGTAATCGAAATATGTTAACAATACTTTTTCAAAGATTAACTGGGCCAAATTTTGACCAAGTTAATTAGTCTTTTGTTGAATATCAAGCTGAATAGTTGTGTGAAAAACGTTCCTTTAAAACCGAATCGAAAATGGTACTAGCAATTAGCCATTAATATAAGTGAACCGAGAGTTAGACGAATTAGACACTTTTTTAACTAAACCTACCAAAACGTTCATGACAAAAGTGAAAACAAACACCTAACTTCATGATACGAGTGACATAAAACAGTAAAACCATATATTTAATCTAATTCACTCTACAAATCCTAACCATAACTTGAGAAACTTAACCACAGAAGTGAACACATACGAAATAACCTAATTAACACAAGTTTACACGGAACACTTCGTCAGAATACACCAAATAACTTAACAGACATATTACACCAGTGCGGGAAGATTTCAAACATTCCTGAAGGTAATTTTGTCGTGATTTTCGGACATGTCGATTTCGCAGTGAACTCGCCATATCTAGTAGCGGCCATTTTGAAATTCAAGCCTGCCTTCCTCGTCATCCAGCAGTGACGTCATAGTCTGCCTATGGTTTGACGACAACTTTTATAAATATTACATATCAGAATTATTTAAATACTATTGAATAATAATTATTGTATTTATTTTAATTGTTAATGTTATACTTTCTCGTCACCCTTCTCTGACTATTAATTTTAATCGCTCAAAGAACCTGTCTTTTATATAATACATATCATAAATTTTGTTCTGTATGCACAATCGATAATTCCCTGAGACGGAGTCGATAATTGTTCTCCATCGATAAAAAATCGATTATTTATTTTAATTGTTTAATAAATCCTTATATTTCCATTATTTCTTATCTGTTATTTATTTCACAGGTTAATTTAAGAGTATTTATTAAGGCTGAGGGACTTAAAGAAGAAGAAAATATTATATTTGAGTGAGATATTGGACCACCAAGGAAAATCACCAATCGATTGCTGACTGGAGTTAATCTATTTAACTCCAGACTTGGTTCAAATCTTCAAGAAGTGCTCGATAGTCAATAAATACCTGCCTGATTATCAAATTTTTTACAAGAACATTTAAAACAGATTTATTTCCTATAAACACACATTAGTAAACATAAACAAAATTATTCTTTTATTGAAAATTTTATTTTTTATAAAATTTTCCATCTACATTTTATTTTTTGTAACGGCCGGCATACAGTGGTCTGGTTACAACATTCATAAGAATTACAGGTTTTTTAACCCTCCAAAATAAACATAATGAAATATAGTATAATATGCTAAACAATACCTGCACAACCCAGCACTTAAAATATTTAGGTCTCTCTCTCTCTCTCTCTCTCTCTCTCTCTCTCTCTCTCTCTCTCTCTCTCTCTCTCTCTCTCTCTCTCTCATTCTCTGGTACAATTTATTTTATTCTATGAGCTCATTTAAATTTTGAATTGGTCATTATAATAATGTTGAATGAATTGTAGTTGAATGATCAAATATAGCGGATAGCTAATACTTAGCTGCCGTTGTTTTTCTGTAGAACGTCGCACACCGCGAGTTCGTCGACTGTATTAACGATTACATCTTCGCTGATTACACCTTACCGAATGGTAAGGTGTCACTGTTATTAAAACACTTTTGTTGTTAACCACTTTTGGTGGTGTAAAAGTTAAAATTCACACTTAGTGAACCTCTGCCGGCCGGCTACGTTCACAATCCAGGAGAAAATGACACAGAGTCTTTGTTTAACATTGCGTAGGTGGGGCAAAAACTACGTCACCAGGCTTTTGTTCGTTGTTTACAGCCTCGAGTTGTTTACAGAAATGTGCATTCCTTCCACTGACGTCATCAGGGCTAGTCACGTTATCTCTATCTGTGACATACGATTTTTTGCTGTGTTTGCCGTTTCACAATGAAAGCGATCGAAATCCTGTCAATTCCCATCTGCGTTTTATAAAATAATTATATAGTCCACTCACCAAAACTTTACAGGGATTATGAAATATATGAAATATTTAAATAATTATTACCAAATAATTGTTAAAATAAATAAATACAATAATTATGGTCTTTTGTACCATGTTTTTATAAATTTAGGATTGTACCAGAATTGTACCATCACACTGTCTGTACAGTTAATAATCAACATCTTACATTTACTTTACACTTAATCACTTATTGTTCTTGTTGTGATTACTTTTCTTATTACAATTAGTCATTATCACTATCAACAGTCACTTTTTGTGGTTTAGAGTACATATTTGTTCTACCATATTTTATATTGTACTTCTTTTTGCTTCTTTCGGGTTTTTACCTTTCTCATTGGTTTAGCAAGGTTAGGTATATGGTTTAGTTTATGTGATATTATATGGGGTTTTATTTCCTTATTGGGTTATGCTCATTATGTCGCATTACTATATATATATATATATTATAACGATTCATATAGTCGACCTATCAGATCGTTATATGAAAGTGTCAAACTGTGATAGTCTAGCGGCGTAAGCAAGAGGGAGAGGGAATAATTGCAACCATCTCTGTCTAACATCGCCACTGCTACTACTGATGCGGGCACAGACATCAAATTTTATTCCATTAATTTTATGTATTAAAACTGCAATTGAAACGAAGTGGAGAATTTAAGGTTACAAATAACTGTTGAAGGGTTAAATATTAAAATAAACTTTGTTAAATAGATATTGGGAAAAAAAAGGCTAAATCACAAGCAGTAGATATGGCAGCAATTGAACAGATGTTCAAGCAGTTGACCACTAAAATGGATGAAAATAATAGTAAAATTGAAAATACAAAGAGTCAGTTATCTAGTGAAATAAAAGATACAAATAATAAAATTGAAGAAAATAATCAAAATTTATAAGAAAGTAATAACAAATTAATAAATGATGTTAATAATAAAATAGAGCAAACTAATAAATACTTATCTAGCGAAATGAAACAAATAAACGAAAATTTAACTAGCCAAATAGAACAAAGTAGTAAAGAAGCTACGTTTAAAATAGATGAAGAAATAGCTAATTTAGCTAGTAAAATAGATAGTACCAATAGCAAAATAGATGAGAATAATCTTAAGTTTGATAAGCATACCGAAGAGGTTAAAGCTACAATAGAGGAATTTAAGAAACAAGTAAGTACTAATTTTCGCCGCCAAGACGAAAAACTAAATAAATTTAGAAACGAATTTCATGAATGGTTAGAACAGAAAGTAACCCTTATTAACCAACAATTCAGCGAAGTAACTGCTGAGTTAAAAACCCAAACGCTTCTAAATAAAGAAGAAATCCAGAGTAATAGGGTAGAGTGCACCCAACTGGGTGAAAATATTAAGGAGGTTAAGAAACAAGTAGAGAGTAAGGCTGACCGAGACAAAGTACATCAAAAGGTAGAACAGCAATTAAAGGTAACGCGGGAAGATCTGACTAAGGCAATGAAGTCACAGCAAACCAAAGTCGTGAGGTGTGGCAGCTATAAGGAAGAACCGGAGAACCTTCTATTCTCAGGAAACCCACATGAGAATCCTGTGGAGTTTCTATGGTTGTTTGAGGCTTATGTAACTCGCGTAAACCCACTGATGGACGACGAGGACAAGAAGGACATGTTAAGCCGATTCCTCAAGAATTGGGCTGGTACGTGGTGGAAAGTCATCTCGGACCGAGTCCAAACCTACGCCGACTTCAGAGAGAAATTCCTTGCTCAATACTGGAACGTACAGATTCAAAGAAGGGTGCGTGATCATCTGGAATTTGGTAATTATCACCCGTCCATGAATATGACAACCACCAACTATGTGCTAAACGTAATGGCACAAGTAAAGCATTTAACACCACCAATGGAGGAGAGAGACCTAGTGTATAAGCTAGCGCGTCATTTCTCAGAACGCACTAGAGTAGCAACCACTACTAAGAGGAGTGGATACCCTAGAAAAGTTTATAATGGTTATGGATGAATTTCAAGACCTAGAGAGGGACCTGCAGCGAGTAAATAATCAGCTGAGTAACCACCCAACTTGAGTAACCCAACTCAGCTGAGGCGATTATCAGGAACCAACTTTCTACCCAACGAAAGAAGAGACAATGAGAGCCCAAAAGAAAAAAGGTTTACCCCATATCCAGGTAACAAACCCCAATATCGGCAGGAATTGGAAGAGAAGGGTAGAAGTAGGAGCGTTGAAACCCGACCAAGTAAAGGGTTTAAGGTATGTAAGACAGCCATATCATCTACCGAGCCACAACCGTCTACTAGTAAAACGAATATGGGAAATGGGAAGCCACTGCAGGTAGGAAAGAAACAAAACTAAATCTACCATTACCTGCAGTGAAACAACCCATTAATACAGTTAAAAGGAAATTAACAAATAATATAAATCAAGTGAACGATAGGGAGTTCTTGTTAAAAGAAGAGCAAGAAGTGGGTAGAAACCATTATCCTGAATGTCCGGAAATAATTTGTGAAATCAGTAATCTACTAGTAAGAGCGTTGATAGACACTGGCAGTGAGGTAACCTGTGTCAGCTCAAAGTTTGTAGAAAATAATAGTCAGTAGCGTAATTGTCCCAGACTACCCGTAAAAAATTGTAATGTACAGGGAGCCACTGGAGCCAAAATGCAAAAGATAACTGAACAAAATTTATTTACCTATCAATATAAATGGTACCCAAACCCAAATTGTAGCTCTTATAGTCCTGAAACTCGTTCATGACTGTATTATTGGGGTAGATACGTTACTTGAATGGAAGACAAAAATAAATTTCAAAAGAAATACCATCACGATGGAAATAAATACCAAGAAAATCAGTGTAAACATTAATTAATTTAAGCATTGGAAGTCGGTAAGTGTCATAAAAGAGTATGGAGAGAAACCGGTAGTTGACGTTAGGAGTGACCAGCTCTGTATTGAAGATACTCCAGAAATCAACATCGGGACTGAGTTGAACAACAAGCAACAGAACCAAATTCAGCAACTTGTCTATGAGTATAGGGATGTTTTTAGAACAGAGCCTGGAAGAGCTAAGTTCTATGAACATCAGTTAACACTTACTGAAAACGCATCATTTCTGCAAAGGACTTATCCAATCCCTTTACACTATAGAGAAGAAGTGGAAAAAGAGGTCCAACAGATGTTAGCGAATGGAGTTATAGAGAGGGCAAGAAGTCCCTATATTAACTCTTTAGTAGTAGTCACCAAGCCGAACGGGAGTATCCGCTTATGCCTTGATGCCAGGAAATTAAATTCTTTATTAATACCTGATTACGAGTGCGCAAGGAGTGTGGAAGAATTGTTCCAAAAATGTAATGGAGTTAAGTACATGACCAAACTGGACTTAACATCCGGATTTTGGCAAATTCCAATCCGCAAATGTGATAGACAGTATACGGCATTTTTGTACATCAAGGACTCAGGACCAGGAGAGGGTATGCTGAGGAACCGCTACAATTAAGGTCAAAGAAAGCCATGTATTCCTCATAACAAAAGACTTAATCAAAGATTGATAAACATTGTCAAAAGAAAGACAATAATTTCAAAAAGAAGTGTCATTTATAACTTATAAATATAAATGTCTTGTATAAAAAATTATAGCATAATTTTTGAATTAATAATGTTTTGAAAATATTTAAATGTAAATTGTAGAGTAATTATGAAAGCATAATTTTTGAATTGATAATTTATTTAAAATATTTTAATGTACATGTGAAAGAATCGATTAGATTTGTTCAAAGAATAAAAAAATAGTTAACTTAGTTAAATATTTTTATATTGAAAGCACACATTCAGACTGAGTAGTCCAGACAGTATAACATAATGAAGAAATTTTTTTTTTTAATTAAAATTAATAATATTATGTCTATGATATAAGCTTTATGTTGGTGATGAGATTACAGCAAACTAAGAAAATTTCAAACCATGTATAATGAGTATCGTATGATGAAGTAATCATTATTTGTACTGTATAGTATTATTTCTTGATACGTTTGTTTAAATTAATAAATGGGAACATTTTGAATTTCCTAAAAAGGCTACCATTATTATAATTACACCTGAACCCCTAATTACACGTACACGTTGTTAGAAATGTTATTTATCGTTGTATAATTTTATCGCTCATGAGCGTGCGCCCGACACACTTACATTTAATAACGTTGTATCGTTGTAATATATATATATATTGTAATATTCCCTAGAAAATCTCTCTCGTTCCTCTATTTGTTTTATGTAATTTTTGTCTATTTTAAAGCCCTAAGTTGTTGGCGCCAAATTATGTAATATTAATCTAATTCTGTCTCTCTCTCTCACTGTCGTGTTATCTTATACTGTAATCTTACCCTTTTTCTATACATTTTTATGTTAAAATAAATACTCTTGTTCTCGTTTTGTCTCTGACTCAACTAATTTTTATTTACTCTCTTTTTTATTTTTGACATTGATTTAATTGTAACAACATCCAATGTTCCTATTTAACATTGGTATCTCATTTCTGTTGTAGAACATGAAAAAATCTCAATCTCAGGGTTAACGTAAAAGTAATGTCAAATATTGTACAAGTCATAAATATAACATAAAATATAATATTTGTGAATGAGATGTGGTAATTATGTGTTGTGAATGTTATAACAAAATATGAATTTTGTTTATTTTTTAAATTATTTTCTGTTTAATTTATTTCGAATTAATTTGAATTAATTATTTTAATTAATTAATTTTGATGTATTTATGTATTTTTTAATTCTTTTAATTATTAAGTTAATTACCTTAATAGCGTAGAATAATCAGAATTGGATTTCCACGTTAAATAGATTGTCTCCTGTAACAATTGATTAGTGGTCCTTCGTTATTCTAAGTGTGTACTCCTTCAACGTTGTTAATTTCTGCTTTTCTGGTAGTCCAGGTATCATATATTATTTAATATTCTTCTAATTATATAATTATAAGTAAATGGAAGCCACAATTATAAAATTTAATGATTTTATTAACATAATAGAAAATGATCGATTTTAAATCGATTAATTAATCGACAAATTACAGACTAGTATCTCAGGGCGAGTGATTGCATTATATAAATTATTAATATTAAGTCACAGGTTCTTTTAGCTGTTATTTTATAATAGTCAGAGAAAGGGGCAAGTGTGAAAAGTATAACACTTACAATAAAATGCTTAATTATCTAAAAACACAAAATATTATTTAATATGTAAAGGTTAATAACTTAAATTTTTGCGAACCAAACTCATGACGAAGTTTGCCGTTGCCGCTAAGGATTCTGGGAATTCAAAATGGTTGCCTTCGTGCTGCATATGTAGACGGCTCGTGCACAACGGAATCTCTTCAAATAAATGTTTCTTCTCTAAGTTTTCCTCGTCCAAGCAGTAGTGATTAATTCCTTTGGTGATAGTGTAGTTATCCTGGATCAGTGGTCAGTTATGCGTCTCGATAATCAGTGTTCAATAGTGTTCGTGTTTCACTTTAGTCCATAAGGTTGATAATGGCAGATTTCGTCTCAATAAATTCGGAATTAGCGTTTATATGTTTTAATATAGGTATTGCACTTTTCAATGTTCATTAATTGTTTTCATAAATAGTTTAAGCTGGTTTATTCCACTGAATTTAGTGTTGACTCATGTTTTTTACATTTGTCGAGTTTAGTTTTGCTAGGTTTAGTTCATGTCCACCATTTTTTCTTCTCTCTTTATATGAATTAATTGCGAGAGCTCGTTCTAAAGTGTACCTCTCAACGTATAACAATCAACTAACTAACTTTCTTCTTCATACAAAAACTCCTGGCCAATTTAATATTAAAATGACATTGTTTTAAATCTCTGGCATTTCTGCTTACATAATTGACTTTTACTTTATATGACTGAATACATTTTTACTATTATTTAATTTTATTAAATACTAAATACTTAATCTCTTTCCTTAGTTAATTCTGCGTTATTTAATACCAAATATGATATTTTTACAATGTTTTCTATCTCAAAATGCCATATTTACAGTATATTTGAATGTAGGCCTTAAATTTTACTTCCTGTCACATTAAATGGTTTACAATTTTTACTATGTTATAATTATTATTGAACAAGAGCCCTGATTAAAATAAACTGTTTATTTTTTCTTAATTCCTTGTAATTTTATGATTTGGTTAACTAATTTAAATATTATCTTTAATTTAAATCTTTCCCCCTTAGATTCCAATGTTATTACACTTGCATTTTTTCTAATAATCTTTCATACATTTCTTCAATATCTTTATAAAGTATTGTTACAGTTATAATACACTGTGATTGATTTACATTATACAAATTTCATCAATTTAATTAATCTACTTAACTTATTTATCAATTATAAGGTTGTTGAGATTTACCATTTGGCCTAGATTTTACCTGTGTTCCATACAATGTTTATTATTATTACAGCTTGCTAATACCCCTTCTGACATTTTATTCTTATACAATCTTAATTAAAATTCCTTTACTTAACTACATTAACATTTAGTATTGATTAACCCTTTGAACAGTAATCACGTATATGCACGTTTTTTGTCAGACGGGCCAAATTCAGTAATCACGTATATTTACGTTTTCAACTTTTGCTTCGTTAGTATTGCCGTCATACGTCGTTTATTGGAATGGTATTCGTGCTGCACTCTAGCGGATAGTTTCTGAAACATTTGGTATTCATTCCTTCGTAGTCTGATGTAATTTACGTGGCTGTGGTGAATAATTTTACACATGCTCTGCAGCGTTGTCTTTGGAGGTTACATTCTGCGTTGTGTACAAAAATGTAAAGGTGTGAGCAGTGTTTTCGTTTATAAATAACTTTTATTATTCGTATTATTTAAATTATAGGACGTAAAATTTGGATTTAGTGTTGATTATAGATTTAGTAATCTGATAAACTATCTTTGCAAAATGTCTAAATATTTGACTGAAGACGAAATTCGTGAATATATTACAAACTGTGAATCGGGTGATGAAGTGTCTATTTTTTTTTTCACACACAGAAGAACTTTTAAAGTAAGTAGAAAATTTTAATTTAACACTATTTATACATTTTTAATCAATTTGCTTATAATTGAAGTTGACAATTTTGCATTAAAATACATTTTACAAAATTTCAAAAAATTCCACTTTCAGGGGCCCGGCATACTGACCGAGTTGTCACTGTTCAAAGGGTTAATACCATTAACATGTAACAAATATTTTATAACAAAAGAATTGTACTCAATCTCAGACCTTCCAGCCTTGAGTTCAATGAACTATTAATATAAACAAAACAAATATGTTTCTTCATTACTTAAATTATTCCTTAAAATTAAGTTTCATGCAGTCCTTGCTGTTTTTGTTTTATTTATGGATGTACCCTTGATCACTCCACTACTTATTGTATTATCTCATCACATTTATAGTCATATTATCTAATATTGTGAGATAAAAATAGCACTCATTTGGGATCATTTTTAGTATATTTTCATAATAAAATTACTTGCACTGGTCCACTGTTATTCTTTGATCTTATCTCTATTTGTTTTAATTACTCTTATAAGATCAAGAATCTCAGTTACAGGGGATCATTAAGATTTGTTTTTATTTTTTTCATTACAAAAATAACTTGCACTGGTACCCTTTCACTTGTACCTTTAGACACTTTACTTATACATACTTTACATGATTATTCTTTTATAGTGTTATACTTTTTTAGGGACATTTAATCTCTTTTGGGGTTTTATATTTTTATTACTTGGTTCCTTCCAAAAGTATTCCTTTTATTATGGATGTCGGTTTGTTCTGGGTATTTCCTTACTTACTCCTATCCTACCTGGGTATTTCCTTACTTTATCTTAGCTTTTTGTTTTATTTTTTATAACTTATCATATATTGCATAGTTGGTTTTAATTTGTTTTTATTTCTTCAAACTATGATTGCACTTTACTGTGGTCCTTAATTAATTTTTATAGTAGTTTTCTTTGATTTAATTCTATTTTTACATTATTTATGATCATTTTTTCATTCAGAACAATGTGGATAATCTGTCATGCTACAATGTCTGTTGAATAGTGGTGGGTTCTTTGGATCATACAAGAACAATACAAAAAAACTATGACTACTAATAACTATGGTGTACAAGCGTACAAATAAAAATTCACTTTTATAGCGTTTATATTGTTTTTGTCATATTATTTAGTTGTAACTCGATCATGAATGTAGTAATGTAGGTTCAAATATCTGGCTTAGCCTTGGAGCAATATCACCAATATGGTAGTTCTCTTATGCATGTATTGCTTAATTCTTCACTCCTGGGCTTCAAGTTTTTGTACTTTCGATTAAAACATTATTCATCTAGTTGTTTCAATAGGTTTTCTTGATCATCTCGTCTTTATCTGTCATTAATTTGTATAAAGGTTCAGCAGCAAAATTAATATGTTCTGCCTTGTTTTTAAATTTTTTCCAACAACACTCCTTCTTTTTTTACCAAAACACTAATTCCTTCAATTAAGGCTTTGGCTATGATATGTTATGGGTCACAGGTTCGGTTTCACATTTTTCTTCGTCACTATAGGTATAAGTTTTTTTAACGTAAGATTTTCTATTTTTTAATTATTTACTTTGTTTGATTTCACTATATGGGTTATATAACTGGTTCATATAGATTATATATTCCCTTCAATGCTCATTATAATTATGTTTAATCACTTTCATTATACACAATTTTCCTTTTTACCGTATTTCACTGTTATTCTCACTTTCTAGCACTGTCACACAGTACAACTTTTATAATTATAGTTTGATCTCATTATATTTGTAAAATTTTATATCATTCACATTCTGTAGTTCAATGATACAAAATAACTGTCTGAGGTGCGCAGACCTCCTCATAGTTAAATAGGTTTATTCACAATGTCTTATTTCTCACATACTAGTTTTACACATGTATATATTTCTATTTATAAATTACTATGTACATTTTTTTTGTCATTTGATCTTCACTTCTGGGTATTTTGATCATCGTCAGTCATTGTTTGTCACTGTCATTAAATTATTTACTCCATGAGTTTTCATTCTCTATTTCCCAATTATTTATTTATTATAATATTTCTCTTTTTGTTTTGATTACTTAAAAGGATTGCGTTTATGCATATTTTACCGTGAATTTTGATGGTAAATTTGTTTTTCCTTTGAGGTATATTTTTGTTATGTTATATATTGCCCCCAACACAAAAGTGATTATTTCAGAATACCAAAATTTTTGTAATGATGAAATAATAACTTATTCTCCGAAAAGTATGTCTATACCTCTCATTTTTCTGTCCACTTCTATACCTTGTTCGTACTTAATTGAGCTTCTGTTTTCTATTTTATTCCTTACTAATTCGTTATCTTTGATCTGATATTATATTTTCTCTCCTGGCGTGTTATCCCTGGAATATTTAATCTCCCTAACTGTTTTCACTAACATGTGAGTTGGTACGGATCGGAGGGGCACTTTCGGTTCCATTACTCCACCGGCCATTCTACACCTTCTGAGTTCAGAGGGACATACCGTC
This sequence comes from Magicicada septendecula, assembly GCA_034769895.1. NCBI lineage: Eukaryota > Metazoa > Arthropoda > Insecta > Hemiptera > Cicadidae > Magicicada > Magicicada septendecula. The sequence continues at coordinate 233,615,542 of CM068371.1, read as the reverse complement.
TGCTCAGGTAAATGATTGCTGGAGCTTATCTCTACAAACAACTATTATATAAAAACCTTGAAAAGTAGTCGTGTAGCGGGGCATTTTTGGGCATACCTGGGGTAATGACAGAATTTGTATTTTTTTTTGTTCATAAAGAATAATTAACATAATTGGCAATAGGGACAGAAATTATAGACTTGGGTAAATTTGTTATGTGGAAGCGATCCCAACAACGGCAACCCTGCTTGAGGCGTTGAAAACAAAGTTATTAGACAATATTCATATAAACAGTTTTAATAACCGGCAACTGTACCAAAGTCAGCTCAAGGACAATGACGAACACGGAACAAGTAAACACGTTACACAACCAGACATCAGGCGATGTGTTGCGTCAGCAATTTATATAACGATGTGTGTCACCAGTTTTGTCAACAGGCCAAAAACAGTCCATTGGCGAACGAATACAAACTGTAAACCAATAAGAATTGGCGAACAACAGCCGCTTCACAAATTAGCGCAAGTAGTTCGTTCTCAGTCAAAATTCAATGCTCGCGCGAGCAACACCTGTTAAGTTTCGGAACATATTTGTGCGGGCCCGCAAAGCAAGTAAAATGTGAAAATTTTAATACATATATTTTGATCTAACAGTATTATTACAAAACAAGTAGAGACAGTGAGAAAAATTGCGATAAAATAACCGTTCAGCCATGAAGTGTAAAAGTGAGAAATACGAGAAACAGCAAACAATGAACCACGATTCGACGCCCCAGTTCTACACAACAGCAGGAAAGTAGACATTCAAAATTATTTAAATACTGACACTTTTAAAATTGAGCTCAATAAAATAAAAATGTACTGTATGAAATAGCGTGAGTGTGTGTGTGTGAAAGCGCTGGTTTTCGTTATGTCGTAGTTGTAGAGAATGGTCTATATTTATGTTATATTCTAGTTTGAAACTGCTTAAGCAAAATGATCATTTTTACGAATACTTAAACATACTAAAATTGCGAAAGTAAAAAAGTATGAGGGAGAGAGGAAATTTGGTGTTTTGTATCAACAATATAACTTGATGATTTTTTTTTTCTTTCTTTTTTGAAATTAATAAAGTAATAGTGATTATAACATTCAATGTGAAGTAATAGTTATTTCAGACAACCATGTGGTTTCCAACACGTCTAACGAGATCCTGGACATGATGAGTTTAAGTTGGTACTCAACAATATGGCTGCTACTCCAGCCTAAAGTATAAAAAGTTTTACAAAGTGTAATAATAAATTTAAATAAAAAAGACGATTAATTATTAATATAACAGTGGCGCCCGACCAGCTGGACCGTTTGCATAAATTTAATTATGCAAAGGTGGACCTGTTGACGAAATGATATGGTTGTTTGGAAGGTGTATTTACATATGTACGTAAATTAGACGTAAGAGGTTATGTTTAATATGGGTGAGTAGAATATTTTTCAATAATTATATGTTACGGATAATAAGATTATATAAAGAAATATATATAAAAAATTTTCAAGAAAAATGGCAGATAATAGTGCTGTCAGCTTATCTGACAGTCAGTTTAGTAGCGATTCGGGAGTTCAAACGAATGATAATGTAGAGAGTCAGTTGACCGAATCAAAAATAATGAAAGATGTCGAATATCAATCGACACCTATCCAAAATAAAAATAATGACGATACGTATGAAATGTTGAAAGCAATACAAGCAATGATAGAAAACCAGAGTGTAAAGTTAGACGAACACAAAAACGAAATGCAAGAGTTCAAAAGTAGTATCAATGAAAAGTTCGATATTCAAAAGAATAGTTTTGAGGAGTTAAAACATCAGAATAAAGAGTTGAAACATGAGATACAAGAAATTAATAAACATTTAGAAAGCACTAACGAAACAATAAGAAACAGTTTAAATAAATTAGAACGGAATGTTGAGAAATTAGGTGACAATGTTTTAAATATGACAAAATGTAAAAATGACGAAATAGTAGACCATTTTGAGAGTATAGTGGGGGTGACGAATAATGTAGAAGCAAATGATGAAAATATAATAACAAATAGTACTGATGAAGTTTTAGAATGCGATAATGAAATGTTAATGAGTGTTTATGAAGTAGAGAGAGAGTGGAAGAATAATGTAGTAATTGAATGGGGACAGAGGGCAAATTTTCCCCTTATTGTTTATAATGATGATGATGATTTAATGTTGTTTTTTCAGGGCAAGAGACCCTTATTGTTAAATGAAGTAATGTTGTATAATGTTGTACCCTCTGTCCGTAATAATTGTGAGAGTGTGATGTGGTGCTATGAAGAAAGAGAGTTATATGTTGAGAATGAAATAGAAATATATAAGTTAGAAAGAAAGTATGATGAATTGAGAAAATTAATAAAAGGGGTGATGATGAATCATGTGAAATACGTACCTGTTGAAAGAGAGACAGAGAATAATTTTGATAATATCTTACCTGACTATAATGACTTACCTGACGTAGTAGTTGAGGAATACAAAAATGAGAAAATAATTTACCTGACGTTAACAAATAACACTGATATAGACTGGACAATCCTAACCTATGGTAACAAGATTTATAGTGGTACAATGGATGAAATAGAGTTGATAGATTATTATGATAGTAATGATTATCATAATTTGTGTGTTGATAAAAATGATGAATGTTACAAATACACTAGATGTATATATGACGATGGAGGATGAGCGAAACGATCAGTGTTGGGACATTTTTAAATATTGTAAATTATTGGTAATGACCTTGCTGATTTGGACATCTGAAGTGAGATACACTTGAACAGTTTTGACGCATATTTTGTAAATAATATTGAATTCATGTGTGTGTATTATGAAATGTTAAGAAAATAATGTGTATATGTATTAGAAAATGTTGTGTTAATAATTATAATATTATTAATATTTTGCATTTTAATTAAATATTACAATAATTATGAAGACAATATGATTGGTAGAATGTTGAGAATAATTGAAATATGTTATTTTAATAATCAATTGAAGTAAATAATTTGAGATGTTTAGATATTGTGATTGAATGTTAAATGTTTGAATTTTATAAGGTAATTAAATTGTGTAATGAGATTCTGATTTAATAATCATGAATAAATAAATAAATGTTAAATGGTTTATTTTGTGGAATTTTGTGGAACATAATGATTAAAAATATGTGTTAATAATAAATTTAGAATTTTTGGAAATTTGATTGCAACACAGGATAAGTCAATAATGATGATAAATAAAAACAGTTAATGAAAAATTTTAAATAATAATGTTTACAAAATTTTATATAAATTATTGAGAAGAGACTTGTTTGTTTAATATTTTTTGCTAATAATCCAGGTTGATTGCCATTTGTGTATTGTGTTATGTGATGTTTTAAAATAGTGTAGTGTGGAACTGCTATGGGGGGAGGTTGTAGATTTTGTATTTAATATGTTATGTTAATAATGGTTAAGCTTCCATCTAAGTGGGTTAAAACCCCATCTAAATTAATATTGTCATTTAAATATAAATTCGTAAATCTAATATTACGAAAGATATTTTACTTGTGATTCCCCAAATTTTCGGGCGGTCACGGCCTCACCGAACCCTGACCGTGGAATTGGTTTAGCTTTAACAGCTATGGTTGGGGCAAATTACGATTACGCGCTGACCATAACTGGCCATAGCTGTTATCGTTGTAAAGGTGTATTTTGAAATTGATGGGGGGTAATAAAAGGGGAATCACCAAACTATGGAACAGCGGCTGCCACTCTGTTCAAGGAGGAACAGCAGAGCCAGGTGGTAGATCCGTTTAAGGGTGCATGATTATTAACGAGAACATGTTGATGTTTACCAATTTTAACTTAACAGCGGAAGCAGAGACACGGAGAGGTAAAACCCTGCTCCAAAATATACAGTCTCTGTGGAAGCGAAAAGGCACCACAGTCTTACATAATTGAAATAGTGTGTGTGGCTGGGAGGTTATCCAAGGGGATAACGTATTAAAAATTTGATATATTTTAATTAATAATGATGATTTGCTACTCAATAATTTTGTTTGAATTTAAAAAATAGATGCACTAAATACTTCTTATATTGTGTTATTATGTCTTATTGTGTTGATTGCATTAGTATGTTAGGAATAAGTATTATAAAAATATAATAATATGTTTTCAATGTGTTTATAGATTTTAAAATAAAATGAAAAATAGTTGTGATAGGTAAAATTTTCAATGGGTTGTAAAAGATAGAAATGGGTGATAGTAATTGTTTGAATAAAATGTTTGAGTCAATTCAAGTTGAATTTTGTGGGACATAGATCTGTCCAAATCGAAGTAAGAGTTAAAGTAATAGTGGAAATGAAAATAATGCAATGTTGTTTTGAGTTAATGTATGTTATAGAATTTTGAGAAGTATAAGTGGAGACAGTGAGAAATGGAGAATTTATGTAGAGATTTGAGTGATATATTGTTGTTTATTTGTTGATGTTAATTTGTTGTAATTGTAGTGAGGTTATGAGATTGAGATTTTTGGGGATGGCAATTTTGTAGTAGTGGTAGTGTAATGTGGGAGTCCGCAACATAAGGGTTGGGACGGGATTTGGTATAGTTTTAGTGGGAAGGGGCCGCCTTAGGTAAAAATCCAGGGGCCAGAGAACGGGAATTGAGCTTTTTTGGGGGGGGAAACACGTATCCTATGTACAAAGGGTTAGAGAGTATTTTTTTTTATATAAGAGTAGAAGGTGGCGATTGGAGTTAAAATAGTAAGTAGTTAGAGGTAGAGAAGGGTTAGTAAAATTTTGATAGAGGGGTGTCATACTAGTTAGAGATTTTGTAAGGGAACGTTAGAGTAATAAAAGGGGTAAGATTATGAGTAAATGCCAAGTGGATAAAGTAAATTATAATGAATAACGTAGAATCACCCAAAGTAATGAAATGGAATAATGATGGCCATAATTGGAAAAAAAATAAAAAATAATTTTTGTAATTTTGAGAATAGAATTAATAAGAGTAAATCAAGTTTAAAAGTAATTTTTTGATTTTATATGCCAATTTAATGATATAAAGTGTGTAACATTTTAATTGTAAGTTGTTTATTTTAAAATGAATTACTAATGTGCTGTGTTTTCTTATGTTAGGTTATGTTAGGTATTCTGATATATACATGTTAGCGATAAATGAAAAAC